>CM077898.1:1211802-2423605 GCA_039720435.1 Amazona ochrocephala | reverse complement strand
TTCAGCCATTAGGACCACAGCCACAGAAATGCCCACAGTCCAGAGTACCTGGTGCTCTGTAAGTCAGCTCCACTCCTATAGCCTTGTGCTATTTTGACATTCTATTCAGTGCAATGTGAGTGAGTGGTAAGGACCTCAAATGAGAACACCATGAAGGAAAGGTAACACAGACTGGGCAATGCAGAGCATCATGTGAATGCAACTGTTTCCTTTCCTGATGGATGCAGGGCTAGCACAGATAACTGCACCCACAGCACAGTCAGTTTGTGAACCACATAAGCTGCTAATGGCTGAAGTGACTCTAGCTCAATCAGAGACTGTTTCTGTCACCCTGGGTGCTAGATTGTGTCAGTGTTGGTGCCCTCATCCTCAAACTCCTCCATGTCCAGTGCAGGATGATTTATGAGTCCCTTAGGAAAATCAGAATTCCCTAAGAATCAGATGTCAGAGTATATGGCAGAAGGAACCCTGAACTAAAGAGTGGTTCTTGTTAAGTCAGAATGTGCTTGGCTTTGGCAAGGTGGATGCCGTTATGATGAAGTGAGTTTCCTGCTGTCTTTTCTCTCTATCTCCCACTTTAGGGATCCAACAGGTGTTTCCTCCAAGGCATATATATTTCCCATAATATTAGAATGAGGAGTTGTCATTTCTGACAGGTTGTGTATATAGATGATGGCTTTATTATGATAGGGAGACATACATTGATTGATTGGTAAATGTGAGTCAAAAAAGGGAGCTTGTGAGAAGATAGTCTCTAACAGGGGGGTTGGAACTAGATCATCTTAACGTCCTTTCCAACCCTAGCTATTCTATGATTCTATAACCTGCCAAAATACCTTTTAATTGCTGGTCCCAGGATTCCTTATCTGAGGAGGAGGCACGTGGCCAGTACGTGCAGTTAGCACAGAGCTGCATAGACACACCGTAGAGGTTTAAAGGGGTACATGCTCCCCTTTCCCACCAGTTTTGTACTAGCTTGCTAAATTCAGCAGAGCCAGATTGAAGCTCTCCCTGCCCCTTGTCAGAGATGTCAAATTGCCTTTCATTTTGCTGAATACAGTAATTCATAGAAGCTCTTTGTGGTATATTTTCCCTTCTGGTTGTGTCACTCAGCTGACATTGACGAAGGAATTCCTCAGCACTCAACCCTTGTCCCCCGTACTGTCGTGGTTAATGTGTGATTCATACATCCTAATTTTCCCTTGCTGCTATGAGACGTGGAAGCTATGATGATGATGAAGGGAGCATCTCAGCAGCAGCTGGGGAAGTGATCTCAAGTAATCTGTAGCTGCCACTGCTGAGAGGTGGTTCTGTAGCTAAGGAGTTCCTCTCTGTTTTAAGGGGTTTGATGACCAGGAGAAGAGAACAGCAGTCTTCCTACATGCAACAGGAACGTCCCACTGGTGTGGTGCAGCTCCACTGCAGGAGGCTGTTCTGGTAGGTGTAGGTATTTGCTTTGGGATGTTCATGGGTCTTCCTCCTTGTTCTCCTAGGAATAAGCTGAAGATTCAATACCTTGGCCTGGGTGGAGGGCAGAGCATTCTCTAGTTTGCTGTTGGTTATTTAGCAGTGTTATCTGAACCAGTGTCTAACTTGGATTTCATATGCAAAGGTAAGAGATAGACCCTGCCCTGGAGGGGAGAGGCTGAGCGTTCACTATTACCTTTCTCAGGAGTGAGCTGCAGATAAAGTATCTTGACCAGGGGTGCATAGAGACTCTGTTGCAGCGGTAGGAGCTGAAGGCTCATTCCACAGCCACATTCCCTCATAATTTAGGTGGTAACCTGGGAACAGAGAAAGATCTCCAAGGTAACAAGGGATCAGAAATGCCTTCCGTGTTCATCTAAAGCAGGGCAAGCACCCTGGATCAGGAGCGGGTCTCAGCAGATGGACAAAGGAAGGTCTGATTGACATCTGTTTCATTTTAGAATGGTGCGTGTGGTGTTTCCAGACCCCTGTGTCTGTGACGTTATTGATCTGGATATCTTTCCGCCAGTTTGCTTTATTTATTTAACGTGTCTAATCCGTAAAAGAACAAATCCCATCTAGAAATGGCAGGTTGTGCTCAGAGCTGCCAGAGAGCTGAGAGTAGGCAACCAAATCTTGCAATGAGGTGATCAAAGATTTCATCAAAAATACAGAATGTTCAAGCTGTTCTGCCAGCTGGGAGACTTGTAGCAGGCTGGAATTCATGCTGCTTGAAATGCTGCAGCTTCCTTCCAAGCAAATAAAAGGACCCTATTGCCCGGCAACCTCCAAAATAGGATTAGTCATGACAAATGGGCAGATATCCCAATAGGACTGGAAGCTCAGCTCTGTGAATTGAAGGGTAATGTTTTGAAAAGATCTTACAGGCGGGTTTACATGAGGAAAAAAGCTTACAACTGCTCGTGTGTCCTGCCTCCCCATGTGCCACTTGTGCACGGAGAGGTTTTGTGTAGCTAAGCCAGCCTGTGCAAGGAGCTCTTTATGAGGATTAAGAATGTCCACAAAAGAAATTAGTGCATAATAGCTCTTGCACTTCATGTTCACGCAGTAGCTTCCTTTGGAGTCATGTCTCTGGGACAGACAAGCCCTCAAAGGCCTTGAGTCTAAGATGCATTTATTGGGAGTGAGTTGGGTGCTTGACAAAGTCCCAGACTGTGCTTTCAGTTTGTAAAGGTGATGTTTCTAAAGTTGTTCAGGTGCTTAAAGGTGCAAATCCCATGGGATTTGCCATAACACTCCAGCATTTCATTCTGTTTGGAAACCATGGGCAGATAGATGGATATATGTCTTTAACAGAAGGTCCTCCTTGGTGTCCATGCAAAGCACAGGCCATCTAAACGCGTATCAAAGTATGGTCCTCTGACGTGTACGTAAGGAGATGTTATTAAATAATAGGTTTTCTGATATTTTAACAGTCCAATACAGATGTTTGGGAATTAATGGGATTTTTTCATCCCGTGACCTCAGGAAAACAAAAACAAAGTAATAAACGCCACATATGGGCAGCTTCTTGGCCTAAGTCCTTCCGTAGTGTTCTCAGAACCTCTCACCTGTCCCTGCTGCACGCTCACTGCACTGACTGCTCTTGTCGGTCTTGTAATTGAACATTTCCGCTGCAGATTTCAGCAGTAATAGTTTTTCCAATTGTTCCTATAAAATAAGCTATAAAATAGATTGTGGTTTTAATTGTTTAGCTTCATTCTGCAGACTAATCGTTGGACTTGAGGCATGTTACATTAAATACAGCTAAAGGTTTCATTATTCAATTGAAACTAATCTAATTAGTTAGAGACAATCATTTAATTTGGTTATGAATCTCATCTCTCATCAGGAAACTTCTCCCTGACAAAGTCCCTTGTTTCTCTTTGGGAAAAACCCTGCCAAGGAGTGGATACTGCAGGGATATCCTGATCCCATGGATGCTGGTCATGACTGGGGGTGTTAATGCAGTGCTGTGACAAGCCTGGCCGCACTGCCTACAACCCATAGGGCTGCACACTGAGCAGAATCCACTCCTTGCTATGTTTTCCCAGACTAAGGAGCTAAGTTGAGAAAGTAGCCAGGAAACACCCACCAGCCAAAGTCGTCGTTAAGTTCGTGACATAAACCCAGTCATACAACCCATTGTTGCCTTTTCCATAGTTGTGATGATTCATGCCAGCATATATGAATCTTTCACTGATGTAAGTTACACTTGGAATCCAAATGCTTAAGGGGAGATACTTCTTTATATAGCATCATTCTACCCCTAGATGTTACACAGCTAAGAAATGGGTTTAAGTCTAACTGAAGAGAAAATTAAATCTAATAGCTTATGTGACGGAATTCTGGTTTGAGTTTGGAGTTGCAATGACCAAGTCACAGGATCACACTTTTGTTCTGCATCTTTGGCAATCATTTTCCAAGTTAAAAGGGCCAGAAGTTCACTTTAGCATTGCTGGCTGTACAGCCCTGACCAGTTGCTGTAGCTGCAGGTATGCAAAGGAAGGAGAAATAAGCCAGCATTGCACCTGGAAACATGGCGCTTCCTCCTCCAGATTCTGAGTGAAGGTTCAGGGGTTCCATTAAAGAGCCTGTGACTGGAGGGTGAACGGTAACCAGTGTTGGTGACTGCTGTCACATGGGAGTGGAGGCTCCTTGAGAAAGAGAGAATCAGTGCCTTTCTCTTGATGCTGAATAGGGTGGGTGCTCTGTTCCCAGGCGAGCAGAGCTGGTAGCTCAGAACTGCAGTGGAAGCAAAACCAACTTCAGCCCGGTAGAATATTTATTGCATCTCTTCCTCCCTTAATTCAGTGAAGGAGCCAAGATTTGTCCTCTTGAGAATGTGGAGTATTAATTAACTGAAGACGGGCAGAGGAATGGATGGCTCTCCTAAGTGTTCTCCCTATGCTTTATTATCATTCTAGGCTTTTAAAACAATGGCTGTGCCAAAGAAAAGATTAGAGTGAGGTAGAGACATGGGTTTTAATAACAACTAGACAAAATTATATCAATATACAGTGTACACAATCAGAACAGAAGAGAAATTATAAGGTATATTTGAGTAAGAGGTAATTGTGTCTTGAACAGATTACTTTTATCTGTTTATTGCTGCATAAATATAAAGATATATGGAACTCTATTGGTTGTATATAGAAAAGAAGTAAATGGTATGTACACTTATATATAAATAATGTATCTCCGTCTATAGTGACACATACAGATGCTGTACCTGCTGCTTCTTTCCATCTATATATGAAAAAGAGACTCAGACTGAAAAGGATGTTTCATCTCATCAATCACTGTCCTACTCCCCTCCAGCATTTTTTGTTTTATCCCTCACAATTCTAGTACATGGACCTACAGTCTGCATATGGAAAATAGAGATGCGAGCATCTATGCAGCAGAACCTTCCCCATCTGCCTCTGAGGTTTTGAAGGAGGAGGGTAAAGTTACATTCACAACTGGGACCCAAGAAACCTAGCCTTGGTTAATATTAAGGAGAGGAAGCAGATAGGGAAAGGTAGAAGAATAATTGTGAGAGCTTTCTAAAGCAAGATGATTATGAATCTATTATCTTTATTAACTTTATTACAAAGAAAAGAGAGGCTGATGTTTCTCATTTCGTAGTTGCCATTGCTGATGGGACAGCAATGACTTGGCTGGACCTGTCCTATCCGTCTGTCCTATCCATCAAAATCCTTTCTCATCCCCACCCCTGCTGCTCTAGATGAAGCTATAGCGTTTTGCATCCTAACCACAGTGGAAATAGTTATTTGGATGGAAAGCCCTGACTTCCCTTGCAGTCCCAGTAAGCATCATGACAGGCATAGTCTCAGTTTGGAGGTCGTAACAAAGCCCAGATCAAATGCATTTCCTGTGGCTTTAGCTTTGGCTGTGAGCGTTTCACACCCAACAGACCCGGGCCAGTTCTGCACATTGCGTCCCTCATGGGGCAGGGAATTAGGTCTTACAGAACCAGAGCCACACACAGGGAAGCATTCCTTGCCCTTGCAAGAAGGAGCACTGACTCGGGTCAGTGCTGATGCCAAGGACTTGTAGTCTTTCCCATGGAAAAACTTCGGTTTTCCAGTAATGCTGTAATTATCACCCTGTCATGTCACAAAGCAAACAGGTTGGCAAACCTAGGTACCCAACTAAATAATCTGTGCCATAATCTAAACATGTAATGGTAATTAAATCTGACAACTTAATAAGATACTGAGATTCAAATGTACAGTAGTAATCTACAATTAAGTAATCTTTTGTAATAGCACCCTGCCAGTTTGTGAAAATTCAGGTAGAGCACTGTGTACTGCTGCAGAGCAAAAACATTGACACAGGAGAAGGTATCCCGGCAGCGATCAGCCATTCAAAGCACCCCTACCCAACCGGGAAGGGTGCAATAAAGGCCACGAGTCATTGCAGGTATTCAGCTGCTGCCCCTCACACGCATTCGCAGGTGCTTTGCTATACGTTGGAAGGGCTTTTTCTGCTGGTGTGAGGGATTGTGATGCCTGGTGTCTCTAATGAGGATTTTGGCAGTCCATTGCCTAACTTCCGACATGGCTGATGAGAGCAACAGTCCATCTAGGACCCTGATGGGGTCACTGATCTCCAGTGCTTATGTGCTCCTGAGCAGAGAGGATCCATTACCCACTATCTGAACTGGAAGAAGTTCCATTTCTAGTAAAATCTTTAGTGGAGTCGAGATTCCATCACTTTGATGCTATCTTCTGCAGTCAGTAGGATTGTTAACGCTCAGTTCCCCACATGCTGTGCTAGGTAGCACAGGAAAAATTGAGACATAATGGTAAGACAAGATTAGATGTGATCAAAACACAGAAAGCAGACATTAAATTGGGGCTGATTCTACTAAAGCAGGTAGCTGGTGAGAACTGGGAGGAAATAGAAGATACATGCTTCTAGGAACTTGCAGATTTCTCTTTTAAGTCCTTTTGGGTTTAAAATAAGTTATGGTATATGCTTTTGCCTTCATTGCAACAGCACATGTCCCATCTCTTCATGTACAGCCTTCCTGAAGGGGAAGGGAAAACACCCCCCCTTCCTCAAGCAGCCTTTGAGTGCGAGTGGGCTGAGGGGGAGCTTTGCAGCAGCCCCTCCTGTAACCAGCACTGCTGCTCCACAGAGGGCGATTGTATTTTAGTTATGATGTCAATAAGCAGCTCCCAGGAAAGCTTTTCTTGTTTGATCCTTTGAAGCTCTGAGTGAATGAAGTGAGCCTTGGAAAAGCAAACCAAGGCAGGAAACTATAAAGATAGGAACCGCTTGGGGATTTTTGCGTGACAATGATGGTTTTAGGCACAGGTAAGAGGTTTCCTGCATGTGTCACTCTGAACCATTCTACCAGGCTTGCTTTCTGTTTTATCTTTCCTTTTCCTCTCTGCTTCTGCACTCTTCCCTCTCTCATGTTGTTGCTGACTGTTCCTACAGATGCTGTTTTCCGAGCGAGAGCATTGGGGAATCAATCACAGCCATGTTATAAAAGGATCCCCATCACTACAGAGCTGAGTAAGTTATTCTTTAGGAACAGCTTTCACAGCAGCAATATGCATGCTGCATTATTTATTTACCCCAGGCCCTTTTTAGAATTCACAGACAGCAAGCGACAAGTGCGACATGTCCAAGGAACATTAAGAGGTTTGACTTAGATGTTAATTCACTGGCTTTGAAGGAGTCAGGATGGTTTATCAGGAGAATAAATATAACAAAGTGTTGCAAAGGTCTCAGTGTGTAGCAGAACGCTGAAGCATCCATTTAGGAGAAGGATAATGTCCTTGGGGTCTTTTGTGCTGGACTGGACCTCAGGGGATCTGAGTCCCAGTCACATGGCCTGCCTTAATCCCACTTATCCTAACATACTTCACTAAGGTAGATAAACCAGAAGCTTACTTCCTTGGTTTGCCTTTATCTTCGATGGAGAAAGGCATCACCAAGGCACTTCTGCCCAGATGAAATCAAACGTGCCCTTTGGCCATGCTTTCCTCTCTTGATGAATTTAAAAAGCACTAAGAGAGACTGTATGCCTAGTTTTTATGCCACGACAAAAGGGGGTGAATGAATCAAGGCCTGTTCTCTCTGTTCCAACCCTCCGCTTTCTGAACTACTGGTCATGATTCTCTCCTCCTTTTCTGGATTAAGGGGGTGGCTTCCTTATTTGTCCAAGCGGCTGTGGAAGAGCAGAGCCTGTTCCAAACAGTCGGTGTTGTGCAGTGCCTGCATGGGGCAGTGCCTGGGTGGGTCAGGGCACGCCCCGAGGTGCACAGAGTGTTGGAATTCTGCTCCAGAGCCCAAACTCCTTTGTCTTCATTCCACAAGGCTCAGCCTCTCTTCACCTGCCTTCAGAACTGAAGTAACCCATGGACTTGTGCCATGCTGCTCTTGGCTATCTCTAGTTACAAACTGCATCTGTTAATGGGGAGCATGGGTACCAGTTAACTGGCTACTGGTCAGACAGCAGTCAGTGTCACACCAGTGGTGTGGCTGGTACCAGTCCCAGGGGACATTTAAAGCACTGACACAAGAACATACCCATCAGATTAGCATAGCATGGTTGCTGGCATCATGACTACTCCTGGCTCACTCGGGCTTTGCTTGCCTTCTTTTCCATGCAGTGCTTGGAAGTGCACTGTGGCCTCGGCACAAGCGGGGTCCTCCTCCTGCACCCAGGTTTGCAGGTGGACCAGGGCTGGTGAGCAGCCTTGCTCTGGAGCAGGCACTAACACTATTTTGTTTATATGAAGCTCTGCTTAGTCAAAACTTGCACCTGAGGAGCTGTGTCCCAGAGCAGTTAAGCACCTCTATGGGCTGTTCGGTCCTGTGTGCTCCGTAGACCGAAACACTGAGGAGCGACTGTAAAAAAGGCACAAAGCAGTAAGGTACTGATGCTTCCTCCTGAGCAGAGCTCTTGCATTTCCCAGCGTGCTGTGTGGATATCTTGTGCTATAGTTTAGGCATTTATTTGTGCTGTGTCCAGAAGTCTCAGGAATGTTTTGAGCTGGCTACTGAGGCCCAGCTCCTCTGAGAAGATATTGTGCAGTCAAGCTGACATCTTCAGACAGGCATTGCACCCCTGTGATTTCCCTCCAGGATGTGGTGTGTCAGTGGAGGGGAAAACATCTGCAATCTGTTGACATGACTTGGATTTTAGTCATGTCAGATCTTTGACAAAATAATGAATTGAGCTCAGTCCCTTAGCACATGGATGCCTGCCCCTGCTGTAGTCTTGAACAGCACAGAAATATGTTCAGAGTTACGGGGATGGGCTACAAAGCAAAATAACCCCAAGAATTTAAAACCTGGAAGCACAAAACAGCTAAACAAAACCAGCTGGAGCCTTCTTGTGATTGAGTCAGCTCCCTGTGAGTCCCTTTGGTAGACCGTGATCTAGACAAATGTTTGCTGCTTTGCCTATCTCTGGAAACAAGCAGAGAGGGGTAATACTCACGTGCCTTACGTTGTAAGGGCGTTGCTCATTCCAGGTACACCAAGTGCTGACCAAGGGCCATCTGTATCGCTGCTGTGCCTGACACACCAAACCAGCCACACGGTATGTACTGCTAGCTCTGTTGCTGCTCAAAACCTGCCATCAGAGAAGCCGAGATCATTCGTACCTGCAGCTGAAATGCTGCCCCTGCTGAAGTCAGCAGGAGTTCTGCAATTCATCTTGACAGGCCCAGGAAGCAGTGTGCTGTCTGCCAAGCTTGACTTGCCTCTGTCACAGCTCCTCTGCACCAGGGCCCCCTGAGTCCCAGAGGTGTGCTGAGGTCCCGAAGGTCTGTTCTCCAGGCAGGGACAGAGCTGACAATCACCTCAGGGCCGGTGCTCCTCTAAGGGGGCTACATAGGAAATTTGCCTTGAGGAGCAGCAGAGCTGTGTGTTGTAGCTGTGCTCTGATGCGCTGCTGCTTCTCCTTGCCCGGACATGAGAAACACAATAAAACCAAGAAATGCTAAACTGGCTGCTTTGCATGGGGATGAATGACAAAGCTTTGCATTGGCTTCTGCAGGCCATATCCACCAAGCTGAGCACGGCTCAATGCGTTGAGCATCTTCTGAATTTCTGAGTTGCTCAGTGGCCTCAGAGGTGTGTTACAAATGGTTATTCCCAGAAACAATGGATTCTAGGAGCCCTTGCCATAAGGAGACAGAGACCTGGGAGAGGAATAGCAAAGTGATCTGTAACGAAACTAGTCCTGGAAGTATGGGAAGGAGAAAGAGAATGGTGTGGAGAAATAAAGTGGATCCCTTCCTGTGGCTGCAGGACATGCTTTCGTACCGAGCCCGTATAAGCCATCAGTAGAGTCTTACTGATTAATGCTAGATGCAAGGCCAGCACCGAAATCCAGGCTGGGTGAAATATCTGTATTGGGAATACATGGCTGAAGGATGGCACTAGCACTGCAAGACAACAGGAGACATTAATAGTATTGGTATTCTGGCTAGTTTTAGTCATCTTTAAAAATGATGCACTCAAAAGCTTCCTGACCCAAGGGGACGTAATAGAAATCAGTTATTACTCACACGGAGTTAGTTGTGCTCACTCTATTTTTTAATGGGAAGATATGGGTTCTTGATCTCAATTCCTCTCAGTCTCCTGCTGTGCTGCTGTCATTCATCAGCATTCTCACTGGTAGTGCTGGAGTGCCAGGGCATACCTAGCATGTTCATAAGCACAGCAGGGGCCTTCTGCCTGGGGGTACTTCAACACTTCCCTCAAAAGAGAAAAGAAGATCAAGGAGGAATCGCTTTCTGGGGTGGGGGGAGTTCTGCAGGACTGTCTCAGCCAGTGGGGATAAGGTGGAGAAAGTAGTGAAGATCCCTGTCACAGCAGGGCAGCTGTGCAGGGGACTCTGTAACCCCAATGTAAGCCAATAGAAATGGTGATTTTATTTCTATATGGTCAGGAAAATAAGGGGAACAATTAGATCGTTCCTTTCTTTTTCAAGGCAGGTAGATTGATTATGAGCTGATGTCTTCAACCTTAGCTTTAGGATTCTGTATCCTTTGTCTGCCGTGGCACACACAGTGCAACGTTTTGCTAATGCTGCATGCTGTGGTTGGTGCTGGGCCCAGAACAGCAAACTGGATTTATCAGCTTCTGTTTCTGATTCTCGATGCCTTCCCTCTGTTGCTAAGGTGTTTCCTCTTTCTTCCTTGCTTTTCCAATAGAGTTTTCACCACATGTCTGCTTTGTTCGCCAAGCTCCCAGTGGCAATTAGGAGATTCCAGAGCAAGACCAGCTTTTCACCACTGGTGCCCCTGCAGGAGATTGCTTCTTGAATTCTCATTTGTCTGGGGTAAGTATCATGTCCTGTCCTGTCCTGTTTAGTGGCATCAGTGTATAACAAAGTCTTTCGTAGCCAGGGTAAACCCACTTAAGCTAGACTTAGTGATGATCAAGGCTGTGTGTGTCAGAGAAAGGCACAGGTAACGTTGCAGAGATCAGTGCTGTGATTAGTTACATGATGCTCTAATATGTGTCTATTCCTATTTGAGCGGTTTGCTCATCAGTGGGCTGCTGTGATTTCTTGGGGTAGTGGGTTCCATACACTGAAAGGCAGCTCCAAGAGACATCTCTCAATATATGCCATCAGCAGCAACTCTCTCTGCTATAGATACACTCTTTCAGAGTGCTTTTAGAAGTTTCTCCTATTCCCAGCTCCAAGATACTGATGGGTTACAAAAGGTATTTAAAGCCAGCCTGGTTTATTTGCTTTTTGACAACGTGATGTTACAATCAGTCCCTCTAAGGAACTGCAGTCACTGAAGCCAAAATTGCACTTGACACCAGCTGGGCCCTTGGTGGAAGCGCCAGCATTGATGCCAAAGGCTGAGAAGAGTATGAGGATTCTGAATTCTTACCTATTTGTGTAGAAAGGAGTTCTGTGAGCCTGGCTGGAGGTGCACTGGTGAGCTAGGGAGCGGGGAGTTTGCCCTACCACCACTTTACTGTAGCAGGCATTGAGAACTGGAACACTCAACTCTTCCTGGGCCATCTGGCACCTAGGCAGGAATTCCCTGGCAATTTGAATGCTGAAAAGGTATAAACCAAATTCCACAACGTGGGCCGCTGCTGAGCCACTGCACCCCATCAGGTTTTCCAACTGCTCATTTTGGCGACTTCCTGGCAGTGTGTTCTTCTAAAAGCATTTGGAGCACCAAGATCAGATCCATTGCACCAAACCTGCAAGAACAGAGGGAATGCGGGGATCCCCCCGGTCACATCATCATTTTGAGTGCTGTTAAAACTGAGTGATGCTGCCAGTGGTGACACACATGGTCCCACTTCGGTGGAATGAAGGCAGGATTTTGGCAGCGGAGCAGCGGTTCAGCTCCTGAGCTGCATTTCCAAAGCAGCCTCCTCTTTTTGTGAAAGCCCCTTTCTTCCTCTTCGCCCCAAATCCCAGCGCTGCAGTCAGGTTCCGCACGCCTCACTCTCAGCTCGTGTCCAGGGGGATAGTGCTTGGGTGGCAGTTTTACAGACACTGAATAAACACAAAACAAATCTCTCCGAGGGATAAGCAGTCCAAAGGAAGTGTGTCAAGTCCAGTTAACGCTTTTCTGAGAAGGCTTCAGCGTTAGGGAAAGTATTATATTGCTGCTGCTCACTGATATGTCAATCAGCCAGATGGTAATTAATGACTGCTAGTGTCAAGTGTAAAAGTAACTCAAGACATTGCATGACCTGTCTTAAAGGATAAAATTTCACTCAAGCGTAAGATTGCAGGTCTGTCCAGGAACAATCAGCACTCAACTCTGCTTTAAAGTGGAGGGGCACCTTTGCCTGGATTCAGTCATCCTGTAAATACGGTGAAGACGGGGAGAAATACAATATTGCTTAGACTGGCAGTATCAGGGAGGAGATGTGTGAACTGGAGAAGAAAGAGAAGGTCGGGAGCCTTCAGCAGTCCAGTGTCACCTCCTTTTGCTGTCGCTGTATCTGTTGAAATATCTGCAGACACTCAGTGCGGGAGTGCTGCTTTCTGTTAGCTTGAGACTGGCAGAAGAATCTGAATGGGAGAATGTGGTCTGTAAAGGGGAATGTTACCCTTGGAAGCCTGAAGCAGAACCAGCAGTTGCTTCAACATGACCCTTGGGGTCTCCACAGCCAGGAAACAATTCAATGAGCATGATCGTTAGGGCTCAGGTACTCTAATGAGCCCTGAATTCCCTTCCGGATCCTGCTGTGGGTTCCTAAGCTGAACAGGACCACTTTGAAAAGCATAGTAGCAACGCAGGAGTCAGTGGGAGCAGGCAGCTGCTTGGTGATGGAGGAAGGTTTCCAGCCTTGCCTTTGTGTGCAGAAGAACTCCCAGAAATCTGCTTGTCTGAAGCTGTAACCAACCATCAACTGGCAAAGAAGGTAACATCTCGTGGGTGCGTTGCAGAAATGTTGTTCCTTTAAAGTCAGCTTCAAGAGCCATTCTAAATGCAGTGTGGTACTCGAGAGTGCGCACACACACATGCACACCTCTGTGGTTTCTCCGCCTTTCAAATTCCTGCAGTGTAACTCAGCAAAGAAAGTACAGAATGAGGGTGACATGCAAATCCTATTAATTCATCCAAGTATGGAAATGCAATCCTTTTGATGTCAAAAAGTACAGCGATGATATGTTAAAGAGCTCAGCACGCTTCTGTTAAATATGTAAAGTGCAGATTCCCCCGGAGCTGTATCACTCCTGGATAACCCTGGGCTATAGCTTCTTACTTTAAAAGACTGGGAATTACTCTAACAGCATTATACCCCTTTGCCCGACAATACGGTCGGATGTTCCTAAGCGGATTTGCGTGCAGCGTGGATTTAGTAGCACCATTCCTTCTCTGAAGCTTGTTTAGGTTCTTTACTCAGGCAAATGCAGGTGACTGATTCTACAAAGCGGATCCATGTAGGAAATGAGGTTCTTGAGAAAGGGTGGAAAATAAGTTATTTGATGCACTGCAGGCATCACTGATTAGAAAACAAAAAGGGAGAGGCTCTAGGTTAGGCTTTTTTTGCCTTAGATCTGAATTTGGCTAAATAAGTGTTTTAGTATTGGACTGAATTGTCCACTTTTGGTCCTTTCCTGATAAGTGTGGGTTTGCTTCTTCTACAGCAGGACTCCTCCTTTGGAGACACTTACTGTGGAGCTTTCGACTTGTCTGAGATGCTTTGCTTTGGGCTCTATCAGCTGATGGAAGAACCCAGTCTGTACAAGAATAGGCAGGTACACCTTATCTCAAACTGTACCATAAAGTCAGAGGATAGCAGTTGTAACTTTGAAGTTAGGCATCTGTTTCAGGCAACCTGAATTACTTACTTTTGTCTTGGATTTAGACATTGCTGTAGGTAGCTAAGGCCATTTGAGACAAACTGCTGTGTGGTCTGAACATGGTGCTTACTGGTGCTTGGATGAGATTCCCTTATGTTCACTTAAAATGTGATTTATCTTTACCAGGGAGCCTTCTGCATTAGAGAGCTACTGGAGCATGAAGTTAGTAATGCTGCTGAGGGCAGGGATTTCAGAGAGTGTGCAGGCAGAGAGAATCTTCTCATCTAACCTGTTCTACTCAGCTGATTCTTTCAATTGCAAGATTCCAGCGATTGCTTGAGCTTCAGATCTCCTGGACAGACATTTAGTCTTGATATAAGATTTGGAGCAATCAAGAAATTTATCACATCTTTCAGCAGCTGTTCCAGAGACCAATTAGTTTCACTTAAATACATGTAGAAGAGGTAAAATTAAACCCTCTGTATATTCTCATCACTCCAAAGAATTCTGCCCACACCCTCAGGCATTGCAGAAAACCCTACGGCTGTCTTGCTATCCCAGACACTCAGGTCACTCCCAAAGCAGCCTGAATCCCATGTGCTGCTGCTTTTCCAGGTTTGTGATTGCTTGGCTTGCCAGTGATTTGAAGATGCTGTCTGCGTATCTGCCGCTCTGTTGTTCCATTCAACACTGCAGCAACTGATGACCTGTGATGGGGGATGGAAGTCGGTTACCAAGCAAGAAATCAGGTAGTGCAGACACCTTCCTGCCAGAGTTATAAGAGATCATGAAGTGCCCTCAAGTAAAAAATGGTGCATGTTATGGAGACCCTCTAAAAATCATTGAAGTTCTTATTCCTTAAGGGTGGCGTTTGAATTGGGCTGAACTCTGCCATGAGCTTACTACTGAAAACCGTAGTTGAGCTTTAACAACAAACATGTCAGGGAGTAAAATGCTTTCTGGGTGAAGAAGAGGGCAAAACCTTGAGTTTCTGCTGAGCACTGCAGCAGACCCAAGTACATGCAAACACGATGACTCCATTGAGTTACAGAGATTCTCTGCTGAACTTCTCAGAGTGCAGAGATTCCAGCACACTGAAATGGAGCTTTTTGCAGCCAGAGCTGAAGATGCTGGATTGCTGGGCATGAAAACAACCAAGAAACCAAGCAAAACCAATCCCCATGAAACTTGTACCATAAATCAGGTCCTGCCTGTACATTATGAAGTCAGTTGAGGGAAGGCGTGTTGTCGTTTGAGGTTTTTTCTGTCTCTCTTTCCCCTAACACTAATTAGGTTTGAAAGACTGCAGCTTGAGTCCAGATACCACATGCCGAGAAGAAAGGAACCCAAACAGCTGACGCAGAGTTCAGACTAAACTAACTGCAAGCTCCCCAGGGACATCACAAGGTAAACCTGATAGTCTCTGTCATTTACAATCATTATCAGGCAGCTGAGGCCCTGTAATTTTACTAGGGAGCCAATTAACAGATCCCTGAAGCTCAAGAATAAGGTCTTGGTCCTTTTCCTATTTTAGGCAGGGAAAGGGGGAAGGTAAGTCTTTGTTTCAGACAGACACTCCAGAGGCTTTCCTTCCCAGAGGAACAGTCAGATCTGGGGCTATACTTCCCCTCTTGAGGAATAACTGAAGCACTGAGCTTCAGGCTTTAGTAGCCAGCGCTGCAACAAGCTGGCTGTGTAACCTTGGGTGAGTTATTTGACTGTGTCCTAATGCTGCTTCCTGCATGCAGGAATAATATAATAACATACTTGTTAATATGGATAATGAGAGCTTAGGGGAAAGGACTGTCTCTTGTGATTTGTCTGGTCTAACATAAATAGGTGCTGATTTAGGATGGGACATTCAGGAACTCCACTCAACATGAGTAAGAAACAAGAGAAGAGCTTGGACCAAAACTCCAGATGAAAACCTATCTGCGCTTGGGGAAGTTTGGAGTTTGGATTCAGGTCTGAGCCTGAATGTGTTGGGCTCATCTTTCCTGGAACAAACTAATCATACATTTTCAATTGAGGACAGATTGCAAGTAGGAATCGGTGAACCGTGCTTTGAGCTAACAAAACACATAGGAAGCATGCTTTCCCTTTGCCAGCCCTTTGCAGACCTGAGCCTGAGCCAGGACACTCAGCTGATCTCTTGGTAGGAGTTTTTTGGCCTAAAATCACTCGCTGTATATACAAGCTTAGATTAGAATTTGTGTGCTGGATTCTGTTTACCCTCTGGCAGTACAAGGTTTCAATAATAGTGTCTCAGTCCATTCCCTAGCATGTGTTGTTTTAAACAGGCAGGACGCTTAGAAGGTGGAAGGAAGAGGACAGGCTTTGTGTTCCTTTGGCTACAAAGGATACCTCATACTAAGATCCTGCAAGCTCTCTGTATTATCATCATCTGAAGCTTGCTTTATTTTCAGCTGTAATTCGGTCTGAGCAGGGCACAGGGGAGGTAACGTCCCTTTTTCGTCCTTTTTGTTCTGTTGCTTTTCAATAACGACACATGCCTGGGCTCTGGGTCTGATACCAAGCAGGTCTGGTGCAGTGTTCAGGCATTTTTATGAACCACCACCAAAACCTGTCTCAGAACATCCCTGAGAGGGTGAGAAACTGAGGCTGCGTTGCCAGCAAACTCTTCTGTCTGAAATCGTCTGCTTTGCCTGGAAAAGGGATGCAAATGTTGAAAGTGCTCCTTTACGACTGAGGTCCAGGACACAGGAGTTCTAGCTTGAAGACACCGAACGTTGGCTTTCCTACTGTGTTAGCGCAGAGCTGTGCGACTTGGTGTAAAACAGTTGCAGCCCCTGGTGCAAGTGTCTTTTCTCTTTCCATTAGAGAGGTTTTGTTCCCCCAGGGTGTTTTGGGTGCAGGACTGCCAGTGGTGACATGTGCCGTCCTGCATTCACGCTGTCTCTGTGATGAGGGAATGTGCCCATCTCAGTCACACAACTTTTCCGGTACAGCATATTTCCAGTTGCTTAACCTGCAGCTGCTGGAGCGTGTGATTTACTGGGCTGAGGTGGAGTGGGGAGAGATGACAAGGTGGGGAGGGGACCTCTTTCACTTTGCTTATTCCACCTTTTCGTTCAGTTGCTGTATCTGAGCAAGCAGTTCTGCTTCTCATGAAAGAAGGGAGAGAAATCCGAAGAAAGGTAAAAGCATTAATGGGTCAAGGCCTCTTTTGCATAATTCTATTATCACCAGGAAGATTCTGCAATAATCATGTTAGGCATGTGCTCTGGAGCATCAAAGTGACTTGTCTTACCTTACTTTTTGATGTTAGACAGGTTTAAATGCTTTGTACAGATGAGGCACCGCAGACAGCTGATCAAGAAAGCCTGTGCTGTTCAAGCAAAGCAAAGGCCTGTTTTGCCTTTTTCTTAATGTCAACAATGCCACATTCTTCCAGCAAGGAATAATCTCTGTTGTCACAAACTGAAAAGCAAAGAGGGAGGAGAGAATCAGTGTGGGGGTGCCTGCAAGCACGCTTTCTGAAGCTACCACCTTGGAATCTTCAGCATCAGCATCTTCCTGTGTATTGTTTGAGTCATATGTTTAACTTCAGCTCCTGCAGTGAAACCCATGGTGTGGTACTCGAGGCTGTCACAGGATCTCTGTGCTGCTGTTTGCTAGCCTGCACCCATTCTATGGGCTGAAGGTCACTTTGGTGTGTGGCTGGCTATTAATATTGGTAGGTTTTAATTGTTAACACTGTTACTGGAGTTTCTGAGTTCTGGAACTTGTTGTGTCAGGTAGAATCAGGTAGTCCTGACGCTGGTGGGCTTAGGTGGTACACACAGAACAGAGTCACAAAGGAAGCAGAGGAGCTGTAGTTTGCTTGAAAGCCTATTGGTGGAAAAGATAAAACCAGGACCCAGATCTCCTCATCTCTGGGCTAGCAGGGTTCCCACTAGGCCGTTTTGCATTCTACTTTCAGGTCTGAGCTCCTGCTAACATGATCATTCCCTTGCCGGTCTGTCTAGGGATTTAACATTCCAGGGATGGTTGAGATGGTTTTCATGGAGCAGTACCTGATGAATTATTTTCCCACTTGGCATACAGTGGTCAGCCTCTTTACAGAAGCAGACAAGTGTCATCATGCTTTCAAACAGGGAAGTCAGTTCCTCGAGCTCACCCGGCAGGTTCGCTGTCTTACAGTTGTGTCTTGTCTCTCTTGTCAGCTGAGCCACACTGTTGTTTCAGGCTGGTTCGTGACAAATGGAGCCAGAAACCTCTCCAGAGATGCATGCATGGAAATGCAGACTCTGCAGAGACTCAAACATGCTGAGGCATCCACCTGGATCTGAACTCTGATAAGGGCAAACACATAGAGATACATAGACACAGGCCTCTGCGAAGAGCACTTGCCCATGAAGAGGTTAATATGTACATATATACTAGCCATACATACAAGCAAGTTTTCTCCCCCTCCTCCTTCCTGTAGTCAGATTCAGTCCAGCAGAACGAGTGGTGAAGGATGTCACTGCTGCGAGCTGGGCTGGGTTTGCAGAGCAGAATGCTGCCGGTGGTGACTGGCACAAAGTCAATGAGATCTGAGGAGAACCCCGGCTCTGTAAACGTCAGCTGAGGCAGGCTGGGCACTGACAAAACCAGAGGTGGCTGCAAGCACCGGGTGTCATTATTCTCTGAGCAGGGATGGTGAGAGCCCCGGGAGCTTCCCATGGAGATGAACTGCTTCACAGCAGGATGAGGAGCTGTCTCCTGGAGTGGAGGGACATCCTGTTGTCCTGCGAACACTTGGGAGGAAGGATGCATGGCAGCAGGAGTAGCCTTTGAGAGCTCCACAGTTTCCTGCAAAGCATGTATCGTGTCTGAAAGCTCTGCTGAGATAAACTCCAAACACCTAATGGTTTAAATAATGCCAGAACAGGAGGTCTCTCTCAGTCATTAATTTGCAGTGGGTTCTTCAGCCTCTTCCTGCTGAAGGAAGGGCTCTTTGCTACTTTCCCATCCATCTACTTCAGCTTTCTCTCTTGACCTGCCACCGATGTACCATAAAGCCAATGTCTTATTCCCTACTGTCTCTCTAGTGGCCAGTTATAAAGGGACTAGAGCTGTTTAACTGCTGATTGCTTCTCTCCTTGCAGCAAGAGGCCATGCAGAGTGAATTAGGTGAGCTAACTGTATTAAGCAATCTGGAAGTGCATCATTAATGCTTCTGACACTTTTTCTGTAGTACACATGTGCCAACTAATAAGCATTAGTGACTGAAGGGTCTCCATTTCCCAGGAAACAGATGTAGCCAGAGCAGTGAAAGTACAGACACAGCCCACTGGGCTCTCCATCAGTTGAGATGCTTTTCCAGACACCTCTGTCCAGTGTGGGTGGGAGTTACACAGGGATAACACTTGGAAGCAGCTGTTTCTAACTTCTAAAGCTTTAATGGAGAACTTGGGGGTTTGGGGTTGGCTTTTTTCTTCCTTGGTGAGAAAGGACTTTTGTTTCCAGCCAGAAGCAGGAGCCAGATCAATCACTGAGGCTTGGAATTGGGTTGTCTTCTAAAGCCGTCTGCTGAAGGAGCAAATGCAGCCCTGCTGAGATCCTTGCTTTTCCCTTTGGGGCGAGGGGAAAGAAATATAAGGGTTTTGTGAAGGAGAAAACCGTTGTCCTTAAGTCCATCTAGTTCTTTTTACTGAAGTTTTCCAAGTGGAGGTTAAAGGCTTGGTCCTGTTTTCATCTCATTTTCATTCTCGAATAAGCCCATACCTTCAAAAGAGGTTTAAAGGTAACAAGTACTGCTGTTGAAACTGCGCCTTTGGAAAACACACTGAGTAGCAGGCATTTCTTGCTCCCTTTCTCTCATCTTAGTCCTACTGAGCACTCTGCCAGCAGTGCGGAAGCCAATGTCCCCCGTTCCTCACTCCTCTATGAGAGCAAGGCCTGATGCTTGCCAGCAGCAGGCCTTTTGTTCCCACCCGTGTGGCAGGTCCGATGATCTCGCTTATCCAGGCAACTACCGGAAAGAAGCAGAAGCCCTGAATGCCAGGCTGATGCATCAATCATCATTCCCGAGCTGGCAGCACTCACGTAACTGCTTAAAGACCTCAATGGCCCTCTGGCACTTAAGGAAAAAAATCATCAAATTAATCCCAGGTGAAACCCTTGGAGCTGCTCCAAAAGCCCCTGGATTGACTGCCAAGCTTGGATGCTAATTTTCCTTCTAAGTAACCCCCTGAAGAAATTTACGATTAGGTAATGAAAGTGATGAATAAAGAGATACTTAGAAGAGGGAGGGAGAGAAAAAAGTGGGGGGGGAAAGATCAACCTGGAGTCAAAAGCCTTAAATCTCCTCCTCTCCTCAAAGAGCGATGTTAGTCACTTCTGCACATGCATCCTCTGGGGAAGATGGGGTTGGATTCCACAGGGGGCTTGAGAAATGTTCCTTAAATGAATGTTTGCATAACAGAATGAAACGGAAAAGAAGGAGCTCCTGAACACAGTCATGGCGAGATGGATGAGGGGGAAGAGCTGTGGCTCCTCGCTGGGAGTCACATACTGTACACCTTTTGTCACAAACTGCCGCCTGCCTTTTCCCCCAGGTACCTGGGGTCCATGGTTTGTAAAGACGTGGTCAGATTCCGAAGAACTTTGGAGCACCTGAACATCTTTTAGAAGCCTGATCATAAGTTCTTAATAGGCCACAAGCCCTGTACAGTGCTTTCAAATGTCCTCTCAGCAGCCTTTGATTTGCCTTTTTGCTTCAGGCAGATGCACCAAACTCAGCGTAAGGAGCATGAGTTTAGACACAGGGACACGTTTTGATGGTGCCAGGATTGTGTCCGCAGAAGATGCAGATGTGCACCCAAACCAGAGCAAAAAAGTAGGATCTGATTTTAGTTCCAGGCTGGGGAAAACAAGCACGTCACTATCCGGGGGTTTGCTCCTGGCTTTTTGGCACAGTCCTGGCTGATTCTTTCCTTGTGGGTTAAAAGTGACTCTTGGAATCCAGGAAACTACTGGCCCACAAAACAGAAAGTAGTGGGGGGTGGTTGTGAGGGTGGTTTGTGGTGGTGGGAATATCTTCCCTCCAGGTCAGCATCTCCCATTGCTTTCTCCATTTTGACCCCAGGCCTTGACGTGGCAAGAGCTGCCCTGCGCTCACCTTTGGTCTGCTCTGGGAGCGTGCCCAAGCCTCTGATCCGCACTACATGGTACCCCTGGCCTGTCCCTGTTATAAATGCCTGCTGACCCCATCACACAGCCCCTTCTGCTCTGCCTGACACTGAGGGAGGATTTGAGGGGACCAGAAAGGATGACAAATGAGAAAATGGCAGATTAGATCTGAGGTGACAGAGATGAGAAATAAAAGCCATTAGAGCCCATTTGCAATGTGCCCTCATTGAGTCAAGTTTCAAGGTGTTTTTCCAGATTATTAATAGCTTGACAGCAGTTTTTGAACAGGAATCTGATAGAGGAAATAACACTCATGTACACACACTGCAGTGTAGAGGGGAAAGGAGAGTCCCCTCATTTATTTACTTGAAGAGATTTGAAATACGGCAAAGCAGCCGGCTGGGTTACAGACAAAATAAACATTCTCCATTATAATCCTGGCATCTTCAGACACACGTCTCTATAATAATGAAGTGGTATGAAAGGAGCTCTCAGAAACCTCTGCAGCCAGCCTTTGCTGTCTGTACAATGCGGGCTGCGTTCTGAGCAGCTCTGCTGAAGCCATAGTGTTCTTCAGGGTGGAGTTCATTGCTCCAACTCATTGCAGTCCTTGGTACCTGGGGTACCCGTGGTACTGTTTTGGATCTCCCAGGGATCTGACTTATCCAATGTGGCAGGCATCTTTTAAATCTCAGTCAAGCACCAATCCGAAACAGATCTTTGCTGCCTCATCCCCCACTTATCTGAATTATCTCGGTGTGATACCCAGCAAAATGAGAGCTGGAGAGAAAGGGAAGAAGAGGAACACTTGGGGGGTGTGGGAAAGAAAGGTTAAGAAGTTCCCAAAGTTCCCCTTTGTAGTGGCACGCTTGTAAAGAAGAGCTACCAGGTGGGTAATGCTTTGAACTTCACACGGCTTTGTGGGCCTGGCTTGTCAGACATGAATAATTGTAGCTTGCTTCATAACCAGGGGGTGGCACAGCAAATTTGAGTGATGCAGTTCACAATGCCTGAAGGCCAAACAGACGCTCAGCTCAGAGAGAGCAGCTCTTCAAACATCATTAGATGGTGATGGCTGTTTGTCTGTGTCTGTTGCTTTCTGTTAAACTCTAGGTCTCACTTTCTCATGTTGCAGCCTAACTCTGCTTGTGACCATCAGAGGTAGCCAGGATGAAACTGGACAGCACACAGCAGAGGCTACTTTTACCCTTTTTTTCCTGCTCCTTTCTGAACAGCCTCCAGCATGCAGCATTGTCTGGGAGGCTGTGCCACCATGAGAGCAAGCAATACTCCTTACAGAGAAGGGATTTTCTACTGGTGGCTGCGTAGCCTTAACCCAAGCAATAGGCACCAACTCTTTCCCTTCTTGTCATGGTCTCACCGTGTATAATGTAACTGTGATTGTAGTTTGCAGGCTGGCGTTCTGAGTTCTGGGTGCACTTATAAGCTTCTGCCTAGCAGAAGACAGAACTGAAGTTAAAACACTCAGTTGCTTTCTAATGAAGCAATCTCCCTGCCAGGAGGCCTTTTCCAGGCGACAGATGAGAGCCTGAAAATCCCCTCCTGCATTGGGGTCAGTTACCTCTCTATGGATCCACATCACCCAAGATGCAATTCCTGCTTAATTTGGTCAACCTTGCCCACAAACATGTGTTGCCAAATTACATATCCTTGTGGAAGGAAGCAATGCCCTGACAGAGGCATGGCTGAGGACAACGGTCTCCCACCAGCCCTTGCTTCCGTACCCTCACAAGTGCTCTATAGGAAGAGCTGAGAAGCATTTGTAAGTCCTTGCTCAGCACTTCTTGGACTTGACACGTACGCTGCGAGTGGCTTTGGGAGCCAGCAGGTTCCATGGCATCTTACCTTTTGATCCAGATCCTGGTGTGAAGTAATTCACATTCCCTACAATGGCACTTTTCAGTTTCCAGGAGCACTAACTCAGCACTTTCTGGTTTCCGGCGAGGTGTTAGGGATCAAGCACTTTGCTCTGTAGGTTTCCATTTGAATAAGCTGTTAAGACCTGGGATTTTTGTCTCTGCAGAGAATTGATGCCGCTTTGTATCAGGCTGAAGAGTTTTCTGTTAGGGGCTTAACCCAGTATTCTCTTTGTCTTCTCATTTTGAGCGCTGTCTTATGCCATTGGTCTCCCCCTTTTTATCCTTGCTGCTGCTGCTTACAAACTCAGTTTGAGTTCTCACAGGCCTCAGCTCACTGCTGACCAGGAACTGCCACCTCTGATGTAAAGCTGGCCCTCAGCTTTTCCTATAACTCATTGCTTTCGTTTTCAAATGGAAATAGAACTTTCTCCATGAAAATGAAAATGTATTTCCTGCTAAGAATATCTCAAAAGTGACTTTTTCAAATGATAGTTTTCCAGGTACGTTTTTCGTTAACAGTATTCTCCAAAGTATAATGTCTTCATCAGCTTAAGACTGAAATAGTAACTGGTTTTTTCAGCCCTGCAAGACAAAACAGTGTACCAGCTCTAGTGTTGAGATCTCCAGCTTGTAAACCACTATCCTTCAGGATGAAAGGTGCCCATATAACAATAAGGCATTATTACACTTCCTTTATTACTTTGCACACGGATAATTTACTGACTGCTAAAAATCCCCTGCTGCAATGCCTGTTTGATGTCATCTGTCTTGCTTAAGCAGTGGTTGCTGCTTGCTTCTTTCCTACCCAACTAGTTGCAATGCTGCCTATGGCAATTTCAGAGGCTGAATTCCTTCCTCCAGTAAAATCTTAACTAGTTGAACTGCATCTTCAAACAGGTCCACGTCTCCCTCAATAAATATCAAAAGGGAAATGCAGCTTAGTATAAACAGAGAATAGCAAACCGGTGCTATTTATATGGTTCAGTTTCCCTTCAGTTAAACCACTAATGGCACAGAGAACTCTCGTAATTAAAAGCCACATCTGATAGAACAAAGTCGTCTGTAGAAGCAAAGAAAGGGGAAGATGAAAGCACCACCAGTACAAAACACCAGTCCAGCTCTAGGTCTGTACATGTCTCTTTTTCCCTCTTCTGAGAATCAGCCAGAGCCTGAAACCTCTTTTGACAAGTAGCTGCTCTGATGACAGATGCTCCCCGCAGCCTCGGCAGGCTGCAAACAGATGCATTGTTCTTGCTGTCAGCTCCCCATTGAAAGGTGATTCCAGTAAGCAGCAATTGCCCTGATTTGTTAGCATTAGTCAGCAAGTGCCTGGATCAGATTTGCTACCAAGGAAGAGAAAAAGCAGGCCTGAGACTGAAAAATCAGCTTTCATAATGAAGAGCTTGGCAGGGTATAAGCCTTGCTCTTTGGGATGCAAGGGACACATTGCAAGTCTTGACTTCAGCTCTGTCACACTGTAGAACAGGACTCCTTTTTGGCTGAGTGGTCTGGATAAAGTGATCACATCTCTCTTCAGCATCATCGCCAGCCATCAGACATCATCACTGTGCCAGGAGATGGTGACTCCAGCAAAACCCTGATGTGGAGAGGGGATGAATTGCTGCAGAAAATGAGCCAGAGTAGAACTGCTGATCAGAACAGTGATGGCTGAGGGGGGGGAGACTGTGCTAGAATGTTCAGCGTTTAGAAGAGAGACAGAAGAGCAGATGCCACGATGGTGTTCCTGTTTCATAGAAGGGCAGACAATAGAACACCGAAAATTCAGTGCCAGTAAAGTCACATGGTCAAACCAAAATAATGCCCAAATACGTGCTCAAAACTGTGTCTTAATTCATTAATACCTTGAAGCAGAGAGATGTCAGTGCTGGGTAGTTCTGTGAGGGCATGAGCTCTGTGGGAAATGCTTAGGGAGGAAATGGAGAGAGTCCTGCTTTTTGTATCCATAGTGTACCTGTGTCTTTTGCATTCCTGGTCTCCCCAGTGAAGCTTTTCCTCTGCTCCATTAGACGTACCATAAAGTAGCTTTGTTGTGTTACCTCTTCAGCTGCAGCTGGAACAAGAAAGTGGGAAGTGTGCCTACTGCTTTTCAGGCAGCAGAAACAAATGCCTCTCATTTTCCCCCCAAGCTTCCCTCCTAAGTTCAGTGCATCTGACTGAGGTTAGTTTGATAGAGCAGTGTTTGGCTCATGTGCTTGATTCAAGTGTACATGACCAGGTAGTTCATGGCTCTTCCTCTCCCCAGGTTTCCTTGGGCAGCTCCAGACCCCAAAGAGATGATGGGTTCTCCCTGCCCTGGGCAGCAGGGAGCAGAACCCCGACTAATACAGTCCTTAGCTACAGATTCAAGCTTGTCTGTACTTGCTTTTTATAGAGCACCAGAATTGCTCATAGTGCGGAAGTATAGAGCAGATGAGCCACAGAGCAAATGATGAACACGGAGCATGCAGGCTGGGGCTGCAGTTGCACCTGATCTTTATTCGGGGTGGTTTTAAGTGCATCTTGGCATTTCTTCCCGGCCCTTCCCTTTCCCTCTCCCCCAACACAGCTAGAAGTAGTCCATTAGTGTGAGTGATGCTTGTCACTGCATGGCTGATCTAGGACAGAGCTCAGGCTGCTTTTCAGAGCAAGTGCCTAGCAGCATTAATATAAACCAGCCAAGATTCTCAGTGGTGACTTAAAATGGGGTTTGAATTTAAAGGTACATCCTAAAAGCACCTGGTTTTCTAAAAACGTAAAAGCTGCTCAGTTCTCGCTATCTGCAAATCAGGAGCTCTCAAATTAGGTATGTAAAAATAGAAGCATCCCATAGTGTTAACCTCTTCTGGAAATCTTATTAACGCAGCCGGGTTTCCTTCCAGTCTGCAGGCTCTGCTCCCTGCTCCGTGTTCAGTGCCCAAGTGTAAGTGGGTTCTGATGGGAGAACCAGGCCCACAGGCCTCGAGCAGGTTGTGACCACGTTATTCTTTGCCTGGGAACTTGGGTCAGAGCCTGTAACTGTGCGGCTCATGACTGTCACCTTCATTGTGGAGGTGTTTGCAGACAGGTTGGTGACTCTTCAATTGGCCCATAACAACAAGTGTCTGAGGACTCAGTCATTAGAGTTATCTTTAAAGCTTGTCATGGTTGTTATGGGGGAAAGGAAGTTTATTTCTCTGGGATAAAAGCCTTAGAACTCCTAACCTGAGCAAAGTTAGAGCTGCTCAGGATCTTTCAGTATTGCCCCTTCTCCTTTTTATTAATGCAATTCAACAAGTTAAGCCTGAGCAACTGCGCCTGACCCCACGGCTAGAGTAACATCTGTGACTGTACTCTGTCATTTGCAAAATGGAACGGCTCTAATCTCTTGAGCACACTGCTCTGCGGTGACATTTCCAGGACATCCGCACTCCAAAAGGCACGCAGTAGCCTTGGATTAGAGTTTAAAATAGCACCATGTTTGCCTTTGTGTACAGCACGGGATTGCTAAGGAGAAATAGCAGTGGGAGCGCGCACTTGGGTTGCGTGACCCGCAGCAGTTGTACGGGTCAGAGGTTCTCGTGCGGTGGGACCTGGTCTGCTTTTCACATCACACTCCTCCTCTGAGCAATTTAGTCAGCTTAGTCAGAGGAAGCTGTTACCTGCTCCTCCTGAGAAACTCTTCACCTCAATAGAGACAGTGCTTAATTAACACAGGTCCAAATCAGAGCGGCAGCACTAAGGCTGATGCTTTAAAACAGGGACGAACTGAAGTACTTCCAATATAACAGAATCAGGAGAGTGCTGCATGGCTCTCACTGAGCAGCCTCTGATGTTGTAGGAAACCTGCTGTCACTTCCCTCACTGGAAGCTCCAACCTGCTGAACGTGTCGGTACCAAGTGGTGGAGGGCAAGTGAAGGGCTGAGCTGGAAGCAGTGCCATGAATGTGCTGGGTTCATGCCGTGTTCGTGCCCTGTCTCAGCGACCAAGCCTTGCCTTTAAGCTGACGTGACAACACACCTCCTGGTTGTTCTGCAGGCTCAGCTGATGGCAGCTCAGGTCCTTTCCACCCTTCTCTGTAACACAAAGTAAAACTCGTTTCACATGGGTTTGTAGAGGTGCTTTTCATCCCTGCAAGCCTGGTAACCTGGGTTTCCTAACAAACAACAGCTGAAATCCTCTTGTTTGTTTGTTTTAGGTAGGGTATTTTTGAAACAGGGCAAGCTGTTGTTGTTCCTCTGTGTGTTGGTAAACAGTAGCTGCAGACTTTCACCTTGGGAGAGGCACCGTGTGAGCAAACAGTGAACCGCGGGGATGGACCAGGCGCAGAATTCCAGAGTAGGGGTGAGTGGATACAGGGAAGCTCTCCTGGCACAGCTTATTTCCTAAACCTACTGCTGTTCACCCTCAGCAGGTGCTTAAACATCAATTCACACCTCTGGAAACCCCCTTTGGAGCTGTTGGTTCTATGACTGTGATTTCCAGGTAGGGACTCGGGGGGGCTTGAGGAAGCAGGACCTTCGAGGGGTGGGTTCCCAGCAGCTTTCCCCTCTGCCCTGTCCCAGTGCAACTGGAGCTGCTGGTGCCCAACGCACTGCGTGCTCTCCTTGTGCCGTGCCGTGGCAGTTTTGTGCTGGTTTGTAGGGAGCATCCAACGGATTTATTGCTCCCAACGTCTCTGAGTTTGTAATAAAGTTTTCAGCAGCTCCGTGGAGCCCGCGCACGCACATCCCCGCGCTCGCTTTGTTCTCCTCGCACATAATGTCAACTCATAAACCTTTCATCAAGTCAACCAGGTGGAAAAAACCCATTACTGAAAGAAGTGTTCATTCAGGTTGGGGTGGGGGGGGGAATGGAGGGAAGGCGGGGGGGGAAAGTTCCCCAATGGAAAAAAGAAGAAGGGAGGGAGGGGGGAAGAAGGCAAAAAGCTGTGTGTGCTCGTAGCTGCAAAGCCGCTTTGCTGCGCGCCCCAGGTGCCAGGCCCCGGAGGAGCCTGGCAGATCTGTCATCCCGGTGACAGGAGATGGAAAGCGCTGTGTACATATTCAAAGAGGCAGCGATTTGGGCCTAATACCCACTGATGAAAGGGAGCTTCAAACACAGCCGGCCTCTGCCAGCGCCAACAAACCCACTTGTGCTTTTGTATGGCAGAAAGGACACCCCCCCGCAAACACCCCCCTACCCTGGTGCTGGAGGCTTCCCTCCTGCTCCTCCCACCCCAGTCGATGTGTTTAAGCCATGTTGGCTGAGGCTCATGTGCTGAAAGACGCTGCTGGGCGCACAATGGAGGAGCTGACGGGTGTGTGGAGAAGGCGCTGAAAAATGGAAGCGAGGAGGCTTGTGTGAAGTGCAGGGATCAGGGAGCAGCCTGGGATCTCCTTACAGCACCGTAAGCCCTGGGGATGCTGCGCTCGGAGCCTGGGCAGAAGCTGCTCCTGCTCGCAGGGACACCCCGCACCTCGCTGATGGGCGCCTGTGGGAACCCATCCCCGGAGCAGGAGCAAGGGATGTGTTATGGGCAGGGGCACTGGGGGGATCAGGGCAGTACTCCTGTGCCTCAGCCTCATGCAGTGCAGGTGATGGTATTCCTTTCTCCCACTTAGCCTCAGCTATTCAGGAGGCAATCCGTTTGTGGAAGGCGCTGTTGCTCGCTTAGTTCATCAATCCCCATGGCCGGGGCTGTTTTATTAATTTTGGATGGAATTTCAAGTAGGGCTGTAGGTGGAGTGCAGTGCAGAATGAAATCTCCTTTCCCCAGCATCAATGTGCTTCAGGCAGACCCTGTGGGGTTTGATGGATTTCTCTTTACACACAGACCTGGAGGAAGTTCAGCCCAGAATTGTCCATCAATAAGGTCTGAAGCACTGTAGTGCAGAGTTGCTGCTCTGGAGAAGGGACACAAGGGCACGAGGGGATGCAGGAAGGATGAGAAGCAACAAAGGAGTGGAGGCAGTGACATCTGTCGCTAGTATTTTATAAGTTAAATATTCAGCATAATCTCCTGCCACCCTGTCCGCTGTACTGAGTTCCAACAGTAACAGAATTGTCATGATTTCTACATGAATTAATTCAAATCTCTTTTTGCATGATATGGCGGAAGAAAGGGGCCATCTGGTTTATGTTCTAGGTGTCAGAACCACTCATACCAGCACACTCTCATAGTGCAAGATGCAAGTTGACTGCACATATTAATGTCTCCTTACCCTCTGCCTCCCTGAGACCTGATGCTGTTGTCCCATTATGGTGCTGCCATTTATACTGTCAATAGCAATAATAATACTAATGCAACGTTTGGCATGCGCATAGTACCTCCAATTACAACTATGGCTGGGTGTTACTTGCTATTGCAAACACTTGTAATGGTTTCTTCACATGTAGGCTTAGGGACGTTAAGTAGGATCATGCTGTCAGTAGTAAGTTAGGAGTGGCCGAGTACACAGTGAAAGATTGACAGCTTCCACAAGATGAGTATCTAACTGGAGACCTAGTTCCCCTACAGAGGTTATTGGCTTCTCCTGGAGTATAGAAGTAGTCACTAGCAGTGGAGTTGGGCAGAAGAAAGAATCAAGTGTGTGGAAACCTGCTCACTCCATAGGAGAATGGCAACTGCCAGTCAGGTGTCTTCCTGTTACAGTAAATATCCCAATACTGGCTACCAGACTTAGGTGCCTGGGATAGTAACTTAGGTAATAGTAAAAATACACGTGGGGTAGGTGATAACGCTGTACAGATGTACACTGCGATGTTCAGAGCTGTAAGCAAACCTGCACGAGTTAGTCCTTACAACAACACCGAAACCAGTGCAGCACTTGCAATACCTGAGTAACTGCAGGGGGGAAAAGGGATCAAGAGCAAGGGTCTGACTTCTGAGGCTGTGACCGAGTGCATCAGATGTCAGTTCATTTCTATATTTATTATGGCCATTTGTGTGTTTGTTTGCATTGCAGCTTGGTGACAGGCTGGTTCACGGGGGCATTCCCAGCAGGTAGCTGAACATGCACAATCCCGAGTAGAGCTGCTTTGCTAAGACCAGCCACCAAAGCTGCAACTCCTGTTCCTCTGGCTGGACGAAAGAGGCTCAGAAGAGTGGGAAAGAAGTCCTGAAGCAGAAAAGCCTCATCTACTACAGATTAGCTCTGTTGATATTGCAAAGGCTCTGGCTCAAGTGAGTTTCTTTTTTCCTTAGAAATACTGGTTTAGCATGAATTTATCTTGAAATGAACTTTGTGGTAAACAGAATTTAAGCATGAGCTTAAATATAAGGTCTTATTTAAGTGCTTTCCTACTTGACTTGCCAGCTATGGATCTGGCCTGGGTTTTGAGCATCTTTAGGGAGAAGAAACAGATTAATGAGATCAGAATGTTTTAAATCACTTCTGTACTTGCCTGGGCTGCATGGTCTTTATAATACCTTGCCTCTTTAGACTCTATAAAGTGTACTGGCTGGGTGCTAACAGACAGGGCTGATGAAAACGCGACTTGCTTGGGCATCCTTTCAGATTTGGGGAACATATTCAAGGGCCTGTGGCTAGGTTCAGTTTCATACCTCCACAAGCATTTCATGTCTTTGCTTTACGAAAGCCAGCATTGAAGTGCTTAACCCTCAGCCTGATGAGCCTGGTTTCCTGCTGAGGTTTGCACCAGGTGTTTTCCAATCAGGCCAGTAGAAGGAAAATGTGGTCGTGGAAGATGGGAAGGGGTGACCGGGAAACAGAAAGGCCTTCACCCCGAATGTGAACACCGCATGCAGGGGGTGCATTCTGCACTGCAGTGTGGTAGCTTTGGGGAAAGGAGAGCTTGAACTCATGCGTTTTCAAAGCTTGGGGCTTAACGATGCTGCAGAAAGACTGTTGAGTACAAGGCCTGCTCTGGAAATGCATTTAAGACATGCATGACTTCGAGCATATAAATAGTTGCACAGAAGTCAATGGGACATAAATTTATGAATTTGCCTAAGTGCTTTGCTGGATCTTTGCCTGAGGAACCACTTACCATGAGTCTCGATAGCAGAATCATGGCCTTGTCAATGAGCAAACCTCTGGACCAAGAGCATCAGTGAAATGTGAAATCCAGCTCCACGGATCTCTGCTCCTCAGCTTGATTTCATCTCTCCGTAAGCTCACTCTGCTCTGCTGACATTTATGTCCCTTACCTGTTCCAAAAAGTGATTCGCAAGTTCCACTTTACACTGGTAAATGCACCAGGACAGTGCAAGATGGAAAGCAGCATCCCGAGCAGCCTGGGGATGCTGAGACCAGGACTCAGTGCTAGAGGGCAGGCACTGGAGCGGCTTTTTCTACTAGAGAAAGGCAGGTCCAAAACTTCATCAGTGAATTGTGGCTTTCACCTTCCACATTTCTCTTTTTAAGGTTTTTTGGTAGCAAAGGGCCAGGAAAGAGAAACATGAATGTCTAAGACCAGTCACTATTGCCAGGTCTCTGCATGCTTCATTAGTGCTGGCAGGCAACAGAAATGCAGAATTCACAGCACAAAGTATCATAACTCATGTTGGGAAATGGCAGTTGGGATGGGGATACTGGGAAAGAAACAGTTTGTGCACTGCAGCATCAGGTCAGTGAGGACAGAGCTGTTCAGGTGGACCCTAAGGCCTGTGCCACCACAGAGGTGGCCCCACAACTCCTTGAATCCTGTTCATTTCCAAGTGTCTCTGGTAAGGCCTTCCATCACACTCTGTGGTGGCTGTCTGCACAGGTTCTGCTAGGGCAGCTCATGACTTTGAGGGCCCATTGCCGCTGGGAATGATCACAGCCCCTGGTTCAAGCTGCTCTGCTGACTATCCTGGTTATTGGCTCCGACAGCACAAGTAGCAACCAGAGGCCAGGTCAGGTCTCCACTGAGCGAGGCACGATACAAAAGCAGAGGAGAAATAGGGTCTCTGCCTTTAGGGTATTACAGTGTAAATAAAACCAGGATCATGGCAATGAGACAGAGCTGTAATACCTTTGGTCCTCTATTGCAGGCAGTTTTTGCATTGGGGTTTCTTTTAGACCAGAAAATAGCAGGACCCCTTGGGAGATTGTGGAACCAGCAGTGAGTGGGAGGCAGAACATCCATTTGCTGAGTATCACTTGGAGCTATTCAGCAGATTTGGGTATATCCAGTAAATTGGTGTCAGAATTCTTGCACTTAGAAAAGCGTTGGTTTTATCTGCCGCACGTTCACAGACACTTGTTTCAGTTAAATAAGAAATGCTACCAAGTCATAATGAAAGTTCCCCATAAGGTCTCTGTGTGACTCAGAGCTGGCCGCTGCCATGTGCCCGAGAGGAGCGCACCCTCTGCTTCTTACTCCTCCATGTGGTGTTCTCTGGACTTCCGGCTAGTGAAAAGCATTAGAAGAGAAAAAGAGGTGCTGTTAGAGTGCAAGCATGGAGTCCTCTGTTCCCAGAGCCCCTGGGCTGTGCTCACCCAACTGCTCCCAGTGCATCCCCAGCTAAAGCTTTAGCTGGAATGCTGAGCAGGCGCTCTGGAGGGACGTGGTGTATTCTGAATCAGTGTTAACCAGCGAATGCTTGGAAGGTTCAATGGATGGAGATTAGGATGTCAGGTACATTTTGAGGAAACTGAGGGACTCTTTTCCAGAAGTAAACCCCAAAACTTCTTCAGGATTCCCAGGTCCTTTTTAGGTGAAGGGTCCTTCAGTCCTTCCTATTCCCACAGCATCCTCTGCTGTGGTTCGCACACAGCTCTGCTAACATGTGTCTGGAATATCTCAGCACGTAATTATTTATCCTTCAATAAAACAAAGAAAACCATGTCTCAATCTGACTAATATCCCCTCCCCAGCCTGCCAAGTGGGGCCTTGTGTTTTCAGTACTGAAAACCAAGCCTGACTGGCTGCATATTCTGTGTTACCCTGGTTTATGTCCAAATGCAAGGATTTAATTTTGTCCGTCATCGCACCGCGGTTTCCATATGACACCAGCACATTCCTCCCCTCTGCCTGCTGTTCTGACAGACGACAGAGTAGAGTAGAGTTCAACATTCCAACCACCAAGCTTAAAACACAAAAGCTTATGTTCCTTTGGCTGTGGAGATCAAGGGGCAGATCTTTAGCGGGTATAAATTGTCTTCACTGGAGCTATGAAAGCGTACACCATTTACCCCAGCTGAGGTGTAGTCTTGGATGTCTTTATTTCACTGTAATTCCAGGAAGATAGATACAGTGGGACTGACAAGTAAGATAAACTCTCCTTTTCTTGTGCCTGGCCATTATGAGAGATTATTACTGTGTTTCCTTCTGGAGCAGTTACTGACCAACTTACACAGCTGAAAGCCAGCAAAGAGAAACCCCTCTGCATATTTCTCTGCTGTTGCAGCCTGCCTCCATCCCAGCCAATTTCAGTTCAAGGGTTTCAGCATTCAAAAAGGCAATGCACAGCCTCTACCACAGACTGGGAGCAGAAAACTGACCAGTTCCTTCTCCAAGCACCAGCTGGGATTTCAAAGGAGCCGGAGGGAATTACACACACCCCTCACTTTGAAATGTAAGCTGTGGATCTTGAAGGAATAGGTCGATTGTAGAACCTCACACCCCGAGGGGCCCGTTGCCTGGGATTGCTGCCATGTCATCCCTTTAGGGAGCTTCTCCAGGTGAAGTCAGTACAGTCCTAGGCCTTCGTGTGACCTGCATCTCCATCAGAGCACCAGTGGTGTGATCCTGGGCTGGTGGGTTTTCAAGTGCCCGTGAGTAGCAGCAGTTCCCTGTCTGTCTATGTGTAGTGCTCAGTCAATATACTGGAAATGTGATGTTACTTCTAAGTCTTGTAAGGAGGCCGAGCTAAAAAACCCCTGTGGATGGGAAGAGGAGATCCCCTATGCTCAGGAAGGGAAAAAAGAGTCCAAGAGGATGATAGTAACAATCCAGCTGGGCCTGCAAGTCAACACCATTCCTGGGTTTAGCCAAAAACTCCAGCAGTTTCTGAAGTCCTTGGGATTTTGCCCTGGATTTATAGTCTCAAGAGCGGTCGCTGTCAAGATTTGCTAGGTGTGGTAGGGTGACTGCTGCTGATGCCAATAGTCAGGAGAGGGGAACTGAAACCTGCTGGGGCTTGGGAAAGACACAAATTTGTATTAATTAAAAGCAAATGCTGTATGTTATCTGATGGGTTCCAAAGCAGATGGTTGTCAAAATAGCCAAGACATGGGTCATCTGCAAGCAAAAGTTATAAATAATGGGAACTGTACTTCTTGTTATTTCATCTTTTCTCAGGTCAAAACCATGTGTTGTTCAGTGTTGGAAATACAGAGTGCAACATCTTGCATGGCTCTAGGGAGCTGTGCGCATCAATTCTGAGTAGCTGACCCGTAAACCCAAACCACTGTGGTTAGAAACTTGTGCGTGGCATTGGATGGGCAGCCACAGCCTGCTGAACAGACACTGCACAACGGGAGTGTTTCTGCAGGCAGAGGCTCGCAGCCTTGTTCCACCTATGACCAAACCACCCTCTTTGATTTGATACTCCTGCAGATGCTCGTGTGCGAGTGGTGCTGGTACCTCTGCGCATCTCCATTCTTCACTGGAGCCAGCACAGCAGCATAGAGGCAGTTCCCCCCATTGCATCCCAGGGTACACCAGAAGAAGGTGAAGAAAGAGATGTGCATCCATCTGCGAGCCAAGCTCTCTGAACAAATTCAGTCTTTCCAGGTAAGAGTTCTGCTTTTCATTTAAGTTGAAGCCTGAATTTGGGATGCCTTATTCATATACTGTGCTTTACTAATTTAACTATGGTTTCGGATCAGGTAAGTCTTCACTGCTCACTCTGAACATGGAGCAGCAGGTCCTGAGAGGTTCTTCTGTCATCAGGCCTGCAGAAACAGAAATGTGTGTAGAGCCAAATTCTCTGCTGACATAAATACAAATAATCACAGTGTTAAGAGAGATGTATCTGTTTGCTCTTGCAGTGGATGCGGCCTGCTTGTTTCCTCTTATACCACTGTGTTATACAGAATGTAGATGGTATACGTAAATATCCCCACACAAAGATACTTTGGCCGTGTTCTAGTATTTATATACGATGTGGTGTAGGCTGTATCAACACCTGTGGGTTCCGTTGCCAGCACATACATCAGCACAGTTAAACAAAGATGCAGATTTACTCTCCTTGGAATTCTGACTTTATAAAGGGGTCAGTATGTGACAGCTCCTCAGCCTGGCATTTCACATGCAGTTACCAACCTTTTCTACAGGTAGGAGATGTTACAAACCAAGTGGGAGCATCTAAATCTTCATAGCAGAGTTTCTGCGTTCAGCAGGTAAATAGCCTGTATGTGGGTAAAGAAAAAGACATAAAACCAGACTAACAGTCTGCATGCACTTCCCAGTTGAAGCGCAATGCAGTTTCTTCCCCAAAACTTCAGACAAGTAAAGACACTTTCAGTTTAAGGAATAGCGTCCTGTGTTTGTCCTTAAAATCACTCACAAACAGTGTGGTAAGTAACCATGTTGTAAAAGGACTAAATTCAAAACATGGATGTATTGTTCATCCTGGGGTGTATCTGTGTGGTTGTCCTCATGTGTGTGTGGATATTTAGGTCTGTGTTTTGTATCTGGAAGATGTGTGTGCTAGAACAAAAAGCCTATCTTTGAAATTAATGATGTAAATACACATGTGCATGTAAAGACACGCTGTGAAATACACACATTCAGTCACATATGTATGTGCATACATAAAAATGTTTGTATACACAAACACGCACAAATTATGTACAGAAAATTAAGCATATGCCTGTCTCACCCTCAAATGATGCATCCCTCCAAGGAACATCAAACCTGTCTGTGTCAACAAACAGACCTCTCCAGCCCAGGCAGATACTGATGCAGATACACAGCGAACAGCTCTGTACCTGCAAGGGCAATTACTCATTTATGCATCATTTCTACACCTTTTCCAGTTCCTCCCTCCCACTCTAATCTTGGGCCCTTCCAGGCACCACTTCCAAGCCAGAACCATCTGATCTTTGCCCTCTTTTCCTTCAGATTGAATTCCAACCTTTTTCAAGGCCCTGCTGAGTGACAAGCCAGTGCCAGAACTGTCTTTTAATACACAAAAGCATAAATAATGCCATCCATCAGAGGTGTCACTCAGGAAGATAGATTGCTACTTGTGCAGACACTGGAGTGACACAGAAGGGAAAGTTAGGAACTGTCTTTTTTCTTTGCTTTCTTTTCCTTCTCCTCTCTCCCGTATTTTTTTTGCCTTTGCTGGACTGCTTGATTCTGATTAATGGTGCTGTCAGGGAGGGATTCCGCTTGCCCGGATAATGAGTCAGGAATGTATTCCCTGTCACAAACACAGCAGATGTCAGGGGCAGAAGGGCCCGGGAATGCCAGAAACAATATACAGTTTCTTCCTAGTCCCCTGACAGGCCAATATGCTGCACAAGGTCTAATTTATGTAGACAAAATGCAGGCAAGGGGCTGTGGCAGCAGCGAAACTGTGCTGGGGAGTCTGAGCTACAGTGCAGCAGGAGAGAGAGCTGAAGGGAGGTAATGAACGCTAGCAGTGGGACTCAATAGCACTGCATCAAATGGCCTTAACAAGAATGGCCCAGGACCACTTTGACTCCATTAAAGTGCACTTTACATCATTATAGAGAGAAATCAAACAGGGCAGAGGGCTTCTGTTTCTTTTAATGGCTCGATTAGGTTATTCACTCATCGGGGTTTGCAGCTGTCATAGTAATGCAGCAACTGCCAGGGGAGGTACAATAGCACTCGTGGCAGCACGGGGCCCACGTCCCCTCAACGTGGAGTGCATTGGCTGGTTCTGCAGATTGCCCACGTGTACTCAACAGCAAAGGCAAAGGCAGGTTTAGAGGGGATTTGCCAGTCCTGGTGATGGGATTTCTAAGTGATGTGTCTCAAGATGCCTTCACTTTTGGGGTTGGCCGCCTGCAAGCGCTGGAAAGGGGCCAGGTCTCTGCTGAAAGCTGAGCACCTGCCTTTGGCTATCTGGGGCCCTGGTTTGACTTGCCAGCGAGGGGAACCCACAGTCGCTGCGGAGCATGCTGACCTTCCCTGTGCTGGAAAGAAACCCACAGCTTTTGAGCCACAAAATGCTGATAGCATAAAACTGACTCCCATATTGGGGAAATAAATTAGCATTTTGAAGCGCATGCGACTGCATTGGTCTGGTGCGCTTTCTGTTCAGCACTCGGGGGCAGTTTGATTTGCCAGCGCTTGGTCAGCACTTGGAGTAATGAGGTCCAGGTCCAGGCGGACTTAACACTCAGCACATGTGATGGTGTATTGCAGTCCCACAAAGCTTCCCTGAAGGTGTTGCCAGGCTGCCTGTACCTATCACAGGATGACTAGGGAAAACAGTAATTACAACAGAAGCATGGCTTAGGGAAAGAAAAGGGTTTGATGCAAAGTCCTCTGATGTCTGCCAGAGTTTTTGTGTTGACATCAGAGGCATGCAGCAAACTCCTAAGCACTTGGGAAACACCCCTTTCGTGAAGATGTCACGTTATCTGTCTAGCATCTGCTTAATGAAATCACGTTAGACTGCTGAGCTTCAAGGGAGAGGGGAAGGCTTTGAATCTGGTTGTGCCAGAGGCAGATTTTTAAGGCCATGGCCAGCAGCAGGGTTCAGACCCACATATGGATTGCCAGCTCTTTGGGATAACAGCCTCTTCTTCCTGTTGAACTGTTAGCGCAGTGGAGCCCTGGTCTGTGGATGAGCTTCTTCCCACTCTAATAATAACATAATAATAGCTATTACCAGAGCAGAGGTAGTCACTTAGAAGGGATGAGTTCCTGTGCTGGGGTAAGTGTACTCTTCATCCTAAATCTGGTTATAAAGCTTTTTACTGTGATCACTCTTGTCAGTCTTGAAAAGCACACTTTAAGGTGTATATAAAGTCTTATTGTTGAGCATTCAGCCTTAGTCCTAAGACAGCCATTTCACTTCTAACCAGGGTAGAAATAAGGACTCAAAATCAAACCACATAAAGCATTTGGGGCATTCAGAACACCTCCTGCTGGCTTCAGCACACTTCTAGTCAAGCCCCTCATATAGCAGTACAGCAGCCATGCATGAGCTCTTCTGCAAGAGCCTCCTCCAGCTTTTACCTCCTCTCTGCTCTAACTTAATCTGAACCCTGACCTGTGAGAAGTCCCAGCAATTCCTCCTTGGGGAGCAGCAGCTCAGCTCTGACATGACTTTGGCACTGAATGGGGGAGGACCTTGAGGTCATAGGATCCGTGGGGGTAGGAGGAGAGCGCACATCTCCAAAGAGGTAAAAATCGATAATGCCAGGCAGATGAAAACAGCGATAAGGTTCTGCTACCCAGAGTAGGCAGGAGCAGCTTCGAAGGGGAGAGGGCAGTCAGGATGCTGCGGCTGGCAGATTTCATGCCTAAAACGAATAGGATTAAATGGTTGGTCCCGAGTTCTCCCCTGACCCTAACATGAAATCTGTGCAGTAGCAGAAGCCACGTGTAGGCAGGATGTGTTTCCCATGTATTGCACCTCAGCAGCTGGTTCAGAAGAGACGCTGCTCTAGTGGAGTCTGTTTCCATGGTCAGGGAGCTGTGCTGGCAGGATCAGCTTTGCCAGGGCCGTGCTCTGAAGGCATGATGATGTTTTTAGCTAGGTCTGTATAAATCCAGCCACTGGGCCATACTTGATGTCATTTCCAGCAGCAGCAGTCCAGAGCAGCTCTATTGCAAACACCAGCCTGTTTGTTCAGCACCACAGATTAGCATAACTGAACCAGCCTCTGCGAATGAGGCAGCTCTAGAGCTGTCCCAGTGCAGCAGCTTCAGCTTTACCAAGCTGTGAAGTACATACTCAGTGTCACTCTATTGAAATCAAGCTCGTGACTTCATATGGACCCAAGTGAAGTCTATGTGAAATCTCATTTTGCTTTTGTGAGGCTCAGAAGTTACCTCTGAATGTGCTCCTGAAACCGCGTTTCCTCAAAGCACTTGGAGCTCTTGTCCTCTGGAATCCCGAGGCGAAGTCCATTTTCTCTGCCTACGAGTGATGCTCTTCTGATCTCTAAACCATAAAAGCGATGTGACTAACAAGGAAAGTTGCTTCCCACATCGCCTGGCTTAACACAGCCCTGTCCACGCCACCGCTTGAAAAGGCATTTCTTCTAAATTGATAGGGTTGTGCAGTTTTCCCCTGAAAGCTCAACATGGGTTTTATTTAAAAGGGCTTTATTCCTGCTCGGAATATTCCTAATCAGAACCAGCGCCTTGTAGCCTGAAAATAGAGGAAATAAAATTAAGGCTTGCAATTGCTTTGGTTTTACAAGGCTGAGGCCTGGCGAGGGGCGCGTCGGGAGAGGGGAGGGAGGTGAGGGGCTCAGGTTTGTTCTGCTTGCGTTACACTGATCAAAGCAGCCTGTTGTTAAGGGAGCACAAGTGTGGGTTTAGAAAGTTAGCGCATTAAAATAGCTGTGATTGACATCAGACTGCAGGAGCTGGGGATTGATGGGAGTGCAGAGCACAGAGGTGGGACATGGCAGCACCTGGGGGGCTGCCCCAAGAGCTGAGCAGGACGGAGCAGAGGTTGAATTGGTGGGGTCTGAAGCACGACACGAATGCAGGAGAGCACTAAGTGGCAAAGCAGAAGTAAGTGTGCCTAATGTGGCTGGTGCAGATGTGTGTTCCCAGCAATAGGAATGATCCATTCGCTTTCATTTCTCTTCTGTACCCTTTGGTGATCCCCCCTCTTAACTGAAACAATGCGAAACGTCTGCTCTCTTTGTAATTCAAAGGCAGAGCTGGGTCTGACATCCTGCTGGGGGAAAGCAGTCAGGGCTGAGCTCCTGGCACCTTCTGCACGCTGTGATCCCTGGGTGTAATGGAAATCCTATGGAAGCAGTTATGACATGGACATTAATAACAATACCAGAAGCACTCCTCAGGCCGAGCTGTGTTATGTATTACCAGCGGTGCTGAGAAGAACGAGCACTGTTTAACAGCACAGCCTTGACTGTGTATTGTTGCACATCCTGTGTTGTGGGGAAGGGAGCGTGCATGTGGTGGAAGGAGCAGAGATAAGGTTGTTACAGCATTTATCTTTTCATGCCTTCCATTGTAGTGAAACTGCTCTCACGTGGACCAGAGTCTGCAGTGATGTCTGTGGCACGGGCAGAGCTAATGTGTGTTTGCAGCAGCATCAGTGCAAAGTAACTCCATTAGTTTGAGGCCAGTGAAAGGCAAGTCCTAACTCAGCTGATGCTGCAGCCAGGAGGGGCTGTGTGGCTTCAGGAGGTGATGCTCTAGCCTGTGTCATCAGCTCAAGTGTCACAGTGCACAGAAGGACAGAGCCAGGGAACGGCCAACCACGGCAGCAGTGGTGGATGTGGGCAGGGTGGGCTTGCCAGGCCCCCTCTGTGTGTCAGCATTAGCAGGCAGCAGCTGAGCATTCAGTTCTTGAAGCTGTCACCTGCTGAACTGTGCAAGCCCACAAGACTGGTGCTTCTCAGAGCCAGCGCAGCGCTTTGTGTAACCCGAGTCCCTGCAGGACCAGGTCAAAGCCTGGGCAGCGCTCAGGCATCTCCCGTTTCCCAGCCCTACGCGAGGGTTGGATTTCAGATGTGCTCTGTGTGTCATCCTCCAAAGACATAATACAAATAAGCGACACCCCAGGACCAGGCGTCTGTACGGGGGCAGAGGGACGGCGCGGGAGCTCGCGGATGCCCCCAGCCGCCTTGCAGAGGCCCGTCCCTCAGGAGGGAGGCTGAAAAGACCCATTTCCACAGATCTCAGGACCAGGAAATAGGCATTTCATCACGAGTTGAGTCACGGGAAGGAGGATTCAGCCAGGCTGCTGCTGCTGAGGCAGAGACAAATGTAATTTATTACCCTGAGGCCTGCCGAGGCTTGGGGAACTCAGGAGAAACATGCGGCATTCAGGAGGCCTGGCCCCCTTGGAGGCTCTTGGAGAGTGGCTAATTGAGATGGGATATTCTCATCTGTGTGAGCACAGGCAGTCCTTTCTCACGTTTGTATGGGGACGTAAAGAGCATGTAGGTGCTGGGAGAAGGGGCAGCCTCGCAGTTAAAGTGCTGACCTGGCACTCAGGACACCTGGGTTCACTCACAGCTCTGGTAGGTGCCTTACACAACTCAGCAAAGTCGCTTCATCTTTGCCTCTCTCAGTTCCCCATCTGCAGGAGGTGATGAGAGTAGCACGGTGCGCCCAGGTGCTGGGAAGGACAAGGTGTTCCCGTACGGATCATCCCTGAGTGCAGGAGGGGAGCTGCAGGTTATGCCCTTGGGCACTGTTCTATCACTGGGGGATAGAAGTGGGGTTCCATCACCTCCCTGCAGCCAGCCAGGGGGGAGCCTGCTGCATCAGCAGCACTTCTGGTGGAGGTGCAGGTGATCGCTGGGTGACACTATGGAGATTTCAGTGGCATTTAAAATCCCTCCAGGGTCTGTGCTGCTTGTTGAGGTGAGGACATGACCCATAACCTGCCCCAGCCCTCCCCTGGCTCAGCTGGTCTCAATCATGGGGTGCTTGGCTGAGTGCTGATAAATAGGCTTGGTGCAGGCAGCTGCTCTGGCCCCAGGGTGAGATGGAGTGGTGTCGTCTGCCATGCAGCAGGGCTGTGGTAGCTTTCCTGGGGACTCTGCGTGTTCCTGCATGCCTTTGTTCAGCCTGGTATGTATTTGGGTGATCAGGACAATGGGGTTATGCGAAAGGAAGGTTGTGTGACCTTGCAGGAGCCATTTCACATCTGTGTGCTGCAGCTAAGCCAGCATTAGAGCTGAGTCCCCTGTGCCTGTGCTGCAGGGGGGGGGGGACTGGGGAGTCATTAGTGTTTCTTAAATGTGTGAGGAGTGTTCAGGTGAATTGGGGGTCTCTTATAGCTGTGCAAGGTATTGGGTGTTTTTCATGTGTGCGGTGATTAACTGGTAGCATTAAATGCTGAAGCCCACCACTTCCCATATGTGCAAGCGTGTGTGTGTGTGTGTAGCAAGGCCAGGCAAATGACTAATGCGAACCTGAAGAGAGACAGCAGAGCATATTGTAAAGATCAACCCTATTTCAGCTTATGTTCGACTCGGAAATGCCAGAGATTGTTTCATAGTCTTCTGCAATGTTCATTATGAACGTCCCCAGATGGCAGATGGCTATTAGCTCGCTGTGACCTATATAAATGTCAAACGTAAAGCTATTGCCCCAGTGACAATCTCAAAATAAATAACAACAGGAGGGATGCTGTTCTGCTGCCACCAGGATTTATGGATTATGAATCCATGCTAATTCATCCCAAAGCCAGCAAAAGAACGGCTCGTGTCCTCTTGGAGGAATTCACTGAACGCCTGCTTGTGGATGGGTTTGAGTCCCCAGTGCCTGACTCTGCTCTGTGCCCCTCCAGTCCCAGGCAGCTTCCCTGGAGGGACAGCCAGTGCCTGGGAAGGACACGGGTGATGATGAGCAGGGGACAGTGCTGGTGTCCCTCATGCTGACAGTGGAGACCTGCCTTTGTTTGCCAGAACTGTGTAACAGCAGCTTGAGCAGTGATTTCAGCTGTTTGCATTGCCCTCATTGATCACAGTGGCAGCTGTCAATCAGGAGAAGCGCGGTTTCTCCCTAGGTTTTTCCATGTATGTTTGTGGAAGCCAGGCCGTGCTGGGAAGTGCGGTCCCCTTGCTTACACTGGGCTGTTTGGAGGAGAAGGGGCAGAGGAAGGGGGGCTTTGTTGGCTCAGTTGGTCTGTTGCTGTGTTCTCATAAGTAATGAGAAGATAAATAACGCCGCCAGTAATTGCACTTGCTGTAGCAAAGCTTTCCCTGCCCTATATATTATCGCCAGAAAAGAGTGGTGGGAAAGATGCGCTTTGTAGAAAGCCCAGAAAATGAGCAACATTACAATGACTTGGATGTACAGCAACAGGTCACACAACCCATAACCTCTTAAGTAGGCTCAGGGCCAGGCTGTATGGGGAGCCATGAGGAGTGTAACTAATTGTACACCACCTCAAGCAGGAGTCGAAGGCTCTCAAAGCCCTATGTGGTTGCTGTGCTTCAGAGTAATGTGTCTGGAGTTTGCTGCGCTGTCATCTAAGCGCAGAGGTTGATGTATGCACAGTGACTTCGTACTGTGGTGTCATTTGTCTCCGCTTCCCTCAAGGTACCCTGTAGACAAGACCTTTGGAAGGATGAGAACTGTGTTCATGAGTTGCATGGAATTTGTCCTAAATGGCCTGTTTAGGGTGATGGTTGAGGCAGCTGGCAGTCACCATTTGGTATCTTCATTTATGTTTCTATGGTATCATACCTCAGATGGTACCAAGGCCATGGTGTTCAGCAGCGAGCAAACACAGAATGAGGCCGTTATAAAGGGAATATTCAATAGTGGAATTGAAAAGAGTTGCTGCCTTTTTTCCCCCCTCGAAACGCGTTGTTGCTGCTGTCAAAATGGTTGAGGTTTCAGCAGCACAAATTGTGTTTGGGGTTTTGTAATCTACTGCTCAGCGCACAACATAAATGAGCAGATCCTCGGAATATTTCATCTCCATAAAAGGCATTTTGGTAAACAAACAAGTGAATATTTTATTAATGGTTCTGATAAAGACATGAGCACGCGGTGATAGCGCGCAGGGGGTGCATCAGCTCGGTGAGAAATGAAGGGGGCAGAAGGAACGTGGGTCATCTTAATCCATGTAGGAACAGCCTCCACCATCTTTCTCTCACAGCTAGAGTTCATTTGTGAGCCCTTGCAATAGTAAACCCCCCCCAGAAGCACAGACTTGTGTTTCTTAGCACACCGATGGGTATTGAGTGAATGCTTGAACCTGAGAATCTCTCTTTTAAAGCAAACCCCGTGTCACGCCTTGCGGTGTGCTGCTGGTCCCTGGTGAGCTCAGAACTGAGAAATGGGATAATCCCATCTGTGGAGAGTACACGTTGTATGTGAGGCAGCACTGAGCAGAGTGCTGCAGCATCCTCCGAAAGCCAAGTGAAGCCTTGGAGCACAGTATAGTAAACCCAGAGCTCAAATCTCTCATGTAGTTAATGACCAGGGCTCTAAAAGTGTGTACTGAGCATGACATTAAAATGACAATGCCAAGTACTTCATACTGCGTGCAGCTCTGCCCTGTGTAAATTAGGAGTAATTAAAGCCATCAAAAAACAGCCCTGTACAGTAGTTGTGACCACGCTGCACGGTAGTTAACGTACGTGTGGCCAATAGGGACACTGATTTACTGTGTGGGGTAGTCAGGGCTGGAAATAGCTGTTTGCTGTGCTTGTTCTGTGGTACAGGCAGGGCAGAGCCCTGCTCAGGGCTCCATGGCCACTGTCACAGGTGGAGGGGCTCTGGACCTGCAGGGGGGACCATTCTGTTGGTGACAAATGCTGTCACTGATACGGTGTTCCTGGTAAATCCTGGTGACCTTTTGCTGCTTCAACCTTCCTGTTCCAAGCGGCCGCTCCTCAGAGCAGTGTCGTTACCTTTGGGTACAAAATGAGGTTCCTCCTCCTAAATCCATGACCCCACTAGATGATAATCTCCATGAACGGGCAATCACAGCCTGGCAGGGGAGGAAATTCCAAAGCAGGTAAAACTTCTTGGATACAGTTTCACTTTGCAGTGGGCTGCCCCTTTGCAGTGAAAACACCCAGTAAGGACACCCAGGGGTGCGCTTCCCGTGTGAACCATTCCCGCTGTTCCACAGCCTCCCAGCAAGGGGCTACTGAATCTGCACTTGAAAATGAATTTCCCACAAAGCTGTTGCCCGGAGCTGACAGGTGACAGATTGCTGCATTGCGTGCGTATGTATCGTTTGTGCCCTAAAGTGAAATGGAGGTCTTGGAACAATGGCCTGTTGTTTTTTCTATTCCTTTATTAAGCCTGCAATTCTACTGTGACAGAAATCACAGCCGTTGGCTAGCACTGTGCGAAGGCACCAAAGCTGGGTTGGGGCCACAAGTCCAGAATCAGCATAATTGGGCCCAATGAGCCGGGCAGGAAGGGCTGATGAGCTCAGGATCCTCACCCTGTATCTGTAGTGGTCGTGGGGTTGAAGCTGGTATCTCCGACAGCTGAAAAGTGATGTTAGTTATGCTGAAAGGATGGACAAAGAGATCCTGTTCAGTCCTCTTCTCACGTCACACTGTTGTGTCAGGAAGAGCATAGCAGGAGGGCTAACAGTGATGAGGAACAAGCTCCTTACGCTGTGCTTGTGTGGGTTCAACCACAGTAGTGGTCTGTGCTGGTGCTGCTGGGGCTCAGGAGACTCCCCAAAGGATGCAGAGCTGGTAGGCATCATGGCAGAATGAGGCCTGTTGTCATGCCAGGCCTGCAGAGAGAGAAACAGACAGCTTGGCTGAAAGCAGATCTTTTCTCAGAGGCCCAGCTCCAGCTGCCCATGGAAGCCAAGTAAATCTGTGCAAGATGATGGTATTTGAGGAGTTGCCATAGCAAAAGATGAGGGTGTGTGGTTGAAACACCAGCATCCCTTGTTGCGTTGCAGCGTGGTGGGGTTGGAGTTAACGTGACCTAGAAGCAGAGACAAAGAAGGCTTTCCTTTTTCATTCTTGAGCATGCCTGTTTCTTGCCTCTCAGAGTATTTGCATGACCATAAATTCAGAGCTCTGGAGGATATTTTCAGCCAAAGACTACATGTGCAGGATACCATAATGTAAACTGCATATGTTGTGAGAAGTTGTTAAATGGGACCAGCAGATGATAATGTGCCCAGCGTTGCTGCTAACATCACTTGATTTCCTCCACCATAGGTAAAACAAGACCTCTTCCCAATCAATTCAAACTCTCTGACAGGCCTATAAATTAAAGTAGAGAATGGTTTTTGGCTACCAGACCTCCACTGGAGACCCAGGAGCTGGCCCTGTTCCTCAGAGTGGCCCTGAGAACCCTGAGGTGTGTGGAAGCCCAAACGCGTTTCACTTGCCGCTTCCCATTTCTGCGCTCTGCCTTGCAGACGGTGAGACATGTTGAGGAAGTCTGGCACAGCCTGGTCCATCTGCCACCTCCCCAGTCTCTTTCCCATTGCAAATAGCTGTTCCCTCTTTTGGTGTGACTTTAGGGGTAATGGAAGCTGCAGTGTTTCCTCATTGCTTGAGGATGCGCAGCTGGGAAAGCCACGAGGTGAACGCAGCAAACCCGTTTTGAGGAACTCTTCATCAGCTTCCACCAGGAACAGGCTGAAGTGGACAGAAAACTGGCAGCTCTCTCTGCCAAGGTATGGGTATGTGGCTATAGATGAAGAGGATAACCTGGGTGCTGCATGTGCACTGAAATCCTGGTGGAGATGAACACACTCTAAAGTTGCAGGAAAAGGGCTAATTTTTAGTATATTGACAATTTAAAATGCATAGTGCTGTTAGTATTATCAGGTCCTGGTTTGGTTTGCTTGGAAGTCTAATATTGTACATCAAGTAGGCAAAGACTGCTGGAAGATCTCCTTAGGAAGCAACCTTGGAATATTGTATGTATTTTGTTATAGAGGGAGCAAAGGCCCCCTGTGGAGCAGGAAAACCATCTTCAGGGTTTCTTCCTACTACCAGCCCCAACCCTGAATCTCCACCTGCACAGTGAGGCTTTCTGATAGCCCTTAGCACCGATATCAGTGTTGGGGTCAGTGTCAATGAAATCCACTTCTGGACAGTGATTGCGGTTTGGTTTTCGGCACATGACTCTAAGGGCGGATGTATTTCTGTCAATGATGTTATTGGGGGGAGGGAAATAACCCAAACAATAACGAAGTGAGCGCTGAAGGAACGCTGAACCACACATTTTGGGGTTTGCATTTGTTTAAGCGGTCAGGAACAGGCGTGAGTTGTGTGGGTCTCATGTTTGTGGAGTTCCTTTTGTTTCCGGGACATCCCGCTCTGAAGTTTCTTCAGTTCTTTTACCGAGGTGCGTTTGATGCAGGACACTGTTAAAGCAGGATATAAGGACAGATGATGCGCATGGTTCCCCGGGAACCGCTTCCTGTCTCTAGTTTAGAAAGGAGCTGATTCTGAAAGTGCAAACTGCAGCTGAGTTTGGGAGCTCAGGTGCCGGGAATGTCATCACCCAGGCTTTATTTGCCAAATCTCTTGTCAAATTGGGAATTCCGGGGTATTGCAGGCACCTCAGGCAGCACAGGCTGAAGGAAAAAGCTGCTCTTGAGGTGTCTGAGACGTCACTAACTGCTGCTGAGGAAAGGCAGACCCCTGAACTCAAAGGACTAGCGAAGTAAAGCAGACGCAGGGTTTGACTTTCCCTGTAGTTTCCGTGTGCCTTGATGTTAATTTAGTTTCATTTCCTTTGCCATTCCTGACTTTAAAAGTTAATCTGTATACTTCTTATTTTGTTATCGTTTGTCACAAAAGCCTCTGAATTACTCTTTAATTGAGTCAAACACTGGCTGGGGAGCTCAAGGAATTTCCAGTCCCAATCACGTCAGGACAACTGGATCAAATCCCTGTGTGAGGAACGCTCTCACTGCTCTCTGCGTCTGCAGTTGTGAGTTCAGAATCCAGGCAAGGCAATAGATCAGCAGCACGTTGTACAGTGGGGTCCCAAAACCCATTTGCAGGTTGCAGGGGCACGGAACACTCAAGCCCCTTCTGCAAATGGTTAAATAGGATTCCCTGGTACTTCCCACAAGGTGTTGTAAGCCCTGTAGGGGATCCAGACCCAAGCTTGTTCTTACACGCTTTTGTTGGGCTGTGCTGAGCCTGTTGTCAGAGCTCTTTGCCCCAAGGTCCGAGGTCATACTGCATTTGGGGTTGGGTATTGCTAGTGTTGGGAAGAGCTGCAGAGGTGTCTAGGGGGTCTGCTCTCCTCTGTGCTCACTTGGGGTTTCCCTGGAAGGAGCACAGCAAGCTTCATGCTCTGGGTTAGGGAAGAACGGGCCCCTAGCCTTTGAGGAGTACTCTGCAGAGTAAAAGGGTCCTCAGCATCGCTAGAGGTACCAGACTCTGTGCTGAATCTAGCATCCGAAGTACTGTGTTAGCTCAGCACCTGAGGCCTCCATTAAACAGCTGGGATGAATCCTTAGTTTCAGATCTGCTGCAGAGTTCGGGTGCTCTTTGGTGCAGGACTGCAGGCATGAAGAACCCAGTTCTGGAGCTGTCAGTAAAGGGGGGGCACCTTGTCATTCGTAGAAATGTCTTTATAAGCCTGTGGAGCTGACCAAAGAAAGTAAGAAACAATGATAATAACTCCAAACCAACACCGTTCGTATTCATGGTGTGCTATGTAGTAGCACCTTTTGCATGAAGGTGTAAAACCAGGGGAGAAGAGTTATCCTGATAAAGAGAGGATTAGTTAAGAGGCTTTTTGTCTTAAGTCCTGAACATTTTCCCTTGGGGCAGGTGTCAAACAGCCTGATGGGTTGTGAGCATCCTCTGTCCTCCTGAAAGCAAACTCTACCCTGATAAACACTGCAAGGAAGACCTCTTGGAAACGCAGCATGACTTAGATCCTGTCCTTTCCCAAGGGAAGTGAGTGCCTGTTTCTTAGACAACGAGGGTAAGAAATCCTTCTCCTTGCTTCTGTGTTGCTGGAGTGGACCCTTTTCATTCCACACTGCCAGTTCCCTATGATTGAAATTTGAAAGCATGTAGCTGTTAATCTGGGAATGATTAAAGAGCCTCATTTCTTGGAAGAGTCAGTACTCATCATCTGCCGCGCTGAATGAGCCTCTAACATCCCCTGATCCCATTATATTGTGATTAATTGTGCCAGTTTAAGTCAATAATTCATTTGTTAAAAATAGGCCTGCAAAGTATCATTTGTCTCAGGGGAGATATCAGAATAAAAAAAAATTCATTTGATGCTTCTCATTAAATTAGTGTTGGAGTTCTATTGAAGGGTTCTGTTCATGAAACATTCATCGCAGGCTTATTTGATAAGAAGTTGTATTTGTCTAAAATTATGTCTGCTAACAGATGTAACGGCCTGCATTTTCCCCTTGTTAATGCAAGTATAAAGAGCCTAAATAAGTGCTTGACTGGGGAGAGAAGTCTGGGATGACAATAAGGGAGATTTCTGAACATGTGTTCTACCAAACAGGCAGAAATAATGTCCTCATCTTTCACGGCGAAGTGGGGTCCTCTTCTCCCCACTCACTCTTCAGCGTGACAGTGTAGTAATGGGAGGTTACGTGCCTGCAATGAAAGATGGATGTGCCCCAAAGTCTCATACGTGTAAATGGTTATAAATGTTGCATTCGTATTCATCGAGCCATTAAAAATGTTTCAGCTGTAAACGGTTGTAAAAGGAATATATAGGGAATAGTAGCTAGTCTGCTAATGATAATGGCCATAACTGACAAAGACACATGCTTAATATCTTCATCTCTCCAGTCAGACATACTCTGTATCCCAGTTATATTCCTGAGATGTGTGGAAGGACATACAGATTACCAAAGCTGCACAGAACACCCCTTCAGGAGGCGGCCAAGGTGGCTAATGGGGTGTGCAGCCCGATTGCAAGGTCACTGATTTCAATCCAGGCCAGGTCACTGAGGACCAGAATCCCTTTAGTAGCTAATGGGTGTTCAGTGGCCTGCACCACTGAAGCCCAAAGGTGGTTGCAATTGCTCTGACCTACCCCTATCGCCTTTACTAGAACACGAAGTAAGTAGTGCAGGGCTCTCCCTTGGTGCAGGAGGAGGAGGAATGGGTTATGCTTCATCCTTTGAAGGTGTGCAGCAAATCCCATCCTGACATGGCTGCTGAGGTCCAGGCAGTGAAGTTTGCTAGTTCTTGGTATTGGTTAGGTTACCAGTGATTCCTGTAGAAGTCTCATCCCAATTACTAAGCTCCAACCACAAGTTCTCATTCATCATCCCCTAGCGCACTGGAGGCTTCTACTGGGAAAGGTCCCTGGGGCATCCCCATGGGTGGCTGATTCACGTGTGCCCTGTGTCACCCTGCAAAGCACAAGTTCTCACAGTTGTCCCTGTTCCTCCTTCTGGGGCTCAACCACAACATGGTTCTGGGCAGCCTGATCTAGTTGAAGATGTCCCTGCTCATTGCAGGAGGGTTGGACCTGAATGACTTTTGAAGGTCCCTTCCAACCCAGACTGTTCTGTGGCTCTATGAAGAGCGTGATGCAAAGCAGAGCCTTTCCTGGTTTATGGCAAGAAGTGCTTGTGAGCTGCAGATGGCTCCTGCACAAGTTGCAGTGCAGCGGGGTGTGCTTGAAATGCTTTCGGTGATTCTGTGAGGCTGGATGAACTCAGCCCGTAATTCATTTCAAGTTAGGAAATGAAGGATGGGGAGCGCGTGCTAGGGAAGGAGGCACTGGAGACGTCAAGGAAACACCGCACCGTGCAAGGAAATGTGCATGTTAAACTAAGGCTGGGTTTAGAGACCCAATCAAGGCCCATGCATGGGTCTGTTCCAACATTTATACCGACAAAAAAGTCTCCACAAACCACAAGTCTCTCTTCAGAACTGGGGTCTGTGTTTCTCACTTGTGTCTTTGAGGTATTTTGTAGCTCTTGCATCACATTACCTGGTGATCTGCCCATCAGCCGGCCCGCACAGCGCACAATCCTTCCATTGTTTGCAAGCTGCCTTGTTTGACAGCAAGTTCTATTAATGCGATGTGCCGGGCCAAAAATGTGTCACTGCTGAGGAAGGGTGAGCGAAAAGCGCCTTTGATGTCGGAGTGACAAGTTTCATATGTCTGTGTGGGGTAGAGAGAATCCAAGCAGCAGGCAGCAGCGGGGGGGAAGAGGGACAGGAATAGTCCAGCAGCTGTAGGTGCAGGCTCTGCTGCATTGCTCCGGTCTGTGGACCCTGCTTGGTGTTCTGTGGCAGCAGGATAGCAACGTTGCCCTATTTTTAACGTGATTATGGGTTTACAACCTCAGCCTTTTAATGCACTCGGGCTACTTCTGATGGCGTCCATAGCGAAACAGGATGGATCTTGTTTATACTCAGCATAGCTCAGCTCAATTAAGTCAATGAAGCTAAATCAAGGACAATTTCTGTTCGATGGAGCCAGGAGTAAGTCTCTCTGTAACCACAGTGCAGGTTGTATCTCTCTCTGACAGATGGCTCAAGGAAGGTGGGGGGGTGCTGTCATTTTCTCACACTTGGCAGCATTTTGTGTAGCTTCTCCTGTCAATAAAATCTCATTTGAATTGACCTGAATTGACAGATATCTATTGACTTGAACAGGAGATGGATCCAGTCAATAAGCTCTCCTGCCTCAGGGCTTAAGCCAGTCACGAGCTCCGGGTGCGTTAGAAGGAAATATCCCTGATGTGTTGATTATTCCATAAAGTTGTCCACTAGGAGGATTTATGGACATTTGGTTGCTCACAAATACAACATACGGGACTGCAGGGACCATTAACCTGTTCTAGTCCAACAGTCCTGAGGTTCTGCGGCTCTGAATCTCTCTACAAGAAGTGAGTAGAAAGATTGTTAGTGGTGCTTAAAAGCATGGGAAGAAGAATGTTGTGCTTGAATCTTCATCTGGATAGCAGAACCTGAGATGCGCTTTCCCTCTTTCCCCTCTCCTGCTTGTACAATCCTTTATCTAGCTTTGCAGCCAGCGCTCTTGCAGTGCTCCTCAAGGTTTTTGTTCTGGGAATGCAAGCTTTGGCTTCCTTCTAACGACTCAGCTGCTTGTGCTCTCTGTATCTTCAGCAGCTGGGACTTTGTCCCTTAGTTCTAAGGTAGAGCATCGCTGCAGTGGTTTATGCAGTTCATTCCCTTTGGTTTGAGCAAGGAAGCAGTCGTTAGAAACAAGAGCAATACCAATACAGCACTTTCATCTTCTTGGCCTTAACGTGCTAATTTGGCTAATGAATATCAATCACAACTCTGTTATGTGAATAAGTATTTCTATAGCTGAGGAGTGACCCTGGCACAGAAAGGTTTGATCCCTTTTCCAGAAGCAACACTCCAAACTCCAGTTCCAGGCCAGAAATCCTTTGCTCTCATCTTTCCCATCTTTAAGAACAAAGCATGACTAAGGGGGTTCAGAAAGACACTTTGTGAGTTAACTCTTTGTGTTAACTTGGTCATTAACTAAATAGAATTAAAAGTCCAGAGAGCCCCTAAGAAGTTTCTAGTGTACAGATTAACCTGTTCACAGAGCAAACAAGACACTGCCCATGCTTAACTGGCAGTGAATTGAGGACTAGTGAGAATCTTGCCACGGCTGTGTGTCCTGTGTGCTTTGAAATCCAGTCCTGTGGCATAGGAGATGGGGAAAAGACCCCTTACCTTGGTTTTACTGTTATGATTCCAGGCTCAAATAGAAGAGGGAAAGGACACGGTTCTCATTCATCAGCAGTTTATATAGAAGTGTTTGGTTTTTCATTTAGTAACAGGAAGGTGTGTCCCAGCTGGGCCAGGAATAGAATAGCTGAATGGCTCCACTGACACCCAGCAAACCCGGACTAACCCTGTCCTGGCTTCGCTCTTGACACTGTAGTTGTCCCACCTGGAAAACTTCTCCCGGTTGAACTGAAAGTATGAGGTAACCTTTGTGCCTTACCTGGTATTTCTCACCCTCAAGTTAGGAGGAGCAGACTGCTTGGTTTCAACAGGTAGTGGCTGCAGAATGCGCTTAAAGCTGTCGGGGAGCACGCACCTTTGTGCTGTGTTTGCTCTCTGGGGACTGTTGGAGAGTGCTGCACTGGCCCCTTAGCGCTTGAGAATTCGCTTGCATGGGAAGAAGTGATCAGCAGAAAGAACAGGCTTCAGGCAGGAGGTGGTGATCAAAGTTAGGCCTAAAACATCCCCAGGATCTGAGCTATGGAAACTTGCACGTCAGACTGCTGGAAAGCGCATCAGAACGAGGGCTAGAGGCGCCCAAGCCAGAGGTGTTGGTCTTCAAAAGGACACGCTGGGCTTTGAAGGAGGCCCTCGGTGCCAAGTGAGGTCTGTCAGGCCGGTCAGCAGCCCCTCTTGTGGGACCTGGGGCAGCTGGGTTTGATGGTGTTTTGTGGCTGCTGGTGTGTGAGAGGCAGGGGTACCCTCCATCGTTCCCCACAGCCGCCGGCGAGGAGCAACTGTTGCTTGCAGCCCTGGGTTGGATTTGGGCTGGGATGCTGGGGGTCGGAAGCTGTCGCTGCTATTCCTTTAAGTCATCCTCTGTCCCTCTGTTCCCAGCCGTGGCGAGGCTGCCTGTCAGCAGGGAGCATAAAACAGATTGTGACACAGGGCAGTGATTTTTTTTAACAATCCTATTATGAAAGACAGAGTGCTCCCATTTCCTTTGCAGCTTTTATCAAGACTTAAATTGCTGCCAAGGGAAAAGAGGGGGGGGGAAACCCTCACTGCTTCTATTTTATTTTTAATATTTTTTTAAGAAAAGATTTTGCTTAGTTCCTGAATTCCTCCCTAAGTCTCCTCCAAGCAGAGATCCAACAGTATCCCTATTAAATTATATAGAGCGAGTCCAGTCCTTGGCTGTCAGCGGGACCCATCAGTCCTAATTTATCGCCCCAGGAAACACAGTACAATTATGGTAATAAATAATAATAGGATTCAGTACATGACAACATGAATGATGGAGCCTCTCAGAACTCATTTACATTGCTTTGTGTTGCAATCACCCTGCTTCTAATGTAATGCCAAGCAAATGAGCCTTTTTGAATATTGTGCAATCTATTGCAAGTCAACTGGCACAAAACTCACTCAATAAATCATGTTCAAACACATGCCTCTAATGACAGGTAAATCAACAATGAAGTAATTGCATTTAATGTATTGAAATACTGGACAAAAACAGTGACCTCGAAGTGACTTTTTGTGGAAGGTTTGATACAGTTGCAATGGCAAATGGGTCTGTTTTTATCAGGCACTTCTTGCTCAGATGCACACGTGGGAATTAATGATGCTATTGCCTCTGCACACCTTGACTTAGTGGCTGCTTTCAGGGCCGGCCCAGTGCCTGATGCTGCCGGCTCCTGGCACAGCCGTGGCCTTGCAGGTCTGGGGGCTGAACGCTGGGCTCAGTCAGGAGCTCTCTGTGCACTGGATAGTGATGCTCGAGGTTCTGTGCTGCTGCAGTGGTGTGACTCCATCAGAGGCACTTCAGCTGGGCCAGCGTGCGGTGGTTTGTTCTGCTCTGCTGCTTCCGTTGACTCTGTTCAGTTTGCCCAATTTCCGTGTTCCATTTATTTCAATAGAGGAGGAAAAAGATGGGTTGGACTGTGGAGCAGAGGCCTCTGTGCTACCTGCTGTCAGCCCCCCCTGTGGCTTCACGTGCAGTGAGGTGGGTGTTTTGGTAGCCGGAGGATGGAGGAATACGTGTATTCATGTTCTGCTTAACCCAGAAGGTTGGTTTTGTTTCGGTGGCAAGGACAGCGTCAGACTTGCATTTCTGATCGTTAATGGGATGTTGCAGGCAAACCTTTCTGCCTTTTTCCCCAGTGGATCATGCGGACATGAACACCTCTGCAGACCCTGTGGGGGCCATTTTCTGCCATGCTGCACTGAGGGAAACGTGAGGGTGTTGCCTGCTGCTTTGCTGGGTTGTGACTGACTGTCGGAATCGCATCAAAGATCAGTCAGGTTCAAAGTGCGACTAAAAGTGCTCTGATGAAACAGCGTTGTCTCAGAGACCGCTGCTCCTGACGAACATCATTGCTCTCACAGAGGCGTTGCTGGTCCAGCCCCATTGCTACACCAGTGCCTGCTCTGAGCACATCCTGAATTTCCACACACTTGGCTCTTCAAACAGCATGAACACACTGAAGGACCAGATGGCCAGGCTGGACCACAGGCGACCTGTAGGTAAGAACCAGCATGAAAAGAACTGGTCTTAGCAAAACAGCTCCTCAGTTGTTGCCCCGTGAAGACATGGTATCAGCAAAGCAAGGTTTAAGATGGCACTTGAAGGCTGATGAAGAAACGACGTTGCAGATTTTGGCTCTGACTTTATTCCCTTACCCTTCCCTTGAGAGGGAATTTGGCAAGTGTCAAAGGTCTCCTTGGATTCTTGAGGCAATGGAAAGGTTTTGCATATCCCCAGGCTTGACTGTCTCTGCTGATAGCTCCCATATGATAGAAACTGATTAGCAAAATGTCTAGAGCCGGGACAAAAGAACTATTAACTAAGAAAAAAAAGAGAAGAACAAGGAATCTCGGCAATTGTGGAAAATTGTTACCAGTTGTACTTCCCATCCAGTTTGTTCCTTGGCAGTAGGAATGTCAGGATGCAATCACCCAGGTTTCCTAGGCACACAGGCTCTAGGATCTCAGTTACAAACACTTCCAGTGTTGATCTTGGGGTAGTCGTGGGGGGCTCTGCTTGGATTTTTCCTAGCTGTTAGGATGGGTTCCTGTCATCCCAAGGAACATGGCAGGTATTTGGCAACCGGGCTCCTGCAGCCACAGTTCACTGTGAGAGGTAAAGCCCTGTCTGTCTGAAGGCTGGTGTGGTGGTAGTGACTTTGTCTGGGGCTTTCTTAGACTGCGGAATTGAGCTCAAGTTTAATCTGAGCTTTGATAAGCATTGGCCTAATTTTGCTGGTTTTAAGGGCTACCGCTGGAACAAAGCTGAGGGTTTTAGGTGTAGTGATGTATCAGTCTAGATAAAGCAAGCAGCTGCGGATGGGATCCGCACCTCTGAAGTAATGGAGCATCAAGAGCTGGATCCTGCGTTTGGGCCAAGTATCTTGTAAAACTCCTCCTCTCCAAACTGTTCTCTGCTCCATAGACAGTGCATCCATGAACACATCTGTGCCATTCCTCGTCTGCTCACACACACAGCAGCTGGGCAGCGGCGCACGCATCCTGCGGCGTTCCCTTGCACAGACACGTTCCCTTTCCCGGCTCTCCCCCTCCCGCTGCCTTCCCAAGCTCCCCAGTGTGAATTAATGTCAGCAGTTTGGCGGCAGGAAATAGACTCACTCCCCTTGTCATTTTATTACGCAGCTCCCAAGAGCCAATAATCAGGCTCTGGCTGTGAAAAGGCCCCGGCTTAGGCAGCTTGATTAATGACTGGGGGTCACTGCGCAGCACCTTTCCCACTGGATCTCTGAAGCACACATACAGCCCAGCTGGAAATGAACAAGAGTCTGAAAGTGAGGAATAAAGAGCCTGAGCAATCAGGAACTGAGAACAGCCCCTGCCAAGACAAAAGGGAGGAAATGCTGCTTTTGCGGGCGCCCTTCATCCAGGAGTTGGTTTTCTTGCTTGGGGTTCCTTTTCTCCCTGAATCCAGTGGGGTTGCTGCATTACCTGCTCAGGACACAGGGAAGGGGGCAGCCTCCGAGGATTCAGGAAATCTGGGATTTTGGCACAGGACTTGGGAAACGTGCAAGCTGCTTTTCCTTTGCTGTGCCTTTGTGTCTGTACCGGCCTGCTAAAAGAGCTGAAACAGAGGTGCAGTGTTTGGGAGAACACCAGGAATCAAAGAGGACTAAAATGGGAAAGGACCTTGGAAGGGAGCGAACTCGGCGAGCAGTTTTCTGTTCTGCATCTCCAGGCTCAGGCCCAGCTCAGGGTGGCTCCTGGGAAAGGATGGGGCAGGGGTCTTGGATCTGTGTGTGCCAGGAGCAGGGGCATTCCTCCCGCAGCACCTTTTCTTGGGTCCCCCTGCCACCTTGGGAGAGGCTTCCCCCTGCAGTGCTCTCATAGCAGTGGCTGCTCCAAGCCAAGGCTGCTGGGTAGCACAGCTCTGCTCTCTGCTCCGTGCCAGCACCAGGCAGGAGGGGGCAGGAGGTCCAGCCCCGTGCTGGTAGCTCCGCTTCCCCCAAGCAGTGAAGCAAGAAGCAAGTGAGAACTGTTTGGGGGTGATGTCATTGGTCTTCACAAGAGGCCCAGGGAGATGTTCTGCCTTGAGACATGTTAACCCCAAGCTTTGCACTTTGCTTGGTCAGTAATCGCTCCGTGCTTTCTTCCCGTTGACATGGCCATGAAACCCTGCTGGGGTGCTCGGTATGGACTCCTTTTTGGAGCAGTTCTGTAGAGATGAATTAAGTTCTTGGTGTCCCTGGAGTTACTGCACATGCACTGCAGTACCTGCAGGCAGTGGCTTGGGCTCAGAGGTCCTCTGTCTCATGGTTTAATTCACCTTTAGGGCCTTGTCTGTGTCCAGAAGGTTTGTCTTTTTAAGAATAGTGGTCTTGAAACCACTCTAAATGTGGTAAACCATTGTGTGAACATGAGCTTCACTTTCTATTTTAAGCTGATTTAGGATGGATTTTAAGAGCAGCACCACAGCCTTTGTGCTGGTTTATGAGTTAAAAATTGCCTATTGACATGCCGGATGCATCAGCATCTTACTGTGACTTCAGCAGTCGCTGCTCTTCGTATGCACAAATGCAGGTTAACGTGCTTGAACTGGAACGTTTTGCATTGAGATTTAACTTAATCCAACTTAACTTTTGTTTGCTCTAATGGCTTACAGTGGCTCCACTCGCAGCGAGGGTGTCACTTGCACTTAAGTCTTTGCTAAAGAGATGTGAAATGCTGTTGCCCTGCTTTGCAGAATGAGGAGATACAGTGGAAGTGGGAGGAATCAGTCCAATAGCACTCAAGAAGCTGGCAGTGCAGGAGGCATGTCAGTCACTTGTAGGAACAGAGGGAGGGTTTGGATTTAATTCACCTCAAATCTCAGTTGGTGCTGCACGAGTGAGTAGTGATTTTCGATTCACTGCAGACAAGGAAAAGTGCTGATTTTTGTGGCTGAGTCAGCGCTGTGAGTCAGATTTGGGCAGGGCAAATTCCAGTCTTTTGTTATTGAAACAAGATAAATCAGCAAAACATCTCCAAAAGAAAAGGTGAAATTTTGCCCCTGACCTCATCTTTGCTTTGTGGATGATTTCCCACTGTGATAGGCACTGATGTGTAAAACAACTGGGTTTGAGATGGCACAAGAGAGGAGAGGAGGATTGAACTGATGCTGCTGAAGTTTCCAAGACCTTATGGACTAGGAGTAGCAAATCTGCTCCTATGGGGTCACTTGGTCACACTCCGCCACCCCAAAAGCCTGCCTTTCCCAGCGCTCTGCAGTGCTTTGTCCAGCCAGGTTTAATTGACTCGAGCAATGTGGTTTGCACCGCTTCCCATGAGAGGGTATTTTGCAGTCTAAGAGCTCCCCAGGAAGAAAGATTTCCTGGTAATCAGTCCAAATTTTCCTGTTGCTAATTAGCTCTAACCTATTGGCTCATTTCTTCTCAGCGGCCTTAGAAACCCACATCCAGCATCTCAGTGTTCCCCATTTCCTTGCCTGTTACCCAGCGCTGTGTCTCACCATCAGTCACCATCTCCCTGGAGGAGCTGGGCTTGTGTGATCTTGGTGTTACCCATCTGGCACAAGAAGCACCCCAGTTTCCAAAGCCAGCATCCACAGCACAGCAAGGTCAGGCTCAGTATTTGCTGGAGCTTCAAAGAACTCGGGTCAAGATCCAGCAAACTCAATACTGAGGAAATGAGGTTGCTAGGATCCCGAGATTGTTTATTATGCTCTCAACTTTAATTAGCTGTAAGTAACATCATGTCAGTGTTCTGCCACAAATGCTAAAGCTGTCAAGGCAATTTTACCGAGTCTGGCAGCTTAAATCAGAAACAAGAAAGTCAACATGTCAATAATGGATCTAGACATGATGGATGTATTAAAGGGGAAACCTAAAAGTTCTGGACTTCATTATACTGACTTCAGCTCTGAAAATGCATGCCAGAGAAATCTGCACCTCATTGGAAAAGCCCCTTGGGGATGCTGTTCTCAATTATGGGGCACTTCTCCTCACCTCCGTGCAGTGGTTTCGTCAGTGTAGACTTTACAAAAGGGTGAATAACGCGTTCAGGTACAAATACATCTATGGAGGTAGAGAGGGTCTGGTGAATCCAGAGGTGGGGTTGTTACTTCCCTTTAAGAAGGAGCTGTAAAACACCCCGAACAAATGCAATTATCCTTAACATCAGGCATGGTTAGAGGCAGGAGATGTTGGTCCTGGTGTGCAGAGCCCCTTTCCCACATTCCGACATGGGAAAATGAGTCTCATTTCCAGTCCCCTTGTTAGCACAACTGAAAATCAGGCCTCCAGATGCCTCCTCCAGCCCGTGCATCCAACACTGCTCTGTTGCCCTGAGCCAGGACTGTTCTGGAAGTGTTTTGGTGAGCCTTCTCTTTCACATGAATGCCGTGCCTTTATAAAGCTTCCTTAGGAAGGGGCTGACACCCTGGCTAATGCAGCAGCGCTGCTGTGATGCTCAAAGCCCAAACGTGGGCAGAGGTCTCACCTTCTCCCTGTGCTCCCTCCCCTGCTATCACTTGGAAGTGGAGTCTTTCTTCTGCAGAAGTTGTTGGGTGTGAGGCTGCAGTGGGGAGTCAGGAGGAGATGGGTGAACTGTGGCTGCAGGGGATGTGTGTGGGAGACAGAAAGCGCAAGAACGAACTTCCTTTCTATTCCATTAGTTAATAGTTGTTTATTTTCTGACATGTCCCGTTTTAAGTGTATTTTGGCTTGTGTATTATACATACGTCTATTAAAATTAAGCAGATTTGCCACAGTCTGACAATGTTAATTCTGCTCTGAAAACACAAGCAGATGTTTCACAAGCTCTCAGGTTGTGGGTTAACCGCAGCTGGCGTGTGTGTGTCGGGAAGCCTGCGCTCCCCAGTACCTGATGTCCTGAGGTGGGGCTGGCAGCAGAGAAGGGGAGAATGGCTCATTTTACACAAGCAATGGTAACGGTTGATTCCGTGTTTTAAAACCTGGAGGTGCCTCACTTCTGTAGGGCAAAAGGCCTAAAGAAATCCAAAGCTTTTTAGAACTGGTCCGAGTGCCCAGGGTGCTGCTTTAAATACTCTGCTCACAATTCCTCTGCTCAGACTGACCTTGCAGCTGCTTTTCCTGGAGTTGAGCAGCACTTTAGGGCCATCACGGAATCCAAACTTCAGCCCCTTTGCTCAAGCTTTCCCTTTCGTCCACATTTGGCTCTCCCAGATGTTGTTGGTAATTTCCGGGTTGTAATTAATAACAATAAATCAGTGCAGTCCATCAGGGCTGGCTGTTTCCTGCCACCACTTGGATGAGAGGGCTGTGGGGTTTTTCCAGCTTTTCCAACTGTTGGTCAAGGGAAACTGTCATATGGGGACTGTTGGTTAATAATAAACCCCAGCACATTTCCTCCCTGGGAAAGTAACATCTTAACATCTGCTTTTGGGTGGAAACATCTGTTCTATCCAAGCCTTGTCTGTCTTGAGAAGAGCCAGGCATTCTGGGAAAGCATTCCAGCTGGGGGGGGGGGGGGTCTCTTCCCCACCCCTCTCCCAAAATCTTTCTGACATTGGTCTGTGCCAAGCAGGCAGCAGTGTCCCAGCGTGTGCCAGGCATTCATCTCTTCCACAGAACTGCCTCAGGAGCCCAGGGAAAAGCATGAAAGATGCAGTAAGGTTAAAAACAAGAGAAGAAATCTGCTTCTTAAGGATGCAAATAGTTAAGAAAGGTGTTATCAACACGATGAATACACAGGAGCGAAGCAATCTGAGCTAATGGAGGCTTATCCTTAGCCTCTAACAAGTAATAATGGGCAAGTCCTGTTGTATAACAGTTTCTGTTAACACAGCAGCAGAATTAGATGGGGAAGGGAGGACTAGACAATGCTGCTGAGCTCGCCCCATTTCAGTAGATAAGTGACAATCAGATTCTAGTGGCAGACGTTACTGAGCTGGTCATACACATTCAGGTGACCACAGCAGGTATTTTGCTTTATCCCAATGACTTTCTCATTGCAGCATCCCTGGGGCAGCTGCCGAGAACGCTGTGCATCGCAGCAAGGAGGAGCAGTGCTCTAAGCTGGGTTGCTGTACCACCTCTGTTTCAAGAGACTAGCATAAATCTGCAGTGATTCTCTCCACTGTAGTGGGTTAACCCCATATCCTGCAATAGTGACAACAATATTTGGGCCTGAGGCATCTAACCAAAGAACAGAAATCGCCATTGTCAATGTTTGCAACCTGCTGTGGACTTTAAGTTCTTCAGGAAAAGAGGATCTTACATTGGGGTTGTGGAGTCTCCAGCAGTCTTGAACCTGTGTGCCATGTCAGTGCAGACAGGCCAAGCTCGACAGCACTATTGCCACAGCTGCCTCTTGAGTCTTTATCTTCTCAGTCCATAAGCAGCAGCTTGAGTGAGATGAGACAGGAGAGCTAACAGCTTGCTGGAGCGCAGCTCCCACTGCCTGTCAGGTTGTGCTTTGCTGGTGCTCCCACTTCTGATTTCACTTCGCAACCACTTCTTCCAAGCTCCAGTTTTACAACTCTGGTTCAAAACATTGCACATGCTACTGTCCCATTTGAGAGGCTTTCAGGTCATGACCAGAGCCCTCAGGACTATGCAGAGCTCCTCCCTGCTGCCAGATGCTCTTCCCATGTCTTGTATTCCTTATCATCCTTGGAGGCCTTTGGCTTGTCAGCAGCAAAACCTCCGTCTGTCCCTTCTCTCGGCTGATGTCAGCATGAGCCAGGGTGGTGGTAGAGGAGAGGAGCCTTCGGTGAGCCCAGATGTTGTCTCTGGTTGCTGCTCCCTTGTCCTCTTGCCCTGCTCGGGGTGGGAAGAGAGCCAGTGGTGAAAGCAAGCAGCCACAGATGTTTTCAGTAAGTCTTAGGCTCTCCTTCCTCACCCCATGGGCGCTTTCTGTGTTGCATGAGCATTTGTTCCTTGTCGCTTGAGGGGAAGAGCACAGTATGTATCAAAGCCAACAGTGCTCCAGCAGTGAAAATGTGAGGAGAGATGCTAAACAGCTCGGGCAAGGATTGCAAGCCTCCAAGTGATGAAACAGAGAACCGCAGCAGCGTGGCTGCAGAGGATCTAGGCCAATTACTTATTTTCTCATGATCACTGTCACTCCTAAAAGCCAGCTGCAGGCTTGGCCATCCCCCCAGTGTCACCCTGGCTGCTGCTGGAGCCTGAGGATGTGTCAGGCTCTGCTTTGGCTGGGGGAAATGTCACTGGGAGCTCCATGCCCTGAGGCCCGGTGCAGAGCGTGGGAAGGCAGCGGGAGCCCTGCCAGGCGGGTGCCTGACTTCTGATTTCCTTTCATCACCCGTTTTTTTGCCTCCTGCTTGGATTGCAAAGGATGCGGGGTGACAGGTTGTGTCAGAGAAGGGAGGCATGGATCGGGCAGGGCTGGCAGTGGGTGCTGCCACCCCTCAGTCTCATGATTGCTGGATCTGGCCCAGCTCGTGCTGGTCAAAGACTCCTGCCAGCACAGATTCCCATTCAGAGCAGAGATGCTGCTGTACCGGTCATTACTGAGGGCTGGATATAACAGGAACGAAGAGCAGGGGGTCGCTGCGGCGCTGGGTTGGCTATGCAATGCTGGCGGAGCAAGGAATCGCCATAGGCAGCAAAACAGGGAAGCAGGGCCTGACTCATGGTAGGTGTTTTTGTTTGTACAGTGCTTCACTTGAGCAGCCTGTGGTGCTGATTTAAATGCAGAAGTACCAGCACAGGTAAAGCTGATCAGCAGGGTGGAAAGGAGGGATGGGGGCAGGATTGGAGCACCCTGCTCCAGTGGAAGGTGTTCCTGCCCATGGCAGGGGTTGGAACTGGATGAGCTTTAAGGTCCCTTCCAACTCAAAACGTTCTGTGATCCTATAATCCTGGAAGCTCTGTGGGAGCAACACGCTCAGTGCATCTCTGTGAGGCTTGTCTTGCTAACCCAGTGTATAATCTGGGTGTCCCAGCATGCTTCCTAGCCCTGAGAGATGGAACTTCATGCGGTGGCAAACTGCTGCACCGGGATAATCACCTGCGCTGCAAGCCAAGGGAAACCGGGGCGCATTGGTGTGCTGGGCAGAGCGGTCCAGCCGGTCCCTCTGCTCACAGCCCTCCATGGTGTGCTCAGAGGGGTCTCATGGACCCCAGCCCGGTGCTGGGAGATGTGGCTGGACTGAGGGAGCGCTGCCCCAGCCCTGTGCTGCAGGGCTGCAGACCTGCCTGCGAGGTGGGAGACGGAGGAAGTGCTCTTGCCAGCCGGATGGGGATTGATGACTGCAGCGGCGCTTCCTTCCTGCGCTCAGTCAGGCCACGCGCACCCACTGCCAGGCCTTGTATGGATGAGTTCACGCATTAGAGGAGGATTTGTCTCCCTCCGGCATCCTGCCCCCTTCCAGCCACCCGGCTGCTGTATCCAAAGGGGAGCCCAGCGCTCGGCTGAAGCCTTCCCTTGGCCTCCCCTTCTCTCCAGCCGCGTGTTGTACCCCATGAGCCAGCTTGTGGCATTTATTAGCGGGCGCGGAAAAGTGCTTGCCTCATCACAGAGAGCAGCTGGAGGCAGAAGGGGTTTCAAAGGCACGCGGCTGACCTCTACCTCAGCTGCGGGGCCGGGCACTGCCGACTCAGTGGAATAGTTCTTCTTCTTCTCTGGCTCCTTTCTGCAGTGTCCTGACCTTGTGAGGCCTTGGTCTCCCCCCCATCCATCTCCCAGCGTTCAGTCTCTCCTGTGAACTCATGCTGGGAGATTAATTGCCGCTATCGCCCCTAATCCATCACACTTCCCAAAGATTGTTTTGACATCTAGTTAATTTTTGGCTGATGATTTATCAAATTCTTATTACCGTGCTCTGAAGGGGCTCATTTATTGTGTTGATTCATGGTAATGATAAAGGGGAACCTTTTTGAATTTTAACTACATTCCCTCATGTTCTTCCCAGCACTGCTAAAGAGGAAAAAGGGGAAAAATATAGCCAGGGACTCTTAATTCAGAGAGTAAAAGGGGAGGGGGGAGAAAAAAAAACCCTCTATCGTCCATTATTTGAGAGCCAAAAGTCCTAAAAGAGGTTAATATATATTAAGACATATTTTTAGAGCTCTGGTCTGGACTGTGTTTCAAGAGCATCCCCCCAAGGCTCTTTAAAACATTTATTGCCCTGTAATATTACCTAAATGTCTACTACCATTTTATTCAAATAGAAGTTAATGCTAAATGATGTCAGTCATGTACCAGTGGAAATGTAAAACATGTCTCTCTGCCAGTCCATATGGCAATTCCAGCTTTTAAAAGTACACAGAGAATTTTCTGCAGCCCTTTATGTCATTCCCCCAGCTTTGTTCCCACCTATTTTTAATTTGCTGTGCAGTTTTTAATAAGCCCAGATGGAGAAGGGAACACAGGAAATGGCCATTGGCTCTCATTCTTTCCTCTTTCCAGGCAGCTCAGGGCGTTAGAGCCCTTACCTGGAGGGAAGGACACGGGGCAGGTCCTCCTCCTGGACCAGGAGGAGTGGGGTGCGTGGATTCATTCGTACGTGGGTTTGGGAAGGGAGATGCTCAGCTGATGTATCAGGCAGTGAGGTGGTGCTGTGTGAGCTGCAGCGCTGCTGGGAGGGATGCTAATAGGGATTCACGTCTGTCTGAGGACAGACACAGGAAGAGTCCCTTGAAAGACCCTCCAAGGGCCTAACAAAAGCCGTTTCCATCTGCCCATCTAGTAACTGCCTGCACGGCCCGGTTCAGGCACTGCTTATTCCAAAGGGGAAGCATGCTCAAGTGCTCAGAACCCTGAGAGCTTGAGGCTTAGCTCCTGGTCCTGCTCTGGCCTTTCCCCTGTGGGTGCGAGCAGGGATGTGTGCTCTGCGTGCCTGAGCTTCCTACTGCTGGGCAGCAATAATAATCTTGCCTTTCATCCATCTGTCTGCACTGTTGAGCTTGCAAGTTCTTTGGGGTGGAGGCTGTCTCTTCTCCGCGCTGGCTGACAGCAGTCCTGGGCACTAATCCAGGATAGCTGAAACAATGAACGGGAGATAAGGGACATGGAATCAAAATAGTCGGGAGCAAGCAAGCAAACAGTTCCTTTTATCAATGCAGTTTTCAACTTCAGCACATCGTTTTATTTAACCTTTAGGGACCCTGTAGGATTCATTACCAAAGCACAGAGCTCAACGTGGGAGCCGGGAGCATCCAGCTAAGGGCTGAAGGGGGATGGTTGATGTATTCTCTGCTCTAGGCCAAGGCTGTGCCACATGTGGCAGAGCTGGTGCTGCTGTCAGCCTCCTGTGGCAGCGGTTTCGAGCTCTGGTTGTGCTACCAGCCTGGCTATCCTTTAGATTAGACATTAGGAAGAAGCTCTTCCCTGTGAGGGTGCTGAGGCGCTGGCACAGGGTGCCCAGAGAAGCTGTGGCTGCCCCATCCTTGGCAGTGCTCAAGGCCAGGTTGGACACAGGGACTTGGAGCAAGCTGCTCTAGTGGAAGGGATCCCTGCCCATGGCATGGGTTGGAGCTGGATGGGCTTTAAAGTCCCTTCAGCCGAAACCATTCCATGATTCTGTGGTTCTGTGGCTAGACACCCACTCTCTGAAGCTATTTATCACCTGTTATCACTCAACAAGGACTCAAGCCTGATACAGGATCAAATATGGTACTAGTTTGGGGTTGTTTTCTTGCCCTAGATTGAAAAGTGCTGATGGCCAGGAGCTCTTCCACAGCCCTTCCTGGCTCTGGGGACAGTTTATGGCAGAGGGACCAGATGGGCACCTTGCAGCAGTAACCACTGCACCCAGGACTTGCCAGACCCCAGGGGTATGTGGGTGCTGCACGGCCAGCGCTGGAGCCAGGACTAACAGCACCTCACAAGCAGTGATGTCTGCTGGCCCAGTCCCATAAGCCCCAAGAGCCTGGGAAAGGCTGAGAGTTGCACTACAGGGGCCTTGCTGTGCTCTCAGTAGCACGTGAATACTTAGTACTGCTCTAAATCCGGAGTAACCCTGTCCAAAGGGGAGCAGCATCCCGAGTGGTGCAGAGCAGGATCAGTCCTGTAGCAACCACTGCAGTGCTGGAGGGAGCCTGACGCAGGGTGGGAGCTCGTAAGAGATTCTTCATTTACATCACGCCCTCCCCTTATCTTTTATTTTTCTTCTTCTCTCCTTCTCCTCCCCTCTCTCCCCCTTTTTCCCTCCCCCTCGTGCTCTGCGCCTTTCATTTTCCATTCCTTTAAATGAGGTCACCCTGACTGAATGAAGGACGCAGGGAGCGGGAGAGGTCACGCATTAGCACTGCTATAACTGCGCTGCTACTGAAGCCAGGCAAGTCATCCATCACGGCCTCCACCACTCCATTAGGCCCCGCATGAAATATGCCCTGTTCTGAATCGCAGGGCCATACATCTCCCAGTCTAGACACCTTCCTGTTGTGTGAAGATCAATGCCGCGCGGTCATGCATCATGTGTCATCTAGTAGCCCTCACTCTAATAATCGTGTCTATTCTCTAGTCTGCAGTATAAATTATGGGTACTGTGAAAGTACTATATTATTCAGCAACCTTGGTCACTAATGGATTATTGGTTTAATGGCTGATAATGTGAGCTCCTTTTTTGGCTGGATCCTACCTTTATTTATTTATCTCTTTTCATGATTATTATTCTGAGTGATGACTGATCTGGAGTCTTATCCAGAGGCTTTCACCCTTGCAAAGCAATTATAATAGTAAAGCCCTTTGACTATGGGCCTATTGCCCTGGCTCTCCGTTAAAGAGATGGCTTTTGCTAAAATGAAAGTCAAGTATCTGTTCTCTGTGTACCAGCTTGGGCTCCCTTTCCCATCCTGTTTCAGCTACTGAGCCCTCTTCCTGGGATAGCCTCAAGCAAGCGACTAGGAGTAAAGACCCCGGGATCTTTGTGGGTGATACTGCAAAGAGCTGACTCTGAGAGACACCTCATGCAGTGAGCTGCTCTGCCAGGCTGCTGCAGTCCTTCCTCCCAGGCTCAGGCTGCATTCCCTTTTGGAGGATAAAAGTAGTCCCAAGCTGAGGGTCCCACCAGCGCTCGGTGCCTGTCTCTGCCATCATCCCGCACCGGGTGTCATTACAGTGCGTGCAGCGTGCCCTGCCAGCTCCCTGCATCAGCAGCCGCACCACTGAGCTCTTTCCCACTTCCACCAGGAGCTTCCTGCGCTGCACCCCCCCATACCCTTGTATCGTACCCAGTTGCCAACAGAACCTTCAGATGTCAGAGGAGGAGGAAACCCCATGAGGAAGAGGCAGATGGAGAGTGGCCAGGAGAGCCCCGGCGCTGGGGCAGGGAGCGTGGTGGGACCCGGCTGGCACGTGAGCAGCGGCTCAGGCAGCTCTAATTGCCTGCGGAGAGCCCGTGTTGCTGCCTCACGTGTCAGCTGCTAATTTGTTGCTGTTTGTTTGTACATGACAGTAATGTGTTTACCTCATTAGGGGATGTCAAAGTTCCCCAAATCCGTAGCTGGGAGATTACGGATTTCCTCTGCTGACAGGCGGAGGAAGCAGCAGATGAAGGAGCTGGGTTTTGGCAGTGGGGCTGAAGGCAGCGGAGCAGGAGGGTGGGTTAACCCTTGGAGCCTGAGGGGGACCACCGCTGCTTGTTCCCAGACACAGAGCCTATGTATCACAGTGTGGCAGTTAAATACTCTTGGATACCGCAGCAAGGACCATGATGTAGAACCTGTAAAAGCTCTTAAAGCAAGGGCATGAGGAAGAATGGGCATATAAAGAGAGGGGATTAGAAAACAGCCGCTATACATCACACTCAGCTGCTCGAACCACAACCAGGCCCGCATGCAGCTACTCATTGAGCGGTGTCTTCCCATTAATTATGATTAAACTACCCTACAGTTAGTAGTTCCTGTTGCTCCAGTTCTAATCTTGGCTGTAATTATCCTGACGGTAGAGGAGTTACTCCAGAGAGCCTTTTCTTCTCTCTCTGATGATGCGTTTGAATCTAGCCAGGATTTGTAGCTCTCTGCTACGTGCTGTAGTTCCTGTCACTAAAAGGAGGGACAGTGGGGCTCGACCACATCCAGCACCCCCCATGCCACAGGGCCTTGGGAGTTGAGATCAGCTGAGGTCTTGGTGAGCTGGTCTCCCCTCTTCAATGGCATTCGTAGCTCATTTACAGGATTGCTCTGGGGCTGGATCAGTTAAATCTGTGCAGATAATTCTGAACCTCCCAGAGGTGCTGCTGCCTGTGTTTTCTGGCAGTGCATCGCATTACCCACCTTCCATGGGAATGAATTCCTAAGGCGCCGCCCAAACTGAGAAGAGGAGCAGGAAATGCCTCCTGCGAGGGCAGAAGGAAGGTGTTAGGAAATGAAAGGAGCAATTCGAGAGCTGCAGCTTTTTCTTCACTGTAAGAGGACGCCATAGTCATGTCCCTCTCCCACATCCTCGACTCACCAAGCTAAGCCAGGTCATGTTTTCTCAGGCCCTAACGTGCTCCTAAAGCCCACAGCATCCATGCCAAGGATGCTGTCCTGCTTCCCAGAGCGCAGCTGCAGCCCCTGGGAGGAGGCGGGAGGGAGGGAGAGGAGCCTGAGCTGGGGATGGGAGAAGGGCTGGTGTTAGCTGGATTGGGGTCACTTGCAGCACATGCTGGGAATTCCTCAGCAGCTGATATCTCTGACAGACACAAGGAGTATCTCAGGGAAGATCTCAGCAATGGGCTTGACAGGGCCGGCTGGTTCCACTTCCTGTGAGACATAACTCCAGCACCGCATTTGACTCTGCTGATCAGATAGGAGCTGCATTACAAGGCAATATTGTGGTTTCCCTTAATGTCCTGCCAAACTACATTTATCTTCTCATTCCTTCCCCACCCGCCCTGAGAATGCCTGCTCAGGTCACCGCGTGGAGAGAAAGCCTTCCTGGTGAGGAGGAGGATGGAGCCCTAATGCAGGCTCTGGGTTCCTAAGCATGTTTTGTATTAGTCAGGAATGAGGCAGAACAACTTAATTAGAGGTACTCGAACTGGTTCACTGTACAGAGGTCTTGACCTACAAGGGTGCGTGTAAGAACATTAGAAAGCTGGAACAGTGGTTGTAAAATCCTGGAAGGCTTCCGACTATATCCAAAACCATCAAAACTGGCTGAGAAAAGGTAGTGTTTTGAGTCTGTAAATGTATGCTGAGGAGCAGGGCAGTGTGATTGAGTTGGCTGAGTGCTGTGTTCGAGTTTTGGAATGATGCTTCAATTCCAGCTCTGCTGATAGAGGGTTCTCCAGCAGCTCCCAACTGGGACTTGGGGTAGCTGAGTAGTGTAAGATGGAGCAGAAAACTCCTAGGTGAGATGTGGAAGGAGGGCTTCCATCAGCTTGTGGAGTAGAGGAATGGTTGTGCTTGGGATTAGGGAAAGGTAAAGGACCTGTGCAGGTAAAGGACATGATAGGAATAGCTGAGTCTGCCTTTTTGATCTCTTAAAGTCAGGGAGGAATTGGAGCAGTTTGTTCATGTGCCTAAGTAGTGCTGCGAAGGTCTGCTCACCGTCATCCTGAATCATCTCGGTGTAGAGGAGACACCGAGTAAACAGCAACAGCCACATCAGCCCCTGAGCAGCACCAGCCAAAAACATTGCTGTCGCAGTTCCAAGTGCCATCAAGCGTATGGCTACTGAGGGCACTTTGTCATTTCTGCCTAGCAGGACTGAAATCCTGTGCCGTCAGCTTCCATCTGCATCTCTGTCAATGAGGGAGGCTTCCATCAGACGACCTCTGTAGGTACCAGGGAAAAAAGCTTCCTGTTTTCTCTAGGAACTGGTTAAAAAGTCAGGCTGTGATGTTGGCCAAAGCATTAAGCTACAATTAGTAACAGCAGGTTTGTAATGCGCTTGCAGCCAGAAAACGTTGTGACCATGGAGAGGTAGACTCAGCTCTGAAGGATTACATACAAGCTTATGCTGATTTTAATTATACATAAAATCAGGCCCAAACAGACACGTACATCTGGATGTGTGGAGGCACAAACACACACACAGCCATTGCTACCACTCAGTACCTTTATACAGCTGCGTTCATGCCTGAGAACATTGGTCAGGTGCATTTGTGGGTACACATCAAACCAGTCCAGGTCTGAATAGAGAGGAAAGGGAAGAAAGCTGAAAAGGCAATGTATTGACACCTCCCAGCTTCCTTTTATCTGCTCCAGAGATCCCTTTTCTCTCAAAATTGCTTCTTGCTACAGTGCTATAGGGCTTGCAGGGCTTGTTGGGATCCAGTATCCATCTTAGAAGGCCACAGTCAGCAAGAGAGATAAAGGAGGGGGGAACCCTGAAATTCCAAAGCATATTTTTCCATTCGCTTGATCCATAGCCGAGGCCTCCACCTGCAGAAATCTTCAACCATCACATTTGTACTGCTCCGGCCGATAACGGAGATAATTGTTTCATCCACTTTGTCAAGCTGAAATGAAAAGAGGGCAAAGCAAAATGATGCCATCGTAAATCATCGGGCTGAGACAGCAAAAAAAGGACAAGATAGTGACTTCATTAAGGGTTATGTATTGTGTCATTAAGTTGGCAGGGGTCACCTTTCATGTCACACAGCAGCCCCATGATGCATCGCTGGCTCCTCTTTCCAATAAAATTAAATGTAGATGTAAAACTGATTAGGCCGCGTTTGCTGCAGCCCAAGGCAAGGGAACTGCGCGGGAATAATTGATACAGGATCGCCACTGATTTGTAATGGCAGCGATTCCTCTTCCTGGTCCTTTCTTTGCTGACCTTGCCCATTAAAATAAGCCCAGCTGCCTGGAAAAGGGACGCTCCTTCCACCCCTTCCCTCCCCCTGCCCCAGCCGCTTGCCTGGAATTCATTTCCTCACTTGCTTTCCTTGGGATTTCTCAGCATTACCGCAGCTGACAATCTGCCTCTGGCTCAGGGTAGGAGCAGGGGTAGCCCTTGGTGTCTCCTCGGTGTCACTGGTGACACCATCCTCATGTGCCATCATCCCCCATTCCTGGTTCCTCCAAGCCTCCGCCCCCTTGTCCTGCTGTAGGGCAGGCGATGCTCTCCTCGCTTATGGAAACATCACAGTGCACAGGTCTGTCAGGGGTTTGGGACTGGCTTGTGGCTAAACTTCATTAGGGCTATCAGAACATCTTCAAGACAGGATGGTGTTAGCTTCTGATGGCCTGAAATGTGGGACCAAGTATGTTCTGTCACCACCAAAACACAGTTCTGCACTGCCCTCTTTGCCATCCCCGTGCTGTGTGTGTGCTGTACAGCTCTGAAATGGGGGGCTGGCAGATGGATGAGGTAGGAGGGAAATGTGGGCTGATGTGAATCCCTGTTAGAGGTTATTGCAGACCGCAGGGCCACTTACCATCTGAGGTTGGGGCACCTGAGACCCTCCCTGTCAGTAAGGGTATCTGAACGTGTCCCGTCTGAAACCTCTGCGCTCTGGCTCAGAGGTGTTGGAGTTCTGGAGGGGTGCAGAGGCCAAAGCTGGCTCCATCACGCAACTGTGTGGTCCTCGGATGCCCTTTATTTCTCCTTTCCTTCTCCAGCAGCATCTGTGTAATAACCTGGGGCCCACAGCGGTGCTCGGTGTTTGCAGGAGGCCTCCCTGGTGCACCGTCCATCACTGTGCCCGAGTAACCACAGCAGATTTACACTCCTGCTGTTTACAGCACTTTCCCAGGTAAGGTTAGAGAATATGAGATCGGGCCAGGGATGAAAGTGGAGGCAGTCACTGGGATCTCAACTGCTCGCACTTCCCTTCAGGGAGTTTGAAAGAGGGAAAATATGACTCTCGCCCAATACACAGCACCAGGTCTAGAGAAGTGTTTGATGTGGGTGGCTTCCAGAGGGATTGTTTATCCACTTAGGGCTAAATACGTGTTTACATGATCTGATGGAGGGGAACTCCTACTTGCAACAACTGTGCCTCATTCTTGACGCTTTTTGCCCAAGGCTTTTTTAAGTTGCTACTGGATTTGGGGCACTCCATTTAAGGGAGGGCCTGAAAGAGCGCAGTCACTAAACCTGGCTGGAAAACCGCGTGGCTGCTAACATCCTTCAAGGTAGATGATTGAGAGAGTGGATTCCTCCCTCTGCTCACAGAGTAGTGCTGGAAATCCCAGCCCTGGTTCAGGATAAATCTGAGCTCTGCCCTTTGCTCCGTGAAGTGAGACCAGGTAATTCCAGCTGAGGACCTGACCCACAGCACAGATCCAGGTGTGAGCTTTCAAAGAGCTGAGCCTCTGCAGACTCTGAGATGAGCCCAGGAGGGTTCAGAGCTCTCCCTGCTCCTGCTTCCTTCACACCCACAGAGGCCAGGGAACCTCAGAGCGACCTGGCAACGGGACTGATTGAACCGAGCGCTTGCAGTAATGGCACTGGAAGAAAGCAGAGTAGGTAACGAACGTTGGATCCCTTTTGCAATGAAAAACTATTAGAGAGACAGAACCAGTAAAACAAACGCAATTTCATGTGTCAATGCAAGATGTGTGGACTAGAAATACATATAGGGAGAGACGGAGCGTGCACACAAGCCTTATAAATGGTGAAGTGAGAGCCACTCATTTCGCATGCAATAACTAACACGATGTGGAACAAAGGAGCTGAGACCTTCTTCCCATAAACAACCCAGGAAAACACAAACATTTTCTGGGGCACAGATGGCTGATGCTTTGATTTTATTTTTCTTTTCTATACATTTGACAGCCAAATTCAGTCATTTGTGAACAACGTGGTCATAAAAATGAGTAATAATGATGGCAGGTATCTTACTTTTGTTTTAATGGGCTCTAGGGTGATTCCCAGGAGCTGCTCCAACCCCTGGGGATGGAGAGGGGTAAGTTGCTATGGCCAGATCCTTAGCGGCTGTTCACAAGCAGCAGAATTACTCCAGTTTACTCTTGCTAAGGATTGGGCCTGTCGGGTTTCTGCAGCACTGGCTCCAAACTCTGAATTAATGCTGTCCTCAGCTGCACTGTTTCAAATGGGATTGCAAAACGCTGTTGCTGACACAGCTATCAGCGTAGCGTTACCAGGACAGGCGGAGGGGTGGGCTCTCGGAGATAGATGTTATCGGCTTTTGCACTTCTTTCCCCTCATTAATTATTTTGGCTGTATCAGAGTGGAGCAGAGGGGTTCCCAGCAAGCAGAAAGAGTTGGGCACTCCTTTGCCAGCCTTGATTAGTTGTGTCGGGCTCCTTACTGATTGGTTTTCAGAGGGGTAAAGGTACATCTGCAAGGGGCGTGCTGCCAGGAACTGGAAGGGGCTCCAGCCGTGTCTGCAGCCATGTGTTGGTCTGTTTTCATCCACAGGCTCACTGTCAAACCTGGGTGAATCCAACAGATTGCCAGTACTTCCTTTATTGCTTTGAGATCCTTAGGTTAGGGGACCACAAAGTGAGATTGTTTTCAGAGCAGAAAGTGTGCGTGTGTACCTTGTTATTGTTAAAGATCCTAATTCTGGCTATGGAGGAGCTGAGTGGCACCAGCAACATGGAATCTAAATATAGAGAACATAAACCAGGAATACAAACTCCATTCTCAGCAATGTAAATTTTAATGAGATTAGGTATAATCCTTCTGTTGACACTTCTGCCAGGGTAGCACAAAAGAATGAGGTTTGTCTGCATCCACCTCGCTTATAGCTGAGCACTTTGGCCTTATGTTTAGGAATCTCCCCAAAATCACCTGGCAAAGGGTGCTCTGGCTGGAGGAGAGTGGATCCAAGGGGTGACTTTGCCTGGAATCAAAGGATTAGTTGGCTTGGAACTTGGTAGGGACACGTCCTGAAATACACAGGCCAGTGCTGCGTGTCGGCTATTCAATGACGTGCTATTAGATGGTATTTAAAACTAAAGCTGGCTCTGGCAGTGAGATTTACCAGGCTGGAAAGCTCCCTAAAGTGAACCAAGAGCAGCAGTTCCAGCTGCTTTGCTGAAGATGGGAATCAACTGCTTGGCAAACATAAAGGAAACAACCCAAATACACTCTAAAAGTCTTGGTTTAAGGGCCCGACCTGCTCCCAGGCACCAAACCCAGTGCTTTCCCAGTGCTAAGGCCTTGCCCCACACTCCTGCACTCCTTTCCCTGGCCTCAGTGAGCCATGCCAGGGCTTTGTGTCGTCCTTGCAGGAATCTCTCCACCACTGAGGAAGTGCTCCTTGGACTGAGCCAGGCACACTGATGCACAGAATTATGTTCCATCCCCACCTCTGACCTTCTACCATTTAGAAGAGACATCTTCAGAGATGAATACAAGCCCGGAGGGAGGCCAGGCACGGTGAGAAACAGCAAAGCACATTGCTGCCACATCCTCACTCGTGTTCTCTTCACGGTTTCTCCTGCTGGTTGTTCTCTTTAACTGCCATTTGTAACTGAGCCAGAAGACAAGGAGGAGCAAAAATGGGGGGCTTATTAAGTAGATCAAATGTTAAGGTAACATTATGTGCCGTGCTACATTCTGCAAGCTGGTGAGGACAAGGTAGTATTCAAACGGTAGCTGGAGATGGCTTTGATGAGTTCAGTTACTGCTTTTTTCCATGGGCCTATATGATCCAGGGTTCTTTAGTTCAGGAGGGGTTGTTGCAACAAGGCTTTTCTGCCATCCTTCCCTGAGCAGGTGAAAGAAGAGAAATGCTCCACTTTTGAGTCCTGATTAAGTCTTGCCCAGCCCAAAGATGCTGGTGGCTCCTGTGCCTCTTTGGTACATGAGGATCTTGGGGTGCTGGGACACGATGGGATGTGGCAGCTCCACCAGCAGCGTATTCCTCTCATTCACTGCTCAGCCATAGCCTAACTGCAGATGTAAAACCATCTCCAGCAGCCCCTGCTCTCCAGGGTGCTCCTTCCCCAGCTCCCTGTACACCCTGCTCTGGATACCCTTCCAGGGTGTCTGCTGAAGCGTGAGATGGTCCCAGTTAGTGATGCAGAGAGCAAGCCTGTGCAGGGATGTGCCTGTGCTCAGCGTTGCGATGCTTGTGCAGGGGGGTTCTGCCAACAGTCCTTATGAACTGCAGGGTATTTAATTCTCAAGGAGCACCAGGCACCAGCTTATTGGAAGCAGGAGGGGAAGATTAAATGATCCCTGCTCCCCATGTCAGGAAGCAGATATCCCCACAGAGAGATCCACAGGATGCCACAGCTCCTTCCATTTACTTCTCCCCAGTTCATGCCACAGAGTCAGGCTGGTGAGCTCTGATCCCGGAGTGATTTTTCTTCATGTCTTTATATAGATGAGTTAACTCAAAACCTTTCCAACATAAGCATGTTTTGCTGTTCCTTCCTCCTGACCTTGGCATTTTCTTTCTCCACTCCAAGTTCTCTGCTGTCCTCTGGCCAGCTTTGCCTCTCATTTGTCAATGTTATTATTGAATTTTCAAATGCCACTGGTGCACATAAATCAATGGCTGCCTTCTCCCCAGTGGCAGATCCCTGCCACGTGTGGTCATTCGTTTCTTTAATAAGTCCTCCTCTCCTTTCGCCCATTTATAAAACTGCATCTTGTTCTCCTGCTGCCGTCCATCATTCCCCAGTCCAGCTATTTGTTGCCCCTGAGTGCTTATTCATCAACGTTTTCAAAAGCAAAATCACTCTTCGCCTCCTGCGCTTATTGTGCCATCAATCTCCACTGGGAATCAATAAACCTCCTTTTTGCAGTTTTTCCCCCCCCCATTTGTCCTGTGCTGCTTTGCCCAAAGTCTTCCCTTTGGATTTACATTTCTAACTGAGGGGCAGAGGCAGCGCAATGACAGTGCCCACGAGGACGCTTCCATTTGCTCCCAGGGTGGCTCAGCATCCCTCACCTCACTTGGGCACCCCAAGAATCACATACTCATCTCTTTCCGCATGGGCCCCAGGGGTTGTGAATAGGGAGAAGATGACCCTTGGCCATGCAACTCTTGCAGACATCAGCCCCGGGTGAATATTCCTCTTCCAAACATCATTTGAATGAAAAACACCTCTTCCCCAAGCGCTGCCATTCGCGTTGAAGTGTCTTTTTGGATGTTTTGCAGTGACAACAAACAAACCCAAAGAAAAACCACCCCTCTTTTTAAAGTTTTCTCTTTGAAATAGGCACTGGAAGGGCTGACGTGTCGTTTTGAAACTGCTTCCAAGAAAACTGACTATTTCATTTTTTGACCAGAAATGTTTTTCCAAAGCTGAATATTTTCACGACTTTTGGGAAAGAAAAAACAGAAAAAAAGCTGCGTGTTTCAGTTATCAGCTTTATCTTTTCCTTGAAATGCCTCAAAAACAACCACCTCGGAAGCTGAAAAGAATCCCAGCAAAAGCGATCGGCATCTAAAGCCTCCCAAGTTATCCCATGCAAGGAACGGGACTTTCTGGCTCACTGTAATCGTGACAGCCCGTATCGAGCACGTAAGGACTCAGGGTTCAGGCTCAGGCACCACCGAGCGGGTGAGGTTGGAAGGGATCTCTGGAGGTCACCTCCTCCAATGCACGGGCCCTGTCCCATCGGCTTTGGGATATCACCAAGGAGGGAGACTCCAGCCTCAGTGGGCAACCTGTGCTAGTGCTCAGTTGCTCTTCCAGTGAAAGAAGTGTTTCCTGATGTTCAGGTGGTGCCTCCTGTGTTTTGTGCCCATTACCTCTTGTCCTGGACCTCAAAGCCTCTGAAAAGAGCCTGGCTCCATCTTCTTTGCAGCCTCCCTTCAGGTATTGATACACATTAATCAGATCTCCCCTGAGCCTTCTCTTCTCCAGGCTCAAGAGTCCCAGCCTTTCCCCATCCGTGAGATGCTTCAGTTCCTCAGTCATCTTCATGGTCCTTTGTTGGACTCTTTCCACTATGTCCACATCTCTCTTGTACTGGGGAGCCCAGAACTGGACACACCGCTCCTGATGTGGCCTCACCAGTGCTGAGCAGGGAGAAGGATCACCCCGCTTGACCTGCTGGCAGGGCTTTGCCATGTGCAGCCCAGGATGCCCCCAGCCACCTTTGTGACAAGGGCATGTTGCTGGCTCATTGCTGCCTATCGGGACCCCAAGTCCTTTCCTCAAAGCTGCTTTGCAGCCAGTTGGCCCCCAGCATATCCCAGTGCATGGGGTTGCTCCTCCCTGGGTGCAGGACTTTGCATTCCCAACCCCTTCCTTTCTGGGCCTGGTCTCATTCACCCTTTCCTAATGAGATGGGGGAAGCACCAACCCCAAAGTTTCCCAGCAGCAGAACCAGAGTGAAGGAGCGAGGCAGCAGGTGGAAACGTGTGCCAAGGCAATAAATTCAGGCCACAATCACTAACATTTTGTGGTTTGACACTTAATTGATTAACTAATTTGAGGCAACAAGATTTAGTGTAGCTGTAGATTAGTGTCGAAGGGATAATTAGGGCTAAGCTCCCATTTCCAACCATCGTGGCAGCTGCAGTCCGGAGCCGGCAGGACCAGCGGAAAGGCTCCCACTTCGCCGCTGATGGCAAAGGTTCCTGGAAGAGGTTCTGTACGGCTCAGCACCCGGGGATTGCAGCGGAAAGGTCAGGCACTGACTTATCAGCATAGACAAAATCCCTTCCTATAATGTATGTGTTTATTCTCAAATTAAATATATTAATGTATTATTTGTTCTTAAAATGTCATTCAATAGATAGTAGGCTTAGGTTTCCTGGCAGACCTTTGAAGCTTAAAGAGTAATGTAATAATAGCACATTAATCCATAAGCTACACAGGCTTCTCCCAGCAGACCCCAAACTCCAGAACTGGCTCCGAAGCCCTGAATTTGCTGCATCTGTTTCTAGGAATTTCTGTCTAACAATAGTGGACTTGTTGGAGTCTGCTCTGCCAGTCCCAGCATGAAATGCTGCTTTTCTCCCCCCATCTGTTCAGCATTAACGTTTGGGCACCTGTACATGGGGTTTCTGGGGACAGAGGCAGGTGTCCGTTCCTCTGCTGATGCACATCTCTGCTAACACAGGGTGGGCTGACACAGGCACCAAATCGCCTTCTGCGTGGCCCTGCTGAGAGCAGGTCTTTGGAGCCAAGGCTTGCTTTGGGCCAAGCCCCAGTTGAAGCTGGAGGAAATGCTGCATTTGGACTTTTCCCCAGGCTGAATTCTTGGCACGAGCAAATCATCTCTTGGAAAACAACAAAAAAAAAAGGAGTCTTGAAAGAATGTCTCCATCTTTTCCTCCAAATCATCCATCCATCTCTCTGTTTGTCTGTCTAGAGATGATAGCTTGAGAGCTATCTAAATGCCAAACCTGATGTTTCGGAGAGCTTGGAATCCATCTCTGAACTGCACTGATTTTAATTCTGCAAGTCTTAATACTTGATTGACAAACACAGAGAAACAATCCATCACAGTTGCCTTATCTAAAAGCTGTAACCTTTTTCTGTTTGTGGAACACGCACATGTGGAACGTGTTTTTCTTTTGCTCTCTCTTCATTCCAGTTTATTCAGCGTGCTTTTATTTCACACCAGGATTGCTGGCTCTTCCCACCTTCCCATGACACACCTTTCACCTCGGATTCCTGGAAAACATGGGCGGCAAACAAGCCATGACTGTGTGTGAAAACAGGTTTGGGAAAAGAGATCCTGGAAGTGTCCCAGCTTTAAGGAAAGGTCGCACGTTCTGCCCCTACCTCCCCAAACCTCAGAGTCTGCCCATGGAGGGAGGCACTAACCAGGGCTTCCTCTGAAGCCTGCATTGAGCCGCGGCACAAGGACGAGGAATCTGAGCACTCACTCCAGCATCCTCAGGAGGAGTTGTGGCATTTTGCATTGGTGCCACATGGCCGGCCTGGGGTTGGTCTGCGATCAGAGCTTCTAGGTGCAGTAATAGTTGTCCTGCTCATCTTCTGCCCCTTTAAGTTAAATGTGAATCTTCTGCTGTCTCAGGCAACCTTGATGGGCTGCCAGCGCTGCGCGGATATCCAGCACAAGCTGATGTTGGTATGCTTACCACTGTGGATGTTATCACCAAGACTGCTGGCAGTTATTAAATTATAGCTATTGCTATAATGATAGTAAAAGTAATGTTTGTTAATTGCTAAGGCAAATGAACATCTTTTGCAGTTCCTCATTTGGGGAGAAGCTTAACAGGCTGGTGATGCTGGAAGAGCCAGCAGCTCCGCGGGGAGCCGAGCTGGGAAGGATCCATGCAGTTCACTCCACTGCAGCCCTGGTTTCATCCCAACCCCACCCAGAGCAACTCCTCTGCTCTGCAGAGGAGAGATTCAGCCCTGCTTGCAAATGGCAAATAGGAAAATAAATAGCTGCAGAAATGAGTTTGGCAGGAGGGGAATTCCTCCCCCTCGGCTTCCCAGGACTTCCTTTCCTTCCCATCCCGCTGGCAGAACAGACCCAGGGCTCACCGTGGCAGATGAGCGCCTCCCAAGCTGTTTGCTCCCCACGAGGGAAGGAGGCAACATGGCACTATTCCCCTTGGAGAGCAGGGGAGGATTTCCTGGTGTAACCCTGGATCGCAGAGCCAGAAAGGTCACTGAGGGAACATGCTGGGATCCTTCTCTTCAGCTCTTGTAATGGTATTAGCAATGACTGTTTCTTACTCAATCATACTCCCAAAGGATTTTCAATAAACTTTTTATGTGCCATAACTGTTACATTAAATAAAGCTGAAAGTATTGAGTAAACTGACTGTAAATCACTTTAGATGCCTTGGAATTACATTAAGTGTGAGAATTATGGATCTTTTGCTGCTCGCAGAAACAGGGAGACGACAGAGCCAGAAATTTCTGTGCTGCCAACCCTCCTGAACATCTTTTGTCATTATTTTCCTATGCCGTACAACAGGCTTCTCCTGGAAATGGCTTGTTCAGGGACATGGTGGGCCCGAGCGCCATCCCTGTGCTGCAGGATCCTGTGGTGCTGGTGGCTCTTTTCCCTTCCTCTCAAGCCGAGTTGGTTTGCTCAGTCTGGAAATGGGGATTAAATGCTGGGGTAAGGTTATTGTTAGCAGAGCTGACCAGGCTGTGAGTTCCAGTGCATGAAGAGTGATTTTCTGTTGGCAGCCTGACAGCCAATACTTCATCAATACAGATATGTATTTTGATGGAAATAAATGCCGAGGAAAGATCTCTGTCTCTTCTCCTTCGGCACCCCAGAGTTAGCTTAAATGTTGTTACATTTAATACCCTGCAGGGAGACGCACGCTTTAATGAAAGCAGCCACAAAAGTGCCCTGCACTACAGAAGAAATGAGTTTCTCCTTTTCCCATGTTTCCCCCTTCACACAACGTCCTGCTTACAGTTTGCTCTCCGTGACTGGGACCTAAGGCAAGCTCTGGGACGTGCGCTAGAAGCTGTGGAGCAAAAGAGGGAGGATGGATGCTCAGAGGTCTGAGCATCTCTCTTAGGAGGAGAGATTGCGGGAGCTGGGCCTGTATAGAGCAGACAGAGAGAATGTAATTAATGCATATACACCTCTCAAAGGTGGGTGCCAGGAGGATGGTGCCAGACTCTCTTCAGTGGTGCCCAGAGACAGGACAAGGAGCGATGGCCTTAACCTAACCCATAAGAGGCTCTTCCTCATGAGGAGGGTGGCAGCGCACTGGAACAGGCTGCCCAGGGGGGTCATGGAGTCTCCTGGTGAATCAGACTCCTGCACGCCAGCATCCTGATGAGGAAATAGTTAGGAGAAGGCTCCCAGGGGGAAAACCTTCTGGTTTGCTGCTCTTGTAAATCAGCTGAATTCAGCATGTCCCGAGCACGTCTTACAACGCGCGAGACAATGCCCTGAGTTTTGTAGTGCAGAAGCAGCATTAACCTCTGTGTACTCTCATGGGCTCGGACAAAAGCTGCCTGTTCAGAACATGGGGCTGCTGGAATTGCTTTGCCATGTGGGGAAATGATCCGGAGCTGTGTGAAGATAAGAAATTGCTAAAGGCGAATCACCTGGGTTTGATCATGCTTGCCCTAAAAATAATTAGCATGGCCTGTGAAATCATACCGTGAGGGGGTTTGTGTTAGCAGGAAACGGTAACCTATATATTGTAGCTTGCTTTCTGGAGAGCTGATCTTTGTGCTTGCGGTGATGGGTCTTTTTTTTCCCCTTTTATTGTTTTCTGTCTTAGCTGCAGTGAAAGACAAATGAACAAGCTCCCACTGCTCTGAATAGCAGCAGGTGACTGCTTGCCAGCCTCTAAAACCTGGGATTGGCCCTCCCGGACTCAGACCTTGACCTTAAGAGCATTCGTGCCAGTTTCTCCGAGGGAACAGGTCCCTGTGCTGCTGCAGAAGCCTGTTTGCCACAGGTAATGCTTTTGACTTGGGGTTATGGGTTGTGGATTTGCCACCAGGCGTAAGAATTCACCGCCTCGTCTGAGATGAAGCAGCTTTGATGGGAGCAAACTGGTGGGGATTTTCCATTTGCTGTATCTGAGAGCACAGAAATATCAAGGTCAGAGCAGAAAGCAGGAGCTAAACCACCAACTGCAAAGGAAATTACAGGTTTGCTGGGCTAAGTGCTGGCTCCCCACCATTTGGTGTGAATTGCAGGTGATCAGAACCTCTGCAAAGTGTTTGTGTCACAGTGTTGGCAACCCCAAGCACTGAAGCCCTGAATCAGCTTTCTTAAAATCGTTTGTTTGGGCTAAAATAAGAAGGTACTACAGCAATAGGGATAGGGGGCTGTGTTTGCTTGAAGCCTTGAGGGAGTTTTCAAGCTCTGTTCTGCTTTCTTCTCTGTGATGTTCCTCACTGTATTTTGACCTGAGTGCATTGATGGTGGCTGTGGCCCAGTGTCTGGCTACAGAGACCCTTATGTGTGTCTGGTGCTCTCCCCGCAGCCAAAGTAGGGAGAAAGGGTCCTCTCCAGGCCCCTGTGGCTTCCTTGCATGGTTCTGCAGACAGAAGTAGCGTGTACCTAAGAAGCATCTTCCCTATCCGAGCTGGGTGATGAGCATCTCCTAGGGTGCCATGCATCCAGGACAGAGGAGCCCCAAACAATGCCAGTACAAACCCCTCTGCTGAAGTGCTTCCCAGAGTGATAAATGGGGCTTCTGGTGGCAAGTAACACCACTCTGACCATCTATATCTCATCAATACCAGTTCCTCATCTCTTGATCTCAATGCAGTTGTATTCCTCCAGCAGTTTCATTTCCTGGTGGTTGCTGCAATCCTTGTGCTGTCTTGGAAAGATGCTTTTTCATGGCTCAGCTGATAATGTATGTTGTGTTGTTATGTGCTTTCTCTATGGAGAAGAGGAAGGGAAGAATGGCTGCTGCCTTAGAAAAGCTGAATGGTTAAATATAGACCTTTTGTGTGCTTAAGCAGCTTCCCCAGCCAAAAAGTAGTCATGCTCAGAGCATCTCCCAGGTCCTGGAGCTGCAACATGGTATTTCTGTGTGATGAAAATGCATGGGTATTAATGCTGGCCTTCTCTTCTGGTAATGCATCTGAAGGCTGGATAGTCTGAGTACTGTTCCTCGCTTGCTCATGGCATTCAAGGTGAAGGAAGTAAAACACCACATTGACTTGTTCTCTCAGGTCATGCAGTGGTTTCTACCCTGAGTGGCTAAGACCACTTTGCAATGTGACAACCATGTGTTGCTATGGTTTATTTACTTTTGGTTACTTGTGATAAGTACCAGCTGGCTGTCAGGCAGGATGAGCTCCTTGCTGAGGGTCAAGTTCATCCCCATAGCAAATGGGGTATTCCTTGGGTATTCATAGGTATTGCTTGCAGAGCCAGGTCAGGGATTGCTTGTAACTCAGCGCTGACTGCATTCTGGTTGCTGTTCAGATGTGGTGTGAACTGCTGGGGTTATTGGGTGCTAAGAAGTTGTAAACATCTGGCCATTTGTGAGCACTTTAGGTGTCAGTTCTGACCCTGTTTGGTACTGTCCCAAATTGACCCACCTGTGGATCAGCACTCATGAGTGGGGTGGGTCTCTTGGGCTGTTTCCTACTGGCAGTACTGGAAGTCTGGAGGATGGCAAAGTGGAACCAATTGGTTCTTCTCCAAAGCAAAGTCAAATCCCATGGAGTTGGGGTTGTTCACTGTATATTTGATTTGTAGCTGAACTGAAGCTACCCCTACAGCAACCAGTAAACCCCCCTTTGAAAGGGCTGGTGCACTGCGCTGGTTCCCATGCAGTGGACATGGGATTCTCCACCTGAGTTTTGAAACATCCATCCCATAGGAAAGGCAGCCACTGCTGACAGCTTCTTCCTAGGAATCCTGTTTGCTTTGTCCAGCCGCTTTCTGAGCTTCCTTCTAAAGGTCAGGAGGAGTCATAAAATACTCTTTTCCTCATTATTACACGTTGAAAACAATAGATTCCTTTCTGCATTGGCTTGGGCTGGCTTTATTAACCTAAGAGGTGAACCGCTGTAGCAATTAGTCATTCCATCAGCATTCACTGGAAAAACAGGAATGCGCCACTCTGATTTTGGGTTGCATTTCAAATGAAGTACAGAAAGCCTACTGAACATGGGGGGAAAACCAAGGCAGCAACCCTGCAAGGCATGAGCATGGGCTGTTGGTTTACCTTAGCCTGATCCCAGGGTGGCCTGAAATCTCCCCTCTGCCTGGGTCTAGGGCAGAACACACTCCCAAGCAGACTTCATGGGGTAGCAGAGGCTGCACTAAACGCCTGATATGATGGTTTGACCTTAAACTTTAAGCCCCTGCTTCTTAGTTCTACTAAATCAGGCCAGAACACCTCAAGGGTCCAAACTCTCCTGAAGGTCACTGGTGCATCCTGTGCGTTAAAAGATGATTGAAGGATGATCTCAGTAGGGAGAGCAGGCAGCATCCTGGGGCAGTCTAAGTGAACTGCTGCTCCCTGTGTGTTCGAGACCCATTAAGGACCAACAAACACTAAAATTGGGCTGAATCTAGACCCAAACTCTGCAGCTCAGCCTCATTGCTACAAGAATAGGAAAAAGGAACCCAGCAATCTCTTCTGCTGAGCTGTTGACCATCAGTTTTCAGGCTTTGCAGTTGAAGCTCAGTGTTGTTGCTCTCTTCCTCAGTGGGATGCAGTAAGGAGCTTGCATAACAGAGCATCCCCTCCTCCATCCCGTGCCAGCCCATGTGCTGTTTGTGGTTCTGCACAGCTGCATTGCTGGTGAGATGCTGCCACATGGTGAGAAAATAGTTGGTGTTGCTAACTTGAGTCAGATCTACTCTGAAGCAGAGATGTTTTGGAGACTCATCTTTCAACAGGACATAGGAAGATTGATGGGGAGCTGGTAGGACCGTTCCCCTGTGCTGTTCAATGCCTCTCCGAGCTCCAAAGCATCAGAAACAATGCTAGCCTAGAAACTAACAGGGGAATCCCTTTCCCTGCTGGTTATGTGTTTTTTTCTGCAGTAAAACATTGCAGGAGAGGCTCTGAGTTATATAAACCACAGCAGTGCTTGGTCCTTGCAGCCCTCAGTGACTTGGAGGCACTAAAGACAATGTGATGTAGTTTCCACGCTCTGGATTTGTATTCTTAAATACCAGAATAAATACTCATTTCAAACCCACATCGTTTGTCAGCTCCTGAGTTATGGCTGCTTTGGTAACTCAGACACCCTCTCCTCCTGCCAAGTTCCCATGCTCTTTGTTTGGGATATGTGCAGTTTTATGTGTTTGGACTGAAGTAATCTGCGCTCTTTCTCCCAGGTTCCTCCTGTGCTAGAACCTGCCAGACCCCTTTTGGGGAGGGACAAAGGCAGGGGCGCTTCCAACCAGGAGGAAAAGGGAGGGGAGGATTGTGTTCTTGAACACAGTGTTCATTTGTAAGGAATTGGAAAGTCCTGGAGAAATGGAATCGACTTTGCTGTTAGCTTTGGTTGTGGATCTTGACAGGGCCTCTTTCCCATGAAATCCCAGTGGCTTTGTAGTTGAGCACCCAGGCTCCATGTTTACAGAGCAGCTATAGATGTAAGAGGCGACTGGATGCTGGAGGGCTGTATAGGATCTCCAACATGCATTATGCATCTGATTTCCATTTGAAAACAGTTCATGCTGCTGTCTCCATCACCTAGATGCTTTTTTAAACCCCCTTTACAAGTCTATAAGCCTCTTTAAGTATTGAATGTCAGGGTCTATCTAGACCGGTTTTGCATGTGTGAGTTTGGCAACATCATTTAAGCAAGTTCATTGTATAAATAGATGTAAGAAAAAGAAGTCCCAAACGACTTTAACATTCTGCCAGTGCTCAAGGCAGGTCCCTGGGAGGCTCTGCTTAACACCGAGCTGCATAAATCAGCGCAGTGCAGTCATCTCTACCTGGAGCTCTGCTGGTTTGTACCAGGGGAGACCTAAGCTGTTGTCTCTTGTGCTTAGAGCAGGGGCTGGAAGGGCTGGATGAGAAGTGATTTCCCTGGTGCCCTTTGAGACTGGTGTGGTTTGTCTCACGAATGGAATGAGTTTGGCATGTCTTAACTACCATTCATCAGCTCCTAAACACATGACGGAAAGGTCATGGGCATGTGGAGATAACAAGGGACCCCGTGAATTAGGAGTAAGCAATAACAGCATTTAGGGCTGGCTGGAGACTGAAATGTTTCGAAATCAGGCTTGGGGAAAAGCAGAAGTGATAATTTCCTTTTGACCTTTAGAAACACTCTGAAAGACTCCGGGCTTCACGGGGGCTGGAATCGGGGCCTTGGGGGCTCCGTGTGCTGACAGACCCTGGTCTAGGGCTGTCCTCTTGCCAAGAGACCTCGGAGCCAGGCAGCCGGGGCTCCTGGGCAGCCAAGGCAGGCTGGAGAGCTGGCAGGCTCTGCTCAGTCCCTGGCTGCTGCTGTGTCAGCACTTGTGTGGAACCAGCCGGGCCCCAGGAGCGCTGCAATGTGCCAGCCTGGCGTTTTCCTACACAGGAGCCTTGCCTGGGAAAGTTTCAAGCTAGCTCGACTGCAGAGCTGCACAGCGAAGGTGGGTGATGCTAACGGGTGGCAGAGCAGCAGGGCTGGGCTGGGATGCTGGGGCAGAACTCTGAGGTAACCTGGTCTGGGTGAATTTTGTATTGGGAGATGTGGAGGAATGTTTCTCTTGCTGAGAACCTGCACACAGCCCAGGCAGTCTGAGCACTGTACCCTTTAACTTCCTTTTCTGCTCTCTGGGGTTCCCAGCAGGAATTGGGATGCTGACGCAGAATCCCAGACCAGTTTGGGTTGGAAGGGACCTTAAAGCTTATCCAACCCCCTGCCATGGGCAGGGATACCTTCCACTTGAGCAGCTTGCTCCAGCCCCCTGTGTCCAACCTGGCCTTGGACACTGCCAGGGATGGGGCAGCCGCAGCCTCTCCGTTCAACCCATTTCAGTGTCCCAGCACCCTCACAGGGAAGAGCTTCTGCTGCAGAGCTCATCTCCACCTCCCCTCTGGCAGGTTAAAGCCATTCCTCCTTGTCCTGCCAAACCTATGATGGGTCTGCTCCTGCAGGACCCAAGAACAAGTGATGGGAGGTTACAGGCAGGCACAGCAGCAGCTTCGAGTGTTGTCTGTTGCAGGAGGTGGAGGTGGTGTCCAGGGTGGGAGCTGCTCCCTTCCTCCAGAGGTTCATGTCAGCTCTAATTGTGGTGTGTGTAGCTGGCAGCTGCTTTGCTCTGCAGCAGAGGTCACCATACAGCCAGGATAGCAGCACATGCAGGGCCACACACTGCTCCAGGCTCTCCCATTCCCTGGGCAATGGACAAGGCTCGGTCCAGCCCCTGTTCTCCCCATCAGGAGTCCATCATCCTGAAGCCCACGAGGTGTGACTGGGTGAGGTACTTCTCTGCCTCACTTCAGTGCAGCCACCCTGGAGTCCTGATTCTAACACTTCTAAAGCTGAGTGCTAAGTAATAGGGTCGGCTGGAGCTTGGGTTATGAAATAACCCAGACCTGAAAATGAGCTCATCCTGGAGGGTTTATCTGAGAGAGTGAGTGCTGCTGGCTGGCGGGGACATGCTGAAAGTCCTGGATGCTCTGGAAGTCTGATGCTGTCGCTCTGGAGCAGCTCCACTGTGAGGGCCCATAGCAAAGGCCATCTGATAACCACAGGGAGGGCAGAGGAAACCTTTGCTGCTGCTGCCATGAAGAATGGGCTGAAGCAACTGGTTCTCTGGGTAACAGAACTGAAAGTAAATCATCGTGTTGGTTTTGCTGTTGATTGGGGGGGTTTGGGAGGTTTTACAAGCTTCCTCTGAACCTTTAGCCCTGACAGGGTCCTTTTGTACTGAGTGCTTGGTGTCTATAATGGACAGGCTCATACTGCTACCCTTTCTGGCAGCTCACTCATACCTTGTCTGTCTTCTCCTCGTCTGTTACTTCCTTAACACTTAATGATCTTTGAGGCTGTAGCTTTGCTGACCCCCTACATATCCATTACCAAAGTGAACCCAAACTTCCCAAGAGTTGCGCAAGTCCCTTCCCTGCTCCAAGTGTGGCCATGTAAAAGCTCCACTATTTTAGGGAACAAGGGTGAGGGGAAAGCTTTGTGGTACCTAAAACAGACGCACATGAAGGGCTCTGATGTGAGAAATGTGTGTGTACCTTCTGCATCTGGCACGGTGCTCGTGGCAGAGGTGGGAGATGGGCAGCACCCATCTCAGCACAAGCAGGATGCTGAAGCTTCCATCACCAGACCTGGTGGGCTCAGACCTGGCTTCTGTCTCTGGTTGGGGTAAGCAGCATCCTGTAAGCACCCAGAGCTTCCATGACTACTTATTATTGTTTATTCATCTATTTATTGGGAAAACACTGAAGACAGATGGATAATGCAAAGGTTAAGCAGCAAATTGCTGTGTTTCTGCCTGGTCAGAGAACACAGGGCACAGCCTTCCTAACCTGTGATATAAATCCTAATGGGCAAGGAAAATTATTTTGCCTTCCACTAAAGGGCAATTTCTGCTCTCTCTCATTTTCTCAGCAGAGGAGAGAGAACAAAAGGACAGAAATATATATTTATATATGTATTTAAAAAAAAAAGAAGAAAGGGAGGAAGAAAGAAACACTTATGCTTTAATGGAAGCTCATTTTTGTAAAGTACCCCAGTGGCCCCTGTGGGCCCAGAGAATTAAACGCTGTCATTCATAGCTTGAAAGCGGAGCCATCCAGTTTGCAGACACCTGTCATAATTAAACTAATGGCTCTGAAAATGTGCCTTGATATTAAATCTATCTTCCGCCGAGGAGCAGGGCTGATTAAAACCCCTGTTTGACAGTTAATGATGAACCTCTCGCTTGCTGAGCTCGCTAACTGGAACAGACCGGTTCATCCCTCCCTCCCCTTGCTGAGCCCTTTCCTGTATCCCTCCATCCCTGCCGCCTTCCACACTGGACCGCGTGGCTTCTCCCCAGTCCTGGCCTATAGCTGGTGGGAGATAGAGAGTCCTGAGGCTCTTGGTGCGTTCCTGGCGTGATCCATGGTTACACAACACGCAGTCAGTGGTAGCAGAGAAGGCACCTGCGCAAGTACAAAGGGGTTGACTTGTCATGGTCCTTGCGCTACTGTAGAGCTACTGATGGTGGGGAAGATGCTGATTCACATTATTCTGCCCAGAAACTGTGCCCTGTCTGGGGCTGTGTGTCTGGGAGAGCTCAGAGAGCTCTTTTTCCAGTGCTGGTAGTAGGTAGTTGGCATCGATATATGAATCTTTCTTGCTCCAGCATTCATCAGCTGCTCGTGCTTATTCCCCTGAAGATGTCAGAACCACCATTTCTGACATCACAGCTTGTTGCCAGGGCAATGGGTTTGCTGTTGCAAAACCAGGGTTATGATTAAGCAGAGAGAGAAGGGTCGTTAAGGAGCAAAATTAGTGTTCACTTGGAGATGTGTCCAATAACTACTTGGTACTTCTAAATACATAGCTCTGAACAGACCAGTCCAGCCGCACCTCTGAAACCCATCAAGCTGGTTGTCACCCTTCTTCTGTTCCACTCACTCCTGACCTGATCAATGACACAAACTAGACACGCTGTGGGGGTTGAAGTCCCACTTGCCTCACAGATGGGATTGGTTTTGGCACTCAAACCGCAGCAGCGATCCATGTGTGGGATGCCCAGATAGGCACCATCATCCTCAAGTGAGTGCAGAGCTAATCAGACGCAGTCCCTGTAATTAGTGTGCCACAAACTCTGCAAAGTTCAGATAAGCATCAGCAGTTCCAAGGAGCATTTATTAGTATTTTCTGGGTTTCTTAGTCTCTGGGTACTTGAATTCTCTTGCTCTACAATGGAGATAATAAAGCTTCCTTGTCTGCTTTGATTTAATTGATGCTGAGCTCCATGGGGCATGGGCTGCCTCCCTCTGAAGGCACAAACAGCGCCTGGCACTTGGGCCTGCATTTGGGGCTCGGTGTATTGCTACTGTACAACTAATTGTACTGATGAGTGAGGATGCTGCTGATGTGCTGAGGGTGGCCTGTAGTAGATAGAGAGAGAGAAGACCCACTTGTTGGCTCTGGCTGATGGCAGAAGCCCGCTTCCCTCCCCACCCTGACACCCAGCCAGGCTGCTCTCTGTCATTAGCTTTCTTACCCAGCTCTAATGCCATCCGCTGCCACAACAGTAATTACCAGGAGATTAGGCAGCATTAAGCACTCTTTAATTTGACACATTGCAATGATCTCCATTCAGCCTTTCTGCTCGAATAACTCTCCATAAATATTTTGTGAGGCTACCAAAATAAACAGAGGCTTGGCTGTTTGCACAGCTGAGATCTCAGAAGCTCTTTGGGAATGCAGGTAGCCAAGCCGAGGGTGGCACTAGGGGTGGGAGCCCAGTGGTCGCTTGGCTGTGCGAGAGCATCGGGGAGTGGGATAACATCTTTGTGTGGCCAAAGTACCGGTAACAACCATAATATATGCCTTGCACCAAGGGCAGTTTAATAGGAAGCATTTTTTAAACACCAGCCCAATAAAGAGAGATGGGTATTTATGTAAGAAGTGGCTGCATTAGAAGAAATAATAATTACACTGGAGTTGTGTTCTCTCTTTTTTTTTTTCCTGTATTTTTTTTTGTGTGCTATTAGCTTAGACATTATTCATTAAGTAATGCAATGGCAAACCACTGTTAATACAGCAATAAATCCCATGGGGTGCCATTGCTTCTGAGATAGGATCATTTGGTAATTACAGTGCATTAGAAGTTCAATATTCTCTCATTTTTTCCCCTTCCCTGGATGAGCGGTGGGCTCTGAAGGCCGGTGCTGGAGGACTTGCTGTAAACACACATGGAGCTCCTGCTGCTGGGGCTGCTCTGAGGAGTGCAAGAGCGGAGCGAGGGGGAGCTTGGGGTCCCCAAGCCCCCTCAAGGCTGCTGGTGGGTCTCTGCTGGTGGAGAAGGAGCCTGGGAGAATGATGCTTTTAGGGGTTGTCTGTGGGAGATGGTGCGAATCTGGGCTCTCAGGGTTTCCTCCTGCTTTGTGGGCAGCATCTCTCTTACTGAGTGAGTAACCAAGGGATTGCAGGCACTTGGGAGTGGGGGAGAGGTGGCTTGGCCAGAGCACGATGAGCCCGGGCCAGAAGGAAAGAGTTCTTGGTGGGTTGTTAATGGCTGCTTTCAGGAACATACCGCAGACACCCATGGACAGAGTGGGAAGGGATCACCCACCTCCACTCACCTGAGCCATGGAGCTGCTGTTGATGAAAGCACTGAGCCCAGGGCCTGGGGAGCAGCTCTGCGTGTATTATGGGGTAGCACTGCCACCACGCAAAGGGAACTCGCCTTCCTCCATAAGGCAGCTGCTGTTAAGCAATAGGGGAATCTATTGGCTGCCTTAACAGATGGCATCTTCCCTGCATGTGCAGTGAACTGTCTCCGTACGGTGTCAATACTGGCCCAGTTGTCCCTATTCCTGAAGCAGCCCTTGCCACCTCTAGGCTGGCTGCTGCCTGGACTCTCCTGATTTGGAGGGCTGTCAATAGACCTGTCAATAAGATACTGGGGACTATTGATTGGCATAGGCATTCAGGGGTCACTGGTCAATAGGAACTCTCATCAGGAGATGTAGGAAATGAGCGCTTTCAAATACAGGCAGGAAAGTGAGACTCCCCAAGGGGAAATGATACAACTCAATTTTCCCTATCCCATTGCTTTGTCGGTTTGCCCAAGTCTGGACAAGGTGGTGGTTGCAGGAGCAAGGGGAGAGGGGGAGAAGAGGGAACAACGTATCTGAGTGTTTGACTGCAAACATCTCAGAGGCTGAAATAGCCACAACCCAACCGCAGGCTGGTGCTGGGGCAGGCAGGAGCAGAGCAGGCTTGGCCGGGTACGAGGCTGCTCCATGCTCCATGGGCTGAGCTTTTCCTCAAGTTCCATTGGATTGCATGCACTGCAAAAAATCTTCTCCTCTCAACCTTGCCACTTGGCATTATTTCTCATCGGTGGTAGTTTTCCCCTGTCTGGATAGCTTCCCAAGCCCGCATACCTCTCTGTCTTGCTTCATTATGATACTCTTCCAGGGTTTGGGGTTTTCCTTTTTCCCCTGTTCTCAATTGCTCAGGGCCAGTGCTTGAAATTAAACTGTCTCTCCCTGTGATGCAAATCAGATAAGAGAAACTAAATGAGCCCCATGTGTTCCATCTGCAGAATCCTATTCTGCTGAAACTCGTCCTGTTTCATTCTGATCTTAGACAGACGTAAATCAAGAGGAGCTTACTTTAAACCAGTGTCAGCAGGGAAAAGCTCAGCAGAAATAACAAAAGCACCATGCCTCGCGTGTTTATCACTCTTCAAGGTAAGATAACTTCCTAGGCTGATTGTGATTCCTCCAACATCGTGCAGGCTGTAGCGCAACTCCCAGTAACGCATTTGCAGCGGTGTGTGCTGCTGGGTGATGCGATGCAGGTCGGGAGGAAAGGGATGCAAAGCATACAGGGGACTTCAGGAGGGGGATAGACAAAGTCTTTTGGGTTGATTCCAAACCTGTGGCTCAGAGTTGCTGAATATGTCTCATGCAAGGCAGCCTGTGAGGATGCTGTGATGTGGAGGGGTGGCTCTTGGCCAAGCCTATGGGCTCTGCTGCTCAGCACAGTGCAGATGAGCTCTTGCCTCCCAAAACCAGGACCCAGATGGGCCTTCACCTCTGGAAGTGTTGGGCTGGCCTAGCGTAGGAAGACCAGCCAACAGGCAGCTCTAAGAAGGGAAACTGGTGAGTAGAGCCTCAGGTTATGGAGCACCACGATTAAAACCCCAGCACAAATCACCCCATGTGCTGTACAGTGCCTCCCCCATGGGCTGTGTCAGCAGAGGGAGGACAGGAGCACTTGGGTGTGTTGATGGCACAGAGATGTGGTCATGGCTATGCTCCAGCACAGAAGAGAAGGGAGGAAAAAAAACCTGCAAGTAAATAAAAAGAAGCCCATTTGCAAATACTGTAAGGAATGCATGTTCTCATACGTGATGCTATTAAGTCCATTCGTATCATATCAGCAAACATCATGTCAGCTTGGAGAGGTTCCTACTTATTTCTTTTTCCCTGTGAAATGTTTTTCAATGCCTGAGCGAATCAGAATGAATGTAAATGAGGTTTATTAAGTCAGCCCCACACGGTGCTGTATTGTCAGCGTTTGTAGGCTGTGACAGGTTAGTTATTGCGGTTTGAAGGGAATGTCACCAGCACAGCAGCCTTCAGAAGGAACTTTTTAAAGGAATAATAATCATCACGACAACAATAACAACAACAGCAGCAACGTCTTGGGAATATCTGTGGGGTTTGGGGAAGTCATCGCACTCAAAGGTGCTGTATCCCAAGCGCATTTCCAGGCAGGGGCAGCGTGCTCTGCATGGGTAAACTGTTCCTTACGTGGTTTCCCTTATCCCCTGTAAACTGGAGTCCCCGTAGTTACATCCTCCTCCAGGAGAACAGTTAGATTCTTCTCCTCCCTTCCTCCAGGATCCTTCCCTTGGATCAGCAAGGAGGGTGGGATGCTTTAGCTACCTTTTAAAACATGTAGGTGATGCTTGGGAGCGCAGTGGATATGAGCAGTGCACTCATTCATTAGCAGTCTCTACTGACTGCACAATAGCAGAGAAAATGAAGACAGCTTTGTTCTCAAAGCCAGCAGACAGAATCCCACCTCCCCTGGATGAGTGTCCGGCAGCACTGGCCTAAAATCGATCTAACAAAACACTCTCAACACTTCATATGCGCTTATGCTTTGGCCAGGTTAGCGTTAGATCAGAAATGTTCCGGGCATGGCAGGCAAGCAAGACTAAAGCATTTGCTCCTTTGAGGTATCAACCCGAGCACAGTGCCTTGCAGCCCATCTGCAGAGGAAGGAGCTGCAGCCTGACCCAAACCTGCCCCAGTTTTGCATATTTGTTCCTCCTTTAAATCATTTCCAAACCATGAAACCATTTTTCAAGGACGAAGGAAAACATCAATTACAATTAGAGTGAAAAACTCTCTCAAGGCAGAGCCCGGTAGACAGCCAACGTAGCCGTCCATTTGTAGCTTTTCACCAGGTGCTTCATAATCCTATGGTCCGTTTCCTTCCCACCCATCAGCTCTTCCCTGTCCCAGGATGTTGGTGTTTCCTGGCAGGAGGTGGAGCGGAGGAGGCTGGAACCTTCTGGCTGCTCACTGATGCCTTGTCTGGTTACTGATGCTCACACAATGGGGCTTTGCTGCTGGAGAACAGAGGGGTTTGGTACCATCGGTCAGATTCCGACCACAAAGGAAAACAGGTTTTCTTCTCTGGAAGATTCCTGCAGTGGATTGATTGCACACAGATCTGTGTATCTATCTCCGCCTGTCTTACCCTGTAGTGCTCTGAAAGAGACAGCCCAAATGGTTCTTTCTTTCCCCCGGTATTAAAATGGACAGCAGCTAGAACTTGTATAAAATGAAATCAATAATTTAGCATAGCCTAAAAATTGGAAATGAATGAAGGGAAATTACTGAAAGTTTCATTATACCTCTATGAAATATCTTATCCTGCGCAAGATTAAATTAAAAACTCGGATGAGGCCATTTCCAGCTCTCTTCCAAAGAAAATAAGTCCAAAATAACCATCCTCCAGCCCTGTTCAGGGCCTGAAACCCCAGGACATGGGCCCAGGTTTTGCTGCTTAATGGACCTTTGTGCCTGTCCTTGCAGCATCTCCCCACAACACCAGGCAAGGGCAGCTGGAAGCGGTGGCTGTGGGATGCAGGTGTTCAGGGATTCTTTGTGATCTAAGCACTGTTTGTCCGGCCTTTCGGGGCAGGAGGTTGGAATTTGGGTTGTGTCACTTTGAACGTGACCCACTTGCTCCATGCCTGGCTCTGCAGCGGGCGGTTGGCGAGTGGAGCCAGCACTTACTGTGTCCATCCGCCCTGGCACTCGGTGGGCTGCAGTCCTGATAGAGCAAATTAAATTAGCTACTAATCGGTTAATTGGTGAGGGGGGCTGTAAAGCAGCTGGGAGCAAATTAAGTAGGAATGAGAGAAGTGCACATTTGTGAGCAGCGATTGCTCTCGCTGAGGGGCTGCCAGTCAGTAACGTCATGGGCTGGAAAGCAAATAGGGAGGAGAATGGTTTGCTGCCTGCACTGAGGGCTCATCCTGCGCCTGGACCGAGGGAGCTGTGACTCGTGATGAGTATGTTTGGGGAGCCAAGAGGGTGTTGAGCATGCTGGCAGGCTGGGAAATCTCTTTGCTTCAATGGCAAGCTGGAGTGCAGTGATCAGTCTGGGTCTGGCAAGGACAGCCCAGCATGTGAGAGCATGTGTCCCCATGGAGGAGTGATGCCCCGCCACGTGTCCTCCCATGTGAGGATAGTGGTAGGCATGTAGGGATAGGACAAGGGGAACGGCTTTAACCTGCCAGAGGGGAGGGTAAAGGCACAAGCTCTTCCCTGTGAGGGTGCTGAGGCGCTGGCACAGGGTGCCCAGAGAAGCACAGCCCAGGCAAAGGGCATGGGGATGACGAGAGTGGGGCATCCCCACGTCACCCACCTCTTCCCCAAGTGTACCCGTGCTTGCTTGAGCTTGGTACCAGCCCCATATGGAGCTCGAGTCAACAAGCCTGTGCTCCAGAAGATGAACAATTACTGTTTGTCTTCACTGCCAAAAACAGAAAGGGAAGAGGGGAGGAAAAGCCTTTCAGAAGTAAATACGGGGACTTCTACCTGCAAGGAAACGCATCCCAGGGTACTGTTTGAGCAGCCCAGGCCATGGGCAAGGCCAGCAGAGCAGCCACAAGTGTCCAAGGGCAAAGGTGGGTTTGGATTTTCTAAGCCCCCTTTGCATTTGCCTTTAAATTCCAGCCAGATGCCACATTAACTTGTGTGACTTCTTGTCTGTAACAGCACATAATGCAGCACGAATGATGTAACTCAATGTGATGCCAAAATTTATAGGAAGAGACACTGCTTTCTGAGGTCAGGCTGGTGTCTGATTTAAGCTGGCAGCGGGAGCATCAGTGTTGCTGCAAAGCTATCCTGTGGCTCTCCAGCAAATCACATTACTCTGAAAGACTTTGGCGGGCCCCTAATCTAGACAGCTCTTCAAAAGCGGGGCCACACTTGGGCTGGAGTGCATCAAACCCATGCAGGGCTTTTGGGATTCGACTCAGACAAACCCCTAAAAGCGCTTTTCCGAAGAGATTTTTTTGGGTGGGTTTTGGGTTTTTTCTTTTTTTTTGCTTTGAAACGAGCAGAAGGATTCTAGATAAACTCGATAAGGGCTGGAATCAAAACAGGATCCTAGAGCCAAAACTGGAGTGACAGCTATTCCGGGTAGTGAAAACGGTGACAGATTCTGAGCAGACAGAAATGAACATGATAAACCAAGCAGGGCTATTATCCTTCCATCTGCATTGCCACAGCATACACAGGTCCTATCTCGGGTGAGGGCTGGGGATTACACACCAAGGGCCGGTCCTGGAAGGAGCGTGGTATCTCACCAAAGTGACCTGCAGGGCTGGGGCAAGCAGAAGTGCCTGCTCCATCACTGCGGCACTTTGAGTCAGTCCAAGCTCTGCACCAGGCTCTTTCTGCTGGTGCCAAATGGCTGCTGAGGGGACGCGGGGAAGGCGGTGAAGCCAAAACAGTCTTGTTCTGGTGCATGAGGTCAAAAAGCCCCTAACCAGAGACCAGCCTATGAGAAACGTGAGGCACTGGAAGAGTAAAAGCTATGTGCCCGAAGCTGAACCTGGCGTGGCCGTCCTGATTTAGCTCCATCTGTTCGACATGCAGATGTTACCTGTGGCTTTCTTGAGAGGAGCTTGCCCAAGGCAAGCAGCACTTCGGGATTGCAGCAGGTACAGGAGCTTCAGCTCCTCTACATTTGCAAGACCTTGTCTAAAGCCTGACTTGAATCTTCGATTCCTCTAAAGCCTCCACACACACTAATAGGAGAGCCTTGGAGAGAGGGGATGGGGCTCAAATGGAGCCAAGCCTCTAGGTTAGCTTGTAGGGCAGCGTGATCAGGAACCAGAAGTCACTGTCTGGAGGGGAAGCAAGGCTGGCTCTGAGCGCTGCGGTCTGAGCTTCCCTCAGTCTGAAATCAGGAGCAGAGCGCCCGCCGCTCTCAAAGCCATTTGCAAAATGGCACCTTTAAATAAGTGCTTATTTTTAAGCAGTGGTTAAAGTCTCACCAAAGAGTTTAAAATAATAATTTACAGCGATAATAGGCTAGGACATGAAATAAAGCTGCTGATGGGAACATAAATAATGCATAGAATAATAAAAGCCGCTGCTGTTGTTGGAAGCGCGCGGTCAGCTCGCAGCACGGATGGCTTTGGGCATGGCAGGGGGAGGCAGGAAGGAGTGAGAAGCCTCGTGAAGGTTTTCCAATCACTCCAGCCACCACCTCTAATTCTTTTCTTCAAGTATAAAATCATTCTTCCCCTGATCTCACTTGTGGTCAGAGCTCAGCACAGGCCCATCCGTCACGGCGGTGATTTGGTTCAGCAGGCGTTGGTTGGGCAATCGTTCATTTCGGGCTAATCTGCTCCCGGCTGTCAGGGGTTATGGAGTATTTATTGAGTTTGTGTCAGGTCCAGATGACCAATAGCCGGCAGCCGCTGGATCCCCATTGACACTGATGGTATTGCTGAATTAAACCAGGTGATGTATACAGAACTTGCTTAGAGCTAGTAATGAAGCTGGGAACCATTTGAAACACAATACAGAGGGCCCCGGTGCTTGGGGCTTTGCTCTCCACCTTTTAAATAAAAAATTATGATTATTTTCTTTGAAGGCCGAAGGAGAAGCCATGAATTGAGCTCCGCGGAAATATTGGGAGAGAAAAATAGCGGAGCCCGATGGAAATGAAAACCACCTTGATACTCCGCAGCTTTCCTGCCTGCTTAGTTGGCCGGCGACTGAGGAATGTCTCAGCTGCTGTATAGAAAGGCATCACAGGGAGGATGATGAACCGGTTATTGATTGCACTTCAGGGACCTGATCCTTTAAAGGGTTTTACTGAGCACCTTCAAATCTCATTGACTTCAGCACAGGACAGGGTCTGGGTGTGTTTGTGTCTGCACTGTTCTGCCACATGTGATGCTCTGTGAATTACTCTTTGTGGAGGCTGCATCTCCCTGTGCCTATGAACCGTGTCATGGTCCCTGCGTGTCCTAGCAGAGAAGCTGAGGTGTGAGGGGAAAAGGCAGGATGTGCCCAGGGTCACAGCCTGTTCCTGCCAGGGGTGGCATTGCTCAATCTCTGTGGCTGGGAGCTGTGGGCTTTGCTGGTCTGGTAGGGACCTTTGGACCATCCCCACCAGACCAGCAAAGCCTGCAGCAGATCTGGAGGATGTCCTCTCACAGCCATGGAGGCTGAGCATCACTGAGCAAGCACAGCTTTCCTGCGAGGCTCCCCTCGCGCTATGGGGATGAAGACAGGTTCCCAGTTGGTGATTAGGCCATGTTGCTACTGAATTATTCTGCACAGAACATCAGAGTTAATTTGGGGGACAATCAGCTTGTCGGAGGCTGTCACTGCTGCTGGCTGAAACCTGCAGTGCTAGAGAAAGAGCAATCAGAGCTGTGACCTTGGTGAGGACTGGGGTTAGATTACAGGCATGATTAAGTGCCAAGGAGAAGGCTCTGAAGCTGCTATTTGAATACCTGTTTACATGTAGGATAATAGATGGCCACCCGCTGCCTGCGAGGCTGTAATTCACTCTGGGGTTTGTGGGACTGGGATGACACCATAAACCATGCGAGGCAGAGTGCAGGATGCTTGCGAGGCAGCGCCGAGGCCCTGCGCCTGATTTACGACCACGGGCTCGCTCCGTGGCTATCTAATCTATTGTCTTTTTATAGCAGACACTGCACAGAGAAATGATTATGGTAAAAACTTGTTTAAAGGAGCTCTGTAAACTCACTCGGAGCTGACAATTTCACCTGAAAATCCTCCTGTTTCTGTGGCTTCAGCAGATGTTTGGCATCTACATTATCAGTAGGTACCACTGCATCCAAGTCAGGTGCGTAGTAGTGGGAGAGTTGTCATGTAGGGTGTTACTTTGGGGTACGTGTCTCAGGCTGGAAGGAATCACGGAATGGTTGGGCTTGGAAGGGACCTTTAAGCTCAGCTTGGCTGAGATGAGGAGAAAGGGGCTTGGGAAAGAAGCAGGCATGAAGTGAGCTGTAGAGCAGGTCACCCCTTTTTTCCTCTGTCAGAAGAAGAGGTGTTAATGACTTCTCTGAGCTCCTCCTGATGAATAAGCTCTTTGCAATCCTTTCTGAAAAGCCTGGTGTAGGATTAGGGCTGAAAGCTCCATTTGATTAAAAGAGTCAGGTGCAAATTAGGAGGCATTTGGTGCTTAAGTCTTGCTGCTTTTTATAACAGGGCCCTAAATGAATATATTTCAATTACTCTTCTTCAGTGCCTTTCATCGGGGGACCGTCAGGACCTGTCCCAGCACAGCTCCCTGCCGTGCCAGTCCCTGTTTGGCACAGGAGGCACTTCCAGCCTGGCAATGAGAGCAGTGCTCAGGCAACTCCAGTTCCTTGTGCCACAGCCTCCCTCGGTGACCTTGGACAGGGTGTTTAATCTCAGCTCGCAGTGGTAAACAGGAGATAATATTTCTCTATTTCCTGCAGTGCAATGAGAGAATAAATCAAGTGGAAGCAGGAGGCTGTTCACAGAGGTCTGGGAGCCAATGCCCTCCTGAGGTTTGTCTCCAGACCTGCTCTCATTGCACATCTTCTGCCCTATGGAGCCTGTTTTCCTGCTCCGTGCTGCTCACTGGCACGCAGCCTTCCTCCAAAGGTGCTACTGTGCTTCTGTCCAGGTCCTGCCAACCTCAGGTTGACTTCCCCAGGACCCTGCAGCAAATAACCAGTGGTGTCCTATACAAATGGCCAGCGCCTATCTTCCACTGTACAATTTGCCATCCATTGTTGCATGATTGACACCCAGACCGGCAGACTCCTCATCCCCTTAATGCTTTCCCCTTGCTGGAAACCTTGAAGGTACTCCTTAGCTTGTGACTAATTGTCCAAAGCCATCTGACACAGGGATAATCTATAAATGCTTCATCTATCCACGTCTGAGTGGTAAGCAAGGAGAAAAGCAGTTTAGAAAGATCAGTCATCTAAAATCATCACAAAGGAATTGGCACCCGCGTCCCTGCCCATCCTCAGCTGAGAAGATGAGGGTTCTGAGAGATGAAAGCTTGAGCAGCGTTGTTCTGTGGCTCCATAGCTTTTTGATCCTAAGATAAATTACCCAGAGAGCACGAACTGCACCCTGCTTGTGCTAAACAACGATAATAGCATTTGGAGTCACCTCCATGTAATGATGCAGCCACCAAATAAATTATCCTTGCTCCCTTCCCAGCACCAGCGCAGGGAAGGTGGCTTTGGGCACCCGCTGGCTGGGAAGGGAAGGGAAGGGGGAGGCTGTGACTTGTACCTGGCTCTCGTGGGACTGCCTTCAAAAAAGCAAGTTCCTAAACAGCTGAAAAAACATTAAATGCTCCATATACTCTCTATAAACAAGCAGTTAGAGAAATCCAGGCTGGAAAACACTTGGTGGAATAAGGTCAGGCTTCTCATATGAATCAAATTAGTGGCCACTCAACTAGCACCACAGTACATTAGGCTGAAGAGGCTGGGGAAATGCAGCTATTTTCAAGGTTATGCTTTTGTTTCCTCTCGGAGCTGCTTGCTGCCAGGGGACCTTGGCCACTCCGAGATACTTGAGGGGTTCCCTTTTCATCTGCTCCAGGGGTGATAAAGAGAATCCTAATTTGCTCTAGGAAAAAGGAGATAGGGTTAGAGAGCAGTGTCAGCTCCCTCAGGTGCCCTTTCTGTTCATTGCTTTGGGAAACATCTTTGGAAATAGCAAGGAAACGTGGGGGAGACTTAAACCCTGACGGAAATTACAGGCAGGAGCTGCAGGAGGAAATTACCTGGAGCGGCTCCCATTGTTCTGGGTTAAAAGCATGGCATGGGAAGCTGGGAAGCTCGCTGCAGGATGGTGGTGCTGGGGTCCGGGCTCATGTAGCCTAGCCCCAAGGGACTTGGCTGGGGCTTGAGAGGCAGCAGGGGCTGCAAGCGAGGACTGGCATCCGTCTGCTCACCACGACACCCCTCAAAAGCGGGTTCCATGTCTTACAGACCTTCCAGCCTCCTCTAAGGAGGGAGGCAGGGATGTGTTGAGGCATGCCCTGTGGTTGTGTCTTGGAGATTAACCAGGGCCAGGGTGCATGGCTGCAGGCAGGAAGGGCCCGGCGCTTGCTTCCCGCAGTAAAAGTGAGATTGAGCGTTGCTCTGAATGCAGGGAGAGTTTCTTGAGAGTGAAGCTTTCAATTTTACTCCGCTGAGCATCCAGTATAATCCATTGAAAGGGCACTGTCCTTCAGGCCTTTCAGCTGGGCTGACAGCTGCCCACTGATTAATTGACAGGTTAAAAAGATTGATTCCACATGTCAGAGCTGTAACCCTGCCAGAACAATACGGCTGTCAATTGGGCTGTAAAACAGACGCTTACATTAACAGCCCTGACAGCAGCAGCACATGAACACATGCACCTGCCTTTATGGAGAGCCTAAACACACAGCCGGGCAGAGATTAATCATCTTGAAAGCAGTGGTGTAGGATCAAATAAATGTTTCTGCAGTGGGGAAGCGGTGCGGCGCCGGCTTGGCACGAAGGCCAGGCGCAGATGGTGCCCAGCGAGGGGCTATGGGGACCCCAGGCTGGGGGCTCGCTGCCTCTTCAATGCTTGACTTATTGTCCTGGCCACGTGTCCTCCCTTTCTCAGCCTCCTCAAAGGCTTGCACAGACACTGCATAAACATCATGTTCAGCATCCCTCGGCCTCCACATGGTGATGTGCAGACCTGAGCCACCCCTGCCCCTGTCCCGTGCCCACTCACTGGTGGGTGCATTGGGGCAGGGCTCAAGGGCTGGAGCGTGTTTCACCATCACAGCAAGCATCGCCCTGCATGGGAGCGTGCTCCAGAGATTAGTGTGGGCACAAGAAAGCAAAGCACTGAAGTGAATCACTTGTTCCTTTTCTCTCTTGCTTACTTTCCTTATCAGCAAAATGTAACTCATTAATATCTATCATGCAGGGCTCTTTCCAAAGCTCCTCAGCTGGAGCACACTTCACTAACCTAAAAGACTATTTATTTTCCTGACATCCTTTGAAGCTGGGTGAATTGCAGTGAGTTAGAGGCATTCATGCTCGCTCAGGAGGGCAAAGGCTGGAGCTGATGCCAGTTTTCCAAGCGAAGGTGAATGACCCCAGCCCAGAGCATCCCGGGATGGAGAATGCTGACACCGCCGTGTGCTCCGCACCCTCTATGCTGAGGAATGACAAAACCCCGGGCAATCTGGAGAGATAAGGAGCGGTTGAGTCACGAGAGAGCTTGGCTTTGCCAGAAGACGTTTCAAAGCTTTTATGGTGAGATTCAATACAGATATACAGAGATCAATTATCTTAAAAGCAGCAAGGAGGTTCAGCAAATATTTCCAGCTTTAAACAGGTTTATTTCCATCTGCACTTATCTGTGCTATTTAAACTCCATTGCTTGCAGTTAATCTTTTGTAATGCAGCATAAGAGGGCTTATTTACTTTCTAATGACATCAGTTGGCCATAAATATTAGACATCTAAGGTTCGCTGAAGCTATAGGGACAGTTTTCCATTCCTGCTTGACATTTGACTATTTGCAGTGCTTCCTTTCTGTTTGTTCTTGTGTGACTCACTTATCGGCTGTCATAGGCCCGTGTTCGATTTATTTAAATGGAATGAATAAGTACATTAGGCAAAGCTGTCAGGAGAAGAGGGAACGGCAACTCACGGGGCTGAGTGATAAGTCAACAAGCTGCAAGGGAGATTCTTAGCAGAGCTGCACAAATCAAAGTGCTAAATAGGAGGAACAAAGACAGCCCGGTGACACGATGCTGGGATGAGTGAAACTGCAGATCTCAGGGTAAACAGCACCTCCCGACCGTAATCTGTGGGACACGGTGAGGCATTTCTCCTCCATGGCGTGTCCTCGGAGTAGGCATCGCCGTAAGCCAAAGCCTGGGAGCGTTTTAACAGTCCTAATAGTTCTAAGAGTTATTATAGGATCAAAGACTCCAGACTATTATCTGCCACTAAGGTGGGAGCTGTGCAAATACCCAGCTAGCTCTGCACTCCCGAAGATAGTTTTTCTCTTTAATATTCTTCATTGCTCAGTACTAAGCTGGGCTAATTAATTGTGGAAAGCTCATATCACGGCCCTGCTGGAACTGTTTGCGTTGAATATATTAGTGATGATCTGAGGGGGGGAGAGAAGCCTCGACTTATCTGTCATTTGTAGATGATGGCAGCAATTTGCTTTGTGTGAGAGCGGTGGAGTCTAAAGCCACCTTTTCCAGGGGAGCCGTTCTGCCTGCTGGGCCCCAGTGCTGGGGCTGCAGCAGCCTTGTTCTGAAAGGGAACTTGCAGATGCATCGTGAGCATTGCGCTTGCTCTGCTTCTTCCATCATCATTGAAGACCACGTCCCATTTAATCACAGCAGATCTTAAACTCTTCCGCTTCTTTCCCCGAGCTTTTCCGCTGTGTTTTGTGCAGGTTCCGAGGATCTGGGACGTCCCAGGATTGAGCTGGAGCCGCTCCGCTGCCCCAGATCCCCCGGGAGCTGCCAACTGCCCGTGATGGGCCTGTGCAGGGTAACCCCGGGTAAGGGGCTGAGGCGTGTGCCAGGATCGCCCAAGCCCATGAGAACCCTTTCCCAGGCTGAGTCCGATTCGACACCATTGGTTTGTGCCAGGGCAGAGCTTGGAGAGCCCCATTTGCATTCTTGCTCCGGTCTTCCTCCCCTCCACCAACATGCTTTTGTTTCTCACCTCCTAACCTTTGAACCCCCCAAAAAACCTTAATTGGCTGAACACAGTAAATCAGAGCTGACAGTGGTTGAATAGGAGCTGATTAAAATCATTTGTTTTCAGACCCAGCCAGCTGCAGGCTCTTGCCTACATGACTTTCGTGGCGGTCCCTGCGCTGCTCTCCCTCTTTCTTCCTTTCTTTTCAAGGAATTGCATCACATTTTCCTCATTCTTTGAAAGTGAGATGCTCTCCTCACCCCTCTTCCCTTCCCCACACACCACCAGCCTCCCTTTCACAAGCCCAGCCTTGTTTATCTCCACAGCCTCTTGCGAGATTCCCGCAGAGCAATGGAGCGTTCTCCCTTGCCAGAGCACAGGCCACATCTGGTTTGCTTTTGTTTGTGTTTGGTTTGCTTGTTTTTCCCCCAAAGAAAAGCAGGGAGGGAGGCAAAAGCATTTAAGCTCATAATTCCACATAGCCTGAATGCTGATTGCTCCCCTGGTCATGGAATAGGTAGAAAAGAGTTTAATGCTGCTGGTAAACGAGCAGTGACAAACTGTGGACAGAGAGGTATGGAAGAATGGAGATGCATTACCTGTCTTATGAGAGCCTGGAAGAGGAGGGCATCCTTTACTGGATGTTGTATGTCCTGGAGTCCCAGGTTGGATGGGGCTTGGAGCAACCTGCTCTAGTGGAAGGTGTCCCTGCCTGTTGCAGGGGGTTGGAGCTGGATGAGCTTTAAGGTCCCTTCCAACCCAAACCATTCCATGATTCTATAGGTGCAAGGGAAGCATTATGATGCCAGGAACTGGCACAGAGGAGGAGAAGCTCAGCCCAGTGGTTGCAGTGTGCTCTCCTCTTGCATTAGGCCACAAGCCATCCCCTGAAAAATGCGTCCTGGCTGAGAGTGCCATTCCCCAATCTCAGGCATCCAGAGCCATATGCATCGAATTAAAACCAAATGCACAATATAAATCTCCCTGCCATTCCTCGGAAAGGTTTCACATGACAAGCACATTCCTGTGACACTTTCCATCTTCTGTTTTACCGCACGGACTAACAGCTGTTTCCAAAACAAACCCGGAGTGAGGAACAGACACAATCTTCACCAGTTGGACAAACTTGCTGTTATTGCACCGGGGTGGTGCGTGTGAGTGGATGCTCTGCGTCTGTTGGGCTTCCACTGCGGCTGGTTCCGCACCACTCACGTGCAGACCTGGGGCCTCAGTGGGGCTGTGCCATCATTCTTTGGGGTTTTTCCTCTCTCTTTCCCCACACAAGCGTGTTGGGAAGCCAAGCAGAATATGGTTTTAAAGAGGTAACTTGTTTTACACAGACAGCCTTATCCTGTCTTAAACTTTTCCAGGCTGAGAGGGAAATTTGGGTCTCTCATTAATGAAGACTCCTTCTCACTGTTGTCATCATTGGTGTACTTGGAGTTGGCAGGCCCTTGGCAGCAGGTATTGTACAAGCACATATCAAAGCGGCTCAGCCCTTGATGAGTTTACAGTCAGTTATCTGAAAGGAGAGTTTATAGTGATGAGTCCATTGCACACCTTGGAGCAGTGATGCACACATCCTTCCACAGACATCACTGCTCTTTGTGCCCATCTCTCCAGGAACTGCCCACCACCGCTCCACGTGTGCCTCCCACCCGTGCTGCAGCCTGCCCCGAGGAGGGTTTGCTCATCAGTACCAGCTCCCAAACTCCCAGATCCACCTTTCCCAGTGCACAGGGTGAGTTCCGACAGTGATTCCTTCTCTGGGAGGATGTTTACCTTCCACAGCCGCCTTTTCCTTACAGTTAAACAGGAATGTTTCCTCTTCTAAACAGTTTACATTTCTGATTCCAGAGGTATCCAGCTTGCCAAAGCCACCAGTATTTGTCTCACTTTAAATACATTTATATGCTAATGCAGGCGGCCTCTCCTGCTAGCACACACACAGCTGTATAGGAATATCTCTTTTCTTGCTAGGTTTACAAAATGGGACCATCAAACATCCTTTGGATGCATCTCCATTAATCAAGGTCTGTGCAATGCCTCGTGCTCGTGTGATACAGACACTCCTGTGATAAACCAGACGCACACACCTCTGCATTGTCTGTCCAGACTTGACGGATCGGTGCCACGTTTGGAGGAGGAGGAGAGGGGAGGAAGGAAATGTAATTTCAAGGATACGGTTCTGTGTATGCCTGGGCAACATTTCTCCCCTTTTTTTATTGCCTTTGGGATCATCTTACAACATTCTCTGTCCAAAGACTTCAGAGCACTTCACAGATATTACCTGATTACAATCTGCAGAGGTATGAAGTGCTTTTCCCAAGGTCAATCAGCCACTCGTGGCGGAGTTTGTATAATCAGCCTGCGGAGCCATCAGTGTAGAAAAGACTCATCTCCTTTTCCTGGGGGAAGCGAGGGGATGCTCTCATCACATCCAGGCCTTTTCTGCAGAGGGGAAGGGAAGCAGCAGGTGCTTCCCCTGCGGATGTTGAGGAGCTCAGGGGCTCTCTGGGAACCGCTCAAGGACCAGGGTACCACTGATGAGCGTCAGTGAACATCCCGGTGAGGATGGCACCGGGGAGGGCAGGTTTGCTGTTGGTCCAGGGTTTTTCTCTCACGTCTCTATTGCCCATTGTGTCCTGTCTGTTCTCTGCTCCCTGTTCACACCTTTTTCTGTTCCACACGACTCCCATTTCCTCACTCCTGTCAAGAGAACTGGAAAACACCAACAGCCCTGCGCTTTGTTAGACAGTGCTTGCAAACAGTGATGAAACCTGCTTTGAAGGATGTACCTGGAATACTTCTCTGTTGAAAACTGATGATTCAATGGCATAAAAATGTTCTGTGTTAACACATGGGGTTTGTTTGACGTGTTCTGGAGAGCTGTGAAACATTTTGCTTCTAAAATCCCCAGATCTTTCATTCTGACTTTACCGTTCCGTATGAAGGTCGTATTGTAACTGAGACACAAGAAAAGGATTAATTGTTTTGGTTATGATACAGTAACAGACCCCGGCTTTCTGTCTAGATCTGGGACAATTATTCCTCTTTGAAACCTCAGAACTTCTCATCCAATGGAAACTTCAGTTTTCAGCCAGCCACAATCGTAACACCGAGATTAATCTTGAAAGGAGGCTAGAAAAAAATCACGTCTAAGATTTAAAGAGCAGTGTCATCCCTAAACCACCTTCCTTCCTTTCAAGTGTTCAAGACTGAAAACTGATACTGGCAGGGTGAAAATGTAGCCTCGTAGCAGACAAGTTGGACAACTTGCCAAATCATCCAGGCCCAGTAAAGCTCAGCCTTTATCCTGCTGGAAAATAAGGATGGAAAATTCATGTCAGTGTCATGTATAGCTTTGCTGGGGTGGAGGAGGGAACGGGGCAGATTTAATTCAGACCCAGAACTCCCCTCACACGGATGCTGAATGTAAACTTTAGCTGCATTTCTGTCAGACTTAATGGATTTCACTTATGGGAACTATAATAAACAGCTCATTACGGAGTCAGCTGCGGGAGCATTTTGAGCCCAATAGGGTCATTTGTTTTCCAAGGCAGATTTAGTCTAAAGGGGTGGACAGAATAAGGCAGTGTTTGAAGTGTCTATATCAATACTTGAGGAACGGTGACAAAGTGTGCTTTTGGCTCTCCAGCAAAGGCCCCTGTTGGACTATGGCACAGCACAGAGCTCTGGTGAGATGGTGGGGTGCTGCTGGCAGTGGGTGCTGCTGGACACAAGGAAAACAGTTCCCACAAGGCAGATCTGAGGCAAATTGTCATCATGAAAAATCTCAGCTCCCGGGGTCCTGCTGTTGCTTAAAAACCTGACCTCTTTTCTCCGTGAGTGAGGAAGTTTCCATCCTTCGCGCTCAAAGGGAAAGGATGAGTCCCAAAAGCCAAAGAAAGCAGCAGCAGAAAGACTCTTCTCCTTGTTTCCCATGGGTTTAAGGCACTGCCCAGTTGGGGAGACAAGGGATGATGCACTGGGCAGAGGGAGCTGATGCTGCTCACCTCCCCTCTGCTGTGCTGCTGCTGGGACTCACAAGGGAGGGAAGGCTTACCCACAGTAAATCAGGGCTGGAAGAGCAAGTGAGCAATGCTGGTACCTTCTTTGTTGCTCATGGCTAAGCCATGAGAGCCCATCTGTCCTTTTGTCCATGACAGGGCAAAACCTGTTTTCCCCATGCTGAGGAGCATGGCCAGCTATGCTGGGGAAGGAAGAGCAACCTCCATGGGTCTGTTTTCTTATGAACTCCTTGAAAGACTGGATGTGTAAGTCAATAAACATCTGTGGATAGAGGGCTTGGGATCCAAGTGCACCCTCTGGAGCAGATCCTCCCCTCTCCACATCTGGCAGGGGGTGGGAGGGGACCAGGCATTCCCCTCGCCATCCATCTCCTCCTCCCCCAGCATCAATCTGAGCCCTCCCCTCGGCGGGATGAAGCCAGAGGACAGCGGTTTCAAACAGAACGACTGTCAGGTTGCTCAGCACGCAATAAATCACACACAGCATCTTCCCTTTCATGTCTGCTTCGGCTGGGGGACTCGCAGACACTTGTTAAACACTTCCATACCCATGGAGATGCTTCTCTGCTTGCCTGGGCCCTGCGTGGGGAAACTTTCTGCCTCTGCAGAGCAGAAGGTAAATCACTCAGGGAGGCAGCAAGGGGCTGTTGGCTTGTGAGCATGAAAGGGGCCTGGAGAGGCATTTGCAAGTGCTCAGTTTCGCTTGTCAGTGGGTGATTTGTGTCTTTGTACGTGCACACATGAAGCCTCTTTGCTTTCTCATGCAGGCACAGAGTGAACTCCCATGTTGCTGTCTCGTGTTAGCACACATGGACACAGGCGTGTACACACACACATACCTGCACTCGCATGGCTGCAGCTACTCTTGAAAGCAGAAAGGCTTCTTTTGTCCCCTGAGGTAGGCAAAAACACAGTGCTTTGGGGAGCAGGGACGTGGCTCATAGAGGATACCGAGGCCAAAGTGTGCGGTTGCTGGGCTGATACACACAATACACGTCTCTTGTTGATAAGTTGGATTTGGAGGGACGGAGGGAAAACCCTTTTCTCCTTGTCAGAGAAAGAAGAGTGATTCTTGTGTTGCCTCTGCGTGGCTTCACCCAGCAGCTTCATCTTGCTGATGACCTCTGCTACATCTAGAGCTGGTAAAGGACATATGGATAGAGGTACAGAGAATTGCTTCTTCCATTTTACCCCATTAATAGTGCTAAGAGAGATAAACCCCCCCCGTAAATCCAGTGTAGAAAGCACACTGGTAATAACCCAGTGATAAGCCCCAAGACTGCAACTTGTAAATGCCATTGCAGTTGTTGTTGTTGTGAACACTTTGAGAGCTGCTGTTTTCCTTGCTGGGAAAAGGCTCTTGGCTGTGTGAACTTCCCAGTTCCAGGAGATGACAGAGGAACTGAGTGCTTAGGGAAAAATAATAAGCTGCAATGAGTCTTCATTATAGATTAATTTATTTTTGAGTTTTATTCCGAGGATGCTATTGATGTCTGACCACTTCCTAATTCCTCATCCCTTAATTATGGTACCATTTGTTAAATCAATGAGTGTTATTAGTCAAAACTAACTCGGGAGTGGAAGAGATGCGGGCCACGGTATCGTTACAGCCTTTCTGCACGTGGTTCTGTGGCTGACCCATGGCCATGTGCTTGTGGGGTCCTTTGTGTCTCGAAGAAGAAAGTCAAACTCAGCAGAGGATCTTGCACTCATCTGGTGGGAGCAAACTGCCTGGAATGGCCACGGGATGCTGCTGGGGGTGGTGGGATGCAGTGCTGTGCAATGGGAAGGGGTGGACACTGCGTTCTCTGCCTCCTGCCCAGCTGCATGCGCCGGTCTGTCCCAACTCTAGATCCGTGCTGATTCCACGTCGGCTTTACAGCATTCACTCCTTGAGAAGTACTTTAAGTAACGATGCTTTGCTCTGCTGTGAGACTCAAAGCAATTTGAAATATTAATTAAGTCTCCCTGCTCTGCTCTACAACTGCTGGGTACTGTTGGTGTTAAACAGGTAAAAATGAAGCAGTGTTGACGCGAGCTGTGTGCTGAATTGGTGCTGGAGGCAGGAACAGAGCTCCTGGGCTGGTGGTGTTGACCATGAGATGTCCTGCTTGGGACCGCACTGGGCTCTTTAACAGAGCGGCTCCCTTCCCCTGGTTTCCAGCTCCATGATTTAGCAGCAGGGGCTTTCTTTAGGTGAGATTTCTAAGCTCCTACTTGTGTTCCTGGAGAGGCAAAATGTCCATATCCCTACCTGAGTTGCAGCAGGACCACATCCAGGCAGCGGCAGGACCTGGCTTGCCGCGGCTGCATCCTCAGGGCTGCTCAGCACAGGGCAGCCGGGGCTGGAGACCTCTGGAAAACCTGCTTTTACCTGGGTGCTGCCCCAGGAAGAGCCTGAGCCCGCTTGTGACAGGCAAAGGAGGGAGCTGGGAGCAGAATGAAGCATTGAGCTTTGCTTGTCCTCGGGAAGCGCCCATGTGGCTGTGATGAGAGCTCCAGAGCCCGATGTTCCAGGGCTCTCTTGGGTAGAATATATTTACCTTCTTTGTAGCTGGCTGTAACTCACATCCCTGCAAAGCACTCTGCCAATACAGCAGTTGCTGATGTATAGCTACAGCCATTCTCGCTGTTTCCCTTACTCTGTCTCTGTATAGAATAATATGCGATTAATTGATTTTCTGTCGCTCTTTTAGTACGGAAAATTAATTTTGGAGCAACCTTGTTTTCTCAGGGTATGAATTCTCTACATGCAGAGTAATTCCACTCCTACATTATTCATGAGAGAAAATAGTGATGGAGTGTGTAACTGAGGCAGCCCCAAGGCCACAAACTGATAGTCTGCGTTACTGATACAACAATATTCCACTGATGCTTCTAAATAATTCACGGCTACAACTCAATTTGGCAGCAGGCACGAGGCTCGGGATGTGACTGGTGCGGAAGGGAGCAGAGGCACCTTGGCAGGATGTGGCCACCAGGCAGCAGGAGCGTCATCCCTAGGGATGGGGGCTCCAGCCTCTGCTGCCCAGAAGCCCCAGGTCACAGTATGGGGCAAGGAGAAGGTGCTGCTCCAAGGAGCCATGGCAGCCTTGCTGTGTGCCATGAAGGTGGCCTTTCCATGTGGATTAAAGGGTTAAGAGGGCTGTGGGGGGCAGAGGCTGAGCAGTGCCCACCATCCATAGCTTCTCTGGAGGTGATGCTGAAGCATCCCCTCCGATGCAATAGCCCCGTGTGAGCTGGCCGGGGCTGCAGAGAGGGTTAATGGCTTGGAGAGCACTTCTCCTGTGAGTGGAAAATGGCAGGGGCCTTCCCTTCCCTCCTTCCCCGCCTCTGGCAGCGGCTGTGCCGAGCAGGTCCAGATGACGATGGAGTGAGTGAGAGCCTTGTCCTGGCACCGGCCTCCCTTTAGATTAATGACTTGCAATGAGATGCCTAAGTCACATATTGGGATTTTTCAACATTGAACTGTACCTGGCACCCTGCAGCCATTTATCACTGGGCTGCAGATGGAAGGCAGCAGCAGCAGGACTTGTGGAAGGCCAAGAAACACAGCGTCCCAGCCAGCCTGCTGTGGGCTGGGGGGTGGGATTCTGGTCCATGTGGTTCCGTGGGGCTTTTTGTTAGTCTGAAATGATGAATCTGATTTCTTCAGGATATTGGAACAGCTGCAGCTGACCTGGCTGTTTATCTGCGAGATCTTCGGGGTGGACGATAGCAGCTCTTGGAGGATGGATGTGGTGTTATAAACTGTCCAGGCACACAGCGTGATTAATGGCATTCACAGAGATAAACAGATGGGGAGGAGAGCTCATGAGCTAAGAAAATCCCATCCCTGCACTGGGAAACTCTTGGTGAGCTGAAGCTCCCCCAGAGAGGGATGCTCCATGGGTGCCAAGCCACCCGCCTCGGCCTCCCACCCGCTCCCACCCCACGGCCAGCGCGGCTGTTGGGGCTTGTTCTGCACAGTGTGGAGGGTGTTTGTACCTAATCCTGCTGCTCCTCCTCAGCATGAGGCGGTTCTGCAGCATCTCGCAGCCTCGATGGCCACTGCACTCAGGCACTTCCCGGCTGCTGAGCTGGCTCCGCAGCCCTCTGGTTTGCTGTTCTAGGGCAACCCAACCATGCTGCTTAGCCCATCGTGGCCCCAGCATCCATGCTGTCCCCTTCCCCACATCTACCTTAAAGTCACTTTATTCCGGAGCTCCCCCATGAGCACTGCTCAGTTTACAACCCACCTTTTCAGGGAAAAACTTGTTTGGTTAAAAGTTGGACAATCAATCTCTCTTGTATTAACTGGCACAGGAATTTGCAAGGAGTATGTGCATCCATAACATGCCATCCATTTCCTTGTCTCTTATATTCTAATGTAGGCTTAAAAGCCTCCTCTCTTCACTGCCTCTTCCTTCTGGCCGTCCCTGCAGACCTGCGGTTGTGTTCCTGGTACTCACTTGTTCCTGGCACATTTCAGGGACATGCGACAGGGAACCAGGAGCAGAGTCCTGCTTCCTTCGGGATATCAAAGGGAACTCATTGAATAGTCTGATGTGGAACGCTGTGGAAAAGGGAGGGAGCAAAGGAGATCAAAACAGCGTTAGTGCAGAAATCCTCACTGAAAGGGATGGATCAAATAAACACTGAGATTAATTAATCACTAATGGCATGGACTAAAGGTGACCCGTCAGCATCTACACACCGCAGACAGCAGGGTCAGGAGTGAAGAGCATTAATCTTACATTAGCACGACTCCATCCTTGCCAGAAGGGAGGAAGAAATCCCTTTGGTTCATGCGGAGGAAGCTGAAGCTTATTGCTTCCTGCCAGCTCCATGGCTGCATTTTTATGAAACACCTGCAATGAAGAAAGGAGAACATAAACCTGAGCAAATGAAAGCGCCATCCCAGAGGGGCCGGAGCCCCACGCCCGCAGCCCTGGCGCGGGGACCCGTGGCCACGCTCCGTGCCCAGAGCCCAGCGCGGTTTGGTCCTTGGTTATTAACAACACCGGATCAATTACAGCCAGCGAGTGGGAAAAGGGATTTTGCAATCCTTCCTCTTTACTGCTGGGGTTGGGGGGGGGGCGGGGGGTGCATGTGTAATGTTAGCAATACAAGCCACCAGAGATGAGCTATAAAAGGTGCTTTCTTTTGCCTCCAAGTTTTGCTCTGTGGTTGCTCTGTAGCCTGCACCAGATGCAGCAGCACCAGCGCAAGGCCTGTAACCTCTTTCCAAATGGTAATAAATCCCACAAGACCCTCACACACTTGTAATTTACAACTGGGCTAAAATGAACATTATTTCAAGCTAAGCGTATTCTCGGAGGTGCAGGAGGAATGTGGCAGCTTTCCTGCTGACAGCGGAGTTTCTGTTTTAAATGTCATGCATTCACTTTCATTACTTCCAAATAATTGCCCAAAAGAGCAGCAGCCGGACAAGCGAGAGCGGCTCACGCCACCCTTAGTTGAGTCTATCGTAGACAAAAAGCAGCTGCAGGGACCTGCTCTTGGGCATGGCCAGAAACCAATGTCCGTGCAGCTCCTAACACCCACCTGGACGGAGCAGACCCACTGCCCTGCTCTTCTGTGGGTAGAGGAAGACCCTTGAATCGGGGAGGTTGGGGCAGGGTTGATGTGCCCCACAGCACCGGGTAGGCAGGAAAGTCATCTTCCTTCCTTTGAGGTCTTGTCATGGCAGTGAAACACCTTGCCATTGGGGGTGGTTGTGGTGTTGGGGGTTTCGTGAAAGCTGGGATGGTTTGGGTTGAAGGGACCTTAAAGCTCCTCCAGCTCCAACCCCTGCCACGGACAGGGACACCTTCCACTGGAGCAGCTTGCTCCAAGCCCCCGTGTCCAACCTGGCCTTGAGCACTGCCAGGGATGGGGCAGCCACAGCTCCTCTGGGCAACCATCCTTTATGTGACCTCAGCTCTGAAGATCCACCAGTCACTGGGCAGGGCTGAGAGGCGGCTCCACCATCATGGGGCATCGCCTTGTGGCAGTCCCTTGTGAGGGTTCACTTCAGAGCAGTTTTCCTCCTCCTTCCTCTTCCCTCTTTCTCCGTGTGTCTTACAGGAACTGTCCAGAAACAGTGGAGGCAGCCCCACACTTTTGCAGCTCAGATCCAAGACAAACTCCAGATCCTGACTGTGAAAGCTCTGTGGCCTGCAATGAAAGCCCTCAAGGAAAACTGTAAATATAGGAGCTATTGGCAAAAATCAGAGCTGGCCTTGGGCTGGAACTCCCTTTCCCACAGTGGGAGGTTTGATCCCGGTATTGGCGCAGGCCTGTGCTTCAGTCTATCTTAAACAGCTGGAAAACAGCATCTTTTTAATCTAGACACGGCTTTCATCCTCCTCTGGAAAAAGAGAAAGAAAGAGGGGGAGGAACAGAAGGCAAAAGCTGTAATAAAACCCCTGGATGATGAGAATTAGGAAGGAGAAGTCGTAAGGAGCAAAACACCACTTCCACTGTTAATTATTCTTCAGCTTCCAGTCCAAGGCCTCACATCATTTGAGCTCATTAGTAGGAAATGATGGGGTTTATTGATAAAGACTCTCTGATTGATGTTCTGGCCAGCGCCGGGGGCAGTGGGAGCAGCCCTGGGGTCTGAAAACCCTCCTCTGATGTTGTGCAGCATGGCCAGGGCAGGGCTCCCTCCAAGCAGCCAGTGGGTTCAGTTCAGATGTAGAAGGTCAGTTGTCTTCTATAAGAAACTAGATGGTTTTGTCAGAAAACTCTGTTTCTGCTGGAAAATAAGCTGGTTTGGAGGAAAACCCATGGATTTTAATTGGGAAAGCAAAATGGTTTGAGTTTCCCTATTCTGGCTTCCTAAAGGGAAAGGGAGGGAGAGGAATTCCTCTGGGTTGAAGCTGCTTCTCTAAAACTCCAGAAATGCCTATGGCGCGTTTTCCAGATTATGGGAAAACTCTGGTTTGTCTCCTTGAGGAACCAGCCTCAGGTCAACCTGCTCCACCTCATGCTTCATTCTGTGTGTGTAGCCATGCTGTACTCACACAGGGCTCTTGTCTTGAGGGAGGATCAAGACCATGGTGCCAGCGTCAGAGGCTGTCAGAAGCCGGGAGTGAGGATGAGCTCCTTGGACCATTAACCCTCTCCCAAGCCATGTGCCACTTAGCTGGGATTGACAGCAGGTCCATCCTTGGGGCAGTGTCATCCCTGATGCATCCTATTCTGTGTTCCTTGTGTCCTCCTGCGCTTCCAGAGGGGTTCAGTTTAAACCCATGGGAGATGATGGGATAATCCATCGCTTCCTGTTGCTGCTGTGGGGCTACTGGCCTGAAGGGTTTAGGTCTGAAACTCATCTAAGCCACCCTAATGGGGTGAGGAAGGCAGAAACAGACCCCAGTTTCCTGGGATCCATCCAAACATGCCGGCTATGTCCCAGTGAGGGTGTGAAGCAGATGGAGCACAAGGGCTGCTCTTCGCACCCTGGGATTCCAGGAACCCCGCAGGAGTGGGGCAGGTGAGCCCCCAAGCAGAGCATCCCACTGGTGCACCATGCGTCAGTGCCTCCTGTCCTCTGCATAAATGCAATTTCCCTGAATGTCAGAGGAAAGCATTACAGATAACACACTGTGTGTGTCTCTGACCCAGTAAGTGCTGAAATCACAGATCTCATTATTCTGACATGATAGAATTTTCTCCCCTCCCCGATGCAACCCTGCTGCTGTTGTTTTCCAGACTGCAGACATAATTGCCGAAGGTGCAAAGCCTCCGCAGACAAATACGTCTTGCCTCCTTCCCTACATCTAGCAAAATGCCACTTCTGCGTGTGCATAAGCAAACACTTGCAGCTCAGGCTCGTAAGCAGCACGTACTCCCATGGGAGTGCTCACCTTTAGGGATGTGCGAGACGCTGGAGCGGGTGACGCACTGAGCTCCCAGATGGTTCCCTGGCTCCGGGATTCGAGGTGCCACTTGCCAGCCAGTGTGTGTCATTGGGGGTAACAGCTCAGAGAGGAGCCCTTCATGTCCCTGGGTGTTCACTGCCCCGGAGCAAAGGGGACCAACCTCATCTGGCTGGGTTGGACAGTGAAGGACCCTTTCTCTGGCTTGTTGCAGCAGTCTTTAGCTTTTGGGCTCTTTGCAAGATAAGGGACATGTGGGACACAGGCTCGATGTAGGCAGCGTCAGCACCAGAGTAGCTGCAGCTGTGCAGGGCTGCATCTGAGCTAATGAGCTCTGTTAACAGGGCACTTACTAGCTTGGACACCATAATGGAGCAGGTGTGCTTGCAGGGTCATTGCGAGCATCTCTGCTCTGCGCCCAGGACATGCAGCTCCTGACACCGACCTCTGCTTTCTGCTGCCACCCAGACCTTTCCTCTCCAGTGTTGAAGGCCATTTTTTCATCATAGTAAGTTTAATTTCCTTCTAGGTGGGTCAGATGGAAAGATCTTGGAGAGATAAAGGGCTCTTTTTGCATGACAAGGGGGAAGGAGTAGGCCCCTTTTCAGGGCCACTGCACCCTCTCCACAGGACCATCTTGCCTGAGCAGGGGATATTTTCTCACTTTCATGTCCATCTTTCTCCCTGTGACCTCCATCATTAAGTTATGTTCCTCTGCAGATGTTTTTTAATCAACTTCACTCGTCCACCTTCTTGGCAATAACCCTCAATGTTTTTAAGTGCGGCATCATTAGTTCAGGATGCAGCAATGCAGCAGTTAAAGCCTGGCCTTAACCGGAGGGGGTAGGGAGGAAGAGCTGCTGCTCGAGTTTGTTGTTAAGGAGCAAAAAGCAAGGACAGGGACACCGAGGCCCTTGGGCTGCTCCAGGGCAGAAATGCCATTAAGAGCATCTGCCAGGTGTGAAGTCCCAGCTGAGCTGGTCTTGCAGACTCAAAGGCTTTGGGACTCTGAAAGCACCTGCATAGCACAGATGGTGGGGAAGAGGAGAAAGATGAGCGTTAGCTTGAGTTTCGAGTGGGTTTCTGATGCTGCCGCATTCACAGCCCCTTGCCTGCTGCTTTTCTTCAGGTACTTGTGAAGTGGCTTGCGTCGATGCTTGCACAAGTGCTGGTGAGTGGATGGTGTGCCTCGGAGCAAGGATTGGGTATGGGAGAGCTGTGGGATCGCACTGCCCAGCATGGAAGTTCCTTGTTTTGGAAGTTCTGCTTTAGGAGGGTGGATAAAGTAACGGAGCTGAGGGGTGATCTGTGTTGTCCTCGTGCTGCCCCTTCTGCCCAGGGTTTCAGCATGTCTTCTCTGGTCATTAATCCCAGATCAAAAGTGATTTCATGTGATTAAAATCACCCGTGACACACTTGAAATGTGAAGGTGGAAGGACAGCAGTGAAGGCCCATGTTCCTGGGGAAAAGGATTGCATGAAAGGCTCTTTATCGTGAACCAATGGATCACTGAGGTCAATGGACCTTCAAAGGTTAACTCAGGTACGGTTAAAAAGGAGAAAAGCAGAGGGTTAAATCAGTCATCACTGAAGGGTTTGGCCGGCTCTGGTCGCAGTGCTAGGCTAAAGAAATGCCAATAGGACCTCCCTCCCCCATGTGTGCACATCCACAGAGACCCCAAAGTGCTTCACAGACTTCATAGGCAGATATTTTACTGACTTCTGCCGTCATTAAAACTGCATGGGGCAAAAGGACATCAGATGAAATCCTGTCACTTGAATCTCCCGGAGGTTTGATGGCCTTTGGTGGCCCGACCCAACCCCAGGCTGTGCTTTGCCTGCTGAACCCTGCCAGCCCTGCATGGGGCTGAATGCAGGTGGTGCTTCCCAGAAGGAAGTTTCGGCAGTGTCCAAACAATCATTATTATTGCTGTGTTCAAACATGCTTGTGTTTGCAGAGTTGAGCAATGGGGGGTCAGGGGCAGCAGGGGATGGGGTGGGATGTGCCAGGAAGGGTCTGGTATCAGGGGGTCCCTCCTCGCCTGAGTGCTGGTGAGCAATGTGAGCTCGTGGGTGTACTCGGTAACTCTTCAGTTACACCATGCCCTGATATTGCAGTTCCAATGGGAAAGTCAGTGCCTCCATCCATCTGCCAGCCCAGATCGAGCGGGGTCTCATAGACCCCAAGCCCTTGGCACTGCCTCTGCCTGTCCTCACTGTGATGTAGTGGTGCGATGTTAATGTTAGAGTGTGGAAACAGAGGTATGGGAGATCTAGGAACCAGGTCTTTTGATATTCATACACTCCAGTCCTGCTGAAAGCTGCTTTGGATTGAGAAGTGTCTTAGTGCTGGTGCGTGTGGGTGCTGGTATGTTCAGGGATGCTCTCCTGGGCCTTCACAGACCTTAGAGCAGCCCCAAGTGCCTAAAGGGGCTGCAAGAAACCCGGAGAGGGGCTTTGGACAAGGGCCTGTAGGGACAGGACAAGGGGAACGGCTTTAACCTGCCAGAGAGGAGGCTGAGATTTAGACAGGGCTTGGAGCAAGCTGCTCTATGGAAGGTGTCCCTGCCCATAGCAGGGGCTGGCGCTGGGTGAGCCTTAAGCTCCCTTCCAACACAAACCAGGCTGGGATTCTATGATTCAAATCTCCCTGGTTGGAAACCACAGGGCGCAGATATCAAGGTGTGTAACAGGGGTCCCTGCACCCCATCTGGCTTCCCCAGCACCCTCCAAGCATGGGCTCTACTGGAGAAATGCACTTTGCCGGTCGGGCTGTTACCCTGCACAATGGAAATCTGGCGGCTGCATCCGCTGCTGAAGAGCCTTCCCCTCGTGCAATAACCTCTCATTATTTTTTAATGTTGTTGTAACTTTATGGCTTAATCAGTATTTGCAATTTGTTAGTAGTCCAGGCTGCAATAAAATTGTTTTCCAGGTACTGAAACATCCTATCAAGGTTTGTAAAGCAGTGGTTCTTAGTTTATCACACTCATAAAAAGCACTGGCAACTTGACAGATATAATAACTTTTTTTATCAAGTGTCTAATTTGAGAGGAAATTAAGCCATACATTACATGCTGATCCGAGCTGGAATTGGAAAAAGACCCAGCCACCCCTCTCCCCACCCCAGCGAGTTTCCTCTCTCATCCCAGCCTCTTCTGGATGGAAAAGCCTGCTGAAGGCTGGCTGTGCTGCTGCATTCGCTCTGCAGTATCCCTGGATTGTGTGTGTATTTTTACAGGGCACTGCACACTTAATAAAAAGTAATTTATGTGGCCTGCATTGATGTCACAGCAGTGAAACAATACCTTTCCTTTCCTGCAGCAGAGCGGGATTTATACGAGTGCCTGGAAAAGCTTCCTCGGAATGCAGTGCAGATGCTCCAGGCCACTCTAACAGCCGCTATATCCAGTTTACTTATGGACCAAGGTTTTTAAATCAGGCAGGTGATTCTGGGTGCTTCTGTTCATGGCATCCATCTCAGGGTGCCCAGGGGGACTGGGATGAGAAGGACCTGATCCTTTTCAGGCCTTGGAATAACTGCAGTCTTACTGTCAGGATTTGAATCGGTCTAAGGAGTATCACACACACACACCCCAGTCCCAGTGTCTGCTCAGGAAAGCATTAGTGAATTGAGTGGTGTCTGCTTCGTAATTGCCCCAAAAGGCCCTTCCTTCATGAGGCCCATTGTGTTCCCAGGCTCCATCCTGGTCTGTGGTTCCAAATGTGCCCCCGGTCTCCCATATCCGCAGCCCCAGCCCTTGTCCTGCTCCTCTCCCCTGCCCCTCTCTGCCTACACCAGCAACAGGAGGAGAGAACAGGGGCTGTCCTTAGGCAGTCATTTGAAGGATCATTATTTTGGTGTTTAATGCCAGGACTGATTTCCCCCCGTTCCCATAAGTGGTACCAAAATGCCAATAAACAACTGAGCAACTAGCACGGATCACCCGGAGATAGCTTTCGAAACTCAGGCTTTGGAAGTGATGCCCCGGTCTCCCATTGTCTCCTGCAAGCAGAGCACCTCCTCCTCGAGCCCTGCAAAGTTTAAACGCTCATTGAGGCTGGAATGGGTTTGCTCTGGGAAGCCTGGAGTAAAAGTGAGATGCTGCCTACAAGCCACACACTGTATTTGTTTAAATTTTCATGCGAGCGAATGTCTGTGACACAGGAGACAGGTTTATGGAGAGGGGGGGGAAAACGTTGACAAATGGCCCAGTAATCAACTGGAACATGCAATAAATCATTGGAGTGCCAATAACACTTCCAGGAGGAGTTGCGAAAGGTCATTACGATGCCACCATGTATCATGCAGCGCCAAACAAAGCAAACAGAACATGTTGGGAATAGGATTATGGGAGAAGCATCTGTCAGTTCTAATTAAGAATTAACTGTGGATCCTATATAAAAAGATGTGTGGTTTATTCCTATCTCCGTCCTTTTCCCACTTAGCGCTCCATTTTTCCCTCTCCAAAATAAAACTCAATTACTTAAAAAGAAAAACCACCTCTGTCATTTAATCTATTCAACAGCAGCGAGAATAACCTGATGTGACAAAAGAGTGAAGGCTGGAGGGGAGGGACAGGGCTCTCGCTGGCTTCTGCAGCCTCCACAGCATGAAGGAGGGCGGCTCAGAGCCTGCCCGAATTGCCTGGAATCCCAGAAGTCCTTTGGCATCCCAGACCCTGGCATCTGCGATGGCTGCAGAAGGCAGAAAATGTACGAACTAAAACACTTCAAACCCCAACCTTGGCGTGGAAAAGGAGAGAGCTTGGAGGTTGAGATGCTGAAAGGATTTTGGCTACCAATGGGAGCTAAATAAGTGACAGTGAAACAAAGCAGAGCAGTTAAAGAGAGAGGGAACCCAACAGAGAAGAGACGTGGGGCAACTGAGGGATGTGCCCTTGGAGGGGACGAGGGGTCCCTGAGCCCATTTCACACCACGTCCTCCCCGCAGAGCCAGTGGTGCTCAGAGGCACCCCCGCCTCTGGCCCAGATCTCAGGGATATCACCCCCTCACGCTGTTCATCCCTGTTCCTGGCACTGGGTCTCACCCATGACAACACGGGGGTGGCTTTTGTGTTGTTGCCCTTGCCCAGCCACAGGAGCCACCCATCACCGCTGCTGCCAGTGACCCTCCCTGCATCAGCATCTCATAAATCCCTCCAGCACCTCCTTCCTTTCACCTTGCCTTCCCTCTCCTCCTCCAGGCTCCCCTTTCTCTCCCTCCCCATTAATCTGAGTTGCACTTTATCATGTAGGCACCCATCCCAAAGCTCCTGCTGAGAGGACTATGCAGGCACCGTGCTTTTCTTTATTAGTATTATTTTTCCCTTTCTTCTCCTCTATATTTCCAGACCTCTTTTCTGCTTAAGTTGGCATTTCTTCTTCTTTCTTTCCCTTTTTTTCTTCTCCTTTCTGCTGACTGAGACAAGACGGTGTCCTACTTCAACATCCCAGGATTTGTTACAACTTCAAGGTGCAGGTTTATGGCCACAGTTGTCCCGTTTATGGTACAGTTCTTCTTATGGGTTCTAATAAACTTTGTAGCTCCAGGGTGCTCTTAAATCCTGATATGAAGGATAGAGAAGAATCATTATTTAGTCCAACTAAATATAAGATGTTTCACCCTTGAAGGCTGAGGATAATGTTTCTTTCACAGGTGTGGAAGGACCCATAATTCCTGTGTACAGCAAGTGCAGCTGCAGGAGAATATCATCAACTCTCCCCATGGAAATAAGGGTGCGCTCTCATGTGGGATAGGGAGAGATGGTGCCAGCTGGGATGGGTGCAGCTCTGGCACAGGTAAGTAGCATTAAAGCTCAATAGGTGTTGCAATTAACTGAATTTAAAGATGTAACCTTGTAACCACTGAAGGTTCATTAGAATTAAATGCTTATTAAAATCACAGCATCCCAGACTGGTTTGGGTTGAAGGGACCTTAAAGCTCATCCAGTTCCATGAGCAGGGACACCTTCCACTAGAGCAGGTTGCTCCAAGCCCTATCCAACCTGGCCTTGAGCACTGCCAGGGATCCTTGGATCAAAGGATCCAGGAATTCAAGGATCCTGATCCTTGGGTCAGAGCTGAAAGGAAAACAATCCAACCTGCTCAGGTCATTTATGTGTTTCTCCCTGCAAAGCTCTACACGGGACCTCAGTATTGCTTTTCCTTCATGTTCAAAGCAGACATGTGTGTTCATATATGTATGCTTGTATGCATTCACATGTGCAGGATCACATTAGCTGAAGGGAGGAGCTTTCTGGGAGATTTTGGGACTGTTGCTGTGAAATACTGTGGGCTTTTGAGGGAGGAATGCACAGAGGGAGAATCACAGAGATACTAAAGGATGTTTTGGGTCTCAGGGTTGTGCAGTAGGGCACAGCTCAGCACTGAGGCTCATACAGGGATACAGGAGGGGGACATCAACCCAGGAGCTGCTGGTGACTCCCCAGCTCTAACCCAGGTGCCAGGCACCGCTCAGAGCATCACTCAGGCTTCACCAGCCTTTTGTTAATGGGTCATCTGCTGTCGCAATTACTCTTCCTTGTGAGTGACTGATTTGGTGTCACTTCTGGCTCAGATCCGCCCGGTTTGGTCCCTCCCCAGCAAACCCAGCAGCACTTCCACAAACAGGGAGACTCTCCATGAGGTTATGGCAACAACGAGTCACCTCTGAACGGACAGGCTGAAACAGCAACCTGCCAGGAAAGTTTGCTTTCCTGTCCCTGATCCCTTGGACTGGTTATTCAGAGTTTCTGTGCTTCCTGCAGCCTCCAGCAAAGGCAGCTCCAACCATCCCGGCCTTTAACAGGCCACTCTCAGCAGCCGAATGCAGGAAGGCAGCACTGTCACTACAGTACCTGTTTGCTCGTGCTCACCAGTATAAATCATTGTGGTTGAAGCCATTGGGAAGGCCGTAGGATAAGACACCACCTTGTTTACTTGTTCAGATTATAGAATCGCAGTCTGCTTTGGGTTGGAAGGGACCTTAAAGCTCATCCAGCTCCAACCCCTGCCACGAGCAGGGACACCTTCCATAGAGCAGCTTGCTCCAAGCCCCTGTGTCCAACCTGGCCTTGAGCACTGCCAGGGATGGGGCAGCCACAGCTTCTCTTGGCAATACCCTTAGGCACTGGAGCTGCTCTAAGGTCCCCCTGGAGCCTTCTCTTCTCTAGGCTGAACCAGCCCAGCTCTCTCAGCGTGGCTGCAGAGCAGGATGCCCTCCGCGCATCAGATGCATGTAAATCCTTTTAAAGGCTGTGTCTCCCTAAGCTGTAGGTGTCCTTGACGCACACTGAAACACATCACAAACCATGCAGCTCGGGATGCAGAGGCAACCATCGCCACCAGGACCCTCCCCAAACGTGCCCTTCCAGCAGCCTCTTCGCACTGACACAGCGCACGCTGCTCCTCAGCAGATGTTCAGGACTCAGCGCTCAGGCTTCCACGGAGGAACTTCCAACACAAACCATCTGGAAAAGCAAACACCAAACTATTTGGAAGCTGTTTCCCTCCTCCGCCGCCTCCCCCCTCCGCCTCGGCCGGCGATCTCAAAGTCACAGGGAAGGGTTGGAGAGGACAGAGCGGGGAACGGAAGGAGCGCGTCAGGACAGGAATGTTCCCAGGAAGGCTGCAGCTGTTCCTGTTCTTGCACTATGGCAAAGCACCCGGCACGGCTCCGGCACCCCCAGGGCTGAGCGCCTCCGGGAAGAGCTGTTGTGATGCTGAAGAGTGAGCGCTGGGGACACGAAGGGGCTGGAGCATCTCTCACTTTGCTTTTTACCCTCACACCGTAAGGAGGAGGCGGTATGTGGGGAAAGGCGTGTGTTGTTCCTAACGTCAGGAATGTTGTAGCTGAGATGTGGTTGCCCTCTGGCAGGTCCTGCGGTGCTGCAGTCTCTGGTTTTCCCACTTGCTGTTTGCAGTCCTTCCCGCTGCTGTGCCGGGGAGCCAAAACGTAGTCACGCGTTTTAATTCCTTCAGTATCCAGAAACATGAGAGAAAGTGGAGAGGGGGGGACCTGAGGACAGATCATCCAAGTGGAGTCTGGGCTTCAGCTCCTGCAGCCAGTTCCGGCCTCCAGCAATAGCCAGGAGCCCCCTTCCAGAGGGCTCATGACTTGGGAGAGGTGCCCTCTCATGTCCCTTCAGAGTGCAGTGACCAATGTATTCCTGCTGTCAAAGGGACAAACTGGCCTGGCCTTACCTGCTGCTGTCACCCAAAGTCACAGCTGTAAATGGCTGTAGGCCCAAGATGGAACTTGCTCCTTGCACCTCTTACAGCATCCACCAGATCAGCAGCATTGATTCTGCCCCTTGGCAGGCTTCAAATTCATGGTGCTTTACACTAAATCTCACCGGTACCCATAATAGTGGGGCTGAGCTGAGTGAGTGTGTATGTCCCCATTAGCACTTCAGACAGGACCGTCCATCTGTCCCTGCTCTAAGTGCTCCTTTTCCCGGAGTTTCTTATACCCATGTTGGTAGTTAGGAGCAGCTTGCACCAGGCATAGGGCAACCACCTTTCCTGCATCAGCAGTAGCCCTGGTCCTCACTGGGTTAAGGTGGAAGCAGGAGCCTGGTGCTTGGATCATGCTGGAGGTGCTGGCTCTTCCTCTGCCTTTCTTCCCACTTCTCACTGTGGCTTCTTAACACCCTCTTCTAGCTTTGGGAAAGGCTGGATTTGAGCAGAGCTTTGGGCACTTTGCACATACAGGGCTATTACAGTCACAATTAATAGTGTTAATCGAAGCGCATTGGGTTTTGTAAGACTTCCCATTGCCTCTGGTGGGCACAGGTGAGCCCATGAGAGGGTGCGTCGTGGTCCCAGTGTGTTCCGTGAGATTTCCTGCTTGATCCTGTGTGATTCCGTGTCAGAAACATGCACTGCTCCAGGAGCACACTGATGCTCTTAACTGTGAAGGGCACATTCGTGTGTCAAAACTGCAGTGGGAGACCCATGTGTGAATCACGATGCAGCGTGCGTGGGTGAGCACGCGTGGTCACGACCAGCATTGGCACCCGTGTGCTATGGAGATGCATCGCTTCCCTCCATCCTTTTTGGGATTCCTCCGAGCTGTCGCCTTGCCCGTTTTCCTGGAGCGCGTTCGGCACAGCCGAGGAAATGGGGTAATGAAAGCCAAGCCATACATTCCTGCTTTATGTTTCCAACGGAGCAAGTGTGACTGTCAGGTTTACAAAAGATTGTTTATGTTCAGTGGCGTGAAATGGGGAGCGAGTGCGCGGAGCCGAGCGCGAGGGAGCCTGCCCTGCCCGGGCTGACAGCCCCGCATTCATCCTCCACGCTACAGCAGACAAAGCTCTGGTGCTGCCTGACAGCGGCCATAAATCACCGCTGGGAGATGCTGTACCTACAGCTTACACCATTCCAGATGACAAACACACAATAATCCACACAGCACAGCACTTTTTCTCCCTTCTCTCCCTCTCTCTCTCCTTCTGACTCGCTGGTGCTCGAGCGATGACAAGAGGCAGCGAGGAAACCTGCAAAGCCTGGAAGTCTCCCTTGGGAAGTGCGGGATGGAGCAGCGGCAGTCGCCAGTGGAAATAGCATAAAGCCATGTCCCACCGGTGTCGAGGGCACAAGAGTAACACGGGCACCAATCTGCAAAGGGCAAAGGGAGGAGATGTCAAGCGGGGAAGAATCCTCCCTTCCTCCGAGGGCTCCAGTTAGAAAAGCAATGATTTTCTTTTGCTGCTGCCCAGCAGCATGGAGCTGGGGCAGTTGCAAGGTGGGATGGTGGTGGCAAACCACCAGCAGCACCCAGGGCTCTGCAGCAGCCCACGGGACAGGGCATGCACAACAGCCTGGAGAAACCTCTCTGGCCCATGTGCTGCTTACAGAGCACTGCCCAGGTTCCTTGTCAATGTGGAAGTGGAAAGATGGTATGCAAAGAAGGAGGCAGTGAAGGGCAGGGAGGCAGATGTGCTGCCACCACCCTGGGCTCTGTTCTGCCAGGGAAGGGGAAGGAAAGAGGTCTATGTGGTTGGACAGCCCTTACATCAATGTATGTTCATTAACAAAAGATCTAATTCATCCAAGTGACAGCGTCTCTTATTTATATCACCCCTTCCATGGGGGCTGCTGGGGGTTTAGGGATGGGGTTTTTCTTTCTCTTTCCTTTCTGACAGTTTTGTCTTTCCTGCACTCATTTTTATCTTCCCTTTCGGGGGGAGAAGGAATGATAGTGAAGCTTCCCTTGGGAATATGGTCATTTAATTGACATTTTCTGCCCTACTCCCAAAATAAAGGGCTATGTGGGAAAGAGGGGTTATCTTAGTGAGGTGTGGGTCTGATTCACTGCGAGGTGAGCAGAGGGGTGTATGAACCTATGCATGCGGCATTGGGGTTATGCTCTGAAAATGCTCCCAGCAGGACCCATGGGTTGTACAGGGATCTTGGCTTTCCTTTGGAAGAGCAAGCCCTGAGAGCTTGGTGAGGTGGCTGGATGACACCTTAAATCCTGAGGTGCATAAAAGAAACCCAGCTGTTTTGTTTTGTGTTTAATATCTGAAACCTTTGGTTCGGGGGCTGGGAGAGCAGGATGCTGAATTGCCCTGTAAATACAAGGCCTGTGTCGTTCCAGAATTGCTCCGCTGTTCTCAGTGGGCTCACTCTCAGGAAGAGTGAGGTTTAGATGTGATATACTAAGACAAAAATAGCAGTAATAGCAACGAAGCCCCATTCAGCCTCTCCTCCCTGCTGCAAGCACGGGAGCGTAACATCCAAGATGCGAAACACAAACCCTGTCTTGTGGGAAAAAGGAAGCTCAGGAGGTTGCTGGGGTAGAAATCACCAAAAGCAACCCAACCCAACCAAACTCAACCAAACCAAACGCTACCAAACCCAACCCAACTAAACCAAATCCAACCCAACCAAACAAAACCCAACCAAACCCAACCCAACCAAATCCAACCCAACCAAACCAAACCAAACCCAACCAAACCAAACCCTACCAAACCCAAACCAACCAAACCATATCCAACCAAACAAAACCCTACCAAACCAAACCCAACCCAACCAAACCAAACCCTACCAAACCCAACCCAACCAAAGAAATCCAACCCAACCAAGCCAAACCCAACCAAACCAAATCCAACCAAACCAAACCCTACCAAACCCAACCCAACCAAACCAAATCCAACCCAAACAAACCAAACCAAATCCAAACCAACCACATCTACCAAACCAAACCAAAACCAACCAAATCCAAACCAACCAAACCAAACCCAACACAACCAAACCAGACCAAACCAAGGCAGCTTTGCTTCCGGAGTGCAGCCATCCTCACAGCACACCGACAAACAGGAGCTGAAAGGGCCATAAAACGGAGCCATCGTCTGAAGGCTGCACCAGCACATATATCCTGATGTGCTGACAGTACCTGCTTCTCCCATAGCCTAAACTTCTGATGAACCAACGTGCTTCAGAGCGCATTTATACGCAAAGGCGTATAATATGTCCCCTGTATCTAATTATCTGTCAACCTGAGGCAGTTTGTTTTCCAAATCGGCCTCTCGGCTGTGACTTTATGAGGTCGTAAAGAAAACGGTGCCACTCTCGCACAGGAGCGCCAGGAGAGCCTTGGATCAACAAATTACCATCTTTAATGGTGTCTCCTCGTGCAAGCTCCAGCCAGGGACCCCGCCACCCCACAGTGGGGCAGTGCAGGCAGGGGCAGGACTGATCCTTGTGCTGCCTGCTCTGACCCCAGTGCGTGCATTGTGAAGGTTGGCCGGAGCCGGTGGTGAGCTCCAGCCCATCGGCTGTGAGAGCAGCAGCAGCAGTGAGAGCCGAGCTGTGGATTCCTCTGCCCACGCTGCTCCTGTGATTAATGATAGAAAGGAATTAGAAAGAAAAGGGGGGGGGGGAGAGCGGGTCAACAGCTGAGTGCAAGGCAAGTCGCTAGACAGGGAGTAATTAAGATACTTGGGTAAATATGATTAATAAGCTCAAACTGGCAGGGTGTGCAGTAAACAAGGGCTAACCAGATGGTACCCTTTCCTTCCTGACAATGCTGCAAGCTCTGTAAAAGTAGGAAGGAAGGCTCTGGAGCCTCGCTCCGGGAGGAGAGAGGATTCAGCACGGAGCCAGGGAGTGAATCACCTGATAGGAATGAGAGACATTTCCCCCTTCATCCCATCCTCCATCCCATCGCTGTCAGGGATGGTGCGAGGGGAAGTGAAGCGGCTGTTCTTGCGGTGCCGTGCCACAGACCACGGGATCCAGCTCCTTGCTCAAGCACTGGCTGAGCTTTGCATGGGATGGGCTGTGAGCAGTGGGGACAGCAGCAGGAGAGGCCTCATGATGGTCTCCTGGTGTCTGATCTCCAGAGAGAACAGCTCAGTTTGGGAAGTCCTGCCCGGAGCAGGAGCTCATGGCTGGGCACGGGTGGGATCCCTCACTCCTCCCTTCCAGCCATGGCTGGCGGATCATTCCCAGGAAGAGCTGGTCAGAAATTTCCCCCCTCTGTCAGAAGATGCCATTTCACCAAAGGTGAAACATTTGCAGAAACGCACTGATTTTGATGAAATTGCATTTGGAAAGAAAAATCAAAGGAGAAAATCATTTCGATAAGGCCAAAGCATTTCAGTTTGACCTTTTAGGAATTAAATGGCATAGGGTTTTTTCCCATTTCATAAAGCATTTTGTTTCAATGTACTCTCTCTATATATGTATCTGTAAGAACTATTGAAACCAGAACTAAATGTTGGGATTATCCCAACATAGAATCCCAGTCTGGTTTGGGTTGGAAGGGACCTTAAAGCTCATCCAGCTCCAACCCTGCCACGGGCAGGGACACCTTCCGCTAGAGCAGCTTGCTCCGAGCCCCATTCAGCCTGGCCTGTGATGACACATTTCCCCAATGCAATATTGCAAGAAATTAAGCCCAAGTACCCTTCTGCTTTGAAACAGGGAAGGGAAATCCGAGGAATCCTTTTCCCAACGCTGCTGCTGTCAGTGGCTGCATCCCCACTGGGGCTGCTCCATGGAGTCGGGGCACTTCAGGCAGTGCCTTTTCCCTGTATGAAGTGTTTCAGCACCCAGGCTCGTACACTTCAGAGCAACGTGATGATATGTTGAGGGTCTGCCAGTTTGCATTTGGCTGTTTACTGTCCGGTACCTTGAAAATAAACCGTTTGCCAAGCAACCCCACGTATTAACAACAGATTAAATCAGCGCTTGGCTTTCGGCTTCCTCAGGACAAGGATTCTCTTTCTTCCCCAGCTGAAAAGTTCCCGGTGGTAATGAGAGCAGTGAATGTTTTATCCTTACAGGGAGACAGGCAGAACAAGGGGCGCAGGAGGAGATCTCTGAATCACAAAGATGTCACCGAGGAGCCGCGTGGCACCCGGCTCTGCTCAGCACTGGCTTTTCCCCTCAAGGTCCCATTCTCACTGCACGTAAGTTGTCTCATTACTGTAGTTCACTTCTCCCAGGCAGGGAGGTTGTCCCTCGGCAGTGCCATAGAGCCAAAGTGTCACTTCCCGTCTCGCTGGGACTCATCTTCCCTAGTAATAACCCAGCCTCGGCTGGCGCGTTCCTATGCAGCATCCACAAGGCAGGGGCTCTCTCTGCCTGTCTGTTCGGACCATGTTTGACGCACCAGGGTCTGCGGAGGGGCTGTGGATGCTTCCCAGGGCGAAACATGAAGTGAGGCTTTGGCATTAGGCTTTGAGGTCCGGTGAGGCCACAGGAGCAGCCGGTGCCTCGGAGGAGGCACGAGAGGGATTAAAGATAAAGAAGAAATTTCAGCTCATTGGCAAGGTACATATTTTTCCAATATAAAGGCAAATGGGGGAACCCTTAAATAAATTGGCTCTATAAAAACGTCCTTTTGTATTACGGCCTCACCTTTTCAGGGGGAAAACACCGAGGTTTATTTTCACGGCTCCCGAATAAAAACATCATTGGTGCTTCGTAGTTTCCCAGAGCCAGCAAGCAGTCCATTGCTATTTGAAAGACACGGGCCCCCCTCGGTCCTCACCATCCGCCCGGCTGCGGGAGCAGCTGCCATGGAATTACAAGCCCTCGTCACAAGTGCAGAGAAACAAGTTGTGGCATTTAGGAAAGGTCTGCAAAAATAGGTGTCAGACCTTAACTAATAGTGATTGTCCTTCCATTCTGCTGCAATTTACATTTAATTCACACGTTTCATTTCCATTTAAAATATGATTACAGTGTTTTGAAGCACATCTCACCTGTCCCCTCCGATTACGGCAGGATGAAGCTAACACGAAGCAGCAGGAGTGGGGCTGGCTGCCCCGCGTCTGGAGGAGGGATGGTGAGCACATGGTGCTGTTCTTGGAGCTGGAGCAGGGACAGAGGGACACCCAGACCCACAGCCCTGTCCCACCTTCTTACTGCACGCAGGTCAGTCTTGCTGCAGGGTTTTAAGCACCAGCAAACACTAATCAGAGCTGCCAACAGAGAGAACTGGGCTGCAGGGAAGGCAGCTCTCCAGGCTGTGTTTTTCCATGTTTTCTTCATGGAATACGCAGGTTTAGCCCTGTCACACGCTAGTGGGGCAGAGAGTTCCAGTGCCACCCCCTCGCCCTCGGGATTCGGGGAAGGAAAAGTTTCCCTCCTCCTACCGAGGTCTGTCACAAGCTCTTTTAAACACAAAAACTCTTGGCTGGAACATAAATCAGGCTCACCCTCCCCGCCACGTCCCCATCCCACGTCTCCCCCCGCGCCGAGAAGGCACGGACACGCTGATGAATATCTGCTACGTGTAGGGGAAAACAACAACCCCGTAAACAGTATTATTAACCCATGGGCTGGCAATAAATCAGCGTGAGAAGGTGACCTCAGCAATGCTGGAGTAATCCTGTGTGTCAGGGTAAATTTATGAGGCCAATTTTATTGGCCTGTATGACCCAGGCTCCTTGGAGATGTCTCAGTAACAAATCCAATCTATATCATTTATTAGCTTTGTACAGTGTCAGCTCTAAGCATAGGAGGGATCCCATTAAAACATATCGCTCCCTCTGCAGAAGATGGGCACAACTAAGCTGTTGGATAATTGCTGGCTGCAAGGAGCCCCTGATTAAGAAGTGGCTCATTGTAGCTTTGCTCTCAGGTCCATAAAGCTTGCCTGGGATGGAAGCACCGGGGTCTGAGTTTGTGCTGCCTGCCCCTTTTCCTCCCTGCCCACACTGGGCTGGCTGCAGCTCGCCAGGAGCAGCAGGCAGGGTTTGGCCATGGGGACAGAGGTGATGCGCTCCAGGGAGTTTCCTGCTGAATTCCATCCTTCCCCAGGTCCCACTGGTGCTGGGCAAGAATCTGATGGCCCTCAGGGCTGGGGAAGATGCAGGGACCATGGAGTTGCAGTGGGAAGTGCAGGGATGCAGCAGCGCTGGGATCTTGTGGATGCATCTTGGGTCGGTGCTGCAAGGAGAGGGACAGAGAAGGGATCTGAAAGCTGTTAGTGGCTGAAGCTCCTCCTTGGAGGTGGGAAACTGCAGGAGGGGAGGGATCCTCCAGCTGGGCCCTCTGGGTAGTGCTGCGAGAAAGCTCCATTCACATATTAGACATTGGGAAGAAACTCTTTACAATGAGGGTGCTGAGGCGCTGGCACAGGGTGCCCAGAGGAGCTGTGGCTACCACATCCCTGGCAGTGTTCAAGGCCAGGTTGGACCCAGGGGCTTGGAGCGCCCTGCTCTAGTGCCACGGGCAGGGGGTTGGAACTGGATGAGCTTTGAGCTCCCTTCCAGCCAAAACCTTTCCACGATTCCATGATTCAGTTGGGAATGGTGGACCTGGCAGCGTGTGCATCATGCCCAGCACCCCGGTGACGGAGCGATCGCGCCTTCGCACCAGCACCTCCCGGGTCTGATCCCTGTTGGCTCACCAGAGTCTGGTGGAGGCAGTTGAAGTCTGTTTGACTGTCCCTGTCATCATAAGGTTTACGGATGGTTAATTTATTCTTTATAGCACAGTCATTGATGGCTGTTAAATCACAAATGAGAGCCAATAAAGGGTGAATTGCAGCTGAAATTACACTGTTTATATGACAGCAGAGTGCTGGCTAAAAGATTCATATGCCGCTGATGAAGTACGTAATAAATTTTAATTACCATAGTTTGTACAAATGACATGTTTGAAATGCTATTGAGTAATGTGACCCTGATAATGAAACTATAAAATAAATCATTAACTTTCTGAATGAGCTTTTTTATTTCCATGCTACATGAAGTAAACTTTCCAATTTATTCCATTGCAGCCTTCTTCTAAAGAAGAAAGTGGGGAGAGAAGAGTCCTCTCCACTCGAAGGGGCACTGACAAGCAAACCAATGGAGGGATGAGCAGGACCATGTCAGAAAAGACATCAGGAGACTGGCCAAAACCAGCCCAAGCCCCCAGACTGCTTGTGAATCCGTGCTGGATAACACCGGATGATGCTTTGCTCCTGCAGCCACAACCAGCTGAGCTGCAGGAGTGCAGAGGTAAGAGCAGGGCTTGAGAACCAGCTTTAAAGAGCTGTAACAATCGCAAGCACAGACAAGAGGAGATCTCTATTCAAATCAGAGCACAGTTATAACTCACTCACTGACCAGGGGCTTTGCAGCCCCAGTCACTGGAGATCATCCTGCCTTTCCCTGCGAGCTCCCTGCATTTGCCAAGAGTGGAGGTGCCTGAGCCCCCGACTGCTTGACATAGGTAATTCCCTGAATGGGGCTGACAAGGTGAGTTTTGACCCAACAAGGGGTTTCTTGGGAGCCCGCCTGGAGAAGGAAGCACAGACTGGGCTGTTACTGACCCAGCATCCTTCAGTCTGGCTCAAGAAAAGGGGCTGCTTCTTAAAGCCTTCTGGAACGACACCGTTAGCAGGTTGTTACCTCATTTTATCACCATATGTTATGTTTTAAGGGATACAGAGTGCAAAACAAGATACGAGAGTACCAGAGCTGCTTTCACATCCCTCTGCAGAGGGGTGAGCCAAACACCAAGGCGCCGTGCTCCTTGTCCCTGGGTGCCCACACTCCCCTGGCCCCCAGAGCAAAGGGCTCACAAACCCTCCCCCAGAAGGTCCACCAGGTCTGGGGCTTTCGGCCTGACTCACCAGCATCACTGGCTTCATCCTTATCTCCTGTGACCCGTAATAACATGGTTCCTTGTGAGGAGGTAGGGATGGATCTTCAAGACATCAGCTGCCTGTGCCTACAGTCCCTGTGTGCAAGGAGTCCTTATGTGCGGAGACTCCAGCAGATCCATGGCTGGATGCCTGGATCCAGTCCTCCTTCCCATCCTCTTCCCCCTGCCACCTCTCTCCACATCTCTGCCCGCTCCACACCAGAGGACTCATGCAATGAATTCCTATCCTGCCCAGTAGGTTTATGTTGGCCAGAGCATGTTGGGTGGCCTTCTTGGGTGCCCACAGCCAGGCCTGGTGCTCTTCATGGCAGAATCAAAGGCCACAGCCACCCCACCACCTCTCAGTGCAGACCTCTCCAGGCCTTTTTCCCTCCCCAAAAGTGTTTGGAGTTGGAGGGCTTTTAACACCCGATTTTGTCTTATCAGCCAGACTGAAACTATTTCCAAGCAGGCTGCTCATGCCGCACTACTTACCATTAAAAGAAAGGACCACATTATTGCTGTTATAAACCATTGATTAAGGTTTATAATAGCAATAATCCCCTCGAAATTCATTGTTACTGCAGTTAATGACCAGTTTATTAGAGCGTTAACCATCCTTGGCAATGGGCTGAGTCGTTTAATGCTGGTAACGACCAATTTCTCAAGGGTTATTGCTTAAATAACAAGCCTTTGTTAGATATATGTTCAACCACCAGATACTGCTCCAGCTGGAACCTTCTCCTGTGAAATAATTGTTAATTATTTCCTCCAAGTTTTGCCACCATGCCTCTAAGTTTTAGCTGGAAAGAGTTTGTGAGGGTGCGAAGTATCAGGGATGCTGAGAGCCCAGGCTGGGCAAGGCAGGGGAAGCAGCCAGAGACACGTGAGCCATCGCCCAGAGGGATGCGGGTGTAGGAGTTGTGGTTTATGAGGCTTCTCCCCTCTTCTGTCACCCGTGACTGTCCCAGCCCTGGACAAGTCCACCCCAGCCACCCACTGTGCTTTGCAGAGGCATCAGCTCAAGCTGGAGGCAGCGAAGCTTCCAGGGGTGAGCCCAAGCCCTGCAGCGAGTCACCCATAGGAGAGTGAGAGGCACCAAAGCTCTCCCTCCCTTCTTCTCTTACATTAACACGATCTGAACGTTTCATGGCGTTAACTGTGTCCTGTCGTGTCACGTTAGGATCATCCTGTAACAGCATTCATTGTGCCTGACGTGATCTGAAAGCTATAGATACAATTACCCTTTAATTGTGTCATATTAGCAAAAATAAATACTGATACAGTGCAAGGCTGACACAAAATGATGGCAAATCTCTGGGAACAGGATTGGATTCCTGTTGCCCAAAGTGCTCAGAATCCCGCAGGCTTCAAGACAAGGGTGTTTAATGGCACAGTGGAGAAGAGCTGGAGGGGGAATCTGCGCTCTGGGTTCCTTTTGCTGTCTCTAAAGCTGGGTGCTGGCTGTGCTGCTGGGCCCTCACCGCAGCTCCTTCCCCAGTTCCTGTAAACCCTCGGCCAGGATAAAAGGATCCATGAGCTTTTCCCTTCCAGCCACTCATCCCAAATGCCTGATCTCCAGCTGGCTTTAACAGGCTTTGTGATGAAAAAACATATCCCTGCATCACCCCCAGAATATTACATTTCCATAACCAATTGAATTTCAGTCTTTCCTGATTTTCCTGAAGAAACACAATGAAATCTATATTTGGGGGATTAGGTGAAACCTGCATGATGCTAGGTTTGGTGTTGGTGCTTCCCTCCCTCCTTTTGCTCTTTGTTTCTAAGTTGGTGGGGTCTGTGAGGTACCACTGTGTAAAAACAAAGGAAAAGGGAAGGAGGGGTTACTCCTAAATCTGGGGGAAATTGAAGTCCTGCTTTTGGCAGTGACATGCTGATCTTATCCCGTGATGCTTCAGGCTCCTCCAGCCTCCAAGGAGGTGGGAATCTGCCTAAAATAAGCCCCAAAGGGGACAATATGAAGTGTAAAAACTTTTTTCCCTCTCTATAGGCAGGAGTTGCCACTTTGGATCTCCACCATCATCCACCACAGCTCACTGGTACCCAGCAGCTTCAAGACAGCCCCTGGCTGGAAGGAGCAGGAGGTGCTGAGCTGTGCCGGCTGCTTTGCTGTGGCCTTGGTCCAGCCAGGCTGGGCCTGTCTCTGGTCCCTGTCACCACTGCTGCAGGGATTTGTGTGAGCATCCGTGTTATTTTAGAGATAATGTGAGCAGAGTGGAGCATGTCACAGGATAATGGTCTCCTGCTGCTAGGCTGTTCTTGGCATTTATCAAAAAATGACACCAGAGGGAATATGCTCAAGGGAGCCGAGGTGTCGATTCGATGAGTGCTATTTCGTGATAAAAGTTAGCAGGAATAAAAATGAATCAGTCACAAAACTGCTTATTTATAGCTGTGCCCAGCCCAGAAGGGGATCCCTGGGAAAGGCAGGGTGATGGAGCTCGCTGCACGCCCCGGCGCCGGCATCACCTTCCCGGGAGCATCTTTGCCAGAGGAACAGCATCACATCGTCCCACCGCCCCCAGAACGCCCTGTGGGCAGAGGAGGGGCTCTGTGCAGGGAGGAGGGGAGCAGGGCTGGTGGATAAAGTCATTTGAGGTTGCTCTGGTCTGATGTTCTGGCTCCCAGGACAGGGTTTGAGCAAGCACAGATGATAGGGTGGGGGTGATGTGCTGCGCTCCTCAGTGATGAGCCCTGGAATTCCCCCCAGAGCAAAAACTGGGTGGCATTCCCTGGATTTCATAGAGTCCCAGAGTGGTTTGTGTTGAAGGGACCTTAAAGCCCATCCAGCTCCAACCCCCTGCCATGGGCAGGGCCACCTTCCACTAGAGCAGCCTGCTCCCCATCCAGCCTGGCCTTGAGCACTCCTAGGGATGGGGCGGCCACGGCTTCTCTGGGCACCCTGTGCCAGCACCTCAGCACCCTCACAGCGAACAGCTTCGACTTCAGATCTCACCTCAGTCTCCACACGTTCCCTCTCCACCTCTGTGTCTCTTGGCAAACACAACCCCAAACCCATTTGCACAATGCGAACAAGCCAAAGCACTTCCCGTGTTTTGCCTAAAACCAAATATTTTGAGCAAAATGTCTAATCACAGGTCTGCTATTATGTTAAATATCCTGGCTCAAACCAGCTCATCATGGCTATGGCGCTAAGTTAAGCATGCGGCTGTTTAAGGCAAGGAAAACAAGGTGGGATTTGGGTTTCCAGCTCAGCCCATCAAAGGCACCTCCAGCTAAAGGCTTCCACTTTATCAAGGTGAACAGATCCAGTGGCTGATTGTCGCTGGGGCCAAGTTCTGGGCTGTTCCCAGCCGGATGGTCTGTTTTTGTTATCTCAGCTGTGGGCAGGGAGGACGAGAGGAGGAGGAGGAGGAGGGCAGAAGAAGGACGCTGCAGCACCTGGGTTCGTTGGCTCTCCATGTAATAGGAAACAACAGGGGCCACAGGGGACACGTCGCTCTTTTCCACCTACATGTTATTCCAGCCATAAATCCGAGTGACCAGCTTGAACTTTTCTCAATTGACATGTTTACAAGGGAAGTCCGCATTTGACAGGAAAATTAAGCGTATCAATCACTTCACGAGCTGGTTAATGAATGGCGCTCAGATCTCTCTGATTTTGTGCCTGGTAGCACAATTTATTGGTCAAGCGTGCTTCGGACGGGCCAGATGTTGCTGCGCCTCCATCCTCAAAGGCCTGGCCGGGGTTTAGCACAAGGTCATTTTCTCCAGCAGACCCCCAAGTTCCCTTTGCCGTCTTCTGTTTTCTCCTTCTTTCTCTCCCTTTTTCCCCCCCCAGCCCACCAGAACAAAGAGAGCAGATGCAGGCTCGGGGCCTCTCACACCCACTCAGACATATGGAAGCGATCTCCTCTGTCTTTGTAATTACACAGGAGCTTGCTTTTCAATGGCTCCGAGTTTTATTGCACAGAAACCAACCAATTCCAACATAAAGCATTTTTATGGCTTCTCCTCCAGGGGCTCCTTGGCCAGGACCTGTATAAAAGCACCCAGGACCCCCGACAGCTGCCTGGGCAATGTGGGGACCCTCAAGAGCCCCTCCCCAGAGCAGGCAGGAGGCAGAGGGAGGAAGGCTCAGGTGAGGTGCAAAGATAGAAGTCAGATCCCCCAGTAAAACCTAACAGCTTTGGAAGGCAGCAGAGAGCACAGAATAGTCCTCAAACCTTCATGGGATCCATAAATAAACCCTGCCTGTGTTTGCCTTCCTGGGATGTGCCCAAAATCCCACCTGTGAATGTGTCTGTAAAAGCCCCGTTTGTTTGGACATCTAAAGACACCCATAAGGTTGCACTGGGATGGGAGATGCTCAGCCTATGTCTCTGTTGCTGACCATGGCAGTGGGATGGAGGATGCTCACTCCTGTATCTCCGTTGCTGACCCTGGCAGTGGGATGGAGGATGCTCACTCCTGTATCTCTGTTGCTGACCATGGCAATGGGATGGAGGATGCTCACTCCTGTATCTCCGTTGCTGACCCTGGCAGTGGGATGGAGGATGCTCACTCCTGTATCTCCGTTGCTGACCCTGGCAGTGGGATGGAGGATGCTCACTCCTGTATCTCTGTTGCTGACCATGGCAATGGGATGGAGGATGCTCACTCCTGTATCTCCGTTGCTGACCCTGGCAGTGGGATGGAGGATGCTCACTCCTGTATCTCCGTTGCTGACCCTGGCAGTGGGATGGAGGATGCTCACTCCTGTATCTCTGTTGCTGACCATGGCAATGGGATGGAGGATGCTCACTCCTGTATCTCCGTTGCTGACCCTGGCAGTGGGATGGAGGATGCTCACTCCTGTATCTCTGTTGCTGACCATGGCAATGGGATGGAGGATGCTCATTCCTGTATCTCCGTTGCTGACCATGGCAATGGGATAGAGGATGCTCACTAACACACACCCCAGCAGCCACAGGGAGGGTGCACTGGGGTTTCCCACAGTGCCCAATGCAGCCGTTCCATGGCTCATGTAGTGCAGGATGCTGTGGGTACTCTGTCAGCTTGTTTTCAGGAGAGCTTGGTGAAACAATGGCAGAATTACCCTGCAATCTAATGGAGTCAAAAAAACTACCCTATAGCACACCATGAATAGTCCAACATGCAAAGATGACAATTTAAGTGTTTAAAATGTACTCAAGGTAATTCCAAACAAATTTTAAAGCCATTTCAGACTATAAAACCCCTCAGCTAAATCATTGGTTATATGGTGGCAGTGCTTATGTTGCAAAATAGCCCTGGCACAAAAAGGAAAGTTGAGAAGATTGCCAGTTAATCCTTATAAATGACTTATTAGTACAGCAAAGCTGGGGTTGGGGAGCCTCCAGGTAAAGGCCTGGCTCTTTGGTGGCTTTATGCCCGGCTCTGTGAGGAGCTCTTGGGGGCTGGCTTTGATTTGTCGAGCTCTGTGAAGGCATTGATGTTCTTCCAAAGCCTTGCATCAGTGCTGATGTCATGGCGCAGCTCTGGCTCCATCCCTCCTGCTCCTCCGGGAGCCTCCTGCTCCTCGCAGACATTTCAAGGAAGCCCAAAGTCTCAGCTTGTCCCTGCTGCAAACCCACCCCAGTTGCTCGCAATGGAGCTGAGGGGCAAATTGCCCCCGAAGGAGCACTGGAGATGCAGGGAAGGTTGGGCTCGGGTCTGGTGGGGCCCTGATTGATGGCTCTCCAAATGTGCTTTATTCCAGGCCATCCCGCAGCCTCCGCCTGCCCCCAGAGCCATCTCTCAGCTGCGTTGCAGCGATGCAAATCCTTTCGCTGGGTGTCCCATGTTTCACACCCTGCCAATGGATTCAACCCACTGAGAAGCTGTGAAGAGCATGCAAGGGAAATGGAAAGTTTATTCCCTTCCCCACACTTGTGGGCTCCCAACTTTCCTCCCGCGTGTCCGTGCCCTGATTTGAGCAGGCGACACCATCTTGCTCGCTCTTCTCTTCCTCTTTGCCTTTCACCAAACAGATGTAACTATTTATTCCTTATGTCCCAGTTTTCCTGTAATTTCATAAAGTGCAAATTCGCTGTCCTGCTCCCAAATGCCGAGTCGGTGGTTTGTCATAACAGTCATCAGTAACTGTCGCTTTCTGCCTGGGGCTTAATTAACCCACTCTCTCATTAGCATGTCCATGCAGTTGTAAGGAATGAAAGCCTGATTATTTTCTACAACAGTCGCAGCCAATTACTGCACTGAAATGGAACCACATTAATCAAATCTTTAGTACAGTGGCAAATTCAGAGATATCAGATTGCAAAAGACTGCAAACCTAATATGTCACTGTCACTGGAGCTACGCAGGCATTTAGCGAATTGCATTAAATAGATGGCTTCGCTGAAACCGCATGAATTTAATATGTGATGGGATCTGGAAGCTATTAGTGTGACATGGCAAAGTACTGGGAGCTTGGCAGCTCTGGACTTTATCCATGAACTCAGGAAACTCATGGAAAAACTTGTGTGTGTGTGTGCAGCGAAGTGCGCAGCCTGGTGAAGGGAAAGGCAGCAGTGAAAACACGAGCACAGACTGTCCCCAGCCGGGCTGCAGGAAGGCCATGGTTTGCACCGGAGCAGGGCTGGAGGGGAAGGAGGGCCATGAGACCCATCCTGCTCTCCCCGGCCAGCCTGGGCTCGCAGCCTGGGCTTTGGGAAGCTCCTCAGGACAGCTGGGCCCTGGAACAAACCGTGTTCAGGGAATCCCAGGCGCAGGAATGTCCGGGCAGCTCCATGGGTTTCCAGCTGCATGCGTGTCCCCAGGCCAGGCACTGGGGAGCTGCTGGAGGAGGGATCTTTCCCCATGGATCTCCACAACCAATGTCCTGCTGCCAGCCCCTTTCTCGGCAGCTCTCGGCTCCATCCCGCTTGTGGTTTGCTCCCTCTTGCATCGCCTTGGCCGCGTTCGCCTTGTCCCTGCCAGAGGTGTCACTCTGGTTTGACCCATGCCTCGCGCTCTCCCTGCTTTATCCCATCAGCTGCAGGAGTTCCTGGTGGAAATTCCTCCTCTTCCTCTTTCCTGGCAGCATCTTGGGGTGTCTTCGCTTCGAAGGCTGCAGCTCAGGGTGGCAGTGCTGTTGCAGCAGCAACAAGTCAGCCTCGGCTCAGGCGTGAGCTAAGAGGCATTTTGCATCTCTGCCCAGGGGCGTTTTCCATCTCTCTCCATTGATTTTCTTTCCTCTGGCTCCTGGAGCACCTGGAGCTATCCCGTTTTGCAGGTCTCAAGAAACAGCAGTTGCAGGTATGAGGGAGGGACGAGAGGATGGCCACAATCCAAAGCTCAGAGGGGGGACAGCCTGCATCGACCTTGTGCACCTCCTGGGTCCAACACCTCCTCTTCCCAGTGGCAGCGCCGGCATTCCCAGCACCAGAGGAGAAGCAGCTGGTTCCGAGGCAGCTTCCCCAGTGCTGGCCAGGCCCTGGAGCCCAAGAGGAGGAGGGTTTCCAAAGCCACATTTAAGGGCTCCATTTGTAAATGTTCCCATGTTCCCAATCAGCGGCTGTGGGGAAATTCACACCGTGGGTCCGGGTCGCTGCAAAATGTGATGGGAAGCCAAGGTCTATTCCTTGTTTTAGTCCGGATCCTTCCTGTGCCAGGCTGGAATCGCAGCAGCCTTCTGCACATCTCGCGAGCCAGAAAGCAAAGCACCTCCGATGAAGCCATGCCAGCACCGGCTGCTCCAGCGGGAGCATCCCCAGTGCCCACCGCAGCACGAGCTGCTCTGTGTGCTGCGGAAGGCAGCGGATGCTGACAGCGGTGACTGATGAGGCTCTATAGTCAGGGTCTGCTCTTACACAAACTGCCTTCATCAGCAAGTTGCCGCTGCCATCAGTTAATCTTCTTGCAAGAGGTGCACTCCCGGTACATTTGTACGTTTCCTCTCCCAGTAACCTAATCTACCATCTAGTTTATGCATACATGCTCTGAGGGGTTTTTTATATATATATGGTTTTTTCTAAGCAATCAATCTGTGCAGCTCAGAGCTGCAGCTGAATTTAAATACCAGGGTTTTCATTATCTCCAACACAGGAGAAAGAAAGGGGGGAGAGGGACATTGGAAATAGAGGGAAATAAATTCCCATCTCTTGAACAATATATTTGAAGGTGTGCATATTTCTGCAACCATATAATCCTAGTGTATTACACAAGATCTTCTGCAGTAGGAATATATGTGCAAAGGAGATTGCGGAGTCCCTTTGGCTGCAGCTTCATGATCCTTCCCACTGTCTTGCGATGCATCTGAGTAGTCTGGAACTGCTTCATGAGATTTGCACTGCATTGCCATGTAAAGACCCCCTGAGCAGACCTGGAGCCTGTTCTGCTGGGTAGGTACACAGACAGAGCTCTCCCCACCAGGAAACGGACCTGAAGCATAAGGATGGGGACAGGAGTAGAGAGGAGGAGAAGGGGCAGTTGTTCGCCCAACACAGGGCATTACTGCAGAGCTGCCTGCAGACTCTATTCCCAAATGCACCTGATACATTTGGGAATGCACCCAATGCATTCGGGAACGCACCCAATGCATTTGGGAACGCACCTTGTAGCTCCGTTTCAATGAATTTGGGAATGGCCATGTTTTCTCCCAAAATTTCACTTAGAAAAAGAAAGAAACGATTCCTGTGTTGGTTTATCTGAGTTTCGGGTGCTATAAGAGCAGACCCCCCAGTACATGGGTGCAAATGGCCTTGTGCAATAGATCAAGGTTGCTGTGCAGTGCTTGCAGGTACAGCTCTGGGGTGCGATGCCCTGGGCAGCGAGGGGGAAGCCTTGTCCCAGCTCAGCTCTCTTCCCATGGGATCAGACCACTGCTTCAGCTCAGGGACGTCTCCATGTCTCCAGGCTGAACCACAGAACTGACAGAGCTGAGCTTCAGTTCGCACTGTTGGGGTTCCCACTGAAAAGGGTACCCCAAAATGGTGCCTATGTGCCACACACCCCTCTGCAGCCCCGGCATTCCCGCCTGTCAACTGCTTTGCAGGTGCCAACAGTGGAGCAATTCCCAGCAAAAATAACCTGCAATGGATCTGCTCCAGCACAAGTGGCACCGGAGCATCGGGTTTCCCATCCTGGAGCTGTGTCCCACAACCCCCCCCTACATCCCACATCCCTGCTCCTGTGCTGCTTCAAGCACCCCCCAGCACTCACATGCAAAGCCTCAGAGGGCTCCTATGAGGCAGTGGGGCCCCAGGGACCCTCAGCACCAGTTTAACACCCCACGTGCCAAGCAGACACCTCCCAGCACCCCCCCAGGTTAGTCATATCGAGCTTTCAGCCACAGTTTTCCCTTTCCGTAGAGCTGGAGGGATGCTGGGTTTGGAGATTATTTGGGCTTAAAGGATTTGTGGTCTGCTCTGCATTCATGCAGCGCCTGTGGCCGGGGCTGACTCCGACGTGCAGAGGTCACAGCGCCTGCAGATTCCCCAACTTTGATCCTTGAGCAAATAGTGCACAAGTGGAACCTTCCCATTCCCCCAGCGCAGCGTCTCCTGCTGCACTCATCCCCTTCGAAGCCATCGCTTTCCTCCCTTGAGATGCTGCCACAAAGTCAAATGGATTTGCTGCACCAGGAGCTCTATATGGGGAAACCAGTGCTGAAGAATCAGTGATTGCACAGAAAATGCTCTGAGATCCAGCAAGTTTTGGGTGAGGTTTTGGGGGGAAAACCCCAGTTCTACAAACTCCATCGCCTGTTGTGTGTGCTTGGCTCCTGCACGTGAGTGTGTGAGCCCAGGCTGGGGACAGGGATGGGGACGGGACAGCAGCAGCTCTGTTCATGGCAGGGCTGCTCTCTCATGTTAAATCCAGGCTCGGTCACATAAATCATCTGACACTCTGTGTGTGTGATAAAACAGCTCTGAGCAGCAGCTCTGGTTGTTGCATCATGACATGGGGCTGGTGAACCCAGCAGCATCCCCCGAGAGCCGCGAGGATGGGTCCTCACTTGGGGACATCGTCTTCCTTTTGCCTCCCCTCCACTTAAATGGCCCTTTTGCAGGAGGGGGAGAAGAAGAAATCCAAATCGCACCTGAAAATGTGCCCTGGGTTTGGCTTTTTCCTCTTCTCCAAAGGCCGGTGCGGCGGGGAGAGGGGAGAGGAAGGGGTCTGAAGGGCAGCAAGCAGGGGCCATGCGCAGGGCTCTGCCTTCTCCAGACCCTGAGCCCTGGCTCTGAGCGGCCCCCGGAGTTTTAGTGTTAAATAAACTTTGCAGAGGCAGCAGAGAGAGCCCTGGGGAAGGAGAGATTCCATTCCCTGAGCCTCTACAAGTGGCTGAACCTCCCCAAGGGAACAATCCCGCTTCCATAAGGATGCTGGGGGCAGGACCAGGTGCCCATCAAGGAAGGACCTCATCCCACCGCATCCTGGGATCGTGGGCAGGGTCTTTGCACACCCATCCCACGCTCCCTCTGCTTTCAGTGCCGGCCTTTTCCGCACGAGACGTTCCTTTTCCTCCCTCCTTCCCTCCTCCCAGGGGGAGTTGTGCAGAGAGTGATGGTTTTATTTTACATGAATCACTGATGATCTAACAAATTAATTACCTGCTCACTTCTTCCCTGCTGCGTGAGGTCATGGAAGCTTGGGGGGGGGGGGGCAGCCCACGGCCCCCTGCTCTGTGGCATCATAGCTCCTTCTTTAAAGACCAGAGACAAATGTCAGAATTGCCAGTTTAGGTTAAAATCAGATTTAAATGTCTCTTACTAAACACAGAGGCGCACAAACTCAATATGTCATCTTTAATGGTTCAGAACAAAGCCTAGAAAAATTGTGTCCCAGCGCACAGGGATTTTATAACCTTTGATATATAGCTTTCATTATTAGCAATAATTTCTGTAACTGCATCCGGATTCACAGGAACACATATTGAATAATAATTCTACTGGGTTTGATTTGCTCCTGGTCCCCCTGGGTCCCTGCCCCTGCAGAGCCTTAGAATCATAGAAGCATGGAATAGTCAGGGTTGGAAAGGACCTTAAGCTCATCCAGTTCCATGGACAGGGACACCTCACACTAAACCATGCCACCCAAGGCTCTGTCCAACTTGGCCTTGAACACCACCAGGGATGGAGCATTCACAACTTCCCTGGGCAACCCATTCCAGTGCCTCACCTCCCTTATGGTAAAGAGTTTCTTCCTCATATCCAATCTAAACTTCCCCTGTTTCAGTTTGAACCCGTTACCCCTTGTCCTCTCACTACAGTCCCTAATGAAGAGTCCCTCCCCAGCATCTCCTTCCTCCTCCTCGCCTGCCTCTTACCAAAACAGGCTCTCTTTTGTCCCTCTACCTGGGTTTTTTTGGCCATCCCCCACTTCTTCCTCCCCTTTTCCTACCATGAGATTAAAATCGAATTACCCAGAGAGCTCTCTTCACCTAAGTCATCACCAGGCCCAATGATTCCCCCGTCGTGCACAGCCCCGTGTGTGTGCACACACGAGCGCACGCAGCCAGCGAGGAACAATCAAAAGGCGTTCGCTAACCTCCGCCTCTTTTCACAGTCAGGCTTCAAGTTCACATGTGAATTTATGCCAGTTTTGACATGAGCAGGCAAAATTAACAGTTCTCACACACAAAAAGAGAAGAGGAGGGAGAAAACTTGCACAAAAGAGGTTTTGTGTTTCGAGCAGAATAAATTATAGCGTGATGTTATTAAAACACTTAGTTGTTAAGTTGCCAAGAAAATCCAGTATATTCACACGGACTCGAGGACCTGTCTCCATGCAAAGTAATTAAATTAGATTTATGGGCTGCATTACATCAGTGTTTGATAGTTCATTTTTCCTTTCTTCATATTTTGTCCTGCTTTATTAGAGCATGTGACAGATGGTAAAAATAGTGTGAAGTTTCTTGGCCCTGTGCTAAATCCCCCTTCGGTAGTATATCTCTCTTCTGTCAGTTCTCCCCAGTGATGATAAATTAACCTCTCCTCTTCTATCCCAAGTGAGGCAGTAAAGCACTCTTTGACACAGCACTATCACTTTATCTTAATCTGTGCTGTTCTAGGGGCGGGTGGGGAAGGAAGCGAAAGGGAGATGATGCAATCCCCACCACTGGTTTCACAACAAAAAGGGAAAGAAAAAGATTTATTGTGTCGAAAGAAGAGGGGGAGAAAAAAAAAGGAAAGCCAGGAATAGTGCTGATTTATGGAATCCGCTTCGTGGGTGTGTGTACGTGCACACGTATGCGTTGCCCATTTGCTGCTTCCCCTCTTGCAGCAGGGTGGGGGGATGAGGCTGGGGTTTGATTTACGGACACATGGATCGCTCGGGTTCCGGGTGCCCTTGCCCGCTGCTCCCCATCATTTCTCTGGTCGATGGACAGAGGCTGTTCTCCAAAGAGCTGGAGTTAGTTATCTCCCAGTCGCCTGCTGGCTGCTCTTGTTCTCCTCCTGGAGCAGGTCGGTCCTCCCGTGTCCTCCCCAAGGCTCCAAACAGGGCTCCAATTGGGACTGTATTCCTGCTTTCCAGGTGGGAGCTTTGCAGAGTGAACCCCAGGAGGGTTCTGTGAGCTTTTAGAGCACCAGGGTAGTAAAGAAGTGAAATGATTTCCTTCTGGTGAGACAGAGCAGGAGCCACAAGTATCTGCAGTCAATCCAATGGTCAGAGATGATGAGTGGAGGTGAAAATAGGCAATGGGAGGCGTAAGAGGGAGAAAGCCCTTCTCAGGGGAATCCCTGGTGTCCATGTTGCATTAATCATGTCAGATATGGCAATACTTACATATGGAGATGTAAAGACAGAAATATCCCTACTTTTAAAGTACTGCAGCCAGCCCTCAGCCACCTCTGGGTCCACCCCATCCTGCTGGTGCCCAGCTCAGAGGACGCAGCCGGGGTCCTGATGCTATTCCAGGAGTCGGAGACCTCAGCTTTCTCCCAAAATAAGGATGTCCTAATACAGGAAAGTTGTGGGGGACTTGCCATGTGTGGGTAACTCCTTGCTGGCTGGGGATTAAGGCTGCCTCTCAAAGACACTTGGCACGTTGTGTATGAGCAGACACCTTAGCGATGGCCCATAATAGCTGCATCCCCAGCTAAGGAGCTACAGGCTGTTTGGCCTGGGCCATGTGCTTCCTAGCCTGGGATGGGATCACCCAGTTTCATTCCAGGTGTTTTGTTGAATGATTGCTGTGAAGACAAGTCAGTCTGCTTTCCCCTCTGCTGCCACATGCCTTGCTCCCATCATTTAAAAGCCAATTCCTGCCTGTGCAGGGACCATTTACTGTGCATCTTCCTTTCCTCCTCAGCCACATTCCACCTGGAAGGAATTGACCGAAGCGTTCAGTCACCTGAATGGTCGCTTAAGACCGTGGCACATCCCTCATGGTTCTGTCCCTGCTCCACGCAGTCCAGGCTGCTGAGTGAGGCAGCTGCTCTGGGTCATTATGGTCTGTTAGAGCAAGACCTCAAGGCCCAGCTATAGAACTTCTAATTCTTAGATCAATAACCAGATAATACTAATGATGGTGTCGATGCAGCTTAAACCCCTGAAGAAAAACTGTGGTGTGGGAAATGGGGGGAACTGAATCAACTTGAGCCTTTGGTTGGAACACACCCCAAGCCCTGAGCCTCTTTCAACACCCTCCATGGTCTGTGGTATCCCGGGTCAGGCTGCCTGTGTCAATGAGTCTGGAACCTGGGGCAGAACTGGAGGCTTTTCTGGTTTAAATAATAATAGCAACAGTAATAAATGAGAATAGTAGTTATAGAAATAGTATTATTAATAATAGTAATAAAATGCTTTAAAAAGTGGCCCTTTCCCTTCTGTAAATCAAAGCTGAAGCCCCTGCAGCACTTCTAGACCAGTCCCAAACTGGTTTGTGCTTAAAAGGAAGACATGGATCAGCACAAATGTATTAAAATAGCAGCTGGCACCCACAGCTTATGTCAAGCTCTGGACTAATAAGGAACAGGGAGACTCTCCCAGAGAGTTTACGGGGTGAATGGACTATGGGTGGTGATGACAGTGGGATTAACCTCGTCCCCTACTGCAGGCGGGTCAGCAGAGCCTGCCCCAGCGGCGCCAGCACCCAGCCAGGGGTATTTGGAATGAAAACAGAACCCTGGTGGAAACCTATCCCTCAGCTGTGCCTGCAGCTCTCCCCAGGAGGGACTTGGGGACAGCGGTGGATGGCATTTACTGCAGCACAGGGGGATCACTGCAGTGGGTGACACTGATTGTGGCATGAGGGGATCACTGCAGTGGGTAGCATTGATTGCAGCACAGGGGGATCACTGCAGTGGGTGCACTGATTGTGGCATGAGGGGATCACTGCAATGGGTGACACTGATTGTGGCATGAGGGGATCACTGCAATGGGTGGCATTGATTGCAGCACAGGGGGATCACTGCAGCGGGTGCACTGATTGTGGCATGAGGGGATCACTGCAATGGGTGGCATTGATTGCAGCACAGGGGGATCACTGCAATGGGTGACACTGATTGTGGCATGAGGGGATCACTGCAATGGGTGGCATTGATTGTGGCATGAGGGGATCACTGCAATGGGTGGCATTGATTGCAGCACAGGGGGATCACTGCAGTGGGTGCACTGATTGTGGCATGAGGGGATCACTGCAGTGGGTGGCACTGATTGTGGCATGAGGGGATCACTGCAATGGGTGACATTGATTGTGGCATGAGGGGATCACTGCAATGGGTGACATTGATTGTGGCATGAGGGGATCACTGCAATGGGTGGCATTGATTGCAGCACAGGGGGATCACTGCAGTGGGTGCACTGATTGTGGCATGAGGGGATCACTGCAATGGGTGGCATTGATTGCAGCACAGGGGGATCACTGCAATGGGTGGCATTGATTGCAGCACAGGGGGATCACTGCAATGGGTGACACTGATTGTGGCAGGAGGGGATCACTGCAATGGGTGGCATTGATTGTGGCATGAGGAGATCACTGCAATGGGTGGCACTGATTGTGGCAGGAGGGGATCACTGCAATGGGTGGCATTGATTGCAGCACAGGGGGATCACTGCAATGGGTGACACTGATTGTGGCAGGAGGGGATCACTGCAATGGGTGGCATTGATTGTGGCATGAGGGGATCACTGCAATGGGTGGCATTGATTGCAGCATGGGGGGATCGCTGCAATGGGTGGCATTGATTGCAGCACAGGGGGATCACTGCAGTGGGTGCACTGATTGTGGCATGAGGGGATCACTGCAATGGGTGGCATTGATTGTGGCATGAGGAGATCACTGCAATGGGTGGCACTGATTGTGGCAGGAGGGGATCACTGCAATGGGTGGCATTGATTGCAGCACAGGGGGATCACTGCAATGGGTGACACTGATTGTGGCAGGAGGGGATCACTGCAATGGGTGGCATTGATTGTGGCATGAGGGGATCACTGCAATGGGTGGCATTGATTGCAGCATGGGGGGATCGCTGCAATGGGTGGCATTGATTGCAGCACAGGGGGATCACTGCAGTGGGTGCACTGATTGTGGCATGAGGGGATCACTGCAATGGGTGGCATTGATTGCAGCACGGGGGGATCACTGCAATGGGTGGCATTGATTGCAGCACAGAGGCACTCAGGGTGTGACTTCAGGCAAGAGTAACAGTTTGCAGACCTGACCACCGCATCCATCAGGCCCTTGCATGAGCTCACAACCTCATCCCGACACGCAGAACCATCCCACAAGCTTGGGTGGGGGCTGAGGAAGAGTTTTGGGGTGCAATGCCCCCATGGGCGCCCCTGAGCAGAGACACCCTCTGCCTCCAGCCCCGCACCACTCGGGTCTGCAGGTCTGAGCACATTAAGTAGCCAGTCACACTGCATTACGAGCCCAAGTAATGCTTATCATTAAACCTGTAATTTATTTCCTCTGTATTTCATAAAACGTGAAATATTACCACTCGTCGGGTGCCCAGAGAGAACGGGGATGCTCCATTAAGTTCGACACTGCTCCTCCATAAGATGCAGTAATTATATGCAGCTTTTTTTACTGCTAAGTTCCTACTTGCAGATGCTAACAAAAGAAATAAGCTTTTAATCCAAACATAATTAATATGAATTACCTCCACAGTACACCCTGGCTCTGCACCATTAAACTTAATTTTTGTTTTGCATGATAATTGTGTTATCATTACCACTTATAGGAGAACTCAGGGACCTTCACTTTGTTTTCAGCCACGACCAAAGGCACTAGAAATGGCTATCGATGGTCTCACCGCCTGCAGCATCCAGGGGGAATTGTTTGCCTCGGGTTTGCCTTTGCCATGGTCGGTGTGATTGGGTCGGTTACATGATGTAAATGCTCCATCCCTGGCAGTGTTCAAGGCCACGTTGGACAGAGCCTTGGGTAACATGGTCTGGTGTGAGGTGTCCCTGCCCATGGTAGGGGGTTGGAATTGGGATGATCTTAAGGTCCTTCCCAACGCAACCCATTCTATGATTCAGTGATTCCCCACATTCAAAACACCGAGTCAGTGATCCCAGAGGGGAAGCAGGGTCTGTTCCCTGCAGTCCCAAGCCCACCATGAAGTCCCACCTCTAATGAGCATCCCAGCGATGAGTTTGTGCCGTTGCGTTTCAGGAAGGAGGGAGCTGAAATGAAGTCCTGTAATTATTTATTGAAATTCCAGCCCCTGTCGAGGACTGAATTAATGCAGACTCCATTAGCTGCCTGGCTGTGTATGGGCGAGAGGGAATGAGAAAATGATGGATGAGGAAGACACAGAGAGTTTTCAAAAAGAAAAGGGAAAGAAATGAGAGAAAGAAGGGAAAAGGAAGGGGAGAGAAGGGCCCTTCCCCAACCTGCTTTCCTTTTGCTCCTTCCTCAGACAGCACAGTGGGTACCGGCTTAGCTACTGCCAGGGAGGCTCCAGTGGGAAGACACCAGGATAAGGGATGGCTGTTGGGCTGCTGGGGCCTGGGAGGCAATGAGAGTGGTGCTGGAGGATGGTATCAAAGGAGCGGAACAAATGCACTTCCAGCACTGAGCCCGAGCAAGAGGCGCTGTCACTGTTAGAAGTTTGCTCTGCAGTTGTCTGTAATCAGCACTTGGGATGATTGCATAAATATATTAATTACACTAATTAATTTCCCCAGGAAAGGCGCTGCGGTAGCTGGAGACAGCAGGTATCTGAAGGAGAGCAGGAGCGTAGTTTTGCAGTGCATCCTTGGCAACTTCCTTAATGAGAGCTGCTCCCGGACACTGAGGTTTGGGCCAGGGATGAATCCCAGTGCAAAACACTGTAGGAAACACAAAGGGATCTAACAGGAGCCTAACTAATGGGTGCCTGAGCCCACCCACCATGGGACTGCCAGGGTCCTGCCTGGCCAATGCAACCCTGAAACAATCCCCAGCCTTTGGGGATGGTTCAGATGGGGATATGTAAAATACCTGGGAGTCCCCTGAGCTCCCCAGGGCTCATGTCCCCAAGGTGGAGGTGCACTGATCCCTATGGATCAGGGAGAGCCCAGCCTCATGCCTTTGGTTCCTGCAGTGTTACAAAGTCACTGTCACTCTGCTGAACCACCCCGCAGAGTTACTCTGACCCTGAGTAAGGGCAAACCCAGACCCCTTACCCCCTGCCCTTGCCCTCCTTTCCTGCCTTGTTTGCTTTCCACTCCCCACCAGCTTTCCAAAGGCCATTTTTAGATGGAGCGAGTGATGCACAAGCCGCTGTGCCCCTCATCCCCTTCCCAACCTGCCTCCTGATAATAATGAGCCCAGACACTTTTATTATCATTATTAATTAGCACTTTCAAGCAATGGAATTAAATCAATATGGTGGACTGAAACTAATTTTAACAAGCCATTGAGATCAATCATCAGGACTTTTATCTACATAAATGCCACTAAACTCAGCTCGTTAGTGTAACATTAGCTGGGAAAGGGTGGGGGGAAGAGAAGGGAGACTGGCGGGGTTTTAATTAGGAAGACATAAACCATGCCACAATTTTTCTTCTTTGATTTGCTTTTAATCTCATCCATGAGCTCTCCTGGTGCCCCGGCTGATTATCACTCTCTTCACCTCCTCTCAGGAAGCAGAGGCAGCAGGAAGGAGAACATGGGGAGCAGGAGAGGGCAAACACAAGGAGAGGTGCTTGGCCGTGCTCTCTGCTGAGATGCTCTCGGTGGGATGCTGCAGGATGCTGCGGGGCTGAGCTGGATCGGGATGCAGGACATCGGGTAAGAGCTTCCCATGGCATTTCACCAGCCTGTTCTTCCTTATCTCCCCCAACACCTCTGAAACATGGCTTTCACCCTGGACCCAAAGCTGTGTCCTACAGTGCTGAAAGCACTTCAGTTCGTTTAGTTCCAAACACACTCTGGGCTTGGTAACGTGAACCCTATGGAATGGCAGGTTTGAATCAGATGCTGTGTATCTCATTCTCTTCTACAAAACAGAGAGCTTCAAATGTTTCCTTCTTTCTAGGAAGCCAGATTCCTCCACCGCAGGCTGATCGTTGTTTTCCTCTTCCACTTAGCTGTAGGTAGGGAATAAATCCAGGACCTCTGAGAGGACCAGTGGTTTGCTGGCTTGTTAAAGCCACCTTTTGTCCTGTCTGCTGTCTCTCTGGGGTGGCCCAACCCTGCCAATCCCTGGTCTAACACACTGCAGCAGGCCTTTAGGTACCCCTAAGCCCACCTTTGCCTCCCGCCTCCCTCTGGCATTGCTGGAGCCTGGCTGCTTCTGGCACGATCAAAGTCCTCGGCACTCAACAGCCCCTGCTGCAGACATCTGCATGTGTGTGGGCCAGGCTTAGAAGCCTCTTCAACTTCTCATTACCAGAGCTGGAGCCAGCAGCCAGGCTTCAGCGGGGCTGTGCTGCTTTGCACCAGGCGAGGATGGATCCCTCAGCATCGACTGTCCCCATGTCTCTGCCAAAGCTTCCCATGAAATATGACAGATGCGCTGGGAAATATTCCCTTTTTGTTTGCTGGATGGGTAATAACTCGCCTTAGAGACAGCCTTTATAGTCAGCACAAAAGTAATTTACCTACATGCAGCGCATCCACATTGCAATCAATCCGCTGCTCTCCGGCCCTGCCTGTGCTTCCCGGGATCCAGCACCGGGTGCTGCACCCCTCGCCTGTCTCCTCACACCCCAACCAGCATCCCACGTTTGCAAGCACTGGGAAATAAATAAGTGGGATGGAGAGCACCACAATGGCAGCGGGGCGCTAAATCACGGCGCCTTGCCTGTCAGCCCGTTTCTCTGCAGAAAGCTCTTAGCAGTTAATTTCTGGCTAATTTATTATCCTTCGGCTTAGCCCTACAGCACCATTAGCAGTACACTGACACAACTGAGTGAAATATTGTCTAATTTATTATCTTATTACTCCTCTGGAACAGGATCAATTAATTACCCATTAAAGTATTTCAGTTGCAGAGATTTATTAGGGGGCTTGGCGTTTTAACAGATGATTAGTTATATATGTTTGTTTGCCTGAGGAGTGCAGACTAGCAAATGACTGGAGGGGAAGGGGAAAGACACCGAGTCGGGAGGTAGCTAATGGATCTTTTCTTGACTCTCTGAAAATGGAGCAGTCAATGACAAGAATTATCGACTCATTCACTTGCGGTTTTGAGATAACCATATGTACAGGGAGAGGGAGAGGGGGCGAAGGGAGAGGGGAGAAAAAAAGCCTCACTCAACTGCTTTTTCCATTCAATAAATTTGCTGCAGAATATATTGGATTGGGGTTTGATGGCTATTTCATGTTTTGCAGAGTGCTGACACTGGTATGATTCAGTAATTATTGTTTCTTTTAAGTTATTGCTGTAATTTTGCTTTCTAAGATCCCAATCAATTCCCGCCTCTCAAGGGCACGCTTGAAAAGCGATATTTGAAAACAGCCCTCTGATAGATTGTGCCGTTAGACAGTGGCTGAGACAAATAGCCTACTCTGGCACAAATTAGCTTGGCTTCCACAGATAGTTTTATACAGCGATGTAAATTATATTGTCAGGGCCAGTCACTTTCCTGCTTAGAGTGCAGCTAACAAGAAGCCGTGGAGACATTACCGGTGCTGCCGCTCATTCCCAGGGCTGCTGCAAAGCCGGAGCCTCGCACCGCAGTAGAAGCGATGCCCACCCCATCCCTATGTGCTTCCAGACCCACCGCCCGGCTTGCCCCCTGGGGATGGGTGCTCCCCGCTCCAGCACCAGGGTGCAGGAAGGGAAGTGGGTCTCTGGGGTGCTGGTGGTGGCTGTTGCCTTGAGCAGATCAGATCAATACTCTCTCATTTGCTCTCTGCAGTTATTTGGGCTGGGTGGAAACGCTTGCTTGACCCCAAGTGGTAACTGAATGGGTGATAATGTCACCATGACCAGCCCCTTGGGTGCCTGCCCATCCATGCATGCTGCAGCAGATAACTACAGATCCAGGACTCCCCAGACAGCAGCAGAGGAGGATGGTGCTTGGCACACACTGGAAATACCACCTTCACCTTGCTTTCTCCTCACTGGAAGCAGCCCTGGAGCAGGTCACATGGCTCAAGGGCCACATCCAAGCACACAGAGCATGGAGCACATCCCTGCCCAAGCTGAGACTCTGCACGGTGCTGGAAACCAGCTCAGATATCTCTTCCCTTTAAACCCAGCATGAAGATACCACTTGTAGGTGCTCCACACATGAGCCTGTGAGCAGCAATGGGAGCAGACAAAGCCAAGTTTCCCCTCCTAGTATCAGAAACTCATTTTTGATCTACCGGCTCTTCAGCTTGAGGCTGAATGGAATTAGGATGGGTTTGAGCAAATGGAAATGGAGGGGGAAGGTGAGTAATCTGGAACTGCTGTCACAGCCCAAGAGCCGTGTCAGGTGCAAACAGGCTGAAACACAGCACAAAAAGATGTATTTTTATGCAACTGTTTGCTAACCCATGGAATTCATCACTGCGAGGCATCACAGGCGACCTGAGCAGCATGAAAATGGGATGTTTAGACAAGGAAGCGGGTACATAAGCCACTTAATGAGACAGGTTCCATTTAAATCAAGTTAGAAGGGGTGTGAATCCTGGTTTAAGGCACAGGCAAACAGCAAGCAGGTGGAGACAGGAGGCTCTGCACGCTGCAGGCTCCTCACCTCTCGCCCCCAAGGTGGGGTCCTGGTGGTTTAGATCCTTATTGGAGAAAAGCAGATGGAAACTCAGCAAGGAAACAGCAGGTTACACGTGACGAGGTGGAGGGACTCACTTGGGTGCTTGGGAGGAGAGCCTTGGTCTTAGATCGCAGGAGGGTCCATAGCGTGCCTTTAGGATGTCTCATCGCATAATAGAGATAGGAGAGAATTTGTGACTTCAGGGAGAGAAAAAGGCAAGGAATGGCTCTGCAGGAGCAGATGGAGGATGCACTTGGCCGTGGCGAGAGCCCCAGGCCCTTCTTAACCTTGCAAATAGCTTCTGTACCAGGAGGGATGGGTTGGTTCAGGCTTGAGGGCTCCATCTCCTAAGGAAAAGCTGTTCAATTTTCACCTCACCCTCTTCAGAGCAGCAGTTTAGCCCAGGGAATGGAGGTGGAGCTGACAGCTGCAGGGACAGAGCAGGGAAGCAGCCACCGTGCCCATCCCGTTGGCAGTTACGCCGTGATGCTGGAATGACGCTGATTCAGAAACACGGCACCGAGGGATGCAGAGGAATTCGTTAAACACTAGGAGCAGGGAGGAGTGGAGACCTTTAGCGCTCTTGAGCTGGGTCCGTATTCACTTGAAACAAGCCATGGGCTCCTCAGTCACCTGCATGACATGAGGTCGTGTGTGCTCTCAGCCCACTTCCCACAGGGAGAGCTGCTTGCTGTAGAACATACTGCAGTATATGTGATGGAATGTTCTGCTTCATGAATCCATAGACTCCTTAAACCTCTTCCCAGTCTCAGAATTGATCTAAGCCCACCAAAGGAAGAGCAGTAATGGTCTTAGTCTGATGCCTCCTCAAAGCTGGAGGAACCAGTGGTTTAGGAGGACAAATGAAGCCTCCATGGGAGGAACAGGGGATGTAGGACAACTCCAACCCACGTCACCCTGGAGTCCCCACTGACTGGAGCACCCCGTTTTCGCTGACTCTGCGTCTCAGCTCACTCAAGTGAGCAGACAAAGCCAGCAATAAGCACAGTTTTAATCTAGCACAGGGTCTGGTTAGTCATAAGCCCTCGCTTTCAAGTGGTGCCAGCTTGAGGGTGTGATGGGTGAGCCCCGAGAGCAACCTGGCATTAACTCATGCCCCAAAGGGCGTTCCAGCGGTTTGGGTGCTGCATTCCTCCACCCGCGTTGTCGTGTCGGAGCCTGCCTCAGGAGCAGCACCCCCAGTGAGAACCCTGCTCCACATTGCAGTCAGCTTTACACATCAGTAGTAAACATCTCTGCAGGTGGGGACTTCAGTCATCAGCAGAAGACGTCTCCATCTGCGCTGTCACCCCGGGCTCCGCTGAGATGGAGGGAAACAGGCGCTTGCAGGGATTTATCTGCCCTGTTTCAGACACCTCTGATGGGGCTGGGCTGGCTCAGAGCCTACAAGTGTTGCTGTTCTCCGAGGGTTACACCGCGGGCCTCAAGCACTGAGGGCAGGTTGGCACTGTAGGTGACCGCATCTAGTCATGTTCTTGGAGATGGCTGTAAGGATGGGATGTGAAGCCAGCGCAATGTCCGCAGTGCTTCCAGCTGGAGTGCAACACAGATGTGGCTGGTTCCCATTCCCTTTGGAAAGGGACTGGCTGCAGGCACAACTGCCTCTGTCCTCGTTAGCTCTGTGTTGCTCGGAGAGGTTCTCTGCAGGTCACCTTCTGCTGTCCACCTTCCACTCACAAAAATCAATGCTTTAATTTACCAGAGTGCAACAAAAGAACTGCAATGCCTGGGACAGAAATAGGATCATATTCCTAAAGGCTCTGCGCTAAGAATGGTGCCAAAGCTTCCCTTCTGCAGACCACGATGTTCCTTAGGGGCGTTTGGGAGGCACAGACTCCCGCTGTGATATACTCCTGTCCTGGGGTCACCCGCTGCCTGCTCAGAACAGCTCAGACAAGCAGAAGGGTTCAAACCCACCTCTTAAAGCTCAGTCCATGAGCAGCGTGTCCCCTCCGCCTTTCCCAGCCCATCCACTCCTCTACTCGAGGTTACTCCATGCTGGTGCAGAGGTTCCTGGCCACACCAGACCTGCAGGAAAGGAGCATCCCCATCTTTTAAACCATCACAAAGAGACATGCCCAAGGTTGGCCAAGAGAGCCGGGAGCCCGAATCCATCCGTGTGCCTTCACCGCTGAGCTGTCCTTCCTTTTTGCTGGTGCAGTTCTCGTTCCACTTCCAGCAGCTGAGTAATGGCTTTTGAAAGGTGGCTCTGCACTGATTTAGGGGCTTGACCTTGGGGATGCTCCTGAAAAGCTGCGGTTTCCTGAGCACAGCTTCACGTTGCCTTTTATGAATGCTTTGCAGGTTACACGTATATTTGGGTATCTGGCAAATGGGTAGGGGAAAAAAGAGAGCAACCCATAAGGATGCAAGAAAGAAGAGATGAAAAACATGCCTTTTATATCTCCAGGCTGCCTTCAGCAACAGCATTCCTAAATAGGAGAGGTTAAATATATTGCTGCCATTACACTCTACAAGGAACACATTCCATAAAAACGAAGGTGCCGTAAATTATACAAATATGATGCTAACAAGCCAGGAAATGCACTGCTAATGAGGTCAGCTCCAGAACTCCCGCAGTGCTGCAAATCATGTGCCAATCCAACACAGGAGGTGCAGGAGCAGCCCTGGGTCAGCATTTTCCGAGCACATTTGTAACCCGCTGTTCAGCGAATGGTTCTCCAGGTAGATAAAAATCCTCCTCCTCTCCCTGTTTATGTGTCGCAGAAGCAGGCACCAGACAACCACGCTCTGCATTCCCGTTCCTTGCTATTACACCTATTGTTCCGTGGCGCAGAGCGGGGAATTAGTCACTGCGATGTGCAAATATTGGTTACAGTTTGGAAGCACGCATGGGTTTGTGTTCCTATCCGACTTGCTCCTAGAGGAATTACACATGCTGGCACCAAGGGGCTTTTTTTTCCTTCCCTTGTATTTGCTAAAGCTCTTTAAAAAGCCCTCAAATAAACATGTTGGTGGTGGGTAAGTTATTAGCTCATTCAACCTTCCTCCCCTCTTAGGCAGTGGGACAATAAACACGTTGAAATGTAGCATTTAGGAACCAAAACAAGAAGCCCGTGAGCTGAAAAAACAAGCTCAACCCCCCCTTTTTGGCTGTTTCATCCCAGGATTTGAGGGATTTTGGGCGCTGCCATCTCACCAGGAGCAGGAATGGGCTGGGATGCTCATGGTGGCTCTGACCTTGAGGTGAAAGCAGTGCTCTCCATCGGAGCGGCACAAGCAGTTGGGATGAACTTCCCATTTGCCGTTGCTGTGAGCCAGGCAGAGAGCATCTTTGGGGTCTAAAGGCAAGGCCTCCCCACTGCCATGGTCCAGGGCCTCTTCTCTGCATCACTGCAAACAGGAACACCTTAAAGCAGTGGTTGTCCAAGCCTGGGGCTCGGCTGCACATGAGGCATTGCCATAGCAAGCCCTGGCTGTGGTTCTTCATTGCAACCCCATTTCTCCTAAGGAGGGGCACCCACTGCAGGGAGCAAACTCAGACCAAAAGTGACGTCCCAAAAGCATTTGCTTTTGGTCACACTTGTGGTGGTGCCTGGGCTGGGAAAATGCAGTGCTTCTAACAGCTAAATGCTGATGATCCCTGAGCGGTGGGCCCAGCTTAGGCACAGTATGAAATATGCATTTCTGCCTTTCATATCCATGTGGTTTTGATGGTCCTCCATGCAGAAACAAGAGCAAAACCCTCATTCAGAAGCCTCCCACCTTGGCAGATTTATCACCAAATTAAGGAAGGAGGAAGCACATCAGCTCTCTGGTGCAGGTAGAGGGGATTATCTCTGCTTGAGAGCAACCAGACACAGCCATGGCTTCAGCTCAGAAAGGCTTCCCATCACGTCCAATAAGGACTGTGGAGTTTCGAGTGCCTGTGATGAGCTTTTGGGGGCAAAATGGCCTTTTTGTGCTGCCACTTGAAGCTGCCACTTGTGAGGTCCCTGTCCTCCCATGCCATTACCCAGGGCTTCTGGTTGCTCCGTTCGTGTTGTCTCTCCTCATGCAAATAGCTGTTGGGAGCAGAAATGCATTTCTGTATTTAATAAGCTGGATATTTACGTTAACTAAATAGCAGCTAATTATGAAAACATACTTAAGAGCCTGAGCAATTAAGCAATAATATATTACATAGTTATCAAGCCTCCAATACACGTCCTTAATAATCAAAATATTAATATGCAGCTACTGCTCTATTATACAGCAACTCCACTATTACACAGAGAGTGTCCTATTACTGCCAAATTAAATGCATAGTTAGGCGAATTTAGGACACTTAATTTAATGTGTTCCCAAGAGTTCACTATGGCAGATCCTGCAAGACAGGCCTCTATGGAGGTAGCGGGAATTCCTGGAATTGCTCTTGACTCCAAAGCTTCATTTGCTCACTGAGATGCAGTTTAACCCCTTCCTGCTGGGGAAACAGCTCATTGCTCTTGGCTACCAATAGAAGCTGCCATCAGGAATGCGAGGATGCCCCACAATGTGCTTTTGAATGGATTGCAGTGGAAATGAGGTAGAGAGATGTTGTGGCAAAGCAGGAGCTGAAGGTGAATGGGGAGGAAGCAAGCAGGGACAGCAGCGGGCACATAGATGCCTATAATGCCCCAAATGCTTGGTTTTCATTTATCCAGTGCCAAGGGGTTGAATTGACAGATTCAACTCAAAGTCTCCTTTTTCCCCCATATAAATAGCGTGTGGTTGTATCCAGACATTCACTCACGACAGGGGAAGAGGGTGGTGAATCCCTGCCCTATAGAAACTCATGGTGCATTTCCCCTTGCATACATTGCCCATCCCTGTTTGGGAGCTGCTGCATCCCTGTGCCAGAGCGAAGATGCTGCCAGGGCAGCTCTGGGTATGCAGAGCCGAGGGGTAGCGCAGCACCCAGCTCCTGTAACAGGTTACTGCAGGATGTTGTGCTTTGTAAGGCTTTAATTAAAGCCCAACAACAATAGGCCTCATTCTTCATCCCCTTGCACGTTTCCTTGAGTGCAGAGCGGGTGTGAAATAAACAGGCTGATTTGGTCTCAATTTACACCTCGTTCTGCAGTGAAATAAAGAAGGATGGGCAGGGCAGGGATGGGAAAAACCTGGCTCTGGGTGTGTTGTGCTTCCTGTTCTGCTGCAGCAGTGGGGAGAAGAAGGAAACGTGAGTTCCTCTGTTGTGCGGCTCTTTTAATCCAAAAATCACTTTGTGTTGTGAATTTGGTGCTTATTCTATTGCAATAGCTGCATTCAGCATGCTCATAGCTGTTTGGGAGCTACTGGTATGTACTGCCCAGCACTTGAATTCCTTAAGGGCTGGGGTGTTTGTAGGGTTGCAGTGTGAGCAATGGAGGGACAAACTGGGGTCTTCTCTGGTGCTGGGAGCTCTCCTCGGTGCATCTACCTATTGCCTGGGTGGAAAACTATACATAATTGGTATAACAGTGTGTATTGGCTCTGTAATAAGTAAACCTGGGTGACCTGAGGTGCGCTGGCTTTGGTTTCCCCATCAGCATGGCTTTTCCTACCAGGAGTTTGATGAAGGAGTGATGGTGTGGGGTCTGCAAGGCTCAAAAGGTGCCACCAGAAAGCACCAGTGCCCCTCTCTCCCTGTGCCTCATGTTTTTAAGGCCTTATCTGCCATATGGCTTCCAGTTGGGATGATTTATGGGGTGAGGAAAGCATACTGATAAGTTTTACAGCAGGGCCCCATGCAGATGGGGGGTATCAACAGCCCCATCCAGACAGCCCTAATGGAAAGTGCCGGCTCCGAAGAGCAAAGCCTTATTTATGACTGTCTGTACTGCCATGGCTGGGAATTTATTATCACTTCTGCCGAGCAGAGCTGTGGAGAGGCTGGGAAAGGAAGGGAATGTGGAGGGCAGAGGGCAGGATGGGCTCTTACTGGGGGAAGACACAGGGAAACGGGAGCAGAGCCTGGCCATGCCATGCCTTGAGTGCAGGCACCTTCCTGGGTTCCTCTTGTGCTCTGAATGCTTTACATCCCTGGCCAGCACCGAGACCCATAGGGAGAAGGAGACTGGAAAACCAAACCCCTAATAGCCATTACCAGCCTGGAAACGCCTGGGATAAATCAGGGAGCAGGGAAGCAGTGCGGAGATGAGATGCTGGTCCCGCATCTTCTCGGCCAATGCTCCATTTGCTGGAGGAATGGAGAAAAAAAAGAATAAATTTAAAAAAAATTAAAAGGGAGCAGCTATAAAATCTTGATACTAATAAAATGTTCCAGGAAGATGAATTCTTCCGATATAATGGTGATCCCTGCTACCGAAATGGTCCACAAATACATTTTCATAGCCCCACTCAGTATTATTTGTAGATCTTTTTGCAACCCTTGTCAACAAATTCCTGATAAAAAGGAGACACTTTGCTGTGTGCTAAAGCTATGAATTTAGGAAGTGTCAACTGGGCCTTATTTATGGTGCAATCTCGGGCTTTCTCATTTTACTGATGTGGTTTGGTGCAGGCTTGCTTCCACACTCGCGCGCTCTCCCTCCTCGCTCCCCACTTTGGGATATTAATACTGCAGCTGTCTCGGGCCGAGCACTGACTTTCTCGAGGTGCAGGGAAGTTGTGTGCTGCAGACAAATCTCTCCAAGTAGGAAAATCCATCAAGGAGAAGGGGGGAAAACGCCGCCCTGGTAAACATCAGGATTCTCCCTGTGTCGTTGAGGCAGTGCTGGTGTTTGCTCATGCTGCTCTGTCTCCCTGGGCAGGGTGATTATGACCTGAGGACAATGGAGGAGGAAGCGGCTGGTTAAATAGGAGTGTAATCCCTGGGGAATGGGATGGAGGGAAGGGGAATGTTGGGAGGGCTCCATTCCTATGTAAGGCAAGGGGCTGCTTGCACCTTCCCTTCCATGCGTGGGCTGGGAAGGGGTGGAATGGCTCCAAATCCTGCCTGGAACTATAGGCAAGTGCTCTGGAGTGCTGGGAGGAGGAAGGCACACTTTAGAGGCCAGCAAAAGGGCAGCGTGAGATGTTAAAGCAGTGATTGCCCTGAGAATGGAGAGGAACAAGGTAAGAGGCCTGAAGGAGAGACGGGCATCTCTGACAACACACTGCAGGGGATGGAATGGTCAAAGTGGTCTCTTTTGCTGTGTTTGGCCAGAAGTTCATAGACTCACAGAATGGCTGGAAGGGACCTTAAAGATCATCTACTTCCAATTTCAAGTTTCCAGCTCAGAGGCTGTGTTTGGCATCCAGCTGACCAATAAAGGCTGCTTTGCCTTGGGAGAGCCTCCTTGCCTCACTGTAACTCACGCCGGGGGCCTGCATTTCCCTTAGAAGTTCTAGCTGAGGTTGATTTAGGTTCCTCTGGTGGGGCCCTGGCGCTGAGCAGTGGTCCTGTGACTCACAGCTTAGCCCTCGGCTCAGCCTCCTGCAGGCTTCCATCCAGGACTAATAAAGGAGGCTGTGTAAAGCCGAGGGTCTTGGGAAAATCTCTTTTCCGGTACAAATCCATGTGCAAATCAACAACTGATTATTCAGGGGTTGTGCTTGGAGGGGTGGTGACAGTCCCGACCCAAGTAACTGCTCATGGGAAGCTGTGCTTGCAGAAAGCTGCGCCATGGAGGAGAGGATGAATGGAGCTGGGTGAAGGTCTGGATCTCCATCTCGTCTGGGGGCACTTCCAGGCTCCCAGCTCTGTACTGGTGCCCTGCAGAAGTGCCCATAGCTCCTGTTCCCCCTGGCACAACCAGGAATTCCAGCCTGGAGCAGTGCCTTGAGGGGGTGTTCAGCTGGGGCTGGAGGAGGGATGCTGCAGCACTGAAAGGCATCACTTGGGTGCTGTAAGGGAAGCTCAGCTCTAATTGTGGTGAGGCCGACTGTGAAGCTCAAATCAGGGGTCAGCTCTGGGGATGGACAAAGGGCCCCAAGCAATGAACCTGACTCAGGGAGGAGTTTCCTACATGGAAACTTGAGCCAGAAAGAAGACACTTTCTAGATCCCCATGTCCCTTGCTCTCACAAACTGCTCTTCCATGCACCTTGTACCCTTCCCCAAAGGGGAAGGAGGCTCCAAGCATCCTACGGCGCATGGAGCCAGGGCATTGCTCTCCCCAACTGCATTGCAGCAAAGCTCTTTCCACTCCTACAAATGAACTGGGAGTACTGGGATTCCCGGTGAGCATGGCCTGATTACCCCATGCTTGCAGACATGCTTGGGCTCCTCGAGGACAATTAGCTCCCACTTGCAGACTCTGTTTTAACTATGGCACATGTTCATAATTTAAGCTCTTTACAATGGTGCTTGGTTAACACCGGAGCCTACTCCCTGCTGCCCATACCTTTTGTTTGGGCGATTTACTATTCCTCTGTGCCCCTCTGCCCACTGAAATTCATAACAGCTTTCACGCCGCCATAGAAAGCTCATAATTACAGCTATATCTGGTGGTGCCATTGGAGCTGAAGGGCCTGCTGGCACTTTCCTTTTAACAGGAATCCAGCTCCCAGCTGGAATGAAATTTGCCCTGCTGACGGGGTTCTTTTTATGGCTTTGCTTGAGCCCTTATTAAAAAATACCCCAGTTCTTGGCAGCGACATTCCCGTGTGCTCCACCTTCCAGTCTCCTGCACTCACACTCCAAGCTTTCAATGGAGCCTTGGGAGCTGGGATCAGCAGCACGCGGGCACTTCGTCCAGCCAGAGCTGTTGCTGCCTGGGACAGTGACACCGTTTGGGGTTTAGAAGGGAGGTTTCTCTTTAGTTATTCAATGTTGCCCAGGTAAATGCATAAGAAATGAGGTCTAACACAGTGAAATCAGTGCTGTTGAGGTGCTTGGCGATCTACAGACCTCGCTGTCCGTTCGTTCTCCTTTCACTCCCTTTGTGCTTCTTAAAAGGAGGCAAGCACCCATCTTGTGAGCCTGTAGAACAGTGGGTGCTGAGCCATCAAGCCAGAGGATGCGAAGAATCCAGTTCCAGGGAATGACATGGAACCATGAGATGGCTTCCAAAAATAGAAAGACCAGAACAGTGGGTCATGAATCACGCAGGCATCACAGCAGCGAGACCCGGGCTGTTGATGTGCCGGCCGTGCTGCAGGCAAGCAGGGGAGCTCCAAATAGAGCCTGCAGATGGGCAGCAGCTCCACTCATGTTCCACATCGAGTTTCAAGGTGTTAATTCCCATGGGGAAAGTGGCTGAAAGGAGCAGGCTGTCATCTGATCTCTGCGCAATGAATCCGCAAGGAAGGATCGCGGTAACTGGGTCCAGCGAATGTCCCTGCTTGCAGAGCGCTGCTCTTTGCTGCGTGCTTGCACTGCAAAATCCTGCAGGGATTTGAGCAGCATAAGGCAAGTTTTATACCAGTTTCAATGGCAAAAAGGGAAGATCTTGGGAGCTTACTCCTCAGTTATGCTCCAGGATGCTACAGATGCGTCACTTCCAATAGCTTTGAAACAAGACCCTTTATTTGTGCTACCAAAGGGGCTCTTTAGTCAAAAAGCTTTGTATTTAAAAACTTGATCCTCTGAAATGTTATTGTCTTCCCAGCGTTGTCTGAATGTGATGAGGAAAAGCAGACTAATAGCTCCGTGAATTCCTCTTTTGATTGGAAATGCCAGGTCTTTGTTAGTACTTGCAGTTGGAGGCGATTGCTGTGTGTTAAGCAGGGACTCCAGCGTGTATTTATTTACCTCTAAAGGGTTTTATTACTTCCAAACACACATTCTTTGCTGATTTGAACATCCTGAAAGCGCAGCTATGTGTGTGCCAACGCTCTGCAAACTAAGGGGCCGGTTCCTGCAAGGCTTTCCTGCTCTGCTGAGGGCTCCAGGGTCAGCTCACAAAAAGAAGGTCATTCAAAAGACAAGTGGTGTTTAGAAACTGATAACCACTGGGTTCTGCTGAAAGGGGTTTGATTTCCCCATCTAAAAGGAGATCTTTGATTAGTGACTGATGGGGCAACTTCAAAAGCTCATGGGGTCTGGTTGAGATAAGCATTCAAACCTGGGATGCTCCTTCCCAAAGCCTCTTTGATCTGGAATTAAAGCTAGAAACCTTGCAGGCTTTATTGTGAGATTCCCAGTGTTTTTAATGATGTACCAGGCACAATGGGATCCACCTGGCTTTTTCTCTCCAGCCAGCAGTAAACTGCTGGGCTATGGCTTTAGCTGTGGCTTTCCAGGGTGGGAAGGGCTGTAACTCCCTGCAGCATCATGGCCCTGAAGCCCCTTTCTGAGAGCTGATGGGAGGGAAATCAGCCCAACCCCAGTGCTGTTGGGTGAGTGGCATTGAGTAGGGTCTGAGCCTCGCTACTGTGCATGGTCCATGTCCAAGGCTTGCTCATCCTCATGCTGGTGGCACAGAGGGACTCGGATGAGCTGTTGGGTCGGTCCGAACCGCAGCTTTCACTGGTCCAAGGCACTGGGTGTTACTGGGGGCTCATGGATTAGCAGATTGATGCAGGCTGCTCACTGCAGGTTTTAGGAGCACCCACTCGTGGCTCACTGCTCGAGTACAGCATTTGCATGGGGTCTGTTTGCACTCACTCTGCAGTTATGGTTTCCAAAAGCATCATTGCGGGGCACACATCAGGCTGCGAGCTGGAGCTCTGTTCACATCCGTGCTGGCAGCAGACCCTGACAAGGTGCTGCTGCTCCCATCCTTGCTTTTAAGCATAGAATGTGTCACACCTGGAAGTAATTAGAATGAATTTTTACTAATTCCGAGCTAATTGCACAATTACTCTTCTATGAAAGATTCAGCTCTCAAAAGACACTTCAACAGGAGAAATAAGTTACTCCAGATCTGGCTTGGAGAATAGCATGAAAGCGTTAGGCTGGATCCAGAGCGTGATTTTCTTCTCAAATTAAGTAATTCTTTCCAAATATATTTGGAAATGCTCCGGGCTGACAGGGGCAGTCTCTCTGGTACTTTCCAAAGGGCAAAGCTGGAGAGAAAGATGTGTGAACCATGCTTTTGGGATGCGTGAGCCCAGGACCTGCCTTCCCCATCCCATGGCATCCCTGGCTCTGCTGGATGGGCAGCAGGAGCTTGACCTGGCTCTGGCTGTGCTCTCTGCTCCTTGTGAGGGATGAGCCGAGCTCGCAGGACTGGTGCTGATCCCTCACCCCTGTGCCTGGTGCAGGATGGTGCCGCGTTCACACCCCAGCGACCCACTTTGACGAGCCGCTTGCCGCGGTGCCTGCATCTCCTGCACGCTTGCAAATGATGTTTACTATTTAATAAGATGTGATGAGAGTGTTCTGATACTTCAAAGGCAGCTGACAGTTTTGCTGGAAATAATCAAGGAACTTTTGGACAATTACGGTGAAGGCTTTGACAGGGAGAAAACGTCTAAACCTTGTAAGTGTAACTAGCGCCGAAGTCACAGATTCTTCCCTGCAAACAACTTGAATATTCATTTTTCTCCATTAAGCGTCACTTTCTCATCTATTTATCTTTATTCCGTGCTTTCTTATGTCACTTGGCTTCCTTCAAGCCCAGGAGAGCTCTTTTCTTGTTACGTGATGTGATTCTTCCCACCTTCTTGAACTCCCTCGGCTCCAAGCAGATGGATGGCTTTTGGTACTGTGCTGTCTCCCTCCCTGTCCCCAGCGCATCCCTGCTCCTGTGTAGGGTAGGGAACATGCCGTGATCCCCATTTTACACATTTCCTATCAGACTGAGAAGCTCCAAGACCTCTGCAAACCCTCCCTGAGCCATGGCAGGAGGGCAGTGGGCTGGATCTGGACACAGAAAGAAAGCCTGAGTGATTCCCTAGGGATGGGGCTGGACCAGGGAAATAGAAAGTCTCAGTAATTCAGCAAGGATTGGTGAAACTTAAATATCCCTTGAAAGCATCTGACAAAACAGGTGAATTGGAATGAAAACCATCTGAGCTCTTCCTCTGGGTCATCTGATATGCTGATTTGCCCTAATATTGATTGATGTTTAGCTTATAGACATATTGTCAAGCAGACACACGGGGCTGCTTTTCTTGTTGATGTTCAGGGCGAGTGTTTCATTTAATCACAAACCTTCTATCACTCACGGTAGTTAGAAGGAAATTTGATAATATGGACATAGAGCTAAAGCCACTGATCTAATAAGACTTCTGCGTGGTGTTAATGGGAACATGCACTGACAGATCACTAACGTGCTCTGGTGGCAATTACAGAGGTGATGAGACTTCCGCAGCAGAACCAGTGCCTCTTGGTATCCCATCAGCGAAGCTGTGGACATCAGTAGTTGAGATGAGGATATCCCGTTATCCAAGATGCTAATAGGGGAAAACTTGCAGGTCACCACAGAGGGATGGGGGAATGGGCATGGCAAGGCAGCGATGCACCCCAAGCCCAGTGGGGCTCACTGGGGTGCTGCTTATGCCCTTGGTTTGCCTCTTCCTTGTTTCTATCCCCATCACATCCAGCTGAGCTCCGACGTGCAGGACGGACCATGCCTGACCCCCCTCTTTTGGCTGCTTCAGCCCCATGCCGCACATCCCATCCTCCGGTAGTCACTCCGAGAAGTAATTGGCCAAAGATTAGTGTGTGTAATTGAATGGCAGGGGCTTTGTGTACCAAACAGGGACTTGTCTTTGTCAGAAAGTCTTTACAAAGTATCCGGCTCCGGGTGTCGGGGAGGACAAGTTTTTTAATCATGTTAAAATGATTTATTTAAACGTCAAGCCGTGTCACCTCCCTTCCTTTCATTCCTCAAACTGTTTGTGTTTTTTCTGGATGATAAATTTATCTTCAGACAGCTTCAATATGACTAATTAACTTTGAAATATAAGAACCAGATGTGTGAGCTGGAGAGCTTTCTGAACTCATGCCAGGCATTTCTTTCCCCCCCCCCCCCTCTTCGTTCCCTCTCCTCTCCTTTTCCCTGCGTTGAAATCGCTTTGCAGACACCCACAGCACATGGAAAAACCCAGTTGGTCGCAGGTCCCCTCCTGCCCTGCTCTGCCCCAGCACAGGGTATGTTTTGCCACCCGATGTGGCGGAGACATGGGCTGAGCCCTCCTATCCCTTCCTTACTGTGGGAAGCAAGCTGCCACATGAAAGGAAATCAAGGCTGGATGTGGCAGAAAGTGATTTCTTTTAAAGCAAATCCTCCCGTGTGAAGTGGGTTCTCCCCTTCTCTTTTCATGAGATGATCGCTCTGAGCTGCTCGAGGAAGGGGACATTTAGGTACCAGTGAATAAAGCAAAGCCTCTCTGCTTAGTTTTTCTCTCTTAACGTGTGGCCTCATCCCCATTGCAGGCGCAAGGGATGGGAGGGTGGAACCCCTGGTTGAGGATGGAGCTTTGGAACCCAGGGACCCGTTTTCGGTTCTAAATCACTTCTGCTTTCACAGCTCAATCCGGTGTGTGTAATAAGGCGAGGTGTAAAGGTTGGGATTGAAACGAAGCTCTGGGAGCAGCTCTGGACTAAGGAGGGGAATTCCATGAGGATGGCGCTGCTTGAGCTCTGCTTGATACGGGAAAGGAAAATGAGGGTTTTTTGGATCCTAGTGCTGAGAAAACCTTTCCTTATTCCAGGCCCTGGGCTGGGGCAGCGTCTTTGTGCGAGATGGATGGGATATGATGGAGAGGTGCGGGAAAATCCCGGGATGTGCAGGTGCATCAGAGCATCTCCGCACAGGCACTGCCAGCCTGCAGCAAGGTTGTCTCCACTGGGAGCTTCCCAGGCTGAGGGATCAACTCCAGAGGAGCCAGGGGGACAGGACAGGACTTCATCTGCCCCTTGTTATGGCTTTGGGTAGGCACGTTTGGGAATTGCCTGGCTCCATTGCCGGCAGTAGCTGGGTCCCCATGTCACTGGGGCAGCGACATCACCCATCAAACAAACTTCCCCAAGAGCCTTCTCAGCCAGCACAGACTCTTCAAACAAAGTGTAAATATTCGTGTAAATATTCATGTAAAGAAAATGTTGATTTTGGTGGAGATTTTCCCATTCTCCTTGGAACTGGTATCAAAATAATGTTTTTGAAATGGCTTTTTTTGAAAGACTTCTTCATTTCAACAACCCCAAATTTATTCCATGGAATAACTTGGTGGGTCGGTCTGTTCAAGGAGATGGGTACCATCTTTTAACCCGTTCCAGCACATGGTCCTTTACAAGCGTGCTTCATGTTCACTCCTGCCTTCATCAGTGAGAGCACAAGTGGTTGGCAAGGTCAATGCCTTCAGTTACAGCTTTCCAGGGCTGGTTAAGCCATGTGTATCCATGCACACGCATGTGGGATTGCTGCTGAGTGCTGTGATCGAGCACAATGAGCTCCCACGGAGGACATCCTAAGGGAAATTGTAAGGATACCCCCGTGGCTGGGAATGGCACTGGAGCAGCAGCTTGCACAAGCAGCCTGCTGATGCCATAAGGAAAGAGAAGCGGATGAACAGCGTTGCTTGGTGTGAGGCAGCTCATGGACTCTTCTGCTGGGCTTCCATTGCCTCCAGACGGATAAAAGGCTCTATCCGGAGGGTGCGCGCTGTGGAGAGGGGAGGGATGCTCATGGGGACCACGACGTAACCGGTGGCAGGGTCCCTGCTCCTCTCCCTGGCTGGAGCCCTTGGAAGGCATCGCCTCGGCGGCACCGCTCGTGGTTTGTTAGAGCGCTGATGGAACACTTCAAAGAGCCCAGCGTTAAAAACGGAGCTGAACTTTCCTCTCCCCGTGCCTCAGCCGTGCCCTAAATATACATAACAAGCTGCTCGGCGCGAGCTCGGAGCCATCAGTGGATGTTGACAGCCTTGATGCCTCGGCGGGCAGGATCCAGCAGCATCTCCCGCTGTATGGCGCTAGATGTTTAATAAAGTCAAACCCCCCGGATCAAGGAGGCTGCGGTCCCTCCCCGCTCCTTTCTTGTGCTCTGCTCAGGCTCTTTCAAGCCTGCCTCCCGTCTCTCTCCAGAAAATCCTTTCATGCCTCCCTCGGCAGACTGACATCTTGACAAGTTGCCACGAGTGACATCTGATTTGTACAAATTTCAAGACTAATAAATCTACCTGTCAAAGCGGAAACTTTAAAAGGAGCGAAGCCCAGCGGGTAGAGTTTAACAGAACTCAAGTTGATGAAACTGTAGGATGGAGAAATTATATCTGTCACAATCCACCCACATTAGTTCTGTGGAGATGTTGGCAACTGAAACAAACGTCTTTCACAGCCTTGGAAAAAAAAGAAGGGGGGGGGAGAATATAAAAGGCGACTGTTAATACTGTGAGTAACAAGTAACAGTTCTATTTGTAAACTAGCACATTTATTTATTTCATTCTTAATTTGCTCATAGACACGCAAGGGAGGGAGCGACCCTCCTGCTCCCATGCGCCACATCAGCTCCAGGGATGGGACACGGGGTCTGGATGCTGCGGGTACCTCGCTAGGGTTATGGCATTGGGGATGTGCTGCTGTGGGTGCTCATGGGGTTGGTGCCAACCTGCTGGACCCAGCTATGAAACCCTCTGGATGAAAGCTCCTCCCCAGCCTGAGCCCAGAGCAGTGTGTCACCAAGCTCCTTTTCTTGCTGGTGTTCTCTTCTGTTTTCTCTCTGCTGCTGGTTCTCGGTGTGCACCAAGAGCCAGGGACACCCCAGCTTTGTCTCCCAGCTACAAACCCGAAACTTCCTAAGGGCTCTGCTCAACTTCATCCCCAGTTTGCGGTTCATTTCCCCAGGAGGCTGCAAAATCCCACAGCCAGGGAATGGCTTTGGGAGCGGAGCATGGGATTTCCTGCAGGGAAGGAGACACAAACCCCATCCCGTTCCTCCACCTTGGACCCAGGGACTCTGACCCCATGGATGAGCAGCTCCAAAGGGCGCCGAGTGTTTGAAGAGGAGGTTGGAAAAGCATCCAAGCACAGCAAGGGAAGGAGATGCTGACGTTCCTCTTTATTGGCTCTCCTGTCTGAGGCACAGACGTGAGCAGCCAGTTCATTCTGCGTGTTGGAAGGAGATTGATGTGAAAGCCGCACAGTGCTCCCATAGCCACGTCTGCAGCACTGAGCGTGTCTTCAGGTGTATCTAACGACTGAACAAAACCTCCGAGCTGATGATTTATGGCAGCCAGTTTGGTTATAACTTGCCCATCTCCTTCCTGCATCCTCCTCAGCCTGTAATATTGCTGCCTCACCAGTGAGGATGTGCTGGCTCTGCGCAGAGAGGGAAGGGCTGCCAGTGCCTTGACTTGATGTGGGCTCACCCCTGGGCTCTGCACATAAAGCAAAGCTGCCCTTCATCACAGCACAGCACTGGGCAGACCCATGTGTGGGTCTGTAGCCTGCCAAAGCACGTTTAAATCCCGCTTCGAGTGCTGGCCGGGCTTCCTGCAGGTCCTCAGCTTGTGAGGGTTAATCACAACCAGCACTTCTGAGTCCTGGGCGCCCTGATGAGACAGGCGGTGGTATGGAAAGGTGCCAGCCCTGAAGTCCAGTGAGCGCTGGGGTCCAGGCACGGAGGGATCCACATGGGGACAGGGTGTTCATGGACCCCAGTTTCTCTCCATCAGTCACACATGGATGCTGTGAAAGCCAAACATTGCTCTATCAGTGGACTTAAGGCTGTGCAGGGTGCAGTGCCCTGTCCAGTAGCATGAAGGCAGCACACAGCAGAGATGAACGCATGGACCAGCACCAGTTTCCATGTGGAGGAGCACAGTGGCTTTGTTGTCAAGGCAGCAGGGTTGGTGGAGTTGCACGCAGGTCACATCACCGAGGGCTTGCTCTTATACCCGTGCTTCTCACCCAGGACCACTGCCAACAGAGACCCCATGGATGATGTTCTGCTGACCTCAGCCCCCTGAACGCCTCAGCCTCAATCCTGGCCAAGCTCCTGCTGCCCATCAGCACCCAGGGGCCCCTCCGGACCATTCCTGGAGCAGGGAATGTTTGCAGACCAGGAGCAGCTGCAGGGAGGAAAGGGCACGGTGAGGACGGCTGAGCCCCATAACTCAGGGTGGAGCAGGTGAGGACAGCTGCCGCTTCCCAAGGCAGCCGCTCGCTGCTCCCAGATCAAATGCTGCAGGAGAGCCGGGAACATGGGGTGCTCGGGACTTGGAGCTCTCCCATACGGCTCCTGCCCATCAGCCCTGAGCCCAAAACCCTGACTGCGGACCCAGGTTGAGGCTTCCAAGCGCAGGGAGGACTTGGATGAGCCCCTGTCATGGTCCTGCTCCTAGAGAAGTCACCATTCCGCACAATGGCATTCCCGTGGGATGAAGCATTCACTGTGGAACCAGTAGAACCCTCTCCTCATCACGCTGACCACCTGAATCTCTGATTGGTCTCTGAAACCTCATCTCTCCCAGCACAGTAACATCCACATTGGGATCATCCTGGGCTATTCCTCACTTCCAACAAGTTGTATTTAGAGATGTGCTTCCATGGAGACCTGGTCAATAACGTGTTTTGCTGTGGCTGTGGAGGTGCAGAAGCAAGCCATGCAGGCAGCTTGGTTAATTGTCTAACAGGCTGGATGGGAGCTGAGCTCAGCTTCAAAGTCACACAGGAACAATCCTGCTGATGGGAAAGCTAAGGCAGATAATACGTGAGATGGGAGGACCTGCCAAGCGTCTCATCTCAGGTAGCATTCCCATGTCCTTCACTGGGGTCACAGTTTGTGCTTTGTGTTCTCCCAGCCTCCATATTCTGGGATTTTAGCATCAGCATCCCACAAAAATGGTTTTTTTTTTGTCCTTCTTTTCAACATCTGTATTATTTCTGATGGAATTCCTGCTTTGAGGGCTCTGTTGCAATGAAGACTGAATAGAGTGGCTCTGATCCTGCTCACCTCCATCACTGGGGCTCAGCGCTGGTTTGAGTAGGTTCTGGACCAGGGGGACCTGCACCCCTCGGGTCAGCTCCGGCCTTCATTCCTCTGAGGCCTGGAGCTTCCCATTTGCATTGAATGGCATCGGAAAACCTCTTGCTCAGAAAACCGCAACACGCAGGGCTTATCCAAGAGGAATTTAAGTCGCTGCTCTGTGATAAACTCTGGTTAGGGAGATTACGACTGTTTACCCAAGAAGTAAATATTGCTCAGTGCTTAACTGCTGCCAGATCCCAGGGAACAGGGCTGGGCTGCAGGCGATCCCGCAGCTCCGCTGGAAATGGTGCTTTGCCATAGGGATGATCTTGGGAGGGTTGTAGAGCCTGGCGGAGCAGGGACACCCATCCCTGTTGCCTGATGTGATTTGCTGAGCTCAGCTAACCTGGTAAGCTGGATGAGGGATGGCAGGCTGAGCCTCCACGTTATTGCTATTACACTTCCATCACTCTATACCCTGTCCACCTCATGTGGCACCTACGTGTCTTGACAGTGAAATTAAGTGTGGTAAGGGAAAGGTTTCCTCTTTCCCACTAACACCTTGCAGCTGACACTGGAGTTGATCTCCAGCTGGGCGTTTTATTCTAACGTGTCTGCAGTTTAACAGCCTGGGATCGTAGCACTGATGCTGCTGCTGCCAATGTCCATCCCTGCTGCTGCACCCTGCTCCTTAGGACAAAGCCCAGCACGTGAAGCATGGAATACCGGACTGCTTTGGGTTGAAGGGAGCTTAAAGCTCATCCAGTTCCAACCCAGGGACACCTTGCTCCAAGCCTTGTCCAGCCTGGCCTTGAGCACTGCCAGGGATGGGGCAGCCACAGCTTCATTCTGAAGATGAGCTTTAGGTGCCTTCCAACCCAAACCATCCTATGGTTCTATGGCCTTTGCAGGGAGCAGAGGGGGGTAACTTGTGATCTTTGCATAGTGAACAGCGAGCAGATCCTTGCAGACAACAGCTCTGCGCATCTGCATGGATGGCAGAAGAAGACAGATAGACCCTGTTGTCTTTCTAATTCCCTTTGTAACGTGGGGGCTCCCCTCCTCGCCCGTGTGCTTATCTCCCCTCCAGGTTTCAAAGCCACGCTAATCATATCCATCACACGACTCGCATTAGCAAGGCAAGCTCCAGGCTGTCACCGCACCTCATGTGCGGGCATATGTTCCAGCGAAGGGCCGGGTGATTTAGAGGGGACCATTCACATTCCCAGTCATCGCTTCAAATAAACAGGCTGAGAGTTTAATGATTTCAAGGTAAAGCTCTTTTATTAAGACAACAGAGGGAACTTTTTTCAACCACAGCTGACATCACTGTAATAAATCACCATCATGTCTTGTGGGATTGAAAAAGCCAAAATCCTGTCAGAACTGATTTTCCTGGCTACTCATGCCTCCAGAACAAACCATGTGTTTTTAATCAACAAATCTTTGTTTTGCATTTCTAAGACCCTCGCACTCTTTAAATAGTTAGCATTTACCAGAGGGATATTTTAAATTCAACACACTGCTTCCTTACTGAAGAGATTAGGAAACAGGACACCGCATTACAGACTTACTGGGCTTGTCCGGGGGCTGTTGGAAATTGGTTTGTGTTAGGTCCATGCGGGAAAGGGAAAGGCTTTCCCATACTTGGCTTTAGCACATTAGACCTTTTTTCTCCCCAAAATCAGGACATCTGCTGCTTCTATGGGTCCAACCATTACTGAGGTAGAACCCCGTGTATTCCTAGTAAGGGAAATAACAGCCAGAGAGGTGCCCAAAGCCCCCGAAGCCAGCAGGGATATATCCCCCTTTACCCAGCATCCCATGGGCAGCCCTGCAGCTGCTGCCCTGTGCTCAGCATCATCCTGGCTGTCCCTGCTCTCACAGCTTGTTCCTGCCTGGGATGTGCCAGGCTTTCCCACTGCATTCCCCCCACACCAGCAGTGTGATCCGGGGTGGGGGGGGAGAAGTGTCACCTCCCTGCTCCAGTTCCAAGGTCAGGCTGAAAGCGGAGATGTTGGGATCCTCTTTCCCACCGTGCAGGAACCCCTCCTGCTCTGCCTGCTTGGCACAAATGTCAGGGCTGAGAATAAACCCGGGATGGGGCCCTGTGCCAGGGAATAGCCAGAACCTGTGGTGTCCACGGGGTGCTGCCCGAGGGTCCCCACAGGGGCCAATTGGGACCTAATTCCCTGTTGAATGGTGGCTTTGGGTTGGAAGCCCTGCTGGGAAAGGCTGGTGACCGGGGTCCTTGTCCCCATGGAGGATGCTTTGCGATGCTGCTGCACCGTGGGTGCATCTCACAGTGCAACCCCACCAACAGCCCTTTGGGCTGTGCTGGAGCACGTCGAGGGGGACAAGGTGACCTCCTTTGGAGCCCGCTCCACTCCTCCACTGCAGCGGCAATGCTGAGCATCCCCACTGCTCCCATGGACCACAGCAACCCCCTGGTGCCCCCGCAACCCCTGCATCAGGGATGAACTTTCCCCTTCGGACGAACTCCTGTCGGCCCCTTCCTGCATGACCCCATCCCTGCCTCGCAGACCCCCTGTGGGCAGCATGAAAGTGACCTGTGTGTGCCAATTGCTCCGACACCCTCCCACAGAGCCCAACCAGATCAAAGCCCGCACCGGGAATCAAAGCATGTGACAGGCAGGTGTCCGTCCCCCTCGACAGGGCCACGATTAATCACAGGGTCTATCCCACAAGGAGATCAAACCGGGCCTCCCGCGGCTGTTGGTTAAAGCCTGCCTTCAAGTTACCCTAATTACAGCTTTCCCCTCGCCTCCCTCGCCTGACTGCTGTCCCATGACCGCCCCTTTCACTCCTTAAAACAAAGGCTGCAGTGAGCAGCTTGGGGCAGCCGGAGCTGCTTGGCCCCAGCCATGCTTTGCCGTCCCTTTCTTCTCGAGCTGCCGCAAAGCCACAGCCTGGCAGGGGAACCTTTCCCGCGGGATTTGCCTTCCGTGAGGTTTTGGGTGCGTTTGTTCCAGTTCTGCAGCTTCCCATTCATTTTCCCTCCTCCTAAACGAGGAGAATTGGCTAAAAAGCATCGCGGGTATTTGCACAAGTGTTGGGCTCACAGCAGCGGTGGGACCCGGAGGAACCCCCTCGTGCTAAAGGCTCCTCTCAATCCCCCTTCCCGAGGTTCTCCTCTTGCAGTGACATCAATAGTGGCATTTTGATGAGAAGGCAAAGGAAATGCTTCTCTCCAGCAACGCTTGGCTTTGATGTGCTTCAGGGTTGCATAAAAGCAAGCCAGGGGAGGATCAGACTGTTTCTGTAACCAAAAACTGGGGGGGGGGGGGGGGGGGAGTAGGGGGGTTAAAAGCCCATTTTAGACACGTCACATGAAGAAGAAGTTTTAAGGTTGTTCTTTTCCCCTTGAATGTGCGCATTATTTCACTCACACAGAGGGGAGCATAAAAGAAAGGCAAAAAAAATCACAGCGTTTCACTGAGCAGCCGCTCGCAGTTGGGAAATCAATCATTCCCGTGGCAAATCCTGCTGCAGCCAGGGCTCATCCCTGCCTCACCCCATGGCTTGTCCCCATAGAGGGACCCTCACTGGCTGGAGGGATGGGTGTCCCCTTGCTGGTGCAGCCCGGGGTGCTCAGCTGTGGGTCACTGTCCCGGGGAGCTGCCCTTTGCTTTTGAACTTGGTTTGAAGGGGGCCCGTTGACAAGCGGGCTGTCAGTGCTGGCTGTGATTGATGGCAGCGCTGCAGGGCAGGACACGGGCTTCAGTCACCAGTGCAGGTTGACTCTGGCAGCGGGACAAACCACCTTCCCTGCGCCCCCTCTCCCGGCTCACAGGCGATCACTCAACCCCCTGCCCCAAACCTGACCTTTTCCTTTCCACAGGAGCCTTGCTGAAAGCAGCGTTTCTTCCCCAAACCAGAGGAACCTCAGCGGCATCCAGAAGTCCAGGCTCTTCCCAGTTCCCACCGTGAGCATCCTCCCACCCTGCCTGCTGCTGCCTGCCAGGGGCTGGGGCTTCACCACCAAATCCCTGCAAAGCTCCTTGGAAAGTGGGCCTCCTCTGAAAGGAAAGCTGGAAAACCCAGCCAGGAGCATGGTGCAGGTTCCTCCTGCTCGCACGCACGCACGCACGCACGCAGCCTAATGCAATGTTGTTCTGGTCTTGGCCTTACATTATTAATAATAATAACTGTAAAATTTTGTTACCCACTGCACACAGATTGAAGTAGGCAGATAAAGGTCTGCGGGCTCCACAACCTGCTGCTGGGGAGAGATGCTTATCTAAATAAGGTGGGTTTTCTTTTAAAACCCAAGATAATAATGATAATGCTAATAATAATCACAGTAATAATACCTCTTTTTAGCCTGCTTCAAGAGCCAGATCTTATCCTAAACAAGAAAATAATTCCAAGCCCTGGAGAACGCTTTGAAAATTAATATTGATTATTAGGAATAATAGTCCTACTAGGAACCGCTTCGCACTGTCTGGGGAAAGGATTCCTCCAGGGCCAGGTAATAATCACAATCATATTTAATATCTGCACTGCACTTTCTATCCTCAAAGCAGATTAACCTCTTCTCTACTAGCTCCATTACTCAGCACCGGGCTCGCATGGATGGAGGTGAGAGCTGGAAACCTCTCCCACCCCTCAGGCCCCAGCATAGGTGGTCTCCAGACCCCTTGCAATGATCGCCAAGAGCTGGTGGCACCTTGTGTCCCTCCATCCACCCCTTTGGCCCCCTCTCCTGTGGCAGCTCCGGCTGTGCCAGGTTTTCCGGGACCACACAATGTGCGTGACATGCCATTTAACACAACACAATGAAATATTGAAAAGGCTTTCAAAACCTCAACATGTTGAGGCAGAAATCTATGGAAGATGTTTAATACTAATTCTATTAGGCATCTGAGTTAATGAATCACAACTGTAAGAAATCATGATAATCCAGAAGGCATTAGTGACAGATTAGCTTCAAAGCTACCATAAAAGTGCCATAATGCTTACCTAGTGGCATGATTAATACCAGCAATACATAATGGCATTAAGAGGGATGGAGCTGTGCCGCAGCAGTCTGACAGCCCTTTTGCTCTGGCCATCACCCCAGAGCGCCCGCCCCGACCCATGCACCATCTCCATCATAGGGCACCAGACCCATGCTGGTCCTGGCACTACCATGGCCCAAATCACAGGGTCATTTGCCCAAAGGAATAAGCCCCAGGTGTTGTCCACTGACTTTCTGTCTTCCTCATCACAATAGCAGGGTGGAAGGTGGGTGCTGCAGGTGACTGTGCTCAGGTGGTGATGAGGAGGCAGAGGCCATAAATGGGAGCTCAGCATCCCCATCACTAGTACCACTGCTGCTCCAGGGCAGGGCTGGAGGGTGTTTCAGCATCCTCTCCTGCTGTCTCCTACCCAGAGCTTGGCCTGCAAGACCAAAGCTGATCTCCACTGAGGACCACATCAGGATAGCTTGGAGCATTGCTTGCACTTGCTGGCCGATGGAGGTCCAGCCAAGCGTGCCCTCGCTGGCCAGGCGCTGGCAGGCACTGCGGTCCTGAGTGTCAGCAGAAACGTAAGTGGAACAAGTTGCTATTGAATGAAACTAGACGTCTCATTATGGCTTTTCAGGATTGTTTTCCTACATCTTTATTGCTCAGGTTTGCTTAATTCTAGAGTGGATGCCTGCCAAATTGTCTATCAAATTACCTACTGGCAAGTAAACTGAGATTAGTTCACTTGAGTGTGGCCCTCTTTTATCTGACTTATAGCCAAGCAAAATATGGGTTTAATCAAGGGAGAAATTGGACATGATGTTTCAATGAAAGATAGCAGGGTACTATCTGTTCAATGGAAGCAGGGCAAGACCCAACCTGGAGGCATGGAGCAGAGGAGGGCTGGCCAGTGCAGCTCCACAAGAATCAACTGAGGGTGATTGCTCTGGGGCTGTGTGAGTGATTTGGGGATGCTGATAAACTCATCCTGTGCCCAGAAAACTGCTTGGCTGTGTCCTTGGTGGGGTTGTGATCACTCAGTGGCCTTGGTTGGGCTCCCCAAGTGTTCACTGCCCACCGTTGTGTGCCCTTTGGAGCATCTCATGAGGTTGTGCCGTTTCAGTGGTGTCCTGTGCGCATCTGGCTCCAAGCAAAACCCTCCTGCCCTAGAAAGAGGTGGAGCAGGCGCTGTTGCTAGCGCAGTGCTTGCTGATGCTGGTGTGCAGTGGGGCTCACCCCAGGTCTCCTGCAGGTAGGGCAGGTTCTCAGTTCAGTTGAACTTGCACTGACTCCATCCCAGCTCTTCTGATTTATGGTGTTGGAGGAGGTGGAGGGAACTATTTCACCCACTACCTATAGACCTGGAGCCCCTGGCAGCGTGGGCTCAGCCTGGGAAGCCAGGAGGAAGATGAAGCTGCAGAGGTCTGTGGGGAGCAAGCACAGGCAAGCATTGGATGCTTGCTCAGGATGTCTGCAGCTCATGTGTAAGATCTCTTTGTGCTTCCCTTTGTGCCTCTGCTTGGGAAAGTGAAGCGTCTCAATACATGGGCTGGGGGAGAGACATGGGGATGCTTCTATACCCCAATAGTTGTGGGGCTTTCCATCCTTCCCATCTCACTGTGCCTTGCTGTGGGGACCCTGGGCACGCAGTACCCACAGCCCTCAGCTCAGGGATGGTTATCACAACCCCTGTGCTGCGTGGTGTCATTTTAAATCCCCACCTCCTGGCATCACAGGAATGTGGGTGCATTCCTCTTTGGGTTTTTTTTCCTTCCTCCCCTCTTTCATTTTAAGCTGTTCCCAACCCTCACTGAGGCAAGCTCAAAAATTCGACTCCTGAAGGCTCAAAACTAGAAGGTAAATAAAAATCACCCCAAAGTTAATTATACACTTAACAAGTCATGATTCTTCTAAGCCCGTCTCATTCCTTGTGGGGGTCTGACTCATGATTCTGAGCACTTGCAGTTGGCGATAATATCTTGCTGTAATTTGAATTAAACCACTTGTAGCAGCGCTCTGTTCTCTAATTTCATTTAGGCCCAGTGGGTGTCCTGTCTTCCTGGAATTTGTTGGCTATCTAATGAGAAGCAGCCCGGCAAACCCAGTTAATGAATAAAGTCAGGGGGTGAGAAAGGGGTGGGTGGAAGTGGGCTGTGCGAGGGGACCAAGGGAGGGGTTTGTAGGGCCATTGGTATGGGCTCCTTGTGCATCAGGTGCTGTGTGAGCTGCATCCCTGCAGCCGCCCCATCTGTGTCCCCCTGGTCCCTCCACAACCTCTTGACCCAGCGCTGAACTCAGGGCTCAGCCTGGAGCTCATCCCTCCCACCCTTTGGGCTCTGGGGTTTGATCTTTGCCATCTGCCTGAATTTTCCCTGTGAAAGGAGGATGTTTGCCCTTTTGGGCAGCCCCGTGGCCTGGAAGAGCTGCTGCGTGTCCTGGGGGGACCCAGGTATGTGCCAGTGCCTGAGGCCACCACCAAACCCAAGTAAGCAGCGCACTGCCTGGTCCCTTGCTGCCCCGCACCAGGCTGTGTGATGCTGTGAGATGCTGGGGGGTGTCAGATGGGCTCCATGTGCTGCTTGCTCACAGGTTATGAGCATAACTCAAAGCTGGGCACGCAGCCTAGCGATGAAATGGTTCCTCCTCTGCCAAAATAAGAAGCCAGGGGTGTTTCCAATGGGGTGTTTTCCATGGCCTCCTCTGTTCTGTCTCCAGGAGAGCCACTTCCACCAGACCTTTGCCAATGGTTCCTGGGCAGGGAATGTGTCCCCAAAGCCTTAGGTCCCTCCTGGGTTTGCTTTCACGAGCCATTGCTCTCATCAATCCCATTTTGCAACTGGGGCAGGAGCATCAAACCCACTGATGAGGAAGCAGCCTGGTGCGGTGCCACAGACCTGGTGCTGCTTGTGGAGATAATAATGGCACAAGGAGACGATGTTTTCCCTTTGTGTTCTGGGGGGGAATTAACAAGAAAAAGGGGGAAAACTGCTTGGATTTTTACGTATTAAAAAGAACAAGGGGAAGAAAGAGGTTTCCAAAGCGGTGCGAGGCGCTGAGTTGAATTACAGAGGCTGGGGTCGAATGATTAACAACCCCCCCGCGCTCCTGCGTGGCCGTCATTACTCACTCCAAACCTGAGGCTTCTCAGTTACATACCCCAGCCCGGCCCGGCCATTTTTTCCATTGACTGAAAACACATTCTGCCTGAAAACAAACTTTGGATCCCCAAGGCTTGGCACGCCACGGGTCCTTCACCGTGTTTAATCAACGGGAAGCTAAACACTTTCAATCTGTGATGGCTCATTTGGAGAGGGAGCTTTGGGCCCTCGGTAGGTGCCAGATATAATAAGTCTCCCCTTTTCTTTTTCTGAGGCCTACTCTTCTAATTTTGCTATTTTTCAATGTCAGACCCGTCTTTTGAAGAAGTTTTATTGGATTTCCTGCTAGACTTCAGCACGGCTTTTTCTTTCTTTGGCAGGAATATCAAGCAGAACAGGGGGAAAAACTCAATCATAATCTTGGAACGAGGGTTATTATTAGTTAGGATTTCTTTGTCTGTTTGCACAAACGCATTAAGAGCCCTGCGGGTCAGTGGGCCCCTGGCTCTTGTGAACCAGCCCCTGGTGCTGGGCCCTGCTGTCTGTCTGTCCATCAGGGCATGGCATGGCCAGGGTAGGCTGGGGCTGGGGGGGGCTCTTCTCCCATTAGCCAGGGTATTTCTAAAACCTTTCCAAGATTTCTTATAGCTTTGGCTGATCCTCCATCCCCTCAGGAAGCAGAAGAGAAGCGGGTCCAGAGGGCAGGGCTCTGATGCTGGCTGTGCTCTGCCATGGTTCTTCATGGAGGTGGGTGTTCAAGGACCAGGCACACGTGCTGGGTGCTGGCTGATGCTTCTGTCTGCACACACAAGGGATGCCAAGGGGCTTCTCTCTGCCCACCAAGCTCCCGTGTGTCTGGGACCAGGTCTGTGCTGCCCAACACTGGCTTTCCCACTGGCTCCAGCTGGTGAAGCTCAGGGGATCCGCAGGGATGTGCTTGCTTTTTCCTGCATCCCTCTGGTTTACAAAGGCCTCTGGTGCCTGCATTTCTCTGCATCCATCCCTTGTCCATCCCGGTCTTGGGATTCAAAGCTGGCCTGACTTCCCGCCTGTATCCTGCACTGCCAACCCCTGTGCTTCAGATGAGGGTTTCAACAACCAATTCCTGCTCCCACCTCTTCCCAAAGAAAGCAACGAGCGGAGCTCCTGCCTTCTTAGCAGAGCAGCTTTTGCTGTCTCAAGGTTTTCCAGGGGCTCTCAAAGCTTTTCCTCCTTTTTCTCTGTCGGTGTTTGAGGTTAAGAAGCCTGCTCCAGTATTCAATAAATCGCTTGGCATGGCGTATGCCAAAACAAGAAAATGGAATTCAGATTAAAGTCACCCTCTGGCTAAAGTGATAGTTTATTAAATAAACTGCAGCGCTGCCAATCAACTCTGCTGGCAAGCAATCCTCTGACATTAATCTTTTTTTGATGTGATTTAGGGTACACCTGGGCCTTTGTAGAGTATCTCCCATAATTTCTTTCCCATCTCTCTGGATCAAGCTGCTGTGCTTGGCTCCGTTGACAAATTCCCCAAGTAATCCCTCAAAAGATTGGAGAAATGCTCCAAACGCTCCATTAAATTTATTTTCCGTGCTTTAAGAGCCCCAAAACTATGTCCAATAAATAAGTGTTCACTGTGATTTATTGAAATGCTGCTCTGATTTAGAGTTATAGGCAGGGAGAAATATGTCACCCCTGGGAACTGGAAGACCAGCCTCACAAGCGAGACCAGATGTGCTGGTGTAGGATGCAGGGGAGCACAGCCAGGCCTGGGGGGGGGGGCTCCAGATCCTGGACCCTGCTCCCAAGCCCCAGCACAAAAGGTCCCTGGTCAAGTTGTCTTGCCTGAGAAATTTATTGTGGTTGTAGTTATTGGGGGAACCATCAAAAGAGTAATTCTGGCCCTTGTTTTTGCACGGGCCTTTTGATGAATCTGATACTTAGAAATATGCCTCCCACAAGACAGGAAAGCCATTGAGTTAAAATTAAGTAATCTGTCAGTAAACTTGCTGGAATCAAGGCCAAAATGAAACCTATGAAAGCAAAAGGGGGAGAAAGGGAGCCGGTGCTCTGTGTCAGCCGAACCAGGGCTGAAGGCTGCCTGTTCTGCAGGTAGTTCTGTCATCCCTGCTCTGTCCCTGGCAGTGTTCAAGGCCAGGTTGGACAGAGCCTTGGGTGACATGGTCTAGTGTGAGGCATCCCTGCCCATGGCAGGGGGTTGGAACTGGATGACCTTAAGGTCCTTTCCAGCCCTAACCAGTCTATGGTCCTGGTTGTAAGTGAGGACTTGTTTCCAAAGAGGTTCTATTTGGGTGATGGGCTGCGCCAATTGCTGCAAGGACTCTCTGCTCTGTGCCTATGGAGCATCATGCTGCTAGCATCCGTCCATCATGGCTGCATCTGCAGTATTGGGTACCTCTGCCCCTTGGTACAGCAACATCTGCCTGCTCCTGCTCACCTCAGGGTTCATCCTTTGGAGCATCCCAACCAGGTTCTTGCCTCAAATCCCCCCCAAAGCATCCCGAATCCTGGGGTGTTGGGCCCTGCCTGGCTCCCGCTGGCCTGGCTGCAGTTCAAAGCAAGGTGTGCTGCACCACCTGTGTTTACACTGCACGAGCTGTGCTTTGCTCTAATAAAATCATTTAATACACTCATAACTCTCTTGGCAGGGGCTGCGCTGATGGGGAGTGGAGCAGGCTGACGGCAGCCCGATGGACACAATAACTCTGGAGCAGGGCTGCTCCGAGCAGGAGGCAACACGAAAATCCAGTCTGGAGCTCCAGCGCTGCGGGAAGGCAGACGGCTCCTGTGATATGCAGCCAAGCTCCCCAGGCAGGGAGCGCACAGGGAAGCAGCAGGAGCGCTCACTGGTAAGGATTCCCAGCCGGAGAGCCTGTGGCTCTGCTATGGAGAAGCAGGATCAGGGAAGCGGGAGCCGGCTCTCCCAGGTTTGCTCCTGATACTGCCTGGGTGCCCACCCGCAGCCCCCGGTGCTCAGCTGGATGGGGAGAGTGTTTGGGTATCCCTGCCCCAAAGTCAGCATCATGCTCGTCATGAGGGATGCAGCTCCTGGGGGAAGCCCTGCTGTGGGTGCACGCTGCACTTGGCCAAACCAAAGGTGGTACCCAAGGCTGAGGAGAGTGATGTGATTCCAGCCTGGCACCCAGAATACCTCTCCTACACCCCCCAGTTTGGATTAGATGAACCATTCAAACTCAGGTCTTCCAGTTCTAACCCAGTCTGATAAGCATTGGATAAGGGGGTGCTCTCGGGCAGCTCAGCCCCACAGCAAACAGAGGGAGGATTTAGTACAAGTCTCAAAGATTATTGGTACAACGAAGAGGGATGATGGGGGTGATGGGACCATATCTGGGGTCTGGATCAGGCCATGGTATGGGCAGAGGGGAAGGTGAACCAAAGGGTGAACAGGGAGAAGGAAGGGGGGGAAGGAAAAGAGCGAGGAGGCATGTGTGTGACTGGTAAGAGAAACAGGATTCATGGTAATTTCCTGCCAGATGCCTGAGCTCCTCCAGCACGCAGACGTTTCACATGCGAAATATCAAAGCGTTCCCAGGAACAAATGTACTTCCTGCAGCTCCTCAGATCTGCCTCCGTGCCAGGGACACCGGGAAGAGCAGCATTCCCGCTGCCAAGCCCCTGGACCGGGGTGTTGTAGGGGTTATATGGGCATCACCCCATGTTCTGCTGCTGCAGGCGTTCCCTGCGAAACGTCAGGCTGGGTTTTTGGGAAGCTCTGCCTGCGCCTCCCCGGGTGCTTGTACGCAGATTGGTCCTGACAGCTTGAATTAATACGTCAGGGTGTCTGATCCGTGCTGGCGACGGGCCTTTGACCCTATCAGCACAGTGCTGCTCCGGCTGAACGTCTCCCAGCCTCAAATTGATTTGGAGTTCTATAAACATCCTGACGTCGGGGCTGGGAGGGGAGGAAGGGGGAAGAGAGAAGCTCCTCACCCCCAAGAAGCAGCCGCGCTGCATGCCGGGATGGGGCAATGGGATAGACACAGCCTCCATCCCACCACCTTAAAGGCAATGCCTCTCACCTGGTTTCACGCTTCTTTGCAGTTCCTATTAATGCCTTACACAGTTGGTTCAAAATCTCAGTATATGTAAACCCCCCCTTCCGGTGAACTTGATTTGATGCTGGGTTTCAAGCTCTTTTTAATGCTCCAAGAGAAGTGGTGAGGTTCATTTGGTTTCATGGTTTTAGCATGGTTTAAGAGCTCCAAGGTGATCCCAGCGTTCTCCAAGGATAAGGTACCACCATAACTTGCTCCTCACACCCTTTCTGAGGCCTTCTGAACCTTGCGGCAAATCTCCCTCACTCCTGTCCATGTATCTCAGTGCTAATGAATGTGTGACCCTGGCACGTAGGAGAGAAACTCATGCGAAGGACCCAAATAATCATAAATCAATATTTAACTGTGCATTGTTTATTATTCTCTATTTACTGTCTATTGGCATGAGAAGTTAATACTGACTCAGAACACAGTGTCAATAACTGCAGACCTTGAAGGCTGGGGAGGATGGATCCTGATTAAACCCCCTTTGGCTGCTGGTATGTGGGCTGGGGCAGAACTGGCAGCTCCCTGATGGGAGAAGGTGCAGATAGAGCGATGCTGGCTGAGGATCCTCTTTGGCCATGAGTAAGTGTTGCTTTTGGCTGCCTTTGCCTGTTATGGGGATGTAGAAGACCTTTCCAATGAGCTGCTTTTGCCCCTGTTCTTCATCCTTGTGTGGATCTGTGCAGGACAAGGACATCACCCATCACCCCCAACACTGGAAAGGTGTCCCCAAGCTTGTAGCCATCCCACAATGACCTTAGTGTGCATCAAATTGGTGGGATAGAGGGTGGAAGCATCACTTCATCCCTGCAGCACATCAGTCCGCTCCTTTCCCACTCACCCGTCCTCGTCTCCCTGCTCTCGGTGCATGTGTGCCTGTGCTGCCCCGGCACTGGTTATCCCTGTGCCAGGTTTCCTCCGGCTCTCGAGGCAATGGGATCACAACAAAGCAACGCGACTTCAAACGTGTCCCAACCTGTTTCCTTTTCAGCCCATCAAGTCCTGCTCCAGCAGGGAGCTGGCAGGGGAGGCATCACCATTGCACTCAATGGCTGGGGGGCAAAGCAGCCCAGGGAGGAGCAAAACCCCCCCACGAGGAAGGCATTTGGGCTGAATTCGGCTGCTTTGGTGCTGTTTCCCCGCTGTGCCTTTATTGCAGCTCTCCAGGCCAAGCCTTTCAGAGGGCTCAGCAGGGTGGAGGATGGCTTTTGGGGAGGGATCCTTGGCATTCTCTGCCCCTTTCATGCCCCTTTGAGGTTTCTTAGGCAGGAGTCCCCAGTTGTTGGCCACCATTGGAAGCCTTGGCTTGGCCACGGGTGGATTTCCTCAGCTCTGATGGGAAAAGCAGCGGCTCCCTATGGACTCGGGTCCACCATGGCTGTGGGGCCCCAGTCCCAGGGCTGACCCTGGCACAGAGCAGAGCAGTGGCCCCACAAAGCCTCCTGCATTTGGCTGGCCATAGGACTGAGCTGGTGCCGAGCAGCCCTGGGAAGGGGGGACCCATCCTTTGGGGCCGCAGTGTCACTCCTGGAGCCTGCCCGCTCCCTGTCACGTCTGTCACTTCTCATTAGCACCCGTCAGCCGAGTAACACGACTTGACTGATGTAATCAGGGCTGACACCAGCGGAGAGGATCTCCATAAACCTCACACCATGCAGCTTCCCAGCCCACGGCTGCGCCGGCTGTTTAATGGAAGCAGTGTTTGGAAGTGCCTGGCACATGGGGAAAGGGGTGTCAGGACACCTGGGCTCCCCTCAAACCGAGGGTCTTGATCCAACCAAGCGCTCCTCAGTGGGGCTGGACTCAGCCTGCTGGAGGGGAATCAAGATGCAGGCATAGCCCTGGGGATGCTGGGCGATGCCAGCGTGGCGGGTACCAGCGGAGCCCTGTGTGCTCTTTGAAGCACCCAGCCTACAGGCACCCGCCGGCTGTAGCTTGCACCACGCTCCTGCTCCCGCCTGTTTGGCCTCAGCAGCGCCTGACGCACTGTCTGCTGGCACTGTGGCAGGGCACCTACACAAGAAGTGGATGCAGAGGGATTTGGGGTGTTTCTAGCTGTACCCATCCCTCGCACCCCTTCTGCAACCCCGTGCCATGGCGCTGGTTGCAGCCATGGTTGCATGGTCTTGGGCAGCTCCTAAGTGGCTTCAGCAGGAGTTTGGTGTGATGAGGTGTGAAGTCCACAGGGTCTGGGTTGGGTCTCATGCATGTAAAGGGCATCCCTCCGGTTGTGCTGGGCACTGTGGCCAGGGGCTTCCCAATGCGCTCAGGCTGGCAAAGGTGTGGAGATGGGCTGTGGGAATGGAGCTAGGGGTAGGAGAAGAAGGAAAAACAGGGATTTGGGGTCACCTGAGGGAACTATGGCGTGGGGAGTAGCAGCACTGAGGTCTCTCCTCTCTCCTGCTCCCTGCCATCCAGACTGACAGCTGCATTCCCCTCCAGCCACAACAAACCCCAGCACATTCAGTCCCACATAAAACATTATCTTGTTATTCCAAGGAAATTCCCGTCCCCCCGGGTGGGGAGTCACAACTTACGGTCTCCTTTGCCATCCCCATATGGCAGAGGGATGGGGATGGTGCCAGGGGGGCGATATGGGGTGTCCAGCACCCCAATAAGGGTACACAGGCAGTGGTACCTACCTGCCTCCCATCAGCGGGCACATGGGAGCAAAGAGCAAAGGTGGGGTGGTGGGGGCAGCGCTGCCACTGACCCCCATTCCTTGTGGATCGATGGATGTGGCAGGTTTTGGTGGGTTATTTGCCGAAAGTACTTTCTCACTGCAAGTGTTGTATGGAACGAGCAAGAGCATCCGGCACTTCGAGGAGATCAATGCCTCTGCATTTGTAAATAGCCCCGGAAATCGATGGGGGATGTAAAATGCATTTCATCCATTTTCACTGCCAACATCTCCTTGTAATTAAAATGCTATTTTAATAAATGGAAATGGGGAGATTCACTGCTGGGGTTTTGTCACCCGCCACCGCCATTCCTTGAGTCCAAACCACCCCAATGGGGCCGAATTGCTTCCCCTCATCCTTTGTCCCTCCTGCTCTGAGCCAAAGCCATCCCATCACCCCATCCCCTGGCTCACACTGCAGGCTCCAGAGCAGCTCCCAATGCAAGCTCATGGGTGCAGCTCTCCTGTGCAAAGCCTCTGAGTTACCAAAGTGCCTCCTTAATCCCTTGAAGCAGGTATTTAACACCGTGCACAGACGTGTAGGTGTCGGGCCCATGGAGCAGGGTGGGGTTCTGCTCTCATCAGCTTTTCCTTTCCTTTCCGTGTGGTTCTTACCCTGCAGACAAGGTGCACCATGGGGGGAATGGCCCTAAACTAAATTCTCACCTCCAAAGGGCAGAGAACATCCCCTCCCTGTGCCTTGGGCAGCTCTGGAAGTTGAATCTTAACCTATTGGTAGTTACGGTGCGGTAGCCACTTGTTAGTTACAACATAAAACCTATCCCTATGTGAGAGATGGGTTTATGGATGGAATTCCCTGATCAGCGTTCACGGAAGCACCAGGATGGAACGTGGGGAGTAGCAGGGAATAGTTCTTTATTTTCCTTTTTGGTAATTATTTCTCTGGTTTAATACAGGCTGAGCTTGGAGAACGTGAAAGGAAAACGGGAATACTGAGCATTTGCTTTCAGAGGAGTCTCTCTTGTTGGTGCTAACCATGGAGATCTGGTTGAGCCACTGGTTGCCCACACAGCACCAAGCCACCAAAACTCCTTTGGAGCACCATAGAATCTTCCCGTATTTCCCAAGCAGCCAAAGCTTTGGGAAAGCAGCATGTGCAGGGCAGCATCTGGCTGCATGGGGCAGGATAGCGAGGGCAGCACTGCGGAAGTGAGGCTGGATTTAGCAGAAGAGGTTGGGAAGAACCGATCCCTGTGGGGCAGCCAACCTGCTGGCATGGATTTTGCATCTTCCCACTGGCATTTCACCGCAGGCCTTGGAGGAGATGCTGCGGGGTGTGAGCTGACACGGCTGTTCCTGCGGTCCAGCTCCTGTTTGCCCACATGACAGTTGGTAATGGGGTGGTTTCGAGTGTTTAACCTCTTTTAACGGGGTCTCTGTGCTCACAGAGCACCAGCAAATGCTGCTTTGGATGGGAGGAGAGGAGGGAGCGAGGGCAGAGCTCGCTTTGCCTGGGAACGCCGTGATGCCGGTGCCCGCCGAGCCTCACCCTACCCGGGAGAGGGCACGGACGTGTCCGGACAGGGTCCCAGACATTCCTGGGAGACACACACCTGAGCTCTGGGAGTTCCCAAGGCAATTAGCATCTCTGTGCTAACCGTGGGCTTCTCCTCTGTCTAGGCAGCTCCTTCATCAAGGTGTGGATCTGCTTTTGTCTCCGCGCAAGCAGCGCATCTCATGGTGTTTAATTAGAAGCTTGGCACGGCGTGCGCAGTCACAACAGAAACGCTCTGTACAGCGATCGCCACCAGCCAGGTCAGTAATCCCCTGCTGCCCTGGGTGCTTCGTCCCCTTGGGGATGCACTGCTTTCCCCACTCTGTGCTGTCACGGTGAGGTTTTGGTGGGGTTATGGCCGTGCTCAGAGCACTCAGTGCCAGGATGCAGCCCCAGGACATGACACTTCTCTGAGCGCCGTCCCAGCCCCTTCGCTGGGCACTGGCCAAGTGATGCAGCGGCTCATCCCTGTCACCAGCAAGCAGCAGGCAGAGGCACTTTTCATGTCTGTAAGAGCAGAGTGGAAGTCAGCAGAGAGATAATTACAAGGCAGCGCATCTCTGTGCCCTGTGACTAAGGCACCACATAGAGCAAAGGTAAGAACAAACCACCAGAAGAGCAAATAAATAAAGAAGGCAGCTTTAATAATGGGGTCATTACCTAGCTTAAGTACACAATCATCTAGCATTTTGCTAAACTTTATGACACATGATGACAAGTTAATAAATGAGATGTCTTACCAGCAGTAAAACAGCTGTTACCAGCCACCTTCTATGTCTGGGTAGCCCAGAGCGAAAAAACCCACCAAGCCAAATGAAAAGAAACTGGTTATTTCTGTTTGTCGAAATAGCCCAGGTAATAAATCACCATTAATGATGCTGTCATTTATCAAAGGGAAAGCTCTTGTTGCAAAAGCCTTTGAAGTCATGGCACCTATAATTTCCTACCTATAAAAAGGTACCTTTGTGTGTGTGTCATACCTGGAGCCGGCGGCAGCCGGGAGGTACCGGGAGTTCATCGCTGCCCCATGCCCTGTCTCATGAGCATGGTGAAAGGGGGGGCTGCCCCAGGCAGGCCACCATGGAGCCCCACATCTGGCAGGGGTCGATTTGTGATGGTTTCAAGGTGGTTTTCCTCTCCTCCCTATAGCTAATAGCTTGTTTACCCAGGAATATTTAGGTGGTTAATTCATGTTAATTAACAGGGATCTCATGTGGTTAAAATAATCAACTTGACATTCGCAATGGCAGGAGCAGGACTTGGAATTACTGGTGTAGTGAAGCCCCTCGCTGCTGAGGCTGAGCAGACAGAGGTCAGCCCTTGCTGAGCCTCAGTGGAGGAGCCTGGATCTCCCTGCTCCCCCAGCCATCATTATGGTGATGTGATTATTCAGCATCTTTACCTAGCGCTGTGTGCTGCATGCACCTCATCGCTGCCCCGGTCCTTCACTACACAACCACAGTGCAGTGGGAACAAGTCAGGGTGACAATTACAAACACGAGCAGTCGGGCTGTCATCAGAGATTAAATCCTCTGTCACCAGAGAGCGGGAGGTACCAGCATTAGAGCTAAAGGAACATCTCCCTTTAGATGTGAGAAAGCAGCAGGTCCATGTAGCCGCTGGGAAGAGCGGTAGCAAGAGATGGGATCGCGTGGGTCAGACACACAGGATCACTGTGGAGCTGGCGGCTGTGGGGACCCGAAGGGCACAGCGGGGCTCTGCCCAGCCCTGAGCATGCAGAAAGGTCGTGTAGAGCAGCGCAGCCCCGCTCCATCCCTTTGCAGAGGGGATATTATGTTTAATGGGAGCGCTCTCACAGCGCGGCCATAACACCCCCAGCACATCCCCTGAGCGAAGGGCTCCGCATGCAGCAGGGAGGCATCTGCTCCCCGGAGCATCCCTCTATTCAGGATGAATGTGTTTCTTTTCTGGAGACTTCAGGAGGGTTTTTTCTTCCTTCTTGCCTATTAAATGAGGCAGCTCCTACGTAGCTTTGTCATTTTTCTCCTCCTGAAGACGCTTTCTCCTTTCTTCTTGTCTGAGCGGCAGGCACCTCACCCGCCTCATAAGCATCTGCTACAAGAAGTCTTCACCTGTCACCTCTTCTCAACTGACTGAAGAAAACAGGATAGGAAAGCTATAAATAATTAAGAGCCATCCAACACAGGTGCAGCCACTAAATATCAAACCTGCCTGAGCATCACCAACGCTCCCTTGGTAGCCAAGGGGAAACTAACCTACTTTGAAAGAAGGAGGAGAAGAGACACAGGAGCCACGTGCTAAAACTGTGGCCAAACTGGTTCCAGTTCCTATTGAGGACTCCTGGCCGTGGACTCACACTGGTGAGTGCAGCTCCCAAAAGTTGCCATCATCCAAACAGACCTGGAGAAAGCATCCAAAGGGAGTACAAAAGCAGTGCCCAGTGCATGCAGCCTGCTCTTCCCCCTTGTATTTATGGGGAGAGAGGAACCTCTTGCATTTCTATTGCTTCTCCCTATTAACATGCATGATTTACTGATCAAATCCCACAGCCGTCTCGGAGCTTGTAAGAAGTTAACATCAAAGCTGTGGAAGGGAGGGAATGGCAAGTGCTGGAGAGAGATGTCACATTAACGTCTGGCTCTCTGAGAGCTTCTGCATTTTAAACCTTGTTCATCAAGACTTCGACTTCATCACCCTGCTTTGTGGGAAGGGAAAAGATGCCACATACAAAGAACTTAACTCCTGCACAGGAGAGGTTCTGTGGCCTGGGACAGTGGGGATGGTCCAGCCTGGAGAGAGCTGCAGCCAGGGCAGGATCTTCCACATTGAAGGATGTAAATCCTGGTGTCATCGGGGCATAACAAGGCTGATGAGGGTGAGATAGAAACTTCCCCTTTGGCTGCTTGGGTAATTGTTGGTGAGGGCGTCAGTGCAGCAGAGCATGATTAAATCCCCAAGTGAGCAACCAGGGAGATAATTAACTTTTGGAACAACTTACCTGGCGTATCCATCACTTAAGGTCTTTACGGAGCAACCGATACCCTGCTGAAAGCTGCTGGAGGTGACCCTGCAGCCCAACTGGTGGGAAATATCCTCCTGGGATTGGAAAGCACTGATTTACCTGACTCTAAATGACCTGCAGGAATCCTCCTGGCTCCAGCTCACAGCACAAGATAGGAAAGCTGCATAATGTGCTGTCAGCCTGCCCTGGCCTGGAGACGACAGGGTCACCCCTAGCCATGCACTGGGTGCACGCTGGGCTCCCAGGGCTGCTGGATGCTCCACCATTGGGATACCAGGGAAGAGGCATTTCAGCTCTCCCACTCTCAAACTTCCTGCACTCAGGCCTGGTTATTGGTGCTTTATTGAAGTTTGATTTTGCCCCATTTGGGGATGAAATAACAACTGTTTCTGCAAGCTCTGTCACTGGGAATTGCTGCGTTGTCTCCTGCCACCTCTGAATGCCAGAGCCCGGAGGCAGCACGGATAGGTGGGATCTGTCCCCTTGTATAGGCCAAGCAAAGAACCAACAAATTCCCAGGAGGAGCCATTCATGTTCACTTGTGTCTCAATGCAGGAGGGAAGCAGAGGGACAGGAAAGAGTTTCAGGGGCTTTGCCTGCATGGAACAGAGCAAAAGATCCCATGCTGCTTGTGCTGGGATGCCCCCCCGGCCCTTCCCGTGGGGGCTGCAGGAATCTCTCTGGACACCCATTAGCCAAAGGAGCTGCTTTTATTTGGGCTCCATGGCACAGTCCCAGGGAGATTTATGGCCTGAGAGCCTTTGATGTGGGCCCCTGATAAGCATCAGGAATATTTTCGTTTCATGACAATGTCAGGCAGTGAGCTGGGGCTGGAGGGGGTTTATGGGCAGTGATGTTTCCTGCAGCCACATTCCTAGGGAAGGCCAGCCATTAACAGAGAACCATAAACGCCCCTCTGGAAGGCTTTATAAACAGAGGGAAGCTTCTCCTTTAAGGGAGAGGATCGGGGAGTATTTCCATTTCAATCAGGGGCATCTCTGGAACAAGACCTCAGCAGAGTTTGTCAGGGGATTAGCTCAGGAAAAGAGGGAGTGCAGGATTTTTCCCCTTCGCACTCACTTGCCTGTTATTCCAAATTAGGCTGTTGGTGTTCGGTTGGAGGAGGGTAATGAAAACCAGAAGGGAGCTGCAGAGAGAGCCTGCCTGCAGGCAGGGGATGGGAATGGGCTGGAGGAGTTCAGGCACACACAGAGCATCCGTACCCTTGAGCAGAGGATGCTGGGATGGTCCAGGATGCAAAGAGTAGAGGGCATTGCGTGGCGTAGCATGGCACTGATGGCAGCTTGGGTAGATGCAGCACTTCTTCCCATCATGGTCCCGGCTGTATCCTGCCACAGCCACCTCTGCTCACTGTCAGCTGCCGCCCTGTGATTTATGGGAGGTTTATGCTCTGTAACACAAACCCACTGAGTGCTTTTCTCTTCCTTCTGGTCATTAAAGCCCCAGCACTGAGCACACACCTGGCATAAACAGCTATAAAACAGACATGGGTTCGGCGCTGGGAATGCAGCCCGGCACTGGGTGCCCATCCAGGAGGAGGCAAAAGCAGCTTCCCTGGTGTGAGGAGGGGGATGTGGCCAGATCAGGCCTTGTACAGGCTCCGAAGCTACATTGCAGTATTCCCAGGGGTCTCTTTGGGGATGCCTTTTAGGGCAGGAATAGGGATTTCTTCCTCACCCGGACATCCCAGGGAACTTTTCTTCTCTAAGGGCCTAATTCCAGGGCTGAGCTCCTGGCTTTAAAGACAAATGATTAATGCCCAACAGGTTTGAGCTGCCCAGGGGTTGGGAGATTCATACAGCAATGGTTTTCCCGAACTTTACTGAGGTACCAGGGAATGGAGGTAGCAGGAATACTTAAAGCACATATTTGGAGGCAGTGGGAGCCGTGAGGAGCTTTGGTAGGGATGGAGAGGAAGCACTGGGGCTGGCCAAAGCCCTTTGGTCAGGTAGTGGGAGAGGAGGAGAGCCGCATCCAGGGATGGAGGTTGCCCTCTTTTTAGGTCCCAACTCTTCCCCGTGCTGGCTAGGAAAAGGGAAGGGGTTCCCATCAAACAGTGTGTATTGCTGCTGGTGGAGGCACAGGAAGGGAGACCCAAAGGCTGCTTCTGGCTTGAAGCAGCATTCCCAGAAACAGAGCATCTAACGAAGGCTGCAGGCTGCAGGAAGAGCTGTGCTGCTTTGCTTTATGGGAGATGTCTCAGCCCCGGGCGCAGCCTCAGCATGGGGCTTTCTGCTAAGGGAGCAGCACCACCGCATCCCATCCAGAACAGGACCGGGCTCCATCCCTTCATCCCCTGCTCAGGAGGCTCTTGCAGAACCTCCCTCCCCTGATGGTTTTAAGCTTTCTTCTGGTTTCCAGCCTGAATCTTTTTCATGGCTAATTTCTCCCCTTTGTCCTTGTGCCAACATTGTTCTTTAAGTTAAACAGCTCATGCCCCCGCCTGGTGTTTACCCCCTGTGTGTTTATAAAGACCATCATTTCCCTGCTCAGCCGCAGTGCTCTGGGATAAACAAGCTCAGCTCAGACGGGTTTTGGTTGCTCTTCCCCCAGTGCTGCATCCCACTGGCCAGCCTGGTCCTGGACCCCATCCCTGCATCCCCCAGGACACCCAGTCCCCATCCCTCCAGCAAGGCGGGAGAGGTTTGGGTTGGGAAGGACACCCACAGAGGGACATGTGCTGATTCCTACCAGCACCGGTGTGAGCACCAGCACAAAGACCAACGTGAGATGGAGATGGGACAATGGGGTGCTGGGAGCATGGGAAGTTTCTCTGCCTCCCCAGCAAGCAGCATGGCAGGACAAACAGGTTTGGTGGGTGGTGTGGAAGACAAAAAGGGAAGGTTTGCCCCGCATACCAGTGCTGGAATAAGGAAGTCCCAGCCCAGCACTGTGAAGAGCAGGCATGGGACGATCCCTTTGCTGTTTCCCCACAGGAGATATCCCCATTGACATGGCTTTATGCAAGGAGGTTTCACCGGCCTTCCCATGACTCCCAGCCACGGGAGCAGGACAAGGAGGGAACAGAGCTCCCGGCCCAGCCTCCTCTACCTTGGTCTGTATTTCACAGCAGAGCAGGTACCCATCCGCCGTGTCACAGTGGAGAACCAAGAACTCAAAGCAATTTTAAATGAACTTTCAGAATGATGAACAAAGAGCCCTTGCCCGTGTTATACAGCAAATAAATCACACCAAAATGATAGTTGTAATTCCCAAAAGTACACAGAGAATTGATTTCCCGATGACATTTATCATGATAAACCGGTGCAGCAGCATACAGGCACATCTTAAGTTGCAGCTGGTTGACTCCCTCCCATTTATCACCCATCCCATCTCCACCGGCCGCATTCGCACTGTTGCACAAGTGGTTATTGCTCCTAAGGACAACAGTCCTGGGGCCGGTTTCAGCTCAGCCTGCGCCAAAGCTGGGGCTGGGTTTGCCTCTTGCCCCACGCTGACTCAAGCCGCAGGCGCGGGTATAGGGAGAAGAGGTGGTTTAATGGCTCACCCAGCACTGTGCCCGCACAGGCAGGCTCCCGAGCCATGGAAATAGTTTCCATGGGTGGACACAAAGCACTTCAGGATTGCTGGTTGAGGCTGGGATGGTTTAAGCCATTCTCCAGCCCGGGCTATGGGGAAATGTCCCAGGATGAAGAGCATGGAGCAGCCGAGCTGAACACAGGGTGAGGGGCCAGGGGGAAGGAGCCGGGATGTGCCATGGAACAGCTTTGGATCTCACCCAAGAAACCCTCCCCCAATTCCTTTAATGCTGGAGCAGGACAGGCAAGGAGCATCGGCCCCAAGCATCCCCAAACCCTTCCCAAAACCCAAGGCCGTTGTCCCAGACAGGGAATCCAGCTCCATGAGGATAACCTTGCTTTCAGTGCCCAGTCAGATTTGTAGCTAGCTGTGGCTGTGCATGTGTCTCCCTTTGTCAGAGCCTCGCCAGCCTCCTCCGCTCGCCTTTATTTGTCTTGCTGCTGTTGCAGCGAAAATGTATTGGCTTTGCAGTTAGTGATTACACGTCATCACATACCCAATTTATAACACCATACCCCAAAGAACAGCTGTAATAAAGCCAGGCCAGGAAACAGCAATGTTATAAACCAGAGCAGTCAGCGCAGAGGTCCCTGCATGTGTGCAGGGAGGAAAACACTCGAGACGGGGAGAAGGGGAATGTGTGTGCCAGGGATGGGGGCTGCATCCCGTAGGGATGTGGATGGGGGGAGCAGGGGTGTTCAGTCCCTCCAGTCTGGGCACAAGGGGTTGCAGAACCAGGCCTGGTTGGGCTTCTGGATGGGGGGGACACAGCTTTGCATTCAAGCAGACCCAAAGCCAGGCATAGAGTCAGGGTTTCCATGGTCTTAGTCCTGCTCAGCCCCTTCTCTCCAAGGAGAGGAAAGGCAAAGCGGGGGCTGTTATCTCCACAAACTTTGATTCTCCCTCCCCACCTTCCCATGAAGCCCCCCAGGCCCGGAGCTATTGTGCCAGGAGATGCTCTCCAAGAAGGTTTACCCAAACCAGCCCTTTATCTCCTGTTATTCGTGGGCCCAGGAGACACAAACCCTCGCAGCAGGATGGGCTAATCACCTGCAGCGATAGAGGAGCCCATCCCGATAGCAGCGGGGCTGATAAACCAGCAGCAGCAGGAGCAAAGGTAGAGATCACCTCATTTCATTATCAGAAAGGTTTTGTTTAATAACCCAGGGTAATAAAATGCACCTCTGGAGGGCTTTGCCCAGATAAAGGAATGAAGTCGGTGATAAAGTGGGTTTGAATTTAGCTACCACAAAGAGCATCTGAAAGCCCATTGTTCCACCAGCCTCTGCCCATGACCTTGACCATGTCTGGTGCTGCTCCTGCACCCCAGCGTGCCTGCAGGGAGGGATTGGCCTCCCAGATGGAACTGGGGTGTACCAAGGAGCCGGGATGGGCCACGCATTGGTGGTGGCAGCAGGACCATCATCTTCCAGGGTGATGTGGTTTTCCAGGGACAGCAGAGCTTTGGGAAAGGGCTGAGGAGAAGTCCACATGTGCCCTAAAACTTGGAGCACCCACACCCCTGAGGCAGTGTGGATGTGCCCATACAGCTCAGTAGAGCAGAGCCTCATCCTGTGCCCGGAACCCAGAGCCCAATAGCTCACTGTGTGATGCTGTTAAAGGAAAAAAGGAGTGAATAGGATCACAGAGAGTCTGGTCCTGGGTTGTGTATGTGGTGTAGAAACTGATGTTATGCAAATGCATTAGCTTCATAAGCTAATCAGTCCGAAAGGTCAAAACTCACATTCATAATCGGACTAAACAAAAAGCTAATTAGAGGCCTTTTGTGTGCCTAAATGAGGCCAGAGAATTCCCCCTGCTCCCAGGGGCGAGGGATGCTCAGGAGGGCTCTTGGCAGGATTATTCCTTCCACGAGGTATTTACTGGTAAAACCTTCTTGTGGAATGAATGGAAATAATGATACAGAAATGGCACCAGACCCGGAGCCTGTATTAGTGTAACATTAAACTGCCATTACAGGCTCAAGCATGAATTCAAGAGGGAGGCCAGAGCCGGAGCGTGATGCACGGAGCCAGGCGGCTCTTGGGATGCAGCTGACGCCACATCTACCCCGGGCCATGGGATGGGTGCTGCCCGTGGGACATTCAAGGGCATGATGCTCCATCCCACATCCCCAGCACCAAGCTCAGCATCACCCACTGCAGGCTCATCCCCTTGGCTCTATTGATGCAGAGCAGCACAACCACCCCGGCTCCATCACCACGTTGGACCCTCATTTTGATGCTTCCCTGGGAGCAGCCCTAGGCCTCACCCCGGCTGTCAGCGGCACCATCGCTCCAGCTGGTCTGGAGCGCTGGATTCCTGTTGCCAAGATATGGATTTGGTTTTAATAACAGTTAGTGCAAACATCGTAAATTCAGTGCTGCTAGAGAGAGTTTTTGAGAACGTCCAACTCTGGCTGTAATTCTTCACTCGCCCCAGCTGTTTGTGCTCTGCTCATACCTGACATGCTGCTTTGAAATAGCAATCACTGTATTTATAAGAAGGGAAGGACTCATAAATATGTCAGGAGTGGAATATACAGCGCCATATTTCACCATTTTCTATTTTCAAATGGTGAGTTATGGCTGCAGAAATGTGGTCCCATTAAAGGTGATATGATGTATTTGGTGTCTTGTTCAGGAGCCCATCCATCACCGAGACAATAAAGAAAACCGCACTTACTTTTTTTCCCTGTCGTCTGTAATTTATGATGCCCAAAAAGCTGTAACCTTTTGGCAGGCTTTGCAGAAACTGCTGCACTGTTAGCAACTAAATAACCTTTTATAAGGTTTTAAATGTGTTGCTACAGTCTCAATGCACTTGCTGTATCGATCCCGAAGATCCTGCAAAAAAGGGGAAAGGAACATGATCTATAACAGGATCGATAACGGGATATGGATTGTTGAGAGATGCTTCTAATGATTTTTGCCAGCCATCATCTTTCAATGTGCTGCTCCCCATCTTTTAGGCTTCAGTCTCTGCTCGAATTAATTAACCTCGCTCAGCCCCTCAGTATTCCAGTGCTCCAGACATGGACTTGGAAGGATTGCAACGCATCTGCAGCCTGCGGCTTGGTTGGAAAGGGTGGGAATGATGACACCAGGCAGGGAGCAGCGCCCCAAACCCAACATGCAACCGGGAAGGATGGGAAGTGGAAGAAGCCCTCCCTCTGCCAGCTCCCAGTGGCTTCCTCGCTTTGTCATTTATGTTTTCCTCCCCAAAGCAGCCACCAAATCATTATTAACGTTATAAATAAAAGGAGAGGGCAAGTTATTAAATGTAAAATATGTGGAGTCCTCCTCGAACTCGCTGCGTAGTTCATAAATATGATGGCTTAATTTCATCTGTAATCCAACCGGCTGATGAAGCATTACACAGCTCTCTGTTAATTGAAGTTGTTAACAAAGCTGAAGAGAGATTATTATGTATAGACTTTTATCCTTCAGGGGTATCATCATAACAGATCATAAATGGAAATGAATTCATCGCTCCCACATGCCATCGCGGGATCCCTGCGTGCAGTTTTATGCCGGGCGGGTGGCCAGCGCAGCCATAGGGATGGGATTTGGGATGGTTCCCGTCTGTGAAGGTCCCCATCCCCTACTGCAGCCCCAGCACACAGTCGCATGGCCTGGCCAGCGCGGCCTCATCCCATGGCTCTCCTCATGGCACCTTTGGGATGAGCTTCCTGGAGTGCAGTTCTGGGTTTGCAAAGCCCTTTGGAAGCCTTTACCTGTGCTGTGTGATCATTGCCATCGTCCGGGGCACACGATATATCAGAGATGATGGAAAATCCATTCCCTTGGCTGATACATCCCAGCCGGAGCACTCAGGCTGGTTCATTTGCTGCAGGACGAGGCGAGTTTCTGTGTGGAATCAGATGAGCTTTAAGGTCCCTTCCAACCCAAACCAGTCTGTGCTTCCATGATTCTAGTTGGTGATGGGTAGTTTATGGAGCAGTGGCTCCATATTATAGGAGAATATCCCTTCCCATGGCTTTCTGTGGTCACTTCCGAGCCCTGGGAGATGCCAATGCCCACCCCAGCCCCACAAATTCCCCCTCCAGCCAGCCCGCTCTGTGGTGCTGCAGCCTGTTTGTGGGCTGTGCTGCTTCCAGGTGGAGTGATGGAAACACACAATGCTGTTTCCCTCGCCTGGATCCCATCGCCTTTTTCCACGCAGCACATCATCCAGGAAATTCCCGTCTCTACCTTTGAGGAGTCACCGCGATTCTCTGGAACGCGTTACTTGCACCCCAGCAAATGCAAACGAACGTCGTCCTCGCATTCCGCCGTGGCAATAAAGGGGAATGTTGACATCAGCCTTGAAAGTGGAATTAACGTGTGCATTATGTGGTGTGAGAGCGAGGTGTTGAAACCGGCGGCCGAGGCTTTCCAAGGCACAGTAAAGGACTGTTCTGGCAGCGCCGCAGGAGCACGGCGCTGTTCCCAGCAGGCAGGGGGAAGCTGAGTGCTCGCCCTGTTCCAGGCTGGATTATTGCTTGTGCCGGGCTTTCAAGCCCCTGCCATTTTGTCTCGTTACCTCTAATGTGCTCCTTGGTTTATTGCAAGCTCATCTCCTTAGGAAGAGAGAGTTACAGCGCTGTCAGGCTCTGCTACTCGCTGATAAAGAGCCCCGGCAGCATCAGCCTCCCCACTGTAATCCCTCCAACAACCCCCCTTTCATCGCCGCCCCAGGAACCCTTTGAAGCAAGGGTAGGAGGGACCAATCCTGCCTGCAGCCGTAACCCTGGAGGCTCCATGTTAACACCTTGTCCACCTTACGGAGCCCCTTAAATCATGCGCCGAGGGGAAGGGACAAGGCTAAGAGCTGTATTGATCCCTTCTGCAGCGCACGGGCATCCACCACGCTCCCAGGTCCCCCGGTGAGCACAAAACCTGGCGTGGAGCATCAGTGAGAGCATCCCCAGGGCTTCACCCATCGCACCATGGATGCTGCAGGTCCTGGTGTGTGACCGATGGGGAGTTTGGGCACGGATATGAGGCTGTTTCCTTGGAAAAGCTTTGACTTTCTGCCACCAGAGGCTGGGAGAAGGGCAGCAGGAGCTGGGGTGAGGCTGGTGAACAGCACCAGGTGAGGATGAGATGCACAGGGATGGGCTCATTGGGTCAAGTGGGCTTTGGTCGTATCCTGTCCTCTGAGATTTGAGCAGGAGGGTGAACTGGGTTAACCCCTTCTCTGCCTCCTTGTCAGCACCTACACTGTTTGCTCAGCAGCATCGCACCCCAGGGTGGGAGCCCCCACCTCCATCCAGCCCCATCCTGGATGGTGGGACGGGTCCATTGATGGCATGGGCTGCTCCATCGCCTTCAAAGCAGAGCTCCCTTGCAGCAAGGTGGCTTCATCCCTGCACATGGGGGCTTTGCCTGCGTGGAGCAGGGGGACACAGGGAAAGAGAGCAGGAAGCGTTTGGAAGAGGATCCCTGGACGTGCCTGTGTGCACGGGGCCAGGAGCTGGCTGCAGGCTCAGCTTGGAAACTGCTGCTTAATGAAGAGTGAGTTTAATTCCATAGCCCTGAAGGAATCTGTGTCGTTGTTCAGCACGGGGCGTTATGGAACAGGTCATTCTGCAGACACCCTCTGGAAGGAGCAGGATGCAACCACAGGCTCAGCATGGGACTGGAACCGCCGGCACTGGGGTTTGATGGAGGCACCACAGCGAGCACAGGGTGAGAACTGCATCTGCAGCAAGCAGAGGTGAGGGGACCCCCAGAGCATCCCATGGGATGGGGAGATGTGGGGCTGCCCTGGGGGGCTCACCATGGCCTCTGAAGAGGGTACCACCCCCTGGCTGGGCTCCAGGACAATTCAGGTTGAGCTGTAGATGAGGAAGAAGGGAAAACAAATGATGCCAGCAGCAAGTGAAGGAAGTGTAGGAGCATTATGTAAAGTATTAAATTTAATGCTATTCCATTTTCCATCTCAGTTATTAAATTAACTGAGAACTATGCTTGCACTTAAAAGATTCCTGTCATATTTTATGCACACGATGATCTCAGAGTAATTCGTGTTAGAAATATGTCATGTTAAATTACAGATACCAATAAACCTTACTTAAACTCGGCATTGATCATGTGTGGGAGATAAACTCCACAGGGCCAGATCCCCCCAGTCATGCTTCTCCCCATACAAAAGCCACCTGGGTGGGAGCAGTGTGGGACAGGAGGGATATTCCCAACCCATTTCCCCCCACCCAGCACCAGCATCTCCCGTCCCAGCCGGGCTCGATGGGGACATGGGCACGGTGCTGGTTATCGGCTGAGTGTTGCTTGACATGAGCCGAGGGCGCCGGGCAGGGCGAGGGGTGATGCTGATACCGCTTATCCCTGGTGTCGCCGCATCAAACGTGGCACAGCGAGAGCCTGTCTCCTGTTTGGTGTCACCTCTGCTCGCACCGGCACTGTCTCTCCAGCTTCCCCCTCCTTTCCCGGTTGGATGCATCGAGGCATCGGCGCTTTGGGCCGTGGAAAACCAAGGCTCCTCCTCCAGAACTGAACGTGCTGCTTTTAGGAGGGTTAAGGTTGCGCTGTCACATCCCTACTGCAGGTAGGGAAACTGAGGCGGGGGGGGCAGCCCTGGGGATGCTGCCCCGGGGGCACTGCGTGTATCGGGGCAATGCTGCCCGCGGAGGAGTGCCCCGAGCCCAGCCCAAGAGGGAGACAGGAGCGCGGTGGCCGCAGGGCTCCATCCGCCGCAGGGCTCCATCCTCCGCAGGGCAGCCCCGGCTGACGGCTCCGCGCCGTGACAGCGAGCCAGAGCCGCATTAGGAGGCGCCAGGCTCCGCGGGAGAGGGAAGATGCTAATAATAGGCCTAGGGAGAGAAGGGAGCAGCTCCCTCCCAGCACAGCATCCTTAGGCCAGTGCAGCATGGGACCTGTCGTCACCACGGGGGATGCTGTCCTGGTCCAGGCTCCCATGTGTGGAGCATGCCCATAACCTGCTGGGGGTGGTTACATGAGCTGGGTCGTGGTGCTGCCCTAGAGGTGGATGGACCCCAATGGGGCTCTCAGCGGTGGGAGAGGGGCACCGAGCCCCTTCCCCAAACCCACCCTGCAGCCTCCCTGGGGCTCACCCCATTCCCTGCCTTGACTTAGCGCTGCTCTCATGTGATGTGAGACTCAGCTTTGCTCTGTTAGAGCAGCCTCTGTGCGCAGCAATCACAAGCTCCGGCTGCCCCGAGGCTGCTCCCGCTGCAGCACAGAGGCTTTTCAGGAAAGTTTGGCTTCTGCCTTCCCTTGAATGGAGCCGCTTGTTCTCCATGGCCCCGGCTGCCTTCCCCCCGCTGCCCGGCTCCAGCACCCTCCTCCCTGCCCGCAGCCGCAGCGCATCCAGGCGGGATGCCCGGTTGCTGCCCATCGCCTTCATCTGGAGCACCCTGAGGGGGAAACCCTTTGTCCCCGGGGACCGCTGCTGCTAACCCAGACCCAAAGAGCCCCAAGAACTCAACCAGTTGGTTCCTTTCACTGTGTCAGTTACCGAGAGGCTCCCCAAGGTCAATCCCTGCCGAAGGGCACAGGCTCAAACGCGACCTGCAGGGATTGAACCAGCCCACCATGGACCCTGGGGCTCTCCACCCTCAGTGTGTGAACATCCCCATCCACAATAACTTCCCAGAGCTGCCAAGAGCCATCTTTAGAGCTGCTCTCATGTTATCTTGCTGGACAGGTTGGATGGGGCTTGGAGCAACCTGGCCTAGTGGAAGGTGTCCCTGTCCAGGGCAGGGGTTGGAACTGGATGAGCTTTAAGGTTCCTTCTAACCCAAACCATTCCATGATTCTCTGGTACAACACTGGTCCAGCGCTGAGTGCTGAGCACCCAAAGCCCGGTGCTGAGCTCTGAACCACCCAGCCAAGCACCCTGCTGCCAACACAGACCAACACGGCATCACCAAACCACCCGCATCAGCAGCAAAGCCCTTGCCAAGCTCAGCTCCAGTGGGGACCCCACGCTGGGCACCCCACGGCTGCCGGGGCCATGGGTACCCCTCAGCAGAGCCGCATTGCTCCAGGGAGTAACTGGGTGCAGCAGCACATGCTGCAGGGCTGCTTTAATCCTGCTCCAGGTGGCTGCAATCCAGTGCAGGATTTACAGTGCCCTGACCCTGAGCTGTCAAGAAGGAACAGCCAGATTAATGGGGTGGGCGGGTTCCTGCAATAATCGTTTGTTTGATGTGACAAGCCTGATAGGCGTTGATTTACTTACAGACTGATAGGCTTTTAATTGAGCACCTCCGTCCCAGTCACATCAAAGGCAGAGGTTGACAAGGGGCCCCTTTTACCAAAAGCTCCCAGTGACTGACAGATCCTGGATGCTAATTCTCCCAGGGAGGGGCTTCCCTCTTTTCCCTCTCCTTGCTTTTCTTTCTACTTCTTTTCCCTCAGGATCGGCCACGCTGGGCACAGAGAAAGCCCCTGTTCTTGTGTGCTCCCTCCCCATCAGGCTGACCCAAAGCCTCCCTGCACAACACAGCCGGGCTCTCATCCCACCGCACTGTTCCCATCATGGGGATGCGGCCACCTTCCAGCCCATCCCTGGGGATGCCATTCCTTCGTGGATGGGGCTGGTGAGCGCTCTCCTTGCTGCCCCCAACCTCAGGTCTTGGGGTTGCTCTGGTTCATACCCCTCCTAAAGAAGGGGAGGGATGTACCCTCTGGTTGCTGTATGCCCCTTGCCAGGGTTAGGGTGCACCCATGGGTGGGAGGGCTTCGGATGGGACCACTGGGACATCGACAAGAGCATCCCAGGATGGTCCTGGTGGACAGTGAGTATCCCTGCAGGGCGTGCGGCACATGCCCATCACCAAACCCACCTCCTGCGGCAGAAGGTGGTTTAAAGAAGCTGGAAAGGGAGGCAGAAGCCAATCCAGGTTGGTTTATCAGTGGTTTTCTGGGTGGGAAACCTGCTTTACCTGGTTGGTGTCCCCGCAGGGATTCAGTTATCAGAGAGATACGGGTGAATACGTGGATGGGCAAAGAGAGCACAGGGGCACACGCGTGTGTCAGTGCGCACAGAGCACCTCCGCACCCACCAGCCCACCACGTAGGTGTGGAAAAGGAAAAGCCCCAAGTGGCTCAGGCGTTTTGTGAAAGCCTCACGGGACATCATACCCTTAATGGGAAGTTTAAGGAAGCGATGTAAATCACAGCTCCTTTCTCTAACCTACGGTGCGGCGTTCACCGGAGCCTTTGGGCTGGATTAGCGCCGCGTGTTTATGTTTTAAAGGCTGATGTGTTCCTCGGTATCTAAATATGAATTATTGTGACTGTATCAATGATTCAATAGTTCTCTTTGAGATCACAGACTCCAACAAAATCAATGTTCCTGCGAAGGCATTCAGAAAACCGAAAAGAAGAAAAAAAATCCCTCCGAGAAGCCCTTTTGTCATTTGCAACCAATAAAAATGCCTATTGTTACGAAGGGCTCATAAATAACCTGATTTTTGGCAGGCTTTCATACCATACAGAAAATGAATAAATTAAACTTGATTTACAGCCTTTTTCATTCCTATTAGAGTTGCTCCAAACATTTTATGTAACGTACGTGCCAGATGAGCTACACCAAATGGTTCGAGGCTCCGGTCCTGGGCTTATAGACACGGAGTTGTTTGGATTTGCATAGTGTAATTAACTAATCCTGGCCAAGCAAAAAGAGAATGGAGGTGAAAGTGGTTGGTTCTGCTGGGGGGTGGCTGAGGACTAAATGAGCCCACAAGGCAGATCCCCCAAAAGGGCTTGAGCTGGTGCCAGCAGAAAGGAACACCCAGGCCCCTGAAGTGCTTTAGGGTAAGGCCTTTCCCATTGAGATGGGTACAGGGGGCCAGCATCGCACTTTAGAGATGGGGAAACTGAGGCACGTAAACCAGAGTGCTCTCTGCAGCATTACTGTGATGGTAAGACTGGATCTTACTGCGTGCTCCCTCCCCATCAGGCTTACCCAAAGCCTCCCTGCACAACACAGCCGGGCTCTCATCCCACCGCACTGTTCCCATCACGGGGATGCTGCCAGCTTCCAGCCCATCCCTGGGGATGCCATTCCTTTGTGGATGGGGCTGGTGAGCGCTCTCCTTGCTGCCCCCCACCTCAGGTCTTGGGGTTGCTCTGGTTCATACCCCTCCTAAAGAAGGGGAGGGATGTACCCCTGGTTGCTGTAGGCTCCTTGCCAGGGTTAGGGGGCAATACCCCAACCTGTCCTTCCCAGCAGCCCATTGCAGCAGCAGCAAATTGAGAGAGAAACAGGCCCAAACCCACCCAAAATAAGCCTTAACTGAAGTCTCTGTGACCCTGCATCGGCCCCGCTGCCTGTTCCGATCCCAGCCCTGGCTCCCCTCCGGAGCACTTTGATAATGTGGGATGTTCTCCTCCCCCTCATCCCATAGAATTTCACACCAGGAAACAGCTTCATTACATCAACAACAGGAAGACCCCACTGATTTGTCACACAGAAATCCAGCTGTTAGTCACACATCAAGGGAATAGGGGAGGGGAATAACCCCCCCCCTCACCTTTCTTTGCTTTAATGTGCCTTAATGTTAATGGCTGTGCAGAGGAAAGTGAGCTCCCCGGCTACTCAATAAGTAACCATCAACCAGCGAGCATCAGTTAATATCTAAGTGTCTTCCTGCTTTTCCTGCTACATGATTGCTTTGGAAAGAAAGATTAATTCCAACTTTACAACAGAAAACACTATTTTTATCATTGCCAGAAGTCTATATGGGTTTAAAAAAGAAAAAGCACTCGCTTGTCGTTTTACATCTTGCAATTTTGTCAGTTGTTTTAAAACATGTCTCCTGTAATAAATAAGATCATTTTTATGCACTTGTTCTGCAGCTAAAAGCGAGGCCTGAGCTCGCTGTGGAGAGGTAGACTCGGAGGATGGGAGCAGGACAGGGAGATGCCAGCTCCCATGCTTTTGCTTCCCTGCAGGCTGGTAGGAGATGATTTACCTATAGACTAGGAGGTAGACAACTAGCACCTGAAAAGCTCTTGGATGCCCATCATGCAGTGATGGATAGAGGGAGACGTCCCCTGTATCCCCCCCACTGGCTGGGACCTTCATGGGACGAGGGCTGCCGCCGTGCCCCATTTCTCCTAGCAAACACCCCAGCTTCTCCCAGACCAGGAGTGTTTTCCCAGTTTCCCTGGAACTGCATCCAGCGGCAATAAAGGCATTTATCCCAGGGTGCAGCAAAGAGAGATGCTGGAAGAGCTGCAGTGATTTAAATTCATGTCTTCTCCTATCCCACCACCATTTTCCACACAGGCTGCAGCGCTCAGATCCCTCTCTCCTTCTCCAGCCTGCATGTTGCTCCCTGCCCGTTCCTCACTGCCAGCACCACCAGGACTTGGGATGCCCATGCCTAGAGCCATGCCCATGCCCATGCCATGCCATAGCTCACAACACTCAGAGCAACCTCTCAGCAACACAAGAAGATGCTGTGAAACTGAGGGGGTTTCCAGCAATCCCTGCCCATCACTCATTTCCTAGCTGGCTTTAAACATAGGTGGTGCATCACATGTGCCTTCCTCTGGAAGCACCTCTCTGCACCGTGCGGATGTGGTGGAGTGTTGCTGGAAAGGGACCCGGGGAGCAAAGTGTCACCCTTAAGCCTTTCCCGGGAGCATCCCGAGTTGCTGAAAGGTCCTGAACTTAAAGAAAACCACAATTCCACATGGATTTTAGGATGAAGACTATGACGAGAGACACTAAGGGCATGCGCACCGAGCAGGATGCATCATTATCCATGATGACTCTTTGGTGATGTTTCAATACAGCAAACACAAGACAAATCCAGATGTGCCAGCGCCAGGGCAGGATCAGGCCTTTGGAACATCCCAAGCACTGAGGCAAGCGATAACTGCAGCTCTGGAGGTACCACTGCTTAGTGCCCTCCCTCTGACTCAGCATCACCACTGCTCTTATGCACGTGTCCCACCTCACTTCACGCTCTTTTGTCAGGGCCCTGTTGTTGTTGGCATCCAACTCGAGTGACTTTGAGGCAAGTTGGGGTGTTTCCATTTCCTCCTGGCTTGAATGGCTCCTTTGAAAGGCAGCGCCTCTCCCTCCACATCCCCGCGCTCCGGATTGAACCAATCTTGCGGTCGGCTCTGGGAGGGAGAAAGGAAAAGGGGGAATAAGCCTCACCATGGGGAAAAGGGACAGGTCCAACCATCAGGGTGAATGACAGCAATGGGAGAAGGAGGACACAATGTCGGGCTGTACCACGGTGATGCTGGTGCTCGTTGGGGAGATCCAGAACCCGGAGCAGCCAGGCTTGGTGAGAGGTGACCGCATGGACTTAATAATAGCACCACAGTTGGAACATAAAGCATCTGCCAGGAGTTAATCTGATTAATTAGAGGTGTCTTTCTCCCTCTTTCCCCTCTCCCCGTTTTGGGAGGCAGGAAGGACCCGAAACCCAAACACGGGGAGGACAGAGGTGGGTCCATGCCATAGAGCACCCAGAGAGCTGCTTCCTCCCCACCACAAGCAATCACCATGAACCTGCTAGTGGTGAATGCAACACCTTCAGCCAGGGGTATATGAAGGAAAACATGAAATGTCCTCATGGAAAGAGGAGCTCATCCCCTCGGAGGGATGGTGGATTTCAGCCTCCCCCCGACCATGGAGCCCCGGGGGTCTGTGAATTTAATTCAAGGATGCCTGGAAAAGGTAACCAGAAATCAGGAGTTAATTGCTGGGAAGGTCAATGGGGTATAGAGAGGCTGCACTGTCACTGGGTACAGGACACGCAGCCTGGGTGCAGGAGCCGTTGAGCAGGAGTGTAAACTGCGCCAGGCTGATCATACCTAAGCCATATCATAGCAGCAGTGCCGTGCCATGGCGTGCCAGCTGAGCCATGCCATGCCACGATAAGTCAGTCTGGGCATGCCATGCTGTGCCAGCAGTGCCATGCCAGCCGAGTTGTGCCACGCCATGCCTAGGTGTGCTAGCACTGCGATGCTCTGCCGGCTGAGCTGTGCCATGCTATGTCAAGCCACGTCAGTCGTGCCATGCTCTGCCAGCCAAACTGTGCCATGCACTACAGGCTGAGCTGTGCCATGCCATGTCAAGCTGTGTCAGCCATGCCATGGTCCACCAGCCGTGCCAAGCTGTGCCAGCTGAGCTGTGCCATGCTAAGCTATGCCAGTAGTGCCACGCTCTGCCGGCTAAGCCGTGCCAAGCCACGCCGCGCTTTGCCGGCCGTGCCGTGCCATCCTCGGCGATGCCATCCGCGCCATGCGCTGCAGCCGATCCGCGCCGCGCTACCCCGTTCCGTTCCATTCCGTTCCGTGCCGTGACCGCCTCTCCCCCACGCGGCGGCGCGGCGCGGGGCGGCGGCAGCAGCGGTTCGCCCCCCCCACCGGCGGCTCTCCCCGCCCCGGGGGCCCGGCCGGGCGCGGATTGGTGCGCGGCGCCGGCCCCCTCGGAGCGCGGCCGCCATCGGGGCTATTTGACGTGTCGGTGGGGCCGGGGAAGGGTTTCGTCTCGCCGGGGCCGCCGCCGCCGCCGCTCCGCCGCCCGCCCGGCCCGGCCCGGCCCCGCGGAGCCCGGCGCTTCCCCCCCTCCCCGTCCCCCCCCTTTTCCCCCCCCCTTGCTGCCCGCCCCCAAATGAGCGGTGCCCCCGGCGGGCCCCGGCCGAGCCCCCCGCCGAGCCGCGGAGCTGCGGGCGCCCCGTCGCCCCGGCCGCCCCCCGCCGACCCGCTGCGCCAGGCCAGCCGGCTGCCCATCCGCGTCCTGAAGATGCTCACCGCCCACGGCGGCCACCTCCTGCACCCCGAGTACCTCCAGCCGCTCTCCTCCACGCCCGTCAGCCCCATCGAGGTCAGTGCCCGCCGCTCCCCCGGTCTCCTTCCCTCCGCCGCTGCGGCAGCCCGGTTCCCCCCCACCCCATACACCGCACCCCGGTTCCTCTCCGCGGCCGGGCGCACCCCCCACCCCCCTTTCCCCCGGCTCTGGCTCGGCGCCGGGCCCGTCCCCTCCGCACCCGGGGTTTTGGGAGTGGGGTGGGGGCCGGGCCGGGGGCGCCGCCGGGGTCCCCCCCTGACCGGCTCCGCTCCGCCCGCAGCTGGACGCCAAGAAGAGCCCGCTGGCGCTGCTGGCCCAGACCTGCTCGCAGATCGGCAAACCCGACCCGCCGCCCTCCTCCAAGCTGAACGCCGTGGCCTCCGCCGGGCAGCCCGCAGCCGAGAAGGAGCCCAACGCCCGCCCCGCCGCCCTGAAGCCGCCGGGCAGCGGGGACGCGCCGCCCGAGGACAAGTCCAGCTTCAAGCCCTACTCGAAGGGCGGCGGGGAGCAGCGCAAAGAGGGCGGCGCGGACAAGGCCGGCTTTCGGGTGCCCAGCGCCGCTTGCCCGCCGTTCCCCCCGCACGCCGCCGCCTCGCCCGGCGGCTCCCGCGGGGCCTCGCCGCAGCACGCAGACCCCAAGGGCACCGAGGAGAAGAAGGAGCCCGAAGCGGGCAAACCCAGCCCCGAGGGGACGGGCGGGGGGCTGGGGCGCGGGGCGGCGGAGCCCGGGGCGCACGGCGAGCCCCCTTCGGGCCGAAAGTCGGAGCCCCCCGCCCTGCCGCCCGCCGGCCATGTGGCCCCCGTGTCTCCCTACAAGCCGGGGCACTCGGTGTTCCCTTTGCCACCCTCCAGCATCGGCTACCACGGCTCCATCGTCGGTGCCTACGCCGGTTACCCGTCCCAGTTCGTGCCAGGGCTGGACCCCACCAAGCCGGGCCTGGTGGGCAGCCAGCTCCCGGGGGCACTGGGGCTGCCGGGGAAGCCGCCGAGCTCCAGCCCGCTCACCGGGGCCTCGCCGCCCTCCTTCATGCAGGGATTATGCCGGGACCCGTATTGCCTGAGCTACCACAGCGCCTCGCACCTGAGCTCCAGCAACTGCTCCAGCTGCGTGCACGACCCCGGCAGCCTCAAGAGCGGATACCCCTTGGTGTACCCCACGCACCCCCTGCATTCGGTGCACACCACGCTCTCCTCCGGCGGCACCCCCAGCCTGCCCGGCCACCCCCTCTACACCTATGGCTTCATGCTGCAGAACGACCCCCTGCCCCACATATGCAACTGGGTGTCTGCCAGCGGACCCTGCGACAAGAGGTTTGCCACCTCGGAGGAGCTGCTCACCCACCTACGGACCCACACGGCTCTGCCAGGGGCGGAAAAGCTCTTGGCGGGTTACCCTACCTCCGGGCTGGGCTCCGCAGCATCCTGCCACCTCCACCTCCCGCCCGCTGCCCCCGGGAGCCCCAACACGTTACCGGCCTCCCTCTCCTTGAGGAGCCCACACACTTTGGGACTCAACAGGTACCATCCCTACGGCAAGAGCCACTTGCCCACGGCCGGCGCCCTGCCCGTGCCCTCCTTGCCGGCCGCCGGACCTTACTACTCGCCATACGCGCTCTACAGCCAAAGACTAACTTCAGCTTCTGCACTGGGATATCAGTAACTGCGGCGGCTCCTTCCCCTCTGCGCCAGCCTCCTCTTCCTCCTCGCTCCTTCCTTGGACTGTGTATTTATTTACTGTATGTTAGCTTAAAGCTGGGAATATAAGTGCATTAATACACCAATGAATCGATGGTATGCAAAAAGTCTGTGTCCAAAAAAAAAACTACAAAAAAAAAAACCTAAAAAAAAAAGACAAAAAAAAGACAAAAAATACTATTCTTTCCTTCGCAGGTGTGGGGCTTTGGGGGTTTTTCTCTCGTTTCTTTTGATTTCCCCCCCTCTCCCTTTTAATTTCTCTCCCTGAGAAATTCTTGCATGACTCCTGACACACAAGGCAGAAAAAAGGCATTTTCCTCCTCCCCCTCCATGTTTCTCATTCTGGATTCTCGTTTGTAACGTTACAAATGGCTTTTTTTTTTTTTTTCCCCACCCTCCTTTTTTTTTTAATTTTTAATATTTTTCCCCTTTTTTTTCCCCTTAATTTTCATGATTTTTTCGGGCTGCGGCGGGCGGGCAAAGCCCCGCCTGCACCAAACCCCCCCCCCTCCTCCCTCCATCCCCATCCCACGCCGCGGCTTTGCCACCGTGGGGACGAGGGGGGCAGGACCCCGGTTGTAAGCCCCGGGGCAGCGGCGAAGAGCGGCGGCGGCGGCGGTGGGCAGGAGCGGGGCACCCCGCGGCCGGAGCAGCGGGAGGGCGGCGAGCGTGGCGGGTGGATGAGCTCCGGCTCGGTAAGTCCTATTTTGTTAATAAATGACTCTTGGTTATATCCACCCTCTGGTGTCGTCTCTCGTCCCGCCCCGTTCCCGAAGGGGCTCCGCACCGGGGCCGCGGGCTCCCAGCACCATCTAGCGGCGGAGGAGGCGGCACCGGGGCCGAGCCCTCGGTCCCGCGGGGTGCCCGGTGCAGCCCTTAACCCCCCCCCCCTCCCCGTTCTCACCGCGATGGGGTTGAAGGGGGGAAAGATGCGTCCGGTTCCCCCCCCCCCCGGTTCCTCTTCCTCGGTGCGCGCGTCGGGAGGAAGGCACCGGGGTTCTCGTGTGGAGGGAAGGTTCGAGAAGGCGTTTGAGTGGAAAGCGAGGCGAGAAGCGAGGGGGGGAACCCATCTGAGGTTGCGGCCGCTGCTGGAATTCAGCTTTGGGGCAGGAATAGCGGGATGAAGGGGGTTGTGGGAAGCACTGGTATTAGGGATGCTCCTGTGGCTGCGGGTAGCGGGGGCCTCGTCCCCCCCCCAGCCCAGTCCCTTTGGTGGCTGGGTGATAAATGGCTCTGAAGCGGGGATCACTCCCATCTCTGCACCCCATGTCCCTTTGGAACGGGCTGTTACTCCAGCCCAGTCTTTGTAGCGGGACCCCGGTCCGTGTCCCCGCTTCCCGTTGAAGCCCCCATGTGCTCCGCTGGTTTTTTCCCTGCTGTTGAGTGCTTTCCTCCTGTTGCATTTTGGGTGAGTCATGCAATTAATCCCAGTTAATTGCCTTCTCTATATTGCCTTATGCCCTGTGTTTAAATTCCTTTGTGTCCTCTGAGCTGAAAAATAATGTGCTTAAAACAGGGGCTTGCTTTGCCAATGGGATTTCTGTTTTTCCACCCGTTCTTGTGAGCGGGGCTGGACGCGTGTGGCTGTTGGGGAGGGCCCTGGCCGGGGTCTCTGCTGGAAATGGGACGTGATGCTGGTGCTGGAAGCTGGTGGAGGGGTTGGAGTCACCATCCCCGAGCTCCTCAAGGCTGGGGGACATAGGTTTCGCTGGTCCATGGCTACCCCTTGCCCTGCTGTGGCTGTGGCTCGGGTCTGGCATAGCTCATGGTGGTCACGCTCCTTCCCATTGGGATGTTTGCAGAGTGAGGGCCTGGGATTTGCAGAGCAGAGCTCGGAGCAGAGGGGGCTTTGCTCTGCCCGGTGGGTGCCAGGCCCAGGCTGCTGCGACTGTGACGGTGTCTCCGGTCCCTGTGTCCCTTTGGCTGAACCCTTTGGCTCTTGTGAGGCAGCTCCTGTGCTTCCATCCCCTCTGCCGCAGAGCTGCGCAGTGGTGCTTGAAGCCGGGCCTGGACCCCCTTCCCCTCAGGAGCGTCACTGCTCTCTCGATGTGGTCCCCACTCCCACCACTGATGCTGCTCGGTGTTGGCTTTGCTTGGGTGCCACCGGTCCCTGGTGTAAATCACAGCTCCTCACTGCAGCTCCTGCTGTGGCTTCTATACCACCATGCACAGCCTCATGCTGTGGGGCGAGAGGGTGATGCCACGATGCCCATGGATGTACTTGAGGCTTGATACCCCTCGTGCATGGTCTGCTGGGGCTGTACTGTGTGCCAGCGAGTGAGCAGCTGCCATGGAGCAGCCTGGGCGGGTATAAGGGACTTCCCAAACCCATTATCCTGCCGGAGCCCTTCTCTCAGGACATCCTGGTGCATCCTCCCTGTATGGCAAAGCTCCATCTCCCCTCTTCCTCCAAACCTTTCCTCACGCCGGGATGCTCCCAGCTCCAAACCCGAGCCCAGCGCACTTTCCCTGGGAGCTGGATGCTGCTCGGATACATCCTGCCGTGCGGAAGGCTCCTTGAGGAATCGTTTTTCCCCTCCCTAAAGACTGCAGCACTGGGGCCAGGCTGTGTAAACACTGCGAAGTATCATCTGATAGCAGCTGACACTCGGGGGCTTTATCTGCTGGGGAATGATTGTGTTGCCAATATATTAAATAACTCCCCATGTAATGTATGCCCAGGTTATTGCGGAATTCATTTTATAATAAGAGCACTGGGATGCACTTTATTAATCATTCTGTCTAACAACCTGCACTCCACAGTTTCGGTTTGATTTGATTCAATCCTGTCTTTCTACAAAATATATGGCTGAGTGGGTCGGATAATGTATGGCTTAATTTAGAGTTGTATGGGTTTGAATTACCATTTTCATAATGTGCTGTGCATTAATGTGTTGCATCATTTATACAGATGAATGTGCGAGGTTTCCAACCTCTCCAGGAGGCAAAAGTCACCTAAAAGAGAGTGCGGAGCAGCAAGAAAAGGCCCTTTCAAACGCAGCCGGTGGGAGGGCTGAGGCCAGGGGATTGGAGGTGGGTGTCGAGCATGGGGATGGGGTGTTGAGGGTCCCGTTTCCTCCTGCACAATGGCAACTTCTCCACCTCTCCCCGAGCTGCCGGGGACCTCCAGCGCTTGACTCACCGGTGACCCCGGTGCCGGCGCTCGCCGTCAGTCACCCCACGCTGTGAGGAAAAAGCTCTGATTATCCAAATACAGTCATTAAAGGGGAAATGTGTTTTTAGGACTGTCAGAGTGATTAATGAGGGTTAGCAAGCCTTGCAAACGCACTTGTTTAGTCTAACTGGCAGCCTCTATTTTCCCATTGATTTATTGCGGCAGTTGCCGGGGCCGCGGTGTTGGATGTGTGTGGATGGAAAGCACCGGGACCGCGCCGGGCTGCGGGTGCACGGCTTTGCCGTGCCGGCCCGTCACAGGCAGCCGAACAAAGGCAACATTATACCTTGTGCCGGGGATGGAATGACTTGGACGCGCGTGTAGAACAGCTCCGCCGTGCTGCGTGCCTCATAACTGTCCCCGTTTGTAAAGCCCGGAGCCCATCCGGCCGCAAAGGATCTGTCCACCCAATAAATATGTGACCGAAAGAGCGAGGCCATAGTTTGTTGTTGTTTTCCATCCTCTCCTGCACATAAACCTCCCCCTCGATGTGTTTTAGGTGATGCAGAGGTGTTTGCCCACAGGCATACAAGGCGTTTCAGACCGGAGCACCAAGTCTTCAAGGGGCTGGTGCCCGCCAAGAGGAGGTCAGGTCAGGATGCAGAGGCAAGGGAGCAGCATACGGTGGGTGGATGAGAAGTTTCTCAGCTGCATAAAGCAGCTTTTCTTTCCACGTGAGCTCTGATGGAAGCCATGGAGAACACGGGCTCGGTGTTTGTCCTACCAAACTGGGGTGGGCATCTCCTGTCCCCCCACCAGCATCCCTGCACCCAGGGCTTTGCTTTGGGGGGATGCTTTGTGCTGTGTAGAGCAGACCCGGGGGGACAGACCTGTACCTGGAGGTCGTCCTGGCAGCCAGAGCTTCCAGCAGCAGAGTTCCTGCTGCCCGGGGCTGTGTGCTGGGACCGGGAATGGAGCAGATGGGGCAGCGTGGAGCACTGGGGTGCAAAGCTGCAGCCCTGGTTTGCAGCGTGAGCGGGGCCCCGTGCTGGAGCCCGGCGCTGCCCCGTCCTATGGTTTGCCTCCAGTTTGAGCAGCACAAGCAACGAGAGGCCTTGGAGGAGGCGAGCGGAGAAGAGGAAAGACCTCGAGGTGCTCAGGGAGCCCCCACGCCAGGAGACATGGGCAAGCACCCGGGCTGCTGCTGCGACCGGAATGCTGCAGATGGGAGACAGCATCCATATGGCTTTGAATGGCGGCTGAAGAGCTGCTGCTGTTGCTTCCCTGGCCATAAACCGGTGTGTGGTGGGAATCCTCCCAGCGGCACCGCTTGCAACAGCAATGGCATCACCTTCCCCACGGCACCAGGACACCCCGTTTTGGCTGATCACCATAGGAAGCACCAAGCGGGATCCATGGCCATCCCTTCCCTCTGCAGCATCTGATCCCGGAGCCGACTGACTCACGGCAATCCAGCACGGACACAGGGTCACCGGTGGGCTGCAGAGCGCAGCCTGTGCTGCACCGTTCCCTGCAGCCCCACTCGTGCTGGCTTACACTGGCAGGCGTGTAAGCGATACTGTTCATTATGTGCTGCGTGGTTCATAGTTATCTCTGTTTATTATGGTGATGAATAACTGAGGAGTCATAATTCCATACACACAAATGTTTCGGAGGACGCTGGGGGAGACGCTCACTGACAGCTCAGTTGACTGACTCTATTCCTGCAGCTCAATGCACAAGAGCAAACAGATTGCTACACACCCTGATGCTTTCTAACACGGGGTTTATGGAAACCTCCTGGAGCAGCTTGATGCCGACTTCATCCCACTTCCCTGCCCGGTGCAAGAGGCAGGATGGGGGAGCTGTGACCTCTGCGAGGATGGACCCATGCAGGAGCTATGAAGAGGTGGTGGGGTGCCAGCAGAGCTGATCCCAATGGGTTGAGCAGAGCTGGGATGCACATCAACGACCTCTGCCAATGCCTCGTGGTCCCAGATAGTGGGGATCATCCCTCCCGGCCCAGCAAAACCTGGAGGCAGCCAAAGGACACGCAGCATCCTGGGCATCTGGAAGCTTTATATCCCCCTGTAAACCCACCCTGCAGGCACCCACTGGAGCAGAGAACCGAAATGGACTTTATTGACCCCCACGTCTTCAAGAGAGCAGATTTGCTGCATCTTTCTCTCCTGGCTCAGTCACTTGCTCCCACCAAGACCTGGCTGATGCTGCGCTCCTGTCTTGCTTCTCCCCTATTCAGGCTGGGTCCTGCCGTCTCCTCGCAGTGCCAGGAGGCTCTTTCCATCCCTAGCACTTGGGGAGCAATTGGGGCTGGAGCAGGACCATTCAGGTTCTTCTTCCATGGAAAATGCCTCAGACATGAGGCAAAGCACGAGTTGGGTTGGTTTGTCACGGCCATGGAGCAACCTTAGGATTGCAAGAAAACTGTTGCTCAACCTGCTCCAGATAACATCCAACCCCTTGCGTGGATGGGAAGGAGAATTTGCCATCCTGATTGCTGGAAAATGGAGCTGAAAAGCCTTTTGTTCCTTCTGGGATGTCTCTCGGGCCCCGGTTGAATTCTGTGTTGGAACAACTGTTTGGAAAGGGCTCGCTGGATGCACACCTCCATCGCCATGTTGGTTATTCCCAAACTCGTCTGACTTGGATGCACCAGTGCGGCACCGGCAGGGAATTCCTTCGGGGAGCACCCTGCAGTGTCCCCTCATCCCGGTGCGAGGCAGAGCCCACAGCAATGCCTCACATGGAGGAAGCTCTCCAGGACTGGGTCTATTGAGCTGCTTTGGGGTCTGGCTCACACCACTCAAGCACTTTGGGGTGTGCACAGCACCCAGCAAGCTCCCAGGTGAGTTTGGGGGGAGAAGGAGGCCTGGGCAGGGCTGGCAGCTCCAAGGGCTTTGCAGGGGATGCTCTGTGCATGGGGAGAGCTTGGTACCATTGTGCAGCACAACCAGGGGGTGGGCAATGGGCACAGGAGCCCCATGGCTCTCAGCTTCAGGTCGAACCCCACATTGCACCCTGACACCCTCCTCTTGCACCCTTGGGCTTTTGGGATAGAGGCTGCTTTTCTCCACGGTGCGCGCACGGGGTACCGGGGATGCTGCCAGCATCCCGCATCCCGTGGTACCCCCGCTCCTCCCTCTCCGCCGTGCCCTTCTCTCCGCCGCCGTGAACGGCGCTTTTATCTCTTGGGTAGGTACAAATGGAGCTGTCAGATGCGATCAGCCCCGTGCTATGACAGGTTGCGGGAGCCGGGGCCCCTCGAACAGAGCAGCCTTGTCTGTCAGAGCCGCCTGACACTCCCCATAATGGCCAGATGGATGAGACTCTGAAAGTAGGGCCCGGCGCGTTTTCAACTCTATTTTGGGTGAAAACACTTCTTGAAAGATCTTGAAAGGAGCTGGCAGTTGAGGAGTTCAAATGATTAATGAGCACTGGCTCTGCCGGGTGGATTTCTCGCTCCATGCCAGCAGCTGGGCTGCTCCAGCCGGCCAAGACACGCTGCATCCCCCCCCTTCCCCGCTCCCCCCCAGCCCCGAATTCCCCCCCCTTTCCCTGCTTTTCCCGGAAATGACACCAACGCGACAGGCCCCGCATATGGAAAAAGTTAAATATAAATGACTGCTGAAAGAGGCCTCGCTGAGCGGAGCGAGTTGAAGATGTTTATGGATTCAGAAACACGGGCCTGCATATGTATTTAGGGATGACAAATGTGATTCAATAAGTAAGGAATTTCTCCGTGGGCTGAGGCGGGACCCGCGGCGCAGGCTCTGCTCTGGGCTCAACCACAGCAGCGCCATAAATCCTGCAGACAGGCTCCTTTTTGCTTCCCGGGCTGCTCAAGGTTGAGTCTTAGGGTGTTTTTCCCCCTCCAGATTAGACCGAGTTGCCGCATCTCCTGCGCTTGGGATGTGACAGCGCTGCTGCGTGCCTGGATGCAGGAAAACCCGGTGGATGCTCCATAGGGGATTGTGCCGTCCACCAGTACCAGGCATGTCCCATTGGAGCTATGGACCCTTCAAGGCTGTCAGTGGGTGATTAATGACCAATAGCTCCCCAAATGCCAGTTTGGGGGTGGTTTGACCTGGTGCTCAAGGAGTTCAGAGGTACCTCTGCAAGCAGACAGCTGAGTGGTCTCATAGAGCCCCATGGGGTAGGGGCACACACGTGTCCCCCATCCAAATGTCCCGTGTTCCCACTTGCTTGGGGTGCACAACGTTGGGGACCACAAGGAACTAATGCAAGAAAGCCCTAGATGGAATTCCAGCTGCTGTGTTGCAGGCCAGGCAGGGATGCCAGGTCCCAGGGAGGGATGCTGGATCCATAGCAGGGATGCTGAGTCCATGGCAGTGATGCCAGATCCATAGCAGGGTTGCTGGATCCATGGCAGAGATGCCAGGTCCCATGGAGGGCTGATGGCTCCATGGTGGGGATGCCAGATCCACAGCAGTGATGCTGGATCCATGGTAGGGATGCCAGGTCCCATGGAGGGATGATGGCTCCATGGTGGGGATGCCAGGTCCATGTAGGGGTAATGGCTTCAGGCAAGGATGCCGGATCCACAGTGGGGATGCTGGGTGCCAGGCAGGGATGCGGGATTTGGGGTGACAAACCCCAGTGTACCTGAAGCCCCTCAGCTCCCCTCATCCTGCCCCTCTATGGGGCTCATAGGGAAATGCCTTTGGCAGGGGTCAGCATTCGGCCAGGCTTTGGATCGAGGGCCACATTCCTTTGTCCTGATTTGATTCGTTAGCAGCATTTGGCCTGGACACAGCCAGCTAATGAGGGAGGGAGTTTATTGCAGTTTGATTCTTCTGTTAAAACAATACAAGAAAAGAAATGCACTTGGAAATGTGGTGTGTGTTTGTACATAGTGGATTTATGGCTCCAGAGGCTTCCAGAGAGACGCAGCCTTTCATTCCCTTCCTTATTGGAACAGATCAGATTGCAGAGTTTAAAGGGCTCTGGAGTTGTGATTTATTTGAAGGGAGAAACGAGGGAAATCCAACTGTCTGTTCCCTGGCTCAGATCATCCCATCACATCCCGGCCAAGGGGATGGATCTGCACCTCCTCCATGGATATTTCCCCCCCCCTCTCCCCGTTGCTTACATTATCCAGCTCTAAATATATCACCAAGACAGGGCTGACTCCTGACCTGGACTTCAGCACCTCTCCGAGGCTTCCCCAGCCCTTCCCGGAATCCCACACATAAATCACCCTCCTGGAGCCCTTTCCAAGCTCCTCCGCACCGCTCACAGGATGGGTCCTGCTGCTTTGATCCAGAGCAGAGATCACGGCAGACATGGTGTTTTGATCGCTGGGATCGGGTGATAAACCCATGCCATAGGTCCCTGTGTCCTTTCCAGGGAGCCCTTTCTCCTCCCTCCCAACTGGAGCATCACCACGATGCTCAATACGCGGCGCTGCCGTGGTGCATCCCAGTACGAGCCCAGTTCCCACCAGCAGGAACAGGGTGATGAGACTCTTCCTTGGGCGTTTTGTAAAGCATTTAGTGCAAAACCCCTGGTCCCAGGTACCTCAGGGACGTTTGGGAATGACCAGTTCGGATCCCACCAGGAACATCCATCCTTCCATGTGCTGTTGGGAGGAGATTTCACTTCTCTTCCTCTGTGACCCCACTCATCTATGGGCAGATGGAGAATGGGAAGGAACAACCGAGCTTTCCAGACCAGGGGTACCCAGCTCCATCTCAGCTTCTCCAGCCCTTGTTTTCCATGGGGTGTTCTCTCCCCTTGGACACAGCCAGGCTCTGTTTGCCATTGGCTTCCCCTCCTCTGCCCTAGGAGCTGATGTGAGTGTTAATTCTCACGCATGTTTTGGGTAAATCCACTTTCTTTCCCAGATGAATTGTGGTTTCCAAGTGCTATTAATCATTTCCCTTTGGAAATCAGCATCGGGGGGCTGGAAACAGCCCTCCTTTATTTACTGGACGACCTGGCACGCTGGCACCCAGCCATGGGGCTGGCGTCTGCAGGGCGATGGGGAACACATAGAGAAGCCCTGGGGGTGAGTTCCCCTCCGGGACGGCACCACTGGCTCCCATTGGGATCATTCCCTGAGGACAACCCCCCCCCCATTCCTGAGGTTAGTGGTAAGCAAGAGGATGGAGAGGAAAACACTGCTGGAATGCCCTGTGTTGTAACCCATTCCCAAAAGCCTCTTCCCAAGGGGTTGTTCCACCATGAGATATGTCACAGCGATGGTAGAATGCCTGCACTCTGCCCCAAGAGCCCCTCGGAATTCCTGGGGTGTGGAATCAGGACCCTCACTGCTGGGGTGGGCAGGGAGCAAAGGAAAGGTCCCTTTAGAGCGAGCACATGCAAACAGTTTCCTCCTTCCCAGCTCGGGACTGTCAGGGAATGATTAATGGCCAACGCTGCAGAAGTGCCTTGATTGCCAAGTGCTGCATTGTTAGCGCTGACATGGAATGAGCCCGGACATACTTGAACACAATTCTGCACCATCATGTGCAAATAACGTTGGATGGACTTCATTTGTTGAGTGTTTCCCCCTGCACAGGCCCTCTCCCCACTTTCTTTCCCTTTCAAAGCCATGTCAGAGTGACCGGAGCACCCTGCAACCCCCCCGGTCCCGCAGAGCATCAGCTCTTCCCATTGATTTCCCTCACTGGGCTTAGATGCCCTCTTTGGCCTCAGCTAAGGAGCAGTTTTCTCTCTTCTCCCTACTGAAACATCAACTTCTAATGCACTTTCATTGCATTCATGCACTGGAATCCAATCCCTGCTGCTGTGCTCCAGGAGGAGCTGCAGTGGTTACTGCAATTCTGAGGTTCCAGAAGATGAGTTGAGGGCTCCCCCTGTCAATACATGGAGCTGGCACCATGGACCCCAGAGCAGAACTAGGGATGGGATGGGGATGGGAATGAGGACAGGGATGAGGATGGGATAGAACTGGGTATGGAACAAAGACAGGGATAGGGGTGGGGTGGAAATGGGGATGGAGATGGGAATAGCAATGGGAATGGGGATGAGAATGGGGACAGGGATACGGATGGGATGGAAATGGGGATGGAGATGGGGATGGGAATGGGGACAGGGATAGGAATTGGGACAGGGATGGGGATGGGAATGGGAACAGGGATGGGGATAGGAATGGAGACAGGGATGGGAATGGGGACAGGGATAGGGATGGGAATGGGGACAGGGATAGGGATGGGATGGAAATGGGGATGGAGATGGGAATGTGGACAGGGCAGGACTGGTGAGCAAGAGCTTTCCACCCCACTGCTCCGGCTGCGCACAGAGGTAACCTTAAACACCAAAGCGGGAAGCACGGGGACAGAGTTTTTCCACCCCTATTCGCAACTGACAGGCGGTGATTAATGGCCAACAGGCTCGGAATTGCCTTTATTGCCAGCCCGGCATTGTTCCTCCTGACAGCTAATGAGGTTAGACAGACTTTACACAGCCTTTACTCCATCCCTGCGGGCTCCGGTGCCTGGGGCGGGGGGACCTTCTCTGCTCATCAGCAGCCAAGCCCCAAATACATCCCAAGGGGCTGCCACATCCCTACCCCGGATCCATCCCATTGGGACCATGGAGGAGCAGCGGGCAGGCTGGGGGGCTTCAAACTCTCAGTCAACTCCATAGTAAAAGCCAGGAGGTGTTTTTGTACTGCAGCGGGACGGGGGGGAATGGGGCAGGGATGAAGTGCAATAAAGCATTTGTTCATATAGAAAAGCCCACTCTGTTAAGCCAGAGCTGCCACACAGACACCAATGAACGTTCCTGGCCCTGGCTCCAGAAATAATGATTTTTGGGGGCTTTTTTCTTCTTTCTTTCAGGATTATTACCAATAATATTTACCTTTGTGCTCATTCACATCTTGATGCCGTTAAACACGTGGCCGCAGCTGGTTTCCCGCTCCGGGTAATGATGTTATGAGGCAAAAGCTCTCCTGCGAGCCAGAACACCCCCCATTTAAAAATCTATTACTTTTCAATGTGAGATGAACGTATTCTGCTGCAGCTCAGAGCAATTTCCTAGTTTACCCTTATTAAAGTGAGCGGGGCTGAGTGGAGGCCCGTGATTTATGAAACACGTATTAGATCCATTAAAACCTTTGCAGATTTAATACATTTTATCCAGGCCTTAAATCGGGGCAAGTGTTTTGATTCAAAAAAAGCCCCAAACTAACCCAGATGTATTTAATCTCTGGGGCCTTTTCACGCTTATTTAAGAGCTGTAAAACTCAGATTGACAAATATCACAGATATTTCATGCCTTCTTTCTAAGTGGCGCTGAATCCCCCTGACGGGTTTGCTAAGGAGAACCCTCGGAGATCTATCAAAGAGCAAATTATTCTCTTTTATTGGCGTTTTATACGTGGTTTTTAAGCCACCTTCAACATAGAGAGGGGGGAGATTTAATGTGTTTTCACGTCGGCTGTCACTTTTCCCCTTGTTACCCCTTTGTTTCACCAAACAACGTCCCATAAGGGGTTGGGGTCCCTTCTGTTTGAGCAAACAAGGTCCTATAAGGGGTTGGGGCTCAGGGTGATGGGGTGCGGGATGTGTCCCCCCCCCACAAAGCCACGCCGGGAGAGGCGGAACCGGGTCTCGAACCCGCGAGCCCCCGACTCCCGCTCCTCCACCGCCCCCTGGCGGGGTATAGGAGGCGCGGTCGCGCCGTGATGACGCCCGGGCGGCGCCGGGCCGGTGCCGTTACCGAGCGGGCATGGCCCAGCTGGGCGCCATCGCGGCGCTGTCCCTCAGCTTCCTCGCCGCCGCCTTCCTCTCGGCCATCCACAAGATCGAGGAGGGGCACATCGGTGTCTATTACCGGTGAGGAGAGCCCCGCGCCTTCCCCTCCACCCCCCCGCTCCCTGGCCCCTCGCAGGCCGCCCCTCACGGCCCCTCTGTTCCCTTCCACAGCGGCGGGGCGCTGCTGACCTCCACCAGCGGGCCCGGGTTCCACCTCATGCTGCCCTTCATCACGTCCTACAAGTCAGTGCAGGTGCTGCTGGGGCCGGGACCGGGCTCTGGGGTCGGGCTGGTGGTGGGAGTGGGGGTTATGGCGGTGCCTGTTCGCGGCCCGGGGCTCTCGGGACCGTCCCGGTGAGCTCTGAATGAGCGGCTGGGCCCGGTTCTTCCGTTTGGGGGATTGGAGCGGGGGGGACACGGGCAAAACGCTGTTCCGCGTGTGGATAAAGTGGAATGTGCTTAAGCCTCTTCCTTTAAACCTCTCTTCAGACCACGCTGCAGACGGATGAGGTGAAAAACGTTCCTTGTGGCACCAGGTGAGACGTTGGGCGGTTGTTGGGAGAAACCTTTGGATTCTTTCCCTGTTCCCCCCCCCCCATAGCTCCAGCGTGCTTTAAAACGTGTAGATTTGTTTTCAGGGGCTGGGTTCCCCCCCACCCAACTGGAACCGGCACCCGAGCTGGTGATGCACCCTTATCCTCAGGCTTTGTACTGCCTTTTCCATGGGTTCCCATGCGATAATCCCTGTTTCTGGAATGAAGCCTGGCGTCTGGAGCCGCTGTGGCTGCCGAGCTCAGCCCGCTAGAGGGGGGTGTCCTCCGCTGCTCCAGCCCAGCGCTGTGCTTTGCTCATTGCTTTCCTTCCCGTTGCAGTGGAGGAGTGATGATTTACTTCGACAGAATCGAGGTGGTGAACTTCCTCATCCAGAGCGCAGGTGAGCTCTTCCACTATGACCCTGCCAATGCAGGAGCTGTTTGTGCTCTTGGGGTGAGGTGAGGCGAACAGGTTGTGCTTTGATTTGGAGCTGGTATTACCCCCGTGTACCTTGTAAAGCCCCTGGACTTCCTGGGTGTCAGCCTAAAACGAGCTCTCCCGCATGTTTTGTGTGTTTATTGTTTCTTGCACGTACTCGTTCAGTGCTGCCACTTGCTTCACTAGAACCCAAATACCATCCAGCTACCAGTGGTTGCATTGTTACACCCCTGCAGGCTTTATGCTTCAGTGAAGAACTGATTCGAACAAGGCGTGCAAGAGGCAGGGGAGAGAAGGGTGTTTAGGAGCAAGAAACTGCCTCTGCAGCCCAAGAAGAATGACCTGTGCAGCCTTTTTCCCCAAATTCATTGGGTTTTAGCACCCTGTTGGTTGCAGGAGTGGTATAACTGCCTGGCTGACTGGCGGCCTGCTTTGAGACCTCTGGTTTATGCTGGGTGTGAGATGTTCTTCCTTCACTGTGCATTGACCTCTGTGTTCTGCAGCTCTGGCACAACCTATGTGTATATGCAGATAGCGTAGAGGTTGTTGGTAACGAGATGTCCTTGTTGGTAGTGAGATGTCCCGATTGCAGAGCAGGTGACAGAACACTGGTCAGGGTGTTACGAAATAGATGAGCAATAAAGAAAACTCCCCTGAACAAAGTGTGTGTTTGTGGGGCCAGCTTCTCTTGGGGGTGGATTCCTCACTTCAGGTGGTTCCTTTAACTCCTGAAGCAAGTGCTGAGGCATCCCTTCAGGCCAGCTCTGAACAGGGGTTTCTTCTTTTGCAGTGTACGACATAGTGAAGAACTACACCGCTGACTATGACAAAGCTCTCATCTTCAACAAGATTCACCATGAGCTGAACCAGTTCTGCAGTGTCCACACGCTGCAGGAGGTCTACATTGAGCTGTTTGGTGAGCTGCCCCTTCTCTATTGGTGTAGAGCTCCTTACCCCAAACTGATGGGCTTTTTACTTATTAATCCAGTATCTGCTCTGTTTGGAATCAGGATAGTTAACTACTTACCATCATTTCCTCCTTGTTACTCCTGCTTCAGTGTGTTGTAACAAGAACCATCCAAACCCAAACCTGCCAGTAGCAGCAGAGGGCTTTAGGAAAGGGAGCACTAATTCTGTGGTGTTATTTGTGTGTTTAGCAAACATGACTTGTTGAATCAGTCACAGGTTTTGCTTATCCAGATGGAAAAGCTGTTTTTCTCCTCTTTGCTGTTACAAAGAGCATGAGCAAGCACTCCTTGGCCTTTGGGTTTGATGAGCTTTGTGTCATGCCTGTGGCTGCAGTGCCCGGTGCTGGGAAACAGCATGACTTGGCAAGAGCCTGCTGACCTTCCTCCCTGGCTTCAGGCAGCGCAGACACCAGGAGAGCACATTGGGAGGGAGCCTGAAGAAAAGTTGTGGTTTCTTAGTAGAAATAGGCCAGTTGGTGCCAGTGTTGAGTGTTTTGTTTATGGCCTTGGACTGGCAAGAAACCCTTTCCAGTGTTTCAGCACTACAGCAGTGCTGACTGCAGGCAGAAATGTAGCCGTGAATGGTTTTGGACCCCAAATGGACAGAATTTGTGCCTGGAAGGACACAGGCTGTGTGCAAACTCCTGTTCTCTGTTCAGGCTGGGCTTTCCAAGAAGCGTGGCTTTCTGCTTCCTGATGTGCTGCTGCACAAGATGCAGAACCAGGGCTCGGTTCCCCTCCACGTCCTTTATGGGGCTGCTTTGCCGATGGGATCTCCAGATGTTGGCAGCTGCTGACAACAACTGCTTGAAACGGCCTCAAAGCAACTGCTTTGCACAGAAGGAACTTGTATAAACCCCTGTGTAACTCTTTGTGTGAGCTCAGTGTGTTCTGGCTCGGCTCTGGAGTGGGGCACAGCCCATTCATGTCATTCTCTGCCCCCACATCTGCAAGCAGGTGCAGGAAACTGATAACAGCTGCTTCCTAAACTGGCTGAGCCCCATTGTGAGGGCGAGTTCCAGATAAAGCTAAACCAGGACCAAAGCAAATAATCAAGGAGTGAGATGTGATCACTTTCTCAAGACCATTACATCTTGATTTTTCCCTTTGCACTTCTCAGCAGGCCCCAACTGGAAACACTGCTGTCCTGAGAGCTTTCCACTGAAGCAGGGCTTTGGTTTGTGTTTCCTTTTGAAGTTTCTCAGCTCTGCTCGAGTTAACTATTGTCCATTGAGCCAAACAGACGTTCTGGAGATTTCTCAGCAGCCTATTGAAATAACCAGTGCAGCCAATTCATATTTCTGCCTTTCCATGTGCTTTGTCTCCGGCTGGCACAGATGCAGTTCCTCATCAATCACCATTTAGCTGGGAAGATACCAATGGGGAAGTGGGTTAGAGCACAGATTGTCTATCCTAATGATGCTCCTTCTAGCTCAGAAAGATTCCAACTGTAGTTTATGGGGAACTGGGAAGAGTTTCACTTTGTCTTCTGTGGTCTGTCCCAAGTGTTTGGTGCTGCTGCATGCTGCCTGACACGCTGAGAGAGATGAGAACCTGTCTCTGGGACAGGGATGGTTGTTCTCTATGCGCCACTTCTGCATCACACTTACATATGTATGTACCTTCCAGGAATAAGAAATCTGAGCCCTTCCAGCCAGCTCTGTGTGTTGAGAACAAGCTGCCATGTGGGACTTGTAGTGACCTGTTTTTATTCCCCAATCAGATCAGATTGATGAAAACCTTAAACTGGCCTTGCAGCAAGACCTAACGACAATGGCTCCTGGATTAATTATACAGGTAATTCATTATACAGTTCTACTTTGAGATGTCTAAGGTGCATATTGTAAGGAGGGGTAAAAGGAAAGGAAAAGGGCTAAAAGGAAATAGAAAACTGTGAAGGAATGAGAACCATATCCTTTCCATCTCCTCTCAGCTTTGATGTGTTGGGTTTCTGTTGGTGGTACTCTGGGTACTGCTTTACCCAGGTTATTGTCTCCTGTCACAGCAGGAGATCATTGAGTCCTGCATTTGCTCTGTGGGCTTTGGACCCAGTCATAGTTTCTGCAGTGTTGTGTGGCAGAGCATGCCCCAAGCATCAGCTCCCCCATGCTCTGCAGCCTCAGGGGCCATTTGGCTTTTGATTGTTGGCTGCTTGCCTATGTTTTCTTTGGTCTCCCTTTCCAGGCAGTTCGAGTTACAAAGCCAAACATCCCTGAAACAATCCGGAGGAATTACGAGCTCATGTAAGTGCCTGAGACTTGCACCTTTGTGTTAGCAAAAAGAATCGCTCATCCAGATTAATGTGTTTTCACAGCAAGCACTGATCAGTGTGCCCTCTGCCAGGCCCGCTCCCAGCCTCGTGCTGCCTGCAGAAAGGGCCTGGGGAGGCTGCAGCAGACAAGCACGTGTCTGTCACTGAGTTAGAAACTAGCTTTGAGCACTTGAGCACAGAAATTAGGTGCCCAGAGTCTCCTTCCTCTTGACACTGGGCCTGTTTTAAAGAGGCCTCCCAGAGCATGGGAGTGAGTGGCAGGTGGAGAGAGTCCACCACTAATCCTGTTGTTTGTCTGGCATGGAGAAGCTGTTGATTCAACAGGCTGAAGCTTTGAAATAACTTTCTTTAATAGCACTTGACACACTGATCCCTTCTCAATGCGCTGGGCCAGCTGCCTTCTCTTGTACTTGATCAGTCAGAAATGCTTATGTTCTCTGAGCACCCTGCCAGCAGTCTGGGTAGGCCAGAATAAGGCCCCTCTTGTCCATTTTGCTTCCCTAGCATTCCATACGACCTTTTGGTGTCATGGGAAGTCATGGTAGTCAAAATCCCAAATCAGCCTGTTAATCTGTTACCATAAATACAGTAGGATCTGTGTTGGCAGAGACTTGTTCTGGACTCTAATCTCTCTTCCCTATTTGGGAGCAGGAACAGAGTATTTTCTTTACACACACAGAGCCATGTGATGGAGCAAAGGGTGGTTTCAGAGCTCCCAAATGAGGAAGATCAGCTGTCAGAGAAGACAAGGCTTCCACAGGATTTTAATGTCTTACTTTGCTTAAATTCCTTATAACCATAGCCCAAAAAACTTAGGTGTGAACAGTCTATGCCTCTTGTAGAAGTCATTATGGCAGCCTGCAGGGAGGGCTTCATTCTGGCTTGGCTGGAAAGTCTTCCTGCTATGGAGGGGAGGAAAAGACACTTTGGTTTAGAAGAAAAGCTCTTTGTGTGCAGGTACATGTGCTCACTTCCTGAGTGCTGCCTGCCCTAAACATGTGCTTGAAAGAGGACTGAGCCAGCAGCCACACCACTTCAGCAAGGTCATGCTTTGTAACTGGCTTCTTCTGGCTCATTAGGGAGAGTGAGAAGACAAAGCTGCTGATTGCAGCCCAGAAGCAGAAGGTGGTGGAGAAGGAAGCAGAGACAGAAAGGAAGAAAGCCCTCATCGGTCGGTATATGTGTCTGAAGGGGTAAAAGAACTGTAGGGGAGAGTGGGGGGTAAGGCAGCAAAAAGAACCCAGGCACTGGGGAGGGCACTTGGTTCACTTTTGGGTGATCTCTGCTGTGCTTATTGGCTGCTGACGTGAACCTCTTCCAGGGAAACTCAAAGAGTTTTTAGGTGGGTTCCAGCTTTGCCCACAGATGCAGACTGCTGCCTTCTGAGGGCTGAAAAGGCTTCCCACAATTTACTTTCACCAGAAGGGGGGGGTGAGGACTTTGGTGGGTGAAGCTGCTTCTGGCATTAGGAGGACTGTGTGACCACAGCGTGGATGTGTTCTTTTTCATTACAGAGGCAGAAAAGATTGCGCAAGTTGCTGAAATAACGTATGGACAGAAAGTGATGGAAAAGGAGACAGAGAAGCGGATTTCAGAGATTGAGGGTGAGTCTGTAGTTCTTGACGTGTGTGTATTGACCATGTCCTTCAGTCCAAGCTGACATTCACTGCTTTAGTTTGCCCTGTTGCTTCTTCACCCCCTTTAGTTTTGCATCTGACTACTTTTAGGAACTAGGATTGACCAGAGGCAGGAATAGGAATGCTTCTTTGTAAGCTGTGCTTCTTGGAACCTTCTGCTTCAAGGTGATCTTCCTGGGAGGTTGTACTGTTAAGTTAAGATGATGTCTCCCTACCCCTCTGATAAACTGCTTTGTTAAGGAAATTCCAGGACATGAAAAGGGGTCATCATTTCCAGCTCCGAGTGGAAGGGCCTTATTTTCAATTACATTCATTAGAGGCCCTGTCAAGCTTTGCAGAAGGCCTCAGAGGAGCCAATTAAGACTTTTACAGATCAGCGGCTTCTCATTAAGAAGTTCTTCATGGAAATACAATGGGATTTAGTTCTTATAAATGGGTGTCACTGGGTGTCAGGCCTTCAGTTCAACGCTGCTGGCAGAGGATTCCTGTCTCCCTCATTCTTTCTGGTGTCTCCATCTGGGACCACTCTTTTTAGCCAAAGGAGAGGAAGTTGCAGGCCAACCCATCCCAATTGCTGACATGATTTTGAAGTGTAGCAGCTTGCAGGACTCCCTGCTAGTATAGGAAAACAAATGGTTTATCCAGCTGTGCAGCTCTCACATCCAGACTGTATTCCAGTCGTGTGGCTCCCTGTCCTGGAGGAGATGTCAAGAGATCACAGCAAACCAGGCAGATTACACTCGTTTTAATGTGGTGGCCTCATACTACAGCATTAGCATTGGATAGATAAAAAGTCAGAAGGAGAAAAAGGAGTCCAATACAGAAAGGAGAAGTGTTTCTTTCCTTAAATGTCTCTGCTAGGAATAAGGGAATTTCCACATCCTGCAGGATTGGACCCTTTACACAACTGTTGCTATTACAAAGAAACAGCTCTCTGACATCTATCCAAGGAGCAGAGCTGGTGAAGGTTAAAATCAGCCGCCTCTGCATGCCTGAATCTTAACCTCAGCATCCCAGAGAAGATCCCATCTGGGGAATTGCATTCACAATCCCAGACTCCATCTCCAGAGCACTCTGCTGTGCTGTGAGTCCTGTGCAAATGTTATGGGCAAATCCCACTTGTGCACTGGAACAGTTGCTGCCTTTTCAGCACGAGAGCTAGGGGCTGGCTGGAGAAGAAAGAGTGTGCTCAGCCCTCGTCACAGGGGTGGTAATAAAAACCTTATGTTTATAAAATGCTTTGAGGTCTTCAGTTGCAGAGGCAATTTACTTACTCCGTGCTATCATCCTGCAGTGTTGTAGATGTAAATTGAGATCCCATTGCTGTGTTTCCCATTTGGTTCCCTCTTCCCTAAACTGTATCCCGTACAGTTTAGATGTGGTACTGACCACTTTAAAAAGTTTTCCAGCTGCAAATGCTGCTAACATGGCTGGAAATAAAACTCTGAATATGAAAACATGTGTTTGCTTCCAGATGCTGCATTTCTTGCAAGAGAGAAGGCGAGAGCTGATGCTGAATGCTACACTGCTATGAAAGTAGCTGAGGCTAACAAGGTATTGTTATGTCCTTATGCTGGGCCTTGAAGCAGAGCTCCCTACATTAAGCTGTGTAGAAATACTCATAGAATCATAGGGTTGGAAAGGACCTTCAGATCATCCAGTTCCAACTCCATGCCATGGGCAGGGACACCTCACACTAGACCATGTCACCCAAGGCTCTGTCCAACCTGGCCTTGAACACTGCCAGGGATGGAGCATTTACCACTTCTTTGGGCAACTTGTTCCAGCACCTCACAGTAAGGAACTTCTTCCTTATATCTAACCTGAACACAGGAAAAGAGCTGCCTATGCTCATTGCTTGCTTGTTGTGTCTCATTGTTTAAGTCAAAAGGCAGACCAAAACCATCACTCAGAATTATTGAGCCTGAAACAATTAGATCCCTATTTGCAAGTTCATTTTCTTTGGACAGGTAAGTTTGTGTCAGGATACATGAAATACCTGGTCCTCTCTGGAGACAGCTCTGCTAGATGCTAATGGGGCCATGGCTCCCTCTGTAGATAGAATATCCGTTTCAGTGTTGCCCTTTTATGCCTTTGCAATCAGAAACGTTGATTAATTCCAATGTGCAAGCTGGCAAGCAAGCAAAGCAGGAGCAGGGATCTCTGAGTGACAGGCAAGCTTAAGAGTAAATAAGTGTTTAGGTAAAGAGCAGATAGAGCTGATCTTACACATCTTAGAAACTAGCCTGGCAAAGCCGTGGTACTGCCAAAGAAAGAAGTTGAAAGAAAGAATGGAAGAAGAGAAACCCTATGGATAAATGCCAGGCTGTAAGTGCCTGCAGCAAGTTCCCAGGCCATCCCAGCAGGAAAACTGTTTTGTAAGGGTCAGTGAGAATGGACAGAGGTGTGGGATGCTTGTGCACAAATTCTGTCCCAGTTACTCTATCCTCTCAGTTCTAATGTCATTATCCTGAACGAATGAGCTCTGCTGCCCGGAACAGACTCTTCAATCTACTCTCTGGCTAGAAGCCAGTTGTGTTTTCTTCCCAGCAGCTTGCACTGCGAGGGCTTTCAGTGAGTTATGTGCTTTTGAGCATCTCTGGTACATTTGGATTGAACGTTTCCCCAGCTGCTTCCATCACTTTCTCATTTTGCCATTTAGTCACTGGGATTTAGAGCTTCACTTTAGACCTACTGAAAGAGAGCTTTCTTCTGGGCACTGTGCCCTTTTCAGCTGAAGAGAGGATGAGCATGCCCGCTAGCGTGATGGAAAAGTAGGATTCTCATGACACAACCTTGCTTTTGAGTGAATCCGAGCTGTTGGTGATCTCTTTTCTTTCTGTGCAGCTGAAGTTAACTCCTGAGTACTTGCAGCTGATGAAATACAAGGCGATTGCAGCAAACAGCAAGATATATTTTGGCAAGGATATTCCCAACATGTTCATGGACTATGCGGGAAGCCAGACCAAATTTGCAGAGGGACTGGCAGAAGGAATCCAAGAAGAAGATGGGGTAGGAACCAACGAGGACTCAAAGCTACTTCATAACGTCAACTGAAAGATTTCTATTCCTTTTATATCAAAAGAAACATGAACTGGGAAGTTCCTTTTTGTTTTTCCCCCTTTCCTGTTCTGAAAGAGACGAATCAGACTTAATCCATTCAATCTTTTGTATGACAATTAGACTTTGGTATTTATGGGGTGGTTTTCCTGGTAACTTCTAAGCAGCCAACTCCAGGTATGTCCTTTAGATGCACCTCTCCCTGCTCTTGGACATACAGACCAAATTCCTCTGGAGAGGCCAGCTTAGATGGGTACTTCCTTTTGGATTGAGGTGGCTCATAGCAGTAGGAAGCCAAGAAATGGTGAGGTTTCGGAGGGAGGGGAATTGCTGCTACAACTTGTTTTGGTTGGAAATTTCAAGTACTTTATGTTAAACCCCTTTAACCAAAAGGTGCTGGACTTTTGTACACTAAACACAGCTGCTTGAAGACCTTGTGTAAAGGGCAGGTTGCCTCCATTGCATTGGGTGCTGGAATGATCTAACAGCCTGTGTCCATGCGCCAGGTCTGCCCAGAGTGCAGGATGTAGCAAATGCATAACTCACCTGTTAGTGAGCTCTGAGCTGACCTGGTTTGCCTTGCTAGGGCAGCTGAGAGCACAGTGAGTTAAAGAAATCCAGCTGAAATCCTGCAGGTTCCCTAGTTTCCATGGGGGGATCTAAGCCTTACACCACTGCCACTACTGGTAGTGACCCAAACTGTTCCTTTTGTGCATCTTAACACTGCTTTCGTTTCCATTTGTCATATTTTGGGAGGACAAAGGGGGGGAGTCGGTAGTTTGAGGCTTTCCCCAGCTGCTTGGTGAGGGGCACAGGCGTGCTGCTGGAAAACGAGTTGACTGTCAGTGGCACCAGGCCGCAAGCGTGGTACTTGTCCCATTGTCATGGTTAGGAAAGTAGGGAGAAAAGCATATTTGTCTCAGGGACCCTGACTTTGTAAAAAGCCTTGTTGCTGGCAAGTAACTGCTTGAATGACCCATGGACATCACAGTGCATTACCTGCCTCTGCAAGAGCAACTGGATTTCAGTGTTTACAGTGTCTTTACTAGAGAGAAGACATTCAGCTAAACTGAAAGGAATGGAACTGAGTTACAGTTGTGTTTGTGGGGCTGTTTTCTGAATAGACCTTGTGAAAGGAAGATTTATGGTAGCAAAGGACACAAACCATCAAAGTGAAAAGTGACAGGGCAAAGAACAGCACCTCGTGTCTCTGAACTGTCCTCAGATACGTTGAATTTTCCTTCTTTACTCAGAACAATGCCACATACCGTACCTTTCGCTTCCAAAAGGCAATGAATTCTTCACATACCAGATGCACAGAGGTAATAGGGTTGTGTTTTACACACATGCAAAGCTTGAGAGGGTGTTAAAGACAAAAGTTCAGACCTAGAGAGAACATTCCTGTTTTTTTCTGTCCCTAATCCATCTGCCACTTGGCAGCAGAGTCTGTTTATTAGTTGCCATTATCATTTGTGGCCAACGTACTAATATGAGCTGATACAAGTGTAAGTGCTAACTTAGTTGTCAGAGAACCAGCCTGTTGCATTTGCAGTCTTGTGCCCCCAGCACTTGCTACCCACTACACTTGGTTTCATTCTTCAGTGATTGAAACATGCATTAGTCCTTTGAATAAGGTGATCACACTAAGATAGAACTCTGAGGGATTTCAGCTGCTGGTACCAGTATTCTTACTTCAGTGTTCTTTCCCCTGTTAGGAAGGAGAGTGACAATGCACAATAAAGGATAAGCATCAGTTTCTGCTCTAGGAAAGTCCCATCTCCTATTGTGTCAGCTTTATTTGTTGGGAAATACAAGCGAAGGGAAGTTCCATCTCCACACCTACGACATTAGACAGCACAGCAGTCAAAAATGCATCAGTAGGTAGGCTGTAATATTACTGCCTTTTATAGGGTTATGAACAGGGAATAGCAGATGAGGTAATAGTATCTAAACCTTTGAGGATGATCTCATTTGGGATCGTTCTACGTTCAAGTTAATGGTTTCCATTAGTTACTAAGAACTACATTTTACATGAGTGTTTTTCGCTAATGAAAAGACCCAAATAAGCCAAAGTGGTATTAAAAAGGTTGGTTTTTTGTATGACTTCACAGCAGGAAAACAGTTTGGAATAAATAGGTCTTAATGCTTTTTTCTTGTTTTAATTGAAAACGTTACTGCTGAATGATTCTTGTAACTTGAACTGTCACAAGAGTCAAAAGGCAAAAAGCAAGGTTGAAATCAGCCTTCGCAAGCCAGAATCCACTGTTGCCTTTGCATCCAGGTTTCTTCCTTGTATGTCACATAGAATCATAGATTCTGATCTCCTTTATTTCCCAGATCCATCACTACATCGTGATTCCATCTCTCTCTTTAACTGATGTTTTGTCCTCTTTCCATCATCTGAAATCTTGGAAGAGCTGAGTTTTAAAACCACTCTAACAAAGCAAACCCAGGTTTGTGGCACTGCTGTGATACCCGAGCATTGCTGGCGGGAGCATGGGAATGCCTTCCCGGTACAGTCTTTGATCTTCTTATGTATTAAAAGCCTTTTTATTTTGGTATTTGCTATGACAATAAAATGGCCTTCAATTTTAATAGTGCTCCTGGTTTTATCCCTATGGATAACACGATGTGTAGATGTATTTGCAGGGGAAGATCGACCAGGGGTAACATTGAGGCTGCTGCTGCTCCAGGGGAAAGACTAATGTGGATCTGTGCTGAGCTGCCATTGTGCAGCTCCCATGCGCTGCTGCTTGGTGCCATCCTCCCCTTCCAAGGAGCAGGAGGGGGTGGATGTATCCCTAGCAGCTCAGGGAATGCCACAAGCATTAGGAGAACAGGGTGACAAACAGCAAGGATTTGGTCAAGTTTGCATCAAATCATTGTCATGTTTTAGCACACAAAGAGCCTGGTGGGTGTTTTTAACCAGCTGTGTCATTGCTGGCAATATGGGAGAGCCCAGTTCTGCACATTAAGGCAAGTATTTAGCTAATGGATTCCAGCTGGCAGGTCCCATTCCTTCCATCTGACTCCATGGGATAAAGCCGTAGTCCTGCTACTCCCCCCAACCCAGCGTGCACAAGTGCTGCCTGGCTTTATAAAGGGGTGTTTTCCTCTAGCCATTGCAATTTGCACCCTAGGCAGAGGGCTGTACATGCAGAATGCCCTGGCTGTGGACTCTGGTGGTTTTTCTTGTAGTATTCAAGGTATATGGTCAAAATGAGCCCTGCGGTGGTGTGGTGGGCAGAACGTGCCCTCTGAACGCAGGGCTGCTGCCTGCCACGTCTGCTTTCCAGTCGTAAGAGCCAGAGGGATGTGTAGATGCTCTCCTCACCCGGGTGAAGGCTCCTGCTTGGCTCTTTCCCCTCAGAGCCTGCTGGCCCAAGGGAAGGCTGTGGTGTTGATGTGGTGCCAGGGAAGATTATGAGGTGCTGACACTGCTCTTGTTCCTCACCGCAGGACCCCCAGCGCTCCTCACTGCCCCTCAGCGCGGCATCAAGCCCCATCCCAGCCATTTCAAGGGCAGGAAGGTGGGTTCGGGCAGCGCCGGAGCCTGGATGTGTCACCCACGAGGGGCTCCGCGCACCCGCAACCCGCCTCACCTCAGCCGCCCAACATGGCGCCGCCGCCCTACGCCCCGCCCCGCCGCTCCCATTGGTGGGCGGTGCGCGACGGAGTGATGCGATTGGCAGGCGGGGAGCGGGAGGGGCGGGGCTAGCAGGGGATGTGGAGGGCGGTGGGCATGGCCGCCGGGGACGGGTTGGGTCCCGTGCTGCGGGCCGTTACCGAGCGGGTGCAGCAGGCAGCGGCGCGCCGGCCGCAGGTGAGCGCCGGGGCCGCGGGGGGAGCTTTGGCCCGCCGGGGTGGGCACGCTCGGTGCGGCGGCAGGCCCTCCGTCACCACAGAGACAGCGCCCCGCGGGCCTGTCGTGGAAGCAGGCGGCTGTTCCCCTCAGCAAGGTGGCAGGACCCCAGTGTCGTCCTTAGAGGTCTCCCCATCGCTGTGGAGACCTCCATAGCTGGGGCTGAGGCCGTGGTTGGGTGCTGAAGGGTGCTGGGGGGAGCATGGGGCAGGGTGGAGCCTTCGCAGCTCACCTCGGGTGCCTGTGCAGGGGCTCCCGGCTGTGCAGCCGCGGCTGGTGGCCGTCAGCAAGACCAAGCCGGCGGAGATGGTGATCGAGGCCTACAGCCACGGGCAGCGCAGCTTCGGGGAGAACTACGTGAGTGGAGTGGGCTTTATGGGTCTGCCATGGGCCCCATGGGTTGGTGATGAGCCCCATAGGACTGCAGTGGGCCCCATGGGTCTGTGATGGGCCCCATAGGTCTGTGATGGGCCCCGTGATTTGATGATGGGCCCATGCTGCAGACAGGCACTGTGGCAGCCCAGTGTGGGGCTCTGAGCACTGGGAGCTGGGCTTGGCCATAGCATCAGCCCCCTGGCCTTGTATTTGAGGAGCATATTGGTCCCAGGGACATACATTCTAGAGACACCCTTCGTATGGTGCAGGCACCTCTGGCGTGGTTTTAACAAGAGATTGTCTTGATTCTTCTAGGTTCAAGAGTTGCTAGAAAAGGCATCAGACTCCAGAGTAAGTACACAGTTCTGTGTGCGTATTCTTTCCCTATAGCTGTGTACTGAGGGCTGCCCAGAACAAATCCTGGTTTTTAGGGATTTGGCAATGGGGGCTGCTTGATCCTTGTCTCTTCAGATAAGTGGTGTGGTTATTTTCAGCTCTTTGCCTTACCCATTCCCTCTTCTTGTGTTGCTGGCTCTGTGAATACATGTGCCTTAGTCATAAAGTGTTTGCCTGAGCAGTGCTTTATCTTTTGTGCTTTCTGCTGTAGGAGGTGTAGTGTCATTTAAAAACATGGTAACACTCAATTTGGGGAAAATGCCACCTTATGACTATTCAGTAGCAGAAGAGCTTTGCTTTCCCCATGTAGTGCTCTGCAATCAGAGCCCTGCTCCTCTGCAGAGGGTGAAGCAATCTCAGTACACAAGCACTGGCTGGGCTGTGCCTTTTAGGGTAAATAGAAGAAGATTGGGTGTTTTGTTTGTGGGCAAACTGAGACTCAAGTGCTGTGTGGAGGAAGAGGAGTTGTCATTCAGACTTCACTGTTCCTCTCTGCTTTCAGATTCTGTCCTCTTGCCCGGACATTAAATGGCATTTCATTGGCCACCTGCAGAAAACCAACGTCAACAAGTTGATGGGTAAAGCCTGTTTCATGTGCAGTGTTAATTAGTAACAACCTTGTGTGCATGAACTCAACAATGCTTTGTGAGCGAGCTGAGGTATAGGTATAAAATATGTGCCAGCAGCATTGCCCTCAGTCTGTGTTTTCTCCCCAGCTGTCCCAAACCTCTTCATGTTGGAAACAGTGGATTCGGTGAAGCTGGCAGACAGGGTCAACAGCTCCTGGCACAAGAAAGGCTCACCTCAGAGGCTGAAGGTTATGGTGCAAGTTAATACAAGTGGAGAAGACAGTAAGTGGCTTTTTCTGCCGATAAGCAGGCTTGTCCTGCTGACATGACAGAAACAACCTCACTGGAATGGGTTGCTTTGCGCTCTTAAAGCGTTTCTCTGAGCTAGGATGAAACTTGCTTCTCTATTAGCTTCAGCCTGGCCTCTGGCAGAGCTTGGCACAGATCTCCCTGCTTTTTGCCAGGTAAGCATGGCCTTCCTCCTGGAGACACCACTGCTGCTGTGGAGCACATCATCAACAAGTGTCCCAGCCTGGAATTTGTGGGGCTGATGACCATTGGCAGCGTTGGGCATGACCTTAGTAAGGGCCCAAATCCTGACTTCCAGGTAGGATTATGTAGAAGAAAATGTTACCTGTTGGCTTATCTCCCATCAGGCTGGAAGTCTGTGGGGCATCAATAGAAACCCTTAGAGCTCAGAGGGTATTAATGCAGGTGCTAGGCTTAGTTCTGCAGATATCCGTATGTATTTGGTCCAACTCTTCTGAAGCTGTAGCCAGGATATGGCAGGGATACCTCATGCAGCAGTTCCCACCCTGGCTCCTCTGGTCCTGTGTCTAGATGGGGTTGCAGTCAGCCTTCCTTTGCCTGTTGTGTGTGCAGGGTGCATCAGGCAGAGGAACCAGGTCTGTGTTTCTCATCTGTCACGCTGCTGCAATAATGGAATGTCGTCAGAAGATGTGTAGACTTGGAAGTACGGGTGTTGTCAGTAACGTAGCCTGGAATGGGAAATCTGCAGGCGCTTCAGTGGGAAGTGTGAAGGAGACTTCAAAGAAAGGCAGAGATTGTGATCTGTGAAACCCTGAAACAGAGCTGCTGTGGCTGTCAAGCGTGTGATCCTCTTTTCTCTCCCCTTCCCTTCTAGGTGCTGCTGTCGTTGCGGAAGGAAGTGTGTGAAAAGCTCAGTCTCCCCATTGAGAAGGTAGAGCTGAGCATGGGCATGTCCACAGACTTCCAGCATGCAGTAAGTCTGGTTTCCTTCTGCCACCCCTTCCCTTGGGAAGCAAACATACCAGCACCAGCTGTAGGCACCCCAAAGCCCAGCCCAGGCATCATCCAGACGGGCCTATTGGTATCTTCATCCAAGGGGAAGCCTGATGATGCTGATCCATGAAAAAGCGCTCTCCTGATTCTGGGATGGATCAAACAGACCTTTGCTGTAGGGTAGCGAGTACATGGGGAACCATCCTGTGATGTGATGAGCATGAAGGTTGGCTACAGACTGTGCTGGCAGGTTTGGGTGGCAGCTCTGCCCTTAACTCCTCCTTTGTCTCTCTCCCTAGATAGAGGTTGGATCCACAAACGTCAGGATTGGAAGCACTATATTTGGAGAGCGAGATTATTCCACCAAAGCAGGCAGTGAAGGCAAAACTGAGACCTTGACAGTGCAGGGTCAGTAGGTGGAAAAACAAGTGGCCTCACCAGGGGACAGCTGATGGGAGACCTCACTATGCATTCTTCCCTCCCTCCATGTCGGCACCCAGTCATGATGGTGAGAGGGAATTCCTCCTAACAGAACAGAGGGCAGGAATGCCTCCTAATTTATTGTGATTGTAGAGTACCCGTAGGAACTGGAAATCTGTAGAACCATCAAATGATAAGACAATGTATGCTTGAAAGTGACTGTGGTATCTTGGCTCCTTCAGGGTCCTTGGGTTGACAAGGTTGACCAAAGTTATTTGTCAGGATGGAGCTGCTAATGAATCAAGCTGTATCCTCACCAGTGGCAGTGAGTTTGGTTTCACTAAGGACTAAATTCTTCATTAAACAAGTTCTAATCTTACCACAGACCCTGTAAGTGTTTCCCCAAACAAAAGCTCTGCATGTGGGGGCTCCTGAGGGATGCTGTGAACAGGAACTCTGGTAGAGATGCACTGTGACACTGCAGAGGGCAAAGAGCAGCACATGAGGATGGGTAAGGAGCACAGTTGCCAGCTTGAGCTCATGTTTTGGATGCAGATGGCAAGTGTGGGAGTGTCTTTTTGCCTGGAGTTTGTGTTTGTCCTTTCCAGGCTGACACTGCTGGCTTTTCCTGTGGTTCCATGTCTGCTCAGGTCTTCTGGGATGCTTTCACCCTTCCCCTCTTGTGGTGTTGGGAGTTATTTTCATCCTGCCTGGTGGTTCTTTGACAGTCTGAGTTCTTTTGGGTCAGAATGGGGCTTTTCCATTGCTTTCCAAGGCAAGTCGCTTGGCTGTTTGGTGCCTCCACCATCCTGTCTGCATGTCTGAGGATGAGAATGCTCCCTTGTCTCGCAGGGCAGCACTGAGATTTGCTTTTCCTTTGGGAAAAGAACTCCAGAAAGGAAATTACTTCTGTTCTGCTGTGTTCTGGGTTCCTGGAAAGAATCCTGTCACCCCTACCAGAGCTCCTAGGCTGTCTTAATACCTTAAGCACTGGTCTAACCTCCACTTCTCCTGGAAGAGGGAAATGGGGTTCTTCCACTGCAGTAGCTGTTTCATTTAGAGCAGAAGCTCCCGTGTTATGTCACATGCTGTTTGGCCAACACTAGCTATGGCAAGTCTCTCTTTTAAGCCATGTTAAAGCTGAGGTTTGGGGCTTTTGTGTGCTGCTAAGAGGAGGAGACATCAGTTGCCAGCAGAAACCTCCTTCCCAGGCTTTTCTCTGTGTGCACACAGTTAAATCCAGCCGTTGGTTTTACCCTCTGATTATAAATGCTGAATGTAAATGAAGAGTCAGCTCTTAACCTGTCGTAGCTCCATGGTTTAGAAGCAACATGCAGTCTGAGCCACCCTCCTCAGCACTGCACCATGGGTTGTTTCCTAGTCCATTTACAAGTGGTGAATTCTGATACCATCTGTGCCAACTCTAAAGCTATTAAAGATGTTATTTTTATGTTCCAGCCTTGTGACTAAATGCCCTGCGTTGTCATTGAAGCTGTTTCCCCAGCGGGTGGTTTGAAAGGTGGCTGGAACAGAGCAAAGGGAGTGGAACGGGGAGGTTTGGATCAGAAAGGGGAAAATAGCTGCTGCTGAGCTGGGGTGAGGTTGAGGTGGTGTGAGCTGTTCCTGGAGCAGCCCTCTGGGTGGCACTGCTCCCCAGCGCACCGAAGGGGAAGCACCAGCTCCCGGGACAGGTACGGATCGGGAATGACCCTTGGAAATAACCGCACTTCCCAGCTGATGGTTGAAGTGAATCCCTTCCTGTTCCACCTCTCTCTTCCCGGAAGATCTGATCACAGATCCTTGTGTGTGTGAATTTCACAACGTGAGAAGCCTTTGGCTTCTCTTACAGAACAGTCAGGGCTCTGGCTCTATCTAAACTCGGTTCCAACGTGCAGAGTCTGCTGCTGTCCTGTGTGTTTGCTCCTTCTCTTGTATGGAAGGAATGGAAGTGCTCTGCACCCTGAGCTTGCAGACCCAGCCCAGCACAGGACACCCCCAAGTCCTTCTTAGGGCTGCTCCATCCCTTCTCCACCCAGCCTGTAGCTATGCTTGGGATTGCCCTGGCCCACTTGGATAAGGTTTGCACAGTGCCACCCCTCCAGTGTGTCCAGATTCCTATGGATCTGATCCCTTCCCTCCAGTGCATCTTGCCCCAGAGTTTCCCCATGCTTCTCCCATGGCCAAGCCTCCCTGAAGCCCTGACCAGCACCTTCTGCTCCTCCTTTGGGCACCCATGGAGCCGGGATGGTCAGAGCTCCAGTGCTGCTGGACACATGTCCATGGGCCACCCGCTCCTTCCACAGCATCACCAGCAGATGGGAACTGCTGGTCACCAGGATGCAGCCAACAAGCTGGAGATGAAAGACTCCACAGCCTCATAATGAACCCTTCTCCCTGCTCCAGCGCCTCAGCCTCTGCATCACAAGTTTATTCCCCATTGGAAGCACTTGGCAGGTTCACTGCAGCAGCAGCGCTCGCTCCTTGGGCACTGATGCTGTCAATATTTGCCTTGGAGGAATGTGTCCAGCAGATGAAGGACCAGAGGGGCTCCTCCTCCTCTTCCCTCATGACTTGGCTTGGCTGTCACCTCCTGGGGTAAAGGCACAGCCCCGTGTTCCTCAGCAGTCCCCTGCAGTGACTCCTGTGTCCCTTGGAGGGCTCTGCCCAAGCTGATTCCCCCCCCAAAGCCGTGTTGGCACGTGGATGGAGCGGAGAAAAACCCTTCCTGGGAGCATCTGGAAGGAATAAATCCAGGATGGGGTGATGCGCTGCTGCTCCTCCTGTCCTGGGGAGATGGGGTGGCTGCCTGTGGCCATCAGCATCCTCAAGGAAGCAGCCTCTCCTCTTGGAGGCACTCTGAAGCTGCCGAGCTCTGCAGGCTCTGGTTCCGGCTAGGTGAGGGTCCAGGCATTGCTTACAAAGCCAGGCTTGATTTAGCTCTTTATCACATCATATCCTTTGTGTTCCAAAGTGTCTGGAGCTGAACAGCCTGCTTAGCATGGGAAAATCCATGGATTTAGGCCATTCCCTGCTCTGCCTGGGGTAGATGAGAGCATGGGGATGGCCAGAGCAGCTCACCCGAGGCAGAGCCTGCGGCTGCAGCCCTTCAAAGTTGGGAAGCATGTTTATTTCTGGGATATCAGGTTTCCGGCAGGAAGGCCGACAACTGCCAAGGTTTTTATTGGATCCTAGTGAAAGGAATTTAGAGAGTCCTGTGCTTGTTGTCTTTCTCCCCCTTCCTATGCCTACAGCGGTTAAGGAGCGTTTTTACCTTTGAATGGGAGCGAGTGGCACAGGGATTTGGCATCCGGCACCGGCACATCCATGGTGATGGAGTTTCAAACAGGTTGCCTTGTTGTCTCCCGGGCCAGAGGCATCAGGAGGGGTCAAGGCTGGAAAAGCACAGGGAGAGGGGCTTGGAAGTACTTGAAAGAGCCTGAACTCCGCTGGGCTCAAAGCATGTGGGAAGTGTTGCTTGAGCTCCCCTCCTCGTGGCGGGGCTGGGGCCGGGTATTTCACATTTGGTCCTCGTTTTGGACAAGGTTTTGGCTGTTCTTGGAGGTAATTTTAGAGGAGGTTCAAATCCTGATGGCCACGTACAGGGGTTGATTGCTTCAACGTGTCCTGGAGGCTGCTCTGCTTGCGCTTGGATGCTGCCAGCACTGACCAGCATCCTCCAGGGCCCCCCGAGGTCCGTGCCGAGCCCGTCCCTATCCACACACGGGGAGTTCTTGGCTTAACGCTGAGGTTTCCTTCCAGCCCCGGGGCAAGGGGAAGCAGAGGGGCAGCAACTGGTTTGGGGCAGGGTCAGAGCTGCCCTTGGTAGGAACAGGAGCGTGTGCTGTTAACAGTCCATTAAGGCAATGTGGAATAACCCAGGGTGAGCAGCGGGGCTGCCCATGGCAAGGTGTGAGCCCAAATCCACTTGAATTCCTCCCAAGCACTCAGCATCACAACATTGGGCCATTCCCCTGCTGAAATCCTGTCTCCTGCTCCCAGCTCTTGCACTCAATACAGGCTCTTCAGGTCCCCGCAGGCACTGGGGTCCTTGGAGACAAGGATTCCTTAACTCAGGGCTCAATCCACCTAAAGGAGCCCTTTGCACTGCAGCGTTTGGGGATGCTCCTGCTTGCTGCTGCACCGGATGTGCTGGGAATGCCTAAATCCAGCATCAGCCAAGGGGTCTCTTCTCCCCCTTGGTGGGGAGCCTGCAGAGGAGGAGGGATGGGTTTGGGGAGGGATTTCGTATGGAGCAGATGCTCGCAGGATCTCGGAGCGGATGCTGGACACAAGCAGTTTCCTGTTGCTCTTCCAGCTTCAGCTGCAGGATCTGGGACCAGCATCCTGCAGCACAGGGCGCAGGAGGGTAATTCCTGCAGTGGAAAAACAGAGCGGGGGGGGAACCAGAGGCGAAGATGTGGGTTCACTGTTGAGTGTTGATTCCTTACTGGGAAGATGCCACTCTCCAGGGCTCTGGGGTCCAACGGATCCATAAAAGCACGTGTGGAAATGGAGCTTGTGCTGATCTCTGCTGTCTCCTCTTCCCAACGGCCACCGCGTTGTGTTTGTTTGGAGAAAGGAGTAAATTTCCTTTCCCCTCCAGGAACGATTGGTCCTGGAGAGAAACCGCATTCCCAGAGTGGCCTCTTGTCGTCCTTCCATGACCCTCTTCCTCTGCGCCCTGGCACGGGGTCCTGGAGACTTCATTGCCTGCTTTTGATCCCTTTTGATTTGAAGCTGCAGTGAGCCGTGGCCTCCGAGAAGCTGAGCCCAGAGGGGGGAGAGGGGACGTGGGAGGGGGAATGGGAAGCTAAATATTGAACTTAGTGTGGAAACCACTGTGCCAAGCAGGGAAGCAAGAAGGGAAGACCATTAACTGCGGGACAGAGGCCAGGAGGGGACGGAGCAGCGTGACCATGCAGTGGACTGTGTGAGTTTGGGCAGGGGCTTCCTCCATGGCATGGGGGTCCTGGAAGGCAGTGGGAGCCCCCCCAGATCTTCCACATACAGGGTGCTGATGGGACCCTGTGTGTGCCAGCACCCTGTGCCACAGTGAGGCATTGCATTGGACCCTATGGAACACATGCAGGGGGGGGCATCACATCGGGACCCTATGGACCACACGCGCTCTGGACCACGCAGGGCTCCAGCCCCCCCGTTGATATCCAGGGCTCCAGCTTGGAACCGGGATGGGACCGGGAGCTTCTCGCCCTCCGGGACGGCGCGGACCAGCGGCCCCGGGGCTGCAGCGCTTGGTCCTGCGGGACCTCGCGGAGCTCCATCCGCATCCCTCGGGGGCTCCAGCCCCGCATCCGGACTCGGAGCGGGGCCGATGCCCTCGGCGGGGCCGGGGCGGGGCGGGCCGGGGCGGGCCGGGGGAGGCGCCAGAGCCGGCGGCGGAGCGCGGCGAGCGGCGGGGAGGCGGCGCCGCCGGAGCCGCCCCGGGGAGCGGGGCGGCGGCGGCGGTGGCGGAGCCGGAGCCCGGAGCCCGTGGCCCGCGGCCGGGGCCATGCGGCGGGCGGCGGCGCTGGTGCTGCTGGCGGCGGCGCTGAGCGGCGGGGCCGCGGCGCGGGGCTGCCCCGCACAGAGCCTGGGCTGCAAGTGCGGGGCCGAACGGCCCAAAGCGCCCGGTGGCTCCGCCGCGCCCCGGCGGCGGGTGGTCTGCAGCGGCGGGGGGCTCCCGGCGCCGCCCGAGCCGCGCCTCCTGCCCGACGGCACCGCCACGCTGTGAGTACCGCGCACCGGGCACCGCGCACCGGCCCCGGCATCACCCCGGAGCCGGGCACCGGCTCCGGGCATCACCCCCCGGTCCCGGACGTCGGCCCCGAAAGGGTCACGCTGAGCCCGCTCCGCGCTGCTCGGCGGCCCCGAAGCGGGCATGGAGCAGCGGGACCCCCCTTGCATAGCCCCACGCTGGCGGGTACCGGAGCCGCGCTCCCACTGCTGATGGGGACACGGGGACCCGGGGGCTATGCCCAGGGCGGGGGTTGTTCTCGCTCCATAAAGTGATCCCGCACCAAGAGCAGCGCTGCGGGGTTCTGTGTTACCCCCCTTTAAAGCCCCGCAAAGCCGGAGGGACCCCGCTCTGCCCACGGCGCACGGGTTTAACGTGGGGACGGGAGCTGGAAATCCAGGAAACGGGCTCCTTCTCCACGCTTCCCTCCGCAGCGGCTGCGACTGAGGGCTGGGGGAGGATGTTTTTGTTTGAAAACGGCTGGGAATACTCGCTGGGAAGGGACGAGGAGCAGTAAAAGGGGTTCGGGGGTGTGCGAAGGGTCTAAAGCTGCTTCCTAAAAGCCTCCTGATGCCCTCGGCGCCGAGGGTCGTGGTTTCGGCCGGCGCCTGCAGCCGGTTTATTTATAACTCCAGAGATGTCTGAATCAAAACCTGGTTTGGAAGGCAGGGCCGCAGCGCTGGGGCTGGAGGAAAATGCTGCTTTCGCCCTCAGTGTCATCCCCTGAGGGTGCCCATGGCCTCAGCTCTCCACCTTCTGCTCTGTAATAGGATTTTCTGGGTGCTACGGAGGACTGGGGCTCCTGGCCCCATCTGCTCTCATGTGCTTGGACTTGGTTGCATCTGAGCATCTCTTGGTTCCCTGTGTCCATGCTGCTCACTGTGAGTGGCTTCGTTTTGGGGTGATGATGTCTGCTTGGTGACAATGGGGTGGCTGCGACAGTGCCAACAGCCTTCATGTGCAGTGTGGCCATGAAATGTGCCATGAGCAGGGTCTGAAGCCTGATGTGGTTGTATTAAAGGTGTAAATCACTGCAGCAACAGCACCCGCGTGCATCCTGGGTGTCCCTTGGTGGGTGGTGAAGGCTGCAGGGCAGGCGGAGCTGGTCCCGCTCTCCTTTGGGTGTCTTTGCTCTTCATTTCTTTCCTCTTACAGCCCTTTCTATGCATCAGCCCCTGGCAAATCCCCGGGGAGGACTTTGGAGGCCTTTATCAGGTTATCTTTGGGGAAAGCATCCCTGTCGTGGTGCTTTCAGCAGCGGGAGCGGTGTAACCACAGCACAGAGCAGGAGTAGAGCCCCATGCTGGTGGGCTGTGGGGTTTGGAGCTGCCTGCGCTCCCTTGGAGGGGCCGGGATGACTGTGCAGGAGCATTTAGGGCATTACACGATCCCACTAAAACGTGACATGAAACCTACAGGCGTAGGCAGAAACCTACAAATATGTGGTGACCCTGAGCTCTGCTCTCGCGCAGTAAACATGATTTATTCCAAACCCTTTCCAGATGGAACAATCAAAACCAGAGGCTCCGGCTTCAGGAACGTCTCCTGGAGCTGCTTGGGGTGCGAAGGGGGCCCAGGCACGTGGCGAGGGCTGCAGGGACATCCCGCTGGGGACAGGCAGGTTTTGAGCCCCATGGGCTCCTATACATGGCCTGGGGGATGCTCAGGTCCTCTCTGTGCCCTCAGGGATGCTCAGAGCCCGTCTGTGCCCCCAGGGATGCTCCCAGGGATGCTCAGCATCTCTGTGGTGTGTTCTGTGCTGAGTAACTCCCACAAGCAGAGCCCTGTTCCAGTCTCCATCCAGCCTGGCCTGGAAGCAGGCATGTGCTAGCGCTGATGGTGCTGTGCACAGACGGGAGGGCTCCTGTCCCAGGACATGGGGATGGTTTGAGCCGGTCTGCGCCCTGCGGGTCCCTCAGCCCGGCTCTCGCCTGGCTTTTCCCACACTCTGGCCTTCCTCCCGTATTTATCTTTCATTATTAGGCCTGTGCTGAGGAATCCAAAGCTGCCTCCACAGCAGCTGCTGCTGATTTACCCCCCGTGCCTAAAGAAGCGCTCGCTGGCACCGCAGCGATGGGATGAGGGATGCCTGTGTCCCAGCATGTCCCAGGGGATGCAGCGGTTCTTTATGGGGAGCCGTGTCCTGAGTGGAGCTGCAGCTCTTTTCCTCTTCCTTCAGCTCCTTTCCTCTTCTTCCACCTCCTTACTTCCCTTGGCCCCTCGCAGGGATCGCTGCTTGGGGAAAGAGCAAACCAGAGCCAAAGCAGCACCCGCAGATGTGGAGCAGCAGAAATTAGCTCCATGTGGGGAAGCCACGGTGCAAGGAGCAGTCCTGATGTGGATGGGGGTGCTGGGAATCAGTGGTCCTTCTCCATCCTGGTGCTGGGAATCAGTGGTCCTGCTCCATCCTGGTGCTGGGTGCTAGAGCTGTTCAGGCTGTGTGATGGAGGTGGGACAGGGAGATGGGGATGTTTCAGGTCTTGTCTTGCTATCCACAACCATCCTGGCTGTGTCCTGCCAGTCTTTGGTCCTATTCATGCCGTGGGGAGACCTGCTGGGACCGGTGCAGGCAGAATCTCTGCCTTCCTCATGGAGCAGGCACAGGAACACGGGCAGGGTGATGCTGACAGGGATGCAATACCCATTACAAGCTCTGTGCTCTCTGACACCTCATTTTATACCTAGAGGTCGATTCTTGCCCCAAGCCCATTGCCAGGAGATGCCAGCCTTAACACACTGGGTTGTGACCCTGCAGAGCTCGCCTGGCTGCGGCTGGCTCAGAGGAGCTCGTACCAATGCAGCGCTCATAGAACCATGGAATGATTTGGGTTGAAGGGACTTTAAAGCTCATCCCGCTCCAACCCCTGCCATGGACAGGGACACCTTCCCCCGGAGCAGCTTGCTCCAACCCGGCCTTGAACACTGCCAGGGATGGGGTTAGGTGCAGCCTCCAAGCACTGAGGCCTCCCGTGTGGGATGCGGCACCTCACGGGGACACCCTCGAGGTGCCGGGGCTCTGCAGACGCACCCGAACACGGCTTCACCTCCCTCCCCCTGCTCTGACCCCGGTGCTAATCGCCCGATGGAAAAAGCACCGCAGCCCTAAGCAGAGGCAGAGCGCGCGCCCGGCCCCGCTGTCACACGGGCGGGAGCCCAAACCTCTTCCAGATGTGGAATCCCAGCACAGGCCTCATTTATGTGCACAGCTTGATTGCACTGAAATTACAGATTGTCTGCAGGGAATAGAGGGCTTTGACTTATGACCAATTTCCAGTTCTACTTGAACTCCCCTCTCCGAGCCCGGGTTATCCTGGGCCCTGCAGATGGTTTCGTTCTCAGTCCTTCCTATCTTACGCATTGGGCTGGAGCTTGGGTTGGCTTTCCCGGTGTGTCGGAGCATCCTGGCCCTGCCGAGGTTTCACCCTCCCCTCCCTCCGGGCCTTGTTTTTCCTGTGCTAACAAAAGCTGAGGCTTGGAACAATAATTTTCACCCTCCGAAATAGCCCGGCGTGACGCGAGGCCCGAGACAACGCCCCGAGATCCCAAACAAAGCAGGGACAGGGGGGGTCCCCACCGGCTCCATGAGGCTCCCGCCGTGATGCTGAGCCCTTCCCGGTGCCCTCAGCACCTCTCGCCGTTCCCAAGGCTCCTCTTTCCTCCTCCTAACCCCCTCCCTGTGCTAAGCAGCGAGCTCTGCTCAGGGCACAGCCCTATCTGCTGCGAGCAGATGCTTTGAATTAATGCACTTGGAGAGCAGAGCAGCGCCGTCCCCTCCGCGGCCCCCCCATTAACCTCCACTCGCTGCCTTCCCCCTGCCTGCCCGGGCTGGGGGAGCCACCGTCTCCCCTCATCCTTTTTTGGTTGGGTCCAGAGGAAGTTTATTGTTTCAGCAGCCCGGTTTCTGGAGCCGTTATTTATCCAAGTGGATTCCAGCACGCTTGGAAAAACAATCCTGGGTTTTCTCGCTTTTGGCTCCTCTTTTTGAGATGAAAAAACAAAGAAGAAGAAGGGATCTCTCTGTCTCCCTCTCTCTATCTCCCTGCCTGCAGCCTCATGGGGTTTGAGCCCTAAGAGCCTTGATGTGGGTGTGTTGGAGTGAGGATGCTGCACTGCTTCCGCAGCTGAATCCCTCCAGGATGGAAGATGCCCCTTGAGGCCTTCCTCCTGCCCTTCCCACCACATATCCCTCCATCATTCCCGTTTGATTCGATGCTCTGGTCCTTAATCCCTGCATTGTCCAGAGGGACTTTTCCGGCCGATAATTGTTCCGGTGTTGGGGAGCACCAGGGTGGCTGCGTGGGCTGGAGATGGGATGGGGTTTGGATGGGATGATGCTGGAGAAGCTTGAGGGCAGTTGGATGTCATGGGTTTACCAAGGTGAGAAGTTCCAGCCTGGGCTGGAGCTAAGGCTCTGGAGGAGCAGAGCTGTGCTTTCATGGCTTGCCAAGCCCATAGATGGCTGGGACATGGGGACATCACATCCCCTCTGCACCCCTGGGACCACATGGACCTCTGTGAGCATCCATAGCGCTGCTGTAATCCCTGCCCACCAGCGGCAACCACCTTGACTGTGGTGAACCAAAGGGATTAGGGAGCAGCAGGATTTGCTTCCAACCCTGCATCCCTTTGCCCTCCTCCTTTCATTCCTCCTGGCCAGGCATTAGAGCAGGAGCAGCTCTTTGAGCTTGAAATCCAGCTGAGGGGTTTGGATCCAACCGCATCCCAATGTGGGGTCCTGCTGTCCCAGTGTGGAACTGCTCACCCATGACCCTATCAGGGTGGCCTCATGGGCACACTTCTTGGGGTGTATTTTGGGGTGTTTCAGTTCATCTCCAGCAAGGGGATAGTGCTGGGGACCCGCAGTGGCTCTGCTGCGGTGCTGGAATGGAAAGTCCCGTGGAGCCTGATGAGCACTTCCTGACACAAAAACAACCCAGAAAACGGTGTTTGAACCGAATATCCATAAAAGCAGAGGAAACCAAACCAAACCCTGTGTGAGGATGTGGGTTGTAACGGGGGAGCGTGACCCAGCTGGTTTGTACGGGATGGGGAGCAGCGGAGCCGGGACTGCTCCCCGCAAAACCCTTTATCAGGGAGAAAACTTCCAAGCGGAGCCGTCGCTGTCGGGGCCAAGTTGCGGTGGAGGACCTCGCCTTAAGGCAGAGCAGAGCAGGCGCCGCGCAGCCGGGGTCCAAGGGGTGGCTTCACCCCCGGTCCATGTCCCCCCCCCAGGCCGGGGGAGCCGCGGCTGCTTTCCCGGCTGTCGGCGGGCGGTTGCTGGCTGCGGATCACAGGGAAGGCCGATCCCATCGGGAGCGTCGCCTTTTAAGGCGGGGAGCTGTGATTTCGTGGCAGAGGCGCAGATGGTCCCAGGGGTCCGGGAGCAAAGCGAGCATCATTGGCGCAGGGGGCTGCTGCTCCCTGCCCATCCATCCCTGGATGGAGCCCCCGGCACAGCCCATGCCCTGGGAGGCTTCGCCATTCCCATAGCTCCTCCCTGCCCAATGCAGACCCTGCGGGAGGTTTGGGCGCGGTGTCTGGTGCACTCCTGTTTTCCATGCTTGCAGCTCAGGGGCTGCTCCGTCAGGATCCATTGTGCATCCCTGAGCCGGGGGGTTCTGCTTGCCCTAACTATAGCTTCAGCAGGGAGCCCCCGAGGTCCCCCCATGCGTGCGCAGCCTTTGCTGGGTTGTGAAATCTGCTGCCGCTGGAATTAGAACCTTCTGGAGCTGCTGGAGCCTTGAGCAACAGCCCCTGCCGATACCGGGATGGGAATCGGGGCTGCGTGCCCCGGAGCTGGGACTGCACCGGGAACGATGCTGCTCGGGACCCGTTCCTGCTGCGGGCCCGCGGGCTGAGCTCGCTGCCGGGGTTCACTGCTGCAGTGCTGGATGAGCCGAGCCCTGCCCCAGCCGTGTCCCTGCGGGGAGGAAAGGGCAAAGACGTGGCCCTGGCCACGGCCGACGGGTGGAAGCAATTTGAGTGCTGCCGGGGCTGCGGCCCCTTCCGCTCCCCGCAGGCCGGGTCGCGGATCCCTGCGGACACAGCAGCGCCCGGTGGCAGCTCCTCATTAGCACAGGATGCGGCTGAAGGCGGGGGGGATGCGCTGCTGGACCCCAGCCCTTCCCTTGCACCAGCTCCCAGCCCTGGGTGCTCGCAGGGGATGGAGCTCTGCAGCACACAGCCACCATTCAGCCCTGCTGCAGAGCCTGCCCGTGTGTAAACAGCCCCGGCTCCGGCCCTCAATGAGCCCTTTTTATCCCGAGCCTCCCCCCTGGCAGGGGCTCCCGGTGCCCTCCGGGCCCCTGGATCAGTTTTGGATCCAAAGCGTTGTTGGTGCCGATGGAGCCACCCGGGAGCTCCAGGGAAGCGCCTCGAGAGCCGCCTCCTGCCCCCAGGCCGTGGTCTGGGGCTGCTAATTGCCGCTGACACGCTTTAATGAGGCTGAATGGTCGGGAGTTGTGCCCTCCTTCCCTCCCCGGTCACCCGCAAGGGCCCCTTTGGCCAGCAAAGCTGCTTATTTGGGGATAAAACCTCAGCATTGGGATGGCCGCGATGGCAGGGGCAGGGGATGGGGGGTCCCCTCCTGTCTGTGGGTCCTTGAGGTGCCCCTTTGGTGTGGGTGCTGGGGTGGGGAGCTCATCATCCGCATGTGCAGCTCCTTGCACCCATGCCCAGGTATTGGAGCGATGCCACGGGCACTTCCAGACGGTGCTGCCATGCATGTGGGCGATAGCATTGCATCCAACATAGCCATTGCATCCCTGGCCGTGCAGGCCTGTCCATGACTCTTCCCATCTCCATCCCTGTCCTCTTCCCATCCCCATTCCCATCTCCATTCCTGTCCCTATCCCAAGGGAGTAACGGGGCTGCTCCTCTCTGCTCTTCCCACAGGCTGCTGAGTAACAACAAGATCACGGTGCTGGAAAACGGCTCCTTCTTTGGGCTGCGGGCTCTGGAGAAGCTGTGAGTGCCCAGTGGGAGCCCGGGGGTCGGGATGGGCAGCGGGATGCAGGCAGGAATTCCATGGGGTGGCTGCTGGCAGCACCACACGGGTCCTGCTCCCAGCATCGCTCCCGGGTGCTGCACAGGGGCACTGGGTTTGCCATTGGCACCCAAAGGACCTCGGGGGCAGGAGGCACCCGGGGGGGGCGCCCTCCATGAGGGTCGGTATGAAAAGAGACATTGTCCCCCCGAACAAAGTCAACTTTCTTATCTCTCCATGAAAGGCATCTGTATGGAGGGAGCTGCAATAAGGGGAGATTTATGGCCCCCATATGGGTTTGATCTGTAGGTATGCAGGAGTGGGGACCGGCGCACTGAGGGTGTTTTGTTCGCAAGGGTCTCGCACATTCCTGCCCCACAGTGGGGCTGGATGGGCTCCCACCATGGCGCACTCACCCTCTGCACCAAAACCCACCTCTGGGAATGGTTACAGCCCTGCTGAGGGTTTGGCACAGCCGCAGGGGCAGCAGGACCCACAGTGATTTATTAGCCCGAACAAGGAAGCATTTTGGGTCCAGAGAAGGGCACTGGAGCGGATGCAGGGCCTGGAGCACAGTGTGATGGGGAATGGCTGAGGGACCGGGGGGTTCAGATGAAGAAGAGAAGGCTCAGGGGGGACCTGATCACTGCCTACAACTGCCTGAGAGGAGGATGGAGCCAGGAGGGGGCTGGGCTCTGCTCTGAAGGAACAAGGGATGGGACAAGAGGAAACGGCCTCAAGCTGCACCAGGGCAGGTTTGGATGGAGCTGAGGAACAATTCCTTCCCCAGAGGGTGCTCAGCATTGAACAGGCTGCCCAGGGCAGTGCTGGAGTCACCGTCCCTGCGAGTGTTCACACACCATGGAGATGAGGCCTCAGTACCGTGGGTCAGTGTTGGCCTTGGCAGTCCTCCTGTGGGCACTGGACCATGGGCAGCACTCGGTGCACAGTGCCTGGTGCGTGGCACTGCAGTCGGGATGCACAGCACCAGGATGCGGAGCAGGGATCCCCATGCAGACACAGCAATAGGGGCGCAGCTCTGGGGCTGGTTTGGCTTTTAAAGCCATGGAAACCCCCCCAGGACCGGTTTTGGGCTGAGCATGGGGCAGTCACCACAGGGACTCTGTGTCCCTGCAGTGCCACATGGCTGAGTCCTCCCCAGCTCCTGGCACCAAGCTCTCATTAACAGGAGGATTAACGGGTGCTGTCACTGGGAAGGGCCATTGCAGTGCTGGGAGCTGCATTCCAGGGGGACCATGCCCCAGATCCCCTGGGAGAGTCTCCAGTGTGTCCAGGGGGGGGCCATGGGCTGTGCTCCCCATCCCAGGCGGCATCGCGCTGCTCCTGATTGCTCTGACAGGAGCTCTAATTGCTTTCATTGGGTCGGTTTGGGGCCATGGCAGAGATGAGCCCCATAGAGGGACTGTGGTGGGGACAAGGTGGGGGTACTTCTGATCCTGGGGCTTGTGCATCCCCTGCCCACCCTTTGGTGTCCCAGCATGATGTGGGGATGGGGTCTCAGGGGTGCGCAGGGCCCCCATGGATCACCCCCTCTCCAGGTTCACTGTTTGGCATCTCCAGTGATTTGCAGCTGTGTAATGAGATTAATGAGTGTGAGCGGGGCCGGAATGCGGCCGGGGCAGCCGTGCACTCATTAGCACAGCTCCGCTTGGGAATGTCCTGGTCCTGCCCTCTGCGAGGCCAGCGCTTCCCCACTTTGGCTTCAGGCTGCAAGGGGGGCTCAGGCAGGTGACAGCAGTGATGGGATGGGGTCAACCGTCCCATGCTGTGTCCATCAGCAGTGATGGGATGCAGTGTGTCCATCAGCAGTGATGGGATGCAGTGAGTCCAGCAGCAGTGATGGGATGCAGTGAGTCCATCAGCAGTGATGGGATGCAGTGAGTCCATCAGCAGTGATGGGATGCAGTGTGTCCATCAGCAGTGATGGGATGCAGTGTGTCCATCAGCAGTGATGGGATGCAGTGTGTCCATCAGCAGTGATGGGATGCAGTGTGTCCATCAGCAGTGATGGGATGCAGTGTGTCCAGCAGCAGTGATGGGATGCAGTGTGTCCAGCAGCAGTGATGGGATGCAGTGTGTCCAGCAGCAGTGACGGGATGCAGTGTGTCCAGCAGCAGTGGTGGGATGCAGTGAGTCCATCAGCAGTGATGGGATGCAGTGTGTCCATCAGCAGTGATGGGATGCAGTGTGTCCATCAGCAGTGATGGGATGCAGTGTGTCCATCAGCAGTGATGGATGCAGTGTGTCCATCAGCAGTGATGGGATGCAGTGAGTCCATCAGCAGTGATGGGATGCAGTGTGTCCATCAGCAGTGATGGGATGCAGTGTGTCCATCAGCAGTGATGGGATGCAGTGTGTCCAGCAGCAGTGATGGGATGCAGTGAGTCCAGCAGCAGTGATGGATGCAGTGTGTCCATCTGTCTGCTCACACTGGGCTGTGCTCAGGGAGCTGCTTGTGTGGCTGAGGGCTCAACCCTGGGGTGCTTGTGGCTGCACAAAGCTGGATGAGGCCCTTTGTGCCAGGGTTTACTGGGGGCACCAAGGCAGCTGCTTTGCAGGGTCCCTGGGGATGCGTGGTAGCAGGGTGGTCCCCATGCACACGTGGCGATGGGGGTCCCCATGCTTATGTGACACCGTGCTCTCATGCCTGCAGTGCATCACTGTGCTGGAGCAGGGGGAAGAGGAGGGGGCTCAGGACCAGCGGAAGCGCAAAGGCAACAAGCACAGTGCGGGCAGAGGAGCCTTATCATGAACCAGCAGCAGGCCCAGCAGGGTCCCAGCGTGTCCCATCCCTGCAACCCCCAGCCCAGCGGAGCTGGGGTTTGGCACTGGGCATGGTTTGGGTCCTGCATCCCTGGCTGATGTGGGATGTGCTGGTGGTGGGTGCTGCCTGGGGGTGTGTAAAAGGGGGACCTGTAGCAGGGGCTGGGGCTGGTGTGGATGGTCCCCCTTGGCGTGTATGGGTGGGTGTTGGCAGGATGGGTGTTGTTAGGATGGGTGTTTGCAGGATGGGTGTTGTGGCTGTTGGCGCAGGAGGCGCTGGTGCTGGGGGGGTGCAGGTGAGTGGAGCTGTTCCTTCAGCACCGGCACTCACCTGGTCCCTGCCTGCACATCTGCCTGCACATCTGCCTGCACACACGGCCCTCGGAGCTGCCAGGACATGCTTTACCTATTGGAGAAGTCTGGTGCAGGCAGAGGTGCTGCATCAGCCGAGCAGGAGCGGGATGATGCTGGCCAGGAAGGTGTCACAGCACATTTCCCTTCCCTGTGGAAGTCACCGGGGGCCATTCCCCCCCCCCCCCCCCAGCACAAACCCTGCTTGTTTTGGGGACCTGCAGGAGCCCCTTGAGTGAGTTTCAGCCTGGAAGCAAAGCACATCCATGTGCTGATGAATGCAGGCAGCATCGCCTGTGTTCCCTCTCCCTCTGTGGCTCCTCATGCCTCTGGAGGGATCCCCCCCCCCCCTTCCTGCACCCCAGATCTGTGGGAAGGGTTTATACCATTCCCGCATCCCAAGCACCAGGTTGTGGCCTTGAGATGGGGGCTGTGGTTTAGGGGGTGTTGCCAGAGCCGTGGGTGACCCAGCAATGAGCCCTTTAGCTATAAATAAACAGGCGCTTCCATATGGATCCCATTTCCTCTCCCAGGCAGAGCCGATGCTCGGCAGGAGCTGCCTTCCTGGTCCTGAGGACATCCATTGGGTGATGCCACCGGTGGTCCCCGGCTCCCCACACAGGCACACGACTGGGGAGCCCCTGATTAGATACGAGCCTGCAATCAGGCCAATAACCCCAATGAGCTTCCTGAGGGCCGCAGAGCCCTTTTGGGGCCGTGCTGGCAATTGTGGTGTGTTCTTATCCCACATGCAGGAGATAACCCTGCTGCTCCGGAAGCAACGTGTGAGCCTGGAGCGTGCCAAGGGGCTGGCATCCCCCCCTCCATGAGCAGTGGGGAGCCTCACGCTTTCCCTGCGCCCTTTGGAAGAGATAACAAGAGGGAAATGGGATGGAAAGCTGCTAATGAGGCTCCTGCAGGGGGGGTTGCAGTGCTGAGTGTGGGAGATGGGGCTGGGGATGCGCTTATGTGTCGGGATGGGTCCCTGCTGCACACGCTGAGGTCTGTGTCCATCTCCCTGCAGGGACCTCAGGAACAACCTGATCAGCACTGTCCAGCCGGGCGCCTTCCTTGGCCTCCCCGAGCTGAAGCGTCTGTAAGTGCCGCTGCAGCCCCCCGGGTACCCCTGGCGCTGGCCATGGGGACATCGGGGCATCCCCATCCCAACACCTCCTTCACTTTGCCTCGCAGGGACCTCTCCAACAACCGCATCGGCTGCTTGAGCGCCAGCGTCTTCCAGGGGCTCCCCAACCTCCTCCGGCTGTAAGTAGCTCCCTGGGGATGCCCTGGTCAGCGCTGGGGTCCTGTGCCATTGCTGGCAGTTTGGCATCCTGGGCTCTCCCTGTGCTGTATCCCAGGGCTGGTTCCTACCAGCCACTATCAGGCTCATTGGGTGCTGTGGTGGGATATGTGGGCACAATGAGGGGCCTGGGAGGTTTTCCTTCTCCGGCAAGTCAGGTTAGATGTAAGAGGGGGGATACATGTGAGGGTGCTGAGGCCCAGAGCAGTGGTGAATGCTCCATCCCTGGCAGTGTTCAAGGCCAGGTTGGGCGACACGGTCTCGTGTGAGGCACCCCCCATGGCAGGGGGTTGGAACTGGATGCTCTTAAGGCCCTTTCCAACCCAAACCCTTCTATGATTCTAAGTCCCAGCTCCCCCCCACGCCTCCTTTCCCCCCTCTCCTGCAGGAACATGTCCGGGAACATCTTCTCCAGCCTCCCTCCCGGTGTCTTCGATGAGCTCCCCTCCTTGAAAGTCATGTGAGTTTGTGCCCGGGCTTCCAGCGCCCAGCGGGGTCCCTATTGGGGGCGGTGTCATCCCCCAGCCCCACGGGTACCCCATAAATCTGTGTCCCCCCCCCCTTCCTGCAGTGACTTTGCCACCGAGTACCTGACGTGCGACTGCAACCTGCGCTGGGTGCTGGCCTGGGCGCGGGGCCGCGCCGCGCACATCTCGGAGCGCACCGTGTGCGCGTACCCGCGGCAACTCCTGGCGCTGCCGCTGCGCGGCGCCCACGAGGCTCAGCTCCGCTGCGGTGAGCGGGGACCGGGGCCCGGGGGATGGCAGCGGGCAGGGGCCGCGGGCTCAACCCCGCTCTGTGTCCCCCCCCATCGCAGCGGGCGCCCCGGAGCTGCACACGCACCACCTCATCCCGTCGCTGCGCCAGGTGGTTTTCCAGGGAGACCGGTTGCCTTTCCAATGCACCGCGACCTACCTGGATAACAGCACCCAGATCCGGTGGTACCACAACAGGGAGCCCGTGGAGGAGGATGAGAGGACGGGTGTGATCGTGGAGGAGAGTCTCATCCATGACTGCACCTTCATCACCAGGTCAGGGATGGGGATGGGATGGAGATGGGGAGAGGATGGGACAGAGGAGGGAACTGGGATGGGAAGGGGGCAGGGATGGAGATGGGGATGGGGATGGGAAGAGGACAGGGATGGAGATAGGAAGAGGAAAGGGACAGGGATGGAGATAGGAAGAGGAAAGGGACAGGGATGGAGATGGGGATGGGAAGAAGACGGGGATAGGGATAGGAAGGAGAAAAAAGACAAGGATGGAGATGGGAAGAAGACAGGGATGGAGACAGGAAGGGGAGAGGGGATAGGGATGTAGATAGGAAGCAAAAAGGAGGCAGGGATGGAGATGGGGATGGGGATGGGGAGAGGGGATAGGGATGTAGATAGGAAGCAAAAAGGAGGCAGGGATGGAGATGGGGATGGGGATGGGAAGAGGACAGGGATGGAGATGGGAAGGTGAAAGGAGACAGGGATGGAGATGGGAATGGGAAGAGGATGGGGATAGGGATAGGAGGGGGAAAAGAGACAAGGATGGAGTTGAGAACAAGACAGGGATGGAGATGGGCATGGAGATGGGAAGAGAATTAAGGTGGAGATGGGAAGGGGATTAGGGTGGAGATTGGAAGGGGATTGGGGTGGAGATGGGAAGGGGGTTGGGGTTGGGGGTGGATATGGAATAGGGATGGGATGGAGATGGAGATAGGAACAGGAATGCGGATGGAGAAGAGGACAGAGATGAGATGGGGATGGAGATGGGGACAGTGATAGAGATAAGACAGGGACAGGGATGGAGATGGGATGGGGATGCCAACGGAGACAACATGCGGATGGGGATGGACACAAGCACTCAGAGCCACAGGGCTTGCTGGTTTGTGCGTACCAAGTGCCACGGGTGGGATGCTAAGTGTGGGCACCTCCTGTGCCCATGGTGTGTGTGTCCCCATGCCCCCAAGATCGAGGGCCCACTGCTGCGGGTTCACTGTGGGGCAGACCCACCGTGCCACCCATCCCTGTGCCTGCAGCGAGCTCATCCTCTCCAACATCCACGTCTCTGCCAATGGCGAGTGGGAATGCTCGGTCTCCACCTCCCAGGGCAACGTCAGCAAGAAGGTGGAGATCGTGGTGCTGGAAACCTCCGCATCCTACTGCCCCGCCGAGCGGGTCACCAACAACCGTGGGGACTTCAGGTAGGGACCCGCAGGATGCGGGATGGATGCGGGATGGATGCGAGATGGATGTGGGATGGATGTGGGATGGATGCGGGATGGACGCGGGATGGATGCGGGATGGATGCGGGATGGATGCAGGATGGATGCGGGATGGATGCAGGATGGATGCGGGATGGACGCGGGATGGATGTGGGATGGATGCAGGACGGATGCGGGATGGATGTGGGATGCAGGATGCGAGATGGATGTGGGATAGAGGTGGTATGTGCAGGGCTTGCTGCAGGTGACCATATGTCTGGTAGTGATTAGTGGCTGCAGGGAGCCTGAGCGCAGCCCTGCTCCAACAGCAGAGGTGTTGGAATTTCTTTGGCATGAGACAAGAGGCTATGGGATATAAATTACTGGTACAGTCAAATATGGCTTTAATTAAGGGTCCCCCCCCCATCCCCATCCCTATTGCCCCCCTCTGTGCTGTGCTGAGGGACCTGCGATTCGAATGGGGGGGATTGTGATGATGGGGAGGGTCTGAAGAGAGAAGCAGCTTGAGGATGCGGATGCCCATGTGCAGTGGGAAGGGGCTGGTGGTGGCGGGTGACCCATGGTCACCGTGTGCCCATGCCCGCAGGTGGCCCCGCACCCTGGCAGGGATCACTGCCTACCAGCCCTGCCTGCAGCACCCATTCGGCGCGGGGTTGGCGGGCGCGGGCTCCCCGATGGAGAAGCAGGCCTGGAGGCGCTGCGACCGCACCGGGCGCTGGGACCACGGCGACTACTCCCATTGCCTCTACACCAACGACATCACCCGCGTCCTCTACACCTTCGTGCTGGTGAGCCCAGGGCCTCGGGGGCTCTGCGCCGTTGGTGGGGATGCTGAGCATCACCGCACCGTGCTGCTCTTGCAGATGCCCATCAACGCCTCCAACGCCCTGACCCTGGCTCACCAGCTCCGTGTCTACACGGCCGAAGCAGCCAACTTCTCAGATATGGTCGATGTCCTCTACGTGGCGCAGATGATAGAGAAGTTTATTGGCTACGTGGACCAGATCAAGCAGGTAACGAGCGCCGCTCCCATCCCCAGCCCTGGTGTTGGGTGGTTTTGGGGTGGAAAAGCACGAAATCGGGGTTGTTTACTGCTGGGGACGGCAGTAGCTCTTTGCGGAGCCCTCGCTGTGCCCGCAGCTGACAGACGTGATCGTGGAGATGGCCAGCAACATCATGCTGGTGGACGACCACATCCTGTGGATGTCGCAGAAGGAGGAGAAGGCTTGCACCAGCATCGTGCGCTCCCTGGAGAGGATCGCGGCGCACACGCTCAGCACCAACTCCCAGCACATGGCAGTGGTGAGCGGGGGGGGGGGTCTCTGCCCATATTGGGGTGCCTCTGTCCAATGTTGGGTGGCTCTGCTTGTGTTGGGGGTCTCAGCCCATGCTGAGGGTTCACTGCCCATGCCAGGGGGTCACTGCCCATGGTGGGGTCTCTCTGCCTGTGCTGTGGGGTCTCTGCCCATGCCAGGGGTGTCTCTGGCCATGCTGGGGGGTCTCTGGCAATATTGGGGGTTCACTGCCCATGCTGGGGGTCTCTCCGTCCAATATTGGGTGTCTCTGCCCATGCTGGGGGTTCAGTGCTCATGCTGGGGTCTCTCTGTCCATACTGGGGATTCAGTGCCCATACCGGGGTCTCTCTCCCATGCTGTGGTCTCTCTCCCATACTGGAGTCTCTCTGCCCACGCTGGGCTCTCTCTGCCCACACTGGGGTCTCTCTGCCCATACTGGGGTCTCTCTATCCAATGTTGGGTCTCTCTTTCCATACTGGAGTCTCTCTGCCCACACTGGGGTCTCTCTGCCCATACTGGGGTCTCTCTATCCAATGTTGGGTCTCTCTGCCCATACTGGAGTCTCTCTGCCCACACTGGAGTCTCTCTGCCCATCCTGGGATCTCTCTGCCCATACTGGGGTCTCTCTGCCCATGCTGGGGTCTCTCTCCCATACTGGAGTCTCTCTGCCCACGCTGGGCTCTCTCTGCCCACACTGGGGTCTCTCTACCCATCCTGGGATCTCTCTGCCCATACTGGGGTCTCTCTGCCCATACTGGGGTCTCTCTACCCATCCTGGGATCTCTCTGCCCATACTGGGGTCTCTCTGCCCATACTGGGGTCTCTCTATCCAATGTTGGGTCTCTCTGCCCACACTGGAGTCTCTCTGCCCACACTGGGGTCTCTCTGCCCATACTGGGGTCTCTCTATCCAATGTTGGGTCTCTCTGCCCACACCGGGCTCTCTCTGCCCACGCTGGGCTCTCTCTGCCCACACTGGGCTCTCTCTGCCCACACGGGGGTCTCTCTGCCCACGCTGGGCTCTCTCTGCCCACACTGGGCTCTCTCTGCCCGTACCACCCTGGTGACCCCTTCGCCGTGCGTGGCAGAACTCACGCAACATCGCCTTCGAGGCGTACGTGGTGAAGCCCGAGCGCTACGTGGGGCTGAGCTGCGTGGCCTTCCAGCGGCGCGACCCGGCTGCGGGCGAGCGGGGCCCCGAGGCGCTGCCGGACCAGCACCTGCGGCTGCGCTGCACCACGGGGCGCCCCAACGTGTCCCTCACCAGCTTCCACATCAAGGTAAAACCAGGGCACAAAGCGGGGTGCTGAGGAGGGGGGCATCGCTCCCTGCTCACCGTGCCCCGTGCGCCCGCAGAACAGCATCGCCCTGGCCTCCATCCAGCTGCCCCCCAGCCTCTTCGCCAGCCCCATCGCGGCTGCCCCAGCGGATGACTGCAAGCTCCAACTGCTGGTGTTCCGCAATGGAAAACTCTTCTGCAGCACCGGCAACTCCTCCCGCCTGGCCGATGATGGGAAGCGCCGCAGCGTGGCCACGCCGGTCATCTACGCCGGGACCTGTAAGGGCTGATGGTGAAGGGGGGGCTTGAGGGGCCCTGTTTCTTGGGGTTTGGATGCCCTTGGAGCTCCTTGGGGTGTTCCTGCAGCACAAAGCCTTCCCTAGGGGTCTTCATGGGGATGTGGTAAGGGTGCCCCATTTGGGGGTGGAAGGGTGGTTCTTATCGAAGCGTAGAATGGTTTGGGTTGGAAAGGACCTTACGAGCATCCAGTTCCAATCCCTGCCATGGGTAGGGACCCCTCGCACTAGACCAAGTCACCTTGAACACTGCCAGGGATGGAGCATTCACTTCTCTGGGCACCCTGTGCCAGCACCTCAGCACCCTCACAGTAAAGAGCTTCTTTATCTCCAACCTGAACTTGCCCTGTTCCAGTTTGAACCCATCACCCCTTGTCCCATCACCGCACTCCTGTCCCGCTGACCTGCTCCTGTTGCTGCAGATGGCTGCGGAGTGGGAAACCTATCGGAGCCGGTGGCCGTGTCCCTGCGGCACCCAGGGGAGGGCGCAGACCCAGTGGCCGCATACTGGAACTTCGAGGTGCTGGGGGGCATGGGGGGCTGGAGCGCCGAGGGATGCCAATTGGCATCCCAGGAGCCCAACGTCACCTCCCTGCACTGCCGGCACCTCAGCAACGTGGCCGTGCTCATGGTAGGTGTGGGGTGCGCAATGGGGGCGGCTGTGGGTGGAATGGGATGGGGATGGGTCTGATGGGCTCTGCTGCGCTGTGCAGGAGCTGAGCGGCTTCCCCAGCGAGGCACAGGGTGCCACGGAGGTGCTGCACCCGGCCATGTACACCTGCACGGCCGTGCTGCTGCTCTGCCTCTTCACCACCATCATCACCTACATCGTGAACCACGGGTGGGTGAGCGCCTGCGCCATGGTTGGAGGGGTTGTGCTTGGGCTGGTGGCTATGGGCAGCTGGAGGAGACACCCAAGTGCTGGCAACGGCATGGGGGCTGCCTGGAGATGGGCTTTTAGGTGGCCCTATAGGATGTGGCTCTTTAGGACATGGGTTTGCAGGAGAACCCTCCAGAAATGTGGGGTTGGACAGAGCTTTGGGTGACGTGGTCCAGTGTGGGGCATCCGTGCCCATGGCAGGGGTTGGAACTGGGTGATCTTCCGGTCCTTTCCAACCCAAACCAATCTATGATTCTATGGCTGGATGTGTCCTGCCTTCGTGGCAATGGGTGCTTGGTCTGGTTGGCTGTGTCTTGTCCTGCAATGAGAGGCATGGAGAGGGTGAGGTGGGACGTTGAGGGTGTTGTGAATTCCCCCTGCTGAGTCAGCAATAGTGAGGAGCTGGCGCTGAGGGATGGGGTCCATCCCATGATGGAAACACGACTGCTGCCCTGCCAGGCCAGGATGCAAGCGCATCCCAGACCTCCAGCCCTACGCGCGCAGCTGCTTTATCCCTATGTTCCATTGCCAGAGCATCCCTCCAGAGCAGGCTTTGTGCTGTGCCTCTCGTGCTGCAAATACCTGTCTATGCCAATACCTGCCTGTACAAACTATGTCTATTTTCCAGCACCATCCTCATCCCACGGAAGGGCTGGCACATGCTGCTTAACCTCTGCTTCCACATCGCCATGACAGCCGCTGTCTTTGCGGGCGGCATCACCCTCACTGGGTACCTGATTGTCTGCCAAGCGGTAGGTGCAGAGCACAGCGAGGTCCTGCCCCGCTGGATGAGGACCCCATGGATGCAGCCATTCCTGCAACATCCCCATTCCCAACCTCTCTCCCGCAGGTCGGCATCATCTTGCACTATTCCTCCCTCTCCACCCTGCTGTGGATGGCGGTGAAAGCCAGGGTGCTCTACAAGGAGGTGACTTGGAAGGTGCCGCGGCAGCCGGATGGGGACGTGTCCCAGCCAGCCCCCAGACCCATGCTGCGGTACGAACCCCCCCTTCCCCTCGCCCTGGCCCCATGGGGAGATTCCTGGCTCTACCATAGCACCCATCCTGCGGTGCTGTGCTCTCCCAATGGGTGCGTGGTGACACCGTCCCCATCACACAGGTTCTATCTGATCGCTGGTGGGATCCCCCTCATCATCTGTGGCATCACAGCAGCCGTCAACATCCACAACTACCACGACAACAACCCCTAGTAAGTGTCCCTGCTCCACCATTGCCTTCCTCCCGCTTGGGAAAGCTTGGGAAGGAGCAGGGAGATTTTTCCCATGAATTATCCATGTATTGGTTAAAAAACCACACAGAGCCCATGCCTTCGGGATTCTGAGCATCACAGCACCGCAGGTCTGCTCTCTAAAGCCTCTTTCCTCCTGTATAGCTGCTGGCTGGTGTGGCGGCCCAGCCTGGGCGCTTTCTATGTCCCAGTGGCCTTCATCCTGCTCATCACCTGGATTTACTTCCTCTGCGCCGGGCTCAGCCTCCAGTGCCGACCCTCACATCACAAGGACATCCCGGAGCCTCTGGAGCCACCACCACGACTGGGGGGTACCAGCGACCTCCTGACGGACTCCGGCTCCATCTCGGTCACCCTCAACTCGGGGCCACCCTGCCCTGAAGGGGACGGTGTCTACTCCCTGGAGGTGCAGTTCTGGGCGCTGGTGATCACCCATGCCTTGTACGTTGCCCTATGGACGTTCGGCGCCATGGCCGTATCTCAGCGCTGGTACCTGAACATCGTCTTCAGCTGCCTCTATGGAGTCACCGCCGTGGCGCTGGGACTCTTCATCTTCATCCATCACTGCGTCCGGCGCCGGGATGTCCTCAACTCCTGGTTCTCCTGCTGCCCTTCCTATAGGAACGCGCTGCCCATGCAGGCATACGTGCACCCCGGGCTGGTGCCGGAGGATGGCTCCCAGGTCTTCATTGGCTGCGACCCCGAGGCTGCTCGCTCCAGGGCATCCTCCTCCTCCTCACCCAGCAGTGCCGGCTCAGCCGGCGGCCGCTGCAAGCTCACCAACCTGCAGGTAGCCCAGAGCCAGGCAGATGCTCGCCCGGCCACCGGCCCGGAGCCGGATCCCAGTGATGGGAAACCCACCACGAGACACCCCAGCAACCTCCACGGGCGCAGGAGCCACCGGGGCAGAACTAAGCAGTGCCGGGATGGGAAGCACCATCGCTTGAAAGTGCTGCGGGGCCCCTCGGAGCATCCCTCGAGCGAGAGCGGGAGCATCCACAACAGCCACTCCGAGAGCTATCCCAGCGGCAGGAACAGCCCCGTGAGCAGCGCCCGCACGGCACCGCAGGTACCGCAGGATGGGGACGCGGGTCCCAGCCACTCGGAAGGCAGCGATGGTGGAAGGAGGGTGCCTGAGTTCGCCGAGGCTCGCCGGAGGAGCGCCAGCAGGGATAACCTGCGCCAAGCCGGTGCTGCCGAGAAGGAGGCGAAGCGCCGGTCTTACCCGCTCAATGTGGCCAGCCACAACGGGGGCCTCAAGGGCAGCAAGTACGACATCAACCTGGCCAGTGCTGACAGCGGTGCTGGGATGAAGACCGGCCTCTGGAAGAGCGAAACCACGGTGTAAAGGTGGGAAGGACCGGATGGATGCGGCGTTTTCCTCCAGGAGCAATGCTGCGGGAATTGCCCCGTGCACTGTGGGGATGGCCGGGGGCTCCGGCTCACCCTGGCTGCGGGGTGATGCTGGGACCCCTGTATCCCAACCATGGAAGCTCAAAGCTTCCCATGGGGTACAGAGGCACAAGGCGCAAGGCAATCCCTGCTCTGCAGCCGTACTTCAATCACTCCTGCATGTCACTTCAGACTGATCCTAAAGGCTATTTTATTATACAGAGGAAGAAAGAAGAAAGGTCTATTTTTCAAAGCTATATTATTGAATGTATATATGTACAGACAGGTCAGGGAGTGATGCGAGTGCCTCGATACCAACCAGTGTTCTCTGGGAGCGGGCATGGCCACAGCCTGCTCCTGCCACGACTGCAATATTCCCACTGATGGGACCACACCAAGTGCCCTTTATATGTACAGAGACGATGCCTGTGTGACCCCAGCCTGAGGAAGCTGCTTCGGAGCGGGTCAAAGAGCAGATGCAAAGGGGTTTGGGCCAGCGCTGAGCCCTGTGGGTTAGGCCAAAGTTAAAGCCATATTGCAAAGCACAAGGTAAGAGGAGCCTCAGCTCCAAGGTGAGGCAATTGTCTGCACTGTATTAATGCCAGACACTAAAATCACAGCCAGAAAAGGCTCTCAAGCCCTCGGAGGGGAGGCATAAGCTATGCAATGGGGTGGGCTGGCAGAGCCAACACTGACCCTCTCCAGCAAAGCACCAAAGAGCTGAGCCCCAAAGCAGGTCCTGGTCCTTAACCCAGGGGTGCATGCTCAGAAAACACTTGGGTTTGCTCTTAGGAAGGCAGAGAAACCCCCTGGCTACTGGAGTAAGATGAGAGGAAGGCAGCAGGGAGAAGGGGCTGTTCCTGGGAAAACGATGCCAGTTGTTCCTTGGACATGATGCATTCAAAGGGCTGGAACTTGGATGAGCACTTACCTTTTACTTTTCCCACTTAAAAACAAGTCCTCCCTTTTTTCCCCCCACTTCCCTAGCTTAATAAAAGCCAGGCTGCCAGGTCTGGGATTCCTAAAACAAGAGGAGGTTGGGATGGCAAAGCACATCCCAACCTCATCCCAGCACTACACAGCGCTTCCTGCCCCTGCCCATGCTGGACTGGGGCTGTTTCTCCTGCCTCTGCCCCTTCCCTGCCTCCGTTTCTCCCATGTACAAACGAGTTTCAGCATTCAGCTACCTCCCAAAGGGTCGTGGGGAGGGGGAGCCACAAAAAGCACTTAGTGATGGATTGCTCTCACCTTCAGCAGCCCTGGGGGACCCCTCACTTGGTCCTGCCTCATCTCTGCCCAAGCGATGGCTTAAACCACAGCCTGGTGGTGAACACGCTGCTGCCGCAGCCTCCCCGGTCGTGCTGATGCTGAGTTGTTATATACGCTTGCTGCACTGTGACAGTATTATATGGAAAGCTTTGTATTATTAATCACACTACGTTTGTGTTGGTCTGTTTACATTTACAAGCAAACGACATATCAACAGAGAGCTTCCTGCAATATACCTGGGGGAGGGAGGGGAAAAGTATGCCAAAGAGATGACTTTAAAGGGGTCTGGTTTGCCTTTTTTCTACGAATGGAATGTTTCTAGCAGATATGTTCTGGTTAATATATTAAAGATTTGCCCATCTGCCAAGATGTACTGCTGTTCTTCACAAGGACAACAGGCCGCCCGGCATGGGAGGGCACTGAGCAGCAGCACTGCATACGCAAAGCCCAAAGCTGCGCCTGTGCCGTCCCTCACCTAAGCTCTCAGCAAGTGCAGGTGTCTCCCTGATCCTCACAAACCCATCCAACCCTTCTCACGAGAAGGGGAGATGGCCCCAGGGAAGCTGGAGGAGTGCTATGGAAAACCAGCAGCAGTGAACCTGTGAAGTTGAGACTTCCCCCTGTGCATCACCTGGCTCTAAGTCCATGGGCTCACCACATTCTGCTGCCCCACGGCACTGGGGTGAGCCAAAACACCTTTTACCCATAAGAAGGAATCCAGAAACCAGACCAGGCGCGTGCTTTTTATGGATTTCTAACAGGAATATAACAACCCAATGCAGAAACTCCACAAAAACTCCCATTTTGGTCCAGAACATGGAGTAAAACATCACCCACCCCATCCCAACCCGCTCCCTTGGGTGACTGTCCCTGCAGCACCCGCTCTCCGGTGGGTTGGTCCCACAGTCCCTGCACCTCCAGCAGCACCATCCTGCTGGAGACAACCACCTTCACATCCAAAGCTTGGCCTTCCTGAAGGCCCGGACCTCCTCTGGGCCCCGCAGGTACTGCTCGATCTCGCTGTCGGAGATGGGCTCATCGCCGGTGATGGCAGAGTCGGAAGCACTCGGGGCTGCCGTCTGCAGCCTCTTCCTTGGATTGAGGAGGCAGGGGGGCAGCAAGGGCCTTGGGCTGTCCTCACGCTGCTGCTGCCCTTCCAAGGGACAGTCCCCATCCTGTGCTGCCAGAGGAGAGCCCTCACCCGTGGCCATGGGCTGCTGCTCCTCCCCATCGTGCAGGCAGAAGGCTTTCTTGAGCAGGACCAGCCGGTGCTGCAGCAGGTCCCCGATGTGCTTGACCACGGTTTTCTTGTCCAGGTTAAACATCCTCAGCCAAACGAGCTGCGAGGCCATTCTGAGGAGGATCTCAAGCAGCTCCTTCAGCCTCAGGTGTGCTGGTGGTGGCAGATCAACCCCTGCCAGCTTGCAGAAGCGGGAGAGGGTGCAGGAGAGGCGGGCAGGGGGATGTAGTGACTGCCAGGCCAGGAATGCCGCAGCCGTGATGATGGGCACGGGGTGCCGGCCCGTCACCAGCCACGTCTCACTGGCCAGCTCCACTATCTGCAGTGTTCTGGCCACCACCTTCTCCTTGTCCTCCCCAAACTGGGCAGGGATGTTGGCTGTGGGCTGGAAGAGCTGAAAGCTGAAAGAGCAAAGAGCCCGTGGTTAGCATCAGCACACGGGGGACCTGCACCAGCGTGTTTCTGCTTGTGTCACCCAGCCAAATGCAGCACTGCCCTCTCCAAAGTGGGGAGAAAGGGGCAGGAAGACAGTAACACAGCAATAACTTCATACCATAATGTCACTCATAACCTATTAAAGAGAGTAATTTCCTCAAAGTGGTGGCTGTAATCAGAGCTGGGGTTTAGCTCTGCGTTGAGGTATTTGTTGTGCCTCAGGACCCAAGTCAGACAGAGCAGGCTGGGCTCAGTGCTGGCAAAATGGGCTTGATCCTCAAGAACTCATAGAATGGTTTGGGCTGGAAAGGCGATGAGCTCTTAGGCACAAGTTCTTCGCTGTGAGGGTGCTGAGGCGCTGGCATTGGGTGCCCAGAGAAGCTGTGGCTGCCCCATCTCTGGCATTGCTCAAGGCCAGGTTGGACAGCGCTTGGAGCACCCTGCTCTAGTGGAAGACATTCCTACCCATGGCTTTATGGATGAACTTTAAGGTCCCTTCCAACCCAAACCATCCCATGACTCTATGACATACCTCTGTCACAGAGCAGGTCTCCTTCTGCTTGTGGACTTAGCCCTCGGCAGATGCTTTTCCACCCCAGCACCACACGCAGGACCCCGGAGTGGCTGCAAGAGGCCCCGTTACCTGTTCAGGTGGCTCTTCACCAGATCTGCCAGGCTCAGGGCAGGCACAGAGAGCTCCAGCTCCTTCTGCAGGCTCAGGAAGACGCTGGCAAACAGCTCCTGCTTTGCGTAGAGCAGCGAGCAGATGGTGCCCATGGTCAGGGGCCAGTTGTGCTGGCGACAGGTCACGAAGACGCAGCAGCCCCCCAGGAGCTCCTTCTTCTCCAGGCTGAGCAGATGGAAGGAGGGATGCTGCAGAGCTCTCTGCACGTAGGACACCGCCGTCTCCTCAAACAGCGCCGGGAGCTGCAGGACCTTACAGAGATCCTGCACCCGCCTGATGCCTGGGAAAGACACAGTCCATAAGGATCAGCTCCAGCTGATACACCCCTTATCAACAGCATTCACCCAGCCCCAGGAGGAGGCACAAGCAGCACAGCTCCTGCAACCAGCGTGAAGCATCCCCCTTAGTGCAGGTGAAGGATGGTGAACTGCCTCCTGCATGCTCCACTGCCGGCTCTGAAGGCTTTTACCATTTAGAGAGCATTAGGACCACATGAAACCAGAGCAGCAGCAATAGGACCACATTAATCCAGAGCAGCAGCAATAGGGCCACATTAAACCACAGCAGCAGCAATAGGACCACACTAAACCAGAGCAGCAGCAATAGGGCCACATTAATCCAGAGGAGCAGCAATAGGGCCACATTAATCCAGAGCAGCAGCAATAGGGCCACATTAAACCAGAGCAGCAGCAATAGGGCCAAATTAAACCAGAGCAGCAGCAATAGGGCCAAATTAATCCAGAGCAGCAGCAATAGGGCCACATTAAACCAGAGCAGCAGCAATAGGGCCACATGAAACCCAAGCAGCAGCAATAGGACCACATTAATCCAGAGCAGCAGCAATAGGGCCACATTAAACCAGAGCAGCAGCAATAGGGCCACATTAATCCAGAGCAGCAGCAATAGGACCACACTAAACCAGAGCACCAGCAATAGGACCACATTAAACAAGATCAGATGTGGTGTGAGAAGGCAACAGAAGGAGCTCCTCTTACCTCGCTTCAGGCAGCGGCTCAGCTGCTCCTTCTGGCCAGTGCTCTGGGAATACGCCACCTCTGGAAAACAGGCAGTGTTAGGAAAACAGGGACAACAGGACAGTGTCAGCATCATCCGGAGCATGGTGCTGGATCTCAGTGATCAGAACTGAGGCCGCTGAAGCAGCATTGGCAGCACAGGGTAGGTAAGGGAGAGGGGCAGGATCCCCTTTGAGCCATTGCTTCTATCCATATGGAAGCAGCGAATGGCCTTGGGGCTTCTCCATTGCACTGGACAGAACCTGGCAGGGAGGTGCTGATGGTTTGCCTTACAGTGGGAAACCATGCTGGTTCTCTGTTTAGGGAGAGAGGAAGGGGAAGGAAGGAGAAAGAAGGGAAGAAAAGGAAGGAAAGGAGGGAAGGGCAAGAAGGAAAAGAAGTTGGAAAAGAAGGGAAAGAAGAGAGGGAAAGGAAAGAAGGGAAAGGAAGGAAAGAAGAGAAAGAAGGCAGGAAAAGAAGGGAAGAAAATGAAGGGAAAGAAAGGGTAAAGAAGGGGAAGGAAGGGAAAGAAGGTAAAGGAAGGGAAAGAAGGTAAAGGAAGGGAAAGAAGGGAAGGAAGGGAAAGGAATTGACAGAAGGGAAAGGAGGGAAAGAAAAGGCAGGGAAAGAAAGGAAGGGAAAGAAAGAAAAGGAAGGGAAAGAAAGAAGGAAAGGAAGGAAAACAAAGGGAAAGGAAGGAAAAGGAAAGAAAAGCATGGGAAGGAAGGAAGGGAAAGAAGAGAAGGAAAAGGAAGGGAAAAGAAAGGAAGGAAGGGGAGGAAGGAAAAGGAAGGGAAGGAAGGAAGGGAAAGAAGGGAACGGAAAAGAGAAAAGAAGGAAAAGGAAGGAAAAGGAGAGAAAAGGAAGAAAAGGAAGAGAAGGAAGAGAAGGAAAGGGAAGGAAGGGAAGAGAGGGAAGGGAAGGAAGGGAAGGAAGGGAAGGAAGGGAGGGAGGAGCCCGCGGCCAGCCCCCCCCCCGCACCGCGCTGGTGCTGCTCCTCGCTGTAGGTGCTGGTGAGGAGCCCCTCGGCCAGGACGCAGCCGCAGGCGGCGCACACGAGCTGCTGCTGCGCGTAGTGCGCGTCCTGCACCAGCGGCCCCGACCCGCACCCGGGGCACCGGCCAAGCGCCGCCATCCCCGCCGCCGGCCCCGCGCTCCGAGCCCTCCCCTTCCCTCCCCGCCCCGGACCGCGCGTTCCGGGTGAGAAGGGTTCCGCCCGGGCGGTCGCACTGCGGCCGCGCAGAGCGGGACCTCCCGGAGCATCAGCAGCAGCAGCGGAGCATCCTCGCTGCTCTCTTTAGGGCTAAGTCCATCCTGCAGCACCCCCGTGCGCAGAAGGGGGTTTGGTGCCCCCCCATCCACCTTCCATTGTAATAATTCCATTATAATCGCTTGTGCTATTATAGTATTTTGACTATTTACATAATATTATTAAATTATTAATATTCAATATATTTACTATTATTAATATATTTGATACTATAATATTATAATAGCACAGGCTCCCCACGCAGCGGTTTGGAGCTAAATGCCTCCAAGCCAGCGGGAAGCTGATTTCCTCTCTTCATCCTCTGCTGCTGCAATTGAGGGTCATTGCAATTAGGGCACCAGGGGCTCCGCGCTGGGACTGGGGTGATTGAAGTGGCCAAGAACCTTTCACACGTGTTGCACTCTTCCTGCTTTACTGAACCTCTCTGTTCTGGTGATGCGGATGAGCTCGTCCATCAGGTTTCCCCACCCCGTAAGGTGTTTACCTTGCAGGGATGGAACTAGCTCAAAAATACCTTGAGGATGAGGAGTTTGAGGCAGCAGAGCCGGTCACAAGGAGGAGATGAGGCCCTTTAGAACTGCCCTTTCAGATACAAACAACACCGTGTGATTTAAGGTACTTTTATTTTAGTGTTCCATGAAACCAAAGGCATTTAAAACCAAACAGGTTCCCAGGCTAAAAGCAGACAGTATAAACAGGGAAACAAAAAACCACACTCAGATCCTTCAATCATAAACAACGCATTTGATTCTTAAGGCCCTTAAAGTCAAGGTGAAGCACCTTGCTGGATATAAAACGCCAGTCCCCTGATGCCAAAGCAAGGCTTTAACTGGTATTGCCAGTACAAGACTGAGGAATGAGGTTTGTGCGATGCTTTTGTGGTTGTGGAAGTCAAAGGACCAGAGAGAACAACCCGGGGTCCCCCTCAAGGGACAGGGCTATGAGTGGCACAAAAGGCTGCCAGGAGAGGATGTGCAAGGTTTTAAGGCTTCAGTCTCCAAGGAGCCTGCTAAGAGTGGGTTTTACTGCGCTGTTTCTGTGCCTCTCGCTCCAAGATGCGCATTCTCACCCCTGTGATCCAAGCTTCACACAACCCATGCTCCAAAAGCTTCACACAAACCCCACAGCGCTGTCAGCAGCACCCATCCATGAGGGCAGGAGAAAGCAAGAGGCCAGCCCTGCTTCCCAGTGTCCAGTTATGACCGAGGATAACACCGTCCCGGGTTCCTGAAGCCATCAGTCACTGTGTAAAGGCACCATTGGTTTTCCTGGCTCTCTGACCTACACCATCAGAAAGCTGTGGAATACAGGCTAAAAGAGAAGTCCTAGAGGTCCAGGCAACTGTTGCTTTCCAGAGATGCATCAATCCTTCATCTTCCTCACTACTCCAAGGCACGAGAGGCAGCAGCAATAAGTAAGGCATCCAGTCCCACTCCAAACTAAACCCAGCACCAAGAGCTGAAGGGGACAAAACCTTCTGTGTCTCACGCCCTTCATCCACAGAACGCACAGCACAAAGAACCCAGCGCTGAAGACATCTGCTCAACCAGAAACAAGTACCTCGAAGTCTTCAGAAGGCTCTTAACACTTAAAGGCTTGGTTCAACTCCAGCATCCCATGAGGAAAAGCTCCAGACTTTGGTTGGAGTTGATAGGAATAAAAAGGGGATTAAGAGCAGGTTTGGATTTTCCCAGTGAATGTGCACACCTCCAGGCAAATATATTAACTATTTTCACTACAAAAATACAGTATTTGAGGAGTCTCCAGTGGTTCTCAGCGGTTGAGGACAATAGCTAACAGGCTGATGGTTGATCCAGCTGGTCTAGGCCCTAATAAAGTGCTTTGCTGTAGAAAAACTGAGTTAGAAGCTTGCCCCTTCCAAGCCAGGAATAACCCAACAGACCCTTCCCAGCTCCTGAAGGCAGGAGTTTTCGCTTTGGTCCTCCGCTACCCCCTGCTTTGGGTACTTCAGCTTTCCTCTAAGCCTTGGCTGGACTCTTACAACCCTGAGAAATCCCAGAGGTACAAAGAGGCACCAAACAAGAGGCTACATTTAGTTTTGCAGTGGTGCTGCTCAACAGCGTCAGGCTGTATTGCTGGTGGTGATGGGCAGGAGAACATACCTGTGTCTACCTCCAGCCACCCATTAAGGAAGCAGACTGAAGGGCATCAATTGTCGCACAAAACACTCTCTCGGCTACCTAAGATTCATTCCATGCTGAGCAGCAAGTCACAAAGAAACTCAATCAGACCAAACACTCGCACTGCGACTGCTCCCATCCCAGGAGGCTGATTTGGTTCCTCTCTTGGCTCTGTAAGGAATGCCCCTAAGAAGCCTGATCACCTTTGAAGGTTGCTCCAAGTCCCAGCTTCAACACCCGAGGTGTTTATATTAACTGCAATGGCATAAAGGAATCACCACAGAACTCCCCTGCAGCATCAGACAGGGGCCATGCAGGTGTGCCAGGAGGTCCACACCTATTCAAGACTAAAACACATCACACATCCGCCTCCCTCATTTGAAGGAATTGAATTTGAAGTCTATCAGAGAACAGTTTCTGATTGAAAACCCACCTTTGGCCCAAGTTCATTACTACCATTCCTAAGGTAGAGAAATGTACCATATCCCAGTGCTTCCTGGACCAAAAGAGCTGCAAATCTTCCCCTCGCAGAGCTGCTTTGAAGTAATGTGTACTCGATGGGATGCTTCTTCCTTTCCAATCTAAGCTTTAACTTGCATCGATGACTTTCACAGCACAGCCCTGGTCTGAAGCACACATCTTTGGACTTGGCCAGTGTAGTGATAATTTGGTGGAAGTCAATCAAATCCTTAAGCTCTATCAGGTTTTAGATTGCACTACAAGTTAAGATGTAGAAGAGGAATTCATCTATCAAAGCTGCTACAAAATAAAACCATTAAAATCCAAACCTTCCTAAAGGATCACCAGTGCCTTGCTGCCAAGCAAAGCACCTCAAACTCCTTCACTTTGGATGAGATGCCTGAACAGATCTTCCCAAATAATGGAAAGGAAGCAAACAATAAATATGATAAAGTGACTCCACTCCTGGCTGCAGACACCTGATGGAACTACAAATCAAACTGAGGGTTGCTTAAGGCAGAAACAAGAAAGAGGTCACTTTCTGTGGCACCGCAACCGGTACCACTTGCTTCACATCAGCTCCTTATCCATCAAACTCCATGGGTGGGAATCCAGCCCTTTGTTCACCCAGCATCCCAGGAGCTTTTACATCTTTCCAGCCTTTTTGGTGCCAGATGCTGCAACACGAAGGATGTTGGGGGTTTCTTCCATGACTCTGACAAGCAAGTTGTCGATGTAGTCTTCGAGCTCACGCACCTGGAGATCCTTCTTGGTGATCGCATCCTTCTGTTTCAAGACGAGCTGGATCAGCTCATCGTGTGTTAGCTGGGCATAAGCATAGGCAGGATCTGAAGGGTGGTATTTCTGAGAGAGAGGAGAAAGGCAGGGTCACTGCAGGCATATGGGCAGCGCAAAACAGCAGCATGGAGCTCAAAGTTCCATCCAAATGCCGTTTTGGAACATGAGCACTGTAGGATCAAGAACGGGATGCTCAGAGGCACGCTGTGCCAAGGCATCGACAATGCCAGGCCAGCTTCCTGCTACAAAGCACCTTTCGGGCTGCTGGCAAGCTTAGCCTGGGAAAACTCATATGGAACATCGCCTATAGAACAACTCTTTGGAAGTATATGGAGGAAAAAGGAGCAACTGCCTCAGTGTGTGCTGCTCAAAGCACACGGACATGGTTTATGGAGCTTAAGCAGCCTTCTCCAGAGCAGAAGGCAGGCTCAGAGCGAGCTGTTACAGACAGTAACCAGGCCATTGGTTTTAGCATCAAACCTTTGCAGTTACAGGTCTGTAACTCAACTCTGGTGCAATTTACGCTGAAGGAATGTCATGCTGGGTCCAGCCAGCTCAGTGAGATACAGGGAAGCCACAGCCATGCACCATCAAATGCCACTGTTCACAGACCTGGTGCTTAAAACATGCCAGAGACCAGGAAAACCAAACTGGGGTTAAACAGCAGGAAACACCCACTGAGGCCTTTGGCACATCCCTCCTATTGCAGTCACCACTGGGAACACACAGCACAGCTCCTCCTTTAACCCTTCTGCTTCTCACCCTGCCATCCTAATGACAAGTTTTCCGCCCATTGAACATAGCAACGTGTCGGTTGGAATCACGGAACCGGTGTTTGCTCCTTTCCCACCCACACCAGAAGGAGGCACTGCAGGGATTTTGGTGCTAACTTATCATTCCCCCCCCCCTAAAATCCCATAGAGACAAAAAGGGTCCCCAAGGGGGTTTCCCTGCTTCCAACCGTTCTGATCCATGTGCTTCAAGCATAGGGGCCTCTGTTCAGGCCAAGATTAAGCCAAAAGCTCCTCTAAATCTGAGTTCATCCCCCCCCCAGTCTAATAACCACTATGCTTGTTCTGCTCAGGATATAAGCACCTAAGCAAACTATCTCAGATGCACAAACCCTGTTCAATTTAGTGCTTCAGCTTTGGGTTAAAGCTCCCCTTTCCCCTCATTACCTTCACATTGCTCTCGAGCAGCTTTTCATTCATAGTGCTGATGACATTCAGGGCTTTACTTTGGGACTTGTTTGCTGTGGCGTTCATTGGCTTCACAGGATGGAGTCTGCAATGGTTAAGAGAGGTTTCTGTTATGGAGGCAGTAAACGGAACACACATCTTCCGGCTAAAAACAAATACCGCAAGAAACAGGGAAGAAATTCCACCCCTTTCTCTATGTCCAAAGGGATAAGAGATCCAGCTTTGGGAAGACAAGGCATTTGCGTCCAAGCTGTAGGCTTGTTGTAAGTGTACTCCATTCTTTGCTATTGCAATTGACTTGATGCACTGGAGACAGAGAAGCAGTAACAAGGAAATACACCTGAGTGGTAAGCCACAAAAGCAAAGCCAGGCTGGTCTACACAGTGGCAGTCACTCTGAGCTGCCAGGCACTAGTATTTGAGCCCAACTCCCCTAATGAGAAGGAATGCATCACTTGCTGTGATTCGAGGATCAGTTTGGCCAGGTAACAAAGCATCCCAGTGTATCAGGCTTCCATTCTGCCATTCCTGAAAAACGGATCCATTCCAGTCTATTTCCCCAATTCAATGACATGACCCTGTTTCTGAAGCTGCCACCAAGTTTCCCTAATGGTTTTCCTACGAGGTGGCACTGTGAGGAATGACAGATCCCCTCGAGTGCTCTGCGCATCCTTAGCAGCCGTATGCATTCATCTGGTGCCAGAAATGATCCTACACAGGAGCCAAATCCATGGGCTGGAGGAAGTTAATGCCACATCACTGCAAAGAGCAGCCAATTCCTGCTGAGGTGTGCTGGCAGGAAGGAAAAGCAAGGCTCAGATCAGCACCTGTGGGGTATTCCCCATGTTCTCTCACCTGTGCTTAGGAGACCCGGTTTCACCACCCTGATGGGTTTGGTTAGGGGATGGCTCAGAGGGGGAAACCCAGGCCTGAAGAAGCTTCTTCTTGCCACAGTTTCCTGCTTTAGCTGCGGAGCCCTCGGCTGTTGGCTTTTTCGGAGACTCTGCTCTTTGATTTGGGGTGTCAGAGAGAAGGGAATGAGAGGAAGAGGAAGGCTGGGAAGCACTGGACAGGGAGGAAGGGGAAACAGAAGGCTCAGAGAGGTCACACTCCGCAGCACCCGCACTGATTTTCAGCTCTTGTTTCTCCAAAGGAGCGTTATCCTCCCTGGAATGAGATGTCACACCTAAGCCTGAAGCAGCTACACTGTGCACATCCACTCGCGCAGGCAGCACGGCTGCGCTGCTCGGCTCACAGGCACCATGAGCAGCAGAGCTATCAGAGTACTCTTTCGGTTCCTCATGCAGAGACATTAAACCCAGGCACTGCTTTCCTCTCTCTGAAACGTTTTTACCCCCTGCAGCAGGAGCCGGGTCCCCCTGGGAGTCACACAGCAGCTCATCATCGGAGCCTCCCTCTGGGATAACTGGGAGACTGGCCAGTTTCAAGCCACGGTCTCCGGGAACTGGAATAACAGCCCTGAGATTTGCAAGAGAGGCAAATAAATCATGGTCAGCTTCATTGCTTAAATGCCTGTTACTGCTTTCAGCTCTATGTGTCCCTGGGGGAGTGAGAGGCTCTAATGAACCACTTCGAGGGAGGTACCCACGAGCATCCGAGGCTTCGTCATTAGGGAGTGGGAGCCCCAGCACAGATTTGGCACCATCACCCAAAGGTGGCACATCCCCACTGAGCTCATCATAAGAAACCACAGGGCGCTTCTTCAGCCCTAAAGACAGCCGTGGTGCTGGCTGCGGTGTGACAAGCACCTCACTGCCAGCCCTCCCTACCTGAGGGGACAGGGGGCAAGCTCCTGAGGATGCTTTGGCTGGTCCTGCTGGACAAAATGAGCCAGTTTTATCAAGCAGAGTCATTTGGGGCTCTGCCCATCTCTTCTCCCCCAAGGTCTCCTGCTTCTCCTTCAGCTCACTCATGGGGGAAGGTGGCTGCTGAGCACCAATCTCTGCAGTCTCCCTGTTACGGATGGGAGCCTGAAGCTGGGGGGGACTGCACTGCTCCTCTGGAGCCAGACCGGGCTTGTCAGAAATGGTGCTGAGAGGGTTTGATCCAGCTTTGACATTACCGGGTAAAGCCTCAGCTGAAGAGCTCCCTGGAGCACTGAGAGCAGAGGGCTTCAGCTCAGCAGGGTGCTGTGCTGAGGAGCAGCCTTCATCGCAAGGAAGGCAGAGAGGGGAAGAACAAGCAACAGCTTCCAAACTTGGTGCATCTGCTTCCCATCCAAGCTGGGACACAAAGGGATTACTGCCATTGAAACGACACGGAGAGGAGAGAGAAGATGCAAGTGGGTGAGAGCCACCCTGGGAAGGCCACGCATCAGAGCCCTCAGCACCCTGCCCCCAGTCAGAAGCAAAAGGATTATTACCGCTACCAGAGACCTGCCCAGGAGGAGGCGCTTTGGGAACAGAGGATGCAGGATGATGGGATGAAGGGAAACAAACGCCTTCGGGATCCAGGGCTGGGGGTGCTCTGCCCCACTCGGGAGTAAAGGGGTTCTTGCCATTCAAAAGCTCTGCAGCAAAAGGAGGGGCAGTAAGAGACGCAGGAGAACCAGTGATGTCCTCAGAGCCTGGCACTTGGCCTTTTTGTCCCTTCTTGGAAACAAAAGGGTTATTGGCACTCCTGATAGGGTGCACAGAGAGAGGAGCAGGGAGGGAAGGAGGTGCAAGAGTAGGAAGCGTGGCTTTGGTTTCCTCCTCTGAAGGCACCCTGCAGAAAGGGACAAAACACTCGCATGTCACTTGCAGATGCAACACGAGGCTGGAACAGACAAGCTTTAGCACCAGGCTCCATCAACTCCTGACCCTGGAGATGAATGACACTTGCAAGAGACCTCAGAGCCAACCCGATCGACTTCACATCCTTAAATATGCCTTTACAAAGCCCTCGGTTTATGGGAGAGCACTTTTGCTGTGGAGCTTGCACAGGTTTGAAGCACTACCTATTGCACCCCAAGCTGGTTTATTAGTAAGGCACTTCATATGAGAGGTGTTTAAACAGGAGAAGCACTGAAAAGAAGGAGGGACAGGCACAAACCACAGCCTTATTAGTAGGGGACACCTATATATATATATATATATAAACACCAACACACACCATTTATATATATATATGAAGGATAAAAGAGCAGAATTTCCGAAGAAGCCTCGTGTACCACTCCACACAAACATCCTTCACGTTGCTGTCAGCAATGCCAGAAGCAGCAGGGCTCCAAGGTTAACCCTTCAGAAGACCACAGCCAAAACCAGGAAAGCAGGGATGTTAGCACTGGTGTTTCAGACCCTGGGTACGTTCCAAGTGGCACAGCTCAGACAGAAGTTAGGTTTGGCAAGAGATGCGGCAAGAAAAATCACCCCTATGGTACCTGCAAAGATGCCTGAGCGCAGAGCACCGCTATTTCAGCATCACTGATGAGTAACATCCCTATATCCGTCTCTTTTGTGTACCAAGGAAGAACTCCGGGGTTACTATTTGCTATCAAAGCCGCTTTTAAACCATCAGGGACCCTGCAGGATGCCAGGCCAAAGAGGCACTGCCCTGGGGCAGGAAGCAGCCCAGCTAAAGGCTGCTGCCCCTACAACCCATATCTGTGGTCTCTGAAGCAGAAATGACTGACCTGGGCTTCACAGCTTTGGTCTTGGATGGGGCGGCAGCTTTCTCAGGTCCCCGTTCTTCCTCGAAAGGGTTGAGAGGCTGCTTGCTTGCAGAGATGGCTTCTGCATGGTGATCGCCTGCTGCGGGATTCCCTCTGCCTGAATCCGCTGCAGGTTCAACACATTTGGCCTCTTGTTCACTCTCCTCTTCTGGAATGCTGTTTTCCTCATCCTGCAGGGTCCTGTCAGGAATGTTCTCAGCATCCCCACTCCTCACTGCTTCCTTCTTCCCAGTGACCAGAGAGAGCAAGGCAGACTTCTTGTGCTCTGGTTTTTTGGTCTCTTTCATAACCTCAACGCTCAGGGGGACGTTGGTTTCCAGGTATTCCTCACTGCTCAGCAGTTTGTATGATGGCAAAGTCATCGACTTAAAGGTCTCCAAGGACGTCGACCCGGAGAAAGCAGGACTGGGAGATGTTCTTCCCATAGGAGACGTTCTTCCCATCTCTTCAGGTCCTTTAGCAGGTCTGGAAGACAGGTTCTCTTCTGAAGCAAAGAGCTGCTTCCTCCGGAAGTTGCGAGGAGAGGGGGAAGAGGCTGGAGTGTTGTCCTTCACGTTGCTCTCTTCCATATAGACGTGACTGCCATTGATACACAGACTGGACTTGGAAACGGGATCGCTCTTGGATTTAAGGCCACTGAATAAAGAGAGCCCTTCTTTCTTGGGGTGGGTCATGGTTACTTGGGCTACTTGCCTGCTGTCCAGAACTGCTGTTTTCCGAGACCTAAATACAGAAGGAGAGGACTTCTCTTCCAGGGCATTCCCAAAGGACTCTGGGGAAAAAACAGGAACAGGGAGAAATTCAAGATGCAAAAACCCCCCCTTGCTCTGACACTCGTGCAGGTATTGCTTGTGCAGCCCCACAGTTTCTACGCTAGCCCAAGGCAAGCTTAGCTGTCAGCATCAACATCCTATGTGCATCCAAACCTGCCATCGTGGCCAGAAGTGATGTTCTATGGATTTACTTTTCAGTAAATCCATAAGGATTACTAAATCCACATGGATTTACTTTTTAGTACCCTAAACAGTGTGGAAAGGGCAATAAAACCCTGGGGAAAGGCTCTGTGCTTCATCAGTGCTGCAAGTGCTGGTACTCACTTTCTGAGGTTGGAGAGGTCTCGGACTCCTCATCATCCCATTGCGACTGGAAGTCACCGGGTCGAAGGCGAACCCTCTGGGTGACGGGCTGCTGTGTTGGTAGCACTGACATGGACTGGGAAAGGGAGGTCTTCTGCAGGCCAGGCTTGGAAAAGAGCGCTTTGAACTTGGATTTCTTCTTTTCCTTCTCAACTGCCTCGTCCTCGCTGTCAGCCGGGGAGTGGGATGTGCTGGGAATGATGGATGAAGCCGTGTCGGAGAGGCCGCTGCTCCTCTTCCCCTTGAGCTTGTCTTTGAGCTTGCCAAAGGGAGAGCGCGGCTTGTCTTTCATGGACAGGTCGAACATGCTGGCTGTCATGTTGCTCCTCATGAACTGGATATCCACTTCGATCTCCCCTCTCTCCTTCTCCTTCTTCCCTGGCTTGGAGCGAAGCTTGTACCACCTGCAGCGACAAGGAGATTCCTTTTACAACCCAGGTCTGGAGGCACGGCTCATTCACAACAACAGAGGGTGTTTGTGGCTTAGAAATCGAGTGAGCCTACAGCGTAAGGGCAAGAGAAGAAAAGCCTTTAATCCTCCAACAACGTCACAGTCACGCGGTGACTAAGGAAAACATGCCTTGGTGTAAAGTTATCAGTAAAAACTGCTTTAAAACCCAGATCAGGGTTAAAAAGAAGGGTTAAAGAGGATGTGGAATTCCTGCATTTCAGCTCAGCCACTCTCTTCTGCCCTTCCTTTCATCTGACTTCCCCACATGTCCTTTGAAGTGGGTGCGGGGAAGAAGCAGCCTCCGAGAGCCTGACACTGGTACCAGAGAGCGTCCCACGCCCTCATACCTTTCATTCCAGCTCCTTTCCAGTTGCTATCTTAATGCCCTTCAAGCTCCGAAACCCCTAATCAACACAGAGAGCCAAGCCAAGCCTTGCAGACTGTCTGGAGACTTCCACTCACCTCCTGCTCGTGACTGGAGCACACCAGGAAGGACATTCCTTACAGACAGAACCTTATCCCTTTGTGCACCGCAGCTCCGGGTACACGGAGCACTGCGGATTCAGCACTCAGGGCATCCTAAACTGCAGAAACACCATCTGCATGCTGCTATCACACGTCCTCCGTTACCACTCAAAGCCTTTCAAACCACATTAGGGCCGGCAAAGAAAGTTATCAGCACCTCACATCGATTCCTGTCTATTGATGGAGCCGCAGCATTCCTGGTTCCACAGAGCCGACAGGGAAAGCTCGCCTGGAAAACACCTCCCCAGCTGGCACAGGGGAAATAAAGGAAGCAAACAGAGCATTACATTTGCACTGCAGTCCTTTGAAGGTGCCCTGGGAGCAGTGAAGGAGAAGAGGAAAGGGCTATTTGCTTGAGAGAACATTCAAACCTAATGAGCGTTAACTGCAGGAGATGAATGCAGGAACGTGCTCCAGAGAACACTGGAGGGAAATGAATGCTCAAGCACCACGCTACAGTTACATCAATGTCCAGACCTGAAGTTACAAGACACCAGCACCAGGGAAAGGACTTTACAAGGAGATATTGGGCTTTGTCAGGTCCCTAACGCTGCAGCGAGGGCAGCACAAGCTTTGCCTTTAACACAAGCCAGCACTGGGCACTTCTGTCCTCAACCCCGTGATTTCTAGGAGCATCCCGCTGGTTTCGGTGCCACAATCCATGCCGCAGGCTCTGTGCCCCGGGGGGAAGAGCAGGTCCTGTTCCAAACATCCCAAACAAACCATGTGAACAACAGCTTAGTTAGCACTGACCAGAACACGACCGCCGCTACATCTGCTTCACTGGGGGGGCTCAAAGGGAAGAATACAGGGACAGATCTCCCCCTCAAAACCATCAAATATGAATTCTTCATCATTTATTGTGTGAGTGTGAACTAAACCCCAGTCCTTTCTGGCTGCACATTGCCCCAGCAGCCAAACAATGGCAAAAGAAAGGCTTCAAACAGAACAAGTGGAAACATCAGGAGTCTCAAAGCTCTGTTCTTTCTTCCCCTCAGTTTTCCTTTGGCTCAGACACAAGGAAACACCTCCCTGAGCTGCGCAGTGTAAACACATTAGTGCTGGATACAACCTTAATGACAGCCACGTCTTAATGAAGGCTTCACCAGCCCCGATGGCTCTGTCAGGGACACCAGTCCCGGTGTTCATACCTGGCTCTGCTCTCAGGTGAGTGAGAAGAGGAAGGTGACTCAGGGGCCACCTCAAGCCACATTACAAGGCTGCTGACTCCCAGTTAAACCCTCCCTGGAACCACCCCTGGCATTCCAGGGCAGTGTTTTTATGTTCAAAGGGACAAGTATGACACAGAGCTGGTAAAGGAAAAGTCTCCCAGCTCCAGTGTCCTGCTGACACCAGTGAAGGCAGCCCCTAGGATGCCGGATTGGCTGCTCCCACATGCACGTAGGCTCTGCTAAGTGTTCATTAAGAGACACACACGGCTGTAGCCTGTGTGCATTCCCGGTTTCCTGGGTCACTCCGGCTGCTCCCAGTGTTCTCCATCAGCGCTCACACATAGATGCTTAAAACCCAAACCAAGCAGGAGGCAGGATGGGCTGAAACAGCCCCAAGTGCATGTGCCAGGGCTCCAGCCTCTTCCATGGGGCTGGCATCCCAGGGATATGGGGGTCCCTCACCCCTGTGGGGCACAGGGTTCTCTGTGGGGCACAGGGACATTCCATGGGGAACTGGAGTGCCCCAACAGAGCCAGAGCCTCCACACCCCTTCCCCCAATCCCCGTGATGCCCTGAGACCCCCCCTCCATCCTTCTCTCTGACTCCAGTGGGGCCCAGAGGCCCTCCCATCCTTATCCCAGTGCCCCAAGGGAGCCTGAGTCCCCCCCAGTCCCTCTCCATCGCCCCTGTGCGGCTCAGAATTCCCCCCCATCCCTATCCCAGTGCCCCACGGGAGTCGGAGTCCCCCCCAGTCCCTCTCCATCGCCTCTGTGCGGCTCAGAATCCCCCCCATCCCTATCCCAGTGCCCCACGGGAGCCGGAGGCCCCCCAGTCCCTCTCCATCGCCTCTGTGCGGCTCAGAATCCCCCCTGCATCCCTAATTCCCTACAGCACCTGGAGCCCCCCCATCCCTATGGGGCTCATCCCCACGGAGCCCCCCTCGCATCCCCCGTTCGCACCGTGTGTGCCGGCGGCCGCCGTCGTTCCTCAGCGCCGCCAGGTCAACCTCGGCGCGCCCCAGGAACTTGTCCATGCCGACGAGGGCGCGGTGCAGCACGGTGAGGCGCAGCGCGGCGGCCCGCGGGGGCAGCTCGAACGTGGCCTCCTCCCGCCACAGCGGCTGCCCCTGGCACCGCTCCGCCACCGACGTGGAGAACTTGTCCCTGCCCAGCGCCATCACCGTGTACGCGTCGCTGCCCCCCACCGCAGCCGCCTTGGACCGCAGCCCCCGAGCGCGCAGCACCGTCACCTGCACATGGGTGGGCACCCAGCCCGGAGCCAGGTCCGCGCCGGACATGGCGGCGGGAGAGGGAAAGGGAGCGGGAATGGGAATGCGGACGGGGACGGGAACGCGAATGGGAGCGCGCCCGGGGCACTCCCGCACAACCCAGTCACCCCGCCCCTCTCGCGAGAGCAAGGGGCGTGGCCTGGAGTGGGTGGGCGGGGCTTTTTGGGAAGGGGCGGGGCCTGGGGCCTGGGTGATACCGGTGTGACAGGTGTACGTATAGGTGTATGTACAGGTGTACGTATAGGTGTATGTACAGGTATATGTACAGGTGTATGTACAGGTATGTGCATGTACAGGTGTGTGTACAGGTATGTGTACAGGTCTATGTATGTACAGGTATGTGCACATACAGGTGTATGTACAGGTATGTGTACAGGTCTATGTATGTACAGGTGTATATACAGGCCTGCGCATGTACAGGTGTATGTACAGGTATGTGTACAGGTCTATGGACGTACAGATGTATGCACAGGTATGTGCATGTGCAGGTGTATGGGCACATGTAGGTACAGGTATTTATACAGGTATGTATGCAGGTCTATGTATGTACAGATGTAAGTACAGGTATGTGCATGTACAGGTGTATGTACAGGTGTATGCAAAGGCATGTACAGTACTGCTGCAAGTATAGGTGTGTATACAGATGTATACGTATGTGCTTTACAGGTGTGTGCCCAGGTATGTACAGGTGTATGTACAGGTGTATGCACAGGTATGTGCTGTGCAGGTGCATATATAGGTGTATGTACAGGTGTGTGTGCAGGTATGTGCTATACAGATGTATGCACAGGTATGTGCATGTACAGGTGTATGAATACACACACGTGTGGCATGTATAGGTGTGCAAAGGTGTATGCATAGGAATATGCAGAGGGGTGTGCATGTACAGGCGTGTGCAGATGTATGGACAGGCATGTACCTGTACAGGTGTATGTGTGTGTACAGAGGTGTGGGAATGGCTATGTGTGCACAAGGCTGTGTGCGGCTTTGTGTCCTCATGGGGTAGCGCATCCAGGTGCTCCAGGGCTTCTCCAGCAGCAATCTCAAAGGAAAAATGCCATTTCCCAAACCCTGACATTGATTTAATGGGAACTGGGATCCATGTCATCAACGGGGCAGCTCCAATGAAACCCCCCTCAACCTCCCTGTAAGAGCCCTTGTCCTGCTGCTCCTTGTACCCAGATCCAGGCTTTTGGAAGGAAAACACCCTCCTCCGACGCTGCCTGAGCCTGATGCCTCCACTTCATCCACCCATCCCTGAGCAGCACAGAAACGCGGATATCTGTCCCCAGTGGAGAGGCGGAAACAGGAGGGGATGTGATAGAAGCATAATCCACAGGCTTTGCCCAGTTCCCCTTGCTCGGAGCTCCTCTTGCTCTCCTGCAGGAGGCTCTTCTCCCCTTCCTGATGGGCTTCCCGAGCCCGGGACGATGGGAATTCATCCTTCCAGACAGCAGATCCGCGACGTCCTGCTTCCAGCCAGGAAACATCCCGGACGGGAGCTGGACCCCATCCGCACAGCGAGCACAGGCACGTCCCCAGGGCTGCGCTGCCTCTTGGAGCGGCTCAGGAGCCTTTTCCCAACTGGCTCCAGTTCTCCGGCACCAACAGCGCAGAGGAGCGTCTCCCTGGTTCCTGCTGTGACGGCGAGCGCTCCCGAGGGAGAATCCCTCTGCTCCCCGTGCACTGGAGGGTCCTTCCAGCGCCGTCACCCCCAGCGCTGCTCCTTCAGCCCCTCTGCAGCACTCGGCCCTGCAGGAAGAGGGTGGGAAGTGATGGAGCATCACCCACAGGGCGAAGCACTCACTGCATCCCTCTGGGAGCACGCACTGCATCCCTCTGGAAGCACTCACTGCATCCCTCTGGAAGCACTCACTGCATCCCTCTGGGAGCACGCACTGCATCCCTCTGGAAGCACTCACTGCATCCCTCTGGGAGCACGCACTGCATCCCTCTGGGAGCACTCACTGCGTCCCTCTGGGAGCACTCACTGCATCCCTCTGGAAGCACTCACTGCATCCCTCTGGGAGCACTCACTGCATCCACTGGGAGCACTCACTGCATCCCTCTGGGAGCACTCAATGCACTGGAAGCACTGCACTGGATGCACACACTGCACTGGAAGCACTGCACTGGAAGCACTCACTGCATTGTATGCACTCACTGCACTGGATGCACTCACTGCACTCACGCTGTTCCCGGCTCTCGGCTGCTCCCGGTCAGATGGAGGGACCTGCTGGTGTCTCTCTGCCGGCAAACCTTGAACAGGAGAGCACAGCGTGTGAGGAGCATGAACCCTCCCCATGATTGAGCATCCCCTGTTCCCAGTGTGGATGAATCCCTCCTCGGAACCTCTCTGCCAGCAGCAGCTCTGCCTGTGTGTGCTGGCAGGACCCTCTCCTGCCCTTGGGCATCAGGAGAGGCTTTAGACCAGAGAAAGCCACTTAAAACCCACAGGAATCAGAACAATTCAAATCCCAGAGCGAGGGAACCCTCCCTGTAATTCACAGAGGGTGTAAATCCACGGAAGGGTGCTCAGGCACATCCCTGCCAGCCCTCTGCCCCGGCTGCGGCCATGGGAAGCCCGTCTCCCATCCACAGGGCTGACGGAGGGTGATGAAATAGGTTCCCTTCGCAGATTTTCACTCTGTCAGAGGGCAAAGCAACCCACGACAGCCCCAGCTGCCTCATTGCAAAAGGCTTTCCCATGTTTTCCTTCTTCAAGAGCAAAAAGTGGGAGAAAGGAAGAGGGAAATGTCAGGCTTTGGGACTCATTCAGCTCGTTTGCTTCCCCATTCACCACCAGTGTTTTCTTTACCCAGGATCAGCAGACCCCATCCTGGCAGCCTTGGGGAAGGACAAGGCAGGAGCAGGACCCCAGGTTTGCAAGCCAGTGGAAAGGCTGGGGCTTGAAGGCAACGATTCCCATGCACCCCACTGCCTGCCTGCCCTCCAGCTCCTCACTGCCCCATCAGACCACGTCCCTGCCATCAACATCCCCTTCATTGCACCCCAAAAGGCTGCACCCCTTGAGCCCAAGTGCCCGCAGGTACCTACTCATCAAGCTGCGCACACAGCGTGCTCTGGGTGCCCTGGGACAGGCTGATCTCCTCCGTCCGGCTCCCGTCCTCCCGGGGGGCTCCCACTTTGCTGTCTCCCAAGGGACCCCCCTGGGGGCTGAAGGCACAGGGGCAGCGCTGCAGGTCCCGGGACACGGCATGGAGCCGTCGGTCAGCACGGCGCGGGCAGCACAGCAGCTTGCGGAAGGCATTCCTGAAGTCGGGGCTGCGGCAGTAGATGATGGGGTTGAAGGCTGAGTTGATGTAGCCCAGCCAGTTGAGGAAGAGGAAGAGCTGATCCGGCACCAGTCCCCGGCAGAAGACCTTGATGATGTTGGCCACGAAGAAGGGCAGCCAGCACAGCGTGAAGGTGCCCATGATGATGCCCAGGGTCTTGAGTGCCTTGTGCTCCTTGATGGCCAGCAGACGGGACGGACGCCTGCGCCGGCTTCTGCTAGAGCCAGGGCTGGGGGGGCCCTGCAGGAACCTCACCTTGTCCTTGCCGATGAGCTGGATGTGGCGCGTAGCCACGGCGAAGACACGGACATAGACAAAGATCATGACGAGCAGGGGCACGTAGAAGGAGATGGTGGAGGAGATGATGGCGTAGGTCATGTTGGTGACAAAGTCACAGCAGCGCGGGTCGTCGTAGCAGCGCACTGCCTGCTCGTCCGCCCCGTCCCGCCACCAGTGATTCATGATGGGCAGGAAGGAGATGAAGGCAGAGATGCCCCACACCAGGCACACCACAGCCCGTGCCCTGCCCTTGGTCACCAGCGCCTCGTACTGCAGCGGTGACATGATGGCGAGGTACCGATCCACGGCGATGGCGCACAGGGTCTCGATGCTGGCCGTGACACACAGCACGTCCAGCGAGGTCCACAGCTCGCACACCACCGTGCTGTAGGGCCAGTGCCCGCTCAGCAGGATGGTGGCCCCCGGTGGCACCACCAGCAAGCCCATGACGAGGTCGGCGCAAGCCAGCGAGGTGACGAACACGTTGGTCATGGTCTGCAGCCGCGGCGTCTTGGCGATGGCCACGATCACCAGCAAGTTACCGGCCACGGTGACGAGCACGGTGATGCTCAGGGCAGCCCCCAGCACCCACTGCCGGCTCAGGCTGGCGGCCCCGCTGCAGTTACCGCCGCTGCCCAGCGCCGCCGCCCCCCAGGCGCTGCCGTTGCCCGCGGGCACGGGGCTCATCTCCGCCGGACCGGGGCTGGAGGGGGGGCTCGGCCGCTGCGCCCCGACGTGCGCACCCCGCGGCCGCCGCAGCCCGGAGCAGCCCTCGGGGAGGACCGGCGGGGCCGGGCTCCCCTCAGCGCCGCTCCCCGGGGCGCTGCTGGAGGAGGAGCCTTTAAAGGCTCGGGGCGGCCCCGCTCCGGAGATCAATGGAAGAGGAGCGGGCTGCGGCACCGCCTCTCCCCAGCGCGGGCACACCCGTGCCCGCCCCGCTCCCCTCCGTGAGCTCCCGCCCCTCACCATGAGCTCCATTCCCCCACCGCGAGCTCCAACCTCTCACCATGAGCTCCATCCCCTTACCATGAGCTCCATCCCCTCACCGTGCTCCCCATCCCCTCACTGCGCCCAGGACCTTACTGGACCAAACCCACTCACTCCTGGCCATGCTCAGGCTCTCCCCAGGCAGAATAGGCTGTCACTGGAGGAGACAATGACACCCTGGTCCCCTCGACACCAGCAAAGGGCTGGTGAGATGCCAGCCCTATTCCAACGCACACCATCCAGCACATCTCGGCCACTCTTTCCCTTCCCCACTGCCCAAAGCTCCTCCCGGCTGATGGAGGGGAACCTTTGGGTAGGTGCTGGTGTTGTGGGGACCCACACATTTCCTTCTCTCTCCCAATGGGGAGCCTGAGAAGCATTGGGTTGCTCCAGCCCTAGTGCGGTGCCCTCCTCCTGCAGGCCCCTGGGCAGGCTCCAGTGCGGGTCATATTTTCACTATCAGCTATTTATACAGATCCTGGAAGTTCTAAGGCAGGCGCTCTCCAAATATGGGAGTTTGAAGCTTCAGCCAAATGGGGAAATGTTGGCAAAGAGGGGGGGAAAAAGGATGTGTAAAAAATTATCCTCTTGGCATTTCATCCCATTCATGAGCGAGCGGAGCGGGGCCCTGGCTTCACAAGCTGGAGCTTTACAAGAGTGTTTTGATTTATCAAAGCACTCAGACAAGGGCTTGATGCAACCCCCTTTAGCTCCCAGCCCTGGCATCAGCTGCTGGCTTGGGCCAAGCCCTGGCCTTGCTATTTAAGGGCCATTTGGGCCTCCTCTGGGGCAGCACAAACAAAATGTGAGCGGGAAAAGCGGCGTCGTTTCGGGGTGGCCGCACTCATAACCACAGCACTAGCAGCATACAGGGGCATGGCTGGGTTCTATGTGAAGAGCATCACTGGGAATGTCCATGGATAATGAGGGCGTTGGGCTGGGATCTGTGGAGCAGGCACCAGGGCAGGATGCCCGGCTCTGCCATCACCCTGCTGGTGGCTTCCCATCCAAGCCTCAGCTTCCCATCCTCATCCCTGCTTCCCATCCTCATCCCTGCTTCCCATCCTCACCTCTCCTTCCCATCCTTGCCTCTGCTCCCCATCCTCATCCCTGCTTCCCATCCTCACCTTTGCTTCCCCTCCTCACCTCTGCTTCCCATCTTCGCCTCCGCTTCCCATCCTCACCTCCACTTCCCATTCTCACCTCCACTTCCCATTCTCACCTCTGCTTCCTGTCCTCAACTCTGCTTCCTATCCTCACCTCCTCTCCCCATCTTCATCTCCACTTCCCCAGTGCCGATGGACCTGCAGGACTCAGCATCTCCTCCTGCAGTGCATCCATGGTGCTTTTAGCCCATTCCCACCCTACCATGTCCTGGAGGGAAGGGGCATCCCACTGCAGTCAAAGCAAGGAGCAGACACAGCCGAAACAGGCATCTAAACACCACTTCTGCTGCCTTCCCCTGGCACTTACATGAGGCTTTTCCTCCTCATCCCTTGCTCACCCCTTCCATGGACCAGAACCGCTGGTTCCCTCTACCTGCCATGGAGTGCGGAGGCAGATCCAGGCTGGAGATTTGGATCTGCTTCCAGATCAATAAGTCAAGTGGCTCTTTAGAAGTCTCTGGGAATCTATGCTTAGATCCCGGATCAGAGCAGCTCCTTTGGCTGTTGCTGCAGGATAAACAACGGGTATTTAAAAATACTTCTTCATATGTAGAACCAGGATGGATTAGGGAAGATCCCTGCTTGGGGAGAGATGGGATGCAGGGAACACGAGGTGCAGGGAGGCACATGGAGATGCTGGTGCCCGTGGATGTGTTTGGAGAGAGGGAATAGGTGCCTGAGGTGGTCCCAGACACATCAGGGGGGCACAGGGTCTGCCTGGGCATGGTAGAGGGGTGAGACAGCTCAAGCATCACAGGATGCCCGCCTGGTTTGGGTTGGAAGCGTCCTTGAAGCTCGTCCTTAAAGCCAAGGCCAAGGACTCTTTCCACTGTACCAGGTATCTCCTAGCCCCATCCAACCTGGCTTTGAATAGCAGCGAAGGGCTGAGCCTGTGTGAGATGTAAATCACCCTCCCTGATGCCACACAGAGCTTCCACACGCTGCCACTCCTGCCTAAGTGGATGCAAAGTCCCTGCACTGTTTAATCCCCATCCCACTGCCTTATCCACCCCAGGCAGGCTGCAAGCACGCAGCCACACTCATGGAGCGGTTCAGGTTCACACACAGAGCTCTCATTCTAATCCCCTACACCAAGGGCTGATCCCAGACATGTAAAGCAGATAAATCAGTGCCTGGCACTCAGCAGATAGAGGTGAGCCTGGGAAAGGGGTTTTGCTGCTCCCGTGCCCTGCCACCTCAGGTATTAAGCACAGTTTAATCCTCCATCCCTCCCGTTCAATGCAGAATTGCCTCTGTGAGCTCACCAAAGCTGGCTGGAGGGAAGGCAGGCACCAGCTTTGCCTCCCAGCATCATTGAACGCAGCACATCCAGCTTCTGCCAAGGCTGATGCCACACTAGGATTAAAGAAAAGCTTTTTATAGCTGGGAATCTTGCTCTGTGCCCTGGCTGCAGAGGCGCTGTTAGAGACCAAGTGATAACACACAGCAGGAATCACACCGATGGCAGGGGCATGGGATCTCCCTTTTCCCCCTTGGGGCAGCCCTTCTCAGCTTCCCCACCACAGGAGAGGGTCAGGAAGCAAATGCAGCACAAGTGATTGCACTGAACCTGGCAAAGGAGCATTGGAGGGGGCTCTGTCCTCCCATGGGTGCAGGGAGCAGAGCTCTGCTGCGCTGGGTGATGCAGTTACTTTGCACCAGTAACATTCGGTGCCAGAGCTGTGTCGCAAAGCGCTGCCCATCCATGGAGCCCAGAGCCAAAGCAGCGCTGGAGCAAGTCCCAGCCCAGAGCAAAGGGCAGCAGAGGAGGTTCACCAGCACAGTGAGCACCAGCACCCCAACAGCTTCATCAGCATCAGGTGGTCCAGCCCCTCACAGAGACCCCATGGACCAGCATCACCCTAAAGGGCTACACAGGGCTGGTGAGACACCTCCTTTGCAGCAAACACACATGGGCTCAGGGCCCTCACCATACCACTACCTGAGCCAGAGCAAGGTCCCAGCACCTCCCCATCCCTCCCTGATCCCTAAATGCCTCCCAAGCAGATGGAGCCGCATCCCAGCCCCTCTTACCATTGGGGCTGGAATAGCCCAACAGTGAGATGGGGATGTCCTGAATGCAGGGAACCCACCCAGAGCCATGGGAACAGTGCAGGAGGTGGATGAGGTGGTGCTCTACCCTCTGCCTAAGCAAGAGATGCTCAAGGAGCATCATTTAGCCCCAAATCTGCCTCGGAGGGAGCTTGATGTTCATGGGGCCAGGCTGGGCTTGAGGCTGCCTTTAATGCTCTCAGCACTGAGACTTTAGGAATAGTTTCCATATCGGGTCCACGGATCTCGCTTTGAAGTTGTTTGGGATCATCTGTCACCACGTTTCCTTGTCAGCACATAAACACGCTGCCATGAAGCTTTAACCCTGTCCCGGGAATGCTGGAGGAAGCTGTCCATAAACTCCCAGCTCCATAGGAGCTCTTTCCCTCGTAAATGCAAGGAGAGCTCTGGGAGCATCAGCTGGGGCTCAGGACAACAGCAGGAAGGGAAGAATCCTGTGTCAGAACAATACCACACATTAAAACTGGTCTGTTCGACGGGGTTTAGGGTGTGTTTGAGTCAAATCATGCCCCATATCCGACTGTCCTGCAAAGGGAAATATGTTCCATGTGTCCCAGCAATGCATTCCAACAGCATTCATCTTGCTTTTTCCAAGGTTTTAAGCTGGGTTTGTGCTTTGCATCTGGGGCAGCTCCTCACCCATTGAACACCAGCAGCTCCTCTGCCCCATAGGCATACACAGGGGTGATCCCAGTGTCCATCCCAGCTCAGGGCAAAGAGAGCATCCCGGCAGGCTCCAAGCTCCTTGGGAGGGCAAGTGGCCATCTCACACGCTCACATCCTGTTTTCCAAGCGAAACTCCTGGGAGCAAATGCATGGATAATGATGAAAGAGGCAGCGTGTACCCTGGGTACCAAGAAGGTCAGAGCCCGCTCTGGCTGCCTGCGCAGGCAGGGCTGAGGTCACGCCATTCCTTGCTTATTAGCCCGTTCCCACACTTTCACCCTATGGACACACGGCTTCAGGGTGCCAAGGATGGGAATGGGCAGGGATGGTGGGATCCACTCTCCTGGAGCACTCCACAGTGGTTTAGGGGGTGGGATGGAGGGGTGGGAAGCAGTGGATGCAGTTTGTTCCCCCCACGGTGGTGGGTAGCATCGCTTCCCACCGGATTGGAGATGGAAGCATTGGGTCTCTGGGGCTGATCAAAGCAGCTTCCCAAAGCTTCTCTGTGCTTCCCAAAGCAGCCCCAGCTACCCCGGGGCTTCAGCTCTTCCCAAGGCAACAGCAGCATTGTGAGAATTAGGGAAAGGGGCATGGAGATGCTGAAACCCAGCCAGTGTCAAAGGCTACGCTAAAGCAACCTCAGGTCCTTCTCCTGCCCCCCAGATCCCTGCGCAGCTCTGTTTTCAGATCAGAAACCAGTAAAACCTGTAACGAAGCTGGTTTTGATGCTGTGGGGAAAGCCAGGGACTGCAGCAGGGGGGTTATTCCCAATTTCTGGCGTTTTGAACACAGGGGTTTGTTTCCAGCCTTTCCCATCTCCCTCCAGCCACAGCGAAACGCGAGTCCTTGTGCTGGGATGCGAGGAGCTTGGAGGCGTTTCCACAACCTTCTCCATGGTTTCTGTTTGTGCTGCAGTTATTGCTAAAGCAGAACGGGGTTGGGGGGGAAGGAGGGAGAGGTACGCAATAACATCAGCAGGGATTTCACAAAGAGTGTGGAAACTGCCCTGAAAATCACGTCAGCAGCAGCAATAACATGGGAGAGGAAAGCTCGGAGGGGCAGAGCTTCCCAAGGAGCATCCCGAGGGTGGTTTTCCTCCTGGATGCAGGAGGGTCAGGGTTTGGCCTCAATTTGGGGTGAAAAGGGCTCTTTTGGGTGAAGGTAGAGATGCGGTTGCAAGTGGCAGCATCCCAAGCAGACCCATGGCTCCATGGAGCCACCTCGGTGCTGCCTCTATGGAGCATCCCCAGCCCCTCTGCTCCGGCACCATCCACTCAAGCTCCCAGTTATCCCTAGCAGCATCCCTGCTTCCCAGCATCCAGGTCCTGGGGTAGCTCCCATGCCATGGTGGCTATTTTTATTCCATGTATTCCTCCTGATTCCCACCTCCTTTTTGAGGGAAGAAAATGGGGAAAAGCTTCCTCCCCACCAGCTGCATCCCGGAGCTCATGGGAGAAGTGGGTGCCGGGATGGAGAATGGCTCCAGGTCCCTTGGAATGGGAGCAGAGCAGGATTCCATAGCTCCAGGCACCCTCAGTGACTTCATCCCATCTGTTTCTTCTGGCACAGAGCACAGGCAGGTGTTTCCATGGGGACACAGTTCACATCCCACCTGAAGCTTGCTGTTGGGTGATTCCCAACTGCTTTAGTTCGGGAGAGACCAGAGGATGGATGAGGAGAGATGTGATGGGAATGTGATGGAGCCAGGAGGAGAAGGAGGAGGAGGCAGAAGTTCGAGGCCTGTTTCCAGACCAGCAGCTCAGTCCCAGCCCATGAGCATCCCAGTTCAGAGGGACCCAGCAGAGCAGGATGCTGGGGGCAGGATGCTCTCAGTGCAGGCAGGGGATGGAAACCTCTCCTTGCCCTGTATTCCTGCAGCGTGGAGGAAAGGCAGCAGAGAACCTGGGTAAGAGCCTGGGATCCGCATGGAATAGCAGGCAGATTGCTCAGGAATACTTCCCATCTCCAGGCCATCTTCAGCCCCATCTATGGAGCAGGCTGCAGCTGGATGCCATGCGGCAGAGGGATGCAGGGTACCATGTGGCTGATGAGCAAAGGCTTCCTTTCTGATCCAGAGATGCATCCCAGCTCCTGGGGTCTGACTCGGTGCCATTTGCTCTGTTTCTGTCCCCCTTATCCCTGGGGATGGGACATTGGGAACACTCTAGGCCTCCTGGTGAGGGTTTTCCTGTGAGGGCAGGGTGGAGGAGCACTTCCCACAGGCAGGATGGGCTTGTTTATGGGGCAACTTTTATCTGCACAAACAGCCCTTGGGCTGGCAAAGTGGATGTGGGATTGTCCTTATCTCCGCAGGCAATCCAAGGGGAATGTAAACACGGATGGGCTGGAAATGCCACAGCACAGGGACATCCTCAATGCGATGGGCAACAGCAGCAGCACCCGGGGACCCATCGTTGCCCTGTCCTCTGTGGGGCTGGAATGGGGCTCCCAGCCACGGGAGAGATGGGGTTGGGCTGGAGATGGAGCTTTCCAATGCAGACAGGGAGATGATGGATGGGGGAGATGGAAGCACTCATCCGCGCTGTCCATCATGCAAAGCTTTATCCTCCCCTTGGTCCTGCCTGCAGCAAACCCCACTGCAATAGTCCAATGCAATACATATTTCATGTCCTATAAAACAGATTCCCCTCCTTGGGGTCTAAACCAGGATTTAAACTGGGATTTAAACCAGGTCAGTAGCAACGATGCTGCAATTGCTGGTGGGTGGGTGAAGAGATGGATACCTCCAAGAAGCTCCCCTTTTAGAAAGCAATAAGTGATAACCTTGCATCCCATGATGATGATGGAGGCAGTGAGAACTGAGCATCTGTATCCCTGGTCCAGGACAGGGACTGCCCATCTCACACCGCCCAGCTCTGCTGCAACCTTTTGGGGTCTCCTGGGCACCCCAAGTGCTGTGTGGGACCCCCCTACACCAACGGGGACGTGCCTGCAGGTCACAGCAGGGAGAAGCATCTCTGAGGGACAGAAAGGACCAGGTCCCCTGAAGTGGTACCTCCAGAAAGGGCATTTCGGGGCACTTTGGACACGCTGGAGGATTTCCCCCCTTTATTGCAGCCAATCCTTGCCCACACCCTGCGGTCCCCAAGGCACCGAGGGCAGATTCCCTGCTGAAGCCAGGATGTGCCCTTCATCCCTGACCTCCCCACGGCTCCTTGACCCCATAATGGTCCATTCTCTGGGAGAAGGAGGAGGAGGAAACGGCCGCGGCCGCCTCGCTGGGTTGGGGGTCACGGCTGATGTCATTCCACGGGGCAGGATGTGCTCTTTTCCTGCCCCAGCTCCCGGTGATCGATTCAGCAGACGGCACAGGGCGAGCGCTGCCGCCCTGGCACCGCAGGGCCCCTGAGGATCCTGTGGGCACTGCAGCCTGCCCGTGATCCCGGGGGGCTTTGGGAAGCGGAGCCCTCCAAGTGCCCCTCTCCATACAGATGCGGTCCTGGAGAACGGGTTTAGATCCACCCCAGCATCCCAGGCTCCAGAGGGATGAGGTTTCATCCCCAGGGACGAGGCAGTCGAAGCAGGAAGGGAAGGATTGGGAGCACCGTGTCCAGCTCCGATGCAGCGTGCGGCGGTCGAGCTCCATCTGTTGGAGCCGGGATGATGGTGGGGATTGGGCAGGACCCTGCATCCCACCGCCTCCTGGCAGTTCCAAACCCCTTTTACACCAGCACAGACCAAACGGGTCCGAAACGCTGCTAGGCCCTTTCTTCCCGTCCATCCCACAGGGACCCCTCTGCCTCCATCCGCAGGCAGGGCTGAGCTGCCGGCACTCATCTCACTTGTGAGCAGCGTGGTGGTGCTGGGGGCGCTCAGCGCTGCCCAAGGATGCTCACAGAGGCTTTGTGCAGGGGCTCATCACCCCTGTGCACCCCAGTTCTCCCCCTGCCCACCCTGGGACCCCCCCCGTCCCCGCCGCTCTCCCCTCTGCCTCTTTAAATGCTTTATTTAATACAGTTGTAAGAAAAACACCATCATTTCTCACCGCCCCATTGAGGGGCGAAGTGGGGGGGTGCGGGACACGTGTGCAGGCGCCGTGTGTGTGTGTGTCCAATCCCCGTTTGCTGCCTGTCCCCCCCCCGGAGGTGGCAGAGCCATTTGGGATGGGCGGGCGGGCTGACATCTGTCCCGCAGGATTCACACGGGGACCACCGGGACCCACCGCAGCGGCCACCCGAGCTACATGGGGCAGGCGGGGGGGTCTCTAAGAGGGAAGCAGAGACCCCCATAGGGAGGAGGCCGGGGCAGCGCTCTCAGCATCCCCGGGCACGATAAGGGGCGGGGGCCGCAGGCGCTGGGGGGAACCGAGAGCGAAACGGGGGCACTAGGACCCGTCCAATAGACCACGCCCCTTCTCGGCATAAGCCACGCCCTCATTGGACCCCGCCCCTTTCCCTGCCCTCGTCGGAAGGGCAGTGTCGTGGCCGGAAGCGGCGGTGGGGTGGGCGGGGTGGCAGTGGCGGTTCCCGGTGCTGGGTCCCGGTCCCGACGTCATGTCGGGCCGCTGCTGCCAGGGCCAGACGCCGAGTCGCGATATCCCGGCCCCCGGCAAGTGCCTGGCCCTGCCCGACGGAGCCCCGCTGCCGCCCGGTGACTACAGCACCACGCCGGGGGGCACCGTGTTCGGGACCACGCCGGGCGGTGAGCGGCGGGACGGGTCCGGGATGGGGATGGGGAAGCCTTTGTGTATCTGGGGGGGGTCTCACAGTGACCTGCATGGGAGGGATGTTCCTTGCTTTGGGGGGCTCTTCCACGGGTGTATGGGGTTGGGTCCCCCTTTGATTGCGGTTTGCCCTTGTGGGGTCCTGCTTGACCGGGGGGTGCATGGGGATTGGGGTTCTGTGGGGGCACCCAGGCAGCAGCACTGTGGGTGCTGTCCCTGCAGGGCTCGTTTGGTGCTGGGGGCTCCCATCTTGCTGGTCCCTGGGCGCTTGATGTGTGCTGTGAATAGGAACAAGGGAGCTGGGGGGGCTCCCGCCTTCTGTTGTGATGGGACAGCATCCCCTGGGTGCCTGTGCTGAGATACGAGGCTATGGGTGCTGCTCCTGGGGGCAAGCCCATGCTCCCCTCCAGGTTAGTTCTAATCTCTAATATTTGCCGTTTCCTCTAGCATAAGCAAAGCTTCTTATTCCTTGGCTTATTCCTTTATTTCCCTTTTGGAAGCGCACTGCTGCGGGAAAACATCGTGTCCCTTCCCTCTATCCTTGGTACCAGTGCTGTGCAGCCCTGGCAGCTGCGTGTGTCACTGCCAGCAGTGGGATCCTGCATGGATTTCATCTTCAACCAAGCAGAACAAACCTCTTTGGGGTGGAGGCAGCAAAGGAGAGCTGCAGCATGTGTGATCCCCTTTTATCTTGCTGCACCTCGTGTCTCTCCACGTGCTGCAGCAGAGATATAACATAAAGATCCCTATAGGGCTCCTCCATCTAAAAGCTTTTGTGTCCCCTTTGTTTAAGTATGTGGCTTCCAGGCCACATCCAGCTGATGGCGCTGGGTCAGTTGTGTGTGTTTCCAGCTGCCCATGCTCCCATTGATTGCTGCGTTGAGCTAATCCTTTCCATACCTTTAAGAATTCCCCCTCAATGTGAACAATAGGAATGATGTGCCTGAACCGCAGCCGAAAGAACGGACTGGATGGGAGCTGATGGAGGATGTTTTCTTCGCCTTGTGGTGTCCAACAAGCAGGGTTTCAGGGGTTAACATGCAGAGGGAAAGGGGGAAGTGATGCTTCTGACTCATTGGGGGTTTGTGGAGAGAAACAACTGAAGTTCTTGTGTTGGTTTTGCCTTGTATCCTCTCTTTGAAAGCAGCAAGTGGCTGGAGCACTTCAATAGCGCTTGCAGTAATTACAGTGGAAGATGGAGAGCGACTTCCTCAGCTCTATTCATTAACAGAGCAGAAATGAGCAATTAGCAGCGTGCAGCATAACGAGCCCGAGGGTTATCATCTGTCTCTGGGGAGTTAATGAATGCCTAGAGCAGGAGGAGAAGCGCAAGCCCTGTTTGCTGGCTGGGGGTGTGTGTAGCTGGCACATCCCCAGCACTCCCGTGACTGTGGTGCTGTTTGGGGACAGAGTGTGCCGCTGCCTGTTTGCCTGGAGGTGCTGGGCTTGGGTGCCAAGAGGAGGGATGGTTCAAACCTTATCTTGTGTAGTCTGGAGGAGCCCTCGTGGAACCCTATCGATGCATTTCACACCAAACTCCCCACGTTCAGGCTCTAAAGTGTCACTTGCAAGCGTGCTGGAGCCAGCGTGCGCCTCTCGCTTCCTCTCTTCATCTGTTTGCTGCTCACTGAATACTTTGCATTGCTCCGTTGTGTGTAAGCCTGATGTAAAAATCATCTCCTGCATCAGAAGCACTCGGTGTAGGTCCTCTTCCGAATGTTCTGTGTATGCAGCCCACTCAAAGCCTTAACTTCCTGCACAGCAGGAGGTTAAACCTGAAGAGTCAGGAGAAAGAAGCAAACCAAGTTGGTTGTGCCTGATTTCAGTGGAGAACTGAGGATTGTGATCCCTGGAGTCATCCCTTTGGCTGCAGGCAGCACTGGGGATGTGAGTGATGGAAAAAGGGCTTGGGGCCAGTGCTGGCTGACTGGAGGCTATTGAAAAGGTGGAACATGAAGGTGGAAGCTCTTGAGCCGTGTTCCTGATCCTCTGTACATGAGCTGCAGTTCTGGGAAGCCCTGTTCTCTTCCATGCGCCTCCCAGGAATGTCGCACCGCTCACAGCCTGGCTGCCTGCCTTCTCCAGTGCTGCTCACCGCTGCAGCACAGGTCCATGCTGGGTCAGACCTGCCTTTGAATCTAAGGAAGCAGCTCCAAAGTCATGGGTGAAAAGGATTTCAGCATTTTGGGATCTCATTCCTGATACCCGGTTACATTCCTTTATAGCCGTGCCTCAAAACCCAGTGAGTTTAATGTTCCGGGACGGATGTAAAGGGGAGGTTGTTTGCCTGTGCTTGTGTACTTTTAGTTAATGCTTCTCAGGGAGTGCCCAAGGAGAAGCTGCTTTTCCCTCTGGCTGGAACAGGAGCAGAGCAGTCTGGGCTTGATCCAGGGAATTTGCAGGTTTCTTCCTGGTGAAGAACAAATCGCTTTCCAGGACTTCATGGGTTAAGGCTGAGGTTGGTTTGAAGGGCTCTCTTTCCTGTGCGTGGCTTTTGAGCGCCTTCCAATGCAATTCCTTTAGAAGGAACAGGCTGTTCAGTCCAGTGGTGTTCCTAGAAATCCATGTGGAGGCTCCGAGTAATGCACTGGAGCTGGCTTGTTCTACACAGGGCAGGGAGAGTGGGCTGTTCCCCATGAAAACAGACACTGACAGCTGCCTGTGTTGAAGCCTTCAATGCCTGGTACCCAAAACCAGACCCCTGGGCAGTGATGGGGAGGCACTGCCACATCCTGCCTCATGTGTGCTTGTGTCTGCAATTCCCAGCCTTTGGCAACTCAAATGCCTGTGGTGTTGGTGAGCAGAAGCTAAATTCAGTTTATTCCCATTTCCTTTGGGTGCTGCTGTGGCGTTGAGATGGAAGGGGATGGATCTGTTGCATGCAGTGTGGGGTTTGGAGTTGTGTTCTCTCTGCAGCGTTAGCTCAGGTACCTGATTCACACCTTTTCATGGCAAACACAGTGGCTTGCTCTAAGGTAGCATAAAATGAACAAAGTAAGTGCTTAATACCTTTAAGTGTGGCTCCTGCTCTTGCTTTACCCCCCCAAGCTGTACTCTGTGCAGAACACCGGCAGCTGACAGTGTTCTTGTCTCCCCCCAGGTACCAGGATGATTTACGACCGTAAATTCCTGATGGAATGCCGCAATTCCCCGGTTGCCAAAACACCTCCCTCTGACCTTCCCGACATTCCAGGCGTCACAAGCCCAAACGTGGAGGAGTTGAAGATTGAGAACAACCATGTCCAAAACTGCGATGAGAAAGCGAGCGCAGGTCAGTGTGTGCACAAACACCAGCGAGGTGCAGTGCTGGCTCCAGTGCTCACCCAGGGAATGGAGCCAGGAATCCCTATGACAGCGTTCCCTGAGAACCTCGGGTCAAATCCATGTGCTCGGTGTTCCCAGGTGATGAGGTTCTCATGGATTAGGTTCTGCTGTGGTCACAGGATTGGGACTTTTCAGATGGTATTTGTGATAATCACTTAGTGATGCTGCTGGACCAGTGGTGGGACAATGGGTGCAGCTGCTGCTGCCTCTCTTTATCCAGGTCTGGTTTGCAGCTCCTTTGCAGTTTTGAGTTTGGATTACAGTTCCCAGTAGGATTTGCTCAGGGCTTTTAGGATCAACCTGAGCTGGAAATCGCTTCTTCCTGGTTTTGACACCAAGGTGTATGAGAGAGCTCTGTTTATGTAGCCGGGCTCTAGTACCTCCTTTGTAGCTGTTTGTTCCATGTACCCATCACTGTGGCTTCAGCAGTGGAGGTGGAGGTTAGTCTGCAGGATAACAGAGTTTGTCAGCCACTTTGTGTGCATCAGTGCTTCAATGAAGGCTCTGTAGTAGCAGCACCAATGAGCATTGCTCTTGAGCAATCCTAGAATGGGGTGGGTTGGAAAGGGCCTCAAGCTCATCCAGTTCCAACCCGCTGCCATGGAGCATCACTGCTGCTCGCGTTGGCATCCTGTCCAACTGCCTGGGTACACAGCAAGTGTGAAATGTGCTTTTGTGTCTTGGTCGCAGATGCTTGTGCCAGTGAGTGTTATCCTTTACATTCCTTTTCACAAGGATATCCAGAGGTAGAAAGGAACTGTTTTAAGGGCATCTTTGCTACCTATGTGTGCAAGATCCCCTCTACAGACAGAGCTTCCATTGTGCTTGTACGTGGTGGTTTTCATATCAAACTTGATGGCTGAGTGGTGATTTGGGGTCCAAACTGCCCCGTTCCTGAAGCAGAGCTGTTTCTTCAATCGTCGTTTTTATATTCAGTCATAGCTTTGGTATCTAATGTGAAGCTTTGAGGACTCATTGGTGGTTTTTCTTCCTCTCAGCAGGTGAGGAAGAGCAGTTCGACATGGACATCTAAAGCACGTGCCCTGAGAGTGCTTTATCCAGTGAAGCACCAGGACCTTGTCTTGAGGATTGCCACCAGCCAGGCTTAACAGTAGCCCATGCCTTGAGTGCCTTCCTCCTTCCTGGGAAAGGCAGTTTATTCCCTTTGGAATGTGTGTCACAAGGATGGAGCCTCAGCCTCCCTATGGGTGCGAATACACAAGCACAGCCCCTGCTGATGATGGGCCTTAGAGTGCCAGAGGAGACACTCTCAATGATTTTGTTTCCAGTTTCATGCTTTTGTTAATCATTTTAATACTGTAAAAGATACTGAAATGCAATACAAGGGAGAAATAAACATCACTTGGAGTCTCCTGCTATGGAGGTGAATGCAATAAACCCGGGTTCCTTGTCCTTTATTCCAGCAAGGAACTGCCATCCTGTTGTGGGAAGAACCATCAGTACAACCTCAGCTGAGCACTGTGCTGCTGCTTTCCCCTGCAAGGCAGAGGCTGCTGAGATGCCTCAAGGTCTCTTGGCAAAGCAGCTCTGTGTGTCCCCTATGTAATCAGTGCATGGTCAATGCAGGGGGTTTGGGTGCATTGAGTCTGCTTCTGCGCTCAACAAAGCCCATCCGGATGGTTCTGTTCTCAGCCTCCAGGGCTCAGGGTGCAGGTGGAAGCACTTGAAATCAGTTTAATTGGAGCTGAGCACTCCAGAGAGGGTTTCTGCTTCCAAGTGGGAAGCTGGGAATAAACCTGCTTGGTTTGGGGAGGGGAATTCTCATCCAAGACAATGATTTTACCGTGGGAGTGTTCAGTTTGGGCATCCCAAGCTAGTGCTTTTGGTCGGTCTCAGTGTGGCTTAATAACTGTGTTTGGAGCAGTCTCTAACAGTGCCTCATGGCTGCGTTCAAGTGGTGGTGGAGGCATCTCAAGAGGAGAATTGCAGATTAAGGCAGGGCTTGAACTTCAGACTTCCTAAAGGGCAATGAGTGTCTGTGCAGATAGGGTTTAAATACCTGCTAATTAAGCTCAATTGTGGCATTATGACACGCAAGCCTTTACTAATGAGTGACAGAAGGAGCCGACACAAAGCAATTGCTGCAGATAAACTTGCCTTTCTTGCAGATAAGATGAAGCCTTTCTCTGAAACCTTAATGGGAACCCATTGGGATCTGTTGCCCTCGGGTGCTGCGTTATCAGTCTTGCAACTCCAGCCCAGCAGCTGAGGTTTGGTATGAGGAGAGAGGAGCTGCGATCACTGCTGGGGCTGCTCCTCCCTGCTGCATTCATGGTTGGGGATGGGAATGGCACTAGAGATTGCTGTGGGGCTGATGTGTCCTGCTCATCACAGCGACCTCCAGCTCCCATTCCTTGGGAAGCAGCAGATTTGGGTTTAAACTGTGTTGATAGGAATTCATCCAAAGCCAGTCAGTTTTGGGAAGGCAAATAAAACAGGCTTAACGTTTGCAGTGATTTAAGTCTGTTTTCAGTGCTGGGGCTTCTTTTCCTGCTCTGTCCTAACCAAAACGTGATGGTTGCTTGAGCATGGAAGAGTTGTCCTGATGTTATCCATAGTGAATGGGTTTCACTGGGAAAGGTTGGGCTTTTACCCTTCTTACCCTCCCAAAATACCCTTCCACAACTGTGATACCCACTTTATCCACTTCTAGAGCACTGAGAAGGGTTAAGGTGCAGTTTGCTGCTTGTCCTTATGATGGGATGCTCTGAGACCTGGTACCTACTGGGTAGGGTGCTGCTGTGGTACCCGGTGAAGTTGGGATGGGGACATGACGCTGGTACCCATTGGGCCGCCCATCCTGGGGTGAAACAAACTGGTTTCAGCCTTGCCGTGAGTTTCTGACCCGCAATGGCCAGGGTGTGATCGGGAGCCTTGTACCAGGTCCATGGCCTGGCTTGTTTGGCTTGTCAGCTATTGCAAGTAATGCTTTCAAATCCCATTCCCTCCCACCCTGCACTCGGGATAACAAGTGCTGGAAGTGTGAAGTGTTTTACCCGTGCCTTTGCATCGGTATCTGCAGCTTATGTAGATCTGGGGCAGCATCAAAGCATCAGGTGCCTCCGACAGCAATTCAGAGCTGATAATTCCAAAGGACTATGAGCACCCTGCGAAGCACCGAGGTGGGGGGGGGGCCCAGCAGGGCCAAGGGCTCCCGCTGGCTTCCCAAAGCAGGGCCCTGGGGCTGCGGTGCTGGGGGCAGAGGGAAGCTGTGAACGTGTGAACATGGGTGCAATTTGTCCCCAAGGCGGTGCCTTGAAGTTCCCGTGGTGTGGGGTCTCAGCATCCCCTGCTCCCGTTCGTTATCCTTCATCCCGGGTGGGTTTGGACCCAAATCAGTCTATGATGGGTCTGTTCCTAGGTTTTGCACCGGTTTCTCAATGGGGTTTTGCTGTTGAAAGCCCTCGGGTAGGGAAGCATCTCATTGCCCTCCAGGAGGTGGCTTGGCTTCAGCATCCCTATGTGCTGGCATGGAAAGGATGGAGCCTTGCCTGTGTCCTGTACCTTGGAGGAGCAGCAGCACACAATCAGGGTGGAACATAGGCACAATTTGCTCTGGATACACAAGGAAAGAGCATGAACAAACAGACCCAAGGGCTTATCAAAGGGCCGTGGTGACACGTGTACCAATGGTGCACAGGGTCAGGTATTGTTCATCCCGGGATGCAGAGCAGGATGTGGGCGCCCTGCACGAGACAGAAAGGGGCAGGGATGGGAAATGTAAGGACAAAGCCAACACTTGTCCCCTCGGACCTCCCTGGAGCATCCCAGCTGTGCACAGCAGCCACACACATGCACACGGCTGCATCCCCTCCTGTGGTTCAGCCCATGGCAAAGGCAGCTCCTCAGCCTCTTGGTGCGAGTGGTGCGGTTTAGCCAAGCTTGGAGTGCCAGAAACAGAGACATGGGATGGAATGGGATGGAAGGGACCTTAACGCTCCTCCAGCTCCAACCCCTGCCATGGGCAGGGACACCTTCCACTAGAGCAGCTTGCTCCAAGCCCTGTCTAAATCTCAGTCTCCTTTCTGTCAGGTTGAAGCCATTCCCCTTGTCCTGTCCCTGCATCCCTTGTCCAAAGCCCATCTCCAGGTTTCCCGTAGCCCCTTTAGGCACTGGGAGCCAGCTCCATGCCTCTATTTTCCCAGCCATGCTCCCGATGTGTATTGAGGCAGGAGCAGGGCTGGGCCGCATCGCTCTGCTCCGAGATTAGATCCATGCTCCAAGACCAAGCCGGGCTCACCCTGCCTAAAGCACAGCTTTATTATCACCAACATCCACGCTTTGATGTTTTCCTTACAGCCCTGGAATCTCAGCCTTTATTTTTCCACTGGGAACGGCCTCTCCCTGCCCTACAACAACATCTGAACCCGCTGCTGGGTTTCAATCAGGCTTGATGGAGGGGCAGAGATTGCAAAGATAGAGCTGGAGGAGGGCAAAGGGCTGGGGGTGAGACCTCCGGTTTTCCAGTGGAAGCAGCAAATCCATAGAGGAAAAGGCAAAAGCACTGGGGTTTATTCCCTCCGGAGCCCAGATTCCCAGGTTTCGGGGTGCAGCTGCCTCCTGCCAGGGGTTAGCCCCACACATCGCTTGACAGCTCCTGCAAATGACCCTCTAATGACGGGATGGTCCCAGTGTGAAGCGCTGTTGGAATATGTAAGGACCCAGGGGAGGGTCTGCTGGGGCTGCAGGGACCAGACACGCTTTGTTTACCCGCCGGCTGGGATGTGGATTCGGGATAATCAGGCTGGGCTTGGGATGTGGAGTGGAGCTGCTGGGGCAGGGAGGGGAGGGATGGGGATGGCCCAGCTCCCACTGTCCCCTCCGCTGTGCTGGCTGCAGACAGGGCACTGTGTCCCTATGACACTGTGTCCCCATGGCAGTGTGTCCTCATGGCACTGTGTCCCTATGGCAGTGTGTCCATATGGCACTGGGACCCCATGGCAGTGTGTCCCTATGGCACTGGGACCCCATGGCACTGTGTCCTTATAGCAGTGTGCCCCCATTGCACTGTGTCCTTATGGCAGTGTGTCCCTATGGCACTGTGTCCCCATGGCAGTGTGTCCTCATGGCACTGTGTCCCCATGGCAGTGTGTCCTCATGGCACTGTGTCCCTATGGCAGTGTGTCCTCATGGCACTGTGTCCCCATGGCAGTGTGTCCCTATGGCAGTGTGTCCCCATGGCAGTGTGTCCTCATGGCACTGTGTCCCTATGGCACTGGGACCCCATGGCACTGTGTCCTTATAGCAGTGTGCCCCCATTGCACTGTGTCCTTATGGCAATGTGTCCCTATGGCACTGGGTCCCCATGGCACTTGGTCCCCATGGCAGTGTGTTCCTATGGCACTGGGTCCCCATGGCAGTGTGTTCCTATGGCACTGTGTCCCTATGGCACTGGGACCCCATGGCACTGTGTCCCTATGGCACTGGGACCCCATGGCACTGTGTCCTTATAGCAGTGTGTCCCCGTGGCACTGTGTCCCTGTGGCAGTGTGTCCCCATGTCAGAGTGCCCCCATGGCACTGTGTCCCCGTGACACTGTGTCCCTATGGCAGAGGGTCCCTTGGCGCTGGGTCCCTATGCATGTACCATGTCCCCATCCATGGCTGGGGGAGCCTGGGGGAGCCTGAGGGAGCCCAGACCCACAGCCAGGGCTGCAATGGGGTGAGCTCGGCCAAACCTGGGGCCCGATCCTTGCTGCCCCCAGGGCTGACATACGGGGGGCAATGAGCATCCTGTGGGGCTGGAGCTCTCCAGCTCCCGGCTCCATCACCCAAAGGAGAGCTGCCTGCATATCTTATCCCTGAGGGGTAAATAAAGGTGGATAACCCCCTTATCCCCCCTCTTCAGCGCCTGCAGGTGCTTCCCTGCTTGCTCTCCCCATCAGGGTGAGAGCATCTTTGTTATCTCACGTGAACCTTCCTGTCGAGCATCTTTCACTCCCTTTTACATCATTTACCACCAGGTCTTTTCAATAGATATAATTTATTGATGAATTATCCAACCCTTTCAGTACCGCCCCTTCCAGCGAGTAGTGGGTCAGGGTTGAGCACACACTGAGAGAGGAAAGCAGTTGTGTGAGCCGGGGTGCTGGGGGGGCTCAGACCCACCTCATTGCCCGTGCAGATCCCTCTCTGACTCCCAGTGAATGGATGATGCTCTGGAGAGGGATGCGGGAGCCCCAGGTCCATGTTTAGCATCACTCCATGCATGGTCCAGGGGGGTGTATAATGGTGTATGATGGTGTGTGATGGGTGTATGATGGTGTATGATGGTATATGCAGTGTCCCACCACTGTGATTCCTGTTGTGTCAGAAGGAGCAATGCTCCATGGGTCCATCTCTGTGCCTGTGGAGCAGCACCAGCCCTGGCACATGGATAACACGGCATCGGGCACTCAGCACCCTGGTGCTGCAGGGAGGTGTCTGATGGCCCTTTCCATGCAGAGCCTGAGTCCATCCATGCATGTGGCCATCCGCACACCCCGCTCCTCCTCTGGCACAGCCAGAGCTTCCCCAACCCACTCCATAGACACCCTGGTCCATGTGTTGGTCCTTGGGGATGCTTCCAGGGCAGAGCCATGCCCCTTGCAGAGGGGATGAGCCTCAGTTGCAGCCACACTCCTCGATGATCATGTCCTCATGGTGGCGGACAACGATTTCCCCCTTCTCATAGTAGAGCATGGAGAGGGGACTCATCCTGACCGGGGAGCACACAGGGCAGGGCACATGGTTGGGCTTGTAGAGCTGCAGCAAACTCTATGGGGAGACACAGCAAAGGCAAAGCATCACCCCCTGCCCTGAGCAATGGGGCTGAGGTGCAGGGGGGGAGCAGGATACAACCCCTCTTACCTGTATGTACGCGTGGTTGGTGGGCTTGAAGGTCTCATCTACGGGCGATGGGCACTGCCCTTCGCACCGGTACGCGTTGTACTTCTTGGGGTAGACGATCCAGCTGCCCCATCCAGTCTGCTCGAAGTCCACCATCATATCCACCCTCCTGCACAGGGACCTGCCCTCCTCGGCCGCGATGGCAGCACCAGCATTGCTCCCTTTGATCCTTTGCTTCTCCTTCTTGGTGCGGCGATGCCGGCGCATCCCTGGGATGCTGCCCTGGGAGCTGCTCTCACGCATGACGTGCTTGGAGGTCTCCGCTGTCCTGATGAGGCTGTGATCTCCCGGTGACTTATCCTTGGAGAACACGAGCAGCAGGACTCTGTCCATCGCATCCCCGTGGCCGGCATCGCTCAAGGTGGGCAAGTGCATCGCGGCGGTGGCCGGACCACCCGCATCCCACTGCTCCGTTCCCGTGTGGTACCCAGGGGCTGTGTCTTGGTGCAGCCAGGAGCGGAGCAGCGTGGTGACCTCAAACACTTTCCAAGGGGCCTGGGTGGAAGAGGGGCTGCCAGACACGGAGCCCAGCAGGAGCTGGTGTGGGCAGGACCCGGCGCCCCGGCACCGCCGGCTGTGGTAGATGTCCAGGGACACGTTGTGGGCTGGGGAGAGCCGGGGCAGGCGGATGCGGAGCTCGGCCAGGCTCACCTCCTGGCTGCTGGAGAGCGAGGACATGTCGAAGGAGAGCGCCCAGCGGGAGCCGCTCTGCACCGAGCCTGCAAGCCAAGAGGCACGGTGAGGGGACCCCGGGATCCACCCCGGGAGCACCGGGGCTGGGGAGAGACAGGGATGCCGCAGCACCGTGTGAGTGCGTGGACCGGGATACCCGGAACAGGGATGCTCGGGGACAGTGCTGGTCTTGGGAACAGGGATGCTCAGGGACGGTGCGGATCCAGGGGACCGCGCAGGTCCTGGGAACAGGGGTGCCCGGGACAGTGCGGATCCCGGGACAAGGATGGCCAGGAACGGTAGCGGTCCCAGGACAGGGACGCACAGGGATGGTGCGGATCTCGGGGACCGTGCAGGTCCTGGGAACAGGGATGCTCGGGACGGTGCCAGTCCCGGGATGAGGATGCTCGGGAATGAAGCTGTTGCCGGGATAGGGATGTCAGGGACCGCGGCCCCACTCACCGTGCGGAGAGAGGCTGAGGGCAACGGCGGCGGCGGTGCGGAGCGGGGCGGGAGGTGCGCGGAGGAGCTGCAGCATCAGCGGGGGGCAGCGCGGCGGGGCGCGGGCGGGTGCCCGGGTGGGTGCCCCGGTGGCTGCGCGGGTTTGCGCGCAGCCGAGGCGGAGCAGGGCGAGGGCACAGAGCACCAGCGCGGGTGCGGAGCGCAGCGGGACCCGCATGGCTGCAGGGGCCACCCGCAGCAGCGCTATTTGTACCGCGGCCCCGAGCGCCGCCCCGGGCGGCCCCGGCAGCCCCCTCCCCTCCTCTCCCCGTCCCTCTGTCCCTATCTCCATCCTCCCTCCCCTCCACACCCCCCCCCAGCTGTCCCCCGCTGTCCCTCCCCATTTCCATCTCCTCTGTTCCTCCCTTTCTCCCTTTCTCTCCACGATTCCCTCCCTGCCTCCAGCCTCATCCCTCCATATCCCCATCACTTATTCTCCCAGTTCCTCTCTTCATCCACCCATCCATCCCGCCTTGGTCCCCATCACCAGCTCAACATTCCCAGCCCTAGGGGATGCACCCACTCCGTTGCTCTGCGGGGATCGGGACAAGGGGGTACCCTTGGACACCATCCCAGGCCCTGCCCCAGCCCGGTCCATGCAGGGGCTCTGCCCCGCTCTTGCTCTTCCCCTCTTCCAGCACTGTCCGGGGCAGGAACGAAGGGGGTAAGAGCAGGATCCGGGGCCCCCATATCCCATCCCATTGGGACCCTCTATCCCATTTGGGTACCGGGGCCAGGGAGGGGCGCATGTGCTGACCCGGGGCTGATCCCCTCCGCAAACCAAGCCCCCCCGGGTGCCTTGATGACGTCACACCCATGCAGCGTGTCGTCACGCCCCCGCCGTCTCCTTCCCGCCAGGTGGCGCTGCTCCTCCTCCTCCCGTTGCGGTCCCCACCGTGTCATTGCCCTTTGAAGCGTCGGATCTCGCGAGAGTTTGTGGCGGCGGAGCCAGGATGGCGGCGGCCGCGGTGCCCGCGGGTGCCGAGGGCGCGGAGCCGGGCCCGGAGCCGGCGCCGCCCTCCACGGAGCCCCCGGCCCCGGCGGACCCGGGCAGCGCCGGCCCCGACAGCGGGTGCGTGTCCCGCTGCGAGCGGCGCTGGGGTCCGGCGGGGGCTCCGGTGCGCCCCTTGTGTGTGTGTGTCCCTAACTCCGCTTTGTGCCCCTGCAGCGGGGAAGCCGCCCTGGTGGATGTGAGCGCGGCGCTGGAGACCGAGTCCGCCAACGGGAAGGACCCGCTGGTAGGTCCGGGCTCCGGGGGTGCTGCGTGCGGGTCCCTGCAGCCCGTGGGGATGCGGGGCTTGGGAATGGCGCCGGCCTCTTGCGGCTCGTTGCTGGGGGGTCCGTCTGTTCTTCCGCTCCGGGGTTTGTTTCCCCCTTAGCGCCAGCGCGTTATCCCAAGGGATATTGCTTGGGAGCGGTCTGGTGCCTGTAGAGCTCATGGGGGAGATGTAAAGTCGTCGGGTGTGCAAAGGGGGCAAGGAGGTATCAGAAGAGAAAACGTTTCTGTGTCAGTGGCAATGCCTGATGGGTTGGGGCTCGTCAGCGTCCTGACTGGGATCTTATTGGGACCCATCAGCATCCTGATTGGGATCCTATTGGGACTCATCAGCATCCTTATTGGGATCCTGTTGGGACTCAAGAGCATCCTGACTGGGATCTTACTGGGACTTACCAGCATCCTGATTGGGATGCTGTTGGGTCGCACTAGCATCTTGATTGGGATCCTATTAGGACTCATCAGCATGCTGATTGGGATCTTATTGGGACTCATCAGCATCCTTATTGGGATCTTATTGGGACTCATCAGCCTCCTGATGGGGATCCTGTTGGGACTCATCAGCATCCTTATTGGGATCTTACTGGGACTCATGAGCATCCTGATTGGGATCCTACTAGGACTCATCAGCATCCTTATTGGGATCTTATTGGGACTCATCAGCATCCTGATGGGGATCCTGTTGGGACTCATCAGCATCCTGATGGGGATCTTATTGGGACTCATCAGCATCCTGATGGGGATCCTATTGGGCCTTATCAGCATCAGTTTTCCATCATCACGGAGTCAGGAATAAGATAAAGATGTAGGAATTTCCTGAAAACCAAAATCCAAACATGTTCCAGAAGGATTTTCCATCCTGGTGGCCCCACTTCCAGTTTTATGTTGGAAATGAAACCCTCACCCATCCAACTGCTTCTAATTGAACCTCCAAAGCAATACCAAGTATAGGGAAACCAGGTCATTCCCTCTCAGTCCTCCTGTCCTGACAGCTCCCTGGCCAAAAGGCTGATCCAGGCTTTAAGCCAGGCCCCGTTTGCTGCTCCCTGCTTGCAGGAGGCTGCAGGGGACAGCTCGGAAGTCCTGGATGCTCAAGCAGGCTCCGTGGATGAAGACAACGGACGGCAGCTGGGGGAGATCGAGCTGCAGTGTGGGATCTGCACCAAGTGGTTCACGGCGGACACGTTTGGCATTGACACCACGTACGTAAGCTCGGCTTCGCTCCAGTGGTTGGGGTGTCAGGGCCCAAGGACCAGTTCCAAGGACACGGGGAAAAGGCTGCGGATTGGAAATAGCAGCGTTACAACAGCGCTGCAGGGAGTGGTTGTACAGTGGAGCTTTAGAAACCCCTTCAGAGCTCAGCGCTTCGGGGGGCTGTGAATGTTGTTCTAAAATCAAAGGGGGCTTTCACAGCCATTCGCAATTGGTGTGAACAAAAACCTCCCCAGACCTTCTAGAAGTGAGCAGTAAATTCAGTTTTCTTCCCTTAACCCATATGGGATGAGCTGAGACTTAATAAAAACATCACTTTTTGGAGCGTGTTTTGCCCCTAAAACGTTCTCTGGGCTTCCAGCTGCAGTTTTAGGGGCTTAGACGATGCTCCTTGTGCAGAGCTGCCTTTGTTGCCTCTTGTTTTGCTGGCTGTGTGTCAGGGCTTCTCTAAACCAAGAAGCTGACACTGAGCTTGAGTGGCCATCCAGAGCTTTGTGGCTTTTCTTGGTGCCCATGAGCAACCTGGTTTGATGAAAGCATCCTTAAAGCTGTGAGAGAAGAATTAATCCATTAACCTGGGGTAACTGGGTTTGTAACCCTCTATAGTAGAGAGTGAGGAATGTCTTACCAATATCTTGTGGCTTACCAATAGCCTGCTCTTTTCCAGCTCCTGCCTGCCTTTCATGACCAACTACAGCTTCCATTGCAACGTTTGCCATCACAGTGGGAACACCTATTTCTTAAGGAAACAAGCAAGTAAGTGTGAATTCAGTGCTTTGGAGGCTTCGTTTGAGCTGAACTCAGGGGAGGGCTCTGCTGAAGCTGTCCAAAAATGACCAGAAACACATGGTAGATGGGTGGGTGTTCGCTTTTCCAGACCCAATTCTAGCTCTGATGTGCTTTGTTTTGAAGATCTCAAGGAAATGTGCCTTAGTGCTCTGGCCAACTTGACGTGGCAGTCAAGGACCCAGGATGAGCACCCAAAAACCATGTTCTCCAAAGATAAGGTGAGGCTGTTCCGGAAAGCAGCACAGATTGACCTGAGCTGTGATTTCAGTGACGATCAGACACTGGGAGACATTGGCACCCACTGTTAAGAGTCCGTTTGGTTGGCTGTTTTCCAGGATATTATCCCATTTATTGATAAGTATTGGGAGTGTATGACAACACGCCAGAGACCTGGGAAAATGACTTGGCCTAATAATATTGTCAAAACCATGGTAAGTAAATCCGTACGGGGTTTTGTGTGAGTGGTGCCTGTTGTGTTGGCTGATACCAAAGCTAAAGGGTGAAGACATGGAAGTGTTGGAACAAGGCCAGAGGAGGGCCAGGAGGATGAGCAGGGGATGGAGCACCTCCTGTATGAAGATAGGATGAGAGAGTTGGGGCTGTTCAGCCTGGAGAAGAGAAGGCTGCATGGAGACCTCATAGCAGCATTCCAGTATCTGATGGGGGCTATAGCGATGCTGGGGGGGGACTTTTCATTAGGGATTACAGTGATAGGACAAGGGGTAACGGGTTCAGACTGAAACAGGGGAAGTTTAGATTGGATATGAGGAAGAAATTCTTTACTGTGAGAGTGGTGAGGCCCTGGAATGGGTTGTCCAGGGGAGTTGGGAATGCTCCATCGCTGGCGGTGTCCAAGGCTGGGTTGGACAGAGCCTTGGGTGGCATGGTTTAGTGGGAGGTGTCCCTGCCCATGGCAGGGGGTTGGAACTAGATGATCTTAAGGTCCTTTCCAATGCTAACTATTCTATGCTTCTAAGATTATAATGCTTCATCAATACTTCACACACATACTAATAAATACTGTGATTGAAACACTTGTTAATGACCTTGGTGTGATCCTTCTCCGTGTAACTTAAGCTCCTTCTCTTTTCCAGTGTAAAGAAAGAGATGTATTCTTGGTGAAGGAGCATCCAGACCCAGGGAGTAAAGACCCAGAAGAAGATTACCCCAAGTTTGGCCTTCTAGACCAGGTATGTGGTTGGTGATGGAAGGAAAGTGCACACTCGGGAGGTGGGAGGAAGGTGTGGGGACTCTTTTTGCTGGCCATCTAATGAGTAAAACCTACCCAAGTCACACTCTGAGCCTGTGTTGGGGTACCCCAGCACCTGCACGTGGGTTTTGAGGGGTGAGATTGAGTCCATACATTGGATTTCTTTTCTCTCTTTCAGGATCTTGCCAATATTGGTCCTGCATATGATAACCAGAAGCAGAGCAACGCTGTATCCACAAGTGGAAGCTTGAATGGCAAGTTCCTTAGTCAGGCTTTTGAATCCCTGGGCCTAAGCTGTGTTTGCCCAGTCCTATGGCTGGGTGTCACTTGAGATGCTGCAGTTAAACTTGTGCTGTGAACTGAGGTTATGCTTATTGCAGTCAAAGTATTCAGCCAGTGTCATTGTGCCTTTCCACAGAGATAGGTTAATGGTACCTCTTTGTGAGGGCTCAAGTTCTTCCTTCCTGGTGGCCAGCTAAATCAGGAGGCTTGGAGAAATGCAAGCCTGTCAGTTTTATTCCATAAGGATATTAATTTCCCTACTTGTGTTACTCAGATTCCCTCACTCTGAGATTTGAAGGTAGTTGGGGAAGGTACGTGTTATTCCTTGTAAGCACTGCTTGTGTCTTACCTGGGGTCATCTCAGTGTAATGATGTTAACTGCTGCTGAGATGTCCTTGTGCACAGGCTACAGTGTTCTGTGTTGAGCCTGTATTCATCTATATTTGTTACCTCACAGGAGGTATGCTGGGCCTTTAAAAACAGGGTTATAGATATCTAAGGCTGCCTTGTCTCTGCTTGGTTTCGGTCTAATACCTGGGAGCTTGACAAATGTGTGGTGCCACTTCTGTTCTTGCAGGTGGAGCCTCTTTGGGAGGTGAATATTTACCTTTCAGCTTCTAAAACTTAAGTATTATTGTCTGCAAAGCTTTTTTTGCTGCCTTCTTTTAGAACCTGAAGTCGATTATGAATCCAAAGTGTGCCCTGACGTGATTGCAGTAATCCTTTAGTACAACCCAAGTTTCCCCTGGTAGTCTTTAGCAGTTAGAAGCTTTGAGTGCTCATATTCTGCCCCACTTGACTGGTTGAAAGCTTTATTTTCACGTCTCTGGTTTCCCCTGTGCATGATTTGACCTGATACTGGAGTTTTAAACCCTAATGCCACCATAAGTGATGTGCATCCAGGAGCTGGGGTGGTACCGTGAGAGGCAAAGACATGATGACAGACTGGAGAGCCTCAGTATCTGCATTCAAAGCAGCCAGTGCAGCTGAGATCATGTCACGTTCGTGCAGAATATGGTATTCCCTCAATGATTTGAATGCCTTCCACCACAAGGGGAATGCTGATAAGCTACGAGCTGACTGTATTTTTAGCTCCAGCACAGTGTGTGGTTTATACAGGTGTTTTTCTACAGTACACACAGATTCTATTGCGTTGTGAACCAGTAGCGATCTCTTGTGTAGTGATAAAATGCATTTACAACATAAGCTGTTAATACATTGAACTGACAGTGGGTTGATGAAATGTGAGCATGTATCAGTGTGAATTACAGCATTCAATCGTTACTCATAAATACAACTGGAGTAGAAAAGAAGCCGCATCAATCACAGCCCTGACTTTGGTCATACTGAAGAGAAACACCTCCTGCTTTTCATTTTCCCTCAACTGAAGTGCATTTTGTTTTGTAGATGGGAATTTTGATGTTAAGTGCTTATTGCTTATTGGTGTCAGAGTGTTTCTCCAGCACAGTGTGTCAGGGGGATGATGACTTTGTTTCCAGTCAGACAGCGTGTGCTATAGGTTGGGTTTCCGCTGCTGTCACAGCAGTGAATGTGAACCATGCCTGGAATCTCCATGAAAGCAAATAATAACGCTTGGGAAGTGGATCCCAGACAGAAGAGGTTCTTAATTCTCACCTCAAAAGCTTGAGCTCTTGATAAATCTCACTCAGCTTCCACTCTGCATTTGGCCATTTCAGAAGCTGACTGGAAGCTCCATGAAAGTGCTGGATTTGGCTCACTTTTAAAGTCATGTGTAACTGGGAGAAGGCTCTTGAGCTCATGACCTGCTTGTGATTGGGCTGCTTCTGCCCCTTTGTGTTAGTGGCGATTCCGTGCTCACGGGCTCTGTCCCATCACATCTCCCTTGACTGTGCTCTGCTTTGTTGTGCCAAGGGGGAATGGCCGCGGGAGGCAGCGGGAAGGGCCGGGGAGCGAAGCGCAAGCAGCAGGATGGAGGGACCACAGGAACGGCCAAGAAAACCAGGAGGTAAGAGGGAAGATGATGCTGTGGCACAACACCGAGTGTCCCCTCAGTGCTGGTCGGAGGCACAGCTTGGCCTTTGATGCCTTAAGGTGCTGCTTTGGGGTCCAGAGAAGGGTGACAAAGCTGATGAAGGAGAATAAGCCCTATGAAGAATGGCAGAGGGAGCTGGGGGGGGTTCAGTCTGGGGAAGAGAAGGCTCAGGGGGGACCTTATTGCTCTCTACAACTGCCTGACAGGAGGATGTAGTGAGGTGGGGTCAGTGTCTTCTCCCAAGGAACAAGCGATGGGACAAGAGGAAATGGCCTCAAGCTGCACCAGGGAAGGTTTAGATGGAGATGAGAAGTTCATTCCCTGGAAGGGTGCTCAGGTGCTGGAACAGGTCCTCAGTGCCATGGGTTAGTGATGGCCTCGGCATTGCTGGGGGAACGGTTGGATTTGTCCTGGGACTGAACTGGAGCCACCATGAGATGCCAACCTGAGCCTTTGTGTTCCGCAGTGATCCGCTGTTTTCCGCCCAGCGCTTGCCACCCCACGGTTACCCCTTGGAACACCCCTTCAATAAGGATGGGTACCGGTACATCCTGGCAGAGCCTGACCCCCATGCTCCTGACCCAGAGAAGCTGGAGCTGGACTGTTGGGCAGGGAAGCCAATTCCTGGGGACCTCTACAGAGCCTGCCTCTATGAACGGGTGCTCCTAGCACTGCACGACCGAGGTACAAGGCTTGCAGGCTGTATAATTGGGCCTTGTTGGTGGGGGGCATCTTCTGTAACCTCACTTTAGTGCTTATTGATGTTTGAGACATCACTGCTTTGAGGTGTAAGCCTTAAATCCACTTCTGCTGTTCATTTGCCTTGCTCTGCGCATCAGAGCTCACAAATCAGTTCTTCTCTCCCACAGCTCCTCAGTTAAAGATCTCTGATGACAGACTGACTGTTATTGGGGAGAAGGGCTATTCCATGGTACGAGCCTCACATGGAGTGAGGAAAGGAGCCTGGTACTTTGAAATATCCATGGATGAGATGCCTCCGGACACTGCTGCCCGATTGGGCTGGTCACAGCCATTAGGTGAAGACTTTTACCAACTGTTTCTTACCAACTGCTTCCTGTATGCCTTTCCCCAGTAACTTAAACCTCAGGAGGGTAAGGCATCAGCTTGGCTGCTTGTTCACTGCTTTTCTTAAGGGGAAGCTCTTTCTAAGTGATCTAAACGGTGCAAAGCTGCAGTACAGGTGGTTCCTTTACACTGTGCATGCTGTAGTCAATGTGTTTGTGCTAATGGGAGCTGTGTTTGTTAGTTACTGTCCCAAAACTTGAATTGGGATCCACAGAGGTACTTCTGCTACAGGGCGTTGTGTTCCTGTTGGTTTCCACAGGGAACCTCCAGGCACCTCTGGGATATGACAAGTTCAGTTACTCCTGGCGCAGCAAAAAGGGAACAAAGTTTCACCAGTCCATAGGGAAGCACTATTCATCTGGCTACGGACAGGGGGATATACTGGGATTTTACATCAGTCTTCCAGAAGATACCGAGACTGCCAAATCCCTGCCTGACACTTACAAAGATAAGGTGAGGTGTGGAATTCACAATGGGATTAAACGTTAAACCATGGTTCAAGGCAGGGGAGTCAAGGAGGACTTAATGTGGGCTTCTGAGTGAGATTGCCCCCATCTCATTTGATCTTGTCTTCCCCTCCTGGCTCTCAGATACTTGGGATGTGTGAATCACTCTGCTGTGACCCCACAGGCACGCCTGGCCCAGAGCAGGGCTCCTATAGGTCTTTAGTGTGTCACTAAAGGTAAGAGTTGTTCTGGTTCCCTTCTGAAGTGGATGTTTTCTGCTCTTTTCAGGCCCTGATCAAGTTCAAAAGCTACTTGTACTTTGAAGAGAAGGACTTTGTGGACAAAGCAGAGAAGAGCCTGAAGCAAGCACCTGGAAGCCAGGTCAGTTACATGCTGGTAGGGGAGGATGGTTCCGGAAGAGTGGAGACCTTGCTAAGAAGGGTTTAGTGTGTGTCTTAATTGCTTGCATGTAATGAGCACAAAGGGATGCTCAGCACTGGGTCTTCATCAGAACCAAGAATGCTTTTATTAAACCAACAATAAAGGGGAATTTAGCAAACCAACTGCACCCTTTGCTTGTGATGCTGCTGCTGGCACTGAAGTGGTTGGCTTCAGGTAAAGGGGAGGGTGTAGGTGAAGCTGCCTCCTGAGGCTTGCTTTGTAGCTCCTGCAGTTGGCATGGATGGAAAATAACTCTCTTAATCTTTCTTTTCAGATCATCTTCTTCAAGAATGGTGTCAGCCAAGGAATTGCCTTTAAAGACATCTTTGAAGGAGTTTATTTTCCTGCTATTTCTTTGTACAAAGGCTGCACAGTAAGTAGCCGATCATTGCAAGGTGATTCCCAGCATGGTTTTAGTCATGCACGGAGCATGGGCACTCTGGGAGCAGGGCAAGCACATAAAGAGGAAATCTGGGACTTACTTGGTGAGGCAGCTCTGGAATAACGTTGCTGATGGGACTTTATCCAAGTGCTGAGTTCCCATGCTTGTTCCATGGTCTAGGAGGGGATGGAGACTGAAGCCTAAAGCAATTTGCCTGTTGATCTAATGCCAAGTATGTCTTCCCCAGGTTTCTATAAACTTTGGGCCATACTTCAAGTATCCACCCAGAGACATCACTTACAGGCCAGTAAGTATGAACTGAAGCTTTTTAACCTCATACTTTGTCACTACCTCCCCCTATTTAAACACAAGGTGGGTGCGAGCATTGTGGTGGTGGGAGGTGATTTATATCAAGCCTGTATCTGTCCTCTTCGGTCTTTGTACTTAGCTAGAAGAGCCAAAAGGATTGTATTTATAAATGGTTAAGGCCACATAGTAGATGCTGGGTTATTTGTTAGGCTGTTTAGTTTAGGTTTAGCTGTCTTTGTTCCTCTTGACAGGTCATAAAGCCCCTGTTCATGCCTGTGTTAGCTGCTTCTGTCAGTAAGGGGATTCTTGGTTGAGGAAACACTTGAACATTGCCCCACGAAGGAGGGAAACAGCCCTGGAATGCTGCTGTACGACAGGATAAACCCCTCCTTATCCTGAGCCTGTCTTTCCTTCCCTTGGCAGATGAGTGACATGGGCTGGGGCGCCGTTGTGGAACACACGCTGGCGGATGTGCTCTATCACGTGGAGACAGAAGTGGACGGGAGACGGAGCCCACCCTGGGAGCCATAACCCAAGTAGGCAGCACAGTGCTAACACCAACCACACCGTGGGGCTCCAGCAAGTGGGTTTTATTCATGCATCACTCAGAGCAAACGAGCTGAAGCCAACACAGCTCTGGGAGGTGGGGGGGGGGGGGCAGGCGTTGTGTATATTTGGTACCTGCAAGGGATTCATGCTCTGCCTCTGGGCTGAAGGCTCAGTGAGTGCAGTTCTAGTTGGTAACGCGCTGTTTGTGGGCATCTCTTGGGAGCCTTCAGTAACTTCACAGTGTAGCTAAAGAAGCAAGCATCGCATCCAGGTCATGTCTCCTGTGCTGGGTCCGGGTTGGAGCAGTCCTTTGTGCAGTGACCGCCAGCTCCCAGCCACAAGGACTGTGTTGGGACAGGACCGCTGCACGCAGGGCTGAAACCTGGGCTTCTGCTCAAAGTGTATATTCACCCCCCCACAGACTGGAAACTAGTTTAAAAATAAAGGTTTTTTTTCCTTCTTTCGTGTTAAAAATGGGATTTCCACTCAAAGCAGCCACGCTGGAGATCTCGCAATGTGAAGATCTCCTCCTCCTCACTGCATTGCCAAGTTCCAAGGCCTCGTGCCTGTGATCAGCATTACAGAGCTTTAAATGAATAAATAATTGGACACGTGGTGTGTGTCTGTACAGGAACAATAAATTAGAGCTGCTTCACTCGGGGAGGAGGGAACAGAACTCTTAGTGCTGGGTGCTGGGGGAAGGAGGAGAGGAAAAGGTGAGGGTTTAAAGCAAGTCGCTGCGCTCATCCTTCTACTTTCCCACTCGGGGACCTCCCTAACAACTAAGTAGCCAAGGCCTTTAATAGTAAATACCCATCATTGGAGCTTTATTTATTAATAGTCATTAATTAGGGAGGTTGCAGGGGCCAATGCAGGACTTGACTTAGCAGAAGTTTATGCTCAGGCCCCTACTAACTCATTAGTTCAATAAATACAGCTTTATTCGGGTGGTAATTAGCAGCGTCTACTATTAAAGGCCTCGGTTCATGAGCACAGGCTCTGATTACATTGTCTGCCCACTACACGCTCCCCTCTTCCCCCCCATGGCCGAAGCCTGAGGTCAGCACTGCGGGGCCGCCGTCCGCGCCAGGCGCTGCCGGAGGTGATTGGCAAAGTCCACCTGGGTCTGGGCCAGGACCTGGTTGATGATGCTCTTGGGCAGCCAACCCTGGAGAGGAGCAGACAGAGCCCGTGAGCGGAACCTGCCCCAAGCCCGGCTCCTGCCTGGGCTTCCAAGCAGAACTCACCTTGAGGTCGATGCTGAGCAGCCACGTGAGCTTGGTTTGCGAGGGCCGGCCTTGCAGCGGGCGCAGCAGCATGCACGTGGGGCCGTTCTCTGCTCTGCAAGGGACAGGGGTGCATGGTAGGGACCAACTTTGAGCCTCAGAGATCACAGCAGTGCCAAAACACTGTGTGAATAAGACTGGGTACAGGGTATAGGGGAGGTTTAGCCCAAAGAGCTGCTGGGCTGCTGTGCCCCCGAGTTCTGCCCTTGGGGACTGCTCTCAGCCTTGCTGCTGCTCCCATTGTGCAGGGACACACATCCGGTGTCCCCGCTGGTGTCCTTGCAGCGGCTGAAAGCATCCCTGGGGTGATGTGGGTGCCAGGATGGTGCCAGGCTCTTTTCAGTGGTCTCAGCAACAGGATGAGGAGCAATGGCCATAAACTGAACCACGTAAACTAAACTTCAGCATGGTTTATGTCTCGAGAGAGACATTCCAGCCCTGCCTGCTCCCTGCGGAACCTGCTCTAGGTTGGACTGGGTCAGCTCCTGAGGTCCCTTTAAACCCAAATGATGCCGTGAATTGGGATTTCCTCAACAGCTCCCACCTAAGACAAACCCAATTGCTCCAAGCTTGTGCATGGCTCCGACATTCCATGTAAGTGACCATAAACTGGAGTTACCTTACAAAGCCCTCCTGCTCCGGCACGGCTCCGTACTGCGTGGCCATTCCAGCCAGGACACAAGTGGAGCCACGTCTCTTGGAGCACCGGACGCTCACAAAGTCCCGGGGTCCAACGATGTTCCCGGGGGGAGCAGCCGCCTTCTCGTGGGTGATGACCGTGTCCTTGCCAATCCTCTGCAGGATCTGGGAAGTTCAGGAGTCAAAGAGTTAACTCTGCAGTGCTTAAAGCACTGCAAAGGGAAGGGGCTTCTCTTAATGCTTCTCTTATTCCAATAGGAAAGAGCTGTTTGGAGCAGCAGTGATGCTCCCTGCACCCTGGGGCTCTGTGCTGCTGTTTCTCCTCTAACCCTTCGCTACCCTGCAGTGAAGTCCAGTGCATTTCATGCAGAGTAAGTAGCACTCAAGCTGATACAGACTCACTTCTGCAGTGCTGTGATTACAGCAGGACAAGCTCCATGCCCCCAGTAGGATAAATTCTGCCCTCCCCATTCCCAAAGAAAACCTGGAGAAATCCTTTGCAATGGGGCAAAGGGACACCCCTGAGAGCAGCGCACTGTGGCAGGGCGCCATTCCCACCTTGACCTCCTTGACGTTGGGGTTCCAGTCTCCCATCTGCTCCATGTTGTCCACCAGCTCACTGTACACTGCATCCAGGGGCTGATCCACCACCACCTCCAGCCGGAAAACCTTCCCCACGTCCGGGAGCACCTTGCTCAGCACTTTGTCTCCGTTCTGCTGGAGAAGGGAATGTGGGATTCCCATCACACACACGGACAGGGGGACCAGGTCAGCCTGCAGCGGGGCACGGCACCTACCACCTCCGTCTCCATCTTCCAGCCGTCCTGGTTCCCAAGGATGCTCAGGGATTTCTGAAGCGCTTCTTCCCCTTGTTTGATGTAAGACATTTCCATCTCGCTGAAGGGCTTTTCCTCCAGCCTTGAGCCTGCAGGGTTCAGGCACCAGCAGTGTAAGAACACTCACACACCAACGTACACCACTGGATAAGCTGCATCTGCATCAAATCCACTGCTCCGGACATGGGGAAGGCAACTCCATCCCTGCTTTGCCTGCACTTCACAGGCACAGGCTGCCCATGAGCAGGTTTTCCCCAACCACTCCATACAGCCCTGAGGGTGACAATCACCACCGGGCAGGAAAGGGGGGGACGGAAAGGGGGGGACGGAAAGGGGGGGACGGAAAGGGGGGGACGGAAAGGGGGGGACGGAAAGGGTCAGAGCCCGGTGCAGGTCACTCACTGAGCAAGGAGCTCCTCCTGCGCACATGGCTGATCCAGGGCCCGGGGCCGGGGCTGCGGCACACGAGCTTGCTCAGCTCCTGGCCGATGGTGAGAGCCGCTTGTCTTCTGAGCCCTAGGGGCAGAGCAGTGTCACCCCCAGCACCAGGGGGCTTTTACCCCCCATTCAAACACCTTGAACAAGCCTCTGCGTCTGCCTTGTCCCCACAGGCACAGGGAGAGGAGGTCCTGAGCAAACCCAGGCTCTGCTCCATGGGGAGCAGATTCCAGCATGAAAACACCAAGGGACAACCCCATGGGTACCCAGGGATGGTGTAGAAATGGATTAAAAGAACACTAAACCCTCGCAGCCCATCGCTACCCTCCACATCGGCACCAGCATCCCCCCTCGGCCCCCATCACAGCAAAAAAGAGGTGATGGAGACACAACACAAACCCAATGTGGGATGGGGAGACCATCCCCGTGGCCTCCATCCAGCCCTGCAATGGGGCTGCTCGCACCCTCACCCCTCATGTTCCGCAGGTGCTGGTAGGAGATTGCAGCGCAGAGCTTGAACGTCGCCGGCAGCATCTTCCCGTGCGGATGGAGCCCTTGGGTATCCCCGTGCTGGGTTCCTGCTTCTCTCAGCGGTGGGAGCTGCTCTGCTCCAGCCCCGTGGGTGCTCGGCCTTAAGTACGGCGGCTGAAGGATGCTGGCTCGTCAGCAGGGAGATAAGAGCCATCGCTTACGGCAGGACCCACGGGGCCAAGGCCGGAGCCGGCTCCTTGCGCAGCTGCCTCGCTGCGCAGGGGTGGGTGCGTGCTCGTGAATGGTTCAGCCATGGATAGCAATGGATAACGACTGATCCTGACAGGTAGCAAGGGATAAGAACAGATAACAATGGATAATAAGAGAATGGATAACGATGGATAGCACCGTCTCACCAGGCTGCACCAACCAGAGTCAGGCTCAGCCCATCCACAGCTAACAACACACCAGGGCTCCCTCCATGGGGACCAGACCCCACTGCTGTGGCATCACATTAGACCCCAACACATAGGTCCAAATGCAGAACAGGACATCCAGCGCCGCTGGGATGGTGGTACCCGGGATGCAGGAACACCGGGATGCTTCATGCACATCACATAGACACGAGTGTGCTGGAAGACCCCACGCAGCCCCACACCAACACAGCCCCTCTGTCAGCCCTATACAGCTGAACATGGGGCACGTTATGGGGCTGGGAGCGAGGGGCAGCCCTGAACCTCCCCCCGAGGCCGGTTTATCTGCCCCGGGGCTGGGAGCAGTGGGCAATGCAGAGCAGTGATAAGAGTCAAGGATGAAAACGCCATTCCCGGGATGAGTTATGGCCCCGCTCCCATCACCAGCTGCTTCCCTTGACGTCAACCCTGGCTCCCTCCTGCGGGATCTGACCTTCCTCCTGCTATTGCACAACAGGGAGGTCACCAGCAACAATGCAGCCCCATCGCCTCCCTCTGCTCCCATAAGGAATGGTTTGGGTCCCACCTGCCATGTGGGAATGGTCCCGTTGCTCCCATGCACGGCTCCTGTCCATTGCGGCTGATGCTCTCCATCAGGACCTTGTGCTCCCATCAATGGAGGTGCTGATGGGATCAGGGGGAAGCCACCTGAGCTGCACCATCCCCTTCCCAAGTGTTTATAGGGACATCCCCTATAAACCCCCCAGTGCTGCAGCCCCACGCAGGGGTGATTCCAGGGTTCCAAATACACCCCAGTGGGTCTATGTAGAGCAGGGGGGACCCCCCAACATGGTCCACGGCCCCCAGCCCTGCCTGGAGGAAGCTGTGCCCGAAGCCACCCAGAACCCCCATAGCAGGGACTGGTTTAGCTGGGACCTCCCCGCACCCTCACCAGTTCCTCAGGGGTGCATCCAATGGGCCTGCAAGGGAAGGGACAACAGCGCAGCACCCATGGGGGTGCAGGGAGCAGCAGCACCCAGGGTACCACAGGCATCAGGGATGGGATTCGGGTCCCAGCACCTACCTCAGGCTCAGAGAAGGCGCCTGTCCAGGATGCTCTGGCCAATGGAGCCCATCATGCATCCAGCATCACCCCCCCTGCATCAGGCAGGATGGGGTCCCACTGACTTGCCTGGACCCACCGCTGGTGACAAGGGGAGCTGCATCCTGTGTACCAGCAAGGGGATACAGCACAGCCCCACTGCGGGATGGGTGCAGAGCCCTCCAACCCACATCTGTGGGGCAGGAGGGGGGATAAAACACTGGTGGAGGCAAAACAGCCCCACAAAACACCCCCCATATCCCCCCCCAAAGCCACCACATGGCTGCATCTGCAGCTTTCAGTCTCAAAACCCCCATCAGACCCTCCACATCCCACCACTGATGATGCTCACACAGGCACAGAATGGGGTAGAATGGGAACCAAAGGTGCTGGGGGCAGAGATACACAAACACAGCTAAATCAGGTCCACGCAGCCTCCAACAGGCTCTGCACGGGGTTCCTCAGAGGAAAGAGCAGCTCCGAGGAGGATAAGGAACCAAACACCTTTCCTGTCCCATCTGACCCGCTTAACAGCATCCTCAGCTGGGTACCACCACCCACCGCTGCAATACCAAGGATCCTGCATCCACCATCCATGGGCATCCTTGACCTCACAGTGGGCAGGCTCAGGGGCACATTCCCAGCACAATTCCCTCCCTGCCTCTCCAGTGGACTCTGTAGGCACCCGCACACAATGATCCCCTTGGATTTTAACCTGTTGTAATGATATCAAATGATGCTCGTCTCCTGCATCCCAACACATATCCCTGGCTGAGCCCTGCGATGGGGACCTCAAAGGAAAGGGGGATAAAGGAACATACATGATCCCTGTGTGTCCCAGGGGAGGCCTTGGTGAAGGTGGCTCCAACCCAGCCCTCATCCCGCTCCGCTTCCCATATCCCAGCACCTCTTGCAGCATCACACACTGTCATCAACCTCATCCCAAGGCCAAAACCCCTTTATCCAGCTCCAGCTCGCACAAGGCTCCAGCCCACACGGGTTGCGCATTGCATGGAATGGGAGCATCGGTGCTAATGCCAAACTTCTCCCTCCTGGTGAGGGCACCGGCACCACCCCAATGCCTGCAGGGAGGGGATCTGGGATGCAGCATGGGAACTGGATTGGTATGGATCAGGATGGGAGCGGGACCACCAGCCTTCATCCCAATTATCATCCTCCTCCTGCAGCCCCAGTGGATGGGAGCCCTCATCTCAGGTACAGGACCCACCTCACCCCCAAATCAGCTGCATCCTCATGGGGGATTTGGGTTCCCCATCAGCTCCAACCCCCTTTTATTCCATTGTTAAGGCACAAGGGAATTCCCTTGTTTTTCCTGTTCTCCCACCAAACTCACCATATCCCACCGGGACAAAGCCCACGGGGAAGCTGCTTCCCCACCACCACCAGAAGGGAGCTGTGGGGCAGAGGGGACCCCAACCTTGGCTATGGGGGCTTCACCCCTGTGTACTCAGTGTGAGCTGGGCTCATCCTGCCTAAACCGAGGTGCTTGGGAAGAGGAAAGCCCCCACTCAGCACCCAGGTTTGCTCTTTCCTTCCCAAATCCAATCCCATCCGGCTCCAAATGGGATGGGAACAAGCACAACACAAAGGACCCTCCTACCTGCTGCACTGAGGGGAGGAGATGCTGCAGCAGCTCTTCATTAGCACTAATCAGCAATCAGTGCACTCAGCTGCGGGGGGAGCCACTGCCCTCCTTGGGGGTTACCCGGATCCCGCTCCCTGCTCCAGAGGGTCCTGCACTGGGATGTGGATGCAGGGCAACAGAGGCAGAGCCATTGCATGTGGAGATTGAGGGTTTATTTACAGGCCAAGGGAAAACTCCCCCAGAGTCATGTGAGGAGGAACAAAAGCAAAACCAACCCAAGAGGACCAAGTGGTTTTCCTCCCGAACACATTCCCTCGTGCTCCATAGCGCACGGGGCAGGCGCCTGCCTTCCCCCCTCCTCCTCCTTCCATGCGAGGAGAGGAGCCAAAGGCATCATTTCCTCCTCTGTGCCATGGAAAACCCCACGTGGAAACACAGAGAGCGCTGCAGCTCATAGGGATGCCCTCGCCATGAGGGGTCAGTACTCATCCAGGGTGTCTGCCCGCGGGACGCACAGACCCCGCTCCTTCAGCGCCTGCACCTTCAGCTTCTCCGACTCCTGCTTCGCCTGCTGCTCCACGCGCTGCTCCTCCAGGATCTCCTCGATGGAGACCTGCTGCAGGGGGGTATCGCTCTCCTTCTCCAGGTCCTGCCGGAGAAACAGCCCATTCAGCACCAATGCCCATGGGATGCTCCAGGCTCTCGGAGCCGGGCTGATGCTGCCCATGCCAAGTGCATCCTGGGGAGAGCGGTGCCACGGACAGCGCATTCCAGTGCTCTTCCCGAAGTTAATGAGGTAGGATGGATGCTGAGGTGAGCAGGAGCTGCCTCGAAGGCAGTAAGTGCTTGGATCCACCATGGATCATGGCCATAGGTTTGCATGCACAGGCCACACACGGTGAAGCCTGTGCCCATCTAAAGGTGAAGGCGATGTGGGGGGACGCAGCCAGGGACCCCCAGCACAGTGTCCACGGGAGAGGGCTCTTGGGGTGCAAACAGCAAAGCAAGACACAAACAGCAGCAAATTCACGGGGGGCTCAGCCTGAACTGGCCCCAGGATGGGGCTCAAACGTCGGCCCTCGCAATGGGACCACCTGTAACTGATGGACACCACACTCGTGTCACCACAAACACCCCCAGCTCGGTCCCGGGCTGCTGTTGGGCGCAGAGCCCCTCACTTACTATTTCCCCCAGCAGAACAACGTTCTCTCCTCTCACAACAAAGATGCCTCGAGGGATGTCCCCATACTTCTTGCCCACGTGGATGCGCTCCACAGTCTGGTGCAGCACCAGGTTTGCTGCAGAGAGAGAAGAACCCAGATTTCACCCTGTTTTGTAGCTATAAAGAGCATCCCACCCCAGGCAGCAGTGGTGGGAGGTCCCCTGAGTCCTATCACTGATGGCACCAACCATCTCCCATGGATGCAGCATGGGGCTGCAGCACCCACAGCCTGTGCAGGCAGGACAGGCCACAGCACCATATGCCCATAGCAGCGCTATCAGGTTCCAGGCAAGGACCACGGGTGTCTCCATCCATTTGTGCCCAAAAAGGGATGCTGGAGCATCAGTGCTGGGTGCAATTGGGATTAAACACAGATGGGTGTTTAACACAGAGCACAAACACACTCTAACCCCGCAATCACACCACTCCACTCACCACTAAATTGATTTCTTTTAAAACTCATGTTTTTAACCGAAGAAATGCATATTCCTGCTCAGGACCAACACACAGTGGGGTCAATACAGCCACTGCATGAAGCAGAGACCCCGAAACAGGGAACTCCCACTAAACCCAAGCTCCCTCTTTATTGTTTGGGAAGGGAGCTGCTCCGATGAGGCCGGGAGCATCACGCAGCTCATACAAACGGGCACCTATGGGGCTCTCCTCTTCCTCCTCCTCGCTGCCCGCCCCAGCACACCCCTGGCACCGGAGCACATCCAAAGCCCCCCCTCTTTGGGGCGCACGAACCGAACTGGTCGATGCTGCGCAGGTACCCGATGAGCGTCCGCCCGTCCCGCAGCAGGACCAGGTGCTTCTCTGCGGGACAGGAGGAGAAAAGGGGGGGATCAGACAGGACCACGCGTGGGGATGAACACCCCCGGACCCCAACCCACAGCGCGGGGGACCCAATGATGGGCAATCAGGTGCCCACGGGGGGCTGCTTCCCTGCGGGATGAAGGGGTTCAGCATCCCCATGGGGTGCAGTGCCCATACGGAACGAGGGGTCCGGGGCGCAGCATCGATGGGGACCCGCTGGATGGAGCCCTGCGGGGGGGCACTCACTGTCGATGTCCTGGATGAGGCTGGCCGTGCCGGGCATGTAGTTCATGGTGCTTCCCCCAGCGGAAGCGCCGCCATGCGCCGGTGCCGCCGCCGCTAGCGCCCCGGAACCGCCTCGTAACCGGGAGGAGCTCGGTGTGGCGCTGCCCCTTTAAGGCGCGCCAGCCGTGCGCTCAGAGCGGCCGCTGATTGGTCAGCTCCGGTGGGGGCCGCGCCGCTGATTGGCGGTGAGGCGGGGCGGTGGCGCGGCCTCCATGGAGCGCTGCGATCGCGCCGCCGAGCCGGGCCCGCCGTGGCCCCCCGGGTCCTACCGCCCGCCGGCAGCGGCGCAGGTAACGGGGACCGGGCCGGCGGGGGGGAAGAGGCGGCCGCGATCCCGCCCCTCCCGGCGGAGCAGCCGCGGTCTCCGTGCCCTGGGGCAGCAGCGGGGCCTTGGCCGGGCGGGATCCCGCGGGGCCGCCGCGCATCCCCTGGTTTCCAAACGGATCCGTTTGCGTTAAGAGCATCCCCGAGGTGGGGACGTCGGGCAGGTGCTGAAGCGGGTACAAACGCGTTTAAACGGGCGGGGTGAAGCTTTGTCCCCGGTGCCGTCCAAGGTGACATCGCTGGGAGCCGCGTTCCGACGCAGGGATCACCGGGGAGATGCTGCCGACCCCGGGTGGCTGGAGCCGGGATGAGCGGTGGGAGCCGCGCATCCAACCGGACCCGCGCTTCCCGCGGGGAAAACGCATCCCCGTTCCCGTTGTTTTCCGGTGCTGCCACTTGCTCTTTGGGGCCCATTTGGGTTTATTGCAGCAATAGCGGTTTTTAGGGGCTGTTGCACAATCGCTATGTGAAGACAAAGGCTTTGCTCGTCCTGCTGTGCAGACACAACCGGGGCTCGCCCTAATCCCATGGGATGCGCAGGTTTGATCCCACACGCTTCACGGGGATGATGCGATCTCTCCTCCATCAAACAGCTCATGGGGAAAAACTGTGCCCAAAGCTATGGGGAGGCACCGTGAGCTCCACCCGTTGACAAGGGCCTGTAGGGACAGGACAAGGGGAATGGCTTTAACCTGCCAGAGGGGAGATGGAGATGGGCTCTTTAAGCAGTTCTTCCCTGTGAGGGTGATGGGACACTGGGATGGGTTGAACGGAGAAGCTGCGGCTGCCCCATCCCTGGAAGTGCTCAAGGCCAGGTTGGACACAGGGGCTTGGAGCACCCTGTTCCAGTGGAAGGTGTCCCTGCCCGTGGCTTTATGGATGGGCTTTAGGGTCCCTTCCAACCCAAACCATTCCATGATCCTATGTTGTCGTGCTCCTGCAGCTCGGGGGATCAGAATGCCCCCAGGCCCCAGAACTGGTGGATCTCGTCCTCTTGCCTCATTTCTCTTTGCAGACTGAAAGGGGAAACGAACGTTCCTGGAGCGGTTTTCATCCACCAGTGACGTGGTTGAAGCTCCTCAGAGCTGTTTGCTGGGGGGAAATGGAGGTGTATTTCTGAGCCATTGAGCCCTCCGGCCACAGGAACCTGCTGCAATGTCCCCTGTGCTGTGACCAAAGCATGAATCAAACGTGTTCATTGACGGTGGCCAACGTCAGAGCATGAAACCCAGCTTGGGGACTATATAAACGCTGCAGGAAGGGTCCCTTTGCCTCACATCCGCAGCGCATGACCTCTCCTCTGCTCTTCCCTCCTTCCCAGGCGATGGATTCTCCCTATGCCAACGGAGCCTACAGCCCCCCCTACCCTACCCCGCACTACACGGGGCTGCCGCAGACACGGGGGTACCACTGCTCCGGGCCCCCCTACCCCTCCGAGCCTACGGGCAGGTACCGGTGCCCGTCACCGGCTCCCCCCTGGAGCTACACAGCACCGGATGGTCCCAATGAGGGCTCCTCGCTCCGGAGGCAGCAGGGTCCCAGCTACTCCCCACCGCAGGTAAGAGCCCAATTCCAGTGTCTGAAGGGGGCTGCAAGGATGCTGGGGACGGGTTCTTCATCAGGGACTGTAGCGATAGGACAAGGGGTGATGGGTTCAAACTGAAACAGGGGAATTCAGGTTGGAGATAAGGAAACTTCCAATATCTCTACAGAGACTCCAAGGTTGAGGGCAAGGAAAGCAGGAATCAGGCAGCAAGGTTGTTGGTGGGGCTGCCTGGAGGGAGCAGTGCTTGCAGTGACTCCAGGGGTAACTCCTATTCCTCCCCTCCTCTTGCAGACGCCGGGAATGCCCATCCCACAGTATCCCTATGGAGACAGCAGCGCAGGGGTCACCCCTGCACCACAGCCCAGAGCCCCGGAGGACACGTGGGCTCCTCACCCTGTTTATGGGGTGCAACCACGGTACCCATGGACCTCCACTTCAGTGCATGGGAACCCCTTCGTGGCCGATTCGCACCCATCCTGGACCAGCAGCGGAGCAACTTCCCACCCCACCACATGGGACTCAAAGGTAGCGTTGATGCTGATGCAGTGATGCAGTACAAGGTGATGCTGGGTCGTGGTTGTGGGCAGACCTCCTCAAACCCTGCCTCTGTCTCCTGGGAATGCCCTTTTCCCTAAGCACACTTAGTTTAGGTGGAAACAAAGCAGCAGGGATCCAAGTACTGCAGCGAAACCACCTCTTTGCATACACGAGACCAAAAGCCAGGGCTGTAGCTACAGAAAGGCACTGGAGACATCAGGCATCGCAGGGCAGGGAAATGGGTCAGACCTTGTCTCACACCTCTCTCAAGCAGTGAAGAGCATGGGACTCCCCGAGGGCCAGTCTGCAGCCTCTGGAATTCCTCTTCAAGTGCTTGTTTTGGGCACGGCCATCCCTTACTGGGGAATGTTTTAAGCCAAAACCAGAAGGAGAGGATGCTTTTGGTGTGGTCTGTTCATGTCTGGGTTTGATCAGGAGATAAATGACTGTGCAGCAGGGATTTAGGGATGGGCACTGCTATCCCTTGGGAACAGCTAGCTGCACAGAAGTGTCTTTGCGATACCCAAACAGGACCCTGCTGGGACCTGTTTGACATCTCCCCTCCCCGTGCGTGCTCAACAGCTCCCGCTGCTTCCAACCACATTCCTCTTGCTGGGATGCGCTCTTTAGAGGTCCAGGACTGGGGTGTGGGTCCAGTGTCTCTTTGGGACCTCTTGGCAGGACTTGAGCCCTGGTGTGTTATAGCATCACGGCATGGGACAGTGTAGAAGATGCTGCCCATATCACTGCCCTGTCCTCCCCTGAGCACAGCTCAAAGCGAGTGTCAGATAAGAGAGAAGCCCTTGGCTTTTGGGCAAATGCACTTAAAAGGCTTTTTCTCCTCCTGCCTTAGGACATTGCTTATGATAAACCCGAGCACGGTACAGATCATCACAGCTACTACCCCGATGGCAACCACCAGCACTGTGGGACAGTGAATGACCACAAACCCGCCCCCCCGCCCCCCAAGGTGCAGTACAGCGCACAGCCCCAGCTCTATGACAGCGCGCCTCGGAAGCCTTGGGCTGGCAACAGGGAGCTTAAACCTGGCGAGCACCAAGCTGCAGTGCATTCGGCAGCCATCCAGCCGGGAATTCAGAGGATCCTCCATGTTATGGGGGAGGCCGAGCAGCTGGAGGAGGAGGTGGATGAGTTTGTAGGGAAAAAGACGGATAAATCCTACCGGCTGCTGGAGGAGATGCTGACCAAGCTGCTGCTGGAGCTGGATTCCGTGGAGACTGGTGGCCGGGAGAGTGTTCGGCAGGCCAGGAAGGAATCCGTCCATAGAATTCAGGCCATACTGGAAAAACTGGAACGGAAGGGATTGTGAAAGCACATCAGCCACAACGCGCGGCCTGGTGTGGAGGTTCCAAAGAGTTAAATCTCTGCTACGCACTGTTGACAATGGAATAGCAATAAACCCTGACTTCAAAATGAAACAAAGCCACCGAAACCCAACCCCAGGAGCTCAGCCCCAGCTGATAACTTGGCAATAGATGAACTAAAAGAGGTTCGAAGCCATAGACTGAACTGTTGATTTGGAGAAGCAGAAGCACTGAGGTACCTACGATGTAAAGGTCTCCATGGGGAGACCCAGAGGGCTCTGCATCCTCTCCATCTCCATCACTGTACAGGCCCCATCTGTAGCCACAGCCCTTCCTCAGAGGGCCAAAACGCTTGTGAGATGTGGTACCAACCACACTGCAACGTGCAGCCATGACCCGAGGCTTGTCCTTCACTGTGTGCATCTTCAGCTTCCTCACCTTCTGTGTCGTTGTGGGGTATCCTTTGGCTTTAGTGCACTCAACACTGAAGTGCTGCAGAAAGGGAGCACGTTGGCAGCTCATGGCTGCATGCTGATCTCATGTCGTGCTGTGCCTCCTCTGTCCTGATGAGCCAATGCGTGGTGACCCCCGTTGTTCTGCCGTTGGAAAGGAGAGGTGTAGCAGAAGAATGGTGTTGGAGAAGGGCATCCTGAAACAATGGGATACTGGGAAATGGTTTCCAGGTCGCTTGGGTGAAAATCCACTTTTCAGTGGTAACATCCTCCCACCTACTGCAGGTATCCCATTGCAGAGGCCATCGGGGAAGGGAGCAGCCCATCCTCCTGTTACCCTTCTGGTTGCGCCACACGTGAAGTGAATCATTGCTGTGTGTGACGAGATAATAAACCCTGACACCTTTTGAATGTTGTTTTGTAATTAGGGTGCCTCAAAGTCTCTTCTCTTTAAAGGGAACCTATGGGGAGGTTGTGTAACTCAGACCGAGCACCAGCCAGGCTGTCTCTGCGGCCACGTTACCTCTCAGAGCGCCTGCTTTGGGGTCCCCACCGCCTCCCAAGCACCACTGATGCTCCAGGAGCCGTCACCCTTGGCTCTGGTGGCCAACCCGTGTCCTCAAGGCACCCTGGTAGATCCCACGTCATTCCCAGACGGGGCTGTGTGCAAGGGACTGACCTTTGCAGCTCGTTGGATGTGTCTGTGAGGACGTGTGGCTGTCAGCCTGCAGGAATGAGGTGAGCCAAGGAGGAGACGAGTGTCCCGGGATGTGTAAGTGCTTGGATGCGATTTGATTCCACCCTCTTGTCAGGCTGAGAATAGGACTTCAGAGTGGCTATGCTGGAGATGGAAATCACTGTCCTGGGTAGCAGAGCTCATGGAAGGCAATGATCCAGCCCCAGGGAATGCCACTGCTCTTCCTCCAATAAAGGCAGCAGCGCCAGCAGGAATTAGTCTGTGCTTTGGGTTTGTTTTGTGGGGTAGGGATGGAGCAGTTGTGCTCTGGGGAGCTCTTTCCCCTCCTGTTACCACATGTGGTGTTATATTCGGTTGGCGTAGCTGTTGAAATCAAGGTTTTGGATTCCCTTTGGGCAGGATCAGCCAAAAAGCCTGGAATGTGTTGTCACAAGAGGTGATGCAAGTCCTATTGCAACAGGGAAAGCAAAATCCAGCAGTGCAGAGTGACTTCTCCAGGACACTCCTGCAGCTTTGTAGAGGATGTGGCATCGACAGCAAATCACTGCCTGCAGGCAGCTTCGGGCAGCCTGGAATCCAAGGAGCTGCCTGCATCTCCCCTTTCTGTGTGTGTTTCAGGAGCGAGAACCCCATCAGGAACAAACCTGCATTGCTTATTGCATCCTCTTTGCTCCAATACACGTTTCCCTGCCCTATCAGCTGCCAGGGAAAGGAGTAGGTAGGTTCAGCTGCATAAGGAGTGTGGTCCCTGCAATGCAGTCGGTCAGGAGAGATTCCAAACCCCGTGCTCAGCTGCTGCATCACCAGTGCTCTATGGACTGGGACAAAGGTTTCCTGCTGCGGAGCCGTGCTGAGAGCGATGCCTTTATCACAAGGAGAGCTGGAAGCACGTGCGTGGCAGTCCAGCAAGGCAGAACCCAGGAGGAGGAGGGTTTCTTCCCTTGTGTTCTAGTGCTGAACCTATGGAGGTAACATATTCCTTTAGAGATTTCCTCTTCCGGAGCTGAAGTTCCTGCGTGTGGGAAGGATTTGGCAGAGGGTTATGTAAACCTGGAGTTAAAAGCACATTGAAGAGAGTGGGCTGAAACGGAGGTTTCCATCCCTATAACTTGAAATAGCAGTTACCAATAACCTGAAATGGCAGTTACCATCTCTAGAACCTGAAATAGCAGTTACCAATAACCTGAAATGGCAGTTACCATATCAATAACCTGAAATAGCAGTTACCAATAACCTGAAATAGCTGTTACCATCCTTACAACCAACAGAGCTCTGTGAGGAGTCAGGGCTGGGTCTGGTCCTTAGGCAGGTAGATGTGTTCCCCCAGGCTGAGCCAAAGGGCAGGGATCAGCTGCAGAACTGAGGGCTTGGGCGCTTCAGTGATGGCTGTGGCCGAGGTGAGCGCTGGGATGGCAATTCCTGGTTTATCTGACAGCACCCACCCCATCACCAACCCCCGGTGAGAGTCCCGGCTCTATCCCAAGGCTCCTCTGTGCAGGACCCACGCTCTTCCTCCGGGGTTGCTCCTATGAGCGGCACGCGTCACAGCTGAGGGTTTCCCAATCCCCGCAGAGGCCGAAAGGGCACGGAAGGATGGGAAAGCAAACATGGAATCAGCGTCCTGTGGTTTCGGCCGCAGGGCACCCCGTGCCCCAGTGTTTGCCCACACCATGCACAGGAGGCAATGGCCCAGGGGTGGAACCATCAGCACCAAGTCAAGGCTTAGGCCAGGGAGGCCTCATTAGCGCCGGCATTGCCTGCCTGGGACCACGTTTGGATGTGGACTTACTTGGGCTGCTGCGAGAGCTGCGGCTGTGGGCAGGGGTGCAGGCAGGGGCCAGGGGTAGGGGTGTGAAAAGGACTGCAGGCAGGGGCTGCAGGCAGGGTTGTGGGCACTGGGCAGGGGTTGCAGACAGGGTCATGGGCGGGAATTGCAGGCAGGGTCTGCAGGCAGTGGGCAGGGGTTGGAGGGAGGATTGTGGGCAGCAGGCAGGGGCTGCAGGCAACAGTTCTGGGTGGGAATTGCAGGCAGAGGCTGCAAGCAGTGGGCAGGGGCTGTGGGCAGGGTTGCAAGCAGGGTTGGGGGTGGGAATTGCAGGCAGAGGCTGCAAGCAGTGGGCAGGGGCTGTGGGCAGGGTTGCAAGCAGGGTTGGGGGTGGGAATTGCAGGCAGAGTCTGCAGGCAGCAGGCAGGGTCTGCAGGCAGGGTTGGGGGTGGGAATTGCAGGCAGGGGCTGCAGGCAGGGTTGTAGGCAGGGTTGCAGGCAGGGGTTGCAGGCAGGGTTTCGGGCAGAGTTGTAGGCAGGGGTTGCAGGCAGGGTTACGGGCAGGGTCCCTCCGCTTGCTCCGCCCGCCCCACTCGTGACGGCGCCGTGCGGGGCGGGCCGCGCCGGGAGCACCGCCCCGGCCTGGGCGGTCGCCGTGCCGGGAGCGGGGCCTGCGCTGGCGCCGGGGCAGGGCCGCGCCGCCGGAGCCGCCGCGTCGGTACCGGCAGCCGCGGTGCGGGCAGCGCCGCGCGGACCCGCGTGTGCGCAGGAGGGGCGCGGGCAGGGGCCGGGCCGCGGTGCCGGGTGCGGGCTGCGAGCGGAGCCCGGTGCCCATCCCCGCGCCATGGCCGCCCGGGAGCCGCAACAGGCGCAACCCCCGTCGGGCAGCGCGGAGTCGGACGCCGCGGGCGGGTACGAGGCGGTGGCTCCGCACTGGTTCTATTGCAAGGTCACGGACGGGCGGGAGCGCTGGACCCCGTTCAGCGCCCAGGACTCAGCGCGCCTGGAGGAGGCGCACGGTGCAGGTACGGGGGTGACAGCGCCGACGGGGGGGACACCGCGGGCACGGCTCCATCCGCGGCCGGGGGCTCCCCTCCAGCTCCCATCGCTGCTGTTTTCGCGTTGCCCTTTGGGTCTGCGGACCCAGTGCTTGCGCTTAAAAACCATTGCGCGGACCTGGCCTGGGGGGGGAGGGGGGGTGCGCGGTGTCCAGTATCAGGGGGCAATTCCCAGCGCACATCCATGCCATCCACCGGGGATGCAACGTTGTTCCCTTGGGGAATTTCAAACTGGGACTTGTTTTTGGGCGATGCGCCTACTCCTGTTGCTGGAAACGTGAATAACAACGCTGTGGCTGCACTCAATGGTCTGACCTCATTCACTCGAGAGATGCTCTAAATTATACATCATCTCGCTGCAAAGCTGTGATGGGAGAGCACTGGGGGGTGGTTCCAGTAGGGATTTTCCTCGTGTGATGGGTGCTCTGCCTGCTCCTGGATGGTTCTGCCGCGACACCGGGGTCTGGTCCAAGCAGCATCACATGCCATGAGGCCTTTTGTGCCACCAGGCATCACCCACCTCAAAGCGATGCTGCATCCACTGCTCCCATCCTCCCTCCGTGGGGATGCTCTGGATTAGAGGCTGAGCCGGGCACAGCCTGGCACGGGCCCACAGGCAGTGGAACTCATGGAGCTGGGAGTGTGTGCTGGGATCTGTGTGGAGTTTTAGAGGGGAATGGCTTGAGGCAGAGCCCTGCATCTCCACCGGGAAGCATCGCCCATCCCAGAGCCGCAGCTTCATGTTTTCCCATAGGAAGACGGTTGTAGCTTAATGCCTTCTTCTTACCTACTGCCTCTGGGGGAAGTCTGACGCTGATGCTGTTCTCTGTGCTTGGGTACAGAGAACCTTAGTGTCTACAACCGTTGCTCATGCATCCTTGTGTGTGCTACCCGTGATGTAGATGTCCCAGTTTCATCCCTGTGCTGTGGCACACAGCAGTCCCATAGCTGCCTCTCTGCTCCTCCTGTGCATAACATCAGGCCTTGGTTCCTGCAGGGAAAGACAAGGAAGACGTTATCGTCCCCACGTCAGGCGGGAGGTATGATGTGCACCTCAAGAAGCGGCAGCGCGTTGCAGTGTACTGGGAGGAGGAGGTGTCCGAGGTGCGCCGCTGCACGTGGTTTTACAAGGGAGACAAGGACAATAAGTACATTCCCTACTCGGAGACCTTCAGTGAAGAGCTGGAGGTAAAAAAGCCTCTCCTCATAGCATCCGTCTTCTCATTGAGTCAGAATGGTTTGGGTTGGAAAGGAGCTTAAGGTCGTGCGGTGCCGTCCAGTTCCACCCCCCTGCCATGGGCTGGGACACCTCACACTAGACCAGGTTGCCCAAGGCTCTGTACTGCCAGGGATGGAGCATGCATCACTTCTCTGTGCCAGCGCCTCAGCACCCTCACAGTAAAGAGCTCCTTTATCTCCATCCTGAACCTTCCCTGCTTCAGTTTGAGCCCATCACCCCTTGTGCTATCCAGTCCCTGATGAAGGCTCCCTCCCCAGCATCCCCATAGCCCCCGTCAGACACTGGAAGCTGTCCCAGTGCCGGCCCTGATGTCCCAAACTCCCCGCGGGGTGACTGGCTCCACAGTGACGCCTGAGGACATGAACTTGAAAGAGGCTTTGGCACGGCCTTTCCGCAGCCGATTAATGCACCCGTGAGCGCTGCCACCAGCTCCCTCCCCGGCTGCTGCTCCCCTTCCCCTGCCCTCTCCAGCCAGGACACATCCTCCTGCTGCACGTTCCATGCTCGCAGCCTCCCTGCAGCAGCTTTGCTCCGGGTTGTCCTGCCCCTGCCTGCTCTGGCTCCACATTGACCCTCCTTGGGAGAATCATCCTCGCCGCAATCACAGCCAAGCCAAGGGAGTTGGGGATGTGGGGAGGAGAAACCCACTGAGCACAGTGTGGGTTTGGAGGCTTTGGAAAGATACAGCTACGTATGTATACGCATCTGAGATATATATACACATGTCATGTCTATATGCACACACATCATATATATACATATACATATATGCACACACATCATATATATATACATCTCTACATAGGTACAGGTATAAAAATACATGTCTTTGCAATAATGTCTATTCTGATGGACCAAACAATGCAGATCTAAATGGATTTGGAAGTCTGATATATACGATATATATACATCTCAAATATGTGTATATACACATCTCATATATATATACACACACATCGTGTATATATACATCTCTACATATGTATAGGTATAAAAATACGCATCTTTGCAATAATGTCTGTTCTGATGGACCAAACAATGCAGATCTAAATGGATCTGGAAGTCTGCTGCTGCTGTTGGCTTCTTGGAAGCTCTCTTGGTTCTCGGATGACCCTGTTTCTGATTTCTCTGCCTCTTTCGCAATGTGTGTTGATAAGAAGTACCATAAAGAGGGTGGGGAGTATCCCAAGTGGTGGAATATTCATGGGAGCACTTTCAGCTGACTCACAGGTGTTCTTTCCCATAGGAAGCTTACATGACTGCTGTGACCCAGGATGAGTGGAAGAAGAAACTGGAGTCCCCTAGCAGGGAAATCATTATCCTGCACAACCCAAAGGTGAGGAGGTGCCTGGTGACCATAGAATCACAGCATGGTTTGGGTTGGAAGGGGCATTAAAGCTCCTCCCGTTCCAAACCTTCCACCGGACCAGGTTGCTCCAGCTTGGCCTTGGCTCTTTGTGTGGACCAGCAGGGACATCCCTGTTGCTCTCCCATGCTGGCTTTTTGCTGTGGCTTTAAGCTGCTTCTTTCCCCATCTCTGCTGAGCAACCGGTTCTGCCCCATCATTGCCCTGTCCTGCCCGCTTCACCCCGTGTCACCTACCGCAGCATCCCCTCTGCTCAGCCGTGGGCAGCTCAATGACAGGCTCTTGTTCCCAAGCTGATGGTGCACTACCACCCCGCTGCCACCTCCGACGAGTGGGGCTCAACACCTACAGAGCAAGGTCGACCTCGGACCGTGAAGAGAGGAGTGGAAAACATCGCTGCTGAGATCCCCAATGGTGAGCTCGCTTCTCCCTCCCTCCCATCCATCCATCCAAAGCCTTTTCCAACCCGGCCACTCAAAAAGCCTGGCACAAGCTCCCATGATCCGTGGTGGTTTCCAGGAACCTTCCTAGCGCCAGAGCCTGCAGTGTAACTGATGTGCAGAGGCAGCAGACATACAGGGAGAAGGGGTTGTGATTCCAGCTCCGGCACACAGAGAATGGGCTCTGGAAAGCAGAGCAGTGCCTGGAATTGCCTGAGGTCTTGGAGTGTGTTTGTAAAGGAGGGGAGTTTCTTTCCATGGAGGAACACAGGGGTTATCTCCTACTTCCTGGGGCCCATGCTCTCCCTATCTTGGGAACTGTGTCAGCTCCGTCCCATCCCAGCTGCCCCTGGGCTCCCACTCAGGCACCAGGATGCGTTCCCAAGGGGAGGACAAGCAGTTATTCCAGTCTAACCCCTTCATTTCCATGCATGCCATCAGGGAAGTAGGTTTGCAAACTGACGTGTGTGGGAGATAGAAAACCAGACAGAACTCCACCTGAGCCGCTGCTGAGCCGGGTTGGGTGGCACAGGGCAGATGGTCCCAGCCCTCTCCTTACACTGGGTGGGAATGAGCCGCCTCACCTTCCTCTACTGTCCTGTTTGTCCCAGGGTGAATGGAGCAGGACAGGTAGTTCAGGAACGGGAGCAAATGTGCTCCTGGGAGACCTTAGAGCAGCTCCAGTGCCTAAAGGGGCTACAGGGCACCTGGAGAGGGGCTTTGGACAAGGGATGTAGGGACAGGCCAAGGGGAATGGCTCTTCTCTCCCCAGGGGAGCCGCTGCAGATCGATCACTTGGTGTTCGTGGTGCACGGCATCGGGCCAGCCTGCGACATCCGCTTCAGGAGCATCGTCCAGTGCGGTAGGTGCAGACCCGGATGGGTGCGTGTCCCGTGCACTGCTCTGGGTGCAGCCACTGAGCCCTCATCCGTGTGGACAATGCAGAACGCTCTGAGGGTGCATTCACAGCACCCTGGTGCTCAGCTGAATGTGCTGGCTGCAGTGGGGAGCACCAAGAAGGGCCCCCGGGCTCGCATCCTGCTCCGAGCATCCTCTGCTGCTCAGTGCTGGAGTTGGGTGCTAAACCAAGTAACTCTGGTCTGACCTGTTCATTGTCAGAGCGCTTCAGCCCTGCAGGAGAGGTGATCCTGAAAGTGCCTGGAAGCCTGGCACGGTTTAACTTGTAAGGATCAAAGGAGCTGAGATGCTCAGTCTCTGGTTCCTATAAAACACGCCTCTGCTCTAACACCATCTGTTCTGTGTGTTCATCCATGAACCCACTTGCAAGACCACGTGGAAGGAAGGAAGGAAATCAGTGTTTGTCCCTCAGAACTGAGTCATTCCAAGTTCATTCCCCCCCCACTTAGCATTCCCTTTCTAACACACGCACCCTCACAACAGCTTCCTTGGCTTTAAACTCTTAAGAGTACCGTCCTTATCCTGCTGCGGTGCTAAAGCCTTGCCCACGTGGAAGGGAGGCTTGTTCCAGATGGGACAGCGAAATCCGGTGACCACACATGGAAGGACGTGGAGCCTTCCCTCAGTTAAAGACTGAAGGTCTTAGGGCAGCAGATTAAAGACCCTGGGGGGGGGGGTTGGATTTCCCTTGGTAACGATCTTTCCTTCCATCGTATTGAGCCCTATGGATGTGGCTCATCCTGGAGATGAGAGTTGCTGCCCTTTTGCAGTGAATGACTTCAGGAGCGTTTCCCTGAGCATGCTGCAGGCGCACTTCAAGAGAGCCCAGGAGCAGCAGCACATCGGGCGCGTGGAGTTCCTGCCCGTCAACTGGCACAGCTCCCTCCACTCCACCGGCGTGGATGTGTGAGTGTCCCAGCATCGCCTCCTCCTCCTCCTTGCCTTATTCCGGGGGTTGCTGAAGGGGAAGCTGGGAGCGCGGGGCTGCGGTCAGCAGGATGCTCGCGTCCGGATTACAACAGGCATAGAATGAGCCAGGTTGGGGAAGAGCTTTAAGATTGAGTCCAGTTGTTACCCCAGCGCTGCCAAGGCCACCACTGACCCATGGCACTCAGGGCCTCCTCTATACGGTGTGTGAACACTCGCAGGGACGGTGACTGCAGCACTGCCCTGGGCAGTTCCAGTGCTGAGCATCCTTTGGGGAAGGAATTGTTCCTCAGCTCCATCTCAACCTCCCCTGGTGCAGCTTGAGGCCGTTTCCTCTTGTCCCATCCCTTGGTCCTTGGGAGCAGAGCTCAGCCCCTTCCTGGCTCCATCCTGTCAGAGAGCGATCCGGTCCCCCCTGAGCCTTCTCCATGTGAAACCCCCAGGTCCCCATCCCACTGTGCTCCAGCCCCTGCCCTTTGAGATGGTGACAGTCCCTTTCTGAGCTTACACTTTGCTTTAGGACCGCGGTGGCCTCATTGGCACCCCTGACTGTGGCTCCCTCTTCCTCCCCGCAGCGACCTGGAGCGAATCACTCTGCCGAGCATCAATCGCCTGCGTCACTTCATCAACGACACCATCCTGGACGTTTTCTTCTACAACAGCTCCACCTATTGCCAGACCATCGTGGACACGGTGGCATCCGAAATGAACCGCCTCTACCAGCTCTTCCTGCAGAGGAACCCGCTCTTCAAAGGGGGGGTCTCCATTGCGGGGCATAGCTTGGGTAAGGGGTTTCACCCGAGGGAACCACTCCGAGCACCAAGGATGGGGGCTTTTCCCTGCCCAGATGCTGATGCTCTGCCTGGGCCCGGTTTCCAGGGTCCCTCATTTTGTTTGATCTCCTGACCAACCAGAAGGCTGCTCCTGAGGAGGATGAGCACAAAGAGGTATGAGGGCCCCAACCAAGCTCCTGCTGCTGCTTGGGAAGGGGAGACAAGGCAGAGGAGAAGGTAAGGGAGCAACAAGCGTGGTCTCTGATGGCTCTGTTCACAGGGGGCCAGGACAGCAGCAAGCAACAGGGGTGTGGAGGATGTAAAAGAAATGCTGAAGGAGCTGGAGCTGTGGGAATACTGGGAGGTTTTTGAGAAGGAGAAGATGGATGGGCAGGCGCTGGTAAGGAGCAATCCTCTTCTGATGTCTCTTGGCTTTCCCCTTTGCTTTTCTCCCCACTCTCACCCATTGCGCATCTTCCTGGTACCAAGTACACGCGGAGTGCAGCAGGAACAGCACACACCACCCTGCTCCTGTACTCTCTGTTCATTGTCTTCCAGTTCTTGTGCACAGAGGCAAACCTGAAAGAAATGGGAATTCCCTTAGGACCAAGAATGAAGATACTCCATTACATCAGCTCCAAGAGGGAGACGCAGGTTTGTGTTCGGATGGCTTGTGTTCATCGGGGTCCAAGCATCCCAGCTTCCCCATCCCTGGCCACCTTTGCTCTCACGGGCTCATGTTTGGCTGTGGTGACATTGCTGCTCCTATGTGTTACACTGGTGTTACTGCTGCAGGATCACGTTATCCTGTGGTCCATAGGGCTGATAACAGAGCAGGAGGACTTGGTAATGATGGTAGAGGATGGAGCTGGAGCAGGATGCTGCCCTGGGATGCTGCCTCGTGTTCCTGCCCATGGGCTCACTGCAGGAGCTACACTTGGGGGTTTCTCATTTGTGTTGCTGCAGGACCAGAGCGCAGCAGCTCCCCAGCACAAGGGGTGCAGGTCCCCATCACAGCACAGCCCAGGCCACACAGATGATGGCAGGAATTGCCAATACCGGGACATTGGCTTAGGACAGGTACCTCAGCACCGTGCTCTAACTACAACAACGAGGTGCTTGTAACACCAGCGTGGAGCTCGTCTCACGAAACACCCCCAAATCTCCACCGCTCCTTAGGTGTCAGCAAACTACCCTCAGCTGAACTACAAACCCAGCATCTTCTTTGCTTTTGGGTCACCCATCGGGATGTTCCTCACGGTGCGAGGAGTGAAGCGCATCAACCCGAACTACAGCCTGCCCACCTGCAAAGGCTTCTTCAACATCTTCCACCCTGTAGGTATAAGAACCAGAGCTTCCCAGTGTGGGACACGTGGAGCACCACTCACTGTGCTCCTCCTCGTACAGTTTGACCCGGTGGCGTACAGGATAGAGCCCATGATCGTCCCGGACGTGGAGTTTGAGCCCATGCTGCTGCCCCACCACAAGGGCAGGAAGAGGATGCACTTAGGTAAGGTGAAGGAGAACCCTTCTCCCCCTGTGCTGGTAACAGCCCCAGCCTGACCCCATCCCCTCCCGCCTATCAGAGCTGAAGGAAGGGCTGACTCGCATGAGCGTGGACCTGAAGAACAACCTCCTGGGGTCCCTGCGGGTGGCATGGCAGTCCTTCACCCGCGCCCCGCTGCCAGCATTGGAGGCAGCGAGCACTGAAGGTGAAGCAGAGGCAGAGGCCAGCACGGAGAAGCAGCCAGGTGGGTATTGGGGTGCTGTGATCTGCCCATGGAGCTGGATGCAGTGCTGTGACCCCCCCATGGAGGGATGCAGTGCTGTGACCTGCCCATGGAGCTGGATGCAGTGCTGTGACCTGCCCATGGAGGGATGCAGTGCTGTGACCCCCCCATGGAGGGATGCAGTGCTGTGACCCCCCCATGGAGGGATGCAGTGCTGTGACCTGCCCATGGAGCTGGATGCAGTGCTGTGACCTGCCCATGGAGGGATGCAGTGCTGTGACCCCCCCATGGAGGGATGCAGTGCTGTGACCTGCCCATGGAGGGATGCAGTGCTGTGACCTGCCCATGGAGCAGGATGCAGTGCTGTGACCTGCCCATGGAGCAGGATGCAGTGCTGTGACCCCCCCATGGAGGGATGCAGTGCTGTGACCTGCCCATGGAGGGATGCAGTGCTGTGACCTGCCCATGGAGCAGGATGCAGTGCTGTGACCCCCCCATGGAGGGATGCAGTGCTGTGACCTGCCCATAGAGGGATGCAGTGCTGTGACCTGCCCATGGAGCAGGATGCAGTGCTGTGACCCCCCCATGGAGGGATGCAGTGCTGTGACCTGCCCATAGAGGGATGCAGTGCTGTGACCCCCCCATGGAGCAGGATGCAGTGCTGTGACCTGCCCATGGAGCAGGATGCAGTGCTATGACCTGCCCATGGAGGGATGCAGTACTGTGACCCCCCCATGGAGCAGGATACAGTGCTGTGACCTGCCCATGGAGGGATGCAGTGCTGTGACCTGCCCATGGAGGGATGCAGTGCTGTGACCCATGGAGCAGGGTGCTGGGGCCCTGGGGCTCAACCATGTTGCTCTTTGTTTCCTTCAGACACAAAGGCAGAGGAGCCCCCCCCGGCAGTGAAGGAAGAGGTCTCCCCCATTAACGTGGGGAGGCTGAACGGAGGGAATCGCATAGACTACGTGCTGCAGGAGAAGCCGATAGAGAGCTTCAACGAGTATCTGTTTGCACTGCAAGGGCACCTCTGCTATTGGTAAGGCTCAAGGTTCGGATTCCCGGCTGATGGAAGCAGAGTGCCTTCCCTTTTAAAGCCAATGTTGTAAGAAAAGCCTTAACTGAGTCATCAAGATGCACTCCTGCCTGTAACGCAGACATAGGCAGCGGGCAGGGGTAGGGGAAGGCCAGTTCTTGCCCATTCCTTACATGTGCTGAGCACTGCACCTACCCCATAACCACCACAGCCATCCCGACAGTGTGGAGGGAAGCATCCCCTTCTAATTCCCATCTCCTCCTCCTCATCCAGGGAGTCGGAGGACACCGTTCTGCTGGTCCTGAAGGAGATCTACCAGACACAAGGCATTACATTGGATCAGCCTTTGCCAGGGAGCCAGTGAGCACCCTGTGCTGTTGTGGCCACTTGATGTAAGTCACCTCACCTCCACTCGGGATTTCCTAGGACACCTCAGAGGACATTGGTGTTTGAGGGAATGATGTTCCTTATTTACAGGCAGGAGGTTGGGTGTCAGCACGTTCGGCTCCTCTTACCCTGCACATAAGCACTATCAGACAGGAAGACCCAATAAACCACTGCTGCGGAAGATAAGGGCAGCAGCAACTGCATTCCCATGGGTTCAATCCATGGGGAAACGACCTGTGGATTGAATACACGTGGCCTGTGCTCCACACCTCCCGTGCTGTTCCTTATGTTCTCTTGCTGGTAGTTGCTGGGTGCATCGGTCTGCCCTCGAGCAGCCATTCCTATGGTCTCCTTTTGCCGCCTTAGATCCAATTCACTCACCGGGAAGGCCCGGATTGATTTCTCCTCTGCCTTCCTCTCTCTGCTGCTGTGTCCCGCATGCTGCTTCCCAAGCACTCGCTGCTCCCTGGAGATGAGTTTCCTCCATTTAGGGTAAGGGCAGAGGGATAAAAGCATCAAAGGAAACCACTTCTGCTCTCCCCCAGCACCTGAACTGTGATTCCCTATGGCAACAGGTACTCTTACCCCTGCACCTCCTGCGTTACCACATTAACTCCCCTAGCACCAAAGCAGAGCAGGGCTCGGGGCTGGGAACCAGCGCTGCTCTGGCTTAGTGAGGAACCTCATAGCTTACGACCTCGAGGAATCGAAGCCTTAACACTGCGCAGCGTGGAGAGCACTGCAGCAGCGCCAGGCCTCAGGACCGTGGGCTCTGGGAGGTGAAGCAGCTGCCATAGAGCGAGCAGGAACGTGTCCACCAGCCGCCGGCATCCCCTTGAAGTGCTGCTGCGTGGTCCCAGTGCCACCAGTGCAGGCTGCGATGTGCTGGCTCTGCTCTGAGGGGGACCTGGTGATCCCTCCTATGACCACAGCACCCCCGGGCCGAGCCTGCAGCCGCTGCACTGATGGCATCAGGGCCTTTGGAAGAACCAAACCGCTTCCCCTGCCGCTGATGCTTGCCCTGCATGGGGTACGGAGCCTTCACCCACCGCCTGTTTGTTGTTCGTCCTCCCCTGTCCCGCGTTATTTGCACTATTGGAAAGGTTTTGTTTGCAGCCTTCTCCCCTCCCGAAGGAGCAGGAGCTGTTGACCTGACCGCAGTCGAGCTGCTCAGTGATGAGAGGAGGGGAAGGAAGCTCCCAGGGGACACTAATGATCAGCTTTTTGTTATGCACTTTGTTAACAGGAAACTAAATACATTTTAAATGTTATTTAACGTCTTTTCCAGTAAAAGCCAAACTAAATAAGGAGCTGACTGCGGTGTGTGCGTGGCTGCGGGGAGAAGGAAGGGGTTGGAGGATCCACATAGGCACAGTCTTAGGGGGAAGTCAAGCTCTGTTGCTAATGGGGTGGCGTTTCCATCACTGCCACCCTGAGCCTCACGGGGCCCCACCTTTGCTTTTGGGCAAAGCCACACGTATCTATGGGGGAGCCCAGGGCCAGGTCACTACTTACAGCAGTGCTGCGGGGTCTCTGCAGCACTCTACCCCTTCCACTGCCTGAGCAGACAACCCATGGTGCAAGGGGCTGCTTTCAGACACCTCTGCATCCTCTGCTGGCCTCTTGTCTCCTTACAACCATAGTAAAGCTGCAAGGAGAGAGGTAGAAAATGAACACGTAGGACACAGCAATAAACCCAAGCATTGGAAGAAAGCTTTTGGTAGCACAGCTCATGTAAAAAAGCTAAACTCCTTTATTTGGCACATCAGAAAAAGTCGGGGCCGGCACAATAACGCACATAACACATGCTGGACCCAGCTTCCCTCTCCCCAACTCAACCCATGGGTACAGAGACCTCAACCTTGTGCTCGTTCCTGCCTATGAGCTCAGCTGGGATTGGAAAGACACCAAGAGCAGGTCCTGCATTGCCCTTCGGGATACACTTCCCATGGGGAGGGATGGGACTGAAGGGAGGTGCCTGACGGTGACAAGAACACCCATGGAATGGGGCACGCCAGCTTGTCCCATTCTGCCTCTTGCTTCGGGACCGTTTGTGGCTGTGCTGTGCTGCAGGTTTGCACCCTGAGGGCCTCCTTGGCTGCCTATAAGATGTGGCTGAATGAAGCAGCACAAGCCCCTGAGCAGGGCAACACCAGCATCAGGTTCATCCTCATCTGATGCAGCCACTTCTCACCATCAACCTCCCCAAAGCCTTCTCCTGCCCTGGCACTGAGGGACCAGCAGGACAGAGCCCATCCCTATATATCCAGGTGGAAGCTGGAAGCTGGTGGCTTCTCTTGGTGTGCTGGCAGCTGCGTGGGTTTGTACAGATAGGGTTTGTGGCACATGGAGTCCGTCAGGGGAGGGTAATACTGCCTGTAGCAGAGGTAGGCAAGCACGAAGCCAATGGCTGAGCCAACCAACACGTCTGTGGGCAAGAGCAGAGGAGTTAACTTCCCTTTCCCCTTGCAAGCTCCAGGATGGAGCTCTCCAGCTGGAAAACCCCCAAACCCAAGGATTTTTGATGACTCCTCAGGTCCAGAGCCCACCATGGACTCCCCGTGCACTGAGGGTACCCAGTTGTGCCCCTGGGTAGGCACCGAAGCATCGTGAGACCCCACTCGCAGCACTGTGTGCAGGGCTGGTGTCCTCAACATAAGGACATGGAGCTGCTGGAGCAAGTGCAGAGGAGGCCACGAGGATGCTCCGGGGCTGGAGCAGGTCCTGAATGAAGCCAGGCTGAGAACACTGGGGCTGGAGAAGAGAAGCTGCGTGGAGACCTCAAAGCAGCTTCCAGTGTGTGAAGGGGGCTACAGGGATGCTGGAGAGGGAACTTCATCAGGGACAGGAGCGACAGGACAAGGGGTGATGGGTTCAGACTGAAACAGGGGAAGGTCAGGTTGGAGATAAGCTCCTTACTGTGAAGGAGGCACTAGAATGGGTTGCCCAAGGAAGTGGTAAATGCCCCATCCGTGGCAGCGTTCAAGGGCAGGTTGGATGGGGCTTGCAGCACCCTGCTCTAGTGGAAGGTGTCCCAGCCCATGGCAGGGGTTGGAACTGGATGGACCCCAAGCTCCTTTCCAACCTAAGTGGGTTCCCAGACCCACCTTGCCAGTGGTGTTTGTAGTCGCAGGTGCGGGACACGGCGATGAGGGTGGCGAGGAAGAGCGGGAGGAGGAAGGCGCAGAGCCGCAGGGCTCTGCCTCCCCGGCCCGGCGTGAAGCAGCGCAGCTTCCCCCCGATGTAGAAGGCAGAGAAGGCGAGACCAGCGAAGGCGACTGAAAGAGAAACGCGTTGCTTCACCCTCTGCCCTGCTGCCATGGAGGGGCTGCCTGTCCTGCCCATGGGAAGCATTGGCTTGGGAGGGATGGAGATGCGGAAGCTGGTCCTCGGTGAGCATCCCTCATCCCAGGGGTTGCAGACAGCTTCAGATGAAGTTTTTCACCCCATTGCTTTGCAGAGGGAAGGCTGAGCCCCCCCCAAAACGTACCCAAAGCCACAGGGTGCATAAAGCAAACCCGAGCTTGCCCTCCCCATAGGCTGCGGCTCCCCATGGCTCACCGTCAGGGGCCATGGAATACTCACAGGAAGCGTGTCCACTGGGGAAGCTTTTGCGCCCCTCAGTCACTGTGCTGGAGTCTCCCGTGCACATCAGCTCCACGTTCGCTTGTCCATCCGGGAAGCATCGATAGAAGAAGTCCGGCCGTGGCCTAGGGCAGAGCAGCGAAGCACACAGCTCATGGGTGCGTGGTGCTCAGCAGGCCCCCGAGCCCTCCAACAAGCACCCGCATCCAGACACAGTCACTCAGGCTGTGGCTTGGCACAGGTAACCAAGGTGGGGAGATGAAACCATGCCGCCCGCTCCCTGTGTGAATGAGCCCATCCATACGGTGCCCGGATCCCCACCAGGGTCTGCTCTAATGTGTAATGGTCTTTCCAGCCAGGAAGAACCCATTCTGTCCCCACTGCGTGTGTCCAACTCCAGCTTCTGGCCCTTGCTGTTCCCATTGGCACAGAACCGCCTCCCCTCCCCGCACGGTGCAGTGAGGAAGGAGCCGGTTTCTCACCTCCCCACAACGAGCTTCAGGGCATTTGTAAGAACCCCATTCAGGGCAAGAGCAAGACTGGCAGCTGGGAGAGAGCAGAGAGGTCACGTCAGCACCATCAGCGCCGCGATGTGAGGCTGTTTGAGGCAGGACCTCAGAGCAGCTTCAGTGTCTGAAGGGGGCTATGGGGATGCTGGGGAGGGAGCCTTCATCAGGGACTGGATAGCACAAGGGGTGATGGGTTCGGACTGAAACAGGGGGAGATCAGGTTGGAGATGAAGGAGCTCTTTACTGTGAGGGTGCTGAGGCGCTGGCACAGAGAAGTGATGAATGCTCCATCCCTGGCAGTACAGAGCCTTGGGCAACCTGGTCTAGTGTGAGATGTCCCAGCCCATGGCAGGGGGGTGGAACTGGACGGCCTTAAGCTCCTTTCCATCCCAAACCCTTCCGTGGTTCTACGTTGAGGCACAGTCAGCGCTCACGCTTCAACCAGGGCCACGCAGCTCGGCTTTGACACCCCTGGCACGGCGCTTGCGCCCCGCAGGAGCCGTCTCCGAGCAGCCTGGCTCAGCCAGCACGGCAGGGCTGCAGCTCTACGGGGTAAGGAGCAGCTCACCGAGGCAGGCTTCCCGCGTGTCCTCCCGGTCGGCGCTCAGGAACAGCCTCGCCAGGAGGATGAGCAGTAAAGGGGACAGAAAGGCGATGAACTGCCACGGGAGGAGACGGCTGTCAGCGCCCGGTAGCAAAGCGGGCCGAAGCGCTCCCGATGGAACACGACAGCAAAGCCAAGCAGCATCCTGCCCTCTCGCAGCGCTGCAGGTCTATCAGAGCACAAAGCCAGCGCCGGCTCTGTGTCAGCAGCACCTACAGTGCTCGTCAGCGAAAAACACGGGAGATGCTGATGTAGAGAAACACAGTTATCACCCAGCGCCTCCCGGGGGGCTGCGGGGTTTCACCCCAGGGACACCCATAGCGCCTGAGAGAACGACAGGGATTGACAGTAGAGGTCTTTAGGCTTTGCGTTACACGGAGGGTTAACCTGCCAGAGGGGAGACCGAAATGAGCTCTTAGGCAGGAGCTCTTCCTTGTGGGGGCGATGGGACACTGGAATGGGTTGAACGGCGCCTGTGGCTGCCCCATCCCTGGCAGCGTTCGAGGTGGGCGCAGGCTGCTCCAGCGGAAGCCGTCCCTGCCCGCGGCGGGGGTTGGTTGGAGCTTTAAGGTCCCTTTAACCCAACCCAGGCTGCGCCCCTGTGACGACGCAGAGCAAACCCGCGGCGAAGGGGCGGAACTCACAAACATGGGCAGCGCGGGCACTCGATCCGCCTCCGTGTAGGGGTTCCGATAGAGCCACATCTCCTCGGGCTGCACCACGCGCTGGAACGGCGGCAGGAACTCCATGATGCTGCGGAGGGAAGGGCACAGGAACCGCTCAGGCGGCGGGGCCGGGGCTCGGGCAGGGCCCGCGCCGTGCCCCGCTCTCACTCACACGAAGGCTGCCAACAGCGCGGCCCGCACCGCAGCCTCGGCCGCCAGCTCCGCCGCGCCGCCCGCCCGCCGCATGGCCGCGCCGCCGGCCCCGCACCGCCCTGCCCGGGGAGGAGCCGGCGCGGCCCTTCCCAGGCTCAGGGGCGGGGAGACCTCTTGGCCCATTGGGGAGACCGGATCCCGTAGGAAGGGAGGGGAGCGGCTCCCATGGGAACGAGGAGGGAGCCCCGAGGGGAGCGGTTCCCATAGGAACCAGGAGGGAGCCCCAAGGGGACCGGTTCCCATAGGAACCAAGAGGGATCCCCCAGGGGACCGGTTCCCATAGGAACCAAGAGGGATCCCCCAGGGGACCGGTTCCCATAGGAACCAAGAGGGAGCCCCAAGGGGACCGGTTCCCATAGGAACCAAGAGGGATCCCCCAGGGGACCGGTTCCCATAGGAACCAAGAGGGATCCCCCAGGGGACCGGTTCCCATAGGAACCAAGAGGGAGCCCCAAGGGGACCGGTTCCCATAGGAACCAAGAGGGATCCCCCAGGGGACCGGTTCCCATAGGAACCCAGAGGGATCCCCCAGGGGACCGGTTCCCATAGGAACCAAGAGGGAGCCCCAAGGGGACCGGTTCCCATAGGAACCAAGAGGGAGCCCCAAGGGGACTGGTTCACAACAGGATGCAAGGGGGAGCTCCAAGGGGACCGGTTCCCATAGGAACCAAGAGGGAGCCCTGAAGGGGACTGGCTCCCATAAGAAACAAGAGGGAGCCCCGAGGGGACCAGCTCCCATAGGAACCACACAGGGAGCTCCCTGAGGAGCAGGGTGAACCCCCGTTCTTCCTCCCCACCCCCAAGACAAGAGGGAGGGAAAAGCCTTTTTGGTCGTTGGAACATTCAGAACGATTTATTGAAGTCAACCTCAAGCAAAAGTTCAGATCAGTGGAATGTCATTTAAAAACCTTTCCAAATGAATCCTCACGGAAGCAAAAAACCACATCCGAATTCCAAAGGAGTTGTAAAATAAAAAAAGGCAACATCTCCAGAAATAGAATGTACAAAAATTATATGGTTCCTACCATCACACACATTCAGTAAGAAGCTAGAATATTACAGGCAAGTCTAGGTACGCTATAACTAGGTGACAGTCAGCTACCTATGTACAGGGTTAACCAAGCTTTACAGGTTTCACACTATGCAGAACATAGGCCGAACAACAAAACCCCCCAAATATCGCCTACCTCAAAGTCTATGCGGCAACATCAAGTCATAATACAGTTAATGCCCCAATGGAACATGGCCAGGGAAAGTGAACACTACTCCCTTAGTGTCAAGAGCTTCTAGGCGACTCCCAAGGACTCTTTAAGATACCGGCTTCAGGGAATATGGATGCTTTTGCTAGGAAAGACTCGAGTGATTGCCTTAAAAGAACATCTCACAGGATCTACAAGGTTTGGTACAGATAAAGTCTATGGAGATAACGACTCTACAAAGGGCATCCTCACCGCTCCGCTCGAGAGCGCACGGGGATGGAAACGGGATCTGCACGTACCTGTCTTGTGCAAACGGGGTTGGATCCCAACGGCAGCCCCGCGCCCAACACACCCTTGCATTGAGAAGGAAGAGTGACACCAGGAATGAGACAAGATCGGGAACGGGTCCCTATCGCCTGTTGGTAACCGGGAGCCGGAACCACAGCAGAGGCGGTGAAGGAGCGAATGGCTTTGGCAAATTCAAACATGATTTCCCTTTTGGAGTTCATACGAAGCACACAAAGTCTGCTGTGCAGAGCACAGAGGCTCTGCATCCCTCTCCCCACAGCACAGCCCCTCGCGGGGTAATAAAACCTGAGCTCGACACTCAGGGATAGAACACAACAGGAATACCTTATCTTGTTAGGGTATTTTTTACCTTTACACTCAGGCCACTGTGAATCCATCCAAAGTGGAGGAGGGAACTGTAAGTGCAAATGGGTTTTCTGCTACACAAAAGAAGGGGAAAGCCAAGGGAAACCCGAAAGCTGAACGGCATCACCCCACGCTGCCGCCTCTCGAGCCTGGAAACTGCTCCCTTTCCACGTGCCATGGATTCAGTGTCCAGCGGGAGCAGGAAGGAACTTGAGGGAAGGCAAACGACGTTTGCAATGGAGGAGACAAAAAGAATGCATAAATAAAACAAGCAAAACAAAGCTGTAGAAGGAACCGCAGAGCTTCAAGTACATTAAACCCTGAATTCAATGAGGCAGAGGTTTCAATGTTAAAGTGACGACTTCGTACCAGCGCTGGACACCCCCCTCCCGCCCTCCTCCCCACCCAACCCACATAGTTCTGTAAAGATTCAATATATACAGATTTGATGCTGTTCGGTACGTCTAGGACTTGTGTCTTTCCCATTCTATCCTGAAATGAAACATACAAAGAAGGGTTTTCATCAGAAGAAAGGCCAAAATCCAACATTCCGGCCCTACTACTCCATTTCAATGGGTATCTCCAAGACCAGGGTGGTGACCAGAGAAGGGAATTTGCCCCCCAAATTGCCTTTAGCTTTATCCTTCCTGAGCTGCAAATGCCTTCGACAGTCTATTGAGAGGACAAGTCTACATAAATGACCTGAAAGCTACAACTAAATGCTTGCACCATGGATGGAGGGACTCACCCAGCATTTGGCCACGGTCTGTGCTGTGCTAAGGTGCAACCGAGAGTAAAAGCCCCAGTAAACAAGAGAATCCTGTTCACTTCACACAGCAGCTTTGAGGCTGCACCAAAGGGGAGCACGTGGGTGATGGAGAGGGAGCCAGAGCGTGGTGCTCCCTTTGGAATGGGAGACGAAGGAAGGGGAAAGCATGACAGTGTGTTACGGTGAAGGAATAACCGAGTCTTCAACAGCAGGTTCAAGCTCTCAACCAAAATCACAGCAGGCCTGTGGATTTCTTCCAGGCAGCAGCATGAAACAGCCGAATTATCACCCAATATTACTGCTCCCAGTTGAGGATGCAGCTCCCCCCCTTGATGCCAACTACAGCATCCACTAAACCTCATCCTTATGAGGGAATGCCATTATCACTATCGAGTTTGCTGAGATGGGGTTAAAATCTGTGTTTGAACATTGTGTTTGGCAAATAGAACAGCCCTACAGTTAAGAAGATGCTTCAATGAGGCATTTTCTTAGAACATTAAAGATTCACCTTCTCTCCAATAGCATGAAATCCAGCTCAGGCTCTTTGCTCACCACCTTACAAATCAATCTCCTGTTGCTCCAGGTTTTGGCTATCCTTAATCTTAGTTTTTTGGTGGAAAAAAGAAGCACCTATAAGAAGTTTGAGGACGAAATGAACGCAGACCTCAAGTGCATGGCACAGGAGCAGCAGCAACCCCCAATTCACAGCATTTTACATGGTTTTAAGCCTTCTGTGAACCTCCGTGTGGCCTGCGAGGTGAAGGATGGTCCATGGCTCTCATCCCTCTGCTCCCCACCATGTGGAGTGCTCAGCAAGGGGGTCCTGGTGCCCTCACACCATTCCCACCGAGGACACAGTGAAAACTGCACTCACCCCACAGCCATGCTCTGTATTCCCAAGAGAACATCATCTGAACATGATCAAGCCTCATAAATAAGCTGAAGTAAACACACTGGGCCTTACTGCAGCAAGAGCTATGTTTGGAACTGCTGAAAAGGGCAAACACCCCCAGTAAGAGCTTAAAAAGAGACATTTAGCATTGGAAATGGGAAGAAAAAGAAAGACCTTTTTTTATAAAGGGCTTTTTGTTGTGTAAAAAGTACCAAAATAGAGCACTGCTTTCAAGCAACATTAGTGTTTCTGACGTTCTCTGTAGTACGGACCACAAGATGAAGCGCTTTGCAGAGCCCAGGAGGCTCGGTACCAGAACTGACCCCCCCGGTAGACCCCAAGCACCCATGGGTGCTCAGGAGATGAGCTGCTGGCTCAATTCATGGCACTGCAGTGTATTCTGTCATGTATAATTGCACGCAAACAGATTCCAACCCCTAATCTGAGGGCTCAGACACCAGCCAGAGGCAAGGCACCTTCTACCACCTCACATGCACTTCTTCAGCCTTTGATATGCTTAACTGAGAAGTCACCACATTTCTGGAGGTTCCCTAAAGACATGGTTCTTAATCCAAAGGCTTCAATCAGCCAGATGCCAGCAACACTTGGTATTCACCTCTTCTCTTCAGGCTTATCTTCAATGCCTTATCCTCAAGTACACACGTCAGAAGTACGCTCTAACTGTACCAGGGCAAGGGAGACACACAGTGCTTGGGTGAAGGGCTCACCAAAGGGGAAAGCAGTTCTCCAGGCTCCTTGCACAAGAAAGAGAAGGGAATAGGTTCTTAAAGGAACCTACTCCTCCTGGAGCAGCCCCTTCAAAAGCCTCTCTACCAGAGGGCATCCAAGAGAGAACTGTTTCAGGAGGCTCAAGTTGGCCGCTGTGAACACAGCCTGTGACCCAGGCGGAGAATACCCTGTTCATTGAAGAAGTGCTGAGATCTTCCTTAGCTCCATTCACAAAGATTAAAGCCAGAAGATCTCTCAGCAAAAATAATACCTAAGCATTCAATCAAAGCAAACACACACATGGGTCTGATTCCTTCAGTGCTCAAATCTCCTTGGATTTGAAGCTAATGGGAGGCTGGGAAGGAAGGAATCACACGAATGCAACTGCAGGGAAACAAGCACAAACCTGGCAGGTGACAAATGCCTACGCACAGAGCAGGTAGTTGTCCTCCTCCCTCTACAGAACTCAATGACAGCATTCCCATGGGCAGGATTAAGACTTCAGTTCCCAGTGTGCTGCAGGCTGGGGCCCTCCTGACTAGGAAGAGTTTTCCACGTTAGGCAGGATAACGGAAGGACCATTGTGCCATTAAGCTCTTTCTGCATTCCTACCTGCCTGCAAACACCCACTTACAGCTCCAGCACGGAGCTGCAACTCCTGCCCTCCTTCACCAATGCCAGATCTGGCATTATGAGCACTTCCAAGAAGTCACCCACCTCATTCCTCATCAGAAAAGCTTGACGACAACATTCACAGGTTAACATGAATATAACCTACCTTCTCCAAATGCCTTACAAAAGTAAACACTGGGATAGAGGCATTTCAGGGTCACCTGGTCTGAACCCCACATCTGCCCATGTGGCACCTCAGCATTACAGAGTGGGGAGGCTTTGTCCATGCCATAAACTAGACATGGAAGTGACCTTGGCTTTGCTGCTTTGCTTCGAAAGCCACGATGCCTGAGCAAAGCCAGATCTTCCAAACCCCTTTCGAAGTTAAATAAATAAATATGCTGCTATGATTTGCTTTCTACGCTCAAGAGAACAGCTTTGAAACGGAATATTCTTTTCACTGTCAAAAGGTTTCTCCTTTGAAGGCCAAGACGTCTCTGGTTGCCCACAGTAAGAGCTGCTGTAGCACATTCAAGGGTAAAAGAAAGACCGAACAACAAAACCCAACCACCACCGCCTGCTTCTGCTTGCTCAGAGGAAATGGTCCCGATCCCAGTCCGCACACGACGATGCTGAGGACTGAATGTGTCCAGCAGTCTCTTTGAGTTCATCGCCTGCCTGCCCCTCTCTTCTCCCCTTCCCTTGGCTGTTGGTAACCAAATTCACTCCTTTGCTTCTTCAGCGGGGTTCTGTGCTTCCAATTTGCACTTGATCTTGCTCCAGTACTCGGGTGCCACGGGAGACTTGGGGTCGTGCGCGGAGCAGCAGGGGCGGCCGTCCAGCGCCGACGGCACCAGCGCTCCCTGCTCGTGGTCTTTGCAGAAGGAGTGAGGGCAGAACTCGCAGAAGGAAACGGCAGGGTTGCTACAGACGTCGCACTGATGCCACGGACATTCCCACTTTCCTGAGACGGAAGGGGGAGGGAAGAGAGACAGACAGGAAGCTGGCATTAGCGCGTTTAGCACCGGCCTTTAGCCCTTACTCTGTGTTGTAACTGTGCAGATGAATGCAAAGGAAGCTCAGGAAAACCAGCTCTTACTGTAGTTGCACTTCTGCTTCTCATGTCCAACAGATATTGTGCACCTTTTAGGCCTCACTTGGCTCAAAGCACTGAAGTGTGCATAACCAGAGCTCAAAATAAAGAGAGCCCAACCTCCTCTGGCATCAAAACACCAAATGTCCCTGCAAGGGGAGTTGGGTTTGATTTGTGAGCGTCTCTTACCCGTCTGAGCAAGGCCAGATCAGTACCTACAAATGAAGTTATAGTTCACTTTAATGGAAATCTGAATGCATTAGTTTAGGAAAATAAGTGAGAAATGGCTACAAGAAGAATAAACTGGGTAAAAATATGTTGGGGCATAAAAGCCCCAGATCCCCAAACCATTCAGACATGTCTTTCTATGACCACATGCTCAACTGTGGGACTGCAGAGGTGCACTAAGCATAGGAAAAAGGGAAATCAAAAGCTTCTTGCTGCTTCTTCAGCTTCACTCGTGGCAGCTGCTTGGATAATTTAAGCCTAGACTAATCTGGACTTCCAATGGTTTTCATCAAAGTCATTGGAATCAGGAAGATTAAAGAGATAAAGGCTTTTCCCAAATCCTACCATAGGATTAAGATGTTGTTGAATAACCTGAACCCTGGCAACAGAAAACTCTGCCTTAAGATGGAGAAATCAAACAGACAGTACGTGCCATCCTTTAGCAGTAGCTAAATGAAACACATTACAGAACATGAAGTATTACAACACCTCTCTGCCCATCATGTCAGAGCACTGCCACCTGATGTACGTCTAGAAATGAGTAGCACTGCAAAAGCAAAGAGGCTGCTTTTAACCTAAATGGATGCTGCATTTCAGCTCTGACACTGCAGGAAGGAAAGCTGAACAGGAAAGCACGGGACTGCTCTTACCAAAAGGGGGTTGAGTCAGGTTAAGGCATAGGAGGTGGTATGCTTTGGGACAGTCCTTTTTGTCACACATGACTAGCTCTCCCCCGTCTCCACACTGGAAGCAGTTGTCCTCATGCATCTGCTTCTGCTCTGTTTTTATCTTCCTCTTCTTCTGCTTTAACTTTGCATTCTTCACCTTCTCTTCGTTTGCTGTTGCAAATGCTGTCTGGCAATTACAAAGATCAGAGCACACGGTCACTTTATAAACCCCCTGCATTACAATTAATCACTCTGGTTATTATCTGCAGGAACTCTGCTTAAATTAAATCCACCCCAAATAAGAGTTCAAGCTACAGAAGCCAGAAATGCTCATCCACGTGTGCCTGAATTAACACAGTTTGGTACATGAGCTCCACCGCTGACACAACAGCACTGCTGTGCCTTTAGAGACTGTCAAAGGTGGAAAGTATTAGAATCATAGAACAACAGAATGGTTTGGGTTGGAAAGAACCTTGAGACCATCCAGTTCCAACCCCCTGCCATAGGCAAGGATGCCTCACACTAGACCATGTCACCCAAGGCTGGCCTTGAACACTGCCAGGGATGGAGCATTCACCACTTCTTTGGCCAACCTGAATTAAAGAGTTAAATCAAGCAAGAACCTCCCTGCCCTGCTCTCACTGCATCTGGGAGGAGAGGTTTCAGTTTCCATCCACGTACCTTCGGACGCACCCCGAGGAAACCACTGCAGTTTTCTGCTCCGCAGTGACACTCTGTCCTCCCATTGCCCAGGCAATCCAAGTTGTAATTAAAGGTTAACTCCATCCCTAAAACATGAAGAGAAAACAATTCACCACAGAGCCACTGAGGAACGACAAGGCTTGTGAGGAGGCATCCATCAGGTTTAGCCTGCAGATCCAGCAGCAATGTGTTTGGAAGGAAACAATGCATTGATTTCATCGACTCCACTATCACACAGAGCCAGGCACGATGGGAGATCAGGTGAAACACTGAACATGGAAAGAGAATACCACCCCAGACAGATCCTGATGAAAGATCAGCACTGTGCGAAGCGTTTACAGGACAGAGTTAACACTGTAGTTGGCAGCAAAGCCTAGAGTTAGCTTTAACAGCAGCTTTCAGCTTCAAAACCTCCAACTCCAGATCCCCACAACTCCAATATTTGTCTCTGCTTCAATGAATGACAAAGTTCCTATAAACGTTGCTGATGTTATGGAATTTAAGAGGAAAACCACCACAGCCAGTTACAGCCATTGAGACAGAAGTACAGGTGCAGAACGGTGCATCTTCTTACCTGCAGGAATGTCACAAAGAGCAAACAGTCCAACTCTAATGTCCCCGTTCACTGTCCACTTCTGTGTTTCACAGTTTGGGTTACAACTATGGTTCATAAACCGAGAGTAATTCCCCTTTGGGCCAGCATCTATGATCCGGTCCTTCAGAGCAAAAGACAAAGCCATGGTCAAGTACTCACGAAGAGAAGGGTGAAACAACAAGTGATTACTAATGGCCAAGGCAGCAAAAATACACTTATTTGATATATTGGTTCCAAGTGCTAAGTTTTCCCTTAAGGGTTAATGAAACAGCCTGAATATTGATGCTACAATGCGAAATAGGCACAACCTGAGATACAGGTTCTCTCTTTCACCTCCTCACCCACTGCATTAAACGGAAACACTGAGGTGTGGGTAGGAGGGTAACAGCAAACACGGAACAATGCTTCTGCCAGCATTTTGCCCCTAGTTTCAACCATCAACAGCTTACGCTGAACAAGGTGTGACGTGTACCTTTGTTACAGTTAACATATAGAAGTTGGTCACGCTGTTCTCATGCGCGCGCTTGATGCGCAGTCTGCACTCCTCCTCGTCAATCAGCTCACCAACATATTCATTCACAAATTCACCCTGGCAGGGAAGGAGAACAAGGTAAGCACGGGTTCATCATCTCCTTCCCATCCTAAAGGGAAGCAGCACAGGAAAAAGAGCATCTCCTATAAATACATACTCCAATCATCACAACAGGCATGGACATTTAACACTCTCGTAGGCAGATGTGCGTGTGCACCAGGTCTAAGCAATAACCCTGCTCAAAACGAGAACAGCAGCATAACGCTTCTATCTCACATCCCTAGAGAGTGTAAGCTACACTTTAAAAAGCCAAGGAGATAAATCCTTGTAAAAATGGATAAAAGCAGCACATTCACAGTTTAAATGACTATCCACAAAGCTTTCATCCCGACGTTGCACTGTGGGTTATCCCGCACGCTGCCTGTGCGTACAGCTCAGTACCACATTGGTTCTAATGGGAAAAGAATCAGTTCAGGATCTCTTTGCCTTTTCTACGCTTTTCAGCTCTCTTGGACTTCATCACCTTCAATTCAGGACAAGGTTGCCTTTGCCCTCTGTAATTCTACCTTTTTAATGCTCCTTTTTGTCCTGAGGCCCCATCCCCGCCGATCAGTTTTGATGATTTCAGCATCAGGGTAGAGTCTTTTGGTGAAACACTGGTTTTGGCACCGCTCTCCCGCGGGGCACACTTGGGGATGGCACTCGTACTGCAGCATCCTGTTCAGACATTCTGACTCCAGGCCACAGGGGTTCTCATCCGAGGGCTTGCAGTTACAGCGAGGGATCTCCGACAGGTCAGCCACCTGAATCTGAACCTTCCCTATCACCTTGTTGGACTGTGGAGCAAAGAGAAAAAGGGAATCGATGATGAAGACAATGCACAAAGAACACGGATGTAACTGCTCCATTGGAAAGGACCTGAAGGATCATCTGGTCCAACCTTTCTAGGCAAAGCATGACCTAGACTAGACGTCCCACGACCCTGACCAGCTGAATCTTAACAGTGTCCAGTGCTGGGGAATCCACTTCCCTAGGCAGATGATTCCAATGGCTGCTTGTCCACTACCTGTCACTCAACCATGAACTTAACCAGGGACACACACTGTTCAGAGAAGCCAGCAGTTTAAGTGAAGAACACCAAAACTCATGACTTCAGACGGTACAGCCTGAGTCTCCTCCCAGTGAAATCACTGATAGAGGAAATCAGCGCACGCCGAGTTTATCAAGTACATCGCTGGGATTCCTTCCAACTAAAACCATTAAAGGAACAACATCAAGTCCTGTGTGTCCAAACCTGCTGGTAAAGGGGCAGGGTGAGCAGTTGGCACCCCTGCTAGCGCTGAGGGCTGTGTTAACAGAGGGTGGCACACATCAGTAGCCGGGAGGTATCTAAGACACAAGACAAGCGCACAACCAGCCAGTTTCTACCTCAGGTGACACTGTTCCTCAACTGTAAATGCTCTGTCACAAACACTCTGCCATTAAAAGAACAAAAGATGATTGAAAGGAACAGCAAAATGATTCCTTGGCATTTCCTTAAGCTGGAACTGTTGCACGTAATGCTCTGAATACCTCCAAATATCGATTTTAAATACCCAGCTTACCCAGGCACGCAATGAAAGGAGGAAAAGAAAGAAGCCAACTCACTTTAATGTGTTTATATGGCGGAGGTTTCCTTGAATTCCTTTCAATCTCTAATGCCTCTTTGCTTTCTCTTTGTGCTTTCAGTTCCTGGAAGCGCTTTGCTGCTTCTTCAAGTGCTGTGCAAGGGAGTTCAAAATAGAAAGTCATTAGCACCAGCAGCTGTTAACCACATCAATACACGTATGTATTCTCATTTCTCTTTTTAAAAGCTAGGAACAGAACTCCATAAACAAAACCCGACAAGCTAAGAATGAGTTATCGCAGTGTATCATGAATCTATCATCAGGTACTTTGCAATACAGCTACCGAACAACGATCCCATGCAGCAGAGCCCCAGCTCCATCTACCCATTTCCCAGCCTGTGGAAGAACTGCACTTGCCCACAACGACACACAATGGGTAGGCACTTAAAGAAACAAGCTTTATCTGCAGTCAAGGGAGCTACAGAACGCTTGCATTGTAGGTGAACACAGAACACTAGTCACAGAATATTCCCATGCAGGTTAAGTGGTGATGGAGACACAAACACGTGGAATTTTTGTCATAAACCACTATAAACTTTGTTTGATTTTACCTTTCTTGAAGGTCTTGTTAATACTAGTTTGCCCCTCAGCAAAGCTTTTATCTCCTTCAACATAAGGGAAAACTCTGCCCTGGTGTACCCAATAGTAGTCATGTGAACCAAAGAAAAATACTGGGAAGTCCCCGATATCATGTTTGAGGCCCTGTATGTTGAGAGGCACAGACCTGGGATTGCAGATCTCTGCTGGCCACCACCTGCAAAGCACAAAGAGAGAGAAGAACCTCAGTTCCCTGAGCCAGTTCCGAGAGGTCGGGCTGAGAAATCAAAGCCAGTTTTCCTAAAGGAAGGAATTCCTGCCACATGCAATCGAGGCTCCGAGCACCATGCACAACACGAGACAAGTTCTTACTCCACACTTTGGGAAAGCTGGCATCAGGGTGGGTTTCTAAGATCACCCATAAAGTGCTTGTGTTCCTGGGGGTGACTAACAGCCAACACAAGCCACGACATCCTCCTTCTAAAGACAGCCCCTGGTTCTCCACATCACTATTACACTCTATAGAGCAAACATAAGCACAATCAAGCGTCCATCAGTGCCTGGAATAAGAGGGAGAACGTAATGTCAAGCTGACATCAATATCCAACACGAAGCAGATGAATTACTCTATTTCTACTTCTTGTTTACAAGGATTGAGCTGATGTGAGTCATCTTCCTGGAATTCTATAGCACATTAAAGCCATCCAAAGCATTAATGACTTGCCTGTAATTCCCAAGCTTGACCCAAACGATCTGCTTGTACCGTAGCTTCTTGCCAGCTTTACAGTCATTGCAATTCCAGCATCCCTCTGGCATTTCTATGTTGAGACACTCGGGGTGAAAGGAAGCTGGGCAGGACTCACAGCACAACAGCTTTCCACCTTTAAACAAAGAAAGCCTGCTTGGTTTATAGAAGTGAGGCTTTGCTCCCCCCCCACCCCAACACTCATCCACTCCACATTCTCGTGTGTCCCGCAGGAAAACATGGCAAGAGAAAGGGATCAAGTCCACAGTAACAATGTTGGTTCGAAAGGACTGGGCAGTGACTGATGGGTGAGTTGTGGCTCTCACCTACAGCACAGGTACACCAAAAAGGCAGCTGTTTCTGAAGCCAGCATTCCCAAGGGAAGCACTGCATCCGGGAGCAGCACCGCTGGCTTCCGCATCTTTGGTGATGGCCCAGCCTTTGCTTCATTTCTTTGGTGACAGCCAAACCAATGGAGAAACCCCCCAAACTGGTTAAGAGAAACCCTTTTCCAATCAACATTGTTAGGACTGAACCCCAGCCACCAGCTAGTGCGCATCGGACCCCGCAGCCTATAGGTTGAGCAATGCTTTTCTGTACCAAGGACATTCCAAAAGAACTGCAGTGGCAGTTTCCCCCCGGGAAAGGGAAGTTTTCCACTAGGAGCAGAGCACGTAACACAGGATGAGACCCCACCAGCTGGCCCCAAAGCTCCTCGGGTGCACAAAGGCGCAGCGATTCACATTCACTTCTCCGGTCTGCACTGACTTGGCTGGGTTCTATTTGGGCAGCTGGATTAAGCATGGAGAGGCCCAGCTCATCTCTAAACTAACAGAGCAGCTCGTATAATAACGATACATAACCCACAGAGTAATATTTTCTGTATGTAAGTATATTAAATACACATATCTTTATAGGGATACAATTTCCAGTAACAAGTTTTCCCAGATGGAAAAACCTGGGAGAGACTTGAGAGTATTTCAAGGAATCTTCAATCACAAGCTCCAAAGAAGTGGGAATAGCAACTTCCAAACATTTACCAGAAAATCTTGGCCACCTATAGACTTCCAGCAGCATCATCGCATCGTTTGGTGCATGTCACATAAAGCATTCCTTAAACAAACCACTTGCATGAGCAATCCTGTATTTCCTCTGCTAAGAACAAGCAAATCCAACCCTAGGGATTTTTCCAGAGCTTCCCAAACCCATCAGAGAGAATTTTCACTTTTAGAAGAGTCTTTTGCAAATGGTTGCTTCAGAGGAAATACAGACCCGGTGTAAACCACTGCAACGTTATATCCGAGATGGGAAAATGCCAAGGGATGCAAAAACCAAACAAAACCAAACACAAGACTTCCAATGCTAAGCAAGAGTAAAACCCCAACACGTTGCTCTCGGGATGCATTTGCTCAAGCTAAGCAGAGGGCTCAAAATAATTTGTGCTTTCAGGAATTCCAGGAACTACTGACAGGCAGGGATCTAGCAGTGTCTGAAATAACCTAACTGCAATGGGGGCAATGAGGCACCAACTCTGGACATCCTCAGGGAACCCAACTTCTATGGGGAATAAAGTATTACATCTGTTTCATCCAGACAAGAGTTGTGTCCGCAGAGGTGCTCCAGGATGCCCCAGCATCTCCATGAGGCATCCAGAGGGATATGAAGCTGTTGGAGTGAGGCCAGAGAAGGCCATGGAGATGCTGCGAGAGCTGGAGCAGCTCTGCTCTGGAGCCAGGCTGAGAGAGCTGGGCTGGGGCAGCCTGGGGAAGAGAAGGCTCCTGAAGGGGAGACCTCAGAGCAGCTCCAGTGCCTGAAGGGGCTACAGGAAACCTGGAGAGGAGCTTTGGGATATAAGGGATATAGGGACAGGACGAGGTCCTTTCCAACCCAAACCATTCCATGATTCTGCGATTCACTTCAGGGATCCAGCACCCATCCCAAGGGAGAGGAAGGAGGACTGACGGTCTCAGTTTAGCAGAGGTGCGACGAGAGGCCTGGGGGGTGAATGGACACATGCACAGGCAAAACCCTCACTAATTCCAACTTGGGCCATCCTCCAGCCGCGTTTCCCACCCTCATTCCACCTGGAAACCCCTTTCTTCCCTCAGGCTCTGCACAAGCTACCTGGAAGGTCAGACACAGAACATCCCCCCTCTTCTTCCATACCTAAAACCAATTTAAGAAGCTGTTTCACATCACCCTTGGTAAGCACTGAACTGCCACAACATCAAGCTCTATTTGCCTCCTGTTCACATTCAGTGTCAATAGCTTCCTGCAAGCTGGAGCAGCCTAGGTCAGATAGAAAGGGATTGTCCCTCTTTCAAGGAGAATTTAGCGACAGCAATTATTTTAAGCCCTTTTGGAATCAAAAACGAAATCAAAATTGCCAACAACATGAACACAGGCTCACAATAATCAATGAGTGGAGTTCACTGGAAAGCAATAAGTGGTGCTTGACAAGCAGACATTCCTCGGGTGGAGTTGGAGAGAAATAATAGGAAAAAGCAAAAGAAAATTAAAGAGAAAGAAACTATTTTGGTTACCTTTCTCACATTTCTTTTTGGAAGCTGACGAAGGAGGAGGAATCATAGGTAATTTCATCAACTCAGCACGATTTGACTCATTCAGTAGGTAGTGGGACTTATAGGCATATGAACTGAACAGGGGGTCTGAATGATCCTGCACTACCAGCCCTATACGAAACAAACAGAAAGAGATGAGTTGCAATGAAACTACCCATGATTCCATAAAGGAGAAAATAAAACCAAGCAAATGAACACCTCTAATGCATATAATGGGGGAATGAACAAAAGAGGAAATGGAGAAAAAGAAAAGGCTGACAGAAAGCTGCCTCGCTAAGGAAGAGGTTTGTGTGCTCCAGAGACTGAACTCATCTGAACTGGGAAAACTCAGGATGAATGAGCTGCTGCTAAGTGGGATTTCAACCCTTTGCTTGTGCACTCAGAGACAAGCACAAGAAAAGCACTGATTGTAGAGGTGTGGGATCCACCCTCCCTCCCTATGGGTAAAAGCAAGCTAACTGGGAGAGCTGAGAGTGATGGACACCGCACCAAAGGTCAGGTTGCTACCTGGGGCTACAAGCTGGGAAAGCAAGAAGCCAAGAACTCCCTATCCCACCTATTACAAACCTTCTTATCAGTTATGAGGGTGTTTTGCCCTCATAGTTGTCAGAGAAAAATAACAAGGGGAGGCAGTGATTCTGGAAGGCACCAGAGGGGAAAGAAGGGATGAAGTCCTGCCCTACACCGGCTGTTTGGAAGTGAAGCTCCATCAACCCTGCCCTCTCCTCTGCGCCTGCACTTCAAATGATGTGCTGCATTTCTGTCTTCATCCACCAAGAAGAGCTTCTCATCCCTCTGCAGAGCCCTCAGCTACAGACCAGAAGCACTTGGCCAGTAATTCACGGGAAGAGCAGAGGCACTGATTGCCAAAGAAGCAGGAAAGAGGAGCTACCGAGCCAGCCTTCCCCTTGTGGGATGCACCAAGGCCGGGTGATGTAGAAAAGCTTTGAGAATGGGGTGGCCTAAAAACTCCTGGAGGAGAGAATGGCATCAGCCTACCTGGAACAAGTCCATAGGAGGAGTCGCAAATGAGCCTGACCCACACATGCCATCAGGTGAACTAGGATGTGCTCAATGAAGGCTGGTTCAGGAAGGGGAACAAGCAGCCTCAAGATACACCGTGTTTCAAGTACCTCGTGATAAGCAAGTTTGTGCATTGTATGGATTCCCTCACTTCAGTAACACTTAAATCTCCTTCAGATATCAACTAAAGCTAATTAAACTATCACTCTTCCATAGAGATGCCCAAGCGTTTCTGAAGCACTGCATTCCCTCATGTCTTTCTGAGCTCCCGCCCTCATGCTGACCACATCTGACTAGAGAGGACTCAACTCACAAAGGGGGTTTGCTACATGTAAACCACCCACAATCTTTCTTGGGCAAAGCACACTGGCTCCTGAGCCCAGCTACGCCCAATAGTAACGAACCTCATAGAATGTTCTAGAAGAACAGGTAGGGAGTTGCTATAAAATACAGAGGATTCAGTCAGTGGCAGTGATTTGTCACTTTTCAAGCTCTAGTAACTAAGACTGGGTGAAGATACAGGGCAGGAAATCCCACCTGCTGGGGATCAGAGGTTACTTCTATTGCCAGGAGAAAAGAGATTTGTGTAGTTTCAGCTCTGATGGAGGCAGGCTCAGGGATGAACGGAATCACTGAAGCAATGGCAAACGAAAGAGAAAATGAAGAAGAAAGCATGAGCATTCTTCTGCACTTGAGTTATTCTTTAGAATAAAGACAGGTCTGCATCTTCAGCAAGTGTAAGACTCCTTTACTGTACCTGAGCTTTGGAATTCTACATTCTGATTCCTGAGTCAGATATATATAGAGAGATATATATATATACACACATATGTATAAGGTGGCCAAACAGCAGGTACTCCATAAAGCTTTTCAATAGGTTCCACTGAAGAGAAGTAGGAGGCATTGATTTTACACCTCTGTGTCACAAAGTAAGCAGCCAAAACCTGGAGCAAAAGTCCCCCAGAAGATTCCCCTTTAGATGCATCCGTAACAAACTACTGCAGATGTATAATCTAAGTGGGTTCCTATTTGGTGTTTGGATCTCAAGTTGGCTTCTGGCATCTCTAGTAGCTGGCCTCAGGTGTAATAAAGTACAACCTTCAAGAGATGTATTTAGCTGGTTAGTATCATGCAATGTATTTTGGTACTATAGCTTCATAGTGCTTTGAAACTGGTAGAAACCATACTATTTATGCTAAGCCCAGTGGCAGAAGCCTGCCATTGCTCTGCATTCACACCTTGGTGCTAACACAGCTTCATAACTAAGACCAGCAACACCCGTGTCAGCCGAGACCCCACGACCTACCTGGTGTAGGAGCAGAGCAGCAGGACAAGACATCATCCCCCTGTTAAGACTGCCAGGGGCAGACTAAAGCCATGCTGGACCTTGCCAAGAGACATTTTTAAGCTGATATTCAAACCAGGCACAGAAAGTCTTCTGTCATAAACCTATCTCTGATCCTGGTACCACACTGACCCCAGACAGTGATTCAGCCTGGGCATTTGTAGGTGTAATAATACCATCAACCAAAATTAAACACACACCAGATATAAAGCTACCTCGAACCTAAACCCAAAGGGCATAAAGACACCCACACCATCAAATCTGCACGTGTACCTTTATGCAGTGCTGGGGCGACTCCCAATCCCGCACATCCTGCTTTGGGGTGAGCCCCAGATGTTTAAATAAGCCCACAAAAGGAGGAACACTGAACTGTGTTGTCACCATCCTTTTACACATTCAGAGGAGCTTTTCCTCATTCTATAATGTCCTGTTTCTCTCTTAGCTTCTGGATTATTTAGATATATTTAAAATACAGGCTCCTAAATTACTTGGAAATGAGGAAAGGGGAAGAAAAGAGAGAGGGAGAAAGGGAATTATTCTGGCACTACCTTTTCCTTCCTATCCAAAGAGCTTCACTACTATCTGCTCTTGCACATTCAAGGCACTCTGTCCCATCCGAACCCTCCAAGCGACTGAACACAAGTGAAACCCAGGATCTTCAGGATCCATCTCCTTTTCACTTCCTTATTAGTGACTTTCAAAGCTGCTGAGAAGAATGCAGCCAACAAACCCCTGCAGTATTGTACAGGAGACATTGCTATCCAAACCTCTCAAGCTGCTCCCTGCAGAAGAGTGGTGACTTCAGAGCCATGGAAATAACAAGTGGGTCAAAAATAAAGAGGAAAAAAGGGAAAAGAAAAGTCAAATAAAAGAATTTTGGCATATGGAAAACTCTAGCATGAAACCTGCTCATGCAGTGCTGCAAATGTTCTCCTTCCAGAGTGCTCAAATGTGATGGTAAGTTATAAACTAAGATGATTTTTGTTCTAGTATGAGGAAACCCTACCTTACAGCCTTAATTTAAACAGGTTTAAGTTTGGGAGTGGTAAAAGGATCCCCTTTTGCCCAACAGTGAGTAACCACACAGCATCCATCCTCAGCATGCAACGGCTGGAACTGGCGGCTTCCCATCCACTCTTCCCTACTGGCAAAACAAGCAGGCTCCCGAGGAGCTCCCACTGCTTCTGACCAGCAAATATCAGCACGTGAAGGCTCATGAGAAGGGCTGAGCAACAAAGAGACAATCCCAGGCAGCATCGGAACCCCAGAGCATCCTATGGGAAGGGGGCTTTAGGAAACACGTTCTTTTTATCACTAAACTGCACAAGTGACCACAGAACTATAAAACGGGGGGGGAAGAAAACAAGTGTGCTCACCTCTTGCACAAACGAAACAAAAGCCTACATTTACAGCTGATGAGGAGTGATTCCTTTTGGAATGGTTACTACAGATGAGAATGTGGGATGACACAAACAAGCTTCCTGCAGCAATACAGCCATCTCCTGAGTGATAGGCAATGGGACATCTGAAACATCTCACCATGCGACCTGTTTAATATAGAGAAATGCACCGTGTCACCCTGGAGTCAGGCTAAGGCAGAAGACACCAGATAGCTGCAAGGCTGATTTGATTCCACCCAGAAGGACTGGATTAAAAGGAAACATTTAAGTCTTTAAAAGCTTCACAAAGTTAACTCAACTTTAAAACTCTGTTAAGAAAAAAACACATGGTTTTAGTCATTCTAGAGCCTGTTTTGAAGTATTTGGGGTTAATTTCCACAAGGATTCTTTTTCTCTGGACAAAGAGCTGTTCTAAAAGCCACTCCCAAGTATCTTCCAACAAACAGCATTCCCTGGCCTTGCACTACCAACCCTCCACTTCCATTAAACCCAGCAACAGCAGATGACTTGGGCTGTAGATCCAGGTCCACTTGAGCCGATTTCCCACCCAGACAGCCTGAAGTTAAGAAGGAAACCCTCGCTCCTCGCTGCATTCCTAAGGGTAAAGTCACATCCATCGTTCCTATGACGCATCTGAGCTTCCTCCCGCTGCTCAAAGCCACTTCTCCTCTCACCTTTGCTTGCTTTATGAATATCCTTATCCATGGAGCAGGCGGTGCAGCAGTGCTGTGGGCAGCGGAAGCCCCGGGACTCAAAGAGAGCCGTGGCAAACTTCCGAACACAGGCCTCGTGGTAGAACTTGCCACACGTGTTGACCGAGCAGCGCTTCACGTCCTTGCCAGGGAGCTTGCAGGAAAAGCACGTGTGTTCTCCTGGGAAGAGAAGGAACAAGGAACGATCCCAACTGTAACGGGCAATTCTTTGCGATACAGATGCTGTGAAGAGAACAGAGCTACAGTGGCTTGGGCAACATGGGCTCCTTCCCTTCAAACGCTGGAGATGCTCTAATCCACAGTAAAGATGCAATTGCCGACATAAAGATGCAACTGTTGACATAAAAGTCCCTCATTCTGAGTAAAACTCTCAGCAGTTCCTTTTCCTTACCAGGAAAAAGAACTTACCTTACTTTGCCTTTTCTTCTTCCCAGCTGGAAAAATGAGACTCTGGCCTCAGAGGTTGAAACGGTAGGATCATAGAATGGTTCAGGTTGGAAAGGACCTTAAGATCATTCAGTTCCAACCCCCTGCCATGGGCAGGGACACCTCACACTAGACCACGTCTCCCAAGGCTCTGTCCAGCGTGGCCTTGAACACTACCAGGGATGGAGCATTTACCATGGCCAGTGCCTCAGCACCCTCACAGTAAAGAACCCAACAGAATAACCCAACCAAACCCTCTCCAAACCCATGGAACGCACCACCTCTCGTATCCCTGACCCGAGAACAGCTCCTTAGCAGAAGCAGCTCCCTCCCCACTTCCCGAACATGGGAAAACACTCACCATTTTTACACTCAGTGCAGATGAACTTCTCCTCAGGCATCGACTTCAGGCCAAGACATTCCATGTGGAAGACGCTGCAACACTCGCCCTCGCAGGACACCAGAGCCTCGCCAGAGCTCTCACAGATCTAGAACAAGCAGACAAGCAGCTCAGCAGAGAACAGCAGATCACTGCTGTACCATGTAAGACTACCAGAGCTTAACAAAGACTAGGAACAGGCTGAAGTCCATCTGAGCTAAGGTGAGGTGGGAGAACTGCTCTGCACCCCACAAAGACCTGGCCAGTTTGGGCTGAGGGCAATGCCAGTACTTGCTGCATCCTGCTCTTGTAGCAGCATGAGCATGGACAGAGCTAGGAGGGACAGAGCAGGAGCCCTCAAGCACCTGAGCAGCAAGAGCAGCTTCTTCCCTTACAAGTGACCAGGAAACCGGCCATGAGATTCCAGGATTTTCTCCTGAAATACTGGAATATTCTCACTCTGTCCCAGCCTGAAAGACCATAGAGCACAAAACGGCATCTACTTATGCTAGCAGGAATGGGCTAGAGAGCCCTTTCTAGCTTTTGAGCCTCCTAGCAAGCAGGAGGCCTTATGAAAAGTCCTAAAAGCCTTGATGTTTTATCTGAGATATTGAGTCATGAGGCATGGTTAAACCAAAGTAGTGTAATTTGAAGTCTATCAGCTCAAACCAACAGAAACAGATCACAGAGCTTTGGTACCTCAATTCTTCACAGTTCCAGCATTTACCTGACAAACAGTGTCCTTTTTGCTTGTCCCAGTCCCTCTCCTGGACAGGCTGGAGTCCACTGACTGCACGTCAGAGGCATCAGCATCCGCAGCAGCTGAGGGGCTGTCCGAACGCTTGCCAAAACTACCCTAGAGAGAGGAGAAATCCCAGGCACTCACACAAGACACTTCCAAAGACAAGCCCGCTGTGAAAGCGCGTTTAAGTCACCGCGGATTAAAAAGATCATTCAATACAACAAGAGATGCAAAAGGTCCCTGAATGCTGCTGAACTTCATGGGAAGGACCCAAGCAGCGCTGCCTTCTTGGCACTGCATTTACCTGCACAACCACCCATAAAGATACTGGTCCTAGTTCTCCCCCACACCCCAGTCTTATGCCATAGACCATCAGCATCCCCAAAGAATCCCAAAACCTTCCCAGAAGCAAGCCAAAGCAGTGATCTAACCCCATGCCTTGCCAAAGAAATAGGATCATTTGTAAAGACAGATTCTATCTTCTATATCAACGCAATGGAGGGGGATTAGAAAGAGAAAGACCAGGCTTTATTTTTCAATCAGAGACATGAAATGAGTAGAAAACAGCGTTCACACCTTCAGGAATACACAACCAAAACGCCTGTTGGAGAGATGAAATGAGCAAATCCCTATAACCAATAACGTGCATTTACCTGTAAGTCATTGAGTCCCCTGGAGTCGGAGTCAGACGTGTCTCTGTAAGCAGAGCTGGTCAGTTCCACGTCGGTTGAGGCTCGACTCCTCTTCTTCAAAGGCTTGCAAGAATCTGAAATCTCGCTGGCACCTTAACACAACACACTGAGATTAGCTTTAATCTGTGTTCTCAACCTCCTGCTTAAGACTCGTAATGGAAAAGGAGAGATGAAAGCTTGGAACTGGACTTTATTTGCAGCCTTAATTGGGATACTAGTTTGGTTCTCCCTGAAGAGCTAGTAACTGAAAACCTCCTGAGGAAGACCTTTTGATAACCTTCTGAACATGCTGACTCAGCAGAGCAACTACTACATTGTCTATGACAGAGGATAAACCTTTAGGCAGTTGCCTCTTCACTGTTCAACTTTCAAACACAGCTAAGCAAAGATGACTTCTTCGTAAGTACTTATGTGCTCACACCACATTAACAAACACCAGCCTTCCAACTACCAAAACACAAGGAGAACCAACCCAGCAAACCCTCGCAAGAGAATGAAGCTCAGCATCCATCAGCTCATCACCACAAAGCATTCCAACCTCTGCAGTTCACACAGAGCAAAACCCACTGCCCAAGTGGGATGGAGCCAGAAGTGTAAATACAGTTTCTTTTTGGCTGTCACTCACCTTTCTGCAATCCTGTCTTCACTGCTGTCAGGGGAACCATTTCAACCTGTTTGAATAGGAAAAGCCAGAGTTAAAACCAGAGGAATTTTTCTCCCTAGTATTAAAAAGAAAACATTGCAGTTTAAGCAATTAGCATCTCTGAACTCAGGTGCAGGCTGCCATCCCCTTCCCAGTGGGAGCCTTCTTGTCCCGTTGGCTTTAATCCTAGCTGTCTACGCTGAGTGCTGGGAGACAAGGCAGCCACAGGGTCACTAGCAAGGTCCTTTCCAATCACTCCCTTGGGGCACGAAGATGACAGGAAAGCTTTATCCGTGTCCACGGGCAGGATGGGGCTCCTGTTGGCAGCAAACCCTGATGCTCTGTAGAACCCCAGACCTGTGTGAGCACAAGTTCCCCTCAACGGGCATTCACTGGGTTAGGGAGACACTGAATGCATCATCTTGGGGTGCTTCCAGCAAGCCTGCCCACTCCGGAGCAGGCTCCTGCCCTGTATAGAGCACAGCCAGGCCCAGCCAAGGTGCGGGGCACTGTGCAGGGCTCTATACAGCTCAATGCCAGCGTCCGCTCCGCAGTTCACAACCTCACAAAGCACTTGGAGCTCTGAGCCTAGAGCAGAAGGGCCCCTTTCCAAACTGCTCTGCCAATGAACATGGAGCACGAGAGAATTTGGCGACTGCATCGTAACTATAGAAGAAAGCTGTTGCCTAAACCCCTGGTTTTAAGGTTAAAAATTACAGGTTATTGCTTTACAATGGGGTTAACATGGGCAGGGAGGAACACATTTAGGAAATATTTAAGGATTATCCTCTACTTTTTTTAAAAAATATTTTATTTTGTTGTACAATAAAAGGTAAAAACATACAATAGAAGGATTTGTATAGGATACATTTCGTAATACAAATATAAAATCTAAACAATCACTTTTATTTCTCCACTGGTCACTGTAACAGTAGCATGAACATTTGGTTTTTCCCATTAATTGTACTCGTTCCAGTTATAATTTTATACCAAGTTGTTGCAGACTAATTTGGGAATCAGTTGCAAGAAAACTTGACTTTGGGTAACAAATATTGTCGCAGAATTGTAAGAAGTTAGTAAGATGTTTCTTCTTTCTTTAACATAACTTAATACATTCAAGGTTATGCGCATTACAGTGCATCGGGGTTTAACTTTTAGTCATATACTTCTCCTGAGAAAAGCACTTTCATGTTCATAGCCTTAGTTAGCTGGGGAATAGGAGCACACCGAGCTAACTGGGACCCATGAAGTTCGTATTGTTGGTTCTTCCACCTTTGTTAAGAAACACACACATAAAAACTCATGGGATGGGAGGGAGGCCGAGGCACCCCCTATGAGGCTCAAGGGGCTACGCTGGGCGTCTCATGCCCAACGCTGAAGTTGCTTCCAAGTTTCAGCTAGAAACTGTCTCAAGCTGGAGCATTCTTCTGCTGAACACAGACGGAAATGCTATGGCACCAAAAGAAGGTTATGGAAAAAGAGAGGAAAAACTGGGTCCACTTTCAATCTTGGAAGTGAATGAAGTGCAAAACAAAGCGCAAAGGGCAAAGAATAAATTAAAGAGATAAAGATCATTTTCCCCCTTCCCATATAAATCATTAGCCTGACTGTTCCTTTTTTAAAGGTCTCACTGGTATAAGTTCTACTATCAAACAGTTGGATACCAAATTCCCAGGTTTCAAGCGGAGCGGCCCTTGGAGAAGGAGAATCAACCACATAAGGAAAAGAACCAACAACTTTTGAGCAACGTGTTTAAAACGTGTGTTCTGGCTTAAGAGCAACGTCCATCCACTGAACTTCCCTGCTCATTCCATGCAGAATTGTATGGTATTTTTGAAAGCAACAACATTTGTCTGTCTGACATCCAGATTAAAGGAATGCCCTGTACATGTGAGATCTACTTAAGGAAAAGAAACGTATATCCCAGGAGATGTGTTTTGCTGATGTCTGCCAACATGAAAGTCTGACTATTCATCTTTTAAGTGAAATCATCCTTAAAAGTCCATTCTCAAAAGTGGTCAGATTAAATCAGTCTAACTTCATTGGAAAAACAAAACCTCAATACAAACCAGCAGCTGAATCGAGAGCAAAAGGAAGGAACCTGGTGGCAATTCCATCAAAGAGAAATTACTGAAACCAAACCATTTTTGCTCAGAACAGGAATCTCAAAGGACACATGGCAGGTTCTTAGGAGTCTTGCATCAGTGAGTTCCCATTTCCATAGCCTGACTGATACTGTAAGATGCCAGTAGCAGAGTCACAGCAATGGTATTGACAAGGGGATTTCATGAAGGATAGTCCAAAACGAAACCCGATGGGGGAAAAATGGAGAAAAATAAAAAGGCACCAATATAAGCCACAACATTTATGAATACAATATATTTTAACTCTCTACATGGAGGAAGCCAACCTGCTCCTTTTTGATCTTCTTCTTTGGCACAACTTCAGTGGATTTCTCAGACTCTGAGCGGGTTCGAATCGATCTTCTCTGTTGCTTCTTTTCTACAGAACCTGAAGAAGGAAAAAGGTCTCCATTACACAATTCCTTGTATTCCCGAGGCACAGCGAGCTGGTCCACACCAACCCAACAGAGAAAGTAACGAAACCAAGACTTGTTCCTCTTTTGAATGCTTTATTTTTACATTCAGTTCCAAGCTATTTGCCAGCTGGTGCTGTGGCTGCAGACAACATGTTCTGATTCCAGAGACAGGGAGATGAGCTTCCGGGAACAGACACCAGTAATGGAGCGAAACAAAAAGCTGGAATCAGCTGGGGGCAAACAGCACCTCCAGCACAGTCTTCGCTTTGGCTTATCTGTAACCAAATGGTCCATGTTTGGCGTTGATGGAAGGTGTCACACACCCAACTTCTTGAGCTGAACTGAGCTCCAAAGTGAAGATGCAAAGCCCAGCTTCAGCTCTGTGCAACTGCTCCACTGGCTGACACAAGAACATGAAGCAAGAACCACGCTGTAACATGGGCTGTCAACGAGACCTGAATGCTCAGCTAAAGACTGAGGGGTGAGGGAAAGCTCAGCACAAGCAGAAGCGGTGATCATGGTGCGTTATCATCATTAAAGTGCAAACCTCTTTGGAAATACCACTACAGGAATCAAACTCAGACTAATGAAGGTTATTGTGACAGCTCAAGAGATGGAGTGGGAGCTACTAAACTTGGTGAAATCAGAAGACCTTTCTATGCTACAGCACCTCCACAAAGGGTGTACAGAGAAACCTGGACACAGCACGGACACCACGTGCAGCTCCTGAAACCAAGGACAGGCTCAGAGCTGCGCTGATGGAAAACTGGGATCTGAAGATCTACAGTGATCTGCTGGGGAGCATTACCTGTGCTTTCATGTCGGGTGTTTCACCTAAAGAAGACGTGAATGTACGATACTTTGTGTCCTTCCAAACAAAAATGCAAACTCCTGGGACTGGGAATTAGCTCACTGTGCTGACAGATATCCTGTTAGAGGTTGTAAACCTGCATCTTCTTGCTAGGAGAGGCACGACCTAGAGACATAGGCTTTAAACAGACACTGCAAGAAGCCTTCCAGGAAAAACCCCATGAAAATTCACCTTGCTCAATGGGATGAGCGTTTTTATGGCTCAGGAGCATCTCTGTAACTAAACTTTCCAGCCTACCTAACACTGCACCAGTACAGACACTGAAGCATGTTTGCAGAGGACAGGGATCTCACATATATTGATCATTGAGGTTTTTGACTTGGAATCTCATTTATGTTCTGTTTGGGGAGGGAGAAGTAACCAAACAAATGGATAAAGCAGAGCTGACACTTGGCAAAGGTCAAGAAGAAAAGGTTGGGGGGGTTTCTGTGCACTGTAAGACGTTTTCCACCTTTTCCTGCTTCCACCCCATGAGCATTTGTACATCCTGTGAGATGAGACAAAACCCAGTGTTCTGCTGCAACCTCACCTTCACTTTTCCATACCCAAGGTAAAACTAAGCACGTCTGAGGCTACAGCAAGCACAGGATTGCAAGCTCAGTAACAAAGGTGCAGTAGTTAATGGGGATTTCACATGGCCTGGACAAAATCTGTGGTTGGAAAACAGAAGTCACAGTAAAGATCGGAGGAAGTTGAAAAGCTCTTGGTTTAAGATGACCCAAAACACTGTCTTTTGAGGAAATCTCCATCCCTTCACCAAAGGGCATCCAACTCCTCTTGGGGATGATGAGAGGACACTGCAGACAAATGTCTGCTGGTAGGGAAAAGCTCAATCCCTTTGGAAGCATTCCCATTAGCTATTGCTCAAGATCAAACATTAAAAACACCAGTTTTCTGTTCCAAGCCCACAAAGCACTCATCCCATTTATCTTTCTCATTCTTCTCCATCACTGTACTACAAATTAAACTTCAAATAGTTTGTTCCAGGTGTTCCCTTTTCAGTCTCAAGCTCCATTATTTGCTCCAGGGGTGGTTCGCCCTCAGACATGACTTGGTGCATTATGCTGGGCCCCTAACCACCTTCAGAAGGCAAAGATCATCTCATTTTGCTGATGGAGTTAGCAGAAGCAGTTTAAACCAGTCACTCCCCTTTACAGAAGCAGGAACTCAAAGTCTAGCAAAGTCCCCATCCTGCTTCAGAGCCGTCTCCTTACTCAACTATGCCACTTCCAGAGTCTCCTGCTTTGATCCCAGCTGCTGTATGTCCCATTTGGTGCCAAAAGCCATCACAACACTGTTAACACACAGCCACTACATTGTCTTCTAAACCACCTCTGCAAGGCATCCATCCCCCTAAGCAGTTGACTGTGGATTGCAGACACGAGAGGTTCAAATCCCAGTGAATCCCACCCCAGCGACATCCCGTGTTTCTGGGATCACTTGGACTCCTCATGTGCTGCATCAGCCATGTCTGTCACAGCTATTAAACAGAAAGATGTTAATAATCATTATTAACTCCTGAGAAATGCCAGGGCCGCTGTTTGAATCGACATACTAGAGTGCTCAAGGATGCTGCAGCTCTGCCTACCTGTGGACCCAGAAGTTGTTTCAGGAGAGGATGCGCTCTGCACCGCTGCTTTCTCGTTTCTCTGATTAGATGAAGAATTCAGCTTCTCTTGTCCTTTGACACTTATTTCAGGTTTGCTACCAACTCCCTTGAAAAGAGAAAGAAGAGAAGAGATCATCTTAGCCTATTTCTACACTTGCTGTTGCTCACAGGCATACTGACCCATTCCTAAGTCTCAGAACACGTACGGGTGTATTCAACCACACGATGGCATCTACCACTGAGCTGCTTCCGAGCTTCCATCCCTCAATCTCCCCTTACACACAAGAGAACAAAGCAAAAAATCCAATGACTTTTCTAAACATTACCTTCTCTATAATGCTTAGGATGAAATAAATACCCTCCAGGGAGAGAGGCAGAAGAAGGAGGCAGAGAAATAGTCCTAAACCTTTTCCTTACACTGACTGTGAGAAGCTGCTGTGCACCTGAAGGAAGCCAGGAGGCAGAACTCATTTAGAAGTCAGTTATACAAAATGTAGTTATTGCTTTTTTAGTACATTATGAACAGTTTTGTTTCCCACAAATCCACTGGTTTAAGGTTTACAGAGAATTTCTGGATTAGTTCAAGTAGGAAGCTGGAATTCTACAGCTTTAATACTTTGAATGTATTACGAGCAAAGATGTGACCATCTGTAGGGAGCTGCCACTGCCCAGAACAGTTACTGCCAGCAACGTTTGGATGCACTGGAATGAAGAGTTCATGCACTACAAGATGCTGCTGTCACATCTGTTGCCAGATGTAACCCCACCAATGAAAGGAGCGTGTATAGTGAAAGCTTTGAGGTTTAAGCTCCACAATGAGACAGACTTAGGGTCACTTACGAACACAAGAGGAGGCGCTACCCAAAGTACATACCTTAGTGGAATAAACAAACTGATCGATGAGTTTTCCATCCCCAGCAGCATTCTGAAGGGCAAAAACCTGCTCAATTTTAACAACTGGAGACATGTTACACTTTTGGAGGTCCAGGTTGTGCATGGTGATGGAAGCTGGTAAGGATTTCCTGGCTGCAGCTGTTTTCCAGGCGATTTTCACTGGAGGAGCCTCCTCTTCCTCCACACTTGACTGCCTCCGCTGGCTTTGCCTCCGCACCTCAGCGCTCGAAGGCGATGCTGCTGCCCCAGTGACATGTTCAGGCTGGGTGCTCAGCGCTGGCTTGGGTCGCCGGTTCTTCTTGGTCTCTGATTTAGCAGCAGCAGTCTTTTTGGCTTTTGACAAAGCCTCCTCTGGCTCTTTGTCTATATAAATGAAGGTGTATTGTTCTATCCTTTCTTCCCGAGTCATTTTCAAGGCTTTCTCAGCATGGGCAATACCAATATCCCACTGAGCACGCTCCCTTTGTGGCCTTGGTTTGCGAATCTTAAGGAACAAAGACAAGCAGCTAATTACACTGAAGACAGGGCCACATACAGCACTTAAAATGCAATCCTGAGGTTCTTCACACCTCCCAGGCAGCAGCTGTATGTTCACTCTCCATTTGGAGGGTATAAAGGTAAACAGTGAATCCCCTGCTCAGAGTACAAGCAGACACTCGAGCTGGATCGTTACGATCATCACAATTCAAAGTCCTTGCCCTAAGTTACAGCTTCACTACAGACAAGAACAGGCAGCGTTCAGGCCTGTTATGAGAGACAGAATTAACCCTAATTTATCTACTTCTTAAATTCTCCTTATTTCTCTATAAACACTCTTTTCCGTCCACATCAATATTCTGCTTAGCCTATATACTGACTGCCCCACAGGGATTTCCCTAACAGACACTGCAGGTAACCCTCTACACAAAGGATGCTCGTCGTACCTTCTGTTTCTCGGAGTGGTTGCTGGCCTGTTTAGCAGCCTCAGCCAGTAACTGCTCGTACTGCTTGTGGCCTTTGTACTCCCGAACCCGCTTCTCGTGCACCCACGCCCGCTCTGGCTGGTTGCTGAAGAACTGGACGTGGTATTCCCGGGCACCTGGGAATGAGAACCGCTTGTCAGCACTTTTAGCACCATCATAGAATGAACCAGGTTGGAAAAGACCTTTAAGCTCACCAAGTCCAACTGCTGCCCAGCACTGCCAAGGCCACCACTAACCCATGGCACTGAGGGCCTTGGCTGCACGGTGTGTGAACACTTGCCGGGACGGTGACTCCAGCACTTCCCTGGGCAGCCTGTTCCAATGCTGAGCACCCTTTGGGGCAGGAATTGTTCCTCAGCTCCATCTAAACCTGCCCTGGTGCAGCTTGAGGCCGTTTCCTCTTGTCCCATCCCTTGTTCCTTCAGAGCAGAGCCCAGCCCCCTCCTGGCTCCATCCTCCTCTCAGGCAGTTGTAGGGAGCGATAAGGTCCCCCTTGAGCCTTCTCTTCTCCATCTGAACCCCCCAGGTCCCTCAGCTATTCCCCATCACACTGTGCTCCAGGCCCTGAACCACCTCCGGTGCCCTTCTCTGGCCCTGCTAAAGCACCTCAATGTCTCTCTTGTAGTGAGTGCTCTTCGCTTACACCTTCCTCCTCCACATCACTCATTCCTGCAGGTGGAAGCACCTAACTGAAGTTTAGAAGTGAGACAAGTCTAGATGTAGAACAGTTTAAGATGTGAAGTGTATCTTGCCCACACTGAACACCCTCAACACTCATCAGTGTCTCCTCATAAATACATTGCCTGGTGAAAAATGAGAATGTCTGTGCACAAGCCTACTTTGCACAGGCTCATCTGCAGAGGTAATGCAATAGATACCAGCTTTAGACATCTCGAGGATATTCAGCTTAGCATGCACACAGCGGAACTCATCCCACACAGGAGCTCAAGGATAAGATGTTTTTAATAAAGCAACTACAGACACCTGCTATGCTGTGGCAAAGCTGCTCCTTCCTTACCTCTTGTATTGATTTTGGTATGAACATCAAGCTGTGGATCACATGAAACCATGCAAGGCCACCACGGGTATGTTCCCACCTTGGACCAAACCAGATCGCCAACCTGAAACTTGATGTCATGGGGGACTTGTGTTGGAAGAGAAGGCAAGAACTGCTGGACCTACAATGAAAATGCAAGCTTGAAGCCACGGAAGACAACTCAATGCACAAAGCAGCACAGGAACATGCACTCTTCTCTAAGGTATCCCTGAGCCTTGATAACCTAACACCAGAGAACCACTGCTTTGAAGCAGGAGTTCCACACAGCCAGGACTGTCAGTGACTATCTCCTGTCAAACCATGACACCCCCAGCAACCCTCTGCCACCACCCCAAAAAAAGCTTCATAAGTTCATTAAGAAAGTTGTTTTGGGGATAAAATAAAGCAATAAACACAGGATGAGAGATGTTTTGATGCAGTCATGATTAATAGGAGGTTCAAAGAGATGGCAACTGATTTATCTGACAAATTAAAGGCTTGTCATTAGTCCCAAAATAGAAGTTGGAGAAGTGTTGATGAAGTGGTGATCAGTGGAGGCACTAACCGGGGGCTCCTCCAACACTGCATCTTCTCTTGGTCTCTCCGGCAGCATGCTAAGCCTCTCATTTGGTCTCTGGAAATGGGAAACATTGAAGAGAAAAAGGGAAACAAACACAAACAAGGTAAGGGGATAGGAAACCACACAAAGCTCATCACGAAACCAGGCAGAAACAGTAATCCACGGAGAGAAAGGCAGCCATGAACCCAGCAAACAGGAATGTGATGGCTCCTTATGGCCAATCCAAACCAGAGTAGCATCAATCAAAAATGACCTTTCTTCCTATACTATTCACATTACACCGACACACACCAACACTCCCCTGTAACAGCCGATGGAAGAACATACTCAGGGCCAGCAAACCCACCTAGATTAATATTCAATGCCAAAGAAACAGAGAAAAGCATATGGAGGATACCCCCAGCACCGCAAGGAGTCTCTCTGCACAGCAGCTCTTTGCAACAGCCACAGTACAAAAATCACATGAAATACACAGCATGAAACCTGTAAAATCCATGGTAAATCGCACAGTTGACAAATGTTATTTGTAGGATCAAAAGTCAACAACGTAAACCCCACGGCGTGTTACAACCAGGAAAAGGTTGTGATGAAAGAGGGACCACCATGAGCAGAAGCCAATGCCATCGGTGGAGCAGCCGCGATAGGGAGTGTGGTGACCCATAGCTGAGCAGATAAGAGGTGGGACATGAACTATCTACTGCACCAGGGAGCTGACACTTGCTTTGCCAATAGCCAAAGGACTCAAAGAGTGGCCAAAAGAGGAGTCAGACACATGCAGTGGGGAACTACCAATGCTGGGAATCCAAACTGGGACTAGCCCATTGAAAACAGAGCCCCCAGGTTAGTCGAAGCGGCATGCTTCAGCTCAGAGAAACTAGGAAACACAAGCATCATCTAGAGTAATGATGGTCAGCACCTCATTCAGAGCTGTCTGGAGAGAAGGAGCAGTTAAAAGCAATCATATAAGTGTACCCTGGGCAGAATTCCTTCCCCCCTGGTACAGCAGGAAGCACAGCAATGACCCCTGCCTTTCTTTAGTGGAAGCTTCACCTCTGCAGGAGAGGCAAGCTGAGCACGCAGGTTGCAAGCTTCAGCTCCTCCCAGAACACAGTCAGTGAGCTCGTTCTTAAAACAAGTATTCAGAGCTTAAAGTCCATTAATGTCTTCGTAACGTTTGCATTTCAAATCAGCCTTTCAAGCATGAACATCCCCACACAGTCAGTGGCTTTCCACAGAGATCAGTGGCAGAAGGAGGAGACAACCTTACTTGGAAATAGCCATGCTGAGTAGAGAAGGGTAAAACAGCCAAAGCTGTCCCTGAAGCTGCGTTTGCTCCCATTAAGATGATCATAAGTTACAAGTTTCATCTCATTAATACTAAATATGACAAAAGTGCGTGTGCTGAAGGTGAAATTGTGCACTGGAAAGCCAAAATGTGGGAGGATGCAACTGAGACTGCGCTGGGTAACTCACAATGAAAACCATCAGCACAAGCTCCTGCTCATGGCAGTGATCTGCTGTCGGTACCAAGGGTGAGTACGTGAAAGACCTTACTGCACCACCACCTTCTGGAAGGGAAATGGAAGCTCCAAGGGGGACAAAAGCACCAACAAGAGTTCAGGTGAATCCTGCATGGCACCTACGAGTAGGAACTTGGAAGCTGAGAAACATGGGTTTAGTTCAGCATCATTTAGGTTGGAAAAGGCCCTTAAGATCAAGTCCAACCATTAACCCAGCGCTGCTAAGCCCACCACTAAACCATGTCCCCAAGTGCCACATCTACACGTCTGTTAAATCCTTCCAGGGATGGTGACTCCACCACTGCCCTGGGCAGCCTATTCTGGTGCTTGATAACCCCTTTGGTGATGGAATTTCTCCTCATATCCAGTCTGAACCTCTTCTAGTGCAGCTTGAGGCCGTTTCCTCTTGTCCCATCCTCCATTACTTGGGAGAACAGGCTGCAAACAATGGTGTGTGTGAAATCAGAGTGCATTCCATTAAAAACACCACCACCACGTCAAGTGTATGACCCTGCTGCAAGCAGAATAGAGCCTTGATCCCCATAGGCCAGGATGTGCTCCCACACCTACCAGAAGCAGCAGCTATCACAGGGTGACACAAGTTCTGTGAGCTGGCCTGGCCTGATATGGAACTTCCCCATTCCTGACACCCCCCTCCACTGGGAAACACAGAATCCAGCATCCCAGATCAGCCGGAATAAGCAAGAGAAAAGGAAGCAGAAGTAATGAAGTGGCTTATAAAACTGAAAGGGAAAGAATGGCTGAGAGTACCAGGACTTTGCTTCCTGGAATCAGTTAAACCACCATGTACAGACAACACCCCTTGTGCAACCACACTGCAGTAACAGGCATCAAGAGTGAAACCTCCCAAAGTTTACCAAGTCAACTGGTATTTGTTTTGCCTACTAGTTTATACTGGTTTCTGCACATGCTTCATAGCTATTGGGTTTCATACATGATCATGGCATTTAGAATATCTTTCAGAAACTCATTCAAAGCTGCTCCTTCCAGTGAGTAACCCAGCAGCCTGTGCACTTTGGGCCCAAAGCTCCATCTTCATCGCTCCCCAAAGCACAGCAAACATGCTAAAACACTAAATAGGATTTAAACCCCACGATACAACCTTTTCTAACATCAATTATTTCACATACAGCCTTTTAACCAAAACTGTTGTCCTAGAAATACAGGTTCTGGCAAGCCGAGCATCTAACAATAAAACCTCATGGCTTTACATAGGTAATACAACTAAGAGCAAGGAAAAACAGTGCCCAAGACGCATACTCCATCAACAGTACCAGGTATACAGATGGCTGAAACTCTTATTCCACTTACATTTTGCTCCTCTGGTTCTAATTTGGGGATTTTGTGTGACTTGCGCTCTTCCGAGCGGGAAGAGTCATGCTTGCTACTCTTTTTCCTTTTCTCTTTCCTCCCTTCATGTTTCGCCTTAGCATACTCACTCGCTTGCACTTCATTTAAGAGGTCCCCACACAGAGAGGACTCAAACAATTCCCTGCCGTTCTGGATAGTTTTGGTTATTTTTAATTTGATCTCTGGTGAGCCAGTCTTCTTTGGAATCACCGCTGGTGGAACTGAAGGTGGTGGTGGAGGCGGCGGCTGCGGAGGAGATGGTTTCTCCACGACGTCGTGTGGCCGTGCGCTCGAGTGGTCCAGTTGGTAATACTCGGGGGGGCTGAAGTTCCTGACTGTACCAAACCCGTTGGCTGACCCATTGGGGTACTGAGTGTATGTCTGGTATTTGGCTTGAGGCTCGTACATGTTGATGGTTGGGGGGTAGCCGTTGGTGAGGGGGGGGAGCTCCTCTGCTGCGGGTGCAGGGTAGGGGAAGCCCTGCTGCAGCGCTGCCTCGTAGGGCGTCTGCCCACCATCTTCAGCAATGTCGCTGCTGCCATCGAAGGCGTCCTCTTGGCGGATGTTGGCTGAGTCAATGAGTTGAGGTGGTTGCTGAATTGTGTTTCCCATGATCCCTTGCATGAAAGAGAAAGAGAAATCCATTGTTCTGCTCCAGCATCCTTAGCTTTCCCTTCTTCTCATAGGGCCTACAGGCGGGAAAAGGGAAAGGAGAAATCAGTGTGAATCGTAAGACAAATCTCAGCAATTTGCTTCATTGTTAAGACCAATTCCCAAGTCTTTCATTCAGAGGCACTCTGTTATGGATTTACAGAGTACTACTGAATCATAGAATAGGTTGGGTTGGAAAGGACCTCAGGATTATCACCTTCCAACCCCCTGCCATGGACAGGGATGCCTCACACTAGACCGTGTCACCCAACTTGGCCTTGAACAAGGGATGGAGCATTCGCCACTTCTCTGGGCACCCTGTGCCAGTGCCTCACTGTGCTCACAGTAAAGAGCTTCTTCCTTATCACCAACCTGAACCTCCCCTGTTTCAGTCTGAACCCATCACCCCTTGTCCTATCATGACAGTCCCTGATGAAGAGCCCCTCTCCAGCATCCTTGTAGCAACCTTCACACACCTCTGCAGAGCAGCTTTTTTAATGCCCACTTTCCTCTTTCCCAAGACATCTGAAGAAACATCCTAAGCACCTCCAAGTGCTTACAGACCTATGAGCCCAAGCGTTACAAAGCCAGAACAGCAGCGCTAGAATTCCAGCTGCTCTCCGTAGCCCTTCCAGCTTGGTGCAGGGAAGCACAAAGCAGACTTCACCCCTCGAGCACACAGAAGATACCAAGTTCTCTTGACACCAGTCACTGCAAACTGGACAAGGCAGAAAACCCACCCAAAGACCACTCAAACAACAGAAACCTCTTCCCTTCCTTCCCACCTCCTTGCCAAAGCTACAACCAGATGAGCAGCCCTTAGGCCGGCAGGAGACCAAACATTAAACCTTTAGGGCTTAAACACTACGTGGATGTGAAGGAAACAGCCTCAGCATCAAACCACCTCCAAACCTGAGGTTATTCACTGATTCAGATTACAGCTGAGAAAGCTGTCACACACACACTTGCCATTTTCCATTGCATATTAAAACATGACAATCAGATGAAAACCAGCTTAGGTTTCCAAACCTCAATTACTGGCTCAGCAAAGGCGTTTGCAGTCACCTAAATAATCCCGATGTTCAATAACAAGTGACCTAAACTTCAGGTAAGAACCAATGGTTTGCTTGCAGACAAGGTCAGTTTATCCCTTCCAAAGCAAACACAGCTCAGTGATATTTATTCTGTCCTTGTGTGGGCATGAAGGAGGGTTATTGTGCCCTTCTGGTCGGGGTTTGAAGTGACATTAACACATCCCACAGATACTTCTCATTATAAGAAGCTCCATCTAACCCTGCCCACATTCAATTCTCACCTCATCTCAATGCCTTACCTAATGGTTTGCAAAACACCCAGAGCATTTCCCTCCTCTGAGGCTGCAAAAGGAAACTGAAGTTATGAGAGCAACGAGTAAGAGCTTCACACTGGGGTTACACTGATGTTTGTGCTCATCTTTACAATCACAGAGGCACCTTTGGCGCTGGAATTAAGCAATCGAGGGAACAACTTCACAGCACAACAGCCAAATTCACTGAGTGTAGTAACCACGAACCCACCCCAGAAGCGTTGCTGCCCAGGGGAGGGTGCAGTGAGGAGCAGCACCCGCAGCAGGGCTGTGTACCAAGGCCAAAACACAAACGCACCACCTCCAGGAAGAGGAAGCGGGACTGTTCGTCCTCCTCACCGACCACTTGTACTTTATGTCTGTCACCCTGAAGAGCAAACAACAGATTTCTCACCCTAGCAACAAACTGCACCCGAGGTTGCTTCTATTGTTACTGAAACCAGGTTCAATCTTCTTCTGGGTACTTAAAAACCCCCTGACTTTACCTTGAGAAGATGCTGTGGTCACCCTGGTACATCCACTGCTGACAGACACAGTCAAAGCAGGAAGAGTTTAACAGAGCTTAGAATTACTTTCAACTTCCCAGTTTTGGAATGCTTTTAATAGCAAGTAAATCACATTCTTTTACCCAAATACAATGAAAGTAAGATCATCCCCTTAGTTTAGCATTAAGCACCAGGATGTTCAAGGATCTGCTGAAGTACATCACACCAGGACCCAACCTTTGGTGAGGCCACTCCAGAACTACATGAAAAGTAAAAACCAACTTGAAGAAAGAGAAACTCTAAGACAACAAAACTATAGAGAGTTAAGAGTAACCTTGCTAATGTCACATGGTGCTTGGATAATGCTGCTTTATGTTCTCCTGAGGGTGGAAATGCTGTGAGCTTTGGGCCCTGCCGGAGGATGCTCTTCTGATGCGGGCAAAGAACTTGAACATGCCTCATTCCTCTCCTTAGAGGCAAGAGCAGGCCCTTCCCTGTCACGCTGGCAACTTCCAGGCTTGCCTTAGAAGAGCTTCCACACTTGGGGATATGAACCCAACTGCCTTGTGCTGTGTTTCACTGGGACACCAAGGCCGAGTTATCCCCTGGCCCACTGCAGTGTTCCGTGTTAGGCTATTTGTCTTCCCCCATTCTAAACCCATCTATAAACATCATTCTGAAGCTGATGATCTAGAGACTGCTGAGTGATTTAATACTGTTTCTGAGCCTCAGCTGTGTTCCTATAGGAAGAACTCCCTTTCGCAAGGCTAGAGCACTAAGCTGTGACAACACCACAGGCTCCTTGTCACGGTCACATCCAAGGGTCTACAGTGAGATGCAGCACTCAAAGCAACACAGCCAGAAGTTCTTGCCTCTTCCTTCAAGGAATGCTCATGCCAGGGCAGCTTATTTCTCCTTAGAAGGGCTGCAATAAGGTACAGCAGCAAAACCAGCAGTTTCGGTGGTGTGGAGAAGTTCTCTGCTAATACAACTAACCCAGAACGGAATTAAGGAGATCCAAGCATGGCATTAACAGAACTCAAAAGCTGCAAGACAGTGTCTGGTGCCTCTTATCTCCTGCCCACAGAGTCCTTGGGTCAAAGTCTGCCCACGCTGCCAGTTCCCAGGTAAGGCTGCTCCTAAAGCTGCCAACACACCCGCCTCCACAAGGTCTACGTGCAGAGGGTGGCTTGTCAGCATTGCTTCATTTTGTTACCTGGTGAAGGCTGTGGGTTAAGGACCTCCAAAACTCTCTTCTTCCATTGGATTTAGGAGTTACCAGCACAAGAACAGAGTTTTGATTACTGAAGTAATTCCTTTGTGGAGCTCACCTGTGTAACACAGCCTGCGCTTCACACCTACCTCGGTACCTTCCCATCCAGGCTGCAGCACCAGGGGCTATTGCTTCACTGCTACTCTCAAGTCTTAAACCTCAGTTGTGGTGTTCTCCTCCCACAGAGGTTACATCATCTGGAGCTTCTTCCCTCCCCGCTGTCATCACGGCTCTCACACCCAGAGCTCCCCACCCTCCCTCCTCCCCATAGCTCTGCATCACTTTGGTCATTCCCCAGTTGCTGCCCAGTGAAAGGATGGCCCCGGGAGCTACCAAGGGAACAGAACCATCAACCCGGAATGCGCAGGAAGCTCAACAGCCAAACCCACAAGGATCACTTTGTATAAGACATTCCCATGTGGAAGTCATCCCCACTGCTACTGGAATATCAGAGGCTCAAGAGAGTTGTTACTTTGCTAAGGAGGGACAGGCACAGCACCTAAACCCACAACTGAAGGTGACTTTCAGCAATACACATTGATCTTGCAAGGAAGTCGTTCAGAATAAGTTCTTCCCATTACAACAGCCATTACTCTACTAAATCACAGTATCAGCCTCCTGCAAGCTGTAGGATTTAGGTTCCAAACATGATCCACAATATACATACAACACTGGAACTCAACCAACAGCCAAAGAAACCAATTACTTCAGGTTCATAGGAAACAAACACTTTAGAGCAGCTGGGAAACACCATGAAACCAACAATACCTTCCAAACCACAACTGGGTGTCCTAAGGAGGGAAAAGAGTTTGTTCTCCCAAACTGGGGAGAGAAACACATCCTGCCCAAGGTCCTTTCCCTGCAGGATCTTCTGCCTGAGCAGGGAATGAGCCTGTTTACAGACACTGCTTGAGCAAATATATCCATGTTGTCCATGGGACAGTCACAATTCCAAGTACCAGAGGGAAAAGTAAATGAACTAAAACATAAAAGCAGTACAAGGTAAAGGGAGGTCAACCTGGTAGAGCTTTGAAAATCACTCTAAGTTTGCTTCACATCCCATCCCATCCCATCCCAGCTCCTTCATTTGAGTGTGATTCAAACCACTGAGCTCCACTCAGGACAATGGGAAGGTCTCAAAGCGGTTTGGAACCCTCTGGGTTCACATTTGCCACCATCAATTGTACTTCTCTAAAGCCATTTTTAGCAGGAGCATTTTGCAACTTCCCTCCCAGCAAACCAACCCCCTCCAGCTCTCCGGTATTCCTGCTGTGCTGCAGTGCACTAAATAACAACTGAGGCCTCAGATTGTCAAACGACGCTGATCCCATCTGATGAAAGCTGCTCTTCCTCCCAAAAAGGAGCTTGGTGCTCCCACAGCCACACGGGAGGACTTCCCTACTAAACACACCCCCATGGATCTATCACTGCGTTCTTGCTCCGGCAGGAAGAGCTCACTCAAAGCAAGGAGAGAAGATCCCTGGAGCTGACACAACATCAAGTGAGGCACGCAAGGATTTCCACCCCGCTTTCCACAAAGCCTTTCTGTATTCAAGTCACCCTTTCCTGGTGACACCCCCACACGGGGAGCCCTGCCTGCAGCAGTTGGTTAGCACTTGTGAGAGCCAAGACTATGGCAAACGCATCTGCTGTGCGAACAGGAATTGTCCTACTGGCTCACTGAGCTGAAATAGCACGAATTTGAGTCAGCCTTATGTGCTCAGTGAACAGTGTCACTGCCTCGTCACCCTCAGCCACACTTCCTATCAACAGGCTTAAAAGCAGGAGTGCCAGGGATGTCTTTACACAAGAACAACAACCCAGCTCCTGTCCACACAGAGCTAAAGCACAGGGATTCAAAGATCCGTGCGTGTCATAGAATCCCAGCCTGGTTTGGGTTGGAAGGGCTCTTAAAGCTCATCCAGTTCCAACTGCCAGGGGCAGGGACACCTTCCACTGGAGCAGGGTGCTCCAAGCCCCTGTGCCCAACCTGGCCTTGAGCACTGCCAGGGGTGGGGCAGCCACAGCTTCTCCATTCAACCCATCCCAGTGTCCCACTACCCTCACAGTGAAGAGCTTTAGAGCTCACCTCAATCTTCCCTCTGGCAGGTTAAAGCCATTCCCGTTTGCCCTGTCCCTACATCCCTTGTCCAAAGCCCCTCTGCAAGTTTCCTGTAGCCCCTTCAGGCTCTAAGGTCTCCCTGGAGCCTTCTCCAGCTGAACCAGCCCAGCTCGCAGCCCTCTCTTCATTGCCTGAGCCACCATGCACCCATTCAGTGCCACTTTCCAAGCTGTTTCATTTCATGTACCCCCGTGTCTCACCCATGCTGGTACCGGGCACCTCAAGCATCTCCTCCATGCAGCTCCTCTGAGGCGCTGAGCTGACAGCGCTGCTGTAGGTGTTTCACCAAGGACAGCTGATGGGCTGGAACAAAGCTGGCTTGCTCAGGTTTATAACTGATGCAATCAGCTCCTGTTGTGTTTCCATTCCTGCTCTCAACACCTGCCTGGAACCAGGTGAAACACTGAGGCTCCTGCTGCAGGCTCCTCAGCACCACTGAGCACAGCCTCGTGTTGCCTATGGTCACGTCCAAGATCACCTGCAGAGCTGCTTTATCAGCCCTGTGAGCCTTCTGGGATGCTCAAATTATAGGAGCAGAAAGAACGGACTGATTCTTCCTGATTCCTGCCATCAGGATTTGCAGCCTGCTCTGCCCCGCTTTGTTCTGGATGGCCTTAAGAAATCATTCACGGAAAGTTTGCTTTATACACATTAAGACAATGCCAAGTTTTTCACGGAACCCTGGAATGGTTTGGGATGGTTTTCAACAGCACAGAGCTTCGTTAGCAGAGGAACTGCAGCCTGTGGATGCCTCCTGGCTTCAGCCGGACTCTTCTGGCAGCCACTGAGGGTGAATCAGAGGCCTCTTGACAAACCTGAAAGTGTGTGGTGAGGCTGCCTGCTTCCCTGGGTACCTTCCTAAAGGTGGTTTGGTTTTAAGGCCCGAAGAAAGAGTCACGGCTGAAACCTGGCTTTGATAAAGGCGCCTGCATGAAGTTACCCACGCTGGCACGGAAAGAAACAACTTGGGCAGCAGCAAAGACAATGCCATGGGCTAAAAGGGGAAAGAAAAGGGGTTGCTTTGCGGCTCTAAACCATTGGGATCTAGAGCCTCCGAAGCCAGATCTTCAATACAAATCTTGTTAGAGCCATGATGTGCTTTCACATCTCAAACCAGTGCGATACCTGCAACGCATCCCGCAGGAATCCCTTCAAGTTCAGGCAAAGTTAGCGCCCTGAAAGCCTCAGAACACTGTTGCGTTAACCCAAACCATGCAGTCCTCGATCAGCATCCTCTCCTCTGACTCCATGAAGCCCATGAGCACTTTTGGGAGCAAAACCTTCCCAAGCAGTTCATTATTACTATTGTAACTCTATCTGCCACAACTTTCTCTGTGCATCTCAACACTAAAGCCACAGGAACAACCACTAAAACAGGCTACAACTCCTTCCTCAGCCCCCATCACCTTACACTGGCTTTTGGGTCGGTTTGTACATAATGAACTATATCGGCACTAGGATTTCTTCTTAACAACTAACCGAAAACCTTAAGCCTTCATTAAAACTGACACTCTGAAGCAAGCCGGGCGGGACATACAACGAAGCAACATTCAATGCAACAGCACCAAACCCACCCCAAACCCACCCTGGTCGGCATTGCAAACAGAGGAAACCCTTATAACCGAAGGGGAGCCGAGGGGTACGGCGCCGCTCACACACACGGGGAGCCCGAGGCTCTCCTTACCGGAAGGGCTGGTTCCCCCCCGGACCCCGGTTACCTGTCGCGGGGAGCCGCCGCCTGCGCAACCCCGACCGAAGGGAACGGGTCCCGCTGGCCGGCCCGGCCCCACGGAGCCTGCGTCCCGCCGCGGGGTCGGCTCGGGACAGCCCCGTTCCACCGCCCCACCGCCCGCCCAGCGCTGGGCCCTCACCGGTGCCGCCGCAGCGCCGGCAGCAAACATGGCGGCCGCGGCCCCTTTAAGCCCGGTTGGGCCGGCGCCGCCGCCCCCGCCGCCCGCTGCCCCTCACCTTCAGCGTGTTCCATTCTAACTGCCCCCGCCGCATCCACCCAGCCCAGCGGAGACAAAGGCCGGCGGCGGGGGGCGGCGGGCGGGCAGGCGGGCCTCCCGCCTCGTCCCGCTGCAGCAGCAGGCCGCGATGGAGCCCCGGCCTCGATTTCCGCGCCCCCGCCGCTGGCGCCCGAGCTCCGCCCCGGGGAGGCCGCCCGCCCCCCCCCCACCGCCCGCTCCCGGCCGCTGCGGCCAAGGGGAGGCGCTCGGCGGGGCGCGGGCGGGCGCGGGCGACCGCTGGCGGCGGGGGAAGGCGGCGCTCGGTGCGCTCGGACCGGGCCCGGCCCCACTTGCGCGCCCTCCGCCTCCGCCCCCCCGCCGCCGCCGCCGCGCGCGACGTAGGCGACGCCACCGCCCCTCGCATCCTATTGGGTCCCCAGCCGCAAGGCGCTATGGGGGTTGTAGTCCGGAGGGTCGCATCGGTACCGGGCGGGCCCGTCCTGAGGCGTTCGCGGCCCTCGGGCCTCCGGTGGGGCCTGGAAGCACCGACCCGCGGCCGAGGGACGCGGGGGGGAAGCGCCGCTGCTCGCGGTAGTTTCTGGGTGGCGAAGGAGGCATCGGGAGGTTCGTGGTTAATTCCCCTCCTCCAGAGCCCTCCCGTTTGTATTTAGCGTAGGAGCGAAGCGCGCGGAGTGGATGCGCCCTGCGGCGAAAACATCGCAGGGCGAGAGAAGGGAAGGGAAGCGAGGAAGAGGGTGGGAAGTGAACGCGATGTGGAGGTGACGTCTGTGAGCAGAGGGAAAACACCCGTGGACAATAAACCAGGGAGGATGAGGCAGGAGGCGGTGAGACCTAACACGGAAGAGGAAGCTGAGGCAAGAGCTGATGATGATTTCATGGCCCCCGATGTGGAGGGGGAATTGCTGTGTGAAAGGGGATGGAAAAGCAATGAAAGGGGGATGGAAAAGCAATGAAAGGGGTGGGCGAGGAAAGGCCTCTCCCTTCTGTGCATTATAATGTGTGGAATTAAACGTTAGTGATCGCTGCATACGGTTCTGGTGTTCCCAACGTGAGGATGTGGAGTTGTTGGAGCACATCCAGGGAAGGCCATGAGGATGATGAGAGCCAGGCTGAGCGAGCTGGGCTGGTTCAGCCTGGAGAAGGCTCCTTAAGGGGGGAGACCTTAGAGCAGCTCCGGAGCCTAAAGCCTACAGGAAAGCTGGAGAGGGGCTTTGGACAAGTGATGGAGGGACAGGACAAGGGGAATGGCTTCAAGCAGCTCTTCCCTATGAGGGTGATGGGACCCTGGGATGGGTTGAACGGAGAAGCTGCACCCGCCCCATCCCTGGCAGCGCTCAAGGCCCGGTTGGACGCCGGGGCTTGGACCAGCCTTGAGTCAAGCCCCGCCTCCTCCCCGCTCCTATTGGGTGTCCGCTGCGGCGGGGCCGCAATCCCGCCTTCTGATTGGCTCCCTCGGAGCGGGCCGTGCTGCCGCGCCGTGGCGTGATGGCGATGCGGCCGTAGAGCGGCGCTCGCCGTGCGGGACGGGCGCGATGGGGCGGTGCGGGAGGCCCCGGTGGGGCCCGCACCGGGAGCTGAGGCCCCGCGGGGGATGAGGGTGTCTGCGGTGCCCGAGCCCGTTCGCCATGGCCGCGGGCGGATGGAGCCTGCTCCGCGCCGCCGCCAGGCGCAGGTAAGGCGCCGGTGGGGTTTACAAGCGCTCTGTGCTGCAGGAGTGGGGATAGGGATGGGGTAAGCGCACCTCGGGGGGGGGGGGGGGTCCCGGGCACCGCAGCGCTTTGCTTTAGCCATTTATATGCGGGTATTGGTGCTGTGCAGTAGCATCAGTGCGTTGACACATTGCAGAGATGCGTTACGAACGATTCCTAGGGCTAAAGATGGGAAATGCAACGTTTGGTTTACCTAAAACCCAGGGATTGCAGTGGGTGAGGTCTTCTCCCATTGATAAAGGAGGTGGAGCTGTCTGTTTGCCCATGCTGTCCAAGTGGTGCTGCTGGGGCAGGAGATGTGATCTCTGTTCTGAACACATGGTTTGGGTTTAAAACCGGCAAATTTGGAGCAGTGCAGTTGTTAGAAGGGCTTTCCTTCAGTGTGAAGTCCTGAGTTATTCTCCACCAAGGCAAGAGCTGTCAGCAAGGGATGAATCATAGAACACTGCTGTGATTCTCAGTACTTTACTCACTATATTTCTCAGTCCTCAATGTTTTATCCATCACTGAAGGATCAGAATCTCAGCTACTGAGGCAGCCACAGGATCAGCTTCACACAAGGCCAGGTTGGACGGGGCTTGGAGCAAGCTGCTCTAGTGGAAGGTGTCCCTGCCCATGGCAGGGGGTAGGAACTCAATGAGCTTTAAGGTCCCTTCAACCCAAAGCAATCTGTGACTATGAATTTGGCACTAAGGCCATTAATGTGTGTCTAAACCCTGAGTACCACAGCCACGCTGCTCTGACTTGCTTAAACACCTTTCCAGTTTCAGAGGCTCCCATCTCCTCGCACACTCCAGTTCTCCACACTCCCCACCAGTTGCTTTTGCCCAAGCAGTGGATCTTGGTTTAACCTGGACCTGTGTAAGGGACTCTGAGAACCATCTGTGCCATGCTCCCGTGGCCACCATCCTGCCCCATCCACTGACTGCATCCCTGCAGACATTCCACACCTCCACCCGCTCTCACCAGGAAGAACCCACATCCCGCAGCGACGTGACCCATAAGGCTCATCCTGACACAGCTCCAGACACAGAGAGGCCCAAGGGGACAAGGTCTTTACGCCAAAGAGTTGTGGAGGAACTGAAGCATTATTACAATGGATTCCACTTGCTTTGGATCGACACGAAGGTGGCTGCCAGGATGGTGTGGAGGCTGCTACATGGCCAGGTCCTCACTAGGAGGGAGAGAAGAAGGGTAAGTGCCACCCGGCTGAAATGATGCAGTAAGAGGCTTACAGTCATAGAAGGGGACTCTTCATCAGGGACTGTAGTGATAGGACAAGGGGTGATGGGTTCAAACTGAAACAGGGGAGGTTCAGGTTGGAGATAAGGAACAAGTTCTTTACTACTGTGAGGGTGTTGAGGCACTGGCACAGTGATGAATGCTCCATCCCTGGTAGTGTTCAAGGCCACACTGGGTGACATGGTCTAGTGTGAGGCATCCCTGCCTATGACAAGGGGTTGGAACTGGGTGATCTTAAGGTCCTTTCCAGCCCAGACTCAATGGTTCTATGACAGAAGCTGAACCGCTTGGTTTCCACACTCCTTTGGAACACATTTGTGTGTCTGGTTGAGTCATGATTTCTGCTGTGTCTTCTCTACAGCTGCTGAGAACTTGTGCAGATCTCTTCCGCCTGGTTCCCTTCCTGGTGTTTGTCATTGTCCCCTTCATGGAGTTCCTGTTACCTGTGTTCTTGAAGCTCTTTCCTGAAATGCTGCCCTCGACGTTTGAGACGGAGTCAAAGAAGGTTTGTGTCCTTCCTGAGGGTGTTCTCCAGCTCAGAGCATCTGTACAGCTGCACACAAAGAGCTCTTGTTTCCTGCCTGGTGCTGTGGGTGAGGAACAGCCTCATGCACAGGTCAGGGACCCAGCTTGTTCCTATGCAGAGCACCAGGATCGGGTGGTTGTGCTGTAAGCAATGATCAGCAGGAAAGCACACAGCAAGTCAGTTACCTGCTTTGACCCAAGCCTGTTTGCTTTCAGCCCTGAACTCCTATCCCATCTCTTTTCCACAATCCCCTTCTGATTTTCAAGTGGAATTCCTAATTCCTGTTTCATTTCCTACATGAAGGAAGAGAAGCAGAAAAAGAGGTTAAATGCGAAGCTGGAGTTAGCCAAGTTCCTGCAGGAAACCATTGCAGAGATGGCCAAAAGGAACAAAGTGGAATCAGCGCAAGGAAAACAATTCTCCTCTTATGTGCACCAGGTAAAATGGGCTGGGGGGGGGGGGGGGGGGGGGTGACAGCACCAGTCCTTGCACCAGCTTTAGTGCTGCTGTTATGGGCAGAGAATGTGGGATTTGTACTAAGATTGTAGAGCAGCACAGAGCCATCTGTCTGGGGTTACCATTAACTGGATGCCCTCCTGCAGGTGATGCCCTGCTGGCCCTAGCTCTTGACCAGACTCAGAGCTATCCGTATGGACAAGCATTCCCATCCTGGAGCATCCTTCAAGTGGCCACTTAGTGCTGTTTCGCTTTGGCCTTTTAACTATAGGGTGTGGTTTCCATCCAGAGACTGAAAACCCAGTGTGAGAAATAGGAAGGGCTTCTTCCTTAGAGGGGGAAGAGGATCCTTCACAAGCTGGGGTTCTCTTTGGCTCTGGGCCCTGATGCCTCCTGCTTTGTCCAGATCCGTTGCAGTGGCCACCAGCCCAGCACCAGGGACATCGTGCGCTTCTCCAAGCTCTTTGAGGACGAGCTCACCCTGGAGCACTTGGAACGGCCTCAGTTGGTGGCTCTTTGCAAGCTGCTTGAGCTGCAGCCCATTGGCACCAACAACCTGCTCCGCTTTCAGCTCCTGCTCAGGCTCAGAACCATCAAAGCGGACGATGAGGTGAGTTGAAGCAGCTCAGATGTCCCTGCTTTGGTGGAGCACAAGCTGAGGCTCTGCCCTCTGAATCACTGCTGCTTTCCAGTTCTGGAATAGATATTGCATGGAAACACCAGATTTGAACCAACTGAATTCAGGACAAGTTTATATTAGTTTATATAGTGGCTGCATTCCTTTAGCCTGGAGAAGGCCAAGGGATAAGGTGCCTAATGGGGTTGTTTAGCAAATGGAACCAGACTTAGAGGTACACAGGAGGAGAAGAGGTAGAGGTCATAAGTTGCAGCAAGGGAGAATCCATCTTGATAAGAAAACAAAGTCAAACTCAATGGGTAAGCAATGGAACAGGTTTTCCAGAGGCTGTGAAATCTGCATCCTTTGGGATGCTCAAGGTATACATGGAAAAGGCTGAGCAATGTAAAGAAACGTGTAAGTTAACCCTCTATTGAACAGGAGGTTGGACTGGGGACCTCCAGAAATCCCAGCCTGTGTTTAAGCTTGTGTAGGAACTGTGGTTTGAAATGGTGTAAAGAATCCTATGAGGACACAGAAGAAAAGACCAGAAATCTTACTGCTAGCAAGAGGTGAGGAGTTCTGACAGGGACATGCAACTAACCCAGTTAACTAACTAACGAGTTAACTAACTAACCCAGGTCCAGCTTTAAAGCCTGCAATTGGGTGTGTGAATGAGCTCTTCAAACGTGCAGCATCACATGTAACATATGCCTGGGGGAAATCCAGAATAATTAGGATCCAGGTTTTCCATCCTCTGCAGCTGAAGGCTGTCAGAAGGAATAATCCACAGAGATTCCATCTCATCTTTGTATTGCTCTGACTTCGTGCCCATTTACCTAAACAGACCTTTCTTTAGGCTCAAGCCCATCAAGTACATCAGGGTTTTGGCTTACTCTGTGCCTGGATAAGAACATCCCTTTTCATTCCAGCTGATTGCCAAGGAAGGAGTCAATGGCCTGAGTGTGTCTGAGCTGCAGAGCGCGGGCAGAGCCAGAGGGATGCGGTCACTGGGTCTCTCAGAGGAGCAACTGAAGGAGCAGCTCAGACAGGCAAGTACGCTCCGGTGTGGTCCTAGGACACAGTGAGGAGCAGTGCTCAGGCACAGCTTCACCAGGAATTCATCCATTCCAGGTGGATCCTCACCTGACAAAACAGATTAAAGGCATGAAGGATCCAGATTATGGCTTGGACTAAAGAGAAGGCCAAGCAGCATCAGGGCCAGCTAGAAGAAAGATGAAGGGAGGGTGTGTGAAATGATTTAAGCTTCTAAAGTAGCCCAGACTTGTAGCAGAGCCAACACAGTGTTCTGTAAGCATTGAAACAGGTTACAGATAGTGCGGTGAGTGCTGTTTGTGTAAGATGCAGGTAGCTCAAAGTACTTTGCTTTAACTGGTGGCTGCTTCTCAGTAGTGATGTTTTCCCTCATGAGAAGCTGGGAACATCCTCTCTAGCATGTATTCCATTTGGTATCCTTAACTCTTCCAAACTATTCCTTCTCATCGTGGTGACTTAAATCTGTGCAAGTCAAACTCCAGATACCTATAAGAGCCTTAAGGACAAATGATGCTGTGTGAATCAGTACTGACATAAAGCTAATATGAAATAACTTTTCCTTCTGTTTTCCTCTAATAGTGGCTGGACCTGCATTTGAAAGAGAATGTTCCACCTTCTCTGCTCCTGCTTTCCCGTGCCTTGTACTTGGTAGATACAAAGCCACAACCTGTTCCAGTTCCACAAAAGCAGGTGAGTTGTTTGAATAGAGCTTTCAGGTTAATAGTTCAACCATTACACATTACAAAGATGAAGCCCTGGGACATGGATCTTGTTCTTTGATCCTCCGAGTGGGCTGGAGTTGTAACTATGCTGAACTCAATGTTCTTCTGCAGAGAGTTGAAACTGCTGCAATCACAACATCCACTCTCGAAGGCCAAGAGACCCTGGTGGATCCTGCCCCTGTTGTACAGGGAGGAAAGGTTGGAAAAGAGCAATCTCTGAGTAGGACAATGAGGGTGTACTGCTGTAATCTTTGGCAAGAGCATAGGGATAAACCTTGCCAGAGCTAGACAACACCCCATGTTTGACACCATTGTCCAGAGCACACAAGCAGTGCATGTTCTTGCATTGTGTTTGTGCCACAGAGCCTCACGGTTGCATGCTCCGACTCAAGACAGTGAAAGGGTACAGAGATCTACAGCACATCTTGTCCTGATACTGCTTCCAGCACCAGGATTAGGGTTAATAACCCAAGTTATTCAGTACCATGGTACTGGCTTCCAGCAGAAGCACACTCGTAAGCTGCTACGTTGCTTTATTCACATACAGAGACCTCAATCCAGGTACAACTAGCTCAGAGAAGCCAGTTAAAGGCGACTTGAGACTTGTTTTCAGCTGTCTCAGTGAACTGAGGAGTTGTTCAGGACAAAGAGAGACAAAACACCTGGAGTAAGGAAGCCAGAGCAGATGGTTCTCAGCATATGGCTGAAGAGAATTCCTTGGATTAGTCCAAGCTGATAAAAGCAGCGACAGAATTAAAGGAGGACATTGCGTCAACTGCTAGGAGTACTCCCAGATAGCACTGTTAGATTGGAAATGCTGGCCTAGAGCTCTCACAGGCATGCACTGCAGGGAACGGCCTTACTTGGAAAGGAGAAGGGGCTGGATGGGATGGAGGTAGAGCTTTGTTTTCTGAGGCTTCTATGACTTAAAGCTGCTTTTCCCTTACAGAATGAAGAGTTTGTATCCCAGCCAACAGAGCAATTGCCAGGCTCAGAAGTGCCAGTGAAGCCTCCCCCGCGAGAGGTAAGCTTTTCCAACCTCAGCCTTCCCAAAGGAGATTGTTCTTTCCACAACTCCCAAGCTGGGAATGGATGCTACAAGGTGTTGTGAATGTTGAGTCCAAGGAGCAACTGGGGAAACTGGATGAGAACTGCATTGGGGGCTGCTAAATACAAACCCACCACACATGAGAGCTGCAGAGCACTGTGGGGAATTCCCAGTGTGTCTTTCCTTGTGTTCTTCCTTAATATCCTGCTGTGGACCATGAGGATAAAACCACCATAGGGTTACATGGCATTTTGTATCTGTAAAGTCCTTTCTACAGTGGCTTGTGCCCATTTTCTTGCTGTAAATACCTGATATCAGTTTAGCTGCTTGTGCAGACATCCATGCCCATTGAAGGCAACTTTGAGCCCAGGCTGGCATTTATCAGCAGGAGAGCACTCCTTTCCCACAGTAACTTTGTTCTCAGTCTGCTTCCCATAGGGAAAATACCTTCTTCCAAAGATTTCCTTGCATTTCAAGAAGCGTTTGTCCTGATACTGCCTCAAACCCGCATCTTTCTCTTGCACCCAGACTCAAATGGAAGCATCTCGGAGCAGCAAAGCCAGCGCCAATGGAGCATAGCCTGGAGCCAGTGAGGACTGTGTGGCACTGGGAGAGAAAAGCTGTCCCCTCTGCGCCTCCTCAGAAGGAAAGAGGGATTTTCCCAGAGGATACATCACCCAAAGAGGCGGCAGCAGCCCTTGGGGGCCTCTCTGTCTGCTCCAAGCTTACTGGCACTTATCTGGATGGCACCAGCTCCTCTATTGTGCTGGATCCCCCCCCCCAGTTTAACTTATGGGATAATTATGTTAACAGTGATGCCACTGTTAGTGCTGTTATGAAGGGGGGTGTTTGTGCTCTTAAACCTCAGGAAAGGCGACTCTTCATTGCACTAAAGCCCAGAATGACCTGTTCTGGAGCCCCAGAGTACTGGTGTATAGTGTATAGCCCATATACTGGTGTATAGTGTGGGACCCTCTTCAGGAACCCCCATCCCCAGCTGCAGCTCATCCTGCTGCTGCAGCTTTCCAAGCTCTTGATCCTGGTTAGTATGGATTAACCAATAACCAGTGCACAGAGTGGCCTGCATCACTGTTGTGTTTTACTGTCCCATGTGTACCAAGGTGAATGAGAGCAGCAGAGGAATGCCAGCACACTCTTCATTGCTGTGGCTGAACTTATCTGGTCAGGAGGACCTAAGGACTTGCTGGACAAGAGCAGGGCTGTGAAGAGGACGGCTTCCACTGCTAGAACAAGTCTGATGTAGCCTTCATCAAGTCAATTAAACCTTATCAGGCTCAGAGCTGCACATCAGTTCTCTCAGACCCCCTGTGCTGCACAAAGTGATGCTTTGCGCTCTCTGATGCTGACTGATTCTGAAAGCCTCTATAGAGGATGCTGAAAAGCTGGTTTTACCATTTAAGTGTGCTTTACTTTTCCTATGTCTTCAGCAATGACTCACATGATGGGTTTTAAACGTGTATATATTCTTCTTGTTGATGTATAACTAGACTTGGTGCTAAGTAGAATGAAACGTCTCTTATGGAGGTCAGACAGGCCTTAGAACAATCCAACTCAACAAAAGCCTGCCTGCTCTCAGCACTTCAAACACACAACTCCAGGCTCCGACTCCAGGTTCCTACTCACAGGAATGCAGTGTTCTCTGTCCCATCCCTGCACCCTGCCTTGGCACAGCGCAGGGACACAGCATGGAGTATTGGGGGTTAGTAAATAACAGCTAATGTTACCTCAATAAAAGAACCCCATTCCTCAAGTGTCATCCTGTGCGTGAGGTGTTGCTGGTGGCTGACTCACATAGTGGCTTGCTCAGTGCAAGATCCCCCTGGGGCTGCGCACTGAGATGGGCATGCAGAAGGATGCGAGTAGCGGCCACCTTATGGCTAAAGCGTGTAAAGAGGGAGATGGAGCTGCTGAGCTCAAGCGGCAGGGAAAGGGCCGCCTGTTGTAAAGCACAAACGGGGCCCGCACCGTGGCAATGACGGGAGGGATGCGAGTCCCTTCCGTCGGGGGAGCGAGCTCGGGGTAAGCGCAGTTAACGCCAGTGCCGCTTCCCACCGGTAGATCGCAGCATCACCCAGTTCTTGCGTTGACAAGCCCCAAAATGCGCTGCTGGAGGGAATCCACCACACAGCGAGCACAGCCGCGGCCGAGCAAACGCCTCTATAACACCTGCAAAGCTTTCCACATCCCACATGTCCGTGAAGCCCTTGGGATTTAAGCCAGGACCCTACTTCCAGGTCCAAGCGACACCCAAGGACCAGCATTAACCCCCCCACCCCGAGCCTGTAGGATCATGCTCCTGATTGCACCCAGGTCTCCCTACTGCTGGTGCCCATGCACAGCATCCCTCCGGTAACACATAAAGCCACGTGGAGGAGGTGTGTTGGGAGCCCTCATTTAAAGAGCTGGCTGCAGCCCTGGAGCAGCAGAGCAGCACATGGAGAGCCTGGTCCTCGCACGCAACACCCCAGCATCTGCCTCAAGCTGGGATGAGAGCGTGTTTGGATTTCCAGGAGCAGTTGGGAGCTGCGGGAGGGAGCGTTCCCTGTTCCCTCCCAGCACCCATCACAGCTGAGGAATTCCGAGTTCCTGGAATCAGCCATTCATTACTGCGGGGTAATGAAGTGTTCTCAGCACCAACCAGACTTCAAAGCTTCTCTCCATGCCTGCTTCAAAGCCCAGGCCCTGGCCTTGCATCCAGACCCGCTGCAGACAGCAGCCAAACCACCCCCCCGAGCTCTGCTGCAGAGGGTGCTGCCCCTTCCCCAGCCCCTAATGAGTGGTCCATGGGGCACAGGCACGGCACAGACATTCCCAAGGTGCCCACATATCCATGGGCACCATCGCTGCCTGCCCAAGGGATGCACCAGAGCCTCATCCTGCCCCACACAAGCCCCTTTGCAGGCATCACCAGCACAGACACAGTTCCACTGCTCCAGCAGCTCACCAAGCCCATCACCACTGTGCTTGCAGCACCATGAGCCCACCTGATGCATTGGGTGAGCCTAGTGGGTACCTGCTGCACAGCAGCAATGGGCTCATCTTCCTCTGCTTTAATACTATGAGCTGGGTGTGCCAGCAGCACCAGCAGCTGAGCAGGATCAGGCCATCAGCTTCCATCAGTAAGCAATTGGGAACAGGCTGGGGAAAGCTGGGTTTGAATGGCCTGTTTGTTCCTCCATAGCAGGAGCAGGAGTGAACAGCAGCAGCTCCCTTTGCAGGAGAAAACCCCCTGCAGAGGAGCAGGGATGCTCCTTTCTCAGAGGGTCCCATATGGGTGGGAGTCGGGATTCACACCCGGAGACCGGATCCTGGCTTAAATCCATAGGGATTCATCAAAGCCAGGGAAGAACAAGCTGTGCCAGCACCAAAAGCCCCCTCCAAGAGCTGGGACAGGCTCACGGGAAGGAGTGGGATGCTGGTGGGAGGAAGGGGTGAGCTCAGGCCGAGCTATGGTGCTCTATGAGCCCCATCCATGCTGGCGTTTGTGAGCGAGGAGTCGCTTCATGTCTGGTTTCCTCCTGTGATTCCCATTTAGAAGGATCTGGAAGCCAGGGAATGCCGTCCCCTGGTTGTCCTGCACCGCATGGCTCCGTTGCCAGCTTCAGTGCTGAGCCTGAACACGAGCACCAGCGGGGAGCCAGGCACTGCATGAACCCACAGCATCCTTGGACCACTTCCACATCCCTAAACAAGCCCCTGCAAGCCGTTGTGGGTCGGTGGCTTTCTATAGGGATGGGGCTCAACCTGCTCCCCCCAGCACGCAGCCAGCCCTGGGCTGGGAAAGACACATCCTTCCCACATGGATTTGTGCTGCAAAGGGGAGCCCTGCTCCCACCAGCCCATCACTGGGTACCTATGGGTGCTGTACCTGAGCCCTGGCCCCCAGGGACCCCCAACCCTATGGAAGGGAGGGGTTTGCTGCACGACCCCAGAGCGAGAGGAGCAAAGGGACCCATAAGTGGCTGGATGCTGCTCTGCAGCACCGGGCGCATGAACCACTGCACAGATCCAAGGCCATGTGTGCTTTGGCACGGGGAGAGCTTTTCCAGCCGTGCCGGTGCCAAACACCTTCCAGTCCTTCCCTCGGCTCCCAGAGCCAGCTCCTTGCTGCTTTATCCTTCCCCAGGGGCATCCCGGTGTTATCCCGGCTCCCGGGCTTTGTGGCACCCATTCCTGCTGCTGTCCCGTTGGGGGAGGCTGTGCCTCTGCCTTGGAGGTGGTGGGATTGCGGCTGGATCCTGGTTGGAAGCATCTCCTATGGCACAGCCCCGGTCCTTGCGTCAGCCTCTTCCCCACGAAGATGCAATGCTCAGCACTTTATAGGAGATTAATATTCAGGGGGAAAAGCACTGATTTAGTGAGGCCCAAGTACAACAAAGGCTGAGATTTACAGCCTCCTGTATCCGAGCTGCGTTCCGAGCAGGCCTGCTGTCTCTGCTATAAATCTGGAACAAAGGAGACGGAGCCTAAAACCATCCTAAAGTAACAGGGAGCAAAGGCTCAGCACCCAAACCTTGCTTGGGGTGATGTGGGGCGCAGGCAGCAGCATCCAGGGATGGTCCCATCACTGAGCCCACAGGGAATGCTGGACACCTTCCACTAGAGCAGGATGCTCCGGGCCCTGTCCAACCTGGCCTTGAACACTGCCAGGGATGGGGCAGCCACAGCTTCCCTGGGCACCCTGTGCCAGCACCTCAGCACCCTCACAGGGAACAACTTCTTCCTTAGATCCAACCTGGTCCTGATGCACATCTGGTTCTGGTTCTGATCCACATCTGGTTCTGGCTATGCTGTGGGGATGGAGGTGCACCCCCGGAGCCCCACTGTTGGGGGGGATGTATGGGACAAGGGGGTCTCCTCCATGCACCCGCTGTGCTGCAGGACCCTGCATCAAGGTGCAGATGCAGAGACGCTTCCATGGCTGGCAGCAGGACAAAGCCCAGCTCAGGGGCTGGGCTGTGGCCAAGAGATTGCCTCGGTCCTGCACAGCCAGAGGGCTTTAAAAGGAGAGAAAGAGGAAGGCGAGGAGTGGAAGAGACAAAGGATGCTGCAAGAGCCAAACATGCCATGGGGGCTGAGCACCAATGCCCTGCCAATGCGTGGGGGGGGACGACTGCAGGCACCCACTCCAATCCCCCCTTGTTTGGGGTCATTTCCCATCTCACTCACCTTCTAAGTTCAACTGCCCCCCCCGGGCAGGGACCCAGCAGTGCTGGGCGATGGGGATGGCTTTGATCCCATGGCCTTGTCCTAGGGTTGCTGCCAGCCTCAGGAATGATGCTCGTGGTCCAGCTCCACATGGGGCCACCCACTGGATGAGAGCTGACCTCAACTTTGGGGTATCTCCATGTCGTGGAGTTGCCCATGTCGTGAAGATGCTGTACCTGGAAGAGCAGTGAAGATCCCCATCTCCCTGCATCCGTCCCTGCATCCATCCTTGGGTGAGAGGCAGCGCAGCATCCCCATGGTGCTGCGGGATGCGGGATGCAGGGATGCACCCACTGCCCACCCCATCCCCATCAGCAGCATCGCTGCAGCCGCTCTGCTATGATCCTATTTAACTGCCCTCCTGGTAACCCCAGGAAACAAGCAGGAGCTTGTGGCTGCAGCGGTTCCTGGTGCTGTGAACACGCGCTCCATCTCTCCCTGCCCTGCCAAGTGTATCCCAGGGGAGCGGTGATTGATGGAGACCCCCACCCCGCTCCCTGTGCCTGGTTTCATCCCGGGCTGTGAATCCAACATAAATCACTTCATTAAAAGCTCTACTTAATTTAGGAGGGGGGGAAAGGAGGTCAGACACCGCTGATCGATTTAATGTGTGCAGGGAAACAGCAACAAGCGGATGCTTTTAAAAGGACCAGTGAGGCCGACGATGCTGCAGCTAGTTCATCCCAGCCGTTTCGGCGCTGGCTGCTTGGTTATCCCTAAGGAAGGGACCCACTGTCACCATCAGCACTTGTTTGTGGTGGCAAAGGGGCGGTTGTTGAATGGGAGGATGTCTGAGCTGTGAGAAACAGCTCCAACAAGACCAGGCGCCATTCCTCGCCGTTCCCTCCATGTCCTTTCCCAAAGCGGTCGCTTGGATGAGCTCGAAGCAGGGACGGGGAAGTGGAGCCTGGGTTAAAGTCTTTAATAATTACAGGAATTCCAGATTCATTACAGAAGAGTTTACAACAAATAAGATTTCTCCATACAAAGGCAAAATAAACTTTTCAAGTAATAGCGGCCTGGCTCCGGAGTCTCAACGCCAGTGACAGGGAGGGAGGGAAGGGACACGCGGGTCCCCATCCCTGCCCAAGGAAACACCCCAGCGTGTCCTCCCCAGCACCAGCTCCATGGAGCAGAGCTCGGGCAGGATGCGGATGCTCCCGGTAAGGCACTGGTGGGCATCACCCGGGGAAGAGGGGGGGGGGGCTGGACCAATGCCTTGGGGTCCGGCATGATCCCTGCTCCTTCCCATGGGAGCCAATGGCAGGGGGTGCAGCCCCATCCCCAGGCACCATCCCAACCCCTTGCTGGCACAACCGCCCCACGCACCAATATGGTGCCATGGGATGCGGGAGGGCCAGGGAAGGGGCAGGCACATCATGACAACGTATTCCCAAAAGGCATCGACGTTATTGGTACTGTTTAATAGAGCCCCATATAAAAGTGAAGCAGCAGCAGCAGCAATTGATACCGAGGGACCTAAACTGAACCGGGTTTAGAACATAACTTAAAAAACATAAAACCAGCAAAAAGTAGCAAAATATATGGAATTTTTGTGTTGGATTTTCATAGCAACTGATCCCTCCCAGCCACTAGAACCTTCCTACCGCCTGGTGCATCTCTGGTAACAACCCTCTTAAAAAGACATGTAAATATATATTCATATTTATACATATTTGTCGTTATGTACACAGGAGTTTTGTCTTCAGCACTGGAAGCGGGGGGGTGGCACCGCTGCAGTTCCCGATCCCGACGTGCCAGGGGTTTGGAGAGCAAATCCCATCGATGCTGGCACTGCCGAGCGGCAGGACCAGCCCCTTGCACAGCCCTAGGATGCTTAGCTCCAAGTGATGGTTAATCCCGGCTCTCCGAGCCCGTCCCGGGATGGGTGGTTGGCTCCTCGGGATGCTCATTGCCCACAGGAGAAGATTCCGGCTTAACCAAGTGGAAATATCCAAGAGGAAAGGAACAGCAGAAGGAAACCTTTGGGCTGCAGGGAGCTCCCGGCACACGAGGTGGATGGATTTGGTTATGTGAGATGCTACGGTTGTGTCTCTGACCCCCTTCTGCTCTCGCTGAGCAGGAGCGGGCAGCCCATGGCAGTCCCTATGGCAATGCCACCCCTCAGTGTCGCTTCAGTCCCCCATTGGTGTGCTGAGGTGGGAATTTGGGAAGGCACGGCTCGTCTGGAAGAGGGTCATGGGAGAACACTGAGTCCTCTCCCGAGGAGCATGTGGAGCTGCGGGTGTCCGGGAAGCCGGGGGAATACTGATCCAGCGGCATGGAGAGGTCCAGGTACTCCTGAGAGGGATGAAGGGCGAGGATGGGCTCCGGATGGGATTGAGCATCCCATGGGGAGCACCCAGCCCCGGCACCGCGGTGCCTCTCCTACCTGGTTGGAGGTCATGGCCACGATCCTGTCCAGGTCTTCCACCAACTGCTTGAAGGTGGGTCTCTGGGATGGGACGGCGTGCCAGCAATCCCGCATCATCATGTACCTGCGGGCAGAGGGAGGCGAGGGATGAGCATGGGGACCCCCCCATGGGAGTGGGGCAGCACCCAGGAATGGCCACTGGGAGCCTATGGCCAGGAAAGGCGTTATTCCAGGGATATAGGGCTAATGCCCTGCATGGAAGGAAGGGACCTCCTGGCTGCAGGGATGCTTTGGGAGGAGGATGCTCAGGGAGCTGGGCTAATCCCTGCTCCAGGATCATCATGGGATCCTATCCTGCAAGAAGGAATGGAGGGAGCTGTTGATTGAAGAGAAGACTTTGGGGAGACCTTAGAGCAGCTCCAGTGCCTAAAGGGGCTACAGGAAACCTGGAGAGGAGCTTTGGACAAGGGATGTAGGGACAGGACAAGGGGAATGGCTTTAACCTGCCAGAGGGGAGATTGGGATGTAGATAGGGCTTGGAGCAAGCTGCTCTAGTGGAAGCTGTCCCTGCCCATAGCAGGGATGGGAGCTGGATGAGCCCTGGGACCGCCGCGGCCCCATTCCCTGCCCCGCTCCGCACTCACAGCTCGTTGGTGCAGTTGCTGGGCTTGTCCATCCTGTGCCCTTCCTTCAGCAGCTTGAAGAGCTCCTCCACGGGCACGCCGGGGTAGGGCGAGCCACCCAGGGTGAAGATCTCCCACAGCAGCACGCCAAAGGACCACCTACACAGGGGAAGCACAGGGGATGCTGGAGCATCCATAGGGCCGGCATCCCCCCTTTGGGTACGGTTACAAGCTCATCTGCTTGAGTGCTTCCCGCTGCACCACTGCCTTTGGGTCCCTGTCCCCCTGTCCCATCCCACGTCCCACGTTGCTACTCACACATCGCTCTGGTGTGTGTATATTCGGTCAAACAGAGCCTCTGGGGCCATCCACTTCACTGGCAGGCGACCCTGGAGCACAGGAAAGCTTCACATCAGCTCTGTGCTGACAGGGATGGGGACAGGGATGCAGCCCTGCGTGCCCATGGCATCACCGGCACTGGATGGAGCATCCCTGGCACACAGAGCACCTCTGGATTCACCCAGCCTGGTGCAGCCTTCACCCAACACTCACATTCGTGGTCTTCTTGTAGTAATCGATGTGGTGGATGTCACGGGCCAGGCCGAAGTCAGCGATCTTCATCACGTTATCCTCGGTCACCAGCACATTCCTGGCCGCCAGATCCCTGTGGATGCACTGACCAAGCACAGGGACATCAGCAGGTCCCCAAGGATGGGTCCCCACCATGCTTGGAGGGCAGGCTGCATCCCGAGCCCCACATCCCATCGGGATGCTCCTCACCTTCTTGGAGGCCAGGTACTCCATGCCCCGGGCCACTTGGTAGGCACAGGAGACCAGGTCCTTGAAGGAGAGCTGCTCCTCAGGGACACGGGTGGGATTATAGCAGTATTCCATGCCCGGGGGCCGCCGCGCCTGCAGGTACTCCCGCAGGTTGCCCTTGCTGGCGTACTCCACGATCACATAGAGGGGTCCTACGGTGGGATGAGAGGCTGGATCATGGAGTAGGAGCTCCGGGCCCTGCGGATGCAGGGAGAGCCCCTTCCCAGCCTCACCGTCCTGCGTGCAGGCTCCCAGCAGGTTGATGATGTTCTTGTGCTTGCCGATCATCTTCATCATTTCCATCTCGGAGATGAGGTCGGACAGGTCCTTCTCTGTGGCATCGGCTAAAGCGGAGAAGGCAGAGGTTGGTTGGGGGGGTTGGATGTGGGTACCCCCATACTGCAGCGTGGTACCCGGATCCCCCTTCTGACCACCACTTACACTTGAGCATCTTCACAGCCACCTTGGTCACACGGTTTGGTTTGTCCTTGTCGAGGCCAATGGCTTCTGCCAGCACGACCTGCCCGAAGCATCCTTCTCCCAGCGGCTTGCCCAGGATCAGCCTGGCAGCAGGAGAGATTCCAACGTGGGCACATGGCAAAGCGCATCCCCGGTGCCACCAACACCAGCTCGGCTGCTCCGGCAGCGCATCCCATGGCACGGATGGGTCCTCACCTATCCCGTGGCAGCTCCCAGCGCGGGTCCTCGGGGAGCTCGTACTCGGAGACGCCGGCCAGCATGGGGGTGCCGCTGGAGGAGAGGCGCGAGGGCCGGACCAGCATCACACCCGAGTTCATGGAGGAGCTGGAGTCGGCCGAGACCTGCGGTGGGACCGTGGGTTACCTTCACGCTGCATCCGCTGCCCCCATGCCAAAGGATGCTGAGCCAGGGGCCTCCCACCCCAACCCCTGCCTGCAGCCCCCTGCCTGCAGCCCCCTGCCCGCAGCCCCCTGCCCGCACGTGCTGCTGCCACGCTGGGTCCAGACTAAGCTATAATTCATTCCCAGCTACTGATTTCCAGGCTGAGAGCATTGGGGATGCTCAGCCTGGAGAAGAGAAGGCTGCGTGGAGACCTCAGAGCAGCTTCCAGGGTCTGAAGGGGGCTGCAAGGATGCTGGAGAGGGACTCTTCATCAGGGACTGTAGTGATAGGACCAGGGGTGATGGGTTCAGACTGAAACAGGGGAAGATCAGGTTGGATGTAAGCAAGAAGTTCTTTACTCTGAGGGTGCTGAGGTGCTGGCACACGGTGCCTGGAGAAGTGAATGCTCCATCCCTGGCAGTGTTCAAGGCCAGGTTGGACAGAGCCTTGGGAGACATGGTCTAGTGTGAGGCATCCCTGCCCATGGCAGGGGGTTGGAACTGGATGACCTTAAGGCCCTTTCCAACCCAAACCATTCCATGATTCTATAACATTAAGCTGCTGTAAATCCTTCTCCTCCTCTCCTCACCCTCGCTGAGCCGTGCTAAGGGCTCCCTGTGCATCCCCTCTGCTTGGGGGATATCCATGGATGTCCCCCCTATCCCGCACCACGATGGGCACCAAGCCGAGAGGGTGGCCGAGCTCACACAGCGCTGGGTCTCCCCAGGAAGGGGCAGTAGGTGCAAACAAACCCCCTCTCTACTTTCTGTTACCTGTCTGCGCAGGGGGATGCTCTTGGCCAGCTTGTGCACGGCCAGCTGGCTGTTGAAGTCCGTCTTCTTGGTGGTGCTCTTCATCTTGTAGATGATGATGGTCACCACCATGCAGGAGATGAGGAAGGCCCCGGTGCAGTAAATGATGATCTCCAGGTACAGGGGGGACGTCATCATAGCCGGGGTGTCTTCAATAGCTGGGCCGGTGTGAACAGGGCGTTAGCATCCATGAGCCCCCCTGGTTCTGCATTGCTGGAGCCTCGGTGCAGCGTGTGGCAGGGACCAGGGGGTGTCACCCATCCCGGAGGGATGGCGCAGTGCAGCATCCCGGGAATGGGCCCCTTTCCCAGTGCTCTGCATCCGCTCAGAGCTCAAGTCCTGGCCGTGGTGGGATGGGGAGTGACCCGGGGCAGAGCAGCCAGAAGCACCTCCAGGTGGGACCCATCCATGGGGCAGCCCCCGCTTTGCTGGACACATCAGAGCCATGCACAGCTCCAAAGGGCTGCACGGTCCAGCCCACAAACAGGGATGGATCTGCACCCCCCAACCTGATCTCCCCCCCCCAAGAACAGAGCCTCAGAGAGAGGTGTAAGAGGGGGTGAAGATTCCGGTCCCATCTCTGAGCACACCCGGCTGGAAAACAGCGCCTGATAACAGGGAAAGTTTTGGGCTGGGAAGCACCAACCACACAGCATCCCAAAAACTTTCCCGGGTGCGGTTATCAGGCTTTGGTCTGTGCATTGATGCTTGAGGAGCAGCATCAATGGGGACACAGGGGCACAGCAGAAGCGATACACAGAGCCCCGCATGGGTCCTGTGCTGCAGGGCAAGGCAGGGAGCACCCCAAAACCTTGCCCTGGGTACGGGACCCTCCTGCTCCAATGGAGCAGCCTCTGGTTAAGCACCGGGGTATGCATCAACAGGGCCAGGGAGAGAGCAGGGGGCAGACCCCAATGGGGGTACACAGTGGGGGGATGCGCATCTCATCCCGCTCCGGCTGCAGGGATCATTCCCGCAGCTCAGTGCATGGGGGGGACCGGGATGTGCTCTCTCCCGGACCACGATGCATACATTGGAAAGGAGGGAGGAAAGGGAAAGGAAGAGGAGTATATACCTTCGAGAACTGTCAACCATGCAGAGTGATGGGAGATCCCAATAGAATTACCCGCCAAACATGTATACTCCCCAGCATCCTCAAATGAGACATTCCTTAAGTGAAGGACTTCCATTTCTTTGTCTGTCGTGTTAACGCCAGCCGTCTAGAGGGAAAAATGGAAGCAAAAAACGGAGAAGCAAAGACCATGAGATCCTATGGGAAGGAGGCCAGAGAGGAGGGAGAGCCCAGACTCATTTGCCAGACCCCCGGGAGCAGACAGAGACCAACTGCAGACCTGCTAAAGAGACCCTCGGGATGACCACTCATCCAGGCGGACCTAAGGAGATGCTGGTTAAAAACCCTTCACCAAACTGAGTGTCCTGCCCATCTGAACATGCTGGCAATGGGCTGCATGGAGAAATGAACCCCAGGCAGAGGCGGCGGGGTGACTTGGACAACATGGGGAGGCAAGAGGATGGAGACGGGAGGATGGAGACAACAAAGATAGAGGCAACAAGGATGGGGACAGGAGGATGGAGACAACAAGGATAGAGACAGCAAGGATGGAGACCGGAGGATGGAGACAACAAGGGCAGAGACAGCAAGGATGGAGATGGGAGGATGGAGATGGGAAGATGGAGACAACAAGGATAGAGACAACAAGGATGGAGACGGGAGGATGGAGACAACAAAGAGGCAACAAGGATGGAGACGGGAGGATGGAGACAACAAGGATGGAGACGGAAGGATGGAGACAACAAAGATAGAGGCAACAAGGATGGAGACGGGAGGATGGAGACAACAAGGATAGAGACAACAAGGATGGAGACGGAAGGATGGAGATGGGAAGATGGAGACAACAAGGATAGAGACAACAAGGATGGAGATGGGAGGATGGAGATGGGAAGATGGAGACAACAAGGATGGAGACGGGAGGATGGAAACAAGGAGGACAGAGACAGGAGGATGGAGACAAGAAGGATGGAAGCAACGAGGATGGAGACAAGGAAGATGGAGACAACAAGGATGGAGATGGCGGGATGGAGACAAGGAGGATGGAGACAAGGATGGAGATGGGAGGATGGAGACAAGGAGGATGGAGACAAGGATGGAGACAACAAGGATGGAGATGGGAGGATGGAGACAAGGAGGACAGAGACAGGAGGATGGAGACAAGAAGGATGGAGGCAATGAGGATGGAGACAAGGAGGATGGAGACGGCAGGATGGAGACAGGAGAGCAGCACGTATTGGGGACACAGCACCACGTTGTTCCCATCCACATACAGATGGGTGCCGGGGCCGGGTGCGCGCTGGCACCACATCAGCACCACAAGGACCGGTGCTCAGTGGTGCCGGATCCACCAGGCGCCTGGGGTGGGAAACAAACAGGAGGGACATGAGGACACACACAGAGGGCACAACCCCAGCCGGCCCCACTGAGGATTTTTCCATGGCTTGTGGCACCAGGAACAGCAGAAACAAGAGAGCCCAGAGGTCTGTTCTCCACCGCTGATGGTCCGAGGAAACACCCCAGGGGTGTTCTCCCCATTACCTTGTGCCCGAGGCCTGGTGACCGTGAGCCACGCAGACTGGTTGGCCTCGCCAATATAATTGGAAACCTTACAAACATACTCCCCGCTCTCCGCCTCTGTCACATTATACAGGGTCAGCACCTCCGCATCAGAGCTATTAATCCCCGAGTGCTGGAACAGACCAACAACATGGAATCACATTGATGCTGGGAGCACCGGCAGCGGGGAAGGGATGGGGATGAACACGGGATGCAGGAGCAGACGTGGGGCTGTGACCATCCTGCTCCACGTCTGGGGATGCTGGTGTGCGCGCTGCGAGCATCACTGCTGCGGTGCAGAGGGAGCAGCTCCCATTGGGATGGAGCAGGGGCTCAGCTCCCTGCATCCAACCCCACGCATTGCCCAGGGTCGCCCACCCAGCCCCATGGTGGGACCTCGGCACAGAGCCTGGTGGTAGCTCTGGGGCTCCTGCTGCCCAACGGTGGTCCCTAAGCATCCCACAGGGCCAGCGAGGCTGCGGGGATGCGGGATGGAGCATCCCGGCGTGCGGCTTTACCTTCAGGATCTGGACATAGGGCAGGTTGTCGGGACCGATCTTGCTGCCGTTGACCTCAATGTGCTTCAGCCACTGGATGTGGGGCTGGGGGTCGCTGTAGACCTTGCAGACAAACTCCACGTTGCTGCCCAGGGCCACTGTCTTGTTGGCAGGCAGCCCTGCCTGCAGGATGGGCCGGTGCGGGGACCGCTCTGCGGGATGCAGGGGCACGGCGCACCTCATGATGGGGCTCGGGATGCTCAGCCACCCCCATTGCGCTATGAGGAACCCCAGCTATGGGATAGGTGAAATCCTGGTGCGGGGACAGGATTGTACCTATTTTAGGGGGGTGAGAGGTCAAACAAACCTACGGAGGGCCCCGGCTGTTAACAAAGAGGCTGCCACTGTGGTGAGTCAGCATTAACAAACCCCTTTGTTCACCTCGCTGGCTGTTCCCTTCGGTTTGCTCAGTGTAATCAAATTAAATCACATTTTTAATGGTTCATTTACTGGCATTTAGAGCAGCTCCACATGTGGAACTGCTCAGACCAGCCTTCCCAGCTGGGAATTATGGCTAATAAGGCGATTAGAACAAGTTGCTGTCTGGTCTATGGAATTATTTCCACCACAATTAAAAACCCCAAACTGAACCTCCTCATCCCCATCCCTGCAGCACCCGCATCCGCTGGGAATGGTGGGATAGAGGGGACCACGTGCTCCTCACCCACGACATCCAGCTGGTACGTGTGGTTGATGCTCCCGTATTTGTTCTCCACAATGCACGTGTAGTTGCCTTTATCGGATGGCACCACTGAGTCCATGATGATGCTCCAGGTCGCGTAGCGGACCTGGGGATACAGGGATGGCCATAGGTCACATCCAAAGCTGCAGCACATGAGTCCTCATCCCCATCCATACCAGAGCTGGCTCAGCCCCCCGACATGGGCAGGACATAAATCCCCCTTTGAGGTCACCTTTCCCCTTTCCTAGAGGGACCGTAATCGCTCCCAGCTGTCCCGGGACAGCCTGGCCATGGAGCCAACTGCACAGGGAGCAGATGTTGGGATCGGAGCGCGATGGGCACAGGGACATCCCTTTGGGGCGCCCCAGTGCATGGGGGGAGCAGACAATGCGTGTCTGTTCCCACCGCGCTTCCCAGCTGGCTCCGGGCTCGGATCAGTGCTGCTCCCCATTGCCAGCCCCGGGATGATCACTGCGACCAGGTACACTCCCTTTGGGATGGATCCCAGTGGCTTGGCTGGGGGTGCTCCCTGAGTTCCAGTGACTATGGGCACAGGGACAGTTTTCCCGCTCCCTGCGGCTGCATTCTTCACTCCCAGCTGGAATCTGGTTGTTTCCACATTTCAGCCCCATTAGCTATCCAGGGCACTGCTGTCACCATACAGGAAGCCATGGTGCTGCCAGCAACCCCACTGTGAGCCCATGGCCCTCCGCAGGATGTGCTGCATGGAGCTGTGACGTGGCCACATTCCTGATGCATATCCCTGGCACGGGAGCCCCGGGCAGGAATCTGGGATGGAGAAAGGGGATGTGCTCCCTTGTGGGGTCACCAGGGGGGTCTCTGCGCTGGAGCTGCAGCCCTGGGTCATGGCATGGCCAGGGACACCTCACACTGGACCAGGTTATCCCAAACCCCATCCATGGGATGCTGCCCCCGCTGGTACCTTGTACCCGCCGATGCGGTGGTCGGGTTTGAACTCTTTGCCGTTCTTCAGCCAGCGCAGCGTGGGGTTGGGGGTCCCGCTCGATGGACACTTGAACTTCACTGTCTTGGCAGCGGGGACGGCGTGGAGCTTCTTCTCCATCTTCTCCGGATAGGTCCAATAGGGAGCGATGGCCTCTGGGGAGCAGAGCGGGGGGCTCAGCGCCCATTGATACCCACAGGCAGCTCTGGGGTTCTGCTCATGGTTTAATGCTATCCAGGAGTCACAGGGCCCTTTCTTTGCTCAGCATGCATGGCTGCAGTAGCGGTTATGCCATAGCCCTGCCTGCGCATCCCCTTGCTCTGACCAGGCTGCTTTCCCCACGCCCTCACCACCACTGGGTGCCCTGTGCTGCAGCAGGAGCCGCTGCCCTCCCCGCTGCATCCTCCATCCCTAGGTGATGCTTTCAAGCATGCCCAGCTTCCCCTTGCTCCCCACCAATGCAGCTCCAGGGGCAAACCCATCCCGCACGTACGGTTCGGCTTGGTGTTATCCGCCTCCTTCTCCTCCGAAGAGGAATCATCTTCATCATCATCATCCTCCGCGGAGGGGAGCGCGTCTGCAAGAGAAGAGATGCTCGGTTGAGCACCCGTGCACGGACCCTTCCCGAGCGGGGCCGGAGCATCGTGGGGCGGTGATGCAGTGCTCAGCAGGGATGTGCAGGGATCACACTGTGCACGTCCCCAGCACCCACAGCCCCACAACCCCTTTGCCCGGAGGTGATTTCAGAGCTCCACAGTGTGCCCAAGCACAGCTCCTCGCCCCACGCCACCAACCCATGCGGACAGCAGCTGAGACCCCTTGTGCACAGAACAAGCCTCGGCGCGCACCTCCTGCTCCATCAACACCAACACAGACCTCAGCCCCATGCAGAATAACACTCAACAACCTCCAGTGCTTCTCCCTGTGCCGCAGCAGATGGGGGGGGGTCACCAATATCTCTTCTGGGCACCCCAAATCCGCCCTAACTCACCGTGCAGATCCATTTGGCCGGTGCATGCAAAGGATGCGCGGATGCAGCCCGCTCCTTGCTCCACAGCCCGGCCCCGGGGCTGCCCCTTTCCCTGCGCTACGAACCTGAGACGTTGACGGAGAAGAAGGTGGTCTCGCTTCCCGAGGGGCTGTTGGTCATGCAGGCATAGAGCCCCGAGTCCTCGGGCACCGCATCCCTGACCTCTACCTCCTCCCCGGTGATGCGGGTCCGGTTGTTCTCGCTGAGCTGGATGCCGTCGCGCACCCAGTTGATGCTCTGGACGTCATCCCTCAGCTGGCAGCGCAGCTGGAGGAGGTCGCCGGGATGCGCGGAGTAGGATTCCACTTCGATTTTGGCTTTGGGCAGAGCTGGAGGCATTAGGAGAGAGAAAGGAGAGAAAAGAAAAGGAGAAAGGAGATAGAGACCAAAGGAAACCATGCTGCTGTTAAGGAGGCAACGTGCGCTGCTGGGATGCTCCGGTGCTGCCCCGAGCAGGGCAGCTGATGGCAGTGGCTGCAGAGCGGAGGGGATGGGAGGCAGCGGCTGCTTCACCCCGTATAGGACCCATTCGGGTGCTGGGCAGTTCTAAAGCACCCGCACAGCCCTGCGTCTCATAAGCACATAAGCATGGGTCACAGCAAGGGGCTGAGATAGGGGCAGTCGGAGACACCTCAAGCTGCTTGGGCAGGACCAGCCTCTCCCAGGAGCATCCCAAATCCCTGCTCGGCTCTGCCACCGTGCAGAGACCCCGGGACCCCCAGCACCACGAGCGGGGCAGCAGCGAAGCGGGGGCCAGGGTCCCCATGGCACCACCGGGACCCTCGCTGTGGTTATTAGAGCAGGGGCTGCGGCAGGACAGAGGGCAGGGAGCAAGAGTGGTGGCATGGGAAGGGTCAGCCCAGGGAGCTCCAGTGGAACAGATGCCGGGCACGGCATTCCCCAGGCAGGGAATGCCGCAGCTGCTCCCGACATGACACGTGTGAGCAGCACAAAGGTCCTTTCTCTCCATCCCACTGCTGCCTCATCTCATCTCCTGACCCTGCTTGTGCAGACGCTGGCTCTGTCCTCAAGCGCTGCTCTTCCACCCTCCATGGTGGTGCCTGAGCTGCTCTCCCCTTCCCAGCCTTGATCCAGGTTTCCAACCATCTCCTCCAACTGCATTTGGGAGAGGATGGGTTTGGGCTGTTGCAGCTCCACAGGTGCAGAGGCTCCATGTGATGCAGCGTAAACATCATCCCGGGATGATGTGCATGGCTCCATGTCCTCAGTGCTCCGCTCTGGGATGGTGGCAGGGAATAGCCGGCCAGTCGGGACGCAGGGACATGGCCGAAGCTCTCCACAGCTCAACTGCTCTGAACCACGACGATCCCGAGTGGAGGCTGGAAAACAGCTTGGAAAGGTTCAAACTTCAGCTGATGGGTGTCTCAAGGGGTGCTCGGTGGGCAGACAGCCTGCAAGCACCGTGCTGCATCCATGGGGGAAAGGGCAAAGCCACAGCTTGCCCTTGGGAACCAGCATCCCAGTGCAGAACTAACCCACGGCATCACCCTCACCCCTTGGTGCCCACTGAGCCAGACAAGCACAACCTCTTCTCCCTGGTGCACCCCTGAGCAGCCATGGGGCAGCTCATCCTGCACTAAACAGCCCCGGAGCCGAAGCAGTGCAGGCAGCAGGTGCAGGCAGGGAGTGCAGGCAGGGAGTGCTCTGCTCCTCCCAGCAGCTCCCTGCTGCCAAACCCAAAAGCTGAGCTCTCCATCGTGACCTGTGCTTCGCTTTCTGGCCACTTCTTGTTTCCTTGTGCTGATGAGAAGCTTCATGGGGAAAACACCCACAAGCGGCTTCAGAATTCCTCCTTTTCCTCTTGCTTAGCACTGCAAGGAAGCATTCGCTTTCCTCTGCCGCTACAGCCCCAAAAGAGGGCTCCGGATCCATCAGGAAGAGGTTATGAAGCGTTTCAACACGGAAGATGAAGCCTGGTGGGGGTCCCATAGGCGCAGGGGGAAGGGGATGGCTTTGCAGTGCTGTTTGCCCCCGGGGTCGGGCACTTGCAGTCGCTGTGATTTGTGTTTCAAGCCATCAGTCACAGGCTTCCTCCAGCACACGCAGTGTCCCATCGCCGCCGGTCCGGGCACCACGGGACCCGGTACTCAGCGTCCTCCTGCCCGTCCCCATCCCCTTCTGGAGCAGAGCAAGGTCAGCGAGCGATAAGAGCCACGAGAACCCAAACCAACGCGAAACGTGGAGCCGCAGCCGCAGCCTTATCTGCCCTTATCGCGCTGCCTCCATTCCCTCTGCGCTCGGCTCTGCCCTTCCCACACACCGGCACATTCCTTATGGAGCACAACAACCTGCAGAAGGTGGCTGGAGCTGCCGAGGGCCATCCCTAAGCGCAAATACCCCCGTTGCTTGTCCCCAGCCATGGACAGATCCAGGCTCCCATCACCAGGGTGGACCTGCATGGTCCCACCAACATCAACCGAACTCACACCATGCCCAGATCAGTTCGATCCCAAAACACTGCTGGGAGGTACAAAGGTCTTTGGAGGGAGGGAAAACTCCATCCCACCCCAGTCCAATGCCAGGGAGGCAGCGCCATAGCTCAAACGGGTCCCTTCCCATGGGCACAGCATCACATAGGACCCCATGCAAGTGCCACCAAACCCTGCCGGCGTGTGGCCAGATCCCCTTTCAAAGGCAGCAGCCCCTTCCCCCAGCCACATCAGGGGCTGTTTTGCATTAACAGCATGACCGGGGCTGTGTGGAGAGTGATGGACGGGAGAGGGGAGGCAGAGGGCAGGGCAGGATCCTGCCCTTTGGTAACCCACAGCACATCTCTGGCACTGTGGGATGAGGCGGAAAACGCGGCATGGTGGGAACGGCCCCAGAAGGAATTCACAGGCTAATGAGCGTGTCCAGGTTAACTCACCCAGCCAGCACAGGCTTCGATGTGGCCCTGGCACCGGGATGGCACACGCATCCCATTGGAATCGCAGCACCCGGAGCAGCGTGGCTCCAGGATACCCTTACCCGTGTTACCAACTCCATGCACCTTCATTAGGGTGAGCCCATTGGATCATTGGGCTCCATCAGCCTGAACATCCAGGTTAGACACAGCCTTGGGTGACAGTGTGAGGTATCCCTGCCCATGGCAGGGGTTGGAACTGGACGATCCTAAGGTCCTTTCAAACCCAAACCATTCCATTGTCCTATTATTAACTCTTCCTTGTGTTCCGCTCCTTTGTAACCCAAACCATGGCCCAGGCACAGCCCCCTGAGAGCAAGCAGGGCAACAGGGAGGGCAGCAAACAACACACCCGCCCCAAAGGAAGCAGCAAAACACACGTTCGAACCGAACTCTCTGCTGTTTGCTCCCTGTTTAACTTAAACTCTTTGGGATGGGGACAGCACCAGCTTCCCGCCTGGATCCCATCCCATCCCCGTGCAGTTTACAGCCCAGAAAAGCACCATCCAGAGCAGCCCGTGCTGGCTTTACGACCTTATCCCAGCTTTGAAATGGAACCGAGAGTGGAGCCGAGCCTGGTGAGCACCGGCCAGATGGGAAGTGTCACCGGGCGCCTATAACTGTCACCGAGCGGTCCCCGGTGGGGATAACGGGATGGGGACAGCCCTGGGGAAGGGAGGGCACTGATTCGCCTTCCTCCCCATCCCCGGTGCCCCCCATCCCATGCACACACAGCCCAGCCCGCAGCCGGCGATGCCAATGCCGATGGGAATGGCAATAAAGCAGCCAACAAAGCGGTGCAGGGACAATGCGGGCGGGGGGCGAGGGGCCGCCGGTTGCCCTGGAGACCCCAGCGGGGCTTTCCAAAGGTATTTCCTGAGGAGAAAGCACACACATGCCCGGCAGCCCCGCTAATCCCAACAGGAAGCGCTTTACCGGGATGTGGGGATTGGTTTCTTTCTTATTTAAAATGGTCTTCACCCCCCCCCCCTCCAACCCCAGCCCAGGCTGCAATGGAAGGGGATGTCCCCAACGGCATCCCTGCATCCCGGGGTGATGCATATCCCTGATTCCCGTTCCATAGGATGGGGGAGCTGCAGAAGCAAGAATCAGGGGGGATTCCCGCAGCAGCATCCCTGCATCCTGGGGTGATGCACATCCCTGATTCCTGTTCCATAGGATGGGGGAGCTGCAGAAGCAAGAATCAGGGGGGATTCCCGCAGCAGCATCCCTGCATCCTGGGGTGATGCATATCCCTGATTCCCGTTCCATAGGATGGGGGAGCTGCAGAAGCAAGAATCAGGGGGAATGCCCACAGCAGCATCCCTGCATCCCGGGGTGATGCACATCCCTTCCATAGGACGGGAGAGCCCCATAAGGGGCTCAAGGAACCACCAGCTCTTCCTAATGAAGCTATATTGGGGTGTTGAGGCAGGTTATCACCCTGGATGCCGGGAGATGGGGACTGATGCACTGCTCCATGCATCCCACTCTTCCCAGCCCATGCCAAGGGAAGCAGCACTTCATTAACAGCCGTGTTGCTCCTTTGCAAAGCTGTCAGCGTAAACCCACCCCTTTCCCCCCGGGGCAGCCACACTCAATGCTCTGCATCACTCAAAGCACCCGGAGCAGGACCTGGGGGCACAAGGACCCTCAGGCCTGGGGTACCCCAAGCAGGTCCTGCCCATCCTGGGGGCACAGCGAACACCTCCATTGACACATGTGCCGATGGCTTTTTGCCTCCCTACGGTGCCCCACACATGGGGGGGCTCAATAGGCAGCCCCCAGCCCCACAGATGCCCCCTCATGGGGCAGCTCCAAAGCACTGCTGCTTATCCCAAAGATTCCTATTTCCTTTTTTCCTCCTCAATCAAGGGCTGGAGCGGCAGCATCCGAGTGGAAAGGCGGGAGGTGGGAACAATGCCCGCTCGACAGGCTGGGAGGGGAAGGGCAGCAGCGCCATGGCCCAGAGGACATGGAGATGGCCCTGCAATTGGGGTCTGGGGATGGTGCCCCCCCCCATGCTCCAGTAACAACCCTGGGCTGCTGCCATCAAGTGGCTTCATGGCTTGGCCATCTCTTTGCTGTGTGATGGGCTCCAAACCTGATCCCTTGGGAATCCACTGGGAGACACCCAGAGGGAAAAGAAGGAATGGACAGCATGGAAATGGGGAGCAGGGGAACAAAACCCATCTGGGGACAAGCCAAGCCCCTCGCTTTGCCACCTCCAGGGATGCTGCGGCTGCTGCCAGCGTGTCCCAGGCCATAGCTGGACCAAAGAGCCCCAAATCTCTTTGGGGCTGGGGTGCAGGTTACGGTGCCCCCCTTCCAGCTCCCCATAGAAACCTGCTTTGCACCCCCGGGCAGGGATGGGGCAGCCCCATAGCATGGAAATGCCTGAGCAGCAGCAGCAGGGAGGACAATAGCAGACAGGGAGAGAGGAACAAAATCCCCTCGGCAATTTCGTGCAGGTTTCTATTTAACCTGGAGACAAAGAGGGGCTTTGTGAGGAGGGCGCGGGAGGCTGCGCATGGAAGTTCCTTGGCTTTTCCCCTTATCCCGGCTTTTTTACCACCTCCACATTTAGGTGCCCATAAACCGCAGCGAGCGCCCGTTAATGGGTGATTTGCTGCAAGGTTTTGCGCTGATCCCCGAACCCCCAAATCCATGAGGAGAGGAGGGCCCAGGATTCCCGGGATTCCTGGCTCCATGAGATGGAAGTTTGGTGGCCTCAGAACCCATAAACACCCAGGACAGAGTCCGGGTAAGCTGCGGAGTGTGGATGCTCATGGACCAGTGATGCCCTCCACACACCCCATGGGACCCCTATCTCCTGTGGGGTCGGATCTGGCAGCGAGCTGCAAGGTGCCGGCAGCGCCGGCTGCGGATCCTGGCTCCAGGGCAGCTCTTCCCACCCCGCACGTCCTGCTGGGAACATTGTGTTCCCAGCAGCCGGCCCCGGAGCCAAGGGCCGGACTCTGCCCCAGCCGGGCTCCTGCTGTGGCACTAATTGGGCCGCCCTGCTGGGAACCGTGTCTGGAATGGTTTCCAGAGGTTATTGTTAGCCCTGGCATGAGGCTGGCAAGGAACCAGCTCCAACCTCCTCACGCTGCTTCCCAAGTGCTCCAGAGGCTGCAGGGCTCCTGATGCGCCTCAAACCCCAACAGCATTCCCAACGCCATGGTCAACGCTGCCAGTGCCCTAACCACAAACCCCACCAGGAAACCTCTTCCAGGAAGAGCAATCTCCCGAGGAAAACATGTTTACCACTGGCAACCGCGTTGTTGACACAAGCGGGAAGCGAGCGTGCCAATGGAAAACTCTTGGAGATGGTCCCCCCTACGAGCCGGGATGCTCTGCCAAGGCTCCGGATGGATCCGTGACCAAGGGACCTGTGCTCAGACCGGAGCCACCGACCCAGCCACAGCATCGTGACCCCATTCCAGCTGGGATCACACCGATGATGCTGGCTCACCCATGGGACAGGAGCCCCATCCCAAGCCATGATCCGTGAAGGGGCTGTTCACCAGCAACCAGCCTCTGGGGTTTGGTGGGGGGACAAGGGGGAGTGAGCCTCAGGAAGCAAAGCAATCCCCATAGACCAGGCATTCCTGGGTAATTAAAACCAAAAGGCAGGGAGTCAGGAGCTCTGCTTCTCCTCTGCCTCGCCAAGGGGAAGGACCAAAGGCTTTTAACTGCTGGAGCTCTGCTTTGGGGGGGCAGGAGACCCCCCTGAGCCCATCCACAGCTCCTCAATGAGAGGGATGTGCTCTTCATCTCCAGCCCAGTGATGCTGTGCCCGAGCCACCTGCACCAGCCTCAGCTTTGAACCCAGCCCCACGCGAGTTCATTCTCCAGCCAGGAGCGATCCCAAGGGTCTCCATGGGATGCGTTCATCCAGGTGCTGGTACCCTGCTCCCAAATCCTCATCCCCATCAGGACCATCAAGCACAAGGTTTCACACACATCACAGTGCTGTGACAGAGCCCCCAGGGCCTCACATCCTTCTCCAAACCAACACCACCAGGTTTTGCCATTATTTCTCTCCGGGTTTAAAACATCCACGGGGAACACCGGAACTGTGCACACACTCCTTGTGCCCAACAAACTGGGATAACGTGTGCTATGTCCCCGCTGCCAGGTCCTGGGCAGCCATGTGGCACCGTGCTGTGCCATGTGGTGGCACCTCACACCAGCCTCTGCCTCTTCCACATGGGAGACTGGTTATCTTATTGATAAGGGAGGAATGCAAGGGATAAGGGAGCCAGATGCTCCCAGCTGGCATGGCCGTGGTGGGTTGGTTGGGTGCGATGGGTTGGTTGGATATGATGGGTTGGGTGCCCATGGTGGGCTGGATGCCCATGATGGGCTGGGTGCCCATGGTGCATTGGATGCCCACGGTGGGTTGGATGCTCATGGTGCACTGGATGCCCATGATGGGTTGGGTGCCCATGGTGGGTTGGATGCCCATGGTGGGCTGGATGCCCATGGTGGGCTGGATGCCCACGGTGGGTTGGATGCCCATGGTGCGTTGGATCCCCATGGTGGGCTGGATGTGCACGGTGGGTTGGATGCCCATGGTGCATTGGATCCCCATGGTGGGCTGGATGTGCACGGTGGGTTGGATGCCCATCTTACCTTGGTCGGGCAGGGTCGGGGCCGGCCTGGCAGCTGAGAGCGCGGCTGTGACCAGCACAGCCCAAAGGATGAGGCACCTCCAGGTAAACATCCCACTGCTGCGGCTACTGCTCGGCGACTGGGCTCCGCAACAACCACTCCATGGGGACCCCGGGCTGGCCCCGGGGGGGTCTCCGCCGGGTCAGCCCCTCCGAGCTGTGGAGGAGGAGAGCAGAGTGAGGGCAGGGTGAGACGCAGCCCCGCATCCCACCCCTCAGCTCCCCATTGCCGGTGATGCTCCCTGAGCATCCATCCCAGACAGCGGGATGTCCCCATGGAGCATCCCCAGCCTGGAGCGACCCAGCTGCCTGGCAGGGTGAGGTCCTCCTGAATGTGATGAGTTGAGAACGAAAGCGCTGGTGAAGCACAGTCGGGTGCAGGAGAACTTCCCAGAACAGTGGGAGTGATTTTCCAGTTGAAGAAAAGGTTTCTGCTCCCCAATTCCTGCACTTGTTTGTGCCAAGAAGAGGAATTCCCACATTGATCAAAATGACGCAAAGTCCTTGGCCCAAGCCAGCTTCCAGAAATGTCTCTGTTTTCTTTAATCACGCTCAGATGGAAAATGCTCCTCAAATCTCAACAGGTTTTGGATAGGAGAAACATTCCTATGGGGAATGGCCACTTCTCCCCTGCACAAGCAGACCCCTGGCCTCTGCCCTTGCTTCCACATCCGTCCCAAACGACCCAGGATCAGCAGCACCACGCTCCGACCCAAGGTTTCACTGCAGCAAATCCCACATATCCACACCAACACCTGACCTTGTCCATGCCATGGATGGACACAGATCCTGCTGCCAAGCCCGGTGCCCTCCATAGGAACTCTAGGGCATTCCCTATGGAAGCGCTTCCTGGAGCTGAAGGGGTTACCAGTGCTCGCCTCCGCACGCAGATCTCCTTCCATCAACAGCTGTGTTCCCAGTGTTTCGGGAGAAATCCCAGCTTCCAGGGCCAGCGCTGCAATTCTCTCCCATCCCTGCCAGCTCTCACGCTGGGCTCTCCAGCCCACCCATCCCCTTGGTCCCCATCCCTGCTCTGGGCATGGAGGCACCAGAGCCAGGATCAGGCACACGGAGACCAATCCCGGCTATAGGGATATGCTCTCCATGGCCTTTATCCCCCCTTCCCACCACGCCAGGAGCATGGAGCTCTGCCAGAATACGTCCGGGGGGGGAGCCAAAGCTGAGGCCGGAGCCCAGCCGGCTCTGGCCAACTGCTTCCAGCAGCACGGAGCCATGTTCCACCCCCAACACATCTGTGGATGCGGGAGCCTGGGATGGAGATCCCGGTGCTCCTGCTCCCATTGGGCATTGCCGGCGAGATCCCTGCCCAACTCATTGCACAACCCAAGGCCGGGGTGCTGCTGGTGGCGGATGCTCCAGGAGAACACAACGTGAGGGTGTGGATGGGATGGTACCATCCCAAACCCCTCTCCGGAGGCCGGAGCACATCCCTGGGGTGCAGCCATACTCCCGCAGCCCGGTCCGAGCATCCCAAGCTCACCCGGTCCCTGTCGCATTCATCTCATGCTCCCATTCCCAACCTGCGATGGGAAGGAGCTGTCGAAAGCATGGACTGTTCAAACAGTGAGTAACAACGGCAGTGAGTAATGAGCTGCTACTCATCCTCCCCACGCATGGAGCTGCAGTCACCGCATCCCCTGCTCCACAGAGACCCTGCGCTCCCCTTGCCCGAAGCCAGCTTTTCCCTATGGATCATAGGGAGGTTGGAAGGGAACTTAAAGCTCATCCAGCTCCAACTGCTGCCATGGGCAGGGACACTTTCCACTACCGCAGGTTGCTCCAAGCCCCATCCAACCTGGCCTTGGACACTGCCAGGGATGGGGCAGCCACAGCTCCCATTTAACAGCAGTTACTGCTCAGGACCCTCTTCATCCCCAGGAAACCCATTTGGGGGCTCTGGCTACCTCCTCCCTGCCCCAAACACTGTGGCTGGTGAAGCATTGACACAAGCAATGAGACAGGGAAAGCAGCATCCAGGGAACTCCAGCGTTATCTCCAAGTGGAGGAGTTATCGGATGCAACCGGTTCATCGGGGATTGGAAGGGGGAGGTGGAATTCTTCAAGGGGGGGGGGGATATAAAAAGAAATAGGCTCTGGTATTTGTGGCAATTATGTTCTGTCTCTACGTGGTTGTGTTCATCGACAGCACATGCTCCCCGGAACATGCCCTAATGTGGAGCGTCTGCGTGGGCCTCCGAGGGGAGGGATGCAGGGATGGAAGGAGGGAGGGATGGAGGGAAGGAGCCCAGCGCCTCCAGAAGCAGCAGTTCCTGACCAATGAGTCAGTGCTGGCTCGGTGCACAGCAAAGCCCTTCTCCAGATCCAGCTCGGAGCGGGCGCCTTCCAGCTGATTCAGGGGCTCGACAGCAGGATATTTCCATGGCGTATGGATCGCTGGCAGCAAGGAGCTGCCCCGTGTCTGGGAGAGTCACTGGGAGGGAGGGAAGGATGCGAGCCAAGACCCAGCGGCACCACTTGACTGATGCTCAGCTTCCCAGGGCAGAAGGAGGTGGTTATGGCTTTGCTAATAGGCGGACAGGGATGCATCCTGCACACCAAGCACCCTGGGACATAGAACCACAGCACCACAGAATGGTTTGGGTTGGAAAGGACCTTAAGATCATGCAGTTCCAACCTCTGCCATGGGCAGGGACGCCTCACACTACACCATGTCACCCAACCTGGCCTTGACATCCCAGTGTTCAGAGCGATATCCCGGACGCTGAAGGGAAGGGGCAGGACAGACCCTTCCCTCTTTCCGGAGGGATAACGGAGCCCTCTTTTCCCATGGCAATCAGGGAGAGCGCTCCTACCTGCGCCAACCACAGCACGGCTCTGCTCCATGCTCTACAACCTTGACATAGACCCCAACAGGAAACCATGTCCTGGGGAGGACGGATGGCAGCTGGCTCAGGGTGGATCTCCAGCTCCATCCCCGCTGCCCATGGCCCCAGCACACTGCAATTTACTGCTCCGGGGTGGATTCAAACAACTAAAAATGGAAGCAGCAAGAGAGGAGCCAGGAGCTGAAAGTGCCCATTGGAGACCTGCATCCCAGACAGCAATTACACCCACAGAGCCATTCCGGAGCGGTGAGGGACACCCCTGAGGTTGCTGGGGAAGATGCTCTCCTGTGTGTTGAGCAGCAGTCCCATGCAACCTGTACCCTGTATCCCGGGGGACCTCGAGGCTGCACTTTGGTCTCTCCCATGCTGTGAGTCATGGGGCTGAGCTGTCCCAGGGATGTGCCACAAAACGGGACCTTTCCAGGACCTTCCATACTCAGCTTGTGCCAAAGGTTTCTGCACTGAGTGTAGTGGGGAAGCCCCTTCCCATCGCATGGCTCATCCCTGGGAATGCATCCCCAGTGCCAAGAGCTGGTGCTGGAGCTTGGCTGGGGCATCCTAGGATCAGAATCCAGGCTCAGGATGGGGCTTCCCGTGATGCTGTGTCTGTGATGGGGGAAGATGATAGTGGTCGGAACGCAGGGGCCGGGGGGGTCTGCTGGCAGCACCCCCACATCAGAGCAACCCAGAGGCACCAGTAACACAGGAGGCAGGAAAACACCAGGGCAAGGCCAAATCCAACAGGGAGAAGAGTCCTGGGTCTGGAGGAGCCCCTGGTCCAGACCCGCCTGGCGCTGATGCCCTCCAGTACAGAAGGAGACTCAATTTACCCCTGAGGCTCTGCATTGGCAGCCTCCAGGTGCCCTTCCTTGGGGAAGGAGGACATTCCAAAGGCAAAGCTGGTCGGTGACAGGGAGAGAAGCTGCTCCCCTGCCACGGGCTCAGGTCAGGAACCAAGTATTTGCTGAACTCAAAAGCAAACACAACTGCAAATGGAACTATAGGGAGAAACCATAATGCTTAAAGCAGACGCATGCTTGGAAAAATAAATATCCAACTGTGCAGGATACATCCTGCCTTAACCCTTCCCGGCTCACTGCAGTGGGGAGATGGCACACGGGGCAGGAAGGATGGGGAAAGGTCCAGCCTCTCCCTGTATCCCAGTAAAACCAGTTCATTTCCAGAAGCATCCTCAAATTCAGGGATCCCTACCCAAGGGCTTCGTTTTCAGAGTTAGAGCATCCATCGGTACCCAAAAATCTCCACTGGGGTGGTGCTCTGGGAAGGGACTGGTTGAGGACTGGAATACTGGGATGCAACCACTGGGACACAGGTGTAGAGGCTCTTTTCCAGCCTGGGAAGGACTGGATGGGGGTTTCACCCCATTCAGCTCCTCCAGGGAAGGACAAAACAGCAAACACATCCCGAAATGGTCCACTTCCATGCGACAAGCAGAAGGTCCCAAACAGGGGACAAAGGTGGATCACTGGGATGGGACAAGCATCCGCGATGCAGCCCCTTCCAGCAGCTTGGGGGCCAGAGCAGCAGAAACCAGCGGGGGCTGGGGGCAACACAGCTCCTGGTTGAGTTTGTAGGTGGATAAATCCATAGGGAGCTGCAGTTCACACCCGAAACAGCCCAAGCTCCTTCCCAGCGGGAATGAAGCAGGCTCCCTGCGCCCGGAGCTGCTGGATGCACTCATGGGCTACCTCTGCTCCTGCCGTCACCCCGGCGGGGCTGGGACTGTTTATCCTAATCCCTTCAGAGCAACACAAGGCAAAGGCAACCGTGCATGCCAGGCACCGCCGGGATTAGGGGAGGAAGTGCTCCTGTGTGGGGAAAATGGCTGCTGGCCAGAGCAGGGGCTGCGGCGTCCCCGGGCTCGGTCCCTGTGTCCGAGACCCCCATCCCGAGCATCCCAACACCACCATCACCCCATCAGCACCTCCTCTGCCTGCTCACAGACCCCCCGCCCTCGCCCTGCTGGGACCCCGCAGCCGCCGAGCCCGCCTTTATTACCACGGGCCGTTAAGGTTTAAACATTGATGGGGAGGAAGCTGCAGCAGCCACCCGTGACACCGGAGCCACGGGGCAGTGACCCCACTGCTCCCGGTGTATCCCCAAACACGGCCCCGCTCCGTCCTCGCCTCAGGCTCACGGCTCCCATGGGAAAACCAACGACCACCGCAACCCAAAACACCCCACGAAGCCCATCCCGGGGCCAAGGGCTGAGCCCCGACCCAGCAATGACCGGGAATGGCACACGCATTCCCGGCTGCACAGGCACGAATCAGAGCCATTCCCAGAGAGCCGCACGGAGTCGGGATAACAACGAAAAGATTCGGGATAAGGGCGGCTCTGGCAGCCCCCACCTCCCGCAGGCAGCCTGCAAACACAAAGGGAAACACCAGCTCCAGGACCGCGTTATCCCGAGCTCCTCCACCGGAACGCCCCAGGACCCGAAATCTGGAGCAAACCCAAACCCTGCTCCTTTTCCATCTCTTTCTGGAAGCCGCGAGCTTCCCGCTCAGGAACTTTTAGGGAACAAGGGACCAGGCAGCAACCGGAGAGCAGACGCCTGCCTCTGGCCGGGCTCCCCCGCGGCCCGAGGGGCTCTCGGGGCCCTGCCCGCTCGGGGGTCCGGGGCTCGGGGGGACGGCTTCCAGCCCCGTCTCGAACGAGGGACACGCTCGGACCCGCTCCGTTCGAACCGGCCGCTCACCGAGCGGCTCCGACCGCGGCGAGGCTGTAACCGGGGCTCCGCACACGCACAGTGGCCGCCCGCGGCTCCGCGAACCGGAGCCCACCCCCTCGGAGCGCGCCCGCCGTCGAGCCGCGCCGCCACGGGCGATGGGTGCACCCGGGGGCCAAAGGGGGGGATCCGGGAGCAGTCCCCGCCGCCAGCCCCATGGTGCCGAGCAGCCCCGTCCGGAGCGTTTTGTCCGTACTCACCGGAGCCCCTCGGCGGCGCGGTCCCGCCGCTCCCGGGAACAATGGAGGGGGAGCCCCGTCCGGGGCGATCGGCTCAGCCCCGCCGCCGCCGCCGAGCTCACAGCGGCCGCCCCATGACGGGGCCGAGCCCCGAGGTGGCGGCCGGAGGCGCTCCCGGAGCCGCGGCCGCCCCGACGAGCCCCCGCTGCCGCTGCCCGCGCCGCCGCGACCCCGCCGAGCGCCCGCCACCGCCGCACTGAGCCGCTCCCGCACCGCCCCGCCGCCTGCCCCCGGCTCCTCCCCCGCTGCCTCTCACCCTCCTCCTCCTCCTCCTCCTCCTCTTCCTCAGCGGCCTGATGGGGGTTGTAGTCGCCGCCGAGCCGCGGGGCTGAGCCTCCCGGTAACGGGGTTCCGGGGGTCCCCTTCGGACGTTGTCTCCCCGAAAGCAGCCCCGCGGCTCTCGCCTGCGTCCTCCCGCCCTGTTGGTCTCGGAATGGCACCGGGGATGCCTCGGGCACAGGCAGGGATGAAGGCATCCCCTGCACCCCACTGTGCCCCCCACCCGGCCCCCAGCGCAAGGGCAGCAGGGATGGGCAGAGCTGTGAGCAGCCCTGAGCTCCCAACCTGGCCCTTCTGCAGTGCAAGGCCTCAGGGCACCCACTTTCTGTGGGTTGCCAGAGCCGAATCCTTCCCAGGAGCCACCCGGGAATCACCGGCCCCTTCCCAGTGTGTGCATCAGGCGATATCCACCGGGGCTTGGAGCAGGAACACGGCAGCTTGAACACAGAGCACCCCAAAAGCTCCCTATGTGCACATGAACCTCAGGCTCAGCCAGGACCACACTGGGTCCCTGGGCCAGAGGACAAGGTGGGGTATTGCCCCACCAAGATAGCAGCCCACCCCACAGAGCTCCAGCCCATGGGCTCCCCTAAGAGCTCCCCCAAAGCCAGGCTGGCTCTGGGTCACCTCTGGGATTCAGCCTCCATGCAGGGAGCTCAAGCACTCGGGAGTCAGGCTCCAAGTCAGGGCATCCCATGATGAAGACATCTCCAGCTGGCAGCGAGAGACCTGCGCGAGGCAATGTGCAAGTGATTAAGTTATGAGAGGGAAGAGGACAGCCCGAATTAGCCGTGTCAATCACCAGGGCTATATTTGAACCAAATGCTGGGCACCCATCTTCAGAAGCGGCCTCTTGCTGGTCCAGCTCGCCGTGCCAAGATCCGTGGGGTATTTTAATCCCCTGGATGACAGATGTGTGCACAGGGAGAAGGGGGGAAGGTAACGCACCTGCTGGGGTGCTGTGCTCCCAGCAAGCCATGGAAGTGCTTCCATAAGAGCAGAACTGACCATAACCCCTTTGTGATTTGAAAGGGATCGGTCACATCACTGCTGCTCCTTGGGGATGGTTTTCTGCTCGGCTGCATCAGCAGAACGCAGGTTCTGAGGCCTGTATAAGCCAAGGTGGTTGCAAATGGCTGAAAACAGGGAAAACCATCCTGGGAGGTTCAAGGATTCAGCTGCATCCCTGCCCTCAGCATCACATTGGGGCTCAGTGCAGGAGTGACCGCAAGCTGTCACCATCTGGTGGCATAAGTGAAGCATGAGCAGGTCCTCCAGGGTGGACAGGAGCCAAACACTCCCCGTGAGCAGACGGGGGACTGCCCAGTGACATGGATAGAGCTGGAGCTGCCTGCCTGGAGCTGCAGGGATGGGCAGAGGGGGATGTATGGGCAGCAGCTATGGCCCTTCCCCTGGACCGTTTTGAGGCCATGGAGATGCTGATTTCACATCAGCCTGGGCTCGTTTCAGTTTATCTGCAGTTAATCAACAACAGGATCAAGATAACTGCAGCAAAACCTATCTCAAACCCTATGGGCAGCAGGGTTGGGGCAGCTTCTCACATCTGTGTCCTGGGCATGGGGCAGGGTAGAGGGATGCCACAGGGACATGCACCACCCTATGTGCAGCCCTGCACTGGCTCACACATACATATATATATATATCATGTGTGTATATATATATACATGTGTCTATATGACACACATCTATAGCTTGCTTGGCACTGTTGGGCTGCCCACCAGCTCCCAGCCAGACCCACCACGGATCCAATGTGCCCCATCCCCATGGCCCAACATGGGAGCAGCATTGGTGACACTGCTGGCACCAGCACAGCCCATCCAGGCAGGTTTTCCCCCCATCTCCAGAGTGGCTCCAGTGGGAACCAGAGTGTGAAGAGGGGGCACAGAAAGGGCTGAGCTGGAGGAGGAGGGTCCCGGCACAATAGAGCGGCTCCCCCCTGACCTTGCCTTGGCAGTTCAAGATGTGCAGCTCTCCCCTCCTCCCCACTACAAAGCGGCTCTTTTCAGCCCCTTAATTCTGCATTTAGAAAACAAAAGCAGATGCATCTCGTTGAGGTTTGGAGAGGGGGAGGCAGGAGCAAATGCTGCAGAACAAAGAGCTTTCCCTGACAGATCCCACTGACAAAGCCTGTGTCAGCTCCATCTCTCCCTGAAAGGGCCCATCAGGGTGCAGGCTCCTTGCAGGCAGCTGCCGGGATTGCGGCTCGGAGCCCGTGCGAGAGCACACGTGTGCGGTGGCCCCGGGCTTGCACAAGTGTGCACGAGTGAATGGGAATGTCCATCCCTATCGGGAGCCAGCACCGAGGCTGTTCCCGTGCCCATCCCTGCTGCACCATTCCCCATCAGGTTTGCTCAGCAGACACTTCCAGGTGTGTTGTCCGACCTTGGCAAAGCACTTCCCAGCAGTTGGAACATCTGAGTCATGGCTCAGTCCCTATCCCAAGGCCAGTGGTGCGATGCACAGATGCTGTTTGCCTCCATCAGCTCCCATATGGAGCCTACCTCCAGGGCAGGGTCCCAAAGCATTAACTTCCCCAAGGAAGTGCTCAGAGCACCCATTCGGGAGCTGTATCCAGCAAGCCCAGCCAAAGAGAGCCCAGCACCAGAGCAGAACCAACCCATCCATGTAATAAATCTGTTGCTGGGTTTGGTTCCCACCATCACTCCCTGCAGCAGATACAACCCATGGCAGAGGACCTGCTGCCTTCATCCCAAGGGGATGCTTTCTAAGTTGCCCTCGGATACAGGATCACCCATCCTCAGGGAAGAGCCTTCACTGCAGTCTATCTCCTGTAACTTGGCTTCTGCCCCCGAGTGATTTGCAGAGGGAAATTGATGGTGTTTGTTTGACATTGCCCCTCTCACACTGAAGCTGGTGGATGAATGTCACACTGCCCCGAGGCTCTCAGGGCTGGGATGTTTAATAAGCTGTCCCAAGGGACTGCACTGATGCTCTGCTCATCCCAAAGCTGCTCCAGCTCCAGGGAAGCGCCTGCACACCCTGGGATGAAGCAGAACCCATCCCCACATTCACTCCCTACGATGGGAGAGGGCTCTCCAGTGGACAGTGGCTGGTGACATGAAATCAGGATGTCCTGCTGGCTGCTGCTATCTCAAGAACAGGGCAGGGACAAGGCACTGTTGGTTCTCCACCCTGAGAACATCTCCTCCTATCTTTGTATAGGGCCAAAAAGATCCCCATGTGCAGATAAGGATGCTGAAGCTATCAGAGCAGTAACAGCAGCCTCCTCTGGCTGTTATCTTGCCTTAGGAGGAGAAGGAAGGTCCAGATAACAACTGCCTGTACTTTACAGCATTGATAACAACACAGGTCAGATCACTTGAGCAGATCTCTCAGCCCTTGAGGACACATTCATTTATCAACCCCCTGCAGCAGCACCCCTGGGCTCCTCTCCTTACTGAGACCTGGGGACACAGGGACAGGTCCCTGGTGCTGGTGGGATCAAGGCAGCTCCGTATGGACCAGGGCCAAGGATGGTGCTGGCTGCTCTTCCCCCTCACCAGGGCTGGGAGCATCTTGCTTCTTGTTGCTGCAAAGGTTCTGCCACTTGGATAAGCTGCTAATAGAGGATCCCAATGGCAGCTCCTTTCATCAGGACAAAGGCTGTAATTATGTGTCATTACCCACGGGCTAAGATTCCCCCCTCCCATTACCTAAAGCTGTTTTCTTCTTTCAAGCAATACGTGGATATTTATAGTGAGAAAAAGCCACGGAACAAAACAACCCCGGGTGAGGACTTCACCCCTGCAAAGCAAACTCGGTTCGGAGCCTGGGAGGAAGGATGGACCCCAGCAGTTGGGTCCGATGAGTGATGGATCCAATGGATCCACACCCTGGAGCTGCTGGTGCCCTTTAACAGGGAGTTTTCTCCCAGTTCACAGCCTGTTTCCTGTCTAGACAGCGCTGGAGAAGCCGCTGTATTTATAGAGCAGGGCAGAGCTGGTGCCCGCCTGCGCTGCCAAACCCGCATGAGCCCGATGCTGAGGCCGGACGAAGATGCCTCCCACATGCTGGAAACAGGAGGAGGAGGAGGAAGGCAAAGCAAACCACAGGCAGACCCGGAACTCTTTAACCTCCTTCACGTTGCAAACGGCTCCTCCTGCCCTTTCCCTGCTCCTGCAAACAGCCAAGTTGCTCCATCCTTCCCTTTGGGAAGCATCACTCCCGAAGAAGAGCCAGTGCTCCCAAGGGTGTCTTCATCCTGCTGCTGCTCACTGATGAGCTTTAAGCTGGAATAAGCCCCATTTGATTATGTTGATGTTTTTCGAGCTGATTTCCTTCAACACCTTTCCTCACCCTGCCCTGAGCATCCCCATCCTCATCACCACCCTCTGCAGGTCCTCAGAGATCTGGCCAGCCCCCGAGCATGGGGCAGAGCTGCAGCACATGCCCATGGACCAAGGTTTGCTCCCAGCCAAGGGGAAGGAAGCCCTAAAAAGAGTCTCCTGCAGCAGGGACCTCGTATCCCGTATCCAGTGAGGGGTAAGCCCTGACTGCCCCTGGACCCCACTGCTCCATCCATGACCTGCCCTGGCTGGTTTCCTGCTGGCAGCAGCAAGGCCAGGGCTGCTGGATCACGTTTCCCATCACACAGGAATGTAAACTCCGAGCTCAGGGTTGGTTAACCCTCTGGGAGGGACAGCTGAAGGTGCAGCCTGCTCCTGCATCCCTGTGATGCAGCTCCTGCATCCCTGCCCTTGCCTGCAGCATCCCTAAGTGGGCAAGGGAAGGGACTCACCTTAGGGAGGAACCAGCTTAGCACAGTACCTGCAAGCAGAGGTGAAGTAGCCCCAGCTCTCCCTACCCCAACCAGCACGTTACAGCCAGGGGGAGGTGAGGGCTATATATAGAGAGCTGCACAGGTGCATAAAAGCAGCTTAAATTAGACTCTTATTGATTAGCTCCTTGCCCTGCAGGGGTAGGAGGCATCCTCTGGCACGCCACCCAGCAATACTTGGCTTTAAAGCATTTACCTTCCCTCTGCTGTGATTTCCAAGAAGGCTTCAAAGCCTGTGTTAAGTGGTGCTAAAGGACATGGAGCACAGCCTGGCTCTGACAGTGCTCCTGGCTGCATCCCAGGGAGCTGGTGCCCGAAGGATGGGCGCTCCCATCCCTGCTACTGAACCCTGAGGAGGGGATGCGGCCAAGTGATGCGCAAATCCCCTTCGGTCTGCCCTGCCTCTGTGCTGGCAGTGGCAGGGGCTCAGTCCATGGGGAATGAGAGGAACAGAAGCCGAACCGGGTTTCCAGGAAGCTTTCCCTTGATGGATTTATCGGCACGGTGCCGTTTTTGCAGGAGTTCACGCTGGAAACCAGCTGCAGATGCTCTCCTTGGGGGCCGCAGCAATGAGCCCAGATTTACTGCTGCTGCCTCGCTGCATGCGGCTGCACCCAGTGCTCCCATTGCTGCTGCTCATAGACCCCAGGGCTGCCCCTGCCCGGCCGCTGCACTGGGAGTGTGGCCACAACAGCCACCAGGTCCAGGCATGGCCATGGAGCACAAGGATGTCTCTGTGTGAGCCGAGCCCCGTGCCGGGGGCAGAGGTTTTTCCCTGTTGTTCCTTAGAGACCCCAAGGTCAGGCAGTCGCAGGGTTGAATGAGGGGGGCCTTTTGCCTGGGGGTGTCTGTCTGCTCTCAGATAGAGCAAAAACAGCACTGAGAGCTCGGGATGGACTTTCCCTTATTCACCAGGGGGCTAGTGCAGGGTTCCATGGTGGGAAAGCTCCGCTTGAGTGTGAAACTGAGATTTGCAAGATGCTGCTTCTGAGCATCCCTTACCCTCAGCAACCCCCCCTGCGCTGTGGCTCTGCCCAGCCTGAGGCACTCATTGCCCAGCACATTGTGAGGATGGAGCAGTCGTGGTGCCCAATTCTGCCCTATGAGGGTGGCCCTGGTACAGATAGAGGGGTAGGGGTTGCTCTGCCAGCCAGAGCAGGGGCATCCTTCCGTGCTCCCGGTGAGTGATTGGCATGGATTTGCTTTGTCACAGAGCAGGACAGAGCTGGGGTCACTGGTTCTGCTGAGCCACAGAGCTGTGGAGACAAGGCCACCGCGGGTCAGCAGCGGGGCTGCCCCTCACGTCACTCAGCCTGCTGTGCTGAGGGTGTTTGCATGCTGAGGGGCTGCAGCATCTCCTGCTTCCCCCACAGGCAGAGCCCAGCACAGAGCTGAGCCTTTCTCTGCCCAAGCTTTCCCAGAATCACAATGGCTCAGGTTAAAAGGACCTTGAAGCTCATCCATTTCCACCCCCCTGCCATGGGCAGGGTTGTTCCAAGCCCCTGTGTCCAACCTGGCCTTCAACACTGCCAGGGATGGGGCAGCCACAGCTCCTCCGTTCAACCCATCCCAGTGCCCCATCACCCTCACAGGGCAGAACTGCCTAAGAGCTCATCTCAATCTCCCCTGTGGCAAGTTAAAGCCATTCCCCTTGGCCTGTCCCTACAGGCCCTTGTCCAAAGCCCCCAACAGCTCCATCCCCTCCATCACTGCCATCAGCTGCACAGCTGGGAAAGGACAGGCTGGGGAAACTGAGGAGATCAGTGCTGGGATAGGAGATGGTGAGAGAAACAACTCCAGGTTTGGATGGATAAAGCTGCTTTCCTCTCCTGGGACTGCAAAGGGATCCAAGTTTAATCCCTTCCGCCTGATCCCTCTCATTAGACAGAATGTAGTTAATGGGATGCGAGGACCTGCGGAGCTGCTGGTGCTCCAGGGTCAGATCGGAGCACCAACAAGAGGAATCTGGGGGATTTGGTGCCCATGGAGCTTCCGTGTGGAGGGCACATGGGCACAGCAGCAGGAGCTAAATGAGAAGGTGACCCCGTGAGCAGTAAGAGAGGATGTGGGCTGCCCCATAGAGCCCCTCTGTGTGACAGGACAAAGGGTGATGGGTTTAAACTGAAACAGGGGAAGTTCAGGTTGGATTTAAGGAAGTTCTTTACCGTGAGGGTGCTGAGGTGCTGGCACAGGTTGGAACCGAATGAGCTTAAAACTCCCTTCAACCCAAACCAGGCTGTGATGCTGTGATGCCGCCGGGCTGGACCACCTCCTGGGGCTGCACTTAGGGGGGTCCTTGGGGGGGACCGAGCACCCTATCCCCCCTCAATAGACCAAAGGAAAGGGTCTGGACTCCCCGTCCCCTCCCCACCTGTCACCCGCTGGCCCTATTGGAATAAAAGGGCCCATTTATGTGAGGCTGAAGGCACCCCTGCCTGTCCCCGGGAATGCTCCCGGGGTGCCAGCGCCGAAGGCAGCTGTGGTGGGCCTTAGATCTTTATGGCCAGTAAAGGGGTCCGTGGCTAATTTATGCCCCTCCTATAATTTACAGCCTCTTTACAGCTGCTGTAAAATGACCTATAAATCACAGCCAACATCATAGAGCAGAGACAAAGCCCCAGCGCCGTCACCTCCCAGCTGGCCCCGATGGGATGGAGGGGGGCTGAGCCCGTGGCAGGTACATCCACACTGGCATTGGGAGCACCGGTTGGGGTTTATCAGTTGTAGTGTGGAGTTGGTGCATAGAAATACAGACAGATGTATCCACACTGGTGAGCTCGATGGGACAGGGGTCCTGTTGCATCCGCATCCCATGCGCTTGATCCCCTGGCTGCAGGATGAGGGTGGCTGTTCCCTAAGGTGGTGAAGCTCAGAGCAGGCAAAAAGCAGCACTGATCCCACCCTGCTCTCTCCTACAGCAACACACAGGACCCAGCCAGTGGCACTTGCTAGCATCACTCCTCATTTGGGATGCAGGTTCCTGTCCCCCTGTTGCTGCCTTTGGGAACTGTTTGGGATGGATCCTGCTGGAGGCAAAGGAACATGGGGGGGGTTCAGATGGAGAAGAGAAGGCTCAGGGGGACCTGATTGCTCCCTACAACTGCCTGAGAGGAGGATGGAGCCAGGAGGGGCTGGGCTCTGCTCTGGAGGAGCAAGGGATGGGACAAGAGGAAACGGCCTCAAGCTGCACCAGGGCAGGTTTAGATGGAGCTGAGGAACAATTCCTTGCCCAGAGGGTGCTCAGCATTGGAACAGGCTGCCCCGTCCCTGGGAGTGCTCCACACCATGTAGATGACCTCTCAGTGCCATGGGTCAGTGGTGGCCTTGGCAGTGCTTGGGTAACAATTGGAGCTTAAAGCTCTTTCCCAACCTGATTCCATGATTCCATGAGTGCCAGGGGCAGGCACAGCAGGGCCGAGGGTCACCCGGGGTGGGACCGAAGGGGAACGTGGTGGCTTGCGGAGGCTTTGCTGGAAGGGCTGACTCAGGCAGCGATGGGAGGAAGCAGAAACCCCAAAGCCGCGGCATCCGCGCTGGCAGGAGGTGGTTTGTGCTGGGGCTCTTCCCACCGGGGCTCTTGGCTTTGGCTGCTGCTGTTTGCTCATCCCAAAGGATGCAGCGGGGAGCAGAGATGGAGCCGGAGCAGCTCTGCCCTCATCCCACCTCCAGTGTTGGTTTAAACCTCTTCCAACCCCAATGCAGGCTCCTGGTTGTGCCAGGCAATGGATCCCTGGCCCTGGGTCCGTGTCCTCAGCTGACTTCTCTGCCCCATTCCTAAAATCCTGCTCCTCCTCCTTCCCTTGGCTTTAAATAGCGCCCTACTGCTGTGGATATATGTGTATGTATTTATATGCACCAATTACACCCGTGTGCAGGAAAACACAGGTGGTATTTTTAGGTGACAAATATCCCAAAGGGACAATGGCACAAGTTCACATCTGGCCTGTGACAAGCATGGAAGCAGCCGCTTGGCTCCAGATCCCGGCTGCTTTGGGAATGGGAAGGCAGCAGCAAACCTATATGTGCTGTGTGCTCTGCATGTGCTGCATGGCAAAGGTATCCCTGCCATAGCTCCACCAGGGAATCCTACCATGGAGCAAGGAGCTGAGTGTTAAGTGCTGGGTCTTGGGTTATAAATCCCAGTTTAGCCACTCCTGTGTCCCAGTCTTTTAGAGCTGGAAATGGGGCTGCACTGGGCAGGAATCCAGCACAAGGTGCCTAAGGATGATGCCCTCCTCCGTGTGGTTCCATGGCCAGGATGAGGCCCCTCTGCCTTGAGTTACACTGAAGGAAGAAGCGTGCTCAGGGTGCTCATTGCAGGGATGTGCTTTCAGGGCAAAGCTCCTCATTACAAACCATGCTCTGCACTGTAATTTAAGATGAACTCAACTCACACACATCTAATTTGTGGTCAGGGACAGATTTAACCTGCAGGATGGGTGCCAGGAACCTGCCAGCAATGTCTGGACACAGCTTCGCTTGGCTGCAGAGAGGAGCATGGGGTACCAAGGTACCAAATGGGTACCAAATGGGTACCAAATGGGTACCAAACGGGTACCAAGGACAACCCATCTGGCTCTGGAGGAGCCCCACTGCAGCGGGGCTGCAGGCAGGGCTGGCTCAGCCTCTCCTGGGATGCTCCAAGGGGAGGTCCTGCTGCTCTCCTTCCTCATCCCGGTCCAAAATAGGACCATGAAAGAGGGATAAAAAGGGAAAATGATGTCACAGAAGTTACTGGAGGGAGAACCAACAGGCGCGGTGTTGGGAGTGAAGCCACCAGAGGTTTCCAAGCAGCTTTGGCCGAAGCAGTGGACACCCTGCTGCAGCCCCGGCTCTCTGGGCTTTGCACATTGACTCCATTGGGTTGCTTTCACTTTGTTTGGCCTTTTCTGATGAATTATGTAGCAGTTCCTCTCCCCGACAGCTCCGGTACAGGCAGAGCCTGTCAGATGGGTGCTGATGAGCTGCCCTGTGCTGATCGCTGTGCTGGAAGGTCGCTGTTTGCAGCAGCAGAACCTGTTTTCCCTTCTCTGCTTTCTCTCTTGTCAGCAGAGAGCTGAAAACGCTCTTGTTTTGCCCAAGCACGACCCAAATGCTGCATTTCCTTTGCTTTGCACAGCTTCTTGCTCCTGTGGGCACCCAGAAGAGCTCCCATCCCATGGGGTGTCCCATGGGACCCCTCAGCTCTGCGGAGCATCGATAGGATGGGATGCATTGAGCCAAGTGATGCATTATTTACAAGATACAAGGGAAGCAGTTGCTCACACCGCTGCTCCCTTCCCATCACTGTGTTGGGGGGGTTCCGGCTGTGGGATCAGGAACAGCCCAAAGGGAATAGCATAGAAAAGTGAGAAGAGGGTCCCAAGCAGCTGGCATCACCCTGGATGGGAGCCACCCTGCATGGGAAACCATCCAGAGGATGCAGTAGATGCAAGATGCTCTCCTCTGCATCAGGAATCACACACATCAGTGCTGAGGGCTTTGCAGGCAGGAGCTGGGAACTCAGCCTTGAGAAAAGGAGCATCCATGGGCATATTCCCTTCTCAGAAGTGGGAGTGTGGCCATGCGGTCCCCATCCTGCAGGCACTTAGCGCTCTGGCCCTCATCCAGGGAAGCACTTAAGAGCATCTCTCCCTTTAAATACAGGAAATTCATTGGTATGACTTAAAGTGCACGGGTTCACAGATCTGAAGGCACAAGGTCAGTGTGCCTGAGCCTGGGCCTGATGGCATCCCAGCACCGAGGGATGGACATGGGACTGCTTCCCATCATCATCCCCTCATCATCCTCACTCTCACATTGGTTCCCAGGCAAACCTGCGTGCTCCTGGATGCTGCTGCTTCTCACTGTGCCATCTCCTGCCTGCTTTGATTGAAGAGCTCTCCAGCACTTGGCATTTTCTGCCCACAGAGGTACTTAGTCACTGCAATCAAGTCGCTGCTTCGTCTCCTTTTGATTAGCTGCTCTCTGCAAGTCGGTGGGGACCGGGGATGCTGGGGCTCATCAGGCTGCGTGCAGCGCCCTGTGGAGATGCTCCAGAGCCCCCCATAGAGATGCTCCACATCACCCCATAGAGATGCTCCACATCATCCCATAGAGATGCTTCACATCACCCCATAGTGATGCTCCCCATCACCCGCATGCATATTTATGTGAGCGCATTCTCATATGCATTTAAATGTGGACATCTTTAAATGTGCTTTTTATTTAACCCCCCAAGTCTTCCTGTGGATGTTAAATAAGCTGCAGTAGAATAGAATATGGAATATGGAATATAGAATACAAAATATAGAGTATATGATACAGAATATAGTAGAAGATAGAATGCAGAATATAGAATATAGAACACAGAATATAGAAGATAGAATACAGAATATAGAATATAGAATACAGAATACAGAAGCGAGAAGATAGAATACAGAATATAGAATACAGAATACAGAATATAGAATACAGAATATAAAATATAGGATATAGAATGTAGAATAGCTGGTGTCTATTCTACCCATGTCCTGGCTTGCATTGATGCGGTTCTTTCCTGCATCCCTGTTCCCTGCGCAGGGTTGCTTGGAGCGGTGCTGGGACCCTTTGCTGAGCACGGAGCGCATTACCTCAGTAGCACTATTTCCCTTCCTGAGGCCTAATTAGGGTCTGAAATCGAAAGCAGAACGACCCTATTTCCTCTCGCTCAATGGAGCTGCAAGAAGTAGGGAAGGAGCTTCCTGGTTAAACTGCCTGGGTGAGGAATGCAGGCAGGAATGCTGCTGCAGAGCCTTCGGAACCTTGTTTTTCAAGCAGCTTTTCATCGCAGTGAAGTTTGGACACCTAAATAAGGAGCAGGTTTCCCAGCACAATCCTGGCTGCTGCTGTTTGGAGTCGGAAGGGAAGGGGGGGAATTCTTCGGAGCTCTCAATGGGAACGGCTGCGTGCTGATGGCGCTGGAAACCTGAGCCTGGCTGACCAGGAATGTGCTGGCAATGGCATAAAACAAAGGCTGTGCCCTGGGAAGTCCAAAATGATTGAGATGGAAACCTCAGATTGGCTTCAAGAGGGACACTTCACAGCATCCGGCCAGCGGCTCATGCAAAGGGCCATGCAAATCAGCCTGATAAATATGTAGGAGGGTGGGAAGGCAACAAAAGGTGCCTGTTCCTCTGCTGGGATGCTGCAAGTGCCACATTGGATCATGGAAGCGTTTGGGTTGGAAGGGAGCTTAAAGCTCATCCAGCTCCAATCCCTGCCGTGGACAGGGACACCTTCCACTGCACCAGGTTGCTCCAAGCCCCGTCCAACCCGGCCTTGAATCCTGCATGGAATTGCATCCTCCTGCCCTACTCCCCAGCCGGCTCCCCAGCAACATTTTTCATGTATGGGGCTGAAATTAATGCACATCCACAATAATTCCTGATTTCTATTTTCCATCTTGGAAATGCCTCGTAACTTGGCAGGAAAAAAGATCATGTTTCATCATGCACCTTCGTAGGAACAGGACCATTTAGGGCAGCCAGAGCCTTCCTGCTCAGCTCATGCCGGCAGTCCCAGATCTGCTGGTGTCAGCATCCCTTTTCCTTTCATGTCCGTCCATGTTTTCCTTGCATTATGGGCAGAATGGGAAGCTTCCAGAAGCTGGGGGTGGGATACACACGGTTTTGTTTGGAGCTCTGAGCAGCAAAGCACTTCCAAGTGCCATGGTACCAGCTGGAGCACCCCCGTGTGCTCCGGCAGGACTTTGCGGCAGGACCTTGGAACAGGACCTTTGGAATAGCTTGGAGGATAAGTGAAGTCCCAGCTCAGCTCCCAGCTCCTCAGCCTGTGATCTCAGACCGTGCTGTGGCCCAGCTCACCCCCAGCACTGTGACACCCACATCCATGCATGCAGCGCAGCTCCCATGATCCCAGCCCCGAGGGGGAGGTTTGGACCATTGGCATCACTGATGCTGGCTGCATCCATGGCCGGATGAGCAGCTTGGTCCAGGGCACCCAGGTGTTACTGCAAGAAGCGTGAACTCTGGGGACCGCTTTTCAGTGGCTGGGTATCAATTTCCCTGTGACAGGCTCATGGAGCATCCTCTATGGGTGCTGGCAGCACGCTTCTTCCCGACACCCCCCCAAAGAGAGGCTTCCCAGTGCAGGAGGAGATGGAAGAGGCTGAGCAAAGCCATCTATAGAGCCACAGAATGGTTTGGGTCGGAAAGGCCCTTCAGTTCCAACCGCCCTGATTCTATCTCCCTCTTCCCACCTGATGGGGATGGGGTATGGGGTATGGGGTGGCCAGCCCCATCCCCAGCAGTGTTTCTGCCTGTGTCATGCTGCTGCCTCGCTGTCTGTGCTATTATCCCAGTTAGGAAAGGGCTTTTGTTCCATTTGCCCGGCCTCATTTCACCACCTTTGTTTCTCTTGCAAAGCCGGAGGTCTTGGGTCCTGCTGCACTCCAATGGCAGTGAAATGGTGTGTGCTTGCATAAGTTATCACCTCCCTGCTCTCACACCCAGCGTGCTGGGCGCTTGGGAAGGCTTCCAGCTCAAAGCACCCCTGTTCCTACAGGGAATGCCAGAGGAAGCTCATCTCCCTCACCAGAGGGTGATGGCATTCCCAGGTTTTGCTGCTCATAAATCACAACCTCCCTGGTGATCACCCATCTGCTCTGTGGGCCTGATTCCCATGGGATGGTGGTCCCGTGGGGAGTGTCGGTGCACAGGCAGCGCCGTGGCCCCATCCCAGCTCTGCTTCCATGGAGGGATCCATGGGCATTTCTCACACCCATGGATGTACTCCTGATCCAGCTCCAGCAGCCGCACACATCCCCCGGGCACCCCAAATTTCCTCCTTGCTCCCCCCAGATGGCGTTAACATTAATTAACATTAATTAACGTTAAGATACTTACTTAAAGCCCTTTACAAGGAGGCTCCCAAATCAGCCCCGCTCCCTTCACAGCAGCAGTGCGGTTGCAGCGCTTCCTCGCCATCATTTAACGCTGAATTGTGGGTTCTGACACTGATCACTCAAGGTAAGAATTCCCCAGCATTATCATGCAGATGAGCTCCTGAAAGCCTCTGAGTGCTTCAGGCCTGTGCAGTGAGAGGGCTTAAAACAAAGGGGTGTTTATTCCTCAGACATGGAGGGAATGCTAATGGCAGCGCTGGGCTGAGCATCCTCTACCCCCGACCAGGCACCCCCAGCCCCAAGGAGATGCAGGGTATGGGATGAACAAGGCTGTTTCCTCCTTGCTCTGTCTTTGGATTTACAGGGATCACCTCGAGTGCTGATAAATACAAGAGAAATAAGCTCCCTGCAGGCACAGTGACTGCGGTGCACATCAGCATCCCTGCGCTGACAGATCCCGCCTGGAGACGGATGGGATGGATGGGTACTTTATTCAGGGAAGATGGAAGAAGTGAAAGATGTGTTAAATGGCAATAACCCCCCTTGAAGTATTGCACCACGTCAGGCACCAGTAAATGATGGCAGTTGTATCCAGCCTTGATTATTTCATGTCTGCTTGCAACCCTCCATTAAAAGATGCGCACACTCCCTGATTTAGCTCCCCAGCCATATATTACCTGTGGTCGATGTTCTACACAAATCCCTCACACAATGCAATTATAAGCTGGAGGAAATCACATTTTAATGGGAATCCTATCAGGCAACATGCCACATGTTAGGAATCCCATTAGCAGGGCAAATTTTTTGGGGGGGCTCATTGCTCGTATTGGGCTGGAAAAGAAAGAGCCATGGGTTGAGGGTACTGGCCTCCACGCAAGCCTGCAGCAGTGGGTGCAGTGACATGTTCAGCGTGGGCACAGCATCCCAATGGGATTGGCGCAACATCCCTGCCAGAATGGGCACAGCATCCCAATAGGATGGGCACAGCATCCCTGTCAGAATGGGCACAGCGCCCCTGTTTCTCAACTAGAACAAGGCTCTGGCTCCTCCTGGAGAGCATCAGGGAGTGGAAAGGGGAGAGATTTGGTGTCTGGTCCTCTCCTGAGCTCAAGCCAAGCAGCCTCAGCTCTGCCCTTGCCCGTGTGCTCAGAGCAGAGCTGTTGGACATCACCAAGCACAGTCCTGCCCATGCACCCACCATCCAGTGCCACCATTAGCGTCAATAATTAGATCCATTTCTGCTCCATCAGGAATGTTCTCCCACGTAATCAAATCACTGTTGAGGTGTGAGAGACGTCACAGCGTTGCCATGGTCCCAGGCAGGGAAGGAGAGCGGAAGGAAGAGGGAGCAGAGGCAAGGAGCTGCATCCCAGCATGGCTGGCAGTGGAGCTGTGTCCACCATGGAGATCTGAGTGATCCTTTGGGAATACATGGGATGGAGCAGGAGGGAAGGAGGGAGAAGGGGGGTACCTGCTGTATTTGCACAAAAAGCTTGTGTTTTATAGGAGGTTTTACTGATGTTTAGCACGTTGCTGTCAGAGGTAAACCCCATGTTGTGTAACTCATCCACCGGTGGGAGCCACAGCATCTCCTTGCCGGGCCAGTCCCCACCACCCATCATCCCCTTCCCAGCAGGGTTCTTAAGGGGCTTCCCAAGGAACTGTGGAAAACTCATTAGCGAGGAGCATCCCGGTGCACTCCAGCCTCTGGCTGATGGGGATCAGGGTGAATTATTATGGCAGATATGATGAAGATGCTGGAGAGGGGCTCTTCATCAGGGACTGTAGCTATAGGACAAGGGGTGATGGGTTCAAGAAACAGGGGAAGTTCAGGTTGGAGATGAGGAAGAAGTTCTTCCCTGTGAGGGTGCAGAGGCGCTGGCACAGTGGTGAATGCTCCAGCCCAAAGTGTTGAATGCTCCATCCCTGGCAATGCTCAAGGCCAGGCTGGATGGGGTTTGGAGCAACCTGCTCCAGTGGAAGGTGTCCCTGCCCATGGCAGGGGTTGGAACTGGATGACCTTAAGGTCCTTTCCAACCCAATCCATTCTATGACTCTACAACAAGCAAAGCTCAGCTGCATTTCACTGCAGCCGTTCCGAATTACGATGAAAACTACTGATAATAGCATCCATCTGAGCACAATTGACTCCAGTCCCTGAGATTCCTTAGGGATCTCTGGCAAGCCCATGTACTATGGGGTGTTTGGGCTGGAGCAGCACCTAGAGCTGTGCTGATGCCCATAGCTGGACAGCTGGGGTGAGTACGCAGTCCATTCATCACTGTGCTCCATCAGGTGCCACTGAGGTTCCCATCCTCATCCTGGTGTTGATGCAGCCTCTCAGCAGGATGGGTGGGTTTCCATGGAAGCGGCGTGGGATGATCCCTGTACCCTGTGATGTCCCATCCTGGCTCATCTTTGAGGCCCATCCTCTGCATCAGCCTTGGATCAGTGGGATAAGCAAGGGGAATGTGCCCTGGATCTGATCTGGGTGCTCCCCACACACATCTCTACTGATTTAATAGGAAAATGCTTCTCTGTTTGCTTGGAATTCCCTGAGGAGCCCAAATCAGCTCCCCCGGGGCCTGCAGCTCCCCTGCGAGGCAGGAGTTAAAAGGCATGGAGACAGTGGCTGGGTCTGATGGCTCCGTTCTCCCAGTGGAGCATTTAAAGTGGGAAGGGCTCACAGCAAGGAGAGGAGCTCCTGTGCTAATGGGAACCATCAAGCAAGCTCCCTCCCCACCACATCGGCGCTGTGAATAAGTCACATCAGAAGTGAAGTTACTGACTTGCATCTGCCAGGCCTTGCATTTCATGTAATAACCCTTTGGAAGCGGTTTGGGATGTCTGGCAATTGCCCCTCGTTGTAACTCACGCGCATCACCTCCTCCATCCAACGCTGCAGGTGCCTGTGGCTATATCGGATGTGATGCCTGAACCCTCTGGTCTCTTTGCAAACTGGGATGGCCCCTGAAAGGGGCTTCAGGGTGTCCAGCATGGGCTGCCCAGTTTGCAAAGGGACCCAGTTCCATAGGGGAAGTAAGGATGGGGATGGAGGCAGCACTGATTTGACCCACTGTGAGCTCCCTGTCCTGCCCTCCTGTTCGGGACTGGGGAGCTGGTGCTGTTATAACAGTGTTTGGTGCCAGGTCCTGAGCTCATCTGCCTGTGGGGGCATTGGAAAGGACCTTAATGCTTACCCAGTTCCAACCCTCTTCCTAAGAGCTCATCTCAATCTTCTCTACTAGAAAGGTCCTGGGGTGATGGATACAGGGATACAGGGATGCTGGGATGCTCCCGGTACCATGAAGGCAGCGGTGCAACCAAGCTGCCCACCAGACCTGCCCCCAGTGCCTCCTGTGTGTGGCCTTTATGGCCCGTGACCAATGGCCCCGCTCAGCCTGCACCAGCTCCAGGCTTTCATCCGGGCAGGAACGCCGATTAAACTTTGCCTTTGTTGGAGTCTCTTACCCAAGAGCTCAACTCTAACCCTTTGCCTTTCGTGTCGAAAACGGAGCCTTGCCATGCCTGTTAACATCTGCACAGATGTTTTGGGAAGGAGAAGGGGGAATCCAGCCCTGAAGCAGCCTTCCTGGTGCCGCTTCATTCCATCCATGGGGTGGAAGGGATGCTCGGCACTGGCGTTGTTTTAATGTGATCTCAATGCAAGGTAGGAACAAAGCTCCCCTTTAACCTGGGTGAGGTTATGGGTGTGCATCACTGTGTTCCCATCCAGGGATGTCCATGTCCTACAGAGTTCAGGCTGTGCCTTGTGCATCCTTTTGCTAATGGGTCCCTGCAGCTGCGGGGACTCTCCTGGAATTCCTACATTCTTACACCTCTCCCTGCCTTTATCTCTTGCAATCTTAATGGAGCAGATGATGTGTGAAGGGCCATAAGGCGGAATGGCTCTGGCTGGATTTGCAGCCGGTTTAATCAGCCACCTGAGCCCCATTCCTCCTTTTGGCAGCAGGCTCCCACTTTAATTAATCATCTCATTCTATATACAGCGAGAACACGCTCTCTGCCTTTGCCCTGCCCGCTCCATGGAGCTCCGGGCTCTGCTCCAGCTCCTGGCTCCTGCTTTCCTGCTGGAAATAGACCCTGTGGAAGCGATTTGCTGCAGTCAGCAAAAGGGAGGGACCTTGCAAGGAGTAAAAGGGCCAGATACGGGCCTCCCCTCTAGGAAAGGACGGCGGTGGAGAGGTTTTGCTCAGGCTCCCGTAGACCTTTGCGGGGGAGAGGGGAGGAATTACATGGAATATTGGGAGTGAGCAGAGAGAGAAAGGCAAGGCTCGCATAAAGATGGTTATAAAAACATAACCCGCTCCATATGTGAGCGGCCGAACAGGCTCACACTGATGGGTCTGGCACAGGCAGCCGTGCAGGAGCAGGACACACGCTGCTCCCCATCACCCCGAGCCCCTGGTACCCAAGCACCGCACTGAGGGTCCATGCCAAGGGGACCCGCCTGGCCCCAGGCTTCCAGCTCCATGGAAAAGATGGGATTTTGGGAGCAAAGCAGGGAGGAGAAGCAGGAGGAAGGCTGTGGCATGGACCGGTGGCCATGGCTTGCACAAGTCACCCACCCTTGTGCCATTGACTCCCTCTGTGGCACTGGAAATGCAGGGGGGAGTGCAGCAGGAAGCGATGGGAGCCCCGGCCCCAGCATCACCTGCTAATGAGCCCTTGGCATGCAAGTGGCAATTATTTCAGCCATAAAAGTCTAAAATCAGTTCTTTTATTGACCTGGCCTGTAACTGGATCCAGCAAACAGAAACGTGCCTGTTCCTGCAGCCCTCCTACCCCTCCAGCCTTCCCAAGCTGCCTTTGCTCCCCCTGGAAGCCCCTTGGGATCCGGGGCAGATTCCTGGCCCCTCCAAGTGCATTGCCTGCAGTGGAGCTGGGATGCCTCAATCCTCTGAGCAGAGCTGGTTGGGTTTTCAGGTGCCTTTTGGGGTCAGATCCTGTGCCAGACCTTCCAGAAATAGGTATTCTGTTGTAATCCATCATTTCTCCATGGTTTCCACAAAGCACATGTTATTTCTAGGTACTATGTCCATTTATCTCCCCTTCTCCCTGCAAGGTAAGGAGCAAGGCCCTGCCTGACCTTGAGTGGTACCCAGAGATGCTTTGAGGTGGTAGGGGATGAGGAGATAGAACTCACTGGGCTGGGATGCTTGTCCCTCTGCAGAGATGCTTCCCAATGCAACTCTGCTGCGCCAGAGGCAGCAGGAGTGGAGGTGCCCCCTGGTAACCCCCCTTTCCCACAGCATCCTGCTGCCAGCACCAGGTTTCCAGCTCTTCTCAGGGTTTATTATTGCCTGGTAGAGTCCCAGGCCTGCTGCCTTTGCCAAATTGTCCGGTTGCTCGTAAAGCAGTGATTGAGAAATAACTAATGCTGAAACTATTCCATAGCATAAAGGAACAAGTGTTCCTTCTCTGCCAGAAACGCTCTGCGGTGACTGCGCTCCCAAGACCTGGCAAGCTATAGGAAGCACAGGATGGTTAATTAAATGGAAAGGCATTCCATTCCCAGTGGGAAAGGTGCTGGAGAGGGACTCTTCATCAGGGGCTGTAGCAATAGGACGAGGGGTGATGGGTTCAAACTGAAACAGGGGAAGTTCAGGTTGGAGATAAGGCAGAAGTTCTTTACTATGAGGGTGTTGAAGTGCTGGCATAGGGTGCCCAGAGAAGCTGTGGCTGCCCCATCGTGGCAGTGTTCAAGGCCAGGTTGGACACAGGGGTTTGGAGCAAGCTGCTCTAGTGGAAGGTGCCCCAGCCCATGGCAGGGGGTTGGAACTGGATCTTGAGGTTCTTTCCAACCCAAACCATTCTATGGTTCTATGTGTCCCCATGGGGCTACCAAGCATGAAGCTGGTTGTTGTCAGAGGCTGAACCAAATCCCCACCACTGCACTCAACCCCATCCCTCTTCCCAACGAGGAGCCAGCATCGCACAATGCCCTTCCCAGGATGGGCCGCGCACCCATCCAGATGCGGCTGGTGGCAGGGGGATGCTGGTGCTCCATGTGCTGGGGCTGGGGGAGGCTGCGGGGCGAGTTTCGGGTTCTCCTCTCTGTGGTGCCGTATCTCCTTGAAGCGTGACAGCTGTGATTGCTTCCAGATGTGCTCCTCCTCCCTCCAGCCGGCCGGGGGGATGTGGTGAGCTCCGCGATGGAAACCAAAACCCGCACCAGATGTGCCGTGTCAGCCTCAGCAACGCGCACATCTGGCCCCAAGGCGCTTGGCACCACCGCAGCTAAGGGCTGGTATTCCTTCAGTGCATCCCAGCCGGGCTCGTGGCGCTTCCCATGGGATCCTACAGCCCATGGGCACCAGCAGGAGCACTGGGAGTGTTTTGGGGGACTGGTGCCCCATGTTTGCCAACCGCTCCTTAACTCCATGGAAAGCAATGGGATAGAGAAGTGTCCCACAGTGTCCTCCCCTGCCCAGCCCCAATGGGGACACAGGGAAGGACTCGTGATGTCACCGGTGATGTCAGGAAGGACCGGGATTGGTGACATCATGGGATAAATAGGGAAGGAGGAGGGACCTCTGCCTGCACACGAGGCTTTTGGCAGGGAGCAGTGATTGGGGAAGAGCAGCGGGGAGACCAGGACAAGCTCAGTGCTCATCCAAGGGAGGATGCTCGGAGGTGAGGGGTGCCAGAGGCATTGTGCTGCCCATCAGGCTTTGCCTCTCCCTGTGGAATACCCATTGGAGATGGAGCCCAGCGTGGTCCCTGCAGCTCCTGGTCCTCCTGCACCTGTATCCTGCACAATCCAACCCTCTCCCACCGGTGCTGCAGCAGCTCAGGTCCGTGCTTTTAACTTGGACCCTGCTTCTTACCTCACACCCAGCACTAAGAACAATTACCCCATGTACCTCCTTCACAGAGGACTTGAGAGAAGCAATTAATCTCACTAACAGGCTTTGAAGAGAAGAAGTGCTGTCTAAGCACTGTGCTCTTATCCTTTTGATGGGGTTAGCTGTGTTGGAATATGAGCAGAGACATTTGGAGTAAATTAATAGAGAGTTTAATGACATCCAAAAGTTAAGGGAGATGAAGCACTCGAAAGGAGTTTATTGCTTTATGGGGGGGGGGTGGGGAGCAGCAATGCAAAGGGCATGTTTTCTTCATCAAGCCTGCTCTTCGGGCTCCAGCATGACTAAGGCTTTGTACCTTTACCAGGCAGCATCCATTCATCCCGGGTCAGCCCCTGCTCCCTTATCCTCTATGGCAGATCCCAGGGAATGCCCTCATGCACAGCCTCATCCAGGCAGGATGGAGCAGGTGGTCCTGGGGGGCAGGATCTCACCCCCTGCACAACCCATCAGTGATGATGGACCCCAGTTAAAAGCCCCCTTGTCCGCGGAGCCGTGATGGGAAGGTCAGGGCGGCGGCAGGGCAGCTCTTTAAATCTCAACCTCCATATAGGTGATGCAGAAGGATCATTAAGATGCAGCAGGTGCCTCGGACCACTTTGCTCTGAAATCTAAATGGTCTTAAAGCACTGCAGAGATAATGCATTTTCCTGGTGGTGTATTTATGAGAGTCAAGATAGGAGCACTTGGCCCAGCTCCCAGCGCGAGCAGCCGATGCTCTGCCCCCCATAGATGGTGGTTTTCATGTTGTTTTTATCCTTTCAGCCTGATTAATACCCTTGTGGTGGCCGGAGTGTGGACAGCACTTCACCTTCTGCCAGCAGGACCTAAAGCTGAGGTGATGTACCCATTAGAGGTAGCATTACATATATAGGGAGAAGTGATGGAGGGGGAAGCAGGGGTGCCTCCATCCCTTCAGTGCTTCCCCAGGGGAAGTCTAGCACCCAGGATTCGCAGGGCAAGAGGGGGAGAGGAGCTGGGATGCTGCTGGGATGCTCCAGAGGTGCTCCAGTTGTCAGCCCCAGCATCAGTTCTCCTCTAGGCCTCAGCACAGGGCTAAATCAACCTCATAGGTAGGAGCACATGCTTGGAGAGTGACTGGTTTAGCTTCTGCAGTGGTGCTTAATTGCTCTGAGTTAATTAGCAATCAGGTACCTGCAGGCTATAAAAGCCCTCAGTGACTATACAGAGCTTTGAGAGATGCTTTGTGTGGTTGTTTTCCTGCCCCTCTTTGCCCTGTTCAGGAAATGGGAAGGCAAAGAGGGATTCTAAGGACTTAATGTGACCCCAGCTGCAACCAGACAAGTGAGTAGCAAGGAGGAATGTTGCCACAGTGTGTTTAAGGGATGCTGGCTGCAGGCAGGACACGGTATTACTTCCTGGAGAGCAGAGCCACATCCCAACGGTGGAGTTAAGAGGAAGCAGCCCCAGGAGGAGCCATAGGGATGTGAGTGATTGGTGATGGCCCCGGTAGCTGCTGGGGAAAGGTCTTGCTCCCAGCTCAGCCTTTCATGTAGGATGCTCGGGAGCAGAAGGAGCTGCATATCCTGGAGTGTGGATGCGATTGTGTGGGAATGGAGGACCTGGGGAGCTGTGATTGCTGCTGGTGCTCTGAAACATGGATGTAAGGGGTGCATTTGGGGTGACCACCTCTATAAGGCTCATGCATCCTCCATGCGCTTGTGCTGCACATGGGGGCACAACCCGTCGGGAGCTGGTTTGCTGCTCCCCTGCACATCCAGGAGCTACAGCACCGTGTTCCCTTGGCTCTGTGTCACTGTTGGCACCCTGACATGGCGAGGGATGCTGCGGGGCCATGGCTGCTGGTGGCACGTATGTGTGCGGAGCACATCACTTTTTCCAGTGCCTCAGTATCTCCAGCCAGAGGAACTGGGATGCTTTCCAAAGCGGCCAAGCTGTCTGCAGCAGAGCCCCATGCTGTGCCCAAGGGCCCTGTGATGCCTGCCTGTGGGATAGGTCCTTAAAATCCAAGTGGGAATCCATAAAAGGCACACGAACCTTTATATATCTGTATATAAACAGAGATGTGCCTGTGCATGTATCTGTTAGGGCCCTATCATAGCTTTCCCAGCAAAGACATCTGTCTGTGCTTGGGCTGGATCACTACCATGTTCCACACTGCTCCTGCCCTGATGCTAGCAGCACGTCCTCTCCCATCCCAGCCCTGGCTCTAGCGCAGCTTCCTTTGGCTTTGGGAGTGCTTGGACCTGGCTCCCAGTGCCAGGGACACGGAAACAGATCCCTGCCCACGCAGCTTCATCTCCACATGGGCGCAAACTCAGTTCCTGGTTTTCCAGCTTCATGGGGATGTTAATGGCTTAATCCAAGAGGGGATCTGGATCTGCTGGGATACAGGCAGGGCTGGGCCAGGCTCCGCTGGAGCCTTGCCTTGGGCTTCAATGTGCTTCAGGGCAGCGGTTGGAGAACAGAAACACAACTGCAGCCAGAATGCACGGTCCTGCCCTTTCCATGGGGCTGACGTGTTGTGTTACAGACCTGCAGTGATTCCCTAATTCCAAGCTGTAACTGCGCAATCAAGCTCTCCAGTGCAATAATTCCAACCCCTTTCTCGAGTCCTGTATTAAATAGAGTGCATTTACAGAGCATATGAATTCCAGATCCAGCCCGGGACTCCAGGGATGCATATTCCTCTCCTGGAACTTGTATATCCGGCCTGAGGATGAAACCCCCCCGAAGCCCTGAGCATAACAAGCATTTCTTGTGTTTTTTCTGTCTCCATCACATCGGGCATGTACTATGAGCTCTAGTTGATAAACAGCATCTGGTTGGAGTCAGGTAAGGACCTCTCCAGGGAGTAGGTTTGTGGTCAGCTGCCAGCCTTTCTCTCCCTCCTTAATGTGCATTTGCAGATGGATGTAAACTGCAGCCAGTCAAGGGTCTGCTTTTGGGTAGCACTGGGGATGGAGGGGAAAGCTCATGGCAGCTTCTGCCCTATTGTGGCATCTGCTTCCAGCTTGATGCAAGGCACATGCTGAGCCCTCCTGTCCCCTTACACCGAGTTCAAGGTGAGGATGCAGGGACACCGCAAAGCCCGGTCTCGAGGAAGGCGGTACCCAGGATGCTGTGCCCATGGAGCAGGAAGGCTCCGAGCATCCGCGGCGCTTTCGAGGAACAGTGTGCTGGTCCACTTGGTTTTTGTTGGAAACCGGGAAGTTCTGCCTCCTGGGAAGTCCTGCTGCCAGGTTCTGCAGAGCTGCCCCCATTTATCCTCCTTACAAGCCTGAAGGAGGAGGAGGAGGAAATTCTTGTGTACAAATGGAAACACCCCCCTTCTGCCAAGCCATTAACTCTGCTTCCTATGGAAACCCAGAGCTCCCTGCCTTTACTTCTGCACCGCACTTCCAAGTCCATTTCCATGCCCACATTTGGCAAAGCCCTGCAGCCTGAGCACCACATTCTGCATGAGCTCAACCCCATCCCCATGCGAGGGTGTCTCTAATGCCTCCGAGCACACACAGACACGTGCTCCAGCGAGCACCCCCCGTGCTGGGTTTGCTCCTTACTACAGAGGCTTTCTGTTTCTGTCCTTGCCAAGTCCTCCTTTGCTGTAATGAGTTTCGCACAGCGAGCCTGGGAGCCGAGTGGTGCTTTCAAGGCCCTAAGATAGCCGGGGAAACCAATTTAATTAGCTCAAGTGAGCCAAAGTTACTTAAGCGATTTGTAATGAGTTCCAGGCTCTCCCACACCAAAGGGGTTGCAGCCGAGGACAGAAACTTCCTGAGCCTGTTTGGTGGGGACAGGGCCCTTCGTGCCGCATCCGATGAACACTTGTGCAGGGACGTGGATTGGGGAATTCGGTGGGTGCTGCATCCCTGCTGACAGCGCTGTGTTTCTGGGTGTTGATTCCTCTCTGTGACCCACAAGTGCTGTGCAAACACAGCAGTTTCTTCTTTGGGGGTGCATTGTTTTCCTCTGCTATGTGCCCCGCAGTGAGGGAAGGGATGGGGAGCATCGGTTAAGGTCTGGCATCTGCATCAGCTTTTGGCTGCGTGTGTTGATGTTGTCAAATCTCTGACCAAAACACCGTTTTCCCTCTTTCCTTGCTTGTTGGGAATGTTGTGTGGGTGTGTAAACCTGTACGTGCTGCTTGCTTCTACAGGCGGGCAGCACGGATGTCCTGGTGTCGTGGCTGCGGGATGCTCCTGTACCCCGGTCCTCTTCCCGCTTTGGAGGTAGGAGCTGCCACATCACATCAGCAGCCGACCCCTTGAGCCTCAGTGCGACGGTTCAGCCCAGCTAATGCCCTGAGGACATGCCAGGTAGGCTGCAGTGTGTCCCACACGTGCTGCATTCACTCTGTGACATCCGGCACAGGCAAAACCATCACAAGACCAGATGCGGTTCCTGGGGCTTTGCTTCATCTCCCATCCCATTCTTGGGGCTGCCGGCTGCTCTTCACATGGCAGCCAAGGGGATGAACTGAATCCCATTCCCTGTGCTGGGGTCTGCATGGATCAAGATCCATTTCTGCCAGGGGAAGAGTAGGGATGCATTTCCCCATCCTCAGTGATGAGACTGAGATTGCTGGGATGCATTTCCCCATTCTCAGTGATGGGACTGAGATTGCTGGGATGCATTTCCCCATCCTCATTGATGGGACTGAGATTGCAGCGCACTGGGCAAGTGCCTGGCGGGCACTGGCAGACCCTGAAGCAGCAGTTGGGATTGCTCCCTCTGTGGGATTGGGATACTGGCATGAGGGGATCCCAGCTGCTGGCCAACATGGCAGCAACTCTTCCCTGGCACATGGTCCCCGTAGTTCACTCTCCGGTGAAGCACCTCCAGCTGTTTGGCTGCAATGGGAAAGACAACAGCCCGGCTCTGCCGTTGGGACAAAGCCCTGGAAAACAGGGAAAAAGGGGTGGGAATCAGGGGTGCTTCCTCATTGGGCTGCTCTTTGGAGCATTCCCGAGCACCCTGGCAGCCTTTCCTTGGGGAAGAGGAGAGCTGCGAGCCAAAGCAACCTCCCAGCCTCATCCCCAGCCCTTTGCGGAGCGCTGCGGCGGGCAGCTGCAGCCCTGCGGCTGCTCCGTGTCTTTGCCTCTTCCTGAACACCGGCTTTAGGGACATATTTGGCCTCTCTGCAGAAACCACCAGTAACGTGTCCAACGGCAGCAGCGTTGTTTGTCTCCCTGGCGCCGCTCGGGAAGGATGGAGCGGGGCCAGGCAGCGCGTTCCGCACCGGGCAGATGCCAGCCCTGCTCCGGGCATGGACAGGCTGAAGCCTCAGCTGGGGCTGACCTGTGAGCTCCTGCTCTTTGCTTTTCCAGCTGCACTGAGCCTGCAGTGCTGCAGCACTGGCTGGGATCTGGGTGCCGGGGCATGGCTATAGCCCTTGTGTGGCATCTACTGCATGCAGGACATGCAGTGCCCAGGCCCCTGCATCCTCCCTGCAAGCCCATCCATGCTTGGATCCAGACACCCACCCAAAGGCCACGTTCCTGCGAGAGGCATAGCTCCACAGGGAAGGCTGGAAGGCAGCCGAAGCGAAACCCACACAAAAATCAACGTAATTACTGGGGAATAAAGATCCCATTATTCCCTCTGCCCTGAGGCAAGAAAAAGCAATTCCTCTCCTTTCCTTCCGAAACTCAAACTGAGATTTATAGGGAAGGTGTGCCTGGCACAGGAGCGAGGGCGAAGCAGCCAGCATGGAGCCAGGAGCTGGTGATGGGGATGCGGCACCCACCCTGGTTCCAGCCCCCTGGCACTGATACAACTCAACTGCACAACCTTGGGAGGAAGGTGGGTCCAGGATGGAGCTCCTTTGGCTCCAGGTATTGCTGTGATTGCACCCTACCTGCACAGACAGCTCAGGGACCTCATTGCACTGCCTATGATGTCTATGGTGTTTGCACCAGCCTGGAGCCTGCTTCATGAACCAAAAGCACAGCCCTGTGCCATGGGCACAGCAGTGGTCCCCAAACCTGGGTGCCTCCGGGGCTCCCCATAGATCATCTTTGTGGCCATGCTCTTAAGTGATGCTTTTCCCATAGAGGTCCATAGCAGCGGGTTGGAACTGGACCATCTTTAGGTCCTTTCCAACCCAAACGGCTCTATGTGAAAGCTCCCATTCTAAGCAAGCCCAGCCTGCAGATAACTGCCAACCCCTGGGTCAAGCACCCACTTGGGGTGACAACAACCATCAAGTGGGCAAAACCAGTGCTTTGGGGAGGAAAAACCCAGCTGAAACTGCAGTTTTCTGGCAGCGCAACAACTGCTTCTTAACCAAGCCGTTTAAAACGGACACCGGGAGCCAAAGGCAGTTGTAATTTGAACAGGGAGCATGGCACATTCCTCAGAAATGGATCATAAAGTCCTGCTAAAACCCAGGCACGGCCGGAGTAAAACAAATATTTTTGCTTCCAGAGCAGGGAAAGGTCCGGCCAAGGCTCCGGTTGGAATATTTTTAGCAGGTGATTCATCCAAGAGAGGGGAAAAAACCACCCAGGGCAGCTGAAGCCAGCAATGGCTCTTTGTCTCAGCAGGGCCATCGCATCCGAGCGTGTTGGGAGCTGCCTATGGGGAAGATCCCCCCCCGATCCCTTTCCTATGGGGCACCTGTGGCTGCAGCTCCTCTGCAGAGCCCATTGCTCCTGGATGCTCTGAGGATGCAGCTGTCACCAGTGGTGGTACCCACTGATCCGGCAATAGCACAGCCAAGGCTCCATAGGGATGCGCTGGTAGTGGGTCCCTTCCTCCCGGAGCAGGAGCTGGGATGGGCAAGGACAGAGGAGCCTTTTGAGGAGGGAGCTGTGGGTTTGGATGGGATTCCTTGCCCAGGTTCCGCTCACCGCATTGCTGTGCTCTGGGGATGGAAAACAAACCCTTTGGCCTTTCCTATGCCCAGCTCCAGCAGCAGATGTTTCCCTTTTCCCCCCCTTCACTCTCCTCAGCTTGCTGTGATCCGGATGCATGGGCACCCTCTGCTTGTGCATGTCCTTGCTTGTGCCTGCAGCAGGAATTGGGGAAAATACAGGCAAAAATGGGTTTCTCCACAGCCCGGTGCCTCTATCCTTCATTTTACACAATGCAGGTCAGGATGTGAAGCCTATGGAGGGATACACATCCCTGCAGGGCTGCAGGTCACAGCTCTGGCCCCATGTCCTTGCTGGGGGTGCTGGATGATGCTGTGGCTGCACCCAGAGCTCTTCCTGCTGGACCAGTGAGCATCAGGCGACGAAGCCATGGACCACGGTTCCATGGGGTATCTGAAGGGTGTTTCTGGAGCTGGTGGTTACCCTCTGCCTTTGGGCTTCTCCAGTGCTTGTGAAGCACGGTCTTGGAATGAGCTGCTTGTGATGCACAAGGCACCTGCTCCCAGCTATAGAAACGGATTAGCTGCATTGCATCTGGAGCCCATCCAGGCAGCGCCTTCTCCAGCATCCCATTTGGCACGCAGAGCCCCTGGAGGGGAGCAAAGGGACAAGACGCAGAGTTAAAAGGGAGGTCTGGAAGCTGTGATCCTTCCTAGGTGGAGAACCAGAGAGCTTTGAGGAGCCCCAGATGCGTCCCTGTCTCCAGGGGCAGGAGCCTGCCCCTCGCCCGCCCCTCTCCGTGCCTTCCCATTGTTCTTTGTATTGGAGCCTGGACCCAGCGTGCTCCCAGCTGGCTGGGCTTCCAGCCTGGATACAAACTCCAGAGCAACAGATACTAACTCATTGTGTTCCGAGTGTTGGAAGGGCTCCATGGGCCAATGTGAGTTGAGTGCTCGTGGATTAAATAGGAAGAGACCCCTCCTGTAAGGAGGAGCATCCAGGATGCACGGCACTGTAGGTGCTGCCTCTAGCCCTGCCCTGGGAACCTGCATCCAAGCCCATCCCTCTGTGCTCCAGGGGTATCCCCTGGGACTGGTGTGATCCTGATGTCCCAGAGGATCCTGCTGCCCGCGGTGCTCATCCGGCTCCATGCCAGGGCAGGCAGCTGGGCACAGCCTTGGTGGCAGCATCTGCTCTCAGTGGTGCTGCGCAACAAGGAGCAGCCGCTTCCCTTCGGTGGTGTCCACAAATATCCCGAACCAAGAGTTCCTGGAAAATCTGATTCCCCTGCTCGGGATCTGCCATCACCCAGCCCTGCTTTGTGAGCTTTATTATGCTCTGAATACCAATTATTCAGGTACTCGTGCAACAGCCTCGGCCCCGAATGATGCAATAAGGGAATTGGAGCCAAGCTGAGGCTGCATTTGGGCAATGGCTATAAATCTGGTTTTATTATAAGCTCCCTGGTCAGCGTGCTGCTTGCTCCTTGCTGCTCTGGCTTTGACACCCTCCATGACCCTTCCAGCTCCATGCAAAGCCGGATGCTTGGGATCAGCTCTTGGAAAACAAGTGGCAAAGTCCTGGCTGCGCCAGAGGCTCAGGTTGCTGCCTGGTTTTCAATGCCTGAGGTTGCAACACTTGAAGGTGGGACATTGAAATGCACTGGGGTTGGAGCACCCTGCGGAAGAGCTGAGGATGGAGAGCAGCAGGAACCCAGGGTCCTCTGCCTGCAGCCCTGCGTGTTGCTGGGCACCATGGACCAGACTTGCCCATGGCAGTGGGTTCTGCTGCAGGACTCTCGGAGCTGAACACAAGCAGCATCCTTGGGAAGGGCAGATAAACAAGGAGTGGATGGGAGATGATGGCACAAGGCTGCGCTGTGCCCAGGGGATGCAGCGAGGGTCGGTTCCCCCGCCACCTCGCAGGGCAGACCAAGGGCCAGCTTTGTGCTGAAGAGGTGAAGGATTAGAAAGGCAATAACAGGAAGTGTCTGCAAAGAAAGAGCAGGTTGGGAGATGGGAGCTTGGGGCTGGACGGGGGCCAGCGATGGGGCAAGCAGGGAGTGCTGCTGCCCTCTGCCGAAGTGAGCTCAGAGCGGGCTCTGCACCGATAGGATGCTCCCGCCATCCAAGCAGTGGAACCTCTGCTCCTTGGGCAAGGGATCCCCATTTTGCCCTGGCTGGAGGAGCGATGGGTGGCCCGGAAGGGTGCCTGGAGAAAGGGTACCCCAGAGAAGGCAGAAGTGATGGGGGTTCCTGGGCTGTCACCCCCATCCTGCCTGTGTGTCCGTATCCTTCTTCCCAATCACTGCCTGCTTTTGCAGGGTGGGGATGCAGGAGCTGGTTTTATTCCCTCTGTGCGGCTGCTGCAGGTCCAGGGCAGGGACCAGCCCATGGCTACGGGAGCAGGAGTCGTTTGTGGGGGGAAGTTCCCTGTTTGAGCAGAGTTTTCTCCTCCCTTTGGGAAGCAACTCCGCTGCCCGATGCTTTTCGAGGATGAAATGGCCGCGGAGCAGGGCTCCATCCCGCTCCTTGTGCTCCCTCTGCAGGAGCAGGACTGGATGATCTTAAGGTGCTTTCCAACCCAAACCATTCCGTGATTCTCCGGGGAGCTCAGTGGCTTCGTCCATCCCTGTCCTCATGTCTTGCATGGGGGAAAGCAGCCTCTTTAGGCACCAAACCACTGGAACATCCATCGCTCCCAGCTCAGCACTGCTCCCTATCTCCTCTCCTTGCAGCTCCCACTCAGAGCTTCCCTTTCCCTCCCCTCCAGAGGCCAAGCTGACAAATTCCAGCCAAGAGCACATTCTTCCAGCATGACACCAGTGGGGCCCCGGCAGGACGGGATCCAGGCGCTCTGCCCCCCGCGGCTCCGGTACCGGCATCGCGGGTACGTGGATGCTCACCCCGATCTCTCAGCCCCATCGGTTCCCCTTTCTGCCCGTGGAAGTGCTGCCAAATATCACAAACCCTCCTCCGTGCTCTGGGACAGCCGCCACGGCCCTCCCCACGCTGCCCATCCACTTCCTTCCTCCCTGCTCCTTCTGCAGGCAGCTGCTTGCGCAAGCGGCTTTCCAAGGAGCTACCGGGAAAGGTAGCGGAGATTGACGGAGCCCGGGACAAGTCTGCGTTGGCAAAGGTAGGAAGGAGAAGGGAGCTGAGGGTTGGGATGCTGAGCGAGCGCTTGCCTGCGCCAGGCGGGAGGTGCTGTGTTGGAAAGAGAACTCCCAAAGCACGCTCCAAGTCTGTTTAGGGAGGAGGTGTTTATTCCATGTACAGGGCTCGGCCGGGGCATCTCCGCAACTCAAGCGCCCCTACCAGGATCCTTCATCCCGTACTTGCGCACCAAAGCTCCACCTAACGAATCCAATTATCCCGCCTCCCTAATGCATATTCATTGTGCTGAAGGAGCCAGATTCCCTGCGCCTGCGCTGGGAGGTTGTGCTGAGCAAGCAAAGTGGTGTGTGCCTATGCGGGGTCTCGGAGGGTTGTCTGGGGGAGAATACCCCAACTCTGGTGTCAGAAGAGGACATTGAGGACTTCCTTTATCGTGCCAACCTCTTGACATCCTTGGGCTTAGGGTGTTCTCTACCTCCTCCTCCTCCGGGGCACTTTGGCCTTGGTTCTGTCACTGAAAACGAGATGGTTCTAAACCTCAACAGATATTTACATCATTTCTTTTGGGTTGGATTTTGGCCTTCCTGCTGCAAATCGACATCATTCCCTCCTTTGAGACTCGTTATAATGAATCTCACCTTTTCATAACCTATGATTCGGTTCCAACATTGAATAATCCCACAGATAACTACTACAACTAACAACTTCTTGACCCATACCCCTTTCAAATCACTTCTTCCTGTTCGATAGTCTGTAAAACAATCGTGCTCAGGTTCTGGTTTCTCCATTATGAGCCGAATTGAAAGCGTTTGTAAGGTTTAATTCTATAGCATCTTGTTCTAGCAGTGCCACTTGGTGTTTCATCATCCTGCTGCGGACACCGATGTCTTGCACGTGGTACCTTTACTACCATCTTCCGTCCCCAGGTTAGTCTTCAGGCCCCTTGAATAAGAAGAACAGCAAGCAGAGCATCCTTTTCTGACGGGATCCAGGCCTCTTCCAGGATCCCACCTTTTGGGCCAGAGTTCCTAAAGCAGCGTGTTGCCTTTCATGCACAAAAGGTTCAAAAGGCTCATCCAAGTTAGTAAGTGTCAAAGCTGGCGCCGGCATTAGAACGTGTTGTAGCTGCGCAGGAGCCTTTCTACTTCCCGGAGTCCATTCCAATGAATTCTCCTTCCCTTTGCCCGCCTCATTCCCGGGTCGAGCACTTAGTCTGGAATTAACGATCCGCAAGCGACACCATCCGGCCATTCCTAGAAGAGCTCAAGTTTGGCTTTGGTTCTGGTAGCTGCCGAAATCGCCTCCTTGCAGTGCTTAAACTCCATTGTCCTTGTGTAATCCTGAGTCCCAAATGAGTTTCCTCAGGCTTGGTGCGCCCAGGGAATGCTCTGGGATGCTGCCGTGCCTACAAGATGTTTTGGGATGCTGTCCCAGATGCATGGATGCAGAGCTGCTATCCCTGGATACAGAACCGTTATCCTTGGATAGAGAGTTCCTACCCCTAGTTATGGAACTATTATCCCTAGATACAGGGCTGATATCCCTAATACAGAGCTATTACCCCTGGATTCAGAGCTCCTATCCCTGGATGCAGCTGGCTGCCTGCAAGGATCAGCATAAGAAGTGTGAGGAGGACTCTGCACCCTTTTGCAGCCTCCATGATGCCAGGAGCTGTTCCAGCTCCAGATCCTTTGGGGCTCCACCTGCTTGCCTGGAGGCAGAGCATTCCTCTTCCCCGGAAAGCCGTCATCCAGCGATGCTGCACTGCCTGCTCCTGGCTCTCCTTCCCAGAGCAATGTGGTGCCCCTCGGCCATCACCCAGGCTGGTGATCCACAGGGAAAGGGCTGCAAGAACCCCAACAATCCCTTCTTGGAGCATCTCCCCTTGTGCTTGCAGGGCTGATGGAGGATGTCACTTCGGTAACCCATGGTATTTGCTTAAACAGAGGCAAAGCCAGGACAAATAGTGACTAAGCAAGACTTTGCCCATGGTTAGAGCCTCCCAGGGCTGAGGACCACCGTGCTGCCACAGCAGCATCTCCTGTATCCATGGATTGGCCTTTGCATGGATCCCAAAGGGAGAGACTGGGTGCTGGGGCAGGGTGGTGAGAGGCTGTACACCAATACTTAGGCTGTACATCGATATTTAGGTTGTAAATCGATGCTTAGGCTGTACATTGTTATTTAGGGTGTACATTGGTAACTTAGGGTGTACATTGGTAACTTAGGGTGTACATTGGTACCTTAGACTTTATGTTGATATTGGGCTGTACATTGGTTACTTGGGCTGTACACTGGTAACTTGGGCTGTACATCGGTAATTTGCATTGTACATTGATAACTTGGGCTGTACATTGGTAACTTGGGCTGTGTATTGGTAATTGGGGTTGTACATTGGTGACTTGGGCTGTGCATTGGTAATTTGGGTTTTACATTGATAACTTGGGCTGTACATTGGTAACTTGGGCTGTGCATTGGTAATTGGGGTTGTACATTGGTGACTTGGGCTGTGCATTGGTAATTTGGGCTGTACATTGGTGACTTGGGCTGTACATTGGTGATTAGGGTTGTACAACGGTGACTTGGGCTGTGCATTGGTAATTTGGGTTTTACATTGATAACTTGGGCTGTACATTGGTAACTTGGGCTGTGCATTGGTAATTTGGGTTGTACATTGATAACTTGGGCTGTACATTGGTAATTAGGGTTGTACGTTGGTAACTTGGGCTGTACATTGGTAACTTGGGCTGCACATTGGTAACTTGGGTTGTACATCACTGCCTACCCCTGAGCCGCCACGGTTGTGCACAGTGAAGTCCTGGGCTGGGGCAGGAGGTGACCACAGAGCTGCAGCTCACCCTGCGCATGGGAACTGCTGCAGGTCACCTTATGAGCAGCTCAGGGTCCTCTCTGGGTCTGCTGACTCTGCTGAGCAGCACTTGGCAGCCAGTGCCACCGGTGCCACTGATGCGGTGGGGTTATCTGCTGATGTTTGATGTGCAGCCCGTGCTGGTGCCAAGCTGGAAAATGGCACTCGAGGCATTTCCTTAATTGCTCAGCAAGTGGAAGCAGGATCTGCCTTTGCGTTCCTCCTGTATCTCCCCACCCCAGCACCCTGCAGGGCAGGAGCTCTGCTGCTGCCGCTGTGTGGTTCAACCCTGCTGATCCCGTTCCTGCTGCCGCTCAATCCTATTCCTGCAGGCATCAGCCGTTGCTTCAGTCAGTTTCCGTGGTCAGGGGGGATTTGGGTTCCCATTCCTGGTGGGAATGGCGAGCCGGAGCTGATGCTGCATGGTGCAGAGCTGCCCTTATGTAAAATTCATCTGCAGAAAGCAGCTCTGCGGATGGCAGGAAGCCGCTGCTCGTTTCTGCTCACAGCAGATGCAGGCGACAGGATGTGGAGGTTCTGCTTTTGCCTCAGCCTCTGGGCTTTCACTTTATCCCCTCTTGCACAGCATCCTCAGCAGGGAGGTCCACAGCGCTCCTGGGCTGCAGCTGAGGGGGTGACTGCGGACGTGGTGGTGCCTGGCAGCACCTTTGCTTTGCAAGTGTTGTGTAAGGGGGCAATGGCTCTTCGTTGACAGAAGAAGGACAGTGAGAGCGTGCAGCAATGACGCATGTGTTTAATAAGGACACCAACAGATGGAAGCTCGCAGGAAAGGCTCCCTGTAGGGAGGTTATTTGAGATGAGGAATGAGCCCTTTGAAGCATCTGCTGCAGGCTGGTGGTGGAGGTGGCTGGACCCGCTGGACGGGTCCGGTCTGACCCCCAGGCCTCTCTGCCCATGCGAATGCATTCCTGGGCTGGGAGCTGGTGGATGATTCACCAGGAAGTGGGCTGAGCCTGCCATGGGAGAACGCGGGGTGGTTATGGAGGGCCAACAGCGCCTCTTCACAACGGGATGGGCTGGTTGGGCAGCAGAGCACCCCTGGGACCTGCCCCAGGGAGTGGGATGAGGCAGGAGGGCTGCGGGGAGCTGCAGCTCCGTTGCCAAAGCCCTGGACATTCCTTTGGATGCATCAGGAATGTTCTGCTCCTCTCTGCGGGAGATAACGAATGTGGGAGCCCTCCTTAGGGGAAAGATTCCCATGGGAGGCCCTCAGGGGTGTTCATTCCTGTAGGGAACACCAATAGTTAAATAAATAACGAATCCTGCATCAGCCAGGTCTGCCGAGGCCGGTATTTCCTTGGGAAATGGAAGGAAGGGGCAGGTGTTTCCCTGTCCCTCCGTGCCTGAATCCTGGGGAAGGATCTGCTGCGCCTGGCTCTGCCCCCTCGGGGGGCCACTGGCACATCCCGAATGGAAGGAATCTGTGCTAGAGCACAGGTGCAGCCCCATAAATGTGGGATAAATCGGGGCCGATCCAGTTTCACAGCCCCCTGCCCTGTTGGTGGTGGTGGTGGGGGGGGCCTTCACCCCTGGGGGGGGTGGGTTTGAGGCTGGTGATGGGCAGGGGGTGCCCTTATTTTTGAGCAGAAATAGGTGAATTTGGGCGTTTGCGTGGGGAGGGAAGGAAGGAGGAGCGGCGGCGGCGGCGGCGGCAGCAGCAGCTCCAGCTCCAGCTCCTCCTCACCACCCACCCGCGGGGTGGGGGCTCGGGGTGCCCGCATCATCCCCCTGCATCCCTCCCCGCATCCCCCGCGCTGCCGGGGGTTGGGGGGGGGGCTCCCCGTCCGGTCCCTCCCGCCGGGCGGTGCCGGGGGGCGGCCTCTCCTTCTCCCTCCCCGCAGCCCGGGGGAGGCCCTTGGAGCTGGGGGCGGCGCGGCCGCAGCGAGCCCGGAGGGGAGCGGAGCGGAGCGGGGCTGGGAGCGGGGGCTCGGAGCGTGCCGATGGCGTTCAGCGCCTGGCAGATCCTCTCGCCGGTGCAGTGGGCCCGGTGGACCTGGTCGGCGGTGCGGGGCGGGGGCAGCCCCGACGGGGAGGACGGCGGAGGGGCCGGGGAGGCGGTGGAGGAGGAGGAGGACCCGGCCCTCGGCTTCAGGCAAGTGACCCGGGTCCACGGGTGGTGTTGGGGCTGCGACCGCGTCCGGCCGCGCCCGTATCCATTCCCCCCTCCCCCGTCTCTCGCTGCTCCCTGCCTGCTCGCTGCCCGCTCGCTGCCTGGCGCCAGCTCTGCTGCCCAATGGGGGGGTCCGGCCCGCACCGCGCTTCGGGGGGCACTGGGGGTGCCGGGGAGGACCGGGGGGGGGGGCACCGGAGCGGAACCGGTCGCTGCTGCCCCGGGTTGATGCTGGGGGCACAAGGTGTGAGCACAGGGGTTCGCCCCTCCAGGAGGGGAGATGCTGAGTGTCCAGCCGTATCCTTGTGGCCCACGGTGGATGCCCAGGGAAAGGCCTGATGGAAGGACTCGCGGATGCTCGGCCGAGAGGAGGGTTGGGGGCACACACACGGAAGGGAGGGGGGGCACTCACGATGTCGTTTCACCTGCTCTCCCTTTTCCGTTTGCCAGCGTGTGCCGCTGGACAGGACCGAGCGGCTGCCGCAGGATGCCCGCGGCCGGCCGGGAGCTGGCCCGCCCGGCGGCGCGGGCGGCGAGGAGGATTGCGGAGCTAAGCCTTGCAAGCGGTAATTCCTCCCTCTTTTCCCCCCCTCCTCGGCAGCTCGGACTCCAAAGATAGTTTTGAGACCCCTGAAGCAGGAACGCCGACCAGCTCGCTGCTAAAGGAGCCGCCGCTGGAGCCTGAGCTCGGGACCCGAGGTAAGGAGCTGCCGCCTTCTGCTTTTAGGCTCCGGATGAGGAGAGCCGGGGTGGGGGCACGCAGAAGTGGCTTGTTCTGAGTAATGCCGGCCACGTTTTCTGTGGTTAATGCCTGCGTGGTTCCAATGCCCCTCGGCAAAGGGCTGTGCTCTCTTTTCCCTGCATCCCTCTTTGGTGCTGTTAAAGATGCTGCTGAACCCTGTTTGTGGAGAAACTGTGATTTCTGCTGCTGGAGGCGCAGGGGTCCTCGGTGCTGTTGCTGGTTTGTCCCCGTGTCTTGTACCGTTGTGGCTCCCTGTTAATCCTTGCCCTTTTGGGGACCAGCTCACTCCCACCATCACACCTTCTCTCCAGGGGGAATTGTGGTCTGGGTCTGTATGAGCTCAAATGGGACCCATGCAGAAGCCCAAGTGCTGGGTGGCCTGGGCAGTAACAGGGTGCTGTGGGTTGCCGTGTCCTGCGGTGTTGTTCTGCTGTTGGGATGGATCTGAGTGCCTGTGGAAAACACACGATTGTTTTCCCTGGCAGAGGCATCCATGCTTCCCATAGTCACAGCTCTTGGAATCATCCTTTTAAGAAGGGATAATAGAGGCAGTTTCACTTTGAGGGACAAGGCCTAGGGAGGGGGAGAGGGGAGATAAAGGCTTTCCTAGCAGCTCTGAGGATCATTCCTGCCTTGGGGAAGCACATTGCTCAGCGTGGTGTCCCTGTATCCTGGGATGAGCAGTTCCCTGATGCCAGCCCGGCACAGAGCAGGGGAACCAGCGCACAAAGGTCACAGTGTTAGGGGATGATCTCCGGCACAAGCTGTTTATCTGCGGTGGCTGGTGGAGAGCAGGGTGTTGGAAACAGCATGGCCCCAGCACCCAGCTCCATCCCTTCCCTGCATCTCCTCAGTGTCTGAAATGGAGGGAAGGGATCACCCAGGCATGGCTGTGAGTTCATGGCACCCTGGGGTGCTGAGCTTCGGGTGGCTCAGCCCTCACCTTGGCAATGCTGCTCTGCAGCAGTGCGTGCCCTTCATCTGGCTGCAGATCAGGAGCAGTGGCGATGGGGAGGTGATCCCATGAAATGGCTGCATGTCAGGAATGCACCAGCTGATGGGGAATCAGTGCTGCAGGATGAGCAGCAGGCACACGGGCGGATACAGCATCTCCTTGCTCAGCAAGGCTGGGGAACAGGCACCGCAGCCTCAGCCTTGCTTGGGAATAGGTAGGGATAGGAAATGTGCGAGACGGAAGCTGGGACATAGGGGATGGCTGGTGTGCGTGCAGCTGAGGGCGGCATTAACCCTGTTCTGAAGGGCAGCACCACAGCCTGGCCCATCACCCCGCTTGGGCTCCATGTGCCTTTAGAACCCATTGGTGGAGCCGTTCTGTGCCTTCTTACTGAGTTCTCTCCAGCCCTCTCCCAGAGCAAGGAATATTCTGTGCAAGGAAACGAGCCGAAGCAGCGAATATGGACCCGTTGGTGCTGGAAGCTTGCTCATGGGCTGCTCCTGCTGTTACCCTGATGCAGGGCACGTGCTTTCCGGCGCGTTAGCGGCAGCATCGCTCTGCCAGGATGCTAATTCTAACAGAATAGGTTTAAAAATAGACCAACGGCCGCGAAACAAAGCGGAAAGGCAAAAGGGGAACGGGGCCGTTGGCTACGTCAGCCCGGGCTGAAAGCACCGGCCACATATCCTGTGCTCAGGCAGGGAGGGACTGTGGATAGTGGAGGGGTTGTTCTCGCTGCCTTTGAGTGCAGGGAGCCGTGCTGCTTCGCTTGGTTGCTGGATGTGGGATGAAAAGGGCAGTGCTGCAGCCAAGTTCCTCTGATTCATGCGAGGGGAGCTGCTGGGTTAGTCTGTGCTTGTGTTTCATTGCAGCCTAAGGAGGACGAGCCTAATGATTAGAATGCACAGCACAAAGTGCCTATTACAGCGGTGCCAGCCTGTCCTGCGTGTGCGTTTGTGCTTGGAGAGGATAAATCCCTGTTTTCACTGTGTAACGTCCCCTGGCCGGACCAGGAGCCCGTTCATACTCCATGCACAGCCAATACAACTGCTGTTTGCAGGGATCCAGAGTGCCTTTTATTGGATCTGCAGCAGGGATGGATGCAGCACTGAGCCTTGCTGCTGTGCTGTTCTTCCTTATCTCCATCCTGAACTTCCCCTGTTTCAGTTTGAACCCATCACCCCTTGTCCTATCACTACAGTCCCGGATGAAGGTCCCTCTCCAGCATCCCTATATCCCCCTTCAGACACCGGAAGCCCCATCACCTTTGGGGCTGCTTTACAGCAGGGTTTGTCCTCAGAAAACACACAAAGGGATTAATACGTGTTTCATGGCCAGGCACCTTCCTGAAAAGGGGAGAAACTCCCACTGAGCTTGCAGGAGGGACAGTCCTACTGCAGCAGGATTGCTCCTCTCCTTCACCCCCACCCCCTCTGTGTCCCAGTACATCCCAGTTCCTCAGCTCTGGGATGCAGGTAGGAGGGAGCGCATGAGCTGAGCTGTCCCGGGTGTGGAACACGAGTGGATTGCTCCGCTGGGAGATGTGGTGGTTCCCATTTTGGTGAAGGAATGGTGGTTCTGAGCGCAGCAGCGCTCCTGCTCTCCCTGCCCTGCAGCCATCCCAGCAAGGAGAGGTGGTTTGCGTGCCGGCTGCTTGTTATTCCAGCAGCAATTACTCCGTGCTTGGGTTAGAAACCAGGATGGGGCTCATGTCTGTGGGAACAGCAGCTGCAGAACCTTCCAGTGGGAATGTCAAATGCATTTTAAAGGTGCCTTTTGCCCTCCCTTTGAAGTCTGCTCCTCTACTCAGGGCTGTCTCAGTGGGTTCAAACCATCCCAGCACCAAGTTGGGATCTGTTTAAGGAGCTTCTCCCGGTTCCCAGCGATGGGAAGGCCTGGCAGGCGCTGCCTTAGACTGTCTCCTGGCTGCACTCCGAGTACATATCCATTGGGTTGTGTTTACTGGTGCGTTTCCTGGGGCAGCAAAGCGATGGCTGCTTGGAGAGAGCCTTTTTGCAGTCGGGTTTTCTGCGTTCACACAGCCCCTCATGATTCATTTGCATGGCTTTTAGCATCCTGGAGACCAATTATGCCGACCTCAAGCCGTCAGCTGAGTCAGGGTTGTTGGCTCCGTGTCCTGGGTTAGCCCTGATTCCCTTTTCCTTCTTCTGCCAGCCTCTGTCACCAGCGAACGTGAGCTGGTTGTGAATGCCCCATCATAGGAACAGGGATGTGCTGGGGGAGCTTGTGAGCATCCCCCATCCAACCCTCCTGCGAATGGATGCGACTCTCCATGGCTGTCACTGTGTGCCAGGGCAGGGTTGCAGCAGCGCAATGGGACAGGTTTCCCCAGCACAAGCCCTGCTCCCATGTGGTCCCTGATGGAGCTGAGCATCCCGGCATCCCCTCCTGCCTTATCCCAGGAGCCCCAGGTTGAGAGGTGACGGGCAGGAGAGGAGGTGACAGCAGTGCCAAGGTCCTGGCTCTAGGTGCTTCGTGGGTGTAGCTTTCAGGATGCATCCATAGATTAGGAGCTTCCCCATCCCTTGACAGCAAAGAACGGATTAAACAGTAAAAGGATTTAGGGGAAGGGATTGGAGTAACAGTGATTAAGTCATGGATCAGGATTTGTGATTAAGGAACTCTGACAGCAGTGCTGAGCCCGGCTCCTCGCTTTGATGCGCTGCAGCAACAGGCTGTGGGTGAGAGCACCGACCGCATGCGGGTGCTGTGCCTGAGCTCCCCCCTATTTACAGAGTACCCCCCCATTTACAGGCTGTGTTTTCAGCACAGTCTCTGGGGCTTCAAATCTTACAGCATGTGCTTGATGCCAGGGTTGCACAGGTCAGGAACCCCCCCAGAATATGACCCTGGAGCATGTGAGGAGGGGAGAAAAACCCCTCTGAGATGGGGTGTGCAGCAAGCAGGGGTTTAACTGCTTCCTTTTATCTTTGCAGAGCCAAGTGGCCATGGTGACCTGCTGGTAGGGGAAGCCCAAGGGGACAGCTCGCCAGGGAAGCATCCCAAAGATGAGGCTCAACCAGAGATTGCAGCCCCTAAAGCCAGTTTGGATGCGAAAAGGGAAAACGACCCTGAAGATTCATCCCTGAGGCATCCTCAGGCTCACATCCAGCCCCAAGGAGCACCGGGCAGTGGGGCCGACCAGGAGCGGGTCATGCTGGGAGAGGATGCGGCTGGTGCCAGCATGGGGATGGTGGAGCCGAAGGGGGATGCTCTGGTCCAGGATGGGAAAGGGATAACAGAAGGATCCACAGAGGAGACCCCGGAGCTGTATGATGGGAGTGTGAACCCCGCCGTAGCAGGGGGCTGCCGGCTGCAGGGCTCCCCCCCATCAGCCCCACACTGCTCCCCCCACCCTAGCGATAGTGCTGGGGAGCAGGGGGGGTACCCGGAGCACAAAGAGCAGATCCCAAAACCCGAGGTTGATTTGATGGAGGGAGGAGAGAGCCCGGAGACCAGGAGAGCATCGCCCAGGAGGGCCAGCAGGATCCCGGCCAGCAAAGTGACACCGAAGAGACACCGAGAGCCCCCCAAGAAACCAGCTGAGGATGCAGAGAGGGGCCCCATGGATCTGCCTCCCCCCGGCTCCCCCCGCCTGGGTCCTGCACCCCGGATAGGCCCCTTGGGTGGCAGCTCAGCGCTGCAGGACTTGCCGGCTCTCCCCAAAGGGTCCTACCAGTTTGACCCCAATCGCTTCGAGTCAATGGATCCGTTTAAGCCCACCAAGACCCTCGGCAGCTCCACCACCGACTCCTGCCCTGCTGCCGACAACAGCCTCAATGAGATCCTGGAGTCTCAGGCGCTGGAGGTGCAGGATGATCCCAGCAGAGGCAGCGGCTCCCCCAGGAAGCCCAAGTCCCGCCTGATAACGTGAGTGATGGAGCGGGCAGCAGCGGCCCCTCCATTCCCTTGTGGGCAGAGCAGTGGTGGTGGTGATGGTGATGATGCCCCTGTGCCTTCTAAGTGAGCCTGAAACACCGATGTGCACCTCGGGTTCTGCTGCCCTGCTTTTATCCACCCCTTGTCCCAGTGGAGCGGCAGCTCCTGTATCCCTGTTTGCATCCTGGAGCATCAGGAGCGGATGGGAGGAGAAGGACAGGGGTCCTGGAGTGGTGCTGGGGTCCCACACAAAATGGAAAGGGCCGGATCAGGACCCGCTTTGCAGGATCATCCCTTTGGAAAACCCTCAGGGCTCCAGCTCGTGGAGCTGGTGTGGGCAGAGCAGAGGCTTTACCAAGCACAGATGAGGGTTTGGGGGCCTGCTTGTGGGTGCCTGTCTGATGGGACAGATGGGACATGGTGCGAGCTGCCACTGGGTTGCTCTTTGCCAAGCAGAGGAAGGGGATAGTGATGAAGAGGCAGATCTGTTGCTTTCATCACGTCTGCACAGGCAGGAGGGAGCTGCTTGTGCCTTGCTGAGCTATTTAAGTGCATTTTTAGCTCCTCAATGTGCTATTTAAAACCCCCGTGGAGACGGTGACATTTCATGGTGTCTCCTGGGAATGCAGGCAGTTCCTCCTGGGAACGCTCCTCTGGAGCGGGTTTCATGGCCAAACCTTCCTATTTCTTTGCTATTTCACCTGTGGCATCACAACTGTTCCCCGAACCGTGTCTGGGCAATGCCTGATGTTTGGGATGGGATCTGCTGAGCCAGGCTTGGCTCTACCTGCCCAGGCAATTCTGGGTCCTTCCACTATAAGTTGGGGTTGTGGATTTGGAGCCAGTCGAAAGCAAAAGCAGGAAATGAGCTCAAAAGGGGGAATTTTGGGAGCACAGATTTTGGCAGCAAAACCAACGCACGCCATTGTCCTGCTGATGGGAAGAGTGGAGCGGGGTTGTACAGAGCGCACAGACAGCACCCAGCAGGCAAAAGTGAGGGTGCGTTGGGTGCTCTGCTCCTAGGAACACTTTGCAGGGAGGGGATGGGGGTTCTTTAGGAGCCGGCACTTCCCTGTGTGACCGAGTTGGGGCTGTTCAGCATGGAGAAGGGAAGCTGTGCGGAGCTCCCAGTGTCTGAAGGGGGCTACAGGGATGCTGGAGAAGGACTCTTCATCAGGGACTGGAGCAATAGGACAAGGGGTGATGGGTTCAGACTGAAACAGGGGAAGTTCAGGTTGGAGATAGAGAAGTTCTTTGGTGTGAGGGTGCTGAGGTGCTGGCACAGGGTGCCCGTAGAAGTGAATGCTCCATCCCTTGTAGTGTTCAAGGCCATGTTGGGTGACGTGGTCTAGTGTGAGGTGTCCATGGCAGCGGGTCGGAACTGGATGATCTTAAAGTCCTTTCCACCCCAAACCGTTCCATGGTTCTATAGGTCCTCAGGGTCCCTCTCCTGGGAGCAGCACGGGCTGCTCCCGGCACTCACTTCCCCGGCAGTGGGATGCGTGGTGGAATGGCACCATAAACCTCACATCCGTGAATAGGAGATGCCCAATCGGAGCATCCTTTATCCGTGTGTTCCTCCCCAAAAGGCAGAGCTGGGCTAAGGCGCTGTGCTTCTCCCAATGAGAGTTAACACCCAGGTCTTTTCACATGCTCTTCTTCTCTCCATCTGTCTGTCTCTCTCCCTGTCCGTGCTTTGGTGCATCAGGACCACTGAACAAGTGAAATTTCTCTGTTTTCTGTTGTAAGTACTCTCTTCTCTGTTGCTTTCCTCTTCTCCCTGGCTGGTCTTTGTCCTCTTTCTCTGGGTGGGTGCTGGCCCCACACATCACAGCATGCAGGCTCCTTGTGCCCTTTGTCTCATGCTCTGCGCTCCCTGGTCCACGTCCTGCAGCTCTCGGGGTGGCTCAGCCCGGTGAGGTGAGGATGCTGTGCTTGCTCCCGCAGCATGCGGCCCGCAGTGCCTTTACAGCGTTCAAGCCCTCAAACCCAGTGCATTGGCTAATGGAGGGGAGCGGCCCTGTGTGCAGTCTGGATGGGTAGTCCTGAAGGTGAGGGCATCTTCTACCCCCTCCCAAAGCCACCTCTATAGAGGGGTAGGAGGAAGCATCATCCGGGAGATGATGGAGTCAGTGCCTGTCTCCTCTGGCTCTGGGACATTGAGATGGTCCCAAAGGAACTTTGCCCTCATAGCCAGCACCAAACAGGGCTCCCTTGAGCTCTTTGGTGCCTGCCAGATCAGATTTACTCATGGCTCTCCCTCAGAGCATCCCTGCTGTGTCCAAAGCTGGGATAGAGCTGGGCTGCAGGGCCCCGCATGGGTTGGAGAGCTCGGCTCGAGTACAGCAGCTTCAATCACTGCCCTGCAGCCCGTGCTGCTGCAGCGTGGCTGCGCTGTACCCCTGGCATGAGCAGCCGCAGTGGGACACCAGTGAGATACCCAGTGCCCGTGCTGTGCCCCCAGGGCTTGCAGCCCCCATCCCATAGGGTGGCACACAGCAGGGGCCTGCCTCACCCCCATGGGTGATGCTCAGTGTTGTCAGTCCCCCCCAGACCCTCTGGGCTCTGCTGTGGCACAAGGGGGAGCGCTGGGCTCAGCTCCCATCTTCTGTCATCATCCCAATGCCCTTCTTGTGTGCTCAGTGCTGCTGCCATATGCATGACCAGCATTAGAGCCGAGCTCCAGCGCTGACATCTGTGTCTTGGCCAAGACCCAATCTGCCTTTCCACTGGCTAACAGCGGGTGTCTGTGTCACCATTGGCCCTGCAGCACGATGGGGCTGCCTGTGCCCCAGGCAATGCAGGGCATCAGCCTTGGATGCTTGCTCCCCATTGCCCCATCCCCTTGAATTCCAGTTATCTTGGTGTTGGGGGGGATCATTTGGCGCACGTGTGTGATGGGATGGGGAGTGAAGTGGGTGGGAGAGATGCTTTATAGCAAGGAATGGCTCAATGCAATCCTGCTCGAGCCTCTGCCCGTGTCACTGTGGCAGAGATCCCTTCGCAGGTACCCTCAGTGGGACACCACATGAGCTGTATCCAGCTTGGTCAGTATCTGCCTTCTGGGTTTTGGATATGGGAGATGGTGGACATGGAGCGAGAGGGCAGTGAGATGCAGCAGATCTTGCGCTGGGACCATCCCTGCACTGCCTTCAGCTGATTCAGGATGCTGATGCCCGGTGTGTCGGGATGTGGCTGTGCTGCACTCCTGCACTGATGGACTCTGCAGTGGCACGCCTTGAGGAACATGGGATCAACAGCCAGGGAGAGCTTCCTCACTGGAGAACATCCAGCCATCCAAGGTCAACCTGAGCTCAACCTTCTCCTACCTGCAAGGCTCTTTTCCCTTTGCATCTGGTGGAGGGAACATCCGAGTTGCAGCGGGTTGCCCTGCAAGCAAAGCAGAGCTCGAACCAGCAGTCCGGCCGTGCGGGTCTAACTTGCACATGGAGATATCTCAGACAAGCCTCCAGGGAATGGGCACGAGACAGCCTGGAGGAGCTTCCATCCCGCAGGAGATCAGTGTGCCCTTTGGGATGCATCCCGCCGGATGCGGGTGCAGCGAGGGGGATCTCTGTGGCAATGGCCTCTCGCGCTGTCAGCATCTCTGCTCCTTACCTTCCCTAGGAATAAACTCCTCAGAGACAAACCCCGTTGCTCTGTAGTCGTGTGTTTTGTTCACTCGCTCCTCTGTCCGCCCCAGAGCTTGCTCTGCCTCCGTGTTTCACTGGTGAGTGGGGTGCTGCGGGGTGCAACGCTGCTGCTGGGGCTGCTTCCCCCTGCTCGGCTCTCCCTCGTGGCTCCTGCCCATGCCTGAGCTGCTGCTTCTCTCCCTGCAGGAGCGGCTGCAAGGTGAAGCCATACGAGACACAGCCCCTGGTCCTGGATGTTGGCGCTCAGGTACGTGGGATCCCGACAGGGATGCTCGGCCGGGGGCACGGGGAGAGGTGGGGGTCAGGATGGGGTGTCCCTGAAAGCAGCCATGGCGAGAGCATCTTCCCCATGGGAAGGGCGGGAGGAGGGCGCTGCTTGGTGCTCAGCCCTGTCCCTGGTTCCCTCTGTGGTTCATTCGGGTCCATGTGTGTGCGGCATCAGCCCTGTCCCCAGCAGAGCTCTGCGATGGGGTTAATGGGTTTTGTGTGTGAATCACTTCTGTCCCCAGCCCCATGTGTTTCCTTCTGCCAAACCCCACTGAGGAGCTGCTGGGAGCAGCTTGGTGGTGGATCTAAGCTTCCTGTGCTTCCCATGCAGCCTGGCTGCCTGATCCCCATGGATTAGCTCAGTCCCTCTTAACCGCGTGCCTTGATCCTGCAGGATGAAGGAGCGCTGATCTCAGAAATCCCAGATATTGCAAATCGGGACGGACGAGCCACCGATGAGGAGAAGCTGGCCTGCACCACTGCACAGAAACCTGGGCTGGAGAAGAAGGCTGAGCCTGAAGATGACCTGGAGTACTTTGAGTGCTCCAATGTCCCTGTGCCGGCCGGGAAGCACGGCACGGAGCCAGGTAAGAAGCCTCCCCATAGCCTCTGGGATGTGCTGTGCATGGATCTCTGCAGCCTCCAGCAATGAACTGGTGCTGCTGAGGCAGCTTCTATTCCCACTGCCAGGGCTAAAGGCACCATAATGAAACCTCCGTTGCTTACGGCACGATTTCCATCATGGAAAACCCATGGCACAGGCTGTGTTTACTTGGACGCTGTCAGTACAGAGCCTCCCCATGGTGCTGTGGTGGTTACAGGGTGCCTTGCTCGAAGCAGAACTCCCAGCGCTCAGTATCCCAGCACAAGGTCAGTGATTGATGGAGATCTCAGCATCACTGCAGACCTCTGCTGATGCTCCTGCTGGTCCTTTGCTGTCAGTCTCCTATGGAATTAGCCTCGCTGACCAACCCATTAAAGCAGAATTAGAAGCCAGGCGTTAGAACAGGACATTTAATCAATAGCAAAGCTAAAGCTGCAAGGGGAGGAATCAGCGCAGGGGGGTCTGCAGCTCTGCTCTGTGCCCATTCATCATTACCCTTGGATGCTGTGCAGGCTCTGGGGAAGGGGAAACCAGTCCTTTGGCTCTGAATGGGGGGAAAGAGCAGGAAATCAGCGTTGTTTCCTCCTTCCCTTTATGCTTTTCTCTGCCTGGTTAACAGTGAATGGCCAGTGCTGGCTGCAGCTGAGGTCCATAAATCACCTCCCGCGCTGTGCCAGAGGGCAGGTTGCAGACAGGAGGGGTTTATCTCCTCTCTGATGCTGTTAAGAATAGCTGGGGCCATGTGGCAGCTCCTTTGGGCCCAGTTGGTGTGGGCTGAGGCTTGTGCTATGCGGAGTGGCCCAAGCAGCTGGGCTTTATCCCAGGGATGCATCCCGCAGCGTTCCCATGCAGCTCCAATCCTGCCCTGGGCACCACAGGGCTGAGCTGCCACCAGAGGGAAGTGTTGGTTTCCACTCCAGGGGTTGAGGCTGGCAGGGTGCAGGATGCATCCAGCCTGCAAGGGCACAAGTGTGGGGCAAAGAAGCCTTTTGGGAAGGGATGCTGGGAGGATGCCGATGCCCCTCTGCATCCCAGCAAATCCGTATGTGCACCAGGGTCTTGTTCACAAGGGGTTAAAACCTTGTGTTTCCTTGTCTTTAGGCTTTGAAAAGGAGATCTCCAAGCAGACGGAAAAGGACATCTTCCCTGTGAGTGCCCTTTGTTTCCTCCTTGCTCCCTATGGGGAGGCGTGGGGCTGCGGGAGGGTGACCCCATTGTGCCTATGTTGCTGCTCATCCCAGCAGTGCCCCCCAGACCTCTCTGAAATGGGTTTCTTTGGGAGCTAAAGTCCATGCAAAGCCCACACAGGGGCTTGGTAAAGCCAGTGGTGATGTCCCACAGCCTGGCACAGGGTGGCTCCCTCTGGATGGGCGCTGCAGGAGGGAGATGCTGGGAATGGTGAGGGACCAGGGCTGCACCAGGGATGCTCAGCAGGAGCAAGCACTGTGTGTGGAGTGGCTGCAGGACAGGGACAGGGCAGAGGAGATCCCAGGGACATGTGCTGTGCCTCACATTGAGGTGTCCACGAGCCTTGTAAGGGGCACCGCCAATGCACCCCAAGGAGCCATTGGGTGACCCCAAGTCGCTCGGCTGCAGGGAACCCTGTGCCAGCTCAGCCACCCCTGGGCAAAGCCGCTCGGGTGCAAGCAGATGACAATGAGATTACCAACATCAGCAAAACGAGCTCCTCTGAGACAGATTGACCCCCGCTAAGCCCCACAAGGACAAAGTGAACCCGGTGCTCAGGGCTGGGCAGCCTCTGAGCCACGACCATCCCAGAGCCGCTGCGTGGGGCTCCCATGGGATGGGTTGGGGCTCTTAGGAGATGCTGCCAACACCACCCAGGGCTGAACCTCCCCAGCGCTGGGCTGGCTGGACCCAAACGTGCCTGAGCCTGAGCTGCAGTGAAGGAGGAGGGGAGGGAGAGAAGTGCTTTAGTGCTCTGGTTTCCAAAACAGAGCCGAGGCACAGCGCCTCCTCCAAAGCTCTTCTCTATTTATGGCCTGGCAGCCGGTTCCCAAGGAGATGCCTGCACAGGGCTGTCATTTAGATGGATACAAGGAGGAACAGGCGGTGGTGTCAGCCCTGCTCGGAAGGAATGCTCTTCTGGAGGCTGCAGCACCCCCGAGGGAAGGGATGGGGCAGCATCCAGGCGGGATTCAGCCTCACAGCGCTGAGCTCATCCCTAGTTTGGTCCTCTGGAGCAGAGGAGCTCGGCTCCAGTTGTGCAATTGGGGTGACCAGCAGGGCCCTGCTGCTGCTGGCAACAGTTTGGATGCGTCAACTGCAGCCACGTCTCCATCTGATGGAGGTGATGGAGAAGGGGGACCTGGTCCCTCGCGTGCGGCTCCCATTTAAACCAACCATGGGGAAAGTGAAGGGATGTCAGACATGAGCACAGCTCTGCTTCCAGAATGGGCCCTTCCTAGGTCTCTCCTTTGGGATGATGCTTCCCTGGGTGCCCTATGGCACAGCTCCAGCTCCCAGCAGGAGGCTGGGCATAAAGTGCAATAAACCCCCCATATGGGCTCTGCCTGGTGCTGGCTCTGAGCTGTCGGTGTGTGCAGGATGCTCAGTGCCTGCATAGAGGCTGGTGCAGGGGGCAGAACATCCCAAATGAGAGGTGAAACCCCTGCCGCATCCCAAACGGCTGCTCCCTGCAGGGCAATCCGGGGCTGTGCTCCATGGAGAAGTCCCCCTCCGCCATCACCAGCGTGAGCAGGAGCGAGAGTCCCTTGGACAGCATCTGCCTCAGTGAATGCGAGAAGATGGCCGTGCTCACGCTCATCCGAGAGGAGGTAACGTGGGGACAGGGGCCGTGTCCTGCCCGGGTCACCCCTGAGCATCACAGCCCAGGGGAAGCACCCAGAGCACATCCCAAGGCTCCTGTGTCTGCTGCAACCTAGATAATCACAAAGGAGATCGAGGCAAGCGAGTGGAAGAAGAAGTACGAAGAGAGCCGCCAGGAAGTGCTGGAGATGCGGTAGGACCCTTCCCGTTGGGAGGTGATGGGATTCATCGGGGTGGAGATGTGCTTGTGCTGTGTTGAGCTGCTGGGTTCTTGGTTGCAGGCTCACAATCCCATTCACTGGCATGGGCATCACCAGCGCCCTGCAGCCCTGCTTGGGCTGTTTGTGCTGTGGGGAAGGGGCAGCAGGGCTGTAGGTGTGTGTCTGCCTCTTACCCGGGTCATCCTTCTCCCTTCTTCCTAGGAAAATCGTGGCTGAGTATGAGAAGACCATTGCCCAGATGATAGGTAAGTGCCATCACCCAGCTGGGTGCACGGGGCAATGAGGTCGCTGCCATCCCCACTCAGTCCCTGTGTCCCTTGCTGCTTATTCTCCATCCCAGAGGACGAGCAGAGGACGAACATGACGTCTCAGAAGAACCTGCAGCAGCTCACCATGGAAAAGGAGCAGGCTCTGGCAGACCTGAACTCGGTGGAGCGGTCCCTATCGGATCTCTTCAGGAGATACGAGAACCTGAAGGGCGTTCTGGAAGGCTTTAAGAAGGTCCTTACCTCGGTTCCGCCTTTCTCCCTGGTCCCTGCATGCAGAGGTCCCACAGCGTTGCCCTCACTTTGTCCCCTGCACTTTTCCCTTCCCAGAATGAAGAAGCTCTGAAGAAGTGTGCTCAAGATTATTTAACCCGGGTCAAGCAGGAAGAGCAGCGGTACCAGGCCCTGAAAGTCCATGCAGAGGAGAAGTTGGACAAGTAAGGGCATGCATGGGATTGATGGGTGCTCAGAGACCTCATGGGGAAGTAAGGGCATGCATGGGATTGATGGGTGCTCAGAGACCTCTCCATGCTTGGAGCTTATTGATGTGAAAAGCTGCCCTTTACAACCTCAGGCTCAAGAGGCTTCAAATGGCTGTGGGTGAAGCCAGCACGAATCCCTCAATGGATTCTCCAATCTCTGCTTAGGTTTCCTAATGGAGAAACTGAGGTTTATGGCCCATTTACAGCCACTCAACCAGTTCCTGTGCTCCAAGAGGGCTCATGTCTGTGTGGTGCTCAGCTGAGGAGCACCAACACGCAGCAGCCCCTGAGTGAAGTGGGTGAGGACCTGGTTGAGCTTCACTCCGCAGAGCTTGGATGAGCAGAATTAACCCCGTTTCATGCAGGTTTTCCATATGGGAAAACCATCCCTGATGCACCCAGGCACGCAGGAGCCGGGCTCTGTGGCACTTGTCCCAGTGACCATTGTCCCCTTGTGTCCAAACCCATCACAGAGCCAACGAGGAGATCGCCCAAGTGCGTGCCAAGGCCAAGGCAGAGAGCACGGCGCTGCACGCGGGGCTGCGCAAGGAGCAGATGAAGGTTGAGTCCTTGGAGAGAGCCCTGCAACAGAAGGTAACGCCGGGTTCCCTTTGCTGCCCTGAGCATCCTCTTGGTGCTGGAGGTGTCCTTTGGGTTTTGGGCCTAGAAAGGGCTCTGTGGGTTTGGTTTTCGGGGGTATTTCTTCATTTGCTTCCTTGGTTCGTGCTTTGGGATTGGGTTTGGTTGTTGAGATGCACAACGCATCCTCTCCATAGAGGGGATTGAGCTCTGCATGGGTGTAAGCACGGCTATGGGCAGTGCTGCGGTTGCCGGTTTAGTTTGGCTTCAGTTTGGCTGTTCTGGAGCATGGGTAGAGCCCCCAGCACACCCATGGGCAGCACCGGGATGTGTTTGTGATGAGGATGGGTGAGCTCAGGGTCCCCACAGCCCCTGGATGCTGCGCAGAGGAGGTTTGGCAGGAGCACCAGCTATACCCAAATGGGCGTCATCTCCCATCCATGCCACCATGGGGGCTCTTCATGATCTGTTTTCCTTCCAGAACCAGGAGATTGAGGAGCTGACCAAGATCTGCGACGAGCTGATAGCGAAGCTGGGCAAGACGGACTGAGTCCCACCACCCATTGCCCAGCACTCTGTACTTGGCCGCTTTCCTCCTAACGTGCAGCACTTTGCCTTACCCCAGGACCCCGGCACAGAGCACAGCATCCTGCTGCCTGCTCCCTGTATCCCAGGGCTCCGGGACGAGGATCCCTGCGGTCAGGCTGCGTGTCCCTCTGCGCCGATGCCACCTCTCAGCGGGGAGGTGGGACCCCCGGGGCTCTGTCCCCTTTGTCTGGGTCTGGTTGTGCCCCTACACACTCTTGTCACTTACTGTCCCCTCCTGCTCCAGGTTGACCCCATGAGGTCCTGCCGTGGGATGTGGGTGATGCCGAGGTTGGAGGTCCTTGCACTAGGGAGGGGACCTGGCACATGAGTGCATGGCTGGGGAGAGGCAGCAAAGGGGAGCCTTTAGGTTTGTGGCCACCAGTGTGATCCTTTGGCCAAAGCAGCCTCCCATTAGGTCGATTGGTTTTGGGAGAGGGGTTGGTGTTCAGGGGACTGGTCCCAGCCTCCGGTCCATGGGTGGAAGGCAGCACAGAGCATCCTTATTATCCCTGGCTGTGCCAAGGGACCCCGATGTCTCCACATTCGTGCACTTTATTAACGTTTATGAGCACTGAGGCTCTCTGCTCACTTCTTCCAGGCAGGCACGGTCCTGCTACACATCTCCTTCCCATGGGAGCACGGATACGGCCACTTCACCTGTAGTAATTTAAGTCCTCTCAAGGGGAGGGCAGGAGGCTTCAGCACCGGGAGGTGTTTGAGATATGGGGGAGATGCTGGTTCTGCAGAGCTGGGGCTTGTCCATTTGCCTGCCCCACAATCAGTGCCCTTCACAGCGCTAAAGCCAAGCCCCATGCCCCTGGCTCCCCACGCCATAGCCACGCTAGGATGGATGTGACAGGAGGAAATTGCTTCGTGATTCTGCTGACTTAAGGCTCTTTCCCTGTCAGTGCAGAATAGAGCAGCTCTGCCTGGCTCTTTGATGCTCTCAGAAATGCCCTCGCAGCACTGAATGTGAAGGGAACCAAACAAAGCCAACCTTGACAGGCGCAGGCAGATCCGGGCAGCAGTGAAGTACCCTTTGGAATCTATGGATGCAGCCCAAGATCTGCTTTTCCATGCAGGCAGGGTGCCCGCTCCGCCTCGGAGTCCATGTCTATGGCCATGCAGACTGCTGAGGTTGCCTTTGGATGTGCTGGGAAGTGGGGGGCTCCTCAAGATCTGGGGTTCCATGGTCAGTGCAGAAGCATCCCTGCAGAAGGCGGATGGATGGGATCAGGCAGTAGCTGCAGTGGTAAAGGGAGGACTCTGCTATCGCCTTGAGCAGGGAGTCTTAAAGCATCACGTAAGGGAAGTGTTTGCTCTTTGGACTGTTTCCTACCCAGCCTATCGAAGTCTTTCACAAGCCTTTTTGCTGCTACCTTTTTGTAAGGGAATTGAGCTGTTTTCCATCTATTTTCTAACCCCCCGTGGTGCGCATGCAGTGTTTAACCCAGAGCCATACACTTGGTTGTATTTCAGTAGTTATATGATGTAGAGAGAGCGTTTATCATACACTTCAGCAGATGAAGATGCCAGCAGCCTGCCCTAGCACGCAGAGTCCAGGCCTGTTCCCTGCGCTCCCAGTTATCCCGGTGACCGGGGTGGGGAAGCTGATGGCTGACGCCATCCATGGCTTTGTGCTGAATATTTGCCCCTTTGCACAGCTGACAGAAAGGAAACCCCCTTTTTCTGCTCTTTTCCCCCCTCTTTGTCCTCCCCACACATCCATGGGCTGGCAGGAAAGCCTCTGGCAGATGATGTGCCGAGATGATTCCTGTTTGGGAAGTCAAAGTGCCAGCCTCAGCCCATTGGAGCATCGCTCCCCTTCCCTCCATGTCATCAGCATTAGGGGTATGCAGGCTACAGCACTGCTCTCCTCACGTGTCCCGCTCCAGAACAGCATTCCCACCTGGATGTGTGACCCTTTGGGCCTCGCTGGGGGTCTGTGCAGGTGAATTAATCCCCTTGAGACCAGGAATTTCTTAGGGAGCTGGGTTTTGCTCTTTGCAGCAGCATCCTCCCCATGTGCTTCCCAGCCTCTCCCAGTCCCACTTGCTGCCTCTGTCACCCCAGTGCTGCTGCATCCCTGCGCCTGTCAGCATGCACTTCCAGTCTGGGCAAAAGAAGATTCCTAAGGAATGATTTATTAACTATAATATGGTTATAGTTACATATATATATATAAGTATATGTATAATGGTTATAGTTCTATATAATAAGAGGCCTGTGTTTGTAGCTGCAAGAGGGCAGGACTGTTGCATCCCAGATGCTGCTCTCAGGAGCCAGCAGTGGAGCTGTGGATGGGGCTGGCTTAGCCCTGGAGCTATCATCCCGTTCAGATGCCACGTTCCAGCCAGGACATGTCCCAGTGCAGGGGAATGCTGCGGGTACCCATGTTTGGGGTCACAGCATCGTGGTGTTTGTCATCTTCTGCTTGCAGTAGAGTTGAAATCCCTGTATCCAGTGAAGTGCCAATGAGGAACTGCCCTGACTTTAGATGGCTCCCCCCAAGGCAGGCGCTTCCCTGCACTGACCCCAATCGCTTCTCACCACATGTGTAAGTGCCATTGCCATCGGTTTTATATGTCCAATGATTTCCCTTTTCTATGTCAGGTAAATATTTGTAAGAGTTATACTCACACAAATGAGATTATTCTAATGATTACTAATATATTTTTGTTGCCATGTTTCATTGCCTGAATAAAACCCCGTGTTTATCACTCTTGAAACCTTTCCTGCTGTGTGTTAAGGATGGAGAGGTTGGGTTTAGGTTCCACACGTTAGGCAGAGGGACTCTGCTTAATCCCCATGCTCCCCCTGATAACCTTCATGGCCTTGGGGACATCCTCTGCTGGGATGGAGATTGCCTTGCGCAGCCCAAGTGAAGTGGGGACGGCTCCTCTGGGCCCTCCAGATGTGTCCAGAACATCTCCAGATGTTCTCTAATGCTTCTCTTTGGACTCTGTGGAGGGTTTGAGCCCAGCTTGGCTGCTGCAAACGGCAGGAGAGGGCTTATTCTGAATGGCCACGATCTACAAAAGGCACCAGTGTTGGAGATGGAGCCGGTTCCCAAAGCAGAGCCCAGCCTGGTGAGCGTAGGCAGATCCAACCACCTCCACCGGCACCATCCCATGCTCTGTCTGTGCCCTTGGGATCCGTGTCCCGTCCTCCCCAGCTAAGATGGCATTAGGCAGGGGCTGCAGTAAGTGCGTTATCCCCAGCCCGGTGATCCGATCGCCCAAGCAGATTAGCTCTAAGACCTTAAGACAAAACAGACACTGTGTGCCCTGTGCTGCGCACAGCCGGGATGTCCGCCCTGAAGACCCTCCTGGCCCTGGCCCTCGTCACATCCCTGGCTGGATGCAGTAAGTGTCCTGCAGCGCAAGGCCGTGCTGGGGGGGAATCGCTGTAGGAATGCTGCTCTCCTGCTTGCTGGGTGCCCCCATCCCTGCCCTGCTGCTCCCATCCCTGCAGAGAACCGGCATTCCAGGGGGATGTTGGCTTTCTCCTCCCGGGAGCACCCAAAAGAGCACCCTGCTCTTCACACTCAGCCCATTGCCATCCAGGGCTGTGGAAGCTCCGGGTCTCCATCTCTGGTGAGGCAAGGAGGTACCTGAACCAAGGAGCAGCAGCTTCTCATCGCTAGAAGGGTATTTCCGGACCAAAATGTGGCTCCTCAAAGGTGGAATCACAAAGAGGCATCTCCGAGGGCAGGAGGGCGGTGATGCTGCATGAGCAGCGCCATAAGCAATGTCGGGATGGTTGGGACAAGAAAAGATGAACCATGACGGTGTTTCGGGCTAAAAGCGATGCCGCTGGGGAAGCCAGGGTCAATGTGGGTTAACGGCATCCGAAATCCCGGTTTTCCATCGGTTTTCCCAGGGGATGGAGATGGGAGCTCTGGCCTTCCGCAAGCCCCTCTTGCCACGAGAGGGCTCTGCTCAGCCAGCAAAGCACGGCCAGGTTTGACTCCCAGAATCCGTGGGAATATCCATCAAAACCAAGTATTCCTCGTTTCAGGCAGGAGCAGGATCTTCAGATCCAGGGTTGGGGGGGCCTTTGCCTGCAGGAATTTAACGCTTATGCTATTAAAAGTCGTTAGATGATACCATCACTTTCACATCTGCTCAGCTGGCTCCTAAACTGAGCAGGGACCCCTTCCTGTTGCGTGCTTCCCTCTCCTAAAGGATCCAAGAGCTCTCATCCCTGTCATCAGCTCTGACTCACACAGCACTGCAAGACCAGGGGCTGGCTATTGTCTAACACGCCTGGGGCTTCCTTTGAGGTGCATCTGGAGATGGGTCGGATGCGGGGGCTCCGGGATGTCGCTGCCGCTCTCACTCCTCTTCCTCCTCTTCCTCCTCCCCATCTTCGCGCAGGTCAAGCACTGAGATGCCACAGATGTGTTGCATCCAACGAGAACGACTGCAACAAGCAGGGCTCCCACAGCTGCCCCCAGTACGCTGATGCCTGCTCCACAATCACTGCGCCCAGTAAGTGCCTGGGCTGGGGGGACTGGGTGTGCTGGGGAAGGACCAGAGGGCAAAGAGAAGCAGGGGACAGGCAGGAGCTGGTTTCCTCTTGCCCCTGTGATGCAGGGATGAACCATCTGTGTTTTCCCAAGGTTTTAGTCCTCAGGAGCATCCTTTTGGTCCGTGGGGACTCGCAGCCCTTTGATGGCATAAGGAAAGTCCTTCTTTGTGGCATGCTGCTCCCATTCAGAGCAGCATTCCATTTGTTTTCCATTTGGGAACAGAGACTGTTCCCAAACCCAACCCCCCTCCTTGGGTTCACTCCACAACCTGGGCTATTCATATTCTCACCTCTATCAGGTCCCTATTTCACATCAGGGCTGTGTGACGATGAGCAGGGTGACCACGGGGGCATCCCTTGGCCACTGGACCACTCCTTGGCTCCCCCAGCAGTGCTGTGGGCACTTTGATTCCACATCACTATCACAATGTGCTGGGATGCAGCTCTTTCTCCCTTCCCTGCCCCACCACAATAGTTAGGGCTGGAAAGGACCTGAAGACCATATAGCAGGGAGGATGCATGGCAGTGCCTGACCCTGTATCCCATGTTCCTCTCCTTGCAGACAGCATCATCAAGTCCTGCTCCTACAAATCCTTCTGTGACCAGGCTCGAGGTGGCGGCTCCAGTGGGGCCACCGTGCGCTGCTGCTTCAGTGATGACTGCAATGGGCAGCGGGGCTCCAAGAATGGGGCCAGGACCCTCTCAAAGCCCCCCCATGGGCTGCTGGTGGCTGCGCTGGCTGGGAAGCTGCTGCTGAGCTGGGTCTGAGTGGCCACAATGGGGTAGCTGCTTGTTGCCATAGCCTAGGGCCACGGGTCGGGGTTTGCTGTGTGTGAAGGATGGAGAGGCTGAGCTACCATTGCACCAATAAAAGCTGCAGTTGAAAACCGTGTTTGCAGCCACTGCTCCTCATTTGCAGGGATCATGGAATGGGTTGGGTTGGAAGGGATCTTAAAGCTCATCCGGATCCATGCTTTCCACTAGACCAGGTTGCTCCAAGCCCCATCCAACCTGGCCACAAAGGGATCAAAGTGACATCCCCAGGAGATCTCCATTCTCTCTTTTCATCAGGCTTTGCCTCCAAACCCCTCCCGGGTGTGCTCCACAGCTGCCCATCATTATTACCTGCTAAAGCGATCTCATATAGAAGCCCTCCTTCAGCCCAGAGCCATCCTAGGGCTGGTCTAATGCAGGCAGAGGGGCCTGGCATGGGAGGTTTTGCAGTTTAAGGAGAAGAAAAGCAGTGCTGGTTGGGGTATGGAGGGGATGAAGCGCTGGGGAGGATGCGGGATGCTGGGGATTCCCACTGGGATAAGCCCAAAGCTCACAGAGGGCAAAGGAGAATGGTAAAAGTGAGGGAATAAGAATGAGGAGGAAAGGGAGGGGAATGATGAAGGAGAAGGATGGTCGGGAGCATGGAGAGGAGAGTGGAGATTTGACTGCAACTCAGTGCAAGCAGCCAAGTGCTGCCTGGAAGCCCAGGCAACCTGGGGGAGTTTCCCTTAGTCATAACACAAGTGAAAAGGGAACAGGTACTGAAACCGAGAAGGGGCAAGTCCAAACAGAAGAGCAGGAATTCGGCGCGCTCAGCTCCAGCCATGGAGCTCCCTGCTGCAGGATGCTGCCAAAACAGAGCCCTCGGTGAGTGCTGCAGGGTGGGAAGGCCTGGAGAGCACGGCTATGGAGTCTCATGGGGGTTAACCCCAAGTGGGAGGGATGCGGGGCTGCTAACGCAAGAGGGGACAGCAAAGCTGCTCTGTGCCTGCTTCTTCCGCTGGGAGCATGAAGGATGCTGGTGGGATCCAAAGGCTGTGGTGTAGAGACATGCCGTGCTCCAGGAATCCCCTATGTGTGCTAATGGGGTGTCCCTGTGAGTTCAAGGGGGTTCTTGCACCCCGGGCAGGCTACAGCAGCAAAACACATTGGAAAAGGGGGGAGGCGAATGGGAAAGCTCCTGGGATGGAGGAGGAGCAGCAGTGTGACTAGCTGCCGTGTGACTGTGTAGGATACGGTGCCAGTCACAAGGTCTGCAAGAGATGCCCTGGTATAAAAATACCCTGTGGAACAGTTTAGTGTTTGCAAAGCAGGCAGGGATGAGGAGGGGAGAGACAGGGCAAGGCTGGGGAGCTCATTCCATGTGGAATGCCGGGAGCAGCGGGAAGGGGAAGAGGAGGGCATGCTCGGGGTGGATGATGTTATCTATTCTAAGTGTGACCCAGGTGCTGTGGCCTGTGCTTCCGTAACGGGTGGTTCTTCATGCTTCAGGTTTTGCTTCCCTTATAGCACCTTCAAAAGCTCTACAGTGCTTTCAGACTCCAGCCCCATCAATGAGTGCAACTGGGTGAGGATGGGCTTTAGGGTATGCATAGGGAGTGCAAGGAGCAATGCCCAGCTGCATTGAGGGGTGATCCTTCCCTTAGGAGGTACACAAGTGGCAATGCCAAATCCTGCCATCCCCCACAGCACAGGGGCATCCAGGCTGGAGCCACGCGGGGTGCCTTGGCTTGGGTTATGTGTGGTCCCATTGGGGGTCTTTGGGAGCGCTGGGAGGAGGAGATGCAGAGGGAGCTCAGGGCTGCTTTTCTCCTGATGTAATTGATAAATGATGCAGTTTGGGCTGCAGCTTCTTGCAGGGTGTGGGGCTGGACTGATGGAGTGATGCAGCTCTGCCAGCATCCCGCTGGGAATTCCTAGGGAAAAATGACCTCTTGTGTTATCAGAACCACAGACTGGAAGGAACCTTAAAGCTCATCCAGTTCCAACTCCTGCCATGGGCAGGGACACCTTCCACTAGAGCAGGTTGCTCTCTGTAGCACCATGATTGGTTTCACCCATGCTGGGAGAAAGCACTTTGGGGTCAGATGCAGCTCCAAAGAGAAAGCTGAGCCTTACCCGTGGGTGTAAGGGGGGGTTTCCTGCCCCCCCAAATCCACCCCGAGCTCCAGCAGCAAGCGATGCTCCTGCGGGGCCCCAGGCAGAGCTGCTCATCCCCATGCAGTGAGCACTGAGAGCCTTTCACAGCAGAGCCCTTGCGTCTGAGACGGGCAGGAGGCTGCGCTCTGCTGTGGTTTCCTTACCGCAGGCCAGGAGCAGTCACAGACATGAACACACATGGTTTCAGCAGCAGCGGTTGGGCAATCTTGCGTGCCATGGGAGGGGAGGGAGGAAAGCTTTGCTCTAAAAATGACCCAGGCCATAGGAAATGCTGGGGGTTGAAGCGATGCATTGACAGAACATGATGTGCAGTGAGTGCTGAATGGTTGGGGGGGAAAACAACCTTCAAATGCATAGAGCCTGGTCTTGAAAAGGAAGAACGGAGAGATCCCTTGATGTGTCAGCGATGAGGGGCACAGAGCTGGGTGCTGAGGTCGCTTGTATTGCACAGAGAGGAGCAAAGCTGGTGACAGCCTCTAGATGGGCATTCTGCAGAGCTGGTACCCGGAGGGGCATCACTAACCCTCTGTGACTGCATCACCCCGTTGGGACCTTTGGGGTGTGGGTGATGGAATCAGATGATTGATCAACAGTGATAGAACCGGATGAGCTTTAAGGTCCCTTTCAATCCCAACCACTCTATGAACACTGGTGGTGATCAACCCCAGCCCAGGGCGGGAGCTGGGCACATGCTCCCCTGCTTGTATTACCCCGAATGCTGCTGTGTTTGATGTCCTGTGCCAGAACATAATGGCGTTTGTAAGCCCACAACCACGTCCCAGAGGCTTTGGGAGCCCCGAGGCTCCGTGTCACGGTGAGGACTCACTTAGCCAGCCCCTCAGCGCCGTTCTTGCATGGGAATGCACTCGGCACTGGCGCTGCTCGCTGGGCTGGCTCCTGCCCTCCAGGGCCCGGCCGGGAGCGCATCCCTGACCGGAGCAGGAGCCGTTTGGAGAGCACTGATTTACAGAGCGGTTTTCGTTCGGGTGAGGGGGGCATTTGTATGGGGGGGGGGGCCGGGACTCGAACCAGGGGCCGGGCTGACTCCAGCCCCGCTCCGCAGCCGGTACCGGGGGGCGCGGACCGAGCCGGCGCCGCCGCAGGTGCGCTGGGGGGCGGACGGGACGCGGCCGCGGAGCCGCCCCGAGCCCCGCACTCACATCCGGGGCCGGGTTTGCTCATGGCAGACGTAATTAACCCGGAAAGAAGCGGCGCCGGGAGCCACCCTCCGCCGCCCGGCCCCGCTCCGCGGGCGCGCAGCGCAGGGACCCGCGGGGTGAGTGTGGGCTTCCCCCGTCCCCACCGGCGGGGGTCCGGTGCGGCTCTCAACCGCACCACAAAGGGTCGGTGCCCCCCCGAGGGTCGGTGCCCGACGGCGGCGGGAGCGGGCGGGGATGCGGCCCCGCGTCGGGCTGGTCCATGGGTGCGGGGATGCGGCCGGAGCTCCCGTCCCGGCGCTGGATGCATCCCGGTTGTCGGGGGAGGCCTCCGAGGCGCTTTGGTGGCTTGGGGATGGCACCAGCAGGAGGTGGCGAGTTTGGGAGCAGGGTCCTTACGGGTGCTGCACTCGCTGATCCCCACTTTGAGTCTGCGGGATCGGTAGCAAACGCAGGGAGGATTTGGGAGCTGCAGTCATTGGGAGTGTGTTCCCCGGGCTGCGAGTGTGGTGGGATGAAGAAGCGCATCCTCGCTGCTCCCCGCCTGCCTTCAACAGGTTCGTTGCTTCATTAAGGCAGAGGAGTTGGTTGCTGGGCTCTGCCTGCACCGTCTGTCTGTGTCAGCCGCCGGATAGACGTCGGCAGGGCGAGCTCTGTGCAAGACCAGGTAAAAGGAAGTTGTGGTGCAACCGCTGTGGCTCGCAGTCATCGCCCTGCACGGCTGGGGCCGGCTTGGAGCTGTGTGGGGGCAGCCAGGAGCCCCCATGTAATGGGGGGATCATCCCACACAGGCCTGGGAGAGGAGGAGGGTGATGCAGGTGCTGTGGATGAGGTGCTGAGGAGATGCCTCTGGCATCTCAATGTCAGGTCCCCAGTTCCATAGGGTTTTTACTGCTGCAGGGTGTCCCTGGGTCATGCTCCCATGGCTGCGATGGGAATGCCGGGAGCTGGACATGGGCAGGCGTGATGGGGGGGGAAGCTTCCTGGAAAGTCTGGTTGTGTGGCTGCACACGAGGTCTTTGAGCCAGCTGGGAAGCCCTTCCCTGTATCTCAGGAGGCAGGCGAGAGGGCATTTCTGCCACAGACCTTCTTCTGTAGCCTCATTTCTCCTGTCATTCCATTAACAGAGCCTGAAAAGGGTTGTCCTTTCTGGTGGGACAAAGCTGGGAAGTCAGTTGCTTCAGAGGTAGGGAACAGTCCTGGGAGATCCCACTGAATCAGGCATGGGCATCAGCCATAAATCACTGCTGCCAGTGCAATGCCCATCGTGTCTCACAGGGGATGAAGCTGGTTCATGGGCTGAACCCTGTCAGTAAAGGGGGTGAGGGGAAGGTTGGGACACTCAGGAGGTGTCCCTTGGGTCCAGCACTGCTGCCCCAAGGGGCTGGGGGCTCCTTGCTCTTCCTTATCCCTCTCAATAGCAGGAATCCCTGGATTCTTATTAGCAGCAGAAGGAAGAGAGAATTCGGGGTTTGGTGGAAGGCATTGGGGAATCTGCTTCTGTGAACACCCACCCCCAAATAATCCCCCCAAAAAGCAGTGCAATGGGAAAAGCCCCCATAACCCTTTGCATCGGGACAAATGGGTTGCTTCGGAGCAGTCTCCTCCCCTGCAGCACCATTTCCCTCTTTGCAAAGCCCTGATACCCATCTCTGGTGATGAAGGCTGATCCTGACACCAGGTTGGCTTGTTTTCTGCCACCTCTACCTTACAGCTGCACCGCAGCTCTTGCACAACACTTGTCTCTCAGGGCCCCTCTCCACTGCAGCTCAAAAACACTGTTTCCTCCTTTTTCTGCATGACATCTCCTATTTGTGCAGCTTCTGCTTTGGGCACCTGCACAAATCTCCCCTCTTCTCCCAGAGACACCCCACTGGGGTTGGCTTGCTATTGGTCACTGCTGCCTCCATCCCCACCATGGTGATGGTGCAGAGGCCCCATTCCTAGGCAGCGCTATGGCAGGATGCTGTGGCGAGGGGCTCCCATCCCATGGCTGCGCACCTCTGGGTAGCATTGGCACAGCCCCATGGCGATGGGTCATTGTTTTCCTGCTGACTCAGCGTCCCGGCTGCATGGATTTTCTGCTTGGAGCTGCAGATTGTTCCCCGTTTCCTGGGCTCTCTCTAGCACCGCATCCACTTTGGGATTGCTTTTTGTTACGGTTCCCAGGGACCTGGTGTCTCCCATCAAACCCTTTGTGGCTGCTTTGGGGGGTGCCCCACACTGCTGAGCAATCAGAGGGCAGCTCGGTGGGATGCCGACATTGCTGTGATGGGGCTGTAACTTGTCATTGCCCGGGCACATCACAGCGGCCGTGGTGCTGTGATTGAGTCCATCTGTACCTCCCGGTATTCCCAAGTCCTGGAACTCCCGGCTGGGCTGTTCCGGTCCTGCCGCATGCCCTGGGGCCGGAACGCTGCACCCTCATTGTCACACTGGGTGACGCTTGTCCTTGGCAGCCTCCCCATGGAGCAACGTGCAGCGGTAGCAGTTTGGCTTTGCTTCCTGTGTGTTAATCCAGGAGGATGGGGAGAGGCAGCCGGAGGTTTGGGCAAGGCTGGGAAGTGGGATCTGCAATGGGATGTGAGAGGAGGGAAACCCCAGCTCCTCCATTGAGCCTCCTGTGGGTTTTCGCTCCGTGTGGTCGCAGTGGGGCTGAGGACCGATGCTCATTTCTATGGGGAAGAGATGGTTATGGAGATGCCTCGGTTTTCAGCAAGGGGAGGCAAGTAAGGATAACCCTTGGCAGGTTATCCCTGCCCTCTCCCTCTTGTTGGCTTGGCTGCATCCATTACACTGCCATCCCAATTGGCATTGATGCGTTGGGATGGCTCCCTACGGAGCAGAGCACCCACCTCTCCCTGTCCCTGCTCCGCAGGGTGATGTGAGAAGGAGCCCGGAATGCCGTACCTGGACCGGCAGAACCGTATCTGCGGCTTCCTGGACATTGAGGAAAATGAGACCTGTGGCAAGTTCCTGCGGAGGTATTTCATCCTGGACACCCAGGCCAACTGCCTCCTGTGGTACATGGACAACCCCCAGGTACGCACCCGTTCTGCTCCCAGCTCCGCATCCATGGATGCTGTGGTAACAAGAAAGAGAAGGGGTTTTCCTCATCACATTGGAAGCGGTCTCGTGCTGCAGGCATCAGACCAGAAGTTGGATGCTTGGTGGGGATGGAGCCTGTGTGTGTTGTGCCCAACATCTGGAGCTGCTCCAGTGCTTGCAGTCGAGCTCAAAAGAGCCAGGGCTGGAGCACTGCTGGCAGCAGCGTTCCTCAGGAGCAGCTCGCAGTGGGTTCCTCATTAAAGGGAAGGGGAGATGCCTGCAGGGATGCTGACGGGCAGCCTGGACCCTTGTACCTCCTCCCTGTCATTTAACTCCTGTTGCATTGCAGAACCTGGCCGTCGGCTCGGGAGCTGTCGGGTCCCTGCAGCTCACCTACATCTCCAAGGTAATGTCCCTCTTGTCCCTGTGTCTGTGCTGCTTTCCCGGGCGAGGCAGCAGCTCGTCCTGCTCCTGCGATGGGAGCCTGAGTGTTTAGGGGCAGCATCCTGAAGGATGAGTCCTTTTGGAAGCTATTTGAGTGTCTTAATGGCATTATGAGGCTTCCACAGGGAGGCAGATAAAGGTGCAATAGGTAAGAAGGACCTATGGGGGGCTGGGATGCATGGATGCGGGCTCAGTTCCCTTTGGAGCCGGATGGAGGATGGGACAGATCTCCCTGCTCCTGCTGAATCATGACTTATAAATTAAGCACAGATGAAGCAATGGCAGAGCTGAACCTTCCCCATTTCACTCACAAATTCCATACGTTTTGGGCTAATGGAAGTTGCTGCAGGACAAGGTTTCGGTCACAAACTTGGGGCTGCGTTGTGCTTTAGCTGCCCCAGCTCCTCATTGACCTTCCCTTGCTCCATGCTCATTGCTGGGGGCTTGGAGGAACGGGAAGCATGGCCTGGCTTGGAGCTCGGGGAGCAGCGGCCTCCCCTGCATCCCAGGGATGTGGATGGAAGCATCCAGCTCTCCCATCGCGTTCCATTACCTTTAGTGTTTTCCTTCGATGTGCAGGTCAGCATCGCCACCCCGAAACAGAAGCCCAAAACCCCATTCTGCTTTGGTGAGTGAGGGGACCCCGGTGGGTGCTGTGTTATGGGTGCCCTCCCAGAGCCCTCCCTATGCCCATGGGACCTGCCAGCAGTGTCCTTGTGGTCAGGAAGGGAGGAGGATGCTCCCGTTTGATCCAATCACTGTGACCCCCCTGTTCAGTGGTGGAGGCAGGACCCTGTGGGTCCCCTTTGTGGTGGTTCCCTGCCTCTGCTGTGCTTCCCAATCCCTTCCATGGGTCCCATGCGCAGTACAGGGTTCTTCTCCTTTCTAATGCCTACCTAAGCTTCTGTTGTTGTTGATGCATGGAGTTGGGGTGCTGTATCCGATCCAACCCTCTGCTTCGTGTATGAGCCGTGAACTTGGGTTTAAAGCACCAGAAACAACAGCACAAGCACATACTTGTCCCAAGGGAACAGCGTTGCCTTTGCACCACTTCACCACAAGGGATATAGCCCAAGATGACGATTGCCATGCGAGAGGTTGGGACCGATACCTGCAGATGGGAATGGAGTTGGGAGAAGCTCTTTGATTCACTGTTTATGGTATTTAACAATGCAAAGCACCGGATTCCCTGGCTCCTCTCTCCGTAGTTATCAACGCCTTATCCCAGCGCTACTTCCTGCAAGCCAGTGACCAGCAGGACCTGCAGGACTGGGTGGAGGCTCTGAACAGGGCCAGTAAGATCACGGTGCGTTGGCTTCTGCTCCCTCTGATGCTGCTGGGTCAGAGCCTGCCGCGGTAACAGCCTCAAGCTGCACCAGCGGAGGTTGAAGTTCTCTGATCCTCCTTGTGACCCCCCTCAAGTGCCTGCTTCAGGCAGGGGATGTTCCCCCCATGATCCCTAAGGATCCTCCTGGTTGGGGTTTGCTTTGCTGCTGCTTGCTCCTGCATTCACCCTCCCTGCCATGCTGCTGGGGGGGGGATGATGGACACAGTGGCTTGATCCATGGGGAAGGTCCTGCTGGAGCCATCCCCATCCCGCCTGCTCCAGGGCCATGTCCCTCCTGTTGGAGGGGTTGTGTGTAACTCCAGGGGCATCTTCCTTGTGCTCCACTCATTTATTTACTCCATTTTCACTCTTTCTGGGTCACGGGGGTTTGTGATGAGCTGTAGCCAATGCCCTGCGCTGCCGGGCATCACGGTGCCTGCATCCAGAGGAGCTTGTCCTCAATCTCCTCTCGTTTACTGCTGTGTTCATATAACCATGAATTAATGGTCACTGACCCAGTACCAGTGCTCCTCCGCCACCCGCTGCTGCTGGTGGTGGGGATCCCATTCCCATGCAGCGGGAGCAGAGGCACCATCTGAGTGTGATGCTTGGCTGTGGACACTGGGACACCCCTCAGCAGGACCTGGGCTATGGGGGGTTGCTGGGGAAAGATTGGGGTGCTGCAGGCATTTGTGCAACTGCACGTAGCAGTATTGCCATGCTTAACGCCAGCAGGGGTTTATGAGACCTGGCACTGAAGGAAAAATCACAGCAAACAATTGAGGATTGGGGCCTATCAAATAACTTATTCCTTAGTTTAAAATCACTGCGGTGCAGTGCCTGTGGGGAAACCAATGTGCAAGAGCACACCTGGCTTCCCTTTGCTTCTTTGGTCTACAAATACAGTAAATGCCACAACCTCGGCACCAAGCTGAGTGCATGGGCTCTGGGTTTGTGTTGGTGCAGGATGGGCAGGATTCAGCGTTTGAACCCCCTGCAGGCGCTGCAGCTCAGCCACGTGGGGCTCATCATTAAGCCAGGCTGTAATTAGAGCAGGGCAATTAAAGGAGCAAGTGTCCCACAAAGGCATTGAGCTGCAGAGGCACTCACAGGCTCCATTGTTCTCACACCTCATCTCCCATCTTTGCCTCCTGCAAACCCCACCTGCCCTAATTGGGGTGGCTTGTTCATTGAGTGGGTTTTACAGGGACACTGCTTCACTGGGGAGGACAGAGGTGATGGTCACACCGGAGCCCTTCACCCCTTTCCTTCTCCAATAGGTGCCAAAGGGTGGTAGCATCCCACCGGCCACAGAGATCACGAAGCCTCCCTTGGTGCCGCAGGCGCAGGAGAGGAAGCCGCAGGTCGCCTACAAAACTGAGATCATCGGGGGGGTGGTGGTCCACACCCCCATCTCCATCAATCAGGTGAGCAGCCAGGATCCCAATCCCAGGGCTGAAATCCCTGCGATGCCAGCACCCCGCTTTGGTCTCTCTGTTCCCTGTGCTTTAAGAGCCATTCCTAATGGGAATGAGCAGCGAAGGGGGCTACGAGGATGCTGGAGAGGGACTCTTCATTAGGATCTGTAGTAATAGGACAAGGGGTGATGGGTTCAAACTGAAACAGGGAAGTTCAGGTTGGAGATAAGGCAGAAGCTCTTCCCTGTGAGGGTGCTGAGGCGCTGGCACAGGGTGCCCAGAGAAGCTGTGGCTGCCCCATCCCTGGCAGTGTCCAAGGTTGGACAGAGCCTTGGGTGCCATGGTCTAGTGTGAGGCATCCCTGCCCATGGCAGGGGGTTGGGACCGGATGATCTCAAGGTCCTTTCCAACCCAAACCATTCCATGATGGTGGTTTGGGCTCTTGGTTTGCACTTTGGTTTCCGGAAACCAACTTGGTGCCTGCAAACCCTTCCCCACTGTCCAGCACTCAGGGGTGTATAAATAGCTGCACTTAGCACCCTTCATCCTGCTCTGAAGCTGAGGAGATGAGGAGGTGTGATGAGGAGGAGGAGGCTACAAATCATCCTGACCCATCCACGTCCCCCATCGAGGCACTTGGGGCAGAGGGACCCCAAAGCCAAAGGGACTGATCCATCCCTTCTGTGCCCCCTTCCCTTGGCACGTGCCTGTCGGTGTCTCCCACCTTTGGGCGCCCATCCGGCTCCGGGTCTCGCTTCAGCTCTTATCAGCACTAAAAACAGAGCAGAGGATGAGGTGGTTGCAGTGGTTTTCTGCTGCCTGCAGATGATGGCAGCAGCTCTGGGACGTTTCGTCTTTGGCTCAGTGGGTTAAAGCTGCCCTTTCCTCCTGCCTTGGCTCTGCCCCCCCACCCCAGCAGCTCCAGCTCCATCCTCACACAATCCCTCTCTTTCCCAAGGGGTTTTAGAGCGGGTGCATCACTGCTGGATGCTTGCCCTGTGTGACACGGCCACCCCTCCGCTGCAGCTTCCTGGGTGCGCCCGTTGTTTCCTGGCTCTGCAGTAGCTCATAGGGGGAGCCCCATGCTCCGGAAGCACCCCCAGACCCACCAGCAGCATCCCTCCATCCTGGGTGTAACGATCCCTATTGCACCAGGTCTGCTTCTGGACACGTGTTTCATCTCAACCATCCTCTGCACTGCTAAGGGAAAGGGAGGGCGCTACCAGGGACAGCATGGAGGAGCCAGGGGTGAGGTTGAGAGCAGGATCTGGCCCTTGGGATGTGCTGGGGGTGAGCCCAGGGATGGGCGCTGGGCACATGGCCGTGTGTCCCTCTGCACAGACAACTTGCAGGTAGAGGAAGCTCGGGTTTTCTACCTGAACTCCAACTATCCCAGGCTCTTTTGGGAGGATTTGGCTGTGGAATTGTGGAGACTTCATGGCTTTCCTGAGTGTATTCCCGAGATACATCCCCTTGTCCAGTTGGAAAGCATCCCTGCTTTCTAACCTGGATTTGTCCAGCTTCCGTTGTTCTGCCTCCCATTGCCAGATGAAGGAGCTCCTTGGGCCTTGTGTCCCCCTGAAGGTCTGTGCTGCAGTGGATTGACCTCTCAGTGTGGGATAAGCTGGGCAGGGAAGGGATATCCTTTAACCCCACTGCTGCAAGGGGTTTTCTCCAGCCCTCACATCACTTCTCTATCACCTTTCCAACTTCTTCACCCTCCTTTTAACACATGGGCACCAAAAGGGTGAGCAGCTCCTGGGCAGCAGCCTGCATGCAGCGAGATGCCATCAGCTCTGTGCTCTGCTTCATCACCCAGGCATTGCAACCAGCCCATGGCTCGGCGCTTGCTGCTGCTCTTCCCTCCATCCTAGCAGGGGCCCCCCCCATCCCTGCTGTCCCCATTGACTCTGTGCTCTGTTGCAGAATGGGGGGGACTCAGGGGACGGCAGTGATGTGGCCGCGCACCCATTGCTGCGGCGCTCGCAGAGCTACGTCCCCCCCTCGGCCACCAAGGCATCGGCTGGGCCCCCCCCGCTCAAGAGTGGCTACTGCGTGAAGCAGGGGAACGTGGTGAGTGCTGGGGTGCAGTTCGAGGAGGGGCTTTGGGCTTCCTGCACCCCTATAGGCTGGGGATGCTGGAGGGATGCTGGAGGGATGCTGGAGGGATGCTGGAGGGATGCTGGAGGGATGCTGGAGGGATGCTGGAGGGATGCTGGAGGGATGCTGGAGGGATGCTGGAGGGATGCTGGAGGGATGCTGGAGGGATGCTGGAGGGATGCTGGAGGGATGCTGGAGGGATGCTGGAGGGATGCTGGAGGGATGCTGGAGGGATGCTGGAGGGATGCTGCAGGGATGCTGGAGGGATGCTGGAGGGATGCTCCGGATGCAGGAGCAGGTGGCATGGAGCCCAGCACTGAGCGGTTTCCTCCTCTGTTATCCAGAGGAAGAGCTGGAAGCGCCGTTACTTCGTTCTGGATGAGTTTTCCATCAGTTACTACAAGTGCGAGCAGGTGAGCAGCCCGGGATGCTCCACAGTGGCATGCCCCAGGCCAGCCAAGCCCATCAGCATCTCCTCTTGTCTCCACAGGACAAGGATCCCTTACGTTCCATTCTCCTGAAGGATGTTTGCAAGACCCACGAGTGCCTGGTCAAGTCTGGGTAATGCTCTGTTTGTGGTGCTCTGCTGTAGGCCTGGGTCCAGAGGGGGGTTTACCTGCAGACAGTAGAAGTTGGAGTGTGTGTGTAGCTGAAGGTCTGTGTGGAGCTGGAGCCTTCCCAAACCCCCAATGAGATCCAAGGTTTCCCCTTGGATAAACCCAATCACTTTCCATCCACAATGGTTTCTGGGCAGTGACTGTCTCTTTCTGTTCCCAGCGACCTCCTGATGCGGGACAACCTCTTTGAAATCATCACAACCTCCAGGACCTTCTACATCCAAGTGAGCACTGGGGCCAGTTGTGTCTCTGGGCATTAAGCTTTGCTCTCCCCAGCCTGTGCTGCTGCAGAGGGGCTGTTCCCCAGCAGCCTCTTACCCCCAAACACCAGATGAGGCTGTGGCATCTTCACCCAGAGCTGCGTGGTTTCACTTCTCCCCTTGGGCTTATTTATACCAGCAGCGATTTGTGTGAGCAGGAAAAGCAGAGCCCAGCACAGGGAGATCCAGCGAGCACGTTTTGCCCACTCTCTTCCATTGCTGGAGACAGCAGCATGCGTGGTACCCAAAGAGCAGCCGATGTGCGATGCTATGGATGCAGGTCCCCATGTGCACAGGGCTCATGGCAGACACAGACCCAATCGCTAACACCCCAATTCTTGTCCCTAAAATGCTTTATCTGTTCCTGATATGAAAATGCTGCGATGTGGAGAGTGGCCCATGTTCTACATGGGAAGATGGGGTGTTGTGGCGATGTTTAAGCAGGGATATTAGTGCCAAGCCTAGTGCAGCCTGTCCATCTATGGGTCCATGTGGTGGGGATCAGGGCCAGTGGCACTGGGGGCTTGCAGGGAGGCAAAGGCTCACTGGGGCTGGTGTGTTTTGCAGGCAGACAGCCCTGAGGACATGCACAGCTGGATCCAAGCTATCACAGGGGCAGTCCAGGCCCTGAAAACCCGCCCCAGGGTAGGTCACATCCCTTCTGCTTCATCTTTAGTGCCAAATGAGGATCATGCCAATGTAAGAGACACTTATTTAGTGGATGGTGTTAGTGCTCGGTTCCCTGCTTCCAGGAGGAGATCCCTGCCCTCTGTGTTCGTTTCCTTGGAAAAGTGGAAATCACCCATTGAACGGGACTTGCGCTGTCCCTGCTCTGCACTGAGGCACGAGCAGGAGCCCGACTGATGGCAAAGAGCCATTTAATTCAGACTTCCAGCTTGCTTAGGGCTGTTTTATCCCCTTTGAGTGCGTAAAGGGCCTGGTGGTGGTCCCCAAACAGCTCACGGCACCGCGTGCACAAACCCACCTCTGTCCTTGCAGGAGATGTCCTTCATGCGATCCACATCCATGGGGAGACCCGGGGGCTCCTCATCCCAATCCCAGCAGAGGCCGGTGGCGGAGGAGCGGAGGGCGCTGTGCCGGGCCCCCGCCAGCTCCTCCTGGCAGCCCTGGACACCGGTGCCAGGGAAGCAGCCGGAGGTGCTCAGGGACTCGCTCTTCGCACCGGTCCTCACGGAGCGCGATGGCGGAGCCGCGCCGGGCGCTCGCATGCGGCACAAGTCGGAGCCGCAGCAGCTCAAGGAGAAGCCCTTTGCCTTCGACCTGGATGATGAAAGCATCCGGACCTCCGACGTGTGAGCGGGGCCATCCCCGGCTGCTGGGGTGGGTCGGGGTGTGCAGCGTGCCCAGGATGCTCCCTGTGTGCGCTCAGGACCGAGCTCACTCCCATCCTCTCAGCGGGGTGAAGTGGCCCCATCCCTCCATCACTTGTGACGCAGGATCCGGCTGGACCTGCATCCCAGCACCCTGGGGAGCCGGGTCCTGCCTGCTGCCCACCCAGCGCCTCCGTGTTTCAGAAGCTGCCTCTGTGCTGGTCCCCAGCATGGCCTGGATGAGAGGGGGCATCTTCTGCATCCTCATAATTCCAAGCCTGGAGGAAGCATCAGGAGGTCTCGGAGGTGTGAAGGGGAGCATGGCCTTTCTTGTGTTTGGGACAAAACCTTGTTTTCTCCCCTTTTGTGCTGCTCATCCTGCCCCGGGCAGCTGGGCAGGACACACTGCAGCTTCCCTAGGGGAGAGCAGCTCTGCGTGCTCTGGTGCATCAACATCTCTGTTGGCTTTTAATGATGTCTTTTGATACCTGTGGCCGCTGTTCTTCCCCAGCCCTGGCTCAGCTCCTCCAAAAGGCTTGTTGGTGCCTCTGGAACAGCGGTGGCTCTGGGGATGCTCAGGGATGGGGTTGGTTCTGCTCTGGGCACCAGGGAGCCCTACCTGGGGATGAAGTGCTTTGAGCAACCAGCAATGAATAGCAGTGTTTAATGGCACCGGGACACCTTGTTGCTGTTGCTTGGATGTGAGAATGAGCAGAAGTCTTCAGAGCAGTGTGAACTTGTCATCTCCATACCCAAACCAGCTCCTGTAGGAGGTGTGATAATTAGATTCAGGTATTCCCTGGGCAGTGAGATTGTTACCCTCATCCTGAAATGTGCATGCGGTCCTTGGGTACCAGTGAGGATGCAGCTCCCCATCCCTGCTGTCAGCATCAGATTGTGTTGGTGTGACCTGAGGCCCTCGGTGCCATGGGTTAGTGGTGGCCTTGGCAGTGCTGGGTTGATGATCTTCATCATGTCCATGCAGTCTGGAAAGCAGCACGTGTAGGGGTGGGAAAGCTTTCTTCTGTTCCTTTGTTTTCCTTTCTTCTTCCTTGTCACAACATGTTCTCAGCTCATAGATCCAGCGTGTCCCTGCCCTTCCCAGGGCTCCAGCTCAGCCTGGGATGGGGCAGAGCTTTAGCAGTTGAGCTCTGATGAGCCTGACTGAGCTCAGCAAGGTTAAAAACTACATCTTCCTGCATCGGAGGGGCTGCTCCAGCCAGGCAGCCTGGGGGAGGCAGTGCAAGCACCCCCCGAGGTCGGGGGTACACTCAGGGGGGTGTGTGGAGATGCTGGAGAACACTGAAACTATGAAACCAAGCAGGAATCAATGCAAACGGTACAGGGCAAGTGTGTGTTATTTAATTGTAGAGACTTAGATCATGCTCTTCCTTCTTTTGGCTTTATTTGCACGAGCGTTTGAGGTTTTTAGGCTGGCTCGGCTCCTGACGTGGTGTTTCAGGAATGTTTTAGGGATTGGGTCAGTCACAGTCCCAGCACTCGGTGTGAGTGCTCTGGCCTCATTTCTGGATAGACCAAATGCACGGGGATGGGGGTTACTTCGTGCCAGGCTTCAAACCCGTGCAGTACCAAGTGTTTGTGTTGCTTGGTAATTGCAAAGATTCCCGGAGCCTGGGATGGGAAAGCAGAAGCTTGTTGCACAATTAGGGTCAATTATCCAGGAGGAGAAACTACCAGCGGCTCCAGCGCTGTTGCAACATCCCTGTTTCTCATTCCCACCCTCCCCACATCCCCAGGACAATGAGAAGGCTGAACATGAGACCGTGTCCAAAGCCGAGCCAGGCTCCAGCCTCATCGTAATATGGGTGGTGTTACAGGGAGGAATTTCTCTCCCATCCCAAAGGACCAAGCAAGTGCAGATGGACCTCGATGGAGCTTTGTGGTGATGTCTAAAGCTAAACTGCTGTCCCTCACCTTTGTGTGTGCCGTGGGTTTCCTGCTTTCCTAGGGATACGTGCTGGGTTTGAGGTGTCTGGTGTGGGAAGAGGGGTGTGAAGATGGGTTTGGTCTTTGCTATGGGAATGCCAAGGTGGTTTCAGCTGTGGATTCAAGTGCTCTTAGTGCTGTGGGCCTTGCATGAGCGATGCTCCATGGTGCCGGTACCCACCTCCCATCCCTCACCTGTAACTCCTGCAGGAGATGGAACACCCCTTTTTTCCCTGTGTTTTTGAGTAAAGAAGGAAATTCCAGTTGCTTTTCCAGGCTGTTTGCATTGTGTGTATTGGGTGATGTTTGCCAGGAGAGGCTGAGCACCAGCTTCACTGGGGAAAGCACCGAGTGGAGGGCAAAGGGGCATCACGGCTGCTGCTGCTAAGGAGGTTTTGATCTCGTTTCTCACTGCTAGAAAATGAGGGGACAGAGACTAATCCCATCCCTTGCTCCCCAGTGTGGTCCACACCAGCCTCGTGCACGAGAGGAACGTGATGTCCTGCTGTTGGCTGGCAGCTGCTGGGCTGAGGACATGGGGGATGCTCATAACAATGGGCTTTTGCACATGGCATTGTTGGCGTTTCTCTTCCTGGCTCGCTGTAGAATTCTTTCCCCACCGTGGGCTTTTCAGCACCGTTGTTCCAGTGGCCTGAGGAATGTGGAAGCTTCCCAATGGAGCCTCCCCCCCACCCCACACTGCCCCGAGACCTATTGAAACCTGCCAAATTCAGATTACTCGTGACCTAAATGGGATCTAATCCCCATTCCCTAAAGAGGAGGCGTTGCTGCAACAAACCACAAACCAGAACTGGAATGGGCAGAATTCCCAGCCCTGCTGCAGCTCCGTTGGAGGCAGCAACAGGAGTAACAGGCAGAAGGGAGGGTGCTCAGTTTGCAGACCCATGTGAGAAGAGCACGTGTGCATCTGCCGAGGTTTACATCAAATGGGATAGGCTTTGTGCACGTACAGATTTTGTGTGTGGTTCTGGCTGTGACTTAACTGCAGCTTCCTCTTCCTGTTCTTAGTCAGCTCAGTAGCTTTCAGGCTGCATCTGGTGGGCCTTCCTCTTTTGGCTGTCAGGCTGCTTGAAGCTCCCGCTCCTTTTGGTACCAGCACCCTGTGCAGTGGGCTGGAGCTGGAACCGATACATGGATGGGAGCTCCAGCCCTTCCCTGCAGCTCTGGGGGGAAATGAGCCCTCACTCCTTTCCCTAACAAGGCAAAGCTGGGATTTAACAGGTTTGTAAAGCACAAATGGTCACCACTGCAGGGTCATGGGATTTAAAGAACACGAGACGGGAGGAGCACGTCATTTAAACAAGCCCTGTACCACTCTGGAGTGGTCACAGTGTCCTGTGGCTGATGTTTCTGTAGTATGAGCATGGAGTTCCCTCAACAGACACAAGTGCTGCTTTTGAGAAGCTTGAGTAGTGACTGTGATGGCTGCACTGTGGCTTTACCTGCCTGCAAGAGAGCAGAAAGTGATTCTCCTGCTCAATCTAACCAGGAAACATGGGTTTAAACCAATCATGTAGAACTCACCCCTTGAGCAGAGCCTCTATAACATCGTGTTACTCAACTTCAAGGGTTCGCAAAGCCCAGTACCACAAACCTACACGCCAGCGGCTGTGTCTCTGGGTGGCTGGATGGACTCTGCTAATACCAAAGGGACGTGGACTCCGCTCCTTCCAGGTTTTATTGACATCTGTTTGACCACCTTCAGATCCAGATTACTTCAAACAAGCAAAATAAGATCCTGAACAAGTCCGTGTGTCCAAGGTTGGTACATTAAGAGGAGTAATTGCTCTGCATGTTACAGCTTTGGTGCGAGGCCACCGTCTGTCCTGATGCAGTGGGGTCCATCCCCAAGCCCCGCACAGCCGCTGGGGTCCGCACAGCTCTCTCAATACACTGTGCACCAGTTGCTGCCGTCGCTGGGCATCAGCCCGCCGGTGATGAGCAGAATCAGATCCACGAACCACCAGATCCCCAGCCCACCCAGGGTCAGCAGCTTCCCCACGGCGGTCCCGGTGTGGCCGAGGCAGAAGCGATCCACTCCGAAGCACCCCAGGAAGAAGGAGTAGAGCAGAGTGGTGATGAAGTAGTGTCCAGTGTACCTGCAACGGCAGCGTTGGGCCCTCGGCTCGTTTCTTACCGCGGGGCTCCCTCCCGCGGGGGGCCGGGAGCGGTGCAGCCGGAGGGGAACAAGGGGAACCGGAGATGATGGGGAGGGGGGGGACCGCATCCTACTTGACGCAGGGCCGGCTGCCCCGCAGGAAGCTCCGCGGCTCGGCGCACTCGATGCCGTCCAGCGCCCTGCACTGCACCCGCGTGTGGTCCACCTCGCCGTAGGCCTGTCCGCCGAACTGCGGCAGCGAGGGGCGCTCAGCTCCGGCCTTCCCTCCCTCCCTCCCTCCCTCCCTCCCTCCCTCCCTCCCGCCGCCCTTCACCTTCACGCAGCCGTGGCCCAGCTCCTGCTGCGCCGTCGCGTTCCCGCCGTGGTCCACCGGCTCCTCGCACTCCACGAACTCCTCGGGGCTGCGGGGAAGGCGGCCGGTGAGGAGGAGGAGAAAGACGAGAAGGAGGAAGAGAAGGAAGAGAAGGAGGAGCAGGAGGGGGAAGCGGCCGCCCCCCCCCCGTGCTCACAGGTAGGTGCAGAGCACCAGCGGCGCCTGCGGGTCGCTGTAGGCCCACGAGGGCGGCTCGGTCTCGGTGCCGTTGTGCGGCAGCCCCCGGGACGCGCCGTGCAGCAGCAGCAGGTTCCCGAGCAGCAGCAGGGCCTGTCCGCACAGCAGCGCGTACCCCACGGGCCCGCCGCGCCGCGCCATGGCGGCGCCCGCTGCTAGGGAACGCTGCCCCGGCGCCCCGAGGTGGCCAATGGGAGCCCGGCGTTCCGCACGGTGGGCGGGGAATACGCGCTCGTAGCCAATCAGTGAGAAGGAGGAAGAAGCTGCTGGAGAGGGTCTGCGGAGAGAGAAGGAGGAAGTGCGCTTTAAGCGAGGAGGTGATTGGCTGGTTGGGAGGGACGGACAGCCTATAAGCAAAGGCGGGGGGTGTGGCCTCGGGAACAGTGGGGTCTGTTCTGCCCGTTGCGAGCAGGGAGGGGGTCCCCCGTCCCCCGTCCCCCGTCCCCCGTCCCCCGTCCCCCGTCCCCCGTCCCCCGTCCCCCGTCCCCCGCCCCCCGCTCAGGCGCAGACGGGGCTCCGGACGCGCTGTCCCGCTACGTGTGAGTTGCTGGAACGCGGTGGGAGCCGTGCGGGGCGCGGGTCAGAGCGGCCCAGTGCCGGTGCTGGTGGAGCGAGGCTCCGCTGCTGCCCGCCCCGGTACTCACGGTTCTCCGCCTGCAGGAGGGCGCGCACCGTGTCCTCCTTCCTCCTCCCCGGGGGAGCTGCTGCTTGCACCGGGAAGGCCTCGTCTCAGCGCTTCCGCGTGGTGCCTGTTACGGGCAGTGGGTTCATCCGAGCGGGTAGGGCTCGCCCGGGGTACCGAGAGCTGTTTCTCGGTGTTAATGCAAACACATCCCCCGCCGTGTGCCCGGGGCTGCAGGCTTCGGCTCGTTCGCTGCGGTGAACGAGGCCGCCGGGTGGGGGAGCTGCTGGAGCCGGGTTGTGTCCCGGTGCCGGCGCAGCGCCTTCGTTAGCGACTGAGAGGCGTCCGAGTGGCTTTAGGAAGAGCTCGACGGCTGCGGTACCGAAATACGAGCCAAGGCAGGAGCAGGGCATGGGCTGGAGGAGGCTCCGAGCCAGGGGAGGGGAAGCAGCCTCTGTGCCCTTGAGCTCCTTTGGAAACAAATGGGACTCACTCCCTTGAGCAAAATTCCTGTTGATGGGAAGACTGGGAGTGATTTCCAGGAGTTGTCCAGACCATGTCCCTGCCCAGAGGAGGAACTAAACCAGCTTGGATAGTCAGGGAGTAGATTGGTTTTGTCCTAGCTGCTTGACTGCTTGCACAAACCCATTGGCATTGGGAGACCCCCTTGTCTTGGCTGTTTGTTTTGCCTGGAGAGCTGTGAGCGAGGAGAAGGGCACACTCTGCTCTTTAAAAGCAGGCTGAGATTTGTTCTTGACCCTCTACATGTGGACCAGCTGTAGATCCTAGGAGCTACATCCAATACAGCATCCAACTACGGGATCTAAGAGCTGGGACCCTGTTCTTGACCCTTGGCATCTGGACAAGCTGTAGATCCTAGGAACTACATCCAATACAGCATCCAACTACAGGATCTAAGAGCTGGGATCCTGTTCTTTACCCTCTACATGTGGACAAGCTGTAGATCCTAGCAAACTACATCCAATACAGCATCCAACTACAGGATCTAAGAGCTGGGATCCTGTTCTTTACCCTCTACATGTGGACAAGCTGTAGATCCTAGCAAACTGCATCCAATACAGCATCCAACTACAGGATCTAAGAGCTGGGATCCTGTTCTTGACCCTCTACATGTGGACAAGCTGTAGATCCTAGGAGCTACATCTCAATACAGCATCCAACTACAGGATCTAAGAGCTGGGATCCTGTCTTGACCCTTGGCATCTGGACAAGCTGTAGATCCTAGGAACTACATCCAATACAGCATCCAACTATGGGATCTAAGAGCTGGGATCCTATTCTTTACCCTCTACATGTGGACAAGCTGTAGATCCTAGCAAACTGCATCCAATACAGCATCCAACCATGGGATCTAAGAGCTGGGATCCTGTTCTTTACCCTCTACATGTGGACAAGCTGTAGATCCTAGCAAACTGCATCCAATACAGCATCCAACTACGGGATCTAAGAGCTGGGATCCTGTTCTTGACCCTCTACATGTGGACAAGCTGTAGATCCTAGGAAACTGCAATCCAATACAGGATCTAAGAACTGGGATCCTATTCTTGACCCTCTACATCCGGAGAAGCTGCTGCCTGTTTCCAGCATCTTCTTCTGCCTCATTTTCTCCTCCCTCCTTTAATCCCTCTCAGTGCCTTGAGATCACTACACTGGAAATGCCAAGCGCAGTTGGAGACAGGTACGTGGCGTTCAGCTGGAAGCCAAGCACGTCACTCGATAAGAATGTGTTTGGGGAAGTGCCATTGCCAGGCTTTGGAGGTGCTGTGATGCTCCCTGTGCCAGCTGGACCCTTCCATGTCCGTGTCAGTGATGCTCCGACTGCATCCAAACCCCTTCCTCTCTTACTTATGGTGCTTGTAAGCAAACCCCATACACATGGTAGGTGGAGAGGATGGGGGTTGAGCTTGGAGGGAGAACGTGACCCTTGGCTGTTTAAAACCGCCGTTCCCGGGCACAGTTGGAGCCCGAGGTGCTTGTTCAGCATTCCCTGGAGAAGGGAGGGGAGCAAATAACCCCACGCTCCCAATGTAACGTCGGTTTTGGGGGGAGGAAAGGCCAAAGAAAAGAGTCGTTGTGCCTGCATCTGCGCTGACCCCGTTCAGCTTCGGGCCTGGGTTGTTTTGTTGGGAGGCGGTATTTAGTTTAAATGAGTTCTAAGTAGTTGGTGAGGTATATTGGTTATTAAATAGCTGGAGGTTAAGGACGGGTTTCCGCAGGCTCCATCCCGCGGGAGCCGTCGCTGGGGCCCTTTGGACCGCAGCCGGCCCAGGCTAACCCCGGTCCCGACGCGCTTCGGCTCGGAGCCCGGAGCCCGGAGCAGCCCCTTCCCCGCCGCGCCCACCGCTGGTCCCGCGGGCGGAGCGGAGCGGCCCCGCCCCGGGGCGGTGCGGCGCAGGCCCCGGCCCGGCTCCATAAGGCCGCGGGCCGCCGGCCGGACCCAGCGCCCCAGCCGGGGGTGTATGGGGCGGGGGGGGGAGGCGGCGATGCGGACGCGGAGCGCCATGGCCTGGGCCCGGGCGGCGCGGAGCTGCCTCTGCCTCCTGCTGCTGGCCGCGCCCGGGCAGCCGGGCCGCGAGGGTGAGTGCGCCGGGGCCGCGGGGCCTGCTCCGGCACCTCCCGGCCGGGCCTCTCCTTCTGCCCCCGCTGGGCCCCGCCGAGGGGATCCGGTAGCCCCTGGCCCTTGCTCGGGGCTGGTAGCCGGGGTTGAGAGGGGGGGATCCCCCTTCCGTCCTGCCCGGGGCAGCGGGCTCGGGGTCCCGCCGTGTGGGGGACAGCGCTGCGGGGGACACGGGTGTCCGAAGGGCCGCGGTGCTGCGGACGGGCGAGAGGGCCGTGGGGCCCCATAGACGCGGGTCTGCCCCTGCCTGGGTGGCCTTTAGGCGTCGTGGAGCCCGGGCATTGCCTGCATGGCAGAGCCAGGCTGGGCAGGAGCCCGTGGGGCAGCGAAGGGATGCCCGGCTCTCTTTGTGGGCTCCTAACAAGTTGGCGCTGTGCAGTCTTTATGGGCTGTTTATGTATTGAAATCGTTCCGTTTATGGGCTTTTGTGGTGCCAAATCTGATGTTATCTGTACGTGATAGGCAGAAACGTCTCCTCTGCTGTTGTTTTCCCTCTCCTGAAGGGATGCATTAAACTTGTGTGTTCATCATTAATGCATAGTTTTAGATCAGGCTTCCTAAGGGAGGGATCTCCTCTAAAACCATCGCTGGTGCTCTCGTGGTGGGTATCTCCCCCATGTTGGTGGAGCAGGACAGCGTGTTGAGAACTGCTTTGATGGAGCTCCAAGGAGTGAAGACTTCAATGGCACATCTCCGGGATGCTGAGTGCTCGTGCTGCTCCTGCTGCTTTGGTCAGCGTTTGGAGGAGTGACGTTCTAGTTCCTACCTGTGGGTGGGAGGAAACGCAGGTCCCTGAGGATGGGCAGTGTTTCTCCTGCCGTCTGAAGTCTCTGACCCAGCTAACAGTGCCAGTTCTGCAGTGAAATCCCTTTGGTTCAGGTCTCAGCACGAAGGACAGGGGAGAAACGAGTCGGTTTATGCACCAGCTTCCACCTTTTGGGTTGATGTGTGAGTGCTTGGGACACAATAGGGATATGAGGCAGAAATGGGGCGTTAGCCGTGACTATTAATGGAGAACTCCTGCATGAACATAATCATCCAGGGATGTGTAGCCCCAAGGGATTTGTGTGGTGGAGACCTCCTTTGTGGCCATAGGAGGCATTTGGCTCTATAAATTCATCAAGAAACCGCCTGGCATTGCCCTAGGCAAGGACTGTGGCTTTGCTGCTCATCTCTTCCTTGATGTTGGGTACCACGCACCCCCAGGATGGCCTCACTGTGCTTTAGCAGTTCCTAAGGGAATTGTTAGTGTCTGTCCCCTTGCTTTGAGTTTCAGTGTTTGACTGATTCCTTTGTTCAGATCATGAGGAGCACAGCTCTGCTTCACCCAATCTGGGATGCTCATTCAGCAGAGTACAGAGGGGTTTGCGGATGCTTCCTCCAAGTGAAGACTAAAGAGAGGGAAGGAAGTGTAGCTGATGGTGCCCTTGTAGTGCTCTGCTTTCAGAAGGAGGTTGTAGTTTGCTGCATGTCTTGGTCGTTCTCATTTCTCAAGCTAAACTTAATGATGATAGAAAGAAGTTGGTTTACGCAGTTCCGTGGCTGGGTTTGGGTTGTGTGCTTCCCTTTGGTGCCCGTTGTCTCTGAAGAGCAGCGTTCCCACGAACCTCTGCTGTGTGATCCCAGCGGAGATCCACGCAGCCCAGGGGATGAGGAGGAAGTGAGTGGGCTCCGAGGGCAAGGGGCTGCTCTCCATGGGCTGTCACGGGTGTGAGATCCACTGGCCTGGGGGTGATGAATTGTCTTGCACCACAGAGGGTACCGTGGATTGCTCTGTGTCTCCATGGAACAAGGTTCCGAGGTGGTGAGGGTGCTGTGACACAGCAGGGAGCAGGAGCCATAGTTGTTGTGTGTAACGAGTAGCGGTTGTCTCACGGACACATTAGGCTGGCTTTAGAAGGGGCAGAAGGAATGGAGTCTAGACAGGAAGCTCTGACAGCATGGGTCAGGATTCCAGCAGGAGGGAGGTAAGGGTTTTCTAGGAAATACTGCTGTGGAAGAGCGCAGTATCCTCATTCACCAAGAGAAATTGCATTAGCCGCTCTTGCTAGCTTTAACATTAAACCAGTATTCCAGGTGAGCAGTACATCAAAGCAGGTGAATTTGCTTCTCTTGCTATGACAGTTGCTCACCTTTTCCTACCTTCAAAAGGGCCCTGTGACACAAGGAGACCCGCTTGATCTGAAGACTTAATCCCAGTCGTGTGGGCACATGAGAGAAGGATGCTTTGGAAGGACTGGTACAAAGTGTTCTGCTGAGGTGGAAACAATTGTCTGAGGGTGAAGTGGTTGCAAGAGGGTGAAAACTGGGGTGCAGGAGCCTGTTAGGAGAGGAAATGAGTGTTAGAGTAGGTTAAACAGCAAGTGAATCAGCCCTGCTGTCTGCTGGGGAAGAGAGATTAACCTGGGGAGATGCATGAGCACACAGCGCATGTGAACCTTGGTACTGCTGAGGCCTCCCTGGACTGCTCTGTCCTGGTTTGGATCCCCTTTCGGTCTAACTGGGAAGTAGAGCCAGTAGAGCCCAATGGGAATGTCAAAGAAATGGCTTCCGTAAGGAAATATCAAACACTGGTTTTTACTTAAAGCACCAGGGAAATCCCTTGGACATCAGGATACTTGTTGGAGATCCTGGGACCCAAGGGTGGCTGCGTAAAGCCTTTGGCAGCTCTTCCAGTGAGCAGCCTGCTGCCTAAGTGTCAAATGACTGGTGAGCTCACCTCAGCTAGTTGTAATTGATTATAACAGTGGTTAATTTAATGAGTTTGTGTATTTAATGCGTTTGCAACGTGCATCTTTGACTCAGATGCATGTGGCTAATGAGAGGCTAAAATCACTGCTGCTCACTGATAAGTGAATTGGGGCAGCATCAGAGTGTTTGCTTCTTGTACAAGGTGATGCTCTCCAGTATCACTTGTGGGGTGGAGCTGCGCAGGCACTGCCTTGTTTCCATGAATCCGACCCTGCTCTGTGTGGGAAGGGCTTTTTGCCCTTCTGCAGCTGAGCTAATGATCTGCCGCAGTGTATGGAGATGGGAGATGCAGCTCGACCTCTGCTGCATATAGACCTTACCTTTGGTGGAGTGAATCCTGTAGCAGCTTATCTCAGCATCTGGGGAGCTGAAATAGCCTTGACATGTTCCAATGGTTTTCAAGCTCCTGCACGCCACAGAACGTGCACCAAATTCCTGCTGTGGATTTGGGGCGGGGAAGGGAAGATGAGTCACATCTTCCCATTTGCCTCCAATACTTGGTAGTTAAAGTCAGTCTTTAATGGGACAAGATAAATACAGTGGATGTAATTGTGTTTTGCTCCTTGGAAGTACAGTCTCCGGTATTGTTAGACCCAGGAATGAATGATAAGAAGCACATTCGTGGTGGGGATGTGAAGTGCAGCTCAGATCAGCTTTGGCCAGTGGCAGGAAGTGCCCAGGTACAAGAAGTCCTGCAGAATCTGTTGCAAGCTGCTGTGTTTGAGAGCCATGCTTATGGTATTGCAGCGAAGCTTCTCCAAAGAGGTGAAAAAGAAGCTATGAAAAACTGTATAGGAAAAGAGGATGTGAGTATCATCAAACATCTTATATGGACCGCAGCTGAGCGTACATCCGACTTGGGTTTTTGCTGTTGCTTTGCCTTCCCTTAACTGCTATGAATTAAACCACCTCTACTTCTGGACTGAAATATCCAGATGAATTCCTATGGATAATAACAGTCCTGCCTGGCAGGTAGCATGTTAACAGGGATGTGGTTGCAGGAACACATCTGCTGATGCCTTCACATCACGCTGGAGCCCAGCGTTTCCCTACAGGGCTGTGGTAGCTGCAAATGGCCTTGTCCTCGTGGGAATTTCGCCTGTGCTAATTGGGTCAGGCTGAGTGTGTCTCAATTCCCAGGGTGAGGGAAGGTCTGAATGTGTCAGCCACTAACAGGAGCGCTGGGTGCGAGCTGCGACTGGGATGCTGGCTTAGGGCCGTATCTCCACATGTATGTTTCTTGGTAGGAGAAAGGCCTGTCCCTTCCTAACCAGCCTTTGTGGGGGGAAGCTTTAGGAGCAGGGTTGTCTCTTGCATGGTCTCATTTCTGCTTTGTTGCACTTGTCCCTTTCGTTGCGTTTCTGATTAACGAGCCCAGTGCCCTCTTTGAGGGCCGCTGGTGATGCGTGAAACATTGTGTGGGGCAATCAGCATGGAAAGGGGCTCTTGAGAAAGCGAGGGCTGGTGTGTGTTGATCCCTGCAGGAACGGTGCTGATGTCCTGGGGGTGCTGCTCTTCCCTGCAAGAGCCCCACAGAGCAAACCCCTTTGTGCATCTGGGGCTGGTGATCGGTTTGATCGTGTTCTGAAACACGAGGGAAGGAAGGATGCTTTTGCCAGAAGAGGGAGGAGATGTGGCGGTTAAAAGCAGAGCAGTTTGCAGTAAGTTTGAACTTGTAACGCGTGGCTGCTCCTCTCCTTTCAGTTCCACTGGGAAGTGAGGTGGTGCCTTCCTACCCTTGTGTTTTAGCTTGTAATAGGAAGCACTTTGTTCATCAAGACCAACACCCCCTCCTCCTGTGAATCGTGCCCACAGTGAAGGGCAGGATGAGGCACTGTACCTGCAGTCACCTCCCACACTGGGGGTAGTGAAGGGAAGGAAACAAAGCAGCAAGCGGGGGCTATTCCGTGGTTGGAAGCTGCCCTCTTGGTGCTGTTCCTCCAAGAGGAAGCCTCGCAGTGTTGCAGCCTTCCCAGAAATCCCTCCCAGTCCTGCTCACTCCATCGGATGATTCACTCCTTTGTCTCATGCTTCCAGGCTGCTTTTCGGGAAGCACTCTGCTTTCCGAGCACCTCTACGAGCCACCCCTGCTTCTGCAGCGTGTGTCCCGGGAGCCTCCACCCTTCCAATGTCGCATCCCTGCTCACAAAGGTGCTTCTTGTTGGGAACAAGTGCGGAGCAGCGACGTGCAGGAGCTCGGGGCTGGCTACGAGTGGAATGTGTCATTGGAAGTGACGGATAGAGGTGGTTAGCTGACTGTGTGCTCTCGGTGGTTCATCCAGGGAAGGAAGCAGCCCTTCCCACCCTGGTTGTCAGGCCAAGGAGGTGTTGACATGGGCATTCTGTAGCCTCTGACCACGAGGGCTGTTCTCAGGAAGTTTATCTCGGCTTTAATGCCTTTTTCTTCCCAGCAATCACTGTAATAATGAAGCTTCTGCAGTGATTGTGCTGTGTTATCCCTGCGAAACAGCACAGCTCTGCCTGTGTCTGTGTGGCAAAACTGCTGTGCTCAAAGCAGGCGCACTGCAATGCATCCGTGATCTCCAAATGGATGTGTGTGTGATGGGAGAGAAGTTGGGAGCCATCTGACTGCTTGCACTTGCTCTTGGGGTTTATCAGTGAGGAGGTGATTGGTTTTACTCATGCAGTATCTCAGTGCCTCTCTGAGAGCTTTTGGAGGCTCTCAGAAGCTCAGCACCCTCTCACGAACCCCTAATGCGTGGTGCTTGTTTCTGGAGGGTGACAAGGAGGATAACTGTTCCCTTCCCCCTCCCTTCAGGTCAGAAGCTCAGGCTACTCTGATGAGCTCACTGATTCCATCGCCAGGAGCTATGAAAACCGTTGCTCTCAATCCCGCCTGCAATCCCTGTGAGCAATTCCTGCTTCCCAGGAAGCCAGGCACAGGCAGGCAGCAGCCGTTGATGGGAAAAGTCATTGACATGTGCAGTTTATTACGGGTTACACATTGAGACAGTGTCTTGCAGAAACTGCTGCCTTATAAAGGAAACTTGGCCCAAACTTGTGTTTGCTTCAGAGCATCTCTCTGGTGGTGCACGTGCACATCATTTATTAAGTGCTCTGCAAAGGCTGTGTGCATCTCACTTGTTTTAGTAAGGTCCTGAAGAGCTCTCTAAGAACACAATGAGTTTCATGGCCTCGTGTCAGGCTTTGGCTGTGGTGGACAAGGGTGTGATGCTGAGCCGGCCTTTGTGCTGGAGCCCCTGGGGCTGGATCCAGAGGGGCTGGCGTGGGGCTGGTTCTGCAGCTTCCCAGCACAGGGTGCCTGGTTTGACAACATCTTTCTGGGTGTCCTCGAGCAGGTTCTCTGTGCTGACCTGCTTTGGTAAACGCTCTGGTTCCTGCTGGTGAAAAGTGATGGTGGGTGCTAGAGGCACTTGGGAGACAGTAACTTGAATGTGAAGCTTTCACTTTGAAACCTGCTGGGAGATTTGGTGTCTTCTCTGCTGTTTGTGTGGGGTTTTCTCCAGGCTTTTACAAGGCAATCCAGGCATCCTTTGCTCTGAGGTTTGCCCCGTGAGCATCAAGGCCTTTGGCTTTTTCTGTTTGGGTCTGAAGCCCAGAGTGGTTTGGATGAGAAGGGACCCTAAAGCTCATCCAGCTCCAACCCCCCTGCCACAGTCAGGGACACCTTCCACTGGAGCAGCTTGGTCCGAGCCCCTGTGTCCAACCTGGCCTTGGACACTGCCAGGAATGGGGCAGCCACAGCTTCTCTGGGCACCCTGTGCCAGCGCCTCAGCACCCTCACAGGGAAGAAATAGCATTTTCTTCCTTGTGCCTTGCCCTCCTTGTTTCTTCATCCAGTGTTTCTGTTCTGCTTTCCAGGTTTCCAGCAGGTTTCTCTGTTGTCTTCCTATGAAGTTGTAGTCCCGCAGAGGTTAGGAAGAGAACGGCGAGAGGCTTTCAACGTCTCCTCTGTACAGGTGCCTTAATGCCTTCAGTTTAGCATCTGCTTCCTCATGTCCATCCAAAACTAACCTGAATTCTCACAAAACCCTGTTGCGCTCATCTAGCAGCAAACAAGTCTCCATCCTTACAAAAGGACCCTGGTTGCTGTGTGCAGCTTTTGGCTAACACAAGGCTGTGGGGGTACTGGCTCGCTGCACATGTTCAGTAATAGAGCTGCCTTGTCCTTTTCCAGCTGTAACTAAGAGTTTTTCTATGGAAGTCGTAAAAACAAGGAGTAAGAAAACCACAAAGCTATTTTGGAGCAGCTTCTTCCTTCATGTGACTTTTCCCTAGTTACACAGGAAGGGATGCCAGGTTCCGGAGGTAGGGATAATTACGAAATGGGTTTCAGGCTCACCCACATGTGGCTTTTCCTTGTCTGGGTGCAGCTAACTGAGTACCTGGCAGTTCTAGTGTATGGTCCTTTTGTGTGCTGGATATCAGGGGAGACAAGGGACCAGGGCTGGTGTGACAGCAGGAACCAGAGATTTATAATGATGTCTCTTCCCTGCGCCTTTTTCTCCTGTAAAGTCCACTTCAAATGGGAGAACTGAACCTGCGACTTGTGCACGCTCTTGGCTGGGATATATGAAAGGATCCTCTCTAACCCTGAATTTAGTAGCTGCATCTCCAGCAACTGCAACTGTATCTAAGGTCAGCAGCACAGCCTGGCCCCGAGCTACAGAAGGTGACAGTGGTGCTCTGAATGCTGTGGCGGTGGTCATGGAGCTCACAGGGTGTTTTCTGCCAAGCTTTTTGTGATCTCAGAGAACATTTTATTCATTAACATGAGTAAAATGCAACTTTTGTTTTCTACACAGGACAAGGTGTCCTATGCTATTGAGATAGAAGGCAAAGGATACACGATTCATCTAGAAAAGAACAAGTAAGTGATGAGTTTCTTTCCTTTAGGTATTAAAGTCCATCTGGGTGTCTGCGTTTCAAGCTGGCAGGTAGCATGCCCTGACCCTTGAGGCTCTTCGAGGAGTACAGTTCCACACCAGCTCTGTGAAAGCAGATTAAGTCCCACAGCCTCGGCTGTCAGCCAGGAATTGTGTGGAGCTCCTGAGCCCTGGTGATCCCCTTCCCAGAGGAAGCTGCAGTTTGCTCAGAGGGGTCTGGGGAATGGGGGAATTGACTCTCTCCATTCACATCTAAAGAGAAACAAACGGAGCTGGATTTCAAGTCAATATTTTCACTTTCTTATGGGGCTTGTTTATTGTTTCAGGGCTGTCTTTTTTCCTGTCTCAGTAGCACACGGATACTACATGAGGAAGCTGACTTTATATCCGAGGCCGCAATACCCATAACTCGCAGACGATGTAGATGTTGTCTGCCTTGAGTTAACAGGGCTACATGCAGCAATGGCAAGCTCCCTTTTATCAGGCTTTTAAATAGTTCTGTCTTCAAACTGTCAAAAGACACAGAACTATTGCAGTGCACAAGCCCCTGGGGATCTGCAGCTGCCGCTTGCTGAGCCCCTGACCTCAGAGACATGGGAATTCAGCGGATTCGCCACTGCAGACCAGCACTCTTCATCGTGGGAGACTTTCCCACTGCACTTCCTTCCGGAGCTGGGCAGGGGAAGTCAGACACAGCAAGCTGAGGGCTGTGAATATTTCTTCTCCTGTATGAAATTAGCACAGTTTAATGGGCTCTGATGCTTGTTTTGCGTATCTGGAGTGAGGTGGTTGATTTGATTTCATTGACGGTTCCAGCATTCAGATAGCATGGATTTTGTTGTGGAAATTCCCATTTTCTGTGTTAATTTTGGTGGTGGTTCCTTTTTGATGTCTCTTTATTTAACTGCTATTTGAGATGCTTTTGATTAGGGTCATCTTGGTAGAGTCATTTCATGCAGTTCCTCTAGTATTCCTTCTCCCCTTTCCTTACAGAGAACTGCTGCCCAAAGATTTCACTGTTTATACCTATGACAAGGAGGGAAAGCTGCAATCTGAACATCCAGATGTGCAGGTAGGATTTCTTTCTTTTTATACCCTTACTGAAGGTGACTTGAACACTGAGCACCAACGTGGAGTCGTGTATTACAAAATGAGATGTGTTTTCCACTGGGTGCAGATATAGGATCGTGGGATATGTGCGTAACGTGCCTTTGTTTTCCCAATAGGATCACTGCCATTATCAGGGATACGTGGAGGGGAGCCTGGATTCTGTGGTCGCTCTCAGCACTTGCTCAGGGCTCAGGTAGCACAACTCCTCTTTTGTGTCTTGGCTGCCACGTGAGTCTTGTGTTTGCTGAGCCTGAAACAAAGTTCTCACTCTGTTTTGAACTGGGGCTCAGCAGTGGGTGCCTTTGGGCAGCTTCTCTGCCCCAACACCATTTCAATTGGTGTTTGCGGTACCATTAAGTAAGTCTGTTGATGCAGTTGAATCTGTTCTGTGACACCGACTTGGCTTGTACTGATTTGTGTAGATGATAGCTTCAAAGAGCTGCGCACAGTGCAGAGCTGGAGAGTGGAACACCTATGTGTTCACTTCACATGGACTGCTGTCAGGCCTGAAATGAAGCCCACTGGTTTGCCAGGACTGAGATACAGACATGCCTTTAGTTACCAAAGAATAACTGTTCCTTTGTTTTGCTGTAAGAAACTGGGTGAATATCCTCTGTGCTTAACAAGGATTTCTCATCCACTGTTGTATTTTAGGGGCTTGGTGATGATGGGGAACATCACCTATGGGATTGAGCCCATGGATTCCTCTTCTGGCTCTAAACATATTTTATATCGATTGGATAACGTGAAGAAAGAGCCCACAACGTGTGGAGTAACTGCTGAAGACCATGAAAGTGGCCACACAGAGGAAAATCACCATCCCAGTATGTCTCAGCTGCTGCGAGTAAGTGCTGCGCTGTTTTCTCCCCAGTAATGAGTTGTGGAGTGTTCACCTCAGAATATGGGAGCAGCTTATCAGATTTCCTGGGGCTTAGCACATACCTAAAGGCTTCTGATTGAGCCCTTCCTACGCTGCTGGGAAACTCAGTTGCTTCAACAAAGCAGTTGCAGTTTCTCCATCTGCCTGCAGCAGTGAGAGGTGAGTGGCTGCTTGCGTTATTCACAGGCAGAGCTTTGTAGGGCTTTTAAGGGCAGGAACGCTGCCCTCATTGGAGAAGCTCGTTAACAAAGTATTGCATCAGAAGCCAGGAGAATATTGTGATGTTTATTCCATTCTCCTAACCATCAGGAGAGCAGTTTGGTGTGGAGGTCCCTGTGTTCTTTAAACCTGCCTGCACAGGAGCACGACTGTAAAAGCTTGAGTATGAAAACCATGACGTTTCACTTCAAGGTTGTTGGCATTTGTTTGTTAGTGTCTTTCAGCTCCTTTATTAAGTATGTGCTGTTTCCCCAAAGAAACCTGTGTGGAAAGGCAAAAGATCCCTTGCTTTTGAGACAGGAAATCTTTGCACTGCTAGAGTTGAAGGTGAAACACTTGCAGAGAAGCTGTCCTTGCATTGGCTTCCACCTCGTGGCTCTGGTTACAGTCTTGGCCCGCTGTGCTTTGGGTGTGCCTCGAGCCACCCTCTGGATCACGTGAAGTTTGATGATATCAGGGTTATGTTTTTGGTTTGCACTTGAATTGCTAACACTGAAGCTGTTTCAATCTCTTCTGCCCAGACAAAGAGAGCAGTCCTACATCAAACAAGATACGTGGAGCTGTTCATAGTGGTGGATAAAGAAAAGGTAAAGCTCATGTGTTGCTCCCCTTTCCTTCTCCCCAAGGGCTGGCTTGAAAATCCCTGAGTCTTCATTACTGCCAAATGGATTGTGGAAAGACACTGACACTGTAGCCAAGGATTCACATGCACTAACCTAAATCTCAAGTATCAGTGTCCTCCGTGCAGTAGTCTTCAGGAGAAGAGTGAACTGTCAGACATGGAGAGTTTCTATCAGCAGGGAATCTGGGAGTGTAAGGAAAACACATGGCAACACCTGCCTTTGCTGCCCGCTCTTGAATATTGACATGTTGAGCAATAGCAATGAAGATGCTGCTGTCTTGATTAGCATAGAAGCACAGAATAGTTAGGGTTGTAAAGGACCTTAAGATCATCCAGTTCCAACCCCCTGCCATGGGCAGGGGCACTGCACACTAAGCCGTGTTGCCCAAGGCTCTGTCCAGCCTGGCCTTAAACACTGCCAGGGATGGCGCATTCACTTCTTTGGGTAACCTGTGCCAGCGCCTCACACCCTTGACAGGACATGTGAGCAAAGCCAGAGTGGTTTTTGTGTTAACTAGTCTTTAAACGTTGTGTTCCATTTTAACTTCTGTCTTTATCTCTTCTCTTCGTGACCAAGTTTCTTTGTCTTGCAGTTTGAAGATTTTGGGAAGAGTGAAACAGAAGTAAGAGAACACATGGTGCAGCTGGCAAACTTCCTTGACAGTGTAAGTTAAAGCTGGGTGAAGTGATGCTGTGTGCGGCAGCCCTGCGGCTCTGCTTCCTTCTGTCAACTTCAACCTCAGAGTGTTCTGATACTGCTTTGGTGAGGATGAAATAGGGGGTTTTGTCAAGCCAGGAGCTAGAGCTGTTCCCTCAGCTCTGATGTTGGAGCCTGGGAGAGCTCAGCCTGAATGTGGTGCTAAAGGAGCACCAGAGGAGCACCATGGTGGTGTTTGCTGACAGTGGAAACCCAACCATGGTGTTCCAAACCAACAAACCCAACCAGAAGACGACGATTCTTGCAGTAGGCAATAAAACACCAGTCACTGCTCTTACCTGAAAGCCTTCAGCTGTATATCTCCTTTTGCTCCTCCCCTAGATGTACATCATGTTGAACATCCGCGTTGTACTGGTGGGTTTAGAGATCTGGAAGTATGAAAACATCATCAGCACAGATGGAGGAGCTGGGGATGTGCTGGCAAACTTTGTCCAGTGGCGAGAGAAGAACCTGGTTTTGCGCCGGAGACATGACAGTGCCCAGTTTGTCCTGTGAGTGGCAGTTCCTTCCCTATGACTCCTGAGAAGCTCCTTCTCTTCCTGCCTGCTCAGCTGTACTGTGCTAGCAAAAGTAGCTGCTGTATTTCAGCAGAGAATCAGTGCAATCTGCTGTGGGTGAGGTACTTGTTAGAGCTTCCCAAGTCAGTGTAAGTGCTTTTCAGAAGGCTCCTGTGGTCCTTGAATTCAGTGTCCTCACTAAGAGCTATCTTTTTTCCTTGTTCCACATGTCCTGCAGCCCTGTGTGTTGCATTGTATAAAGCTTCCGCTCAGATAATCCTTTATCAGGTTGTACACTGATTAGACTTGTCACCTAGGGCTGCTTCCACTTGAAAATGGGCAGAAAGCTGATGCAGAGCATTGCATTTTAATGGAGAGAAGGTTGTTTCTGCAGCTGGTACCCTGAAGCTGGTTGCATCGATTGAGCTTTGACACGGACATTGGTCTGTCCATCTATACTGCCTTAAGCTAGCACAGTGCTTCCTATCCTGTCGTCTCTGCCCTTCCAGGACGTGTGCCCCTGTGCACTTCCTGCTGTGTAGATAGCGTGGCCCTTAGGAAGTCACTGCTCAAAGCAGGCAAAGGGCAGAGGGGAGGCCATTGCTTCTGTGTAAAAACAAGTTAAGAGAGTAACGAGGAGGAAGTTGACAAGGAAAGGAATCAGTGGAGTTTGGCAGTAATAGAAAGGCAGGGAACAGCCAAGGAAAACAAATGATTTTAAGGGTGGACCATTCAGCTCTTCATGTTTAGAGGGAAGATGCCAACTTTCTCTGCAGACTTTAGTCTGAATTTAAAAGCATAAGAGCCATGAAGCTCAACTGGCACATTCATGCTCCTTTTTCTCCCCATTCCTGCAGGAAGAAGGGGTTTGGTGGCACAGCTGGAATGGCCTATGTTGGAACAGTGTGCTCCAAGAGCCACGCAGGAGGCATTAACGTGGTGAGACATCTGTAGTGATATGTGAATGTGATCGTGATAAGAGTTTTGCACTCCAGAGTCTTTAATAGCAAAGCTGGAGTGGTTAGTGGGGGTTTTGGTGTGGTCCTCAGCTGTTTCTGGCACTTCCCTGATATCTTCTGCATCCTTTGCTCAGCTTCCCTTCTCAGTGTGCAGCACTCATGAATGCAGGACAGGGCTTCTCTGCTGATGTAGGCAGGATGACACAGTTGTCTTTTTTGGCACATAAGTAATCTCAGTACAAGCTGCCCGCTCATTTTCTTCTGTTTTGCTGTTGTGCAGTTTGGAAGGATCAGTATACAGATGTTTGCATCAATTATGGCTCATGAACTGGGGCATAACCTGGGGATGAACCACGATGATGAACGCGTCTGTCACTGCGGAGCAAGCAGTTGCATCATGAGCTCTGGAGCATCGTAAGTACCTGATGGAAACACCCCTTCCCGTGTGCTTAGTTCTTCAGGCTGCTTTTGTCTTCAGAGTACTCTTGCAAAGAGTCATGTTGTGCTTGCAGCTCATGGAGAAAGCCAGCGTTACTTTTGTTCTGCAGAGTAAGGGAGCACTTATGGGTTGGCTCAGTGTAGAGATAAGCACATGTGCCCTGTTGCAGGGGATCGAGGAACTTCAGCAGCTGCAGTGCAGAAGACTTTGAGAAGCTGACCCTCAACAAAGGAGGAAGCTGCCTGCTCAATGTTCCCAAGCCTGATGAAACCTACAGTGTCCCGTACTGTGGGAACAAGCTGGTGGATGCTGGGGAGGAGTGCGACTGTGGTTCACCAAAGGTTGGTAACGTGTGTGTCCTACAGATGCTGCCGTGGCTCCCCTTGCTGGAGAGGGGCTTTGTGTGGTGGAGGATGAGGTTTCCTGATGCTCACTGCACTTCTGTTCTTAGGAATGTGAAAGTGACCCTTGCTGCGAGCCGGGCACTTGCAGGCTCCGATCCGGTGCTGCGTGTGCTTATGGTGACTGCTGTAGAAACTGCCAGGTAAGAGGCTCAGCTGTGCTCCTGGGGCGTGTTCAGTGTGTGGGAAGAGAGGAGCATTGGCCTCGCCAGGGCATCTGAGAGGGAATTGTTCTGAGTGCACAGCACTGATCTAAGGTTTCTGTTTTCTGATGCTGTTTCCTCTTCCTCCTTTCTCTTCAGCTCCTTCCTGGAGGAACCGAGTGTCGGACAAGCAGCAACGAGTGTGACCTCCCAGAGTACTGCAATGGCACGTCCCAGTTCTGCCAGCCAGACTTCACTGTGCAGAACGGGCACCCATGCCACAACGAGGAAGCCTATTGCTACAACGGGGTCTGCCAGTACTATGATGCACAGTGCCAGGATATCTTTGGCTCCAGTAAGGAAGGGCACAGTGTTACAGGAGACATAGCTAGAAGAATACACTAAGTTTATTAAAACTCCACTTGTTTTCCTTTAAGACCAGCTGGTTTTGGCAAAGGGTTTGAAATAGTGGCATTTATGGCTTAGTCTTCACACATGATTCCTTTGTTACGTTTAACGCCGTGCTGGTGATTCAGGTAGTAATTTTCTTGCACTGATCACTCCTAGTGCAGTGTATAGGGCTGTAAAGAAGATAAAATATCTAAATCTGATATTTTGATGAAGAAATATCAAATGGTATAATTGACTCAATGTTAAGTGACTATTTGTCTGTCTCTGTTAAAACTTGGAGCCTTGCAGTGCTGACATTTTCACCTCTTTGTTGTCTTGATCAGCTTCTTAAGCTGTTTGCTGTGTGGAAATCACCTGTAGCAGCATAATTACTCTGGGTAAAGGAGACATGACGATAGGAGGTGTTTCTGTCCCTGTGTAACTTGGTTCCTCTGTCTGTTTGCAGAAGCCAAAGCAGCCCCCAACATCTGTTTTGAGGAAGTGAACTCCAAGGGTGACAGATTTGGCAACTGTGGTTTCCGTGGTCATGACTACAAGAAGTGTTCCAGCTGGTGAGTTGAGCCCAGTGCCTCAACAGGTTCCTCACTGCATCACTGAGAATCCTTATTTGCATGCTGCAGTGTCAGTTTGGGGTGTTCTAGCAGGTGTACTGGGGAAAGATGCCTTACCCCATCATCTAAGCTTGCTGATGTGTGTGCATCAATCTGAAACCACAGTGAGAGAGCTCAGGTGTGCGTTACCCTCATTTCTGAAGCTGTTGTTAGCACTTAGAGCCTCCACACTTTGGCTTTGTTCACTTTTGGTTTCAATTGTCTGCTCTTGACTCTTGCACATAGGAGTTGGAATGAGTTTGAGTGCTTGCTTTGTAGCTGGGATTGAAGCTTTCAGGCTCATGCTGTGGTTTCCCATGTGTATTCTATAGCCTCAGGGGATCCATGCATCAGGTGTTGAGGCTCCACATCTCCTGTCACTGATTGTTCTTACCCAAAGCTGTTCATGGACAGAAAAAGGATCTTTAATGTAAAGCTCCCAGTAACTTACAGCAAGAAGGGGTAAACCCATACTCCTGCAGCCCTGAAATGAGACCCAGCTCAGTTGTGTTTGGCCTCAATTTGGTTTTCAAGTAGTGTCTTCCAGTAGGAAAAAACGTCATCTCGAATGCTTGATACCCTTTCTCTAGGCCCAGATTGAAGTGTTACTACAGTATTGCTGTGTTGATGTTGTAGGAATGCCATGTGTGGGAAGCTGCAGTGTGAAAACGTGAAAACCATGCCTGTTTTTGGAATTAAGCCTGCCATTATCCAAACTCCCATTAGAGACACCATGTGCTGGGGTGTAGATTTCCAGCTAGGCTCCGATGTCCCGGACCCAGGAATGGTGAATGAAGGCACCAAATGTGGTAATGGGAAGGTAATGAACAATGCAAAAGTGATTTCTTAATGCAGTAACTCAGGGGGGGTTCATGTGAATGCAGTTTTCAGCTGTGTTGGTTTGGGAGTATTTCTGGCTGTTAACTTCTTGATGCCTGGAGTCAATGCAAAGCTGAGTGAGCCCCTTGGTTCCTAGCACTGCACTGTGTGTGCGTGGGGAATGGAATGGGCAGAAATGAAGTTTGAGAGCCAAAACCTTTGCTCTGTGAGAGGGAAGAGCAAGTGCACACAAACGCCTTCGAGGCGACTTTCAATTAAAATCCAACTGCATTGAAAAGCCTTGAGGCTTAGCCCCAGCACAGGAATGTGCATTCCACATCTCCTCACTGAGCACAGCTTAATTGCTGTTCCTTTACATTCAGGCCACAGACAAAAGACCCTAGTGGCAATTCAGACCCCGTGCTGAGAAGCCTTTTGTAGTACAGGGCTGTTTGTGGAGTTGGGGTTTAGCAGGGAGTAGCCTGAGGCTCTGTGGTGGCTGAGCACGGGGTGGCTGATGGAGCGGGGAAGGGGGGATGAGGGGCAGGTCAGTGAGATGCTGCCTTGCTTCATCTGTGCACACAGATCTGCAGACACTTCCAGTGTGTGAGTGCCTCTGTTCTGAACTACGACTGCGACGTGGAGAAGCAGTGCCATGGACGTGGGGTAAGCAGAGCAGGAGCCTCCGTGCCTGTTGGAGTCCACTGGTGAAGGCTAAAGCCTGTGAATTTTGCTGTCACTGACTGGGTCTCCACATGAGGGTCTCTGACTCCTTTGTTACAAGAACATGAGGTTCTTACAGTGCCAGGCACGCTGTGATTGTGCTTGATCAGTAGTGTCCATATACTGGTCTGTTTTATCCCTTGGAAGTCTTGCCATTCTCTCTTTAAGGCTGTAACTGATGTGAGAGAAAGTAATCATGATGGTAAACGCAGGGGTTCTTCAGGGTGGGTTTTGCTGTAAAAAGCTGCTTTTTGGTACTGTTCAGGGCAAAAGTGCCTTTTAACAGCAAAAGTTGGACCAAATTGGGGTAAGCTGAGCAAGTTTTTAAATGGTGGATGGTAACTCAAGTGTTCTGGTTTGTTTCCCTGTAAAACACTCTATGAAATGTCTCTGGGGAAGAGAACGCGTACCAGGAATGAAAAAACCCTTGACAAAAGCTCTTCAGATGGCATTTCTTTGCCAGACAAGAATTCCCGGTTCCAGTGTTACGAATGTAACTTGGAACTCTGCATCTCTCCAACAAAAGAACACAAAAAAGGGGGAAAGGCAAAGTCTTGAAGCCGTTGGGATACAGCTCATCTTTGGAAGCTCATCCTGACCAATGCAGTCATATGCAAGCCTGAGGTGTCTGGCCGAGGGCTATGTGGAATTGATGTGGGTTAACGTTCTCCGGACGGAGCAGTGTGGGAAGGGTAGAGCAGATGGTTGTGGTTCCTGCATGCTGTGTAACCAGGTGGAAAGTGGAGTTCCTCCATAGCCTTACTGCGGTGTTTGTGCTGTTTAAATGCAGGTGTGCAATAACAACAGGAACTGTCACTGTGAACCAGGCTGGGCCCCTCCTTACTGCGATGTGAAAGGCTACGGCGGGAGCGTGGACAGTGGGCCGCCCTACAGTGGCAAGTCAAGGTCGTGGCTGCTCTGGGGCCGTGGCCCTGCCTGCTGTGGGCTGAGCACAGGGCTCCCCACGGCTCCAGAGCGATGCCTCGGTGGTTGGCTCTTCACTGGGTGTCATCTGCAAACAATTCTAGTTGAGGTTGTGGGCTCAAGGGCTTGCGCTTCTCCTCTGGGATGCTGGGGATGCGGAAAGAAACTGGGCTGGTGTCATTGCCCCCGGCTGATTTCTGACACATTGGACCAAGATCCTCTTGGACTTCCCTGTTTCCAAGCAGGAAATTATAGCCCCTCCCATTCTTAGATCCAAACAAAAGATGAGATTTAGCTGGGGATGTGGGTTCAAATCCGTGGATGTGACTCTGCATCTCCGTAAGGATGTGCTGCTTCTAGCAGGGGTGGCAGAGATGAGTTAGCTGCCCTGTTCTGGTACCTGCGGATAGTTGCATGTGCACTCGTCTGGCAGAGGTGGGCTGGGGCAACGCTGGTTGGGAAGTCACTGTTTTATTAGTGTTTATTATATGAGTGCAGACAGCATCCTTACAACATGTAGTAAATACATACATAGTCCCTGCCCCAACCAACTTATGGTATTGAAGAGGGGTGGAGGGAAAAGGCGCTGTGGTGGTGCAGTAACAGACTGGAGAATCACGGTGGAGCAAGGACAGATGCCTCAAGACATCAGACAGAAGAAGGGAAAGGTCTTTTAGTACAGCCTTGTTAAGACCCTGAGTTCTTTGCCTACAGCAAACAATGGTAGGAGAAGAGGAAGATTTAGGATCAGCCCAAAAGGCAGAAGTTCTCTTTTAGTTGAGCTCATAAGGTCTTCACAGTAATGTAGTGGAAGAAAAATGAGGTATTGATCTTGTAATTCAATGTGCTGTTCTAGCCCAGGGTAGTATAGCACGTACAGTTCTTTCATCTCTGACCAGATGTGAGGGGATAATCAGAAACTAATACATTTGGGCATAGATCTTGCAGTCTTCTTAGAGTCTTTAGCTTTTTCTTCTATGACAAATGGAAAACAGTTGGAGAACAAATGAGACCAAATGCAGCTGCAACGGGTCCAGCTACGATGCCATGTAATTCTTTATTCCTCTGTCGTTTTGTCCCCTTCCCACAAAGACTCGTCGCTGAGGAACGGGCTCCTGGTGTTTTTCTTCCTGGTCCTCCCGCTCCTTGTAGTTGCTGCTGTGGCGTTTGTGAAACGAGACAGGCTGAAGCGGTGCTGTCGAAGAGCGATGTCGCGCTGCCACATGTACGTACATCTCCCTCTTTCCTTCTCCTCTGCCCTTTTGCAGTAGTCCATAGGCACTTGTTCCAGGCATGTTCTAGTCCCGAGATGTCAGGCGAAGGCCCCCACATCAGATGATGATGAAGTGACAGGAAAGATCAATTCGTCTTAAATCGAGGGAGCGGAGGACTTTCTTTTTACCCTGAAGTTACCCATTGGTGATGGGGTTTGTATTGTTGGGTCCCATCTTTGGTAGGAAGTGGGAAAATGACTCTGTCATGGTCCTAAACAGAGAAAGGGCTACGTTGTTCGTTAGGTTTGTGGCAAGTATCATCTTCCTGACATGTGATACGTGCTGAGATGGTACAAATCCATCCAGCAGGTTCACTGTGCTTGGCTTCATGGCCTGCAGCGTCATTCTGTCAGGGTTACATGCTCACACACTCCACATTGGTTGGGTTTCAGGTCACGTCCGTCACCACCTCCTAGGACAGAAGCTGAGCCAAGAGACCACCACCACCACCGAGGCTTCTCACATGGCATGCCATATGCACCGAGGGCTGCCCCTATGGTAGGAACAGTCTCCTCTTTGTCACTTTTCCCCCCATAGGAAGTGTCTTAAATGTCACTTAACTGATGGAACAAGTATTTCAATTCCCTACATGCAGGTTTGTGAATGTTCACATTGTGTTTTCTTCGTAGGCTATGGAACCAAACACCTTTCCTGTCCCATCTTACCCAGTTAACCAGCACCCTCAGCAGGCTTACCACCAGTCTTACTACCCACCTCTGCAATACCAGGCCCCACAGCCACAGAAGGTGCCGACAAGGTTGGCTGAGTTATTGCAGATAACCACTTGGTATTTGCACTGATGTTATATGCTGTCATTGTCTTCATCTCTGTAATCACTGGGGTGTTTCATCACATCCTGTACACACACAGGACTGACCTTTTACTGCAAGAAGCTTCTCCTTCATTTCACACTGTGGAACTGCAGTGCTATTACCCACAGCATTCGTTTCACACCCTGTCACAGCTACATTTTGATTAACAGGATTCAGAATGCTTTTGTGGGGCTAGATTAGCCCTGTGTACAGGTGAATAAAACACCTCTCAAAGTACCTGGTTTAGAAAGAAATCACTCAGGAATCTGTCATTCTGCTGATGGGTGAATGTTATTGCTCAGGACCAGATCATTGCTTAGGAGCTTTGAACAGAAAGTTTTCCTTTCCATTTTACTTCCAAGATGTAATGCCTATGCTGGAAACCATGCATAGCCAGGAAGTGCAGGGGATGGAGCTTGTGTTGGTGGGAAACTTGCGGGGTCCTTGGGAAGAATGCTATGTTAACACACTGGGTTCCCTGGGGATTTTAGGCACTGGAAAGCAGCATCCGACTGCAGCATGTTTGAAATGGGGCTTCAGCTGGAAGCTGAGATTGTGGCCACGGGGCCAGTGCAGGCAGGGGATGAGTTATGGGGCAGTCACTGGGGCTCACCGTGGCTCCTGTGTCCTCTTGCAGGCCACCACCTCCGCAGCAGCAGTGTGCACCTCAGGGACCGCCTCCGTCACAGCACAAGTGTTTACCTCAGGGACAGTACTTCCCTTCTCGACCCGCACCTTTGCCTCCCAAATAGCTTTTTGGCTTCTGTGGGGCCTTGATGTGAGCTGACCTGGTCGCTGAGAGCTGAGATTGCAGTTACCCTTCGTGCATGGAGTGGCCCTCGAGCCTCCCCGCCGCAGCCCGGGATGAGGCGGATGAGATACAGCAATGAGGAATGTAACACTTGAAATACCTCTACCAAAGCTCCAGGGACTGAAAACACCTAAACCCCATTCCCAGCTCTGTCCCAGTGTGTGGCTTTGGGAACGGCGCTGAGCTGGAAGCTCCATCACTGCTGGAGTTCAGCGCTTGGGAGTTGCTTTGGGTTCCCCGTGATGAGCCCGAATGCTGGAGTGGTGTGGAATGTGCAGTGAGGAGCTGAAGTGACCCCGTTACCCTTCTCAAACCAAGGAGATCAGGCCAGTTAACTTAAAATCACTTGGCAAGGACTGGAAGACATTGTCCATTTACACAACAACGGCGCAGGGGGAATAAGGTGTCAGTGTACTCTTTCAGAGGAAGATAAATATATTGTGCACATGTTTATGCATGTATATATGTGTATTGATGCGTAATAATGCACTTAAATCCCTTTATGCTGACTGACACTAGGCTGTGCTGTACGAGCACTAAATTTAGTGGTTTTAAATGAGTAATGATGAGTTGCTAAATGAGAATCATGTACTAATGTCCACTAATACCGCCGTGTTATGGTAGTGAAAACAAAGGTACGAAAAGGCATGGCCAGGTTTGGGTTTTAGGAAGTTGGGGTGCCCTCAGCTTTGAATTTGGATGTGACGGGCACTGTTCTGGAGCAGGGGATTGAGCCCTTGGTGTGCTGGTGAGGAGAGATCAGGTCAGGGTGATGCTGCTGCGCATGGGTCGCAACTAGAACCAGGGGCCCAAACGAAGTACTGAAAGGAGCTCGGCTTTCTCCCTTTGTGCTGGCCGCTGAGTGCAAACTCAGCCTGTAAAATCCCCCCTGATATTGCCAAAAAGGAAGCCTTTTCCTCTGTATATACATACATGTATACAATAACAATGTGTATATAGTGTTTGCAGTAATAAAATACTTGAACTCCTGTGGTTTCCCATAAGCATAGACTAAGATTTATAACACTATTAAAGTCTGTAAACCATTACCTAGGCTATCACCAGATGTATCTGTGGGGGTCCTCTGTTCCCATGTACTCACTTCCCAATTTGCTGCTGTGTCCTGCTCCCTGGGGGCTGTCTGTCCACGCTGGGGATGGGAGAGGGAATCCAGGTTGGAGAGAGATGTATGGACTGTATCTGAAGCTGTGTCCACTAAAACTGTGCTGAAAATGGTGCCTTTTAACCCATGAAGAGCCTTTATACCGGTACTGGCCGCAGTGTGGGGCAGGACGATGCCGCGGGGAGGAGCGGCTCCGGTGGGATGCTGACTACTGACTGTTGTGTAACGCGTGTGCCTGTCCCCTGCGCATCGCGGTACCGTCGGGCTCCTACCCGAGGGCTGCTCCCGACGCTCGTTGTAAGCCGCGAACAGCAATAAAGACGCCGGTGTTTGTACAAGGGCGCTCGCTCGCCTCCGCCTCTGCTTTCCGGGCTGGGCGGGGACGAGCGGCCGCGGGGCAGCCGTTACCGGCGGCGATGGGGCCGCACCGGCTGCTGCTGCTGCTGCTGCTCCTGGTGCCGCTGCGTGAGTCCGGGGACCGCGGTCCCTTCGCCCGCCCCTGAGGCAGCCCCGCCGCGGCTGATGCTGCCTCCGGGATGGGCTCAGCACCGCCCGGGGCTCTTCCTTCCCTTCAGGCTCCCGGGTCCAGTCCCCGGTCACGGTCCCGCTGCGGCTGCCCCCTAACGCGACCGAGGCACGTTGCTGAGGAGTCTCCAGCTGCAGGGGTTGGGGTGCAGATGTGCTGGCAGCTGGAACGAGGGGTTAGACCTGGCCTTGCTCCTTGAGGGAGCAATGAGCTGCTTGTGCTTGCCCTTGGCACACGCTTTTCCCCAGCCGGTGGTGCTAATTGTCCCTTTCTCTGCTCTCCTGCAGGCCGAGGATGCAGTGTCCTATGTCCTCAGTATAGAGGGGAGGCCGTACACCATCCGCTTGCGCCCACAGTAAGCTGGCCCTGACACCACTGATGGCAGCGGGGTTTGGCTCTGCCAGGGCAGTACTGCAGCTGCAGGCCCTGCAATGAGCTCAAGGAGCCAGGTAAGGGATATTGCTGTAGGTGCTTCACTTTTGATGCCTTTCTTTTGTAGTGTCTTTTTAGCTCAGGATTTCAAGATCTTCATGTCAAACGAGGTGGGATCTGCACTCGCTGATTCGATCCGCTTCAAGGTAACTTTGGGTTGCGTTGGGGCTTTCGTACCGTAGGTGATGCAGCCCAGTGCTGTGTCCACTATGTGTTGGGTGATAGGGGATGGGTGAGGAGATTGTCTTCTATCCTGACGTAGGGAAGCTGCTACTACCGGGGCTACATCGATGGCTTCCCCAACTCAGCAGTGACCCTCAGCACGTGCTCAGGGCTCAGGTAGTAAAACACCACATTGGTACCCAGGGATGCTGCAGCACCCGGGTACCAACGTCCGGTGCTGTCCCATGGCAGGGGCTTGCTGCAGTTTGAGAACGTCAGCTACGGCATCGAGCCCCTGGGCTATTCCCCTGCGTTCGAGCACTTTGTGTACCGTGTGAGGGATGGGAAGGCCGCGGGTTCCCTCCTCAGCAGCAGCCGCTCCGAGGCAGGGCCCGCTGGGCTGCCGGCGATGGAGGCATCGAGCAGAGCACAGGGACGTGATGAAGTGAGCTCCTAGTGCCGGTTCTCGCTTTGCTGCTGCTGTCCTCGTCACACAAAGGGGGTCTTATCCCATGGGAAGCTGTGTTGGGTGCTGTCTGGATGGACAGGGATGAGGGGGATGTTCAGAAGCGCCAGTGACCGGGTGTCACCTGGGTTGTTACCTAATGGGAAGCATCACCAAGGTAAAATGGCTTTGAAAAAAGTCAGAAATGGCAAAGTTAGAACAGCTTCTGCCCTTGGGCTCATTTGAAGGCATTGAAGAGTTGGTTTTGGATGGGCACTTGAGTAGTGGGGCAAACCTTGGGCACAAGGTGACTATAGGATGTAGAAATGAGTAGCATTGGATGCTCTTCTCTTTTCCAGCCACTATCGGCTGCAGCACAATCTCCCAAGTACCTGCAAGTGTACGTAGTTTTGGACAAGGCTTTGGTAAGTCTGGGCCACTCCTTTTGCCCTTGTGTTTGCCTGATTTTGAGCACAAAATGATGCCATTTCCCACCTTTTATATGTGTTTGGTTTCCCTTTGAAAACTGTTATGCACTATGGATTGATAGGAAAGAAAGAGTGAAAATCCATGGCTTACATTTACACGATGGGATGTTGGCAATCATCATTCCAGTGATGAACAATGCCTTGGCTGCTCCCACGTGCTCTTGCATTCTCTTTCAGTATGACCATATGGGTTCGAACACGAAGGCAGCGACACAGAAGATAATTCAGGTCTTCAATTTGGTCAACAGTGTAAGTTCTAAAGCCGGTAGTAAGGTGATGGAGGGGTTGGTGTTGATAACGGCCACCTCACTGCTTTGGTTTGAGGAGGAAGCAAGTAAAAAGCCTTTCATGCAGATGGCACCCAATGACTGACATAGCAATGGGCTTTTCCTGCTTGATGGAATGGGTGCAGAGCTCTCAAGGAGAGGTACCCGAGCAGGCATTTGCTGTGCTTTCAGGTGTTCAGTCCTCTCAATGTCACCATCGTGCTGACCTCCATGGAGCTGTGGGCACAGGGGAATAAAGTGTCGACCGCGGGGGAAGCAGAGGACCTCCTGCAGCGGTTTCTGCAGTGGGCAAAGTCCCACCTGGCTCTGCAGCCGTATGACACCGCTTCCCTCTTGGTGTAAGAGAGAGGTTGTGTTTCTCATTAAAGGTTACTTGGTAGAGATCAGTTGAACTATGGGTTAACTACAGACATTCCCATGAAAAATGGGGGTTTAAGATGCATTTCTTACATATTCTCTAATTTCTTGCTATCCTGGCAGTATTTCTCTCAAGTGCATACCTTCCAGATGGGATTTCAGTGCCAATGTGGTGGATGTGATTGTGCCCATGGCTCCTGGCCAGGCAATGGTGCAGTCCTGGTCTCTGGGAACACCGGAGCATCCCAAGGGGACTCAGGCCATGCAAACCCAGGACCCCCAAATTACCCCCAGTGATGGGGTCTCCCTGTGTTTCAGGTACAGAGACCAAGCAACGTTCATGGGCACAACAGCTCTGGGGAAGGCGTGTCAGAGAGATGCCGCGGGCATCGCTGCCGTGGTACGGTGCTGCATGTCCCCCATCAGCCGCGTATCCCTGAGCCATAAGGATGGGCAGGAGCATCCGTGGCCGGAGCTGGGATCCGATGGGAAGGATGCGCAGGGAAGATGCTGCAGCCCCACTCTCTCCTCCTTTAGTACCAGGAGGCCACGACGCTGGAGTCTTTCTCTGCCCTCCTGGCTCAGCTGCTGGGGCGCAGCCTGGGCATCGGCTATGATGAATCCCCGCAGTGCCACTGCCCCGGGCACGTCTGCATCATGAGCCCCGAGGCGCTGTGAGTTAGTGGCTGGGTACCAGGAGGTGGGAGGACAGAGGTTTTGGGAATGGCAGTGGATGTGTTATCATATGAATGAATCACTGCTTTGGTTTAGGCATTTCAGTGGGGTAAAAGCCTTCAGCACCTGCAGCATCAGGGACTTTGAGGCCTTCCTGAGGCACGGTGGAGGCACGTGCCTCTTCAGCAGACCCCGCCTGACCGGTCCATCCTCCCGGAGAGCTGCTGTCTGCGGCAATGGCATCGTGGAGCCCGGCGAGCAGTGCGACTGCGGGGCGGCCAAGGTGGGGGATGAGGGCTGGATGTGGACATTGGTACCATGCCTACGTTCAGAGCGATGATCCCTGGAGCTGGAGCCAGCCCAAGGTGCATTGCGTGTGTTTCTCAGCAATAAGAGCAATGTGGGGTTTATGATGCCCCCACAGGCCTGCATGAAGGACAAATGCTGTACTGCAGGGTGTCAGTTCAAGCCAGGAGTGAAGTGTTCCTCTGGATTATGTTGTGATGACTGTCAGGTAAAGCAGAGTCTTCTGCATTATTTATTCTTGGAGGAATAGAGCATTCCCGTGATGAAGGATGGAGACAAACCCTGTGCTGTGCAGAGAGGTTCCAGCAGGAACATTACTGGGGATGCTCTTAGGGCAGCGTGTGACCTGAGCGCCTCAGAGGGGTTCCTGAGGGCACTGGGGTCGCTGTGCGGTGTGTGATGGGGGTACCCCACTGGTGCCTATGTGAGGATGAAGGGCCCTTCCTGCCTCCTCCTCCTCAGTTCAAGCACAAGCACTGGCAGTGCCGCCCCGCCGCCGATGAGCAGTGTGACCTGGCCGAGTTCTGCACCGGGGCCTCGGCCTCCTGCCCCCCTGACCTGTACGTGCAGGACGGGCACGGCTGCGAGCAGGGCACCGGTTACTGCTACAAGGGCCGCTGCCAGTCCCCGGACCTGCAGTGCCAGCAGATCTATGGGAAAGGTAACGGATGCTCTGGCTGCACCGGTGCTGCCATGGGGTGCTCTGTTTGTGTCTTTGCTCTTCAATGCACTGGAGGGGCAGTGGGTGGAGGGGGGCACCGGAGGAGGAAGGATGCAGCTTTAGGAGAGCATTGGAAGCTCAGCTCTGTCTCAGGTTAATAGGCACTGCATTAGCACGTGGTCCTCATGGTTCTTCAGGGGTAGCCATGGAAGCAGTAGCATCAAATACACATTATTATCTGTGAGCAAGCTCAATCAGTAACTGACCTCCTGTTTGCTGACCCCCTGCTTATTTCTGGGGCTGAGGGTCTGGCACTTCAGGAACAGGTACTCTGTTTGCTCCAATTAGCAAAGAGCATCTCTGTTGTGCTGTGAGCAGCACGAATAGCGAAGAAGTGATTGGGTACCATAAGACATCCCTTTGGGTTCATTTAAATGATAGCGAATCTCATTGCTAAACTTTGCAGGGTCAAGGAATGCTCCTGTGGCTTGTTACGAGGAACTCAACAGCCAGCGGGACAGGTTTGGCCACTGCGGGTTGCAGCCCAGACAAGGCTTTAAGTCCTGTGCTTGGAGGTACGCCTGGGGAAGGGCGCGTGTAATCAGGGCTTTCCAGTCCAGGGAGGCATCAAGGCTCCAGCAAAGCAATGCATAGTCAGGTGTGTGCTGTCCTTGTTAGCAGTGCAGGGTCTCTCCTTGGGTCACAGGCTGACTTCCCAGCGCTGCTTATCCATCTTATGCAGCTTCGTATCACGCTGGTTAACGTCTTTAGTGCTTCAGCACTGAATGTGTGAGGTACACAGCCCCTGCACATGGATTTTGTAGGAACCTGAGGTGTGGGAAGCTCATCTGCACGTACCCGCACAGGAATCCCTTCCCGACGGATGTGGCAGCCGTTGCCTACGTCTACGTGCGTGGGCAATTGTGTGTGTCTCTGGATTACCTGCACACAGGAGCAAGGCCGGATCCTGTCCTGGTTCCGCCAGGAACAAAGTGTGGCTCTGGAAAGGTGAGAAAGCGCTTTGTAATCCCCTCAAGTGCCAGGACATGGGCTGGGTGCTGTGATGGCAAAGCCGTGCCAAGCTGGAGCTGGTGTGGTGTTCCTAGGTGTGTGTAAACAACACTTGTCACCCACATTCGGTCCTGGGCTATGACTGCGATAGCAAAGTGAAGTGCCACGGCCACAGCGTAAGTCACCGCGCTGAGAACGTGATGGTTTGCTTGGTTGATGGAAGGGAGGGAAAGAAGGAAGCAGGAATGAAGGAACAGAGCATTGAGAGCAGCGGAGCTGGGGTAGGTGCAAGTGTTGGGTGGTTGTGGTGGGTTTTGCAGGAGGATGATGTTTTATGCTCGCTCAGTGTCTCAAAGTCATAAGAACACACTGCAGAGTGTGTTCCATGTCTGATTCACTTCCTAAATGACCTTGGAGTGCTGCTAAATGCCCATGGCCTTGTCCCAACCATGAGGCAGAGGCTGATGGTGTCGGGGCAGGAGGGTCCATTGCATGGGCTCATCGCACACTCACCACCCATCCCCTGGCTTTCCAGGTGTGCAATAACAAGAGGCAGTGCCACTGCTACCCTGGCTGGAAGCCCCCGGATTGCCTGCAGAGGGGATCCCGGCTGGGGGGCAGCATTGACAGCAGCCTCCAGCTGTCCAATGGGGGTCAGTACCATGGGGAGGTGATGGGCACCGGGCTGGGGTCACTGCTGCGGGCAGGGAGGAGGGCGCTGGTCCCATTCTGCTGCCCCACCAGGTCTGTCCCTGGCGCGGGCATTGGAGGATGTGACCACGGCATGGCCGGTGCTGGGCTCCTGCCTCCTCCTGCTCCTCCTGGCCGGGGCCATCTGCCTCGTGATCCGGTGGTGGGCGCTGGGCTTGTGCAGACCACGGCCCCCGAGCTCCCATAGGTGAGATGCCCGGAGGGGATGGGGCACAGCGCTCCCCGGGGGGGGGGGGGGTGTTGAGGTGATCCCTGGGGCTGGGTGATTCCCTCTGGAGATGTGCGGTGATCCCGGGGGATACGGGGGGGTTCCCCCGGGCTTAGGGAGATCCGGGGATGGGGAGACCGCAGGGATGAAGGGATCCGGGGCCGCGGCTGAGGCGCTGCTCCGCTCCCCCCAGCAGTGCCTTCAGCGCGGAGAGCAGAGACGTCTCGGAGTGGAGCTCGGTGATGGGTCTGGACCCGGACACGGAGAAGGAGCCGAGCTCGGGGTCGAGCCGCGGGCGTTAATAAAGGCGTTGGGCGGAGCCGCGCGTCCGCGCTGTGTGCGGGGGGAGCGGCGGGGCCGTTACCGGCAGCCGGGGCGGGATGGGGCCGGGCCTGGCGCTGGGAGCCGCTCTGGTGACCGCGCTGCGTGAGTGAGAGCCCCGCATCCCAGGGACCCCCCCACCCCGCCGGGCAGGGGACGAACGGGGATGGGTTCGTTCTCCCATCGCGGCTCCCAGCGCAGGAGGAGCCCCGGGGATGGGTTTGATCCCCGCTCTCTGACAAGCGTTGGACCCCGCTGGGGCTGCGGCCGATGTCAGCTCCCTTGTGCTGGTCGGGGGCTGCTGGGAGCGTGTGGAGCCGTATGGGGATGGTGACGCTTGGGATGGAGTGTGTGGAGCCGTATGGGGATGGTGATGCTCGAGATGGAGCGGGTGGTGTGGTCCCTTCCGAATGGGACATTCCCTGTGTGGCTGTGGATGGGAGGGGGTGATTGGCATCTCTGCGCCCCATTCCATTTCCTGGTGCAAGGTGGGTTTGTTCAGCTGGGCTTGGTCTCATCCAGGATTCATGTTCCAAGGCTCTGATCCAGCAATAGGCACGCACATAGCTTTGTTTTACCCATGCAAGTGCCTAGATACTGCAGGATAAAGTGTGGCTGGATGATAGCAGGGTAGAAACTGGAGTTGGAAGAACCTGTGCAGGTAGCAGCCACATCTGTCCACGGGCTATAAAGGCATCTGTAGTCCTGCCATGATGATAATCATCTGTGATTGTAACCAGGAAAACCAATTCCTTCCCTAGGGTCACAAATGCTGCTGCACATCACGGTTCCCCAGAAGCTGCTCTCAAAAACAGCCGGAGAGACGGTACTGAAGAAATGGAGTTCCTCGGTGCTTGCGTGTGCCAGGGGATGTGCTCCCAAAGGAATGCCATGCGCCACAGCCGGGGGTGCTGGGAGAAGGGCAGCTTTAGGACACCCTGTTCTGGTGGTGCAGGGGATGGGGGGGGGTCTGTGTTCTGCTGAGCTCTCGTGCTCACCCCTTGTGTTCGTAGCTACCATCAGTGCCTTTCCACAGCCAATTCTCCCTTTCTCTGCTCTCCCGCATGCCAAGGCCACAGTGTCCTACGTGCTCGAGATAGAGGGGAGGCCGTACACCATCCGCCTGCAGCCGCAGTGAGTTGGTCCTGGTGCTGCCTCATGCAGCCACTGCTGCTTGCAGCAGGGTCTGGCTGTGCCAGGGCATCACCGCAGCTGCAGGACCCGCAGTGACCTCTGTAAGCTCTGGGTAAGAGCATTTCAGAGCCTTTTCAGAGGATTTCGTTGTTTTTCTGGTCTAGATTCTTTTTAGCGGATGATTTCAGGATTTACACGTACAACGAGAAGGGATCTTTGCGCTCCGCCTCATCCCCTATCAAGGTAATGGTGACCTGCTCAGTGCTCCTGTTGCTGCCTTATGCCAGGGTGTTGCGCATCTCCACGTTTTACTTCCTCGTCACAGCACGAGGGTGGAATGAGTTTTCCTCACGTGGTCAGATTCATGTTTGGGAAGGGTTTTGGAGTCATTGAGATTGTTCGGTTTAAAGGTGGTGCTTCTGTGCATGGCTACCCTTCCTTGTGGGGGGACCACGAGGAGAGGCGGCATCGTGCCTGATGGTGCGGGTGCCACATCCCCACGCTGGGGTTTCTTCTTCGTTCCTTAAGAGATCACCCATACACCCATTGATGGGGCTGCCTTTCAGCCACGGAAAGGGCTCCTTGTCCTCTATCCTGATGTAGGGAAGCTGCTATTACCGGGGCTACATCGACGGCTTCCCCAACTCAGCAGTGACCCTCAGCACGTGCTCGGGGCTCAGGTAGTAAAACACCACGTTGGTACCCAGGGATGCTGCAGCACCCGGGTACCAACGTCCGGTGCTGTCCCATGGCAGGGGCTTGCTGCAGTTTGAGAACATCAGCTACGGCATCGAGCCCCTGGGCTATTCCCCTGCGTTCGAGCACTTTGTGTACCGCGTGAGGGATGGGAAGGCCGCGGGTTCCCTCCTCAGCAGCAGCCACTCCGAGGCAGGGCCTGCTGGGCTGCCAGCGATGGAGGCATCGAGCAGAGCACAGGGACGTGATGAAGTGAGCTCCTAGTGCCGGTTCTCGCCATGCTGCTGCTGTCCCCATCACACAAAGGGGGTCTCATGCCATGGGAAGCTGTGTTGGGTGCTGTCTGGATGGACAGGGATGAGGGGCGATGTTTGTGCCGGGTGTTGTGTGGGTCTCTATCCACCTAGTGCCTAATGAGAGGTGTCCCCAAAGGCTACAGGGTTTGCTGATGGGTTTGTAAAAGGGGGGTATTTCTCCCTTGGGTTTGCAGATGGTTGGCAGCGATGTGCTGGCTGCTTCAGCCATAGGATTCATGTGAGCATCCCAGGGCTCATCTTAGCCCAGAGCCAACGCCATTAGCAAAAGACTTCAGCCTTGTCCCCAGTGTTAATACATGGCTTTTGCTGTCTGACAATAGCATCAGCAGATGGCAGTGCCTTCAGGAGGGTTTAGTGTCTCAGACGAGGCAGCGTTCCTTATGCCTCGTGACTGAGTTGGTGAAATGAATGATTAACAGTGAGGACTTCTGTTTTCCAGCCCAGGTACAAGAGGAACATCGCTCTCCACCTCATTTTGGAGAGGGCTTTGGTAAGCCTGTGTCAGTCAGCTCCTGTTCTCTCTGTGTGTTCTTTCCCTGGCCCAAGCTACGATAAATCACTGCTGAATCACTGTGGTTGTCCCCATGGTCCTGCTCAGCCTGTGGCCACGTTTCAGTGTGCAAAAGCCCCTCTGAGAAAGATCATGACAACCCCATGTGCTTGTGCATAGCAAATAACCTACAACAAGCTCATGTCCCGTTTCAGTACGACCACCTGGGTGCAGACGACTACGTTGTGGTACAGAAGATCGTTCAGGTCTCCAGCTTGCTCAGCATTGTAAGCTTTATAGGCTTTGTGTGTACTGAGATGGAAAAGGTGATGGCTCATTTCAGCATCCTGATACCCATCCCACTGATGGGCAGGATTTGGTTAGTTTTGGAGAAGATAACAACTAAATGCGCTTTCTGGTGGTACCAACTCTCAGCTTTTGCCTCTTTGGGTTATTCTGTCGGAGCTCTGGGTTTGTCTGAGACCCATCCAGGCCGGGGTAGGGGCTGTGGAGGGGTTTTGCCCCTCACTGGTGCTGTAAATCAGAGCCTGCAGCCTCTGCTGCTCCTCTCCATCTGCCTCTTAGGGAGTGATTGGGGTTTTTTCCTGCCTGGGTAGTACACAGCATAGGCATTTGTGTGAGCGTTTGACTTGAAATCCCAAGGGCTAGAGTGTCTCCTCCTGGAAACAGGAGAAAATGCAGCTGAGAAGCAGTTTGTATTCAGTGCATTTAATATCTCTGTTCAAGATGGGGTTCTCTTCATTGGATCCCACTCACCGAACTGAATTTGGGGTTCCCCTTTAGGACACGCTTCCATGTCCATTTCCTACACCATTTCCATCACGCACACACAGAGCAGCAGATCAGTTGCCCGACGGAGCAAACATTGAAGCAGCGCCTCAAACGAAACACGTGGGAGCAGCCACTTCTCTCGTTTAACTTCCAGATGTTCAGGTCTCTTAATCTCACAGTCACACTGTCCTCCGTGGAGGTCTGGATGGATAACAGCATGCTGAAGACAACAGGGGGTGCAGAAGAAGTGCTGATGCGGCTGCTGCAGTGGAAGAAGAGCAGCCATGTCCTGCAGCCCCCTGAAGTGCCGTATCTGCTGCTGTAAGAGCCAATTGTCATTGTTTAATAGCAGATAGTAACCTGCTGAATGCCCGTGCTTGTGAAGAGCAGACACTGCTTTGAATGGGAGGCCTCTTGGACAAGCTTAAGAGGCTCTGCAAGCATAAAGCTGGGCAGGACCATTGGCTCTGCATGCGCCTGTGTTTCAGGTACAGGGACCAAGCAGCATCTGTGGGCGCAACAGCTCCAGGGAAGGCATGTCAGAGAGATGCTGCTGGCATCGTGGCCGTGGTACGGTGCTGCATGTCCCTACCAGCCCCATGTCCCTGAGCCATAGGGATGGATGCGAACATCCACGGCTGGAGCTGGGATCCAATGGGAAGGATGCACAGGGAAGGAGCTGCATCCCCGCTCTCTCCTCCTCTAGTTCCAGAAGGGTGTATCGCTGGAGTCCTTCTCTGCCCTCCTGGCTCAGCTGCTGGGGCGCAGCCTGGGCATCGGCTATGATGAATCCCCGCAGTGCCACTGCCCCGGGCACGTCTGCATCATGAGCCCCGAGGCGCTGTGAGTTGGTGGCTGGGGATGCTCCCACCATAGGTGTCTTGGGTATGTTTTGCTTCGGCAAGATCCATTCCTGTTCCGAGTTTGGCAAGAGAACTGAAAGACACCCAGGGTACCACTGCACCTTGTGGCAGCATCTGAGCTGCACACAGATCGGGAGCGAGCGAGCAGGGGTGGATGTGTTAACACATGGATGGATAACTTTCGTTTTAGGAATTTCAATGGGGCAAAAGCCTTCAGCAGCTGCAGCATCAGGGACTTTCAGACCTTCCTGAAGCAGAACACCGACTGCCCGCTCATGAGGCAATCTCAGCCCCAGCTTTTCCACCATCAGCATTCGTGTGGCAACGGCGTGGTGGAGGCTGGCGAGCAGTGCGACTGTGGGTCGATGGAGGTGGGTGCTGAGAGCGGGTGTAAGCTGGGCTCAGGGGATGGGTAAAGCATTTCTAGGGTAAGACACACAAGTGCAGCGTTCCCACTGGTCCCTTGGCCCCACTGAGGCGTCTGTGTGCTGGGAGGATGGGGTCAGGGCCAGCGGCCCCCCAGCCCATAGGGGAATCTGCAGCAAATAGCGATTCCTGATGTGTCTGCAGGAATGTGCCCTAGACCAATGCTGTACCCCCCAGTGTCTCCTCAAGCCAGGAGTAGAGTGCTCCTCGGGATTATGCTGTCAAAATTGCCAGGTGAGTTGTGCCCAGCGTTATCAGAAGTTAATCCCATATTTCAACCTTGGAGCAAGTGGATTCTATAGGAGCGCCGTCAAGCAGCCCTCTGGTTTTACTTGGATGGGTATCTCCAAAAACCTTAATGATATTTGTGCTGCATTTTGTCTCTTTGGGATCATGTTGTGATGACTGTCAGGTGAAGCAGAGTCTTATACATTATTTATTCTTGGAGGAATAGAGCATTCCCATGATGAAGGATGGAGACAAACCCTGTGCTGTGCAGAGAGGTTCCAGCAGGAACATTACTGGGGATGCTCTTAGGGCAGTGTGTGAAACCAAGTGCTTCAGAGGGGTTCCTGAGGGCACTGGGGTCGCTGTGCGGGGTGTGATGGGGGTACCCCACTGGTGCCTATGTGAGGATGAAGGGCCCTTCCTGCCTCCTCCTCCTCAGTTCAAGCGCAAGCACTGGCAGTGCCGCCCCGCCGCCGATGAGCAGTGTGACCTGGCCGAGTTCTGCACCGGGGCCTCGGCCTCCTGCCCCCCCGACCTGTACGTGCAGGACGGGCACGGCTGCGAGCAGGGCACCGGTTACTGCTACAAGGGCCGCTGCCAGTCCCCGGACCTGCAGTGCCAGCAGATCTATGGGAAAGGTAACGGATGCTCCGGCATCACTGGTGCTAACACTGAGCTCCAGGGCTGGTCCAGGGTGGAAGGATCCAAGCAGGACGGATGCCCACGCTCTCTCTTGCATGAAACCAGGGAATCTGGGTGCTGCTGGAGTGTGCGGTGGAGGGAAGGGCAGGGGGGACCATGGGAAAGGAATGGGCCATCCAAACGGGGGCTTCAGGCTGAGCATGGAGGTAACAGAGCCATCCTAGTGTGTAATCAGCTTTATTGCTACACTTTCAGGTGCAAAGAACGCTCCTTTGGCCTGTTATGAAGAAGTCAACAGCCAGCAGGACAGGTTTGGGCACTGTGGCGACCACCCGATGGATGGCTACCAGCCCTGCTCCTGGCCGTAGGTTGCAAGGGGATGCAGAGTGTTGAACTGGGGACATACACTTCATCTGTGGCTCCTTTTACCGTCCATGCAAAGCAATAACCTGTGAGGAGGTTGAAATGTGATGGTTTTGCAGTGTTAGCTCTGAGTGTTCCATAGGGAAGTGGTGATGGAGAGAAACTGGAGGCAACTGCAGCACAGACCTAATGGTGCTGCAGTTGATGCTCTGGTTCGCAGGACGGCTCCTCCCCTGCTGTCACAGATTCAGCTCTTGTGAAGCATCACATCCATGTGGTTTCATGTTGTGTAAATCCCCCTCCCCGCTTTGTGCACCTCGGCATTCCCAGCACTGGGATCAATCAGATGCTGTGCGCTCTAATCCATTGTGCTGATTGTTCCAGGAATCTGGGATGCGGAAAGTTGGTGTGCGTGTACCCGAATCGCCTTCCCTTCACAAAACTGAAGGGTGCCATAATTTACGCTCATGTGCAAGAACATCTCTGTGTGTCTTTTGACTTTATGAAGGGACCCACAGTGTTCGATCCCCTCATGGTGAAGGAAGGAACAAAGTGTGGCCCTGGAAAGGTGAGGAATCCTATGGGATCATGGAATCAGTTGTAGAAATAGCTTCATTTCACAGTGTGAGTTAAAGGTGGTCTGCACTCAGTTCCAGTAATCACTGCCTGTGCTATTGCCCTTTGGTGGCTCTTTAGGGCTCAGAATGCTTCTTAGATTCATGGCAAACAGTGGTGATGGGATGTAAAAGCGCCCAGCAGGATTCTTCTCCTTTTGGTCCTGCAGGTTTGTCTGAATGGCACTTGCCAACCGCATTCGGTGCTGAACTACGACTGCAACGTGCAGGAGAAATGCCATGGGCATGGGGTAAGTCACAGCAGCGCAGTTGCTTTGGTGGTGTTGAGTTGATGCTGCTGAAGGGGAATGAGTGGCTCTGGTAAAATGGCTTTTAGGGTTTCTCTGTGAATGGGCCAGAGCTGTGTTTTGGGTTGCTGTGGGAGAAATGAAGTGAGATCGCCAGAATTCCTTTGCATCCCAAGTGAAAAACAAAGGAGATAAAGGAGTGTGGAGTCTTTGCTTATCTAGATCAGCAGAAAACTGGGAGGGGAGGGGGAAAACGGGAGTATTTAGGGAGGATTTAATGGCACATCATGGAAACGGTGTTGGAAAGGATGAGTGTAGCTGCGCAGGGCAGGGTGCTGTGTCTGGAGCAGGGTGCATGGATGAGTGCCACAGTCCCACAGCGGTGAATCCGGCTCCTCAGGGTGGGTTGTACAAGGAGGGATGCTTTCTGCCCACCCTGGTGCATGCAGGTGTGCAACAACAACAAGAACTGCCACTGCGATCGGGGCTGGAGCCCCCCCGACTGCGAGACCACAGGACCCTTTGTCGGCGGCAGCATCGACAACCCATGGGAGGCCGGTGGGTGCTGCAGCCGGGCACTGGGTGCCCCATGGTCTTCCTGGGTGCCACAGCAGCTCCTATGACCCCACAAACTGTGGAGCAGAGCCCACGGCATCACCCAGAGCTGCACCTTTGCTTTGCTCCCCAGTTGGAAGCATCCAAAGCTCTGCCCTGCTGGTCAATGGGCTGCTGCTGGCCTTCGGCATCCTCCTCTCCCTCTTCTGCAGCATCATTGCGGTTGTGAGGTGGAGGCGGCAGAAAGGGTTCTTTACAAGGAGGTGGGTGCAAACCCAGGGGTGAGCTGGTGGTGAAGCAAAACGAACTTCCCGACTCCAAGTGGGCGAGAGACAGGGAAACAGGTTTTCCATTTGGGAATTCCCGGGGGAAAGGGGAAAAGTACAGGAGGAGCTGCAGGAAAAGGGAGAGCGGGGCCTCGCCCGTGTGGTGGGGAAAGGGAAAGCGACGGGCAGCGGGGCTGAGGCCCGGTGTCCCCGCAGCCCCGACGACGGCCGGAACACGGAGACGGAGTCGAACACGGACATGGAGCAGAGCACGGAGCCGGAGCCGGAGCCGGGCGGAGCCGCAGAGGCGGGCGCGGGGTCGCCCCGCAGTCGTTAATAAAGGCGTTGGGCGCAGCCGCGTGTCCGCGCTGTGTGCGGGGGGGCGGCGGGGCCGTTACGGCCGTTGGGGCGATGCGGGCAGCGCTGGGGCTGTGGCTATGGCTGGGGCTGGGGTTTGGGCCGGGGCCGGTGGCGGCGGGAGGTGCCCCGCAGGTAGGTGCGGAGCTCCCGGCCCCGCCGCTGCCCTCACCGCCCCCCCTCCGGCCCTGCTGGTCCCTAACTCTGTCCTCCCCGCGGGCAGCGGGCCCGGACCTTCATCATCCCCATCGAGGGGACCCCGCGCACCGTGCGGCTGCGGCAGCAGTGAGTGGGGCACAGCGGGACCCGGACCCTCCGCAGCACCACCCCCAGGGCCCGGGGGGGGGGGCTTTGGTTCGCACGGTGCCCGCTGCAGGGGCTGCATCTCCGTTGTGTGCGCAGGGCGTTTCTGCCGGAGGGTTTCCGGGTCTACATTGATGGCCAAGGAGGGCTCACAGAACCCGAACCGGCGCCCGTGGAGGTAACGGTTGTGCCCTGTGCTGTAGGCACCCCGTGCCTCTGAACGGGGTGGCTGCAGGAGGAACACGCTGGGGGGGCTTCCCCTGCTCTGCCCCAACACGGTGCCATAGAATCATGGCACGGTTTGGGTTGGAAGAGACCCTAAAGCTCATCCAGTTCCAACCCCTCCCACTAGAGCGGGTTGCTCCAAGCCCCGTCCAACCTGGCCTTGAACACTGCCAGGGATGGGGCAGCCCATTCCCAGGGAGCACAGGTAACAGTGCTGGCGGTGCTCAAACTTCCATGGTTGGTGCCGTGTGGCTGAGGAAGATGGGTTCCCGGAGGTGGTGTGCTTCTCCCTGTTGTGCATCCTTTCCCTATGGGATCGGGGACCATGGCGCTACCCAGGTCTCTGTGGAGAGGGCACTGAGCTGTTGATGTGGCTTTGCTGCTTCCAGCGGGATTGCTTCTATGAAGGCGACATCAAGGGTTTCCCTATTTCACATGTGGTGCTCAGCACCTGCTCCGGCCTGAGGTAAAGCCATTGCTGTTCCATGGGGATGTTGGTGTCATCCCACGGTGGTGCCAGAGCCATTCCTGCCACTCTGCTCCTTTGCTTTCCAGCGGGATCCTGCAGCTCGCCAATGCCAGCTATGGGATCAAGCCTCTGGAAGCTGCAGCCAGGAATCAGCATCTCGTGTACCCAGTGTGGAATGAAAACGCAGAGGCTCAGCTGCTGGCAGAGAAGAGTTCCCTTGTTTGGCCTAAGGAGGTGTCACCGGAGCCAGAGGATGCAGTAGCAGTGAGTACATCTCCTGCTGGGATGTTGCTGTGGACATGGGAAACGTGCAGCTGAAGGATGCCTCGGTGCAACAATGCTTTGTTTCTGAGTGTATTCAGTGCAGCCGATGCTAAAGGGCTTTGTAACTTCTCTGTGCTAAGGATGAGGCCTCTGCTTGTGCTGGGAGGGAGCAATGAGGGTGGCCCGAGGCTGGGTGAGCAGACCAGGGGTTTCTTGGCACCCAGTGGCTGTATGGCACCACGAGGGCATGGGGCTGTGGGGATAGAGAGCGGTTGGGAATGATAAGGAATCCCTGCTTGCCTCTGCACTGCCTTTTTCGGCCTTTCCAAGACGCTCCTTTGTTGTAAGCACTGATGGAATCTGGTTGAGGATGTCACATTGTGGGTGATGGAAGGACAGCACCTCTGGGAGCTCGGGGCTGTTTGTCTGACAGCTCCAATTGGCCGTGAAGTGCAGGACCTGACCATGGACTTAACGCTGTCCTTTGCAGAGCTGCTATGGACCGCAGCATCTCTGCACTAATGTGTGCATAGGGGGTGTGTGTTTTGTTGTTTGATTTTCCAATAGGGTAAGGAAGCTGTCAGCAGCCCCCTGCGGTACCTGGAAATGCACATCATTTTGGACAAGGCTCTGGTAAGCAATGGGAACTAACTCCCTTGGGATGACCAGGAGTACGTGTGGTAGGGACCACAGCCCTGCATGGTGCCCTGATGTGCTCTTGTGTCTGTCACCTCTCAGTATGACTACATGGGAGGAGACAAGGACGTCGTGGTGACCAAGATAGTGCAGCTTTTCAGCTACGTGAAGAGTGTAAGTTGCTTTTGGTCGCATCCTGAGCGTGTATGGGATGTGCGGTGGTGGTGGTGGCAATGATAAGGCCCCATACGTAGAGCAAGCTGGATGCTGTGGATCAGCAGGGCTCTGTGGACCAGCTGTGGTGTCTGTCTGCCTCCCTCCAGATGTTTGCTCCCCTCAATCTGACCATGGTACTGTCTTCCCTGGAGTTCTGGGTTGAAAAGAACAGAATCCCAACCACAGGAGATGCTGAGGAGCTGCTGCAGAGCTTTCTGCAGTGGAAAAACGAGCATCGCCTGTCGTGGCTGCAGGACGTAATGTTCCTATTTGTGTAAGATAAGGATGGCTGTGAGAGAGTGGGTCGAAAGGGAGAGGAAGGTACCATTACACCATGTGTCAGACTGACTCTAGTCTGTTCCCCAGTTACAGGGAGCAGTCCCGTTATGTGGGTGCATCTTCTGCAAGGAAGCTGTGTCTCAAAACCCACACTGGAGGTGTTGCCTTGGTACGGTACCTCCATCTGTCTGCCCCATAACCTCCCATCCCTATAGGTGATGTGGTGAGCGGTGCCTCAGCACCTAAGCCCTGGCTGAGGACCCTGCTCCGGGTGGCACAGGACCCCTCACACCTTCCCACCCAGCAGCGCTGTGGGGCTGAGCCCGGTCCCTGTCCCTGCAGTACCGCAGGGCTATGACACTGGAGGCATTCGCAGTCGCCGTGGCCCAGCTGCTGGGGCTTAGCTTGGGGATGGAGCTGGAGGACCCTGGAAGCTGCCACTGCGCAGGAGCTGCCTGCATCATGCAGCCCAATTCGGTGTAAGGCTGCATCTGGGCACGCAGGAGGGTTCTGGTGTGGTACCCGTGTGATGCCACCCATGAGGGCAGAGCAGGGGATGTGCCCATGAACGTGCAGGGGCAGAGGGCATGGGCTGCCCCCGTGTTACTGATGTCTTCTCAGAGCGCGTTAACACAGCCCTGTCCTCACCTGCAGGCACTCGCCTGGTGTGAAAGCCTTCAGCATCTGCAGCATAAGAGACTTCCAGCGTTTCCTCGCCACTGGGGAAGGGCAGTGCCTGCTGAAGGGGCCGGCCGTGGATGCAGCCTATAAAGCTCCCAAATGTGGGAACAAAGTGGTGGAGCCGGGAGAGGCTTGTGACTGCGGTACAGCAGAGGTGAGCTGCGGAGCGTTGGTACAGAGCCAAGCCAAGTGGGAGCAGCCCCTAGGGAGGTGGGATTGCTCCTGCGTCCTCCAAGTCCTCTCTGCAGGCTTTATGAAACCCTGAAGCCACGCAGACACTTGGCTGTGGTGGCCATCGTGTCTCAAGTCTGTCATAGAGGACTTGTGCGGTGCTGGTGATGGATGGATGGATGGAGCTTGTGAGTGTTGTGAGGATGGACAATACGGACTTGCTATGGGAGCATGGATGGCTGATGGTGGAGGGCTCCGTCTGGGGACCCTGGGTGCCACCGGCTGCATCAGAGCTTGGCAGATGGGAAAGGCCAAGTTTGTTCCCTTGGGAGAAGCGGAACCTTTCCCGACTGTCCCCACCGGTCACCTCCAGGAATGCAGGCGTGACCCATGCTGCTCCATTGGCTGCAAGCTGAGGCGAGGGGTGCAGTGCCTGACGGGACCGTGCTGCCGGAAATGCCGGGTGAGCCGTGTGGTGGGATGGGGATGCTGCATTCCTGTGGGATAACCCCCGCACCGGCATCTCTTTCCTACATATATCCCTGTGGTTTGGCCATCCCAGCCAGGCAGCCCGGGCTGGTGACTCTATTGCAGTTCTCCTCTCATCCCTTTCCTCTAGTTTAGGAGGAAAGGCGCAGTTTGTAGACACAGCTCCGAGGATGAGTGTGAATTGAAGGAATATTGCAACGGCACTTCTGCACAGTGCTCACCCGACCTCTGGGTCATGGACGGGCATCCCTGCAGCAGGAATACCGCCTTCTGCTACCGGGGAGTCTGCCAGACAGCCGACAAGCAGTGTCAGAGGATCTTCGGCTCAGGTAAGGGTGATGGATTCCAGGAGGGGGAAACCCTGGCACCCCAACCTATGTGTGTGTGTGAAACGGGATGGGGGGTGTGGAGGAAAGGGAGGAAACATGTTGGACTACGTGCCCATCAGTGTGCTGTCGGGGCATGGGGTCGTCTGGGGTGTTTATAAAGTGCTGGTGAGAGCACAGACCTCATGAGAGGTGATCCAAGCTGGAGCATCCCACCATGGTGGGATGGAGGGACCAGGCTGGGTTTGATGCCGGTGGTTCTGGGCATCACCGAGGAACAGGGTGGCCTGCGGAGATGGAGGCTGTCGGACAGACACTGAGTGTTCTTCTGTGTTTGCAGTTGCCAAGAATGGGCCCTTGGCCTGCTATGAGGAAATTAACAGCCAAATGGACAGAATGGGGCACTGCGGCTCCAACCAACGCGGTTACCAGCGCTGTGCATGGAAGTAAGTGCTGCAGCGGGGTCTGCCATGGAGCGGGAGAGGTGGGATCCCAAAACGTGCAGGGAAAACGTGGCTGAGCAGTGAATGTGTCCATGTGGAGCTGGGAGGGGAGAGGCAGAAAGGCCTGTGTGAAGGTAAGGGCGCCATGTCCATGTGCTGGGAATCAGGCGCTCGGGGTCCGTGCTCCCAGTGATGCTGGCAAGAGAGCTGCAATGGGAGGTTGAAGGTGGCTGTTGTTAAGTCCTTTGCTTGTGATGCCTCTGCAGGGATCTCCGATGTGGGAAGCTTGTGTGTGAATATTCGAGCTCCAGGCCCTTCAAAAAGGAGAAGGCTGCGGTGATGTACGCTCTGGTGCAGAACAAGCTGTGTGTGACGTTAGACTACATGAAACCTCCCGCTGAGAGGGACCCCATGCTGGTGAACGATGGCACCGTCTGTGGTGACCGCAAGGTAAGTGATGCTCTGATGTGTAGCGGCTCCTCTGGGAGAAGAAGGACTTGTAGAAAGCATTGTAGTGGTAATGGCATCAGGACCACGAGGGCAGTGGCTTTTCTGACAGCTCCATCCCAAACGAGCCAGGATGGATGCATGGGAACCCCTTCAGAAGCCTGATGCTCCCTTGTGAACCCCCTGATGGAGCTGGGTGTGTAACTTAGCCAGGGCTGCCTGTGTGCTTGTGCTATAGATCTGCCTGAACCAGACGTGCGTGTCTGTCGCTGTCCTGAACTACACCTGTGGGATGAAGTGCCACAATCACGGCGTAAGTCATGGCGCTGTGTGGTGTTTGACTTGCTGGAGTCGCGGCTTTGCTAAAGCAGCCATTGGGTCGTATCTGTGGGGAAGAGCAGCCAAGGTGAGGTTGGTGGTGGAAGCACTGGAGCATCTCTCAAGGCTGTATGCACAGCGGCACCAGCAGAGCCCTGTGCCCCATGCCTGGTGGGCATCATCCTCTGCAGGGAGTGATAAACCCCATCCCTCCCTGTCTGTCGCACAGGTCTGCAATAACCTAGGGGACTGCCATTGCTATCCCGGCTGGAAACCACCGACTTGTTGGGAGAGAGTAGGGGTAACAAGCGTGAGTGGCAGCAGTCCCACCGGAGAGGGTGAGTGGTGAAGGCAGCAGGGTGAGGGTTGTCATGGCAAGAGAGAGATGGTGGATTCCTGCTCTGGTAGTGGCTTGCCAAAGCCATTGGGCCTGGGTAAGCCCATGTCTGGGTCCCATGCTGTGTCCCTGGATGAGCTCAAGGATGTTGTTTTGTCTCCTTGTGCCTAAACGGAGCAGATGTGGAGAGCATGGGCTCAATGAAGATGTGTCTGTTTCTGATCTTCTGCCTCTTTGTGCCTGTCATCCTGGCGCTCCTCCTCCTCTTGCTAAAGAGAAGCGGCCCAAGTTGCTGTCGCACCATGGGGGTATCGAATGATGACAAGTGAGTCCGTGCTCTGCACCAAAGGGTGCTGAGGTGATGGTGTGTAAGTGGCTGTAGGCAGCAGGAAAGCTGGAGCCTGAACAAGGGCTCTCATTGTGCAGCGTATTGAAGGTCGGAAGAGGTATTTAACAGATGCCTAAATGTGGCACTTGGGGACCTGGTTTAGTGGTAGGCTTGGAAGTGCTGCATTAACGGTTGGACACAACGGGGCTCTGGGGTGCTCATGGTGGGCCTAGCCCCCAAATGGGGTCCACATGGGTCCATGTGGCTGGAGGTGAGTGCTGACCATAACGATGCTTCCGCTCCAGCCTCAGGATTCAGAACTCAGTCCATGGAGACCAGGGCACGAGGAATGTTGCAGTGCAGCACGATGGAGGGAGACACATGTGGCATCGGTCTTGGCAGCCGCATAACCGCATCCTGTACAGTAACCACTGTAAGCGTGTGTAGCGTGTCTGGTTGTTGTGTTTTCAGTCGTTCAGTAAAAGGTGTTCACAATCAATGAGGAGTTGTGTGGTTCCTGAGCGGTACCATGTACCAGAACAATGCCCGCACCGGGACCCTTCCTGCCCACCCATGGCAGCTCCATCCCTTCCCACTCAGTGTAGCGTGTCCGGTTGTTGTGTTTCCAGTCGTTCAGTAAAAGGTGTTCACAATCAATAAGGAGTTGTGTGGTTCCTGAGCGGTACCATGTACCAGAACAATGCCTGCGCCGGGACCCTTCCAACCCATGGCATCTCCATCACTTCCCACCCACCCATGGCACCTCCATCCTTTCCCCCCCACCCACGGCACCTCCAGCCCCGGCATGGGAAGCGTTCAGTGCAGGCACCACTCCCGGTGCTCATTTTCCCCCAGGAAACCCCTGTTTGTGCAGGCCCTGATCAGAGCATTCTTCCAAGCCCCCATTGCATGGGGGGGACCCACCAGGCTGCCCCGGTGACCCCCGGCTGCAGGGCCCCTGCCTGGCGCCGACCCACAGGAAGAGCCTGGGGCGGATGCACGGTCCCTGCCATGGGGCAGGCTCCTTCCCGCTGGCGTGGGGCCGGGTGGAGGAGGAAGCTTGAGTCACCGGAGCAGGAAATCCCCCCTGTTGTGCCAGGCGGCCCCTTCCCTGCAGCCACAGCCCCTGGACAGGCTCCCCATAGCCCTCACCATCACACTGGGATGTGTGCGGTCCGGGTGCCTCCAGTGCGGCACCAGGGTGCCATTGACCGCTGGCAATTCAAAGCATCATTATGGACTTTGATGGGGATTTGAATACATCTCGGCTCCTGTTCAGGCAGCTCACTCACAATGCTGATAAACCCCTGAGTGACAGGAAATGTGGATGAGGGAGTTTCACTCCTTGCTACACAGGGCTTTGGATGTGTAGCATCCATCCCATCAATTTACTTTGGCTGTGCTGGGCACAGTGTTAGTGTGAGCATCAGCACCAGAATGACAGTGCAGGGAGGGCCTCCTGTATCACTCCTGTGGTGCTTGGTACCTGGGGATGTCACATAACTGACAGAGGCTACGGCAGGTCCCAGAGCCACCAACACAGGTCGGCCCTGCTCTGCCTTGCCTGGTGCTGTGGTGGCTGCGGGTCTGTGCTGCACTGGTGCTGTGCCCAGGTTCTGCAGCCCCCAGCACCATGTGGATGGTCTCTGCATCTTGCATGGTTCCTGCACACAGAACATGAGTTTGGCATTGCCAAGATGCGGGGCTAAAATGCAGCATCCCTGAGCTGGGGTGACCTGGAGCACCCCGGTTCACCTTGATGCAGCCTCCTATGAGAGCGTGGAGCATCCCTGCAGCTCCAAGGGGAGGTCCTGAGGAAAGCCAGCTCCCATCCCTGAGCCTTCCCCATAGGTGGATGCCCATGGGGCTGGAAATCAGTGTTTGCTCTATGGCAGCGCCTTATCAGCAACCTTTAACCGTGTTTGCTCAGCCGCTCTGGCCATTAGGCTCTGGCTCCCACTGGGACAAGGAGCGCTGGCTCAGCACATACCGGGAGCAGGGCAGACGCCGGGAGCCAGGTCACATCCTGACCCTGCAGTGATGGAGCCCGGCGATGGCTCGGAGGAGCCCCCGCTGCCTCTGGTGCTGGCGAGGTTTCAGCTCTCCGAGGAGTACGGCTCCCTGCTTCCCGAGCCTCTGGTAGGACACAGCACAGGAACGGAGGGGTTGGTGGCGGGTTTCGGGTTGGGTTTCAATTTGGTGCTGCTCTAAACCATGTTATAAACAGCATTGGGAAAGCATGTGCTATTTAGGTACAGTTTCGTAGGACAACGCACTCAATTTGCAAGGGATTAGCAAGAGGCACAGGGGAGAGGAGAAGGAGGTTTCCAACTCACTTTGGCCTTGGCTTCGCAGGATTCCAGGATGAGGAGAGCGCTCAGCCCCCAAGGAAAGCACTTTTCCAGCACGTTTTCCATGCTGAAAGCAGTGCCATTTATCATCGGGTTTACTTCACAGCAGGGATCGCTCAGGGACGGGCAGATACTTGTTTATCATCCATTAACCCGCATCACACGGCCTGCTATTACAAGCAGGGGAAGCAGACACAAACCATTAACTGCAATGGGTGAGGCTGGATGGATGCTGGTGGGTGGATGCAGGCACATGGTGCATTAAGTGTCCTCCTTCTCATCTCTCTACCAAGACAGAGCTGCCGGCGCCCTATGGTCCATGGATGGAGATTGCCCACGACCTGCCTCAGCTGATCACGAGCCATCAGCTCCGCTCACGAGTTCACCAGGTACCTTTCTCCTCCTCATCCCTGAAGCTCTCTCAAACCTTGCTCTGACACAGCAGTATCTGCACTGCAAAAGCGCATGGAAAAGCAAAGCCGTGTCCTTACCAAGGGCACAGCCGGACAAGGACTAATGCCACCCAACAGCAATGCATCAGCATTGGTGGTGGATCCTTGGGCTCATCCCAGCCAAGGAGCCCAAGGCTCTGGAGTCCATAGTCCAGCCGGATTCATGCAAAAGGAGAGGGATGCCTTTATAAGTGAAATGCTGTGATTTATTGTCCATGTTTGCAGATCAGAGACAGGGAATCAGCAGCAGCCCGGGCAGGGGAGGTGGGATGGAAGCTAGCTGGGATTGGCATTAATGGGGTCTGTCCTTGGCAGATGCCGCAGCTGAGCACCCAGCACCTCCATGGGCGTGAGGAGCTGCACTTGGCACATCTGGTGCTCAGCTTCATCACCATGGGCTACCTCTGGCAGGAGGGCGAGAAGGGCACCGTGAAGGTAAAAACATCACAGAGCAAGTTCACCTCCTCCGTGGGGTCTGGGGGCAGCTCCCCTGGGACTCATCCTATGGGAGCAAAGCCCCTTTCCTGAGTGTGACCCCATAGGCTGGCACCACTCACCTGACAGTGTCTTCTTCTCCTGTGCTTTACGCCCTTCAGGTCCTGCCCCAAAACCTTGCTGTCCCCTTCTGGGAGGTCTCACAGGCTCTGGGCCTCCCACCCATCCTCAGCCATGCGGACTTTGTGTTGGCCAACTGGAGGAGGAAGAACCCCCATGGGTAAACAGGCAACAGCGGTGACCCTGAGCAGGTCCCATCCAGCACGATGGCGACAAACAGTTCCCAAACTGCTCCTGTTCCACCAAACCCCACCATTGTGGGGCCTCTCTTGGACCAGGAGCCCCTTTGTCCCCCCCAAGAACACAGCCCATTGCTGATTCTAACATCTCTCTTTCTCTCTCCTTTCTTTGTGCATTTGCTGGCAATAACAAAAATGCCTTCAGGCCTCTGGAAATTGAGTAAGTATTTAAGATGCTTATTTATTTTCAGGCAGTATCAGTTTTGTTTGGCTTGGCTCTCCAACACTGCAGGGCTCCGCTTAGGTTGAACCTCTCTCTTGATGTATGAGCACAACAAAACCAGCTCAGTCTCACTGGCACGCAAATGCTACTGCAACAACAGCAAAGTGCCATGACTGCAGCGGAGCCTCGAGGTCCTGGGCCAGCCTCAGAGCCCAGTGAGAGCATGGGGAGGGTTCTGCATCCCTTTAAACCACAGCAGCCCCTTTCCCCTTGTGCTCTGGGCTCTGCTCTGCCCAGGGTGCAGACAAGAGGCTCTGTGGCTGGGGAAGGTTTGGTTCGAAGGCTTTTGGGGTGTGCAGGGAACCCCTGAGAAGCACCTCCCTGACCCCCCCCCCCCCCCCATCCTTGGCTGCTGCAGCAACCTGGACACCATCATTGCACTGCCTGGGGGAGAGAGCCTGCGAGGCTTCATCCTCGTCACCCTCCTGGTTGAGAAGGCGGCTGTGCCGGGGTTTAAGGTAGGGGATCACTGTTCCTCACAGTGCTCACAAGCACCCATGGGGGGTACCATCCCCTGCGCCCTTGCTCGTGGGCTGTGGGCATGGGCAGAGCTGGTAGCGGGTACCCAGAGCTGCTGTGCACAGACATCCCAGCCCCTCATGGCTTTGTGTTCTCCTTTCTCTCCTCCCCAAGGCAATTGTGGAGGCAGTCCGTGCCGTGCTGCAGCTGGATGAGGAGACCCTGCACAGGGCACTGCAGGAGATGGCAGAGGCCATTCGGGACATGAATAAGGCTTTGAAACGGATGCATGGTAGCAGCATTGTTGGGTGGAGGGCGGCTTGTGTCCCACAGTGAGGTGGCACTTACCCGCTCATCAGCTGATGGATCAGAGCTAGTGCTTGGTCCATGAAGCATCTCTGGAGGGATGGAGCTGAAGGAGGTGGGAACAACCTGGGGCAGCTCAGTGATCCCAGTGTGATGCACTGTCCCTGAGCACCCTAACTGCTCCAGGGTAAAGGTGTGGGGTGGTTTTGGGCTCCGAGCACTGATGCTGTGCTGCACAACACAGTACCCAAGGAGCCAGGGAAGCCACCATGGGGAGAGGGCACCAGCACCATGCCAGGTCCTTCTCTGAGCACAGATTCAGCTCACCTCAGCTATGACAGGAGATGGCCACATGGGAACCACTGGTGCAGGGGGAACGCATTGCCTTTTGCCTGCAGTAACATCTATGCCCTGGTTTCCTCCCTAGATCACGTGGATCCAGCAGTGTTCTACACCGTGATCCGCATCTTTCTCTCTGGGTAAGTAAAATAATCCCCCCCAAACACTAGAAAAGGTCATTTGGGCAAGGCAGAACCATGGTTGTGAGCCCAGTGCTGCGCATTTATCATCCCTCCTCTTCCCTGCGGGGCTGCGAGCATCCTTCCCAGGGGGGTTCTATTCTTATTTCTCTACAGCATATCTCAGCGTTCCTAAATCAAAAGGCTCCATGCATCCGGATTAGGTTTCTCTCATATTTTATCCAAGCTGACCTTGTCTTGATGGCCATCAGCCTGGAACAACATGCCTTTTAAATTCCCTTCTGCTTAGAAGCACTTCCCACTAGTAAAGATTACTATAAATACAGCCCTGGGAGTGCTAAAAATACGCTGGTATTTGATAACGAATCTATTTTCTCTGCACCCTGTGCAGAACCTGCTCCAGCAGTCACACAGCCCTAGCAGCCGGCACCGAAAGCTCCATGAAACGGGTGCATTCTTCAGAAGGTCAAGAGATATTTTTGTGCCAGGCACATTATCTCTGTGAAACCATAACTCCCCTTTCCATCTGCGAGCAAGCGCTTGTCCATGCACGGAGCCGGGTGCAGGGGCTGTGGGTTGATGTATGCGCCGGTCTTTGGGCGTGCTGAGGATGAGCAGCTTGAGGAGAGGGAGGAACTCACGCTGCAGGCTGGTTCTCTGCTGTCTTTAAGGGCACCGTTTCAAGAGTAACAAGAAATAACCCAAAGTGCGAATTTCACGGGGCCACGAGAGCATTTTGGGTGACTCCATCTGCCGCAGAGGCAACCGGCGTCTCCCAATGGCCACAGGGATCTCAAGGCATTGATGCCAAGTGCCACCATTGCCCCTCTGCTCCTGCACACCCAGCTCTGCACATGGCATCACCCCCAGTCGAAACCCAAAGGTGCTCATCCATGCGTGGCATCCCATAGAACGGTCCCTAGCTCCTACGTAAAGGATAATGAAGGATTCCCCCCTATACCCATGACCTTATTGTGCACCTTAGCACAGTGTTTGCTTTCCAAGTGCATCTCCCAATTGAGAACAAAGCTGAGCAAGAAGGAAGAGACCCATGGCTGGGTTAGGAAGGTTTTGTTCCATGTTACCAGCTCAGGGTCTCTGCTTGCAGCCCCCCCCCATCCCATTCTCTGCTCCCTGCCTCACTGCTGTGTCTTCCTGCTCAGCTGGAAGGATAACCCGGCCATGCCGGATGGGCTGATATACGAAGGGGTATCCGATGAGCCCATGGAGTACTCAGGAGGGAGCGCGGCGCAGAGCACCATCCTTCATGCCTTTGATGAGCTCCTGGGCATTCGCCACAGCGAGGAGAGTGGTAAGTCACCCACTTCTCCTTTTTCCTAAGGGAGTAAGGGGTGAGGGAAGGACCAAGGCAGAGTGATTCCCATCTTGCTCTCATTGCCTGGCTCTGCCCATTTTGTTAGGGAGGATGCCTATAAACGAGGCCCTGGCAGCATTTCCTTACTGCTATAAATTCCCAGATGGACCAGCCTCTGCTTTCTGTGTGTTGGCTTTATACTGAGGTTATATATGGGTACTGAGATGAGGGAGCATAGCATCCTGCCAGTACCTCAGCTCATCCATTCGCACCTCATCGCTTTCGTCCATCCCACAGAATGCGTTTATCGCAAATTAGCAAACCCATTCTAACAGCAAAAACTCAAACAACCCAAACCCAAAGGCTGACAGCAAGGGCTGAACTCCACCTTTCAGGCTTAAAACCAACCTTAATGGAGCATTGACCTAATATAGGTCTTCTTTCTCGAGTAGTAGGCCATGCAGGCTGGGGGCTGAGTGTCAGGGTGCTTTAACCCACTGATTTCTCCCTTTGCTGGTGCCTTGCAGCCGCCTTCCTGCACAGGATGAGGGGCTACATGCCCCCACCACACAGAGCCTTCGTGGAGGAGATCCACCGCGCCCCATCCCTGAAGCAGCACGTGCTCTCCTCCGGAGACACGCGGCTCCATGTGGCTTTCAACCAGTGCGTGTCCGCGCTGGTGGACTTCAGGTCCTACCACATCACCATCGTCACCAAGTACATCACCATCGCGGCGGCCAAGGCCAAGGATGGGCGGGCAGAGGCAGGCACCAAGTTTGGCTCCTCCATAGAGAAGCCCCCATCTGCTCTGGAGGCCAAAGGGACCGGTGGGTCCCACATCTTCAGCTTCCTGAAGAGCATCAGGGACGCCACCAGGGAAGGGATGATAAATGCCTGACTTGCCATAGGGTTTGCACTGTGCAGGAGGCCACATGGCTCCTGTGCCTGTCTGCAGCACCTGAGCCACAATCCAACCACAGGGACCTCCACCCAAACCTCCTCCAGCAGCACCCTTCCTGCTCGTGCATGTCTGGGACATGTGGGACATGCTCTGGGTTGTTGAGGGAGGAAAGCACCGCTGTTGGGAACCCCCAGAAGGCACTCAGTGGGTGCAGCATCCTTCCACAGCACTGGGATGGGCACAGCATCCTTCCACAGCACTGGGATGGGCACAGCATCCTTCCACAGCACTGGGATGGGCACAGCATCCTTTCACAGCACTGCGATGGGCACAGCATCCTTTCACAGCACTGCGATGGGCACAGCATCCTTTCACAGCACTGCGATGGGCACAGCATCCCTCCACGGCAATGGCATGGGCACAGCATCCTTTCAGTGCACCAGGATCAGCACCACACCCCTCCGCAGCACCGGGAAGAGCCGTGTCCATCCAAGCCCTGCTTGCTGCACCGCACCAGGCTCGCTCCGCCCTGGAACCCCTGGGGTTACACGGACTAGTAAATAAAGCAGCGCTTCCCACCCCGAGCAGCGCTGTGGGCCCCGCGTCTGCCTGCAAGCCGCGGCCCATTGCGGCATCCCAGCGCTTCCCCATCGCAGCATCCCAGCGCTTCCCCATCGCAGCATCCCAGCGCTTCCCCATCGCAGCATCCCAGCGCTTCCCCATCGCGGCATCCCAGCGCTTCCCCATCGCGGCGTCCCAGCGCTTCCCCATCGCGAGGTGGCGGCAGAAACCCGCTTTTGGCTGTGCCGCAGCCGGGATGCTGGAGCGGGGGGGGGGGCGGAGGGGGGGGGCAGATTAAACATCGCACCCGTTGGGGTTTGGGGGGCTGCGGGGCTTCCCGCTGCCTTTGGCACCCAGACACGGCTCCTCTCCCCCCACCAACCACCCGTGGCGTTGTAACACTCGGACGCGATGCTGTTGGGCCCCTTGGGATCCCAAACAGCGGAGCCAGCCTCAAGTCATCCAGTTCCTATCGACCCTTTCAGCCTGATCGCGGTAGCTGGGCTGGTAAAGATGAGCGCTGCCGTCTGCATCCCGGCCTCTGGGTCGCCGGCGTTTCACCATCACTTGTCTCTGTACGAGGCAGTTCTGTCTGTTCCCAGCTTGAACAAGAGGCAGAGATCTTGCGTAGCTGCTGCGTCTGCTGCGGGAGCACAAGGAGATGCTGCTGCCAAACGCAGCTCCTCAGCTATGGGGGTGATGCTGAAGACACTCAAACCCTGCAGTATTTGGGCACACACAGGCTTTGCTTTCTTAGGTCCCAATGAGGAGCAACAGGTCGTGGCAGGGGACACGGGGACACATGGTTTCCTCAAGGGAAGAAACCACCCGTGGTCCTCACTATATATCTGCAGCAGACCAAACACCCAGCCTGCTGCCTAATAGAGAGGCTCTTATCATGGAGACCCCATGAAGCCAGACCAGCAACACCTCGCTGTGCTGGGATGGGTGGGCAGGTCTGCTCCAAGAACAGGGTTAAATCCTTTCTATAATGCCAGGTGCCCTTTACAGCGCGAGCACGCCCCCGAATGCCTTGGAATCAGCGTGTTGAGGGAAACAAAGCCATATGCCACCGTGTTTTGCCTGCCCAGGTTTTGCTGGCAAGGCCACCAGGGACGGGTTTCACACCCAATCAGTGCCGTGGTGCAAAAATAGCTTTGGCAGTGCCAAAAGAGAGTCAAGGTCCTTTGAAATGAGACTTTGTTCCCATAAGGGCAACAAAAAGCTCGGCTTGAAGCATTAAAGCCCCTTGGTGGATTTTATTCTATGCCCTCTTTAGAGGTACAGGCTTAAAGCTGCGGCTTAGGAGATGATATCTTCAGTAAAAGACCTATGGGAAGGTGTCAGCGCCTTTAAATCTCAGCCTGGCAGCCCTCATTGCGCTCGGATCTTCATTTCTGACCAGCTGCTGCATGTTTTGTGTGGGAAATACTTCATTCTGATGCTTGTCTTGGTCTATTCCATTTCAGCCCATTCCAACCTGGAAGGGAAAAGAAAACAAGCTGCTCCAGCTAAATGAAAACCACCACTGGGGCTCGCAGGGCCCTTCCCCTGCCCGGACCAGCACAATCACAGCGATGCTCCAGCTCTGGGGGAAGGAAGGTGCTCCTTGCGCAGCCCATGGTGTACCCAGGTTGGCAAACTACACAATAAGGACTCGCCACGTCTGAGCTCCCTTTTCCAAATGCTTTGTCAGAGACAGCACATGCATTAATCACATTCAGCTCCTTTAAAATCAGGTTTCAGGAGGATTCTGCGGCACTCCCGCACTAGGCAGGGATGCACAGGGATGCGCAAACCCTTCCTGGAAGATGGGACAGCTTTGCTTTCTCTCTGTTCCCGAATCACTGGCGTCTCATATTGACCACAGGACGCAGATAGCTAAGGCCTCGGGTGCCTCACGACTGGCAGCACGTTGCATGCAGCTCATTAAAGCCTGTGCCTAAAAACGCCACAACAGCAAGACCCCTGCAATGGGATGAGCCCATTTCTGCTGCTCTTTACTACAGAGGGTGTCCTTTCAGCAAGGAGAAACCAACAAAAGAACAGACCCCCCCCTCCCTGAGAGCAGCAGCATCTGGCAGGGAGCTGATGCAAGACCAAGCGGGATGTCACAACCCTCGGCCCCAGCAGCAGCCGCAGCCCCGAATTAGAGCCGCCCACAAGGAAACTCTCTTATCACTGCAAACAGAGGCCGGGCCCTGCAGCGCTGATGTACACGTTTCCATTGTGAAGCTGCAGCTGGGGAGCCGCCCCGGCAACACGCTCCGAGGTCTTGACTCCTTGTTACCCCTTCTATTAAGCAGAGATTCCCCTGTGATGGCTGAGTGGGATGAATCAGTGCTTGCAGTTCCTAAGATGCCATCTCTGCTCCCCAGGACATCGCACAGCCCAGACTCCTGCTTCCACTTTTGTCCCTGTGACTATTTGGAATCGAACAAGAACACAAACATTTGGATTCCAGACACTTCCCAACCCCGACCTTATTTATCATACTTGGCTCCGCTCCTGGAATCAGGGCCAGAAGAGGCCCTGAACAATTTAGGTTATTTAACAGGCTGTGCATAGATCAATCTTGCTCTCCCCTCCAGCCACGGGTTTCCCTCTGCGGTTTGCTGCACACTTATTATGTCCGTCAATATCCAAGTAATTAAAATCCCCCATTATCCGGGTCCTGGCTGCCTTAGGAGCTCCTCATAAGCTATAAAACCTTTGATCATCAACCTTCCTTAAGTGCCCGGGAGGTCTGGAGCCCCATCTCAGCATCCCCTGGCTGCTGTTACATCCCTGAAGGTCCCATTGAAGCTGCCGCCTGCCATTCCGCTCTCGCTTTCCCATTCTGTGCCAGGATTGCTCATTTTTATTCCCATCTTTCTCTGTCTGCTGGCAGCCACCAGCTCCTGCCTTGCTCACAAGGCTGGAGGCAAGTTTGGACCTGCTGCATTCCTGGGATGTCGCATCCCAGATTTGGCCCCGTTGGCATGCCTGCGATGGACCTGTACCTGTGGTGACAGCATCTTTACAGACGTGTTTCCAAGTTGGGTCTCCTCTCCTTCACAGCTTGGCCACGGGTCTCAAAGTGATGTATTAACAACCACCAAGTTTGCTTTGCAGTTCCCCCTTGGGAGGGATGGGAGGGCACAGAAAATATATCACCTTCTGATGCTGCCCAAGACCCAGTGCTGTACCAGGTCCATGCATCCTGAGCACTGTATCTCCCAGCCTGGCTTTATCTCTGCCTAGGGAATCACTCATCTTGGCAGGACTGACTGCAGTCTAGGTATGATTAAAGGACATGACTCAAGCCCCAAAGTGCTAATTACAGCACAGAAGGAGGAAGAGAGAGGAGCTGCTAAATTACACCTAATACAGAAAGTGAATTAGGAACAGATTGAAAAGCCATCGCTGCAGGGATGATGAACCTGGGGCTGTCCCAGCCTGGGGACACACCAGATGCAGCACCCTGAAGGAGCCACAGGCCTCTTCCCAACGTTGTTCTTGTTCTGCACTTGGCATCACGCTGCTCTCCTTGCTCTGTCACTCCATTGTGCACGCTCTGCCCCAGCATCCCTGGGACCTGCTACCCGCAGCCCAACAGCAGCCTGGGAGCAAGCCTCGGAGGAGCCCGGTCATGGGAGATGGGTTGGTTTATGCTCCCTGTGGGACCCCTGGGTTTCTGCTGTGTTTGAGCATCCCGGCCTCGCCAGGCACCAAGGGTCTCTGCCCCTCTGCTGAGGGCTCTGCTGTATCCATGCAGCTGCATTCACACTCCCATCACCTCCCCTCGCTGAGCCCGATGCCTGCACTGCAGCAACGTGGTGATGCTGGAGTGAAGTGACAAGGGACATGCCCAGGGCTGTCACACGAGCTCAGCTCCAGCTCCCAGCACCTCCCATTTCTGCTGCTAAAAGGACTAAACCAGCCCAAAGCCGGTGTCAGGCAAACGCTGCTCCTGTTTTCCCATGAGTGGTCCCACATTGGGAAATGGCATCGTGTTCAAGTGAAACATCAGATGGAGGATGCCCAGAGGGAGCTTTGGGCAAAGGGCTTTATTTCAAGCCCTGATGTACAGCCAGTGCTGATACACCATTGCCCTGATGGGTTTAATTGCCCCTTTGGCCTGCAGTGAAGCAGGGGAGACGCAGGGTCTCTGTGTGCCTGTAGCCAAGCAGCTCCTGGGCTGGTGACATCCAGAGAGGAGGTGACAGAACCCATAGACTTCCCTGGAAGCTCTGGGGCCGGGGCTGCCTCTTTCTGTGCGTACTTGGACACAGCACAGCAGGTTCCTGGTTTAGGAGGATGCTTTGGAGTAATCTGAGTAATAAATACTGTGAAGAAAGTTCATTATTGTGAAATAGAGGTTTTCCCAGTGAATAAATCCCGGCCATTATCTGCCTGTGTAATACGTGTATCAGGAACAATGGAGAGCAATAAACCAATGCCACCTCCCTTTAGCTCACCTCTCACTCCAGCTCTATCAAATCCCAGCCCGGTTTGGGTTGTAAAGGACCTTAAAGCTCATCCAATTCCAACCCCTTTCCACAGGCAGGGACACCTTTCACTAGAGCAGGGTGCTCCAAGCCCCGTCCTTGATCACTGCCAGGGATGGAGCATGTAAGGGCTCAATGGGGTGATGCCGTCAGAGCAGGGATCACTGGTGCCACACATCCACCCCAATGCCTGTTTGCAGAGTTACTCACTGCTACACCCTGCAAACAAGGACAAACACCCACCATGGCAATGGGGCAGGCACGGGAGCCCTGGGCGATGCCTCAAGGGCTCTGTCATACCCATTCCTTAGGGAAAAAGGAAGGGATTCAAAGACAAGGCCCCGCTATTATTGCAGTAAGAGGCTGCCTCACGCTGGGCTCTGCTGCTAAATATATTCCATGTTTACTGTAGGCAAGAGCAGTGGGAAGCCTTCCGAAACGGCCCTGGGGTTGCTCCAATTCTTTTCAGCAATCAATCACGCCCGGCTTGAGCCGTTTTTATCCTGACACAAATGGAAAATATTCCCCTGGTTTCATTTCTACTGAGGAAAGACATTTCCTCACCGGAGAGGAGCCCCGCAGCCCTGGGAAGTCATCCCCAAAGGAAAGTATTCCGAGGGGATGCAGGGCACGGCTCGCAACGGGGTGCCCCGCAAGCAGACGGGGCCAGTCAGGACGCGGCTCCATGAGGTCAGGAGCCCTTCACAAGGCTGTTATAACGCTTTTGCTTCCCAATGAGTTTGCTGAACAAGAGACTTGGTATTTACCCTCATGCTGGCCAAACACAGCCAGTCTCGAGGCTGTTGTTGCTGGATGCAGGCAGTGGTTTGTTGGTGGGGATGAGACCCTGGAGCAATGGCGATGGTGGTGCATGGATGAGCGGTGGTGGTGGCACAAGGGTGAGGGCTGAGGTCCCTCCACTCCTCTCTTCATCAGCTGCTGCTGTGATGAGAGGCGCCTGTGGAGGGGCAGGTTTTGGGGTCAGATCTGCTGGATTTTGTTTACTTTCTCCGTCAGTTTTCCCTAAACAGCAGTTGGGAAATGCTCCTTCCATGAACCTCATTGGAGCCGGAACTGACTCAACTTTGTGCATGGAGAGGGCTCTGCTGACAGCTCAGCAGCTCCGTAACTTAATGTCACACTCGTCACTGTTTACTGACTGACAGACAACCCATTTCGTTTTCATTTGTGCCTCACGTCAGCATGGCGTGCTCAGAGTTCCCTCTGCATCCCTGTGGCATCCCTGTGGCATCCCTGTGGCATCCCTGCTGCATCCCTGCAGCACCCCTGCAGCATCCCTACTGCATCTCCACTGCATCCCTGCAGCACCCCTACTGCATCCCTGCAGCACCCCTGCAGCATCCCTACTGCATCTCCACTGCATCCCTGCAGCACCCCTGCAGCATCCCCACTGCATCCCTGCAGAACCCCTACTGCATCCCTGCAGCACCGCTGCAGCGTCCCTACTGCATCTCCACTGCATCCCTGCAGCACCCTTGCAGCATCCCCACTGCATCCCTGCAGAACCCCTACTGCATCCCTGCAGCAACCCTACTGCATCCCTGCAGCACCCTTACTGCATCCCTGCAGCATCCCTGCAGCATCCCTACTGCATCCCTGCAGCATCCCCACTGCATGAAGCTGCCTGAAGCAACAGCCACTCATGGGGTCAGCAGCACCATTCAAACAGCAATTTGGCATTTCAAGAGCAGCAGTGACCACTGCCATGCCCAATAACACCCAAACCTTGAAACCTGGAATCTCCCTTTCCCCTTTTCCCTGCCCACTGCAGGGACAGAACCTGCTGCTCCAGAAAACACAGGGCATTGCTCACCTCTTCCTCATTGATGCCTTTATGGAGCAAAAGGGAGCAGCTCGGAGCAATCCAGGCTCTCAAGTGCATCCAGAGCAGCAGCCCACAGCCCACACTAGGGCTGTTTTACCCAGTGTTCTCCATCTAAATGTCCCTTTCGTGTACGTGGTGCTGCAGCATGTCAGCGTGGTGGCGGGGCCATGGAATGTCGTGTCACATAGGAAGACTGAAAATGCCATTTGTCTTCCAGGGTTTCTTATGTAATACAGAAAAGAGGGAAAGGGGACACGGCTGGAAGCAGCATTAGGGCTACCCATCACCTCTAAACCACTTCATGCACCAGCTGGGTGGTCCATGTGCTGATCCAGGCAACACTGATGCTGGGGAGCAGTGACTTGGAAGAACCAGAGAAGGGAACAGCCTCGGACTGAGCACAGCCTACATGAAGTGTAGCTAAAAGGACAGATAAGACCCAATGCATGGCTTGGAGGCCTTATTTCCCCAGGCTGAAAGGGTGGCTGGTACCAGTGCTGGCTCCTGCTTCACTCCAGCCTTGTGATGGGCAGATTTCTCTCCTGAAGGCTGGAATAAAGACAAATCTGATTTACTTCTCTCAGGCAGATGCCAACAACTTCAACAACGGGGCTGGTTTCTAGCTTGACACCCAACCCCTGATGGATCAGAGCTGATGCTTTGGCAACAGGCACTGCTTGTACCATTTGCCAATCAACCAGGTTTCTTCCCAAGGGGCTGCAGAGCACTTTTAGCATACCCAAATGCATCCACACAGCAACACCTCTTTCCCCTGTCCTCCCCTCCTACACAGAGCCCTTATAAACTCACAGTTCTAAACCGGTCCTTTTCTGTTTGAGCTGCCTGCATAAATAACCCGATGCAGACAGGGCGAAGCATCATAAACCAGCGCTGACACTTGACAGGGATTCAAGGGCACATCTCGAGAACAAAGGCAAGGCTCCCTTGTAAACAAGGCATCAGTCACTTAGATTATACCAATTAGGCAATGTGATTGCTGGAAACATCTAGAAGGCATCACTGCAAGAGCTAAACACGGTCCTCAGGGGCTTCCCGCACTGTGGCCATATGGAGCAGGTCTGTGTCCTGTGGTGCTCTCATGGATACAGGGATCACAGGAGCTGCCCTGGCTCTGCCTGGCACCGGCCTCGGCTGGGCTGGTGATGCCAACCTGGTGCTCCAAGGTGCCAGCCTCGCCTCTGTGCTGAGATAGGGTTTATAGCCCTGTTATTGCTGACGTGCACTGGGCACAACAACCACAGGCCGGAGTACAGAGACCTGCAGAACCCCAGCAACAGGCACAGCAGCCCTGGGAACAGCCCCTCATGGGCTCCAGCAGCACACTGGTCACAAACCCATGCAACACCCATGCAACAGCCATGCCACAACCATGCAGCACAACTCCCGTCCCCCAAGAGCAGCAGAACACACCAGCCCCTTTGCACACACTGGAGGGGTCTGCAGCAAGGTCTCAACAAAAACAACCCCAAAATCCCCTATGGAGTCCCCATCCCTCTGATTCTGATGCTGATGCTGCTACGGGCAGGGCACGGGCAGGGACCTGCAGAGGTTTTGGGTTGTGGTGATAGGAAGAGGATGGCAGAAGCTGCTTTTTTAGCAGCCACAATGCAGGAGCTGCGGGGCCACAGGGGAGGGTGATGGGAGGCAAACACCATCTGTTTTCTCCGAGGAGCTTTTTGTCGCTGGAGGAGTGAAGTACAAGGCTGATAACGCCGCAGGTTCAGGCTAAGCTCCCACATGATTCACCTAAGGGGTGATTTCCTGATCAATCTCCCCAGGCCCAAGCTGGGTGTTTCCCTCAGCTCCCATTGGCAGCTTGCTTCTCCCAGTGTTTCCCAGCCGCATAACCCCAAACCTCGACCACACGCTGCTCCCCAAACCATGCTGCTCCCCCTCAACACACCAGCCCCAGCTTTGTGACCCATTGCCAAGCCCAGAATCTCCTCTGCACCATCACAGCCCTCACCAGGTACTGCAGGTTGGCAGCTTAGCACCCCCTTAGACCCCTTCATTGTCTGGCTGACACCTATGGCCACCGCTCTGCGTTCAGCCTGGCTGTGGCAATGTTCTGCTCCCAGTATTGCCATCCCATGTTGCACATCTGGCTTCCAGCATTGCCATGCCATGTCGCACATCTGGCTTCCAGCATTGCCATGCCATCTCACACATCTGGCTTCCAGCATTGCCATCTCATCTCGCACATCTGGCTTCCAGCATTGCCATCTCATCTTGCACATCTGGCTTTCAGCATTGCCATGCCATCTTGCACATCTGGCCTCCAGCATTGCCATGCCATCTTGCACATCTGGCTTCCGGCATTGCCATCTCATCTCACACATCTGGCCTCCAGCATTGCCATGCCATCTTGCACATCTGGCCTCCAGCATTGCCATGCCATCTTGCACATCTGGCTTCCGGCATTGCCATCTCATCTCACACATCTGGCCTCCAGCATTGCCATGCCATCTCGCACATCTGGCTTTCAACACTCCCATGCCATGCTGCACATATGGCTCCTGGCGTTGCCCTGTCATCTCACACATCTGCCTCAGGGGATGCAGCCCTGGGCTGCAGCCGTGTCTCTGGGAGCACTGGGGACACACAGGGCCCCCCGAAACAGAGCAGTACAAAGCACACATCCTGTCTGCCACCCCTGCCCAGCAGAGGAAGCGGCTCAGCAGAGATTAGAGCCTTGATGAGGGGGGCACTTGAGCATGGGACGTGTGTCTGGTACTGTCGCCCGTGGGCTGGGCTGTGACAATGGCCTAAGCCAGCGCCACGTCCCAGCCCCAAGGCAGGATTTCCCGTGAGCCCGTCCCCTCGGCAGCAGACAATGCGGTGTCTGACAAGTGGAGACGGCTTTGCCTTCGCCCTGCTCTAGCGAGGGGGACTTGGGGAACTTCAGGAAGATCCAACAGGAAATTCAGCACAGAAAGAAAGGGTGGTTCATGCTTGGAAGTCTAAACTGTCCTCGCCGAGCTCGGTCTTGCTGACACAGGAGGAGGATGCTGGAGTCAGGATATCAAAGTACTTTCCCTTGTAGCAGGGCATGGGGAGCTGATCTGCAGACCAGTTTCATGCCAGAAGTCAACGTGTCCTCAGTTCAGCTTCGCTCAGTGCAAGGCTTCTTTAAAAGGGTTCTGCCTCTTCAAAGTGCCAGAAGTTTCTGTTTCTCCAGAAGCATGATTTACTTACCGTAACTGGCTATTCATTATGTCCTGCACTGCATTATTAACTTGGTGATCGTACATTTAGCAGAGAATTTATGAGAAATGAGGAGACATTCATTATCAGTAACACCACAAGCTTTACTCTTATATGGTGTCCGTGCAGAGCACGATGCTCGGCCTCTGCAGTGCTCACACATGGTCCCTGCGCAGCCTTGGCATAGCCAGCTCAAGCCAGCCCAATCTGCACCCCTGCATCAACACCATGAAAAGGTGTTACTCTGTGCATGGCACCAGTTGTTGGAGCAGCTCGGCTGTTGCTGCTTTATCCCATGTGTCAGCAGAATGGATGCACAGGTTAGGGTGAAGGAGATGAACATGGGGTGGAGGGAGCCCTACGGAGAGTGTGCCTATCAGGAGGTGACAAAAGCTGCTCTTGCTCTCAGGAGGCTGCAGCACAGATTTATGCGGTGCAGAACACACCTAATAGAGCAATGCTTGTCTTAGCAGCCCAGAAGCCAGCATCTCGTTTAGTTTTCAGAGGTAGGATAAAGAACAGGATTCAATAGACACAGTGCACATTTCTTTTCCCTATTAGAAACTTTCCCAGTGGAATTTCAGCAGCTGAATCAGGTCTTCTGTTGTCTGGTTTTTCGGCAGGATTCTAAACCCACATGAGCAGGATGGCCTGAGAAATGCCTTTCCTTTACAGCAACTGAGCTGCAACAGAGCCACCATTAAATCACATCCCTCTGTACAGCACATCTGAAGTGGGGACCACAGCACAAGTCACAGGGAGCAAGCACGTGGCTGAGTTAAGCTCTGGGGTTGTGTAAGCAAAGGACACATCTTCCTGCCATGAGATGGGGGACAAGTGCTCCCAGATGCTTTGTTAGAGAAACAACAACCACAGAGGAGCAAACCAGAACCCAGGTGGGGTCTGTGCAGACAGAGGCACACGACACACAGTGGGCATGACGGGGCGATGGGGCCAGCGCTGCCATTCGCATGACCTGGGTGCGCATCACAGGCTCCTGGGCATTTCAGAGCTAAAGGACATTACATATATATATATATATATATATATACACAATAATTTAACTTCCTGTTCCAAACCCTTCCAGGTGCCCTTCTAAAGACTCAGTTTTAGGCTCCTTTACACACAGCTGGGTAGGTCTCTGCTAGCACCAATGCCCTCCTAGGGAACTGCTGCATCTCCTGATGCCAATGTGGATTACAAGCCGTGCAGGCTTAGGCAGGCTAGTGAAAGGAAAGCTATGCAAAACATGCCCCAGCAAAATGCAAAGACATCCCGAATTACCTTCTTTGGAGTGATTTTGGATGGTTACATGAATGCAGACTATGTCCTCTGCAAGAGCTTGCGGGAAAGGCACTGCCTGCCCCAGCCTTCCCTCTACCTCCTGCTCTTGGGGCTGGGGGCTTCCAAAAGCCCCTCACGTGGTGTTTGACCCAGTGAGGACCCTGCTTTACCTTCTCCTCTCCCATAACGGTGCAGCTGGGGTCCTGCAGTCCATAGCTCTGAGCCAGAGATGCCTCCAGATCTATTTAACCACGCTTTGCATCACCAGCACAGCACAGGCACCATCCTCCCTCAATCTTCCCCACAGCAACTGCAAGCTCTATTGAGACCCTGAGGCTTGGCTTAGCCTACAATCTATCACAAATGCTTCAGCTTCAAACCCTGGAGTGCTCCAAGCCCATCACATCATGAGAGGCAGAGAGCAGTTAGGGATGGGGCTGAGCTGCTCTGCGGAGACGGTGGGGAGAGGAATTAATCCCCCCATTAATGTGCGAAATGGAGCAATTGCGTTTCACAAAGCAATTATGCACTAATAGCAGGAGAGCTGTGATAGAAATCGCATCTTCTCTGAAGTTTCGCTCCATTCCAACACATGAATAATTCCTCCTGGGCATTACTGGCAAAGCAGCATTAAAAGACCCATATAAACAAAAATTACTGGAAAACCCCAGATGAGGGATGCTTCATCTCTCAGTCAGAGCTGAGCACAACTGAATTTACACAAAGTGGGCAGAGAAGCTTGAAGGGGCAAAGACGTTTGTCACTGCTCAGTGCGAGATGAGCTCACGAGAACACGCATGCTTCATCTTGGCAGCTTTCTGATGTCTTACTCCTAAAGCATCGGCTTCCGACTCGGTTTCCATGGCAGATCCTTTCCTGAGCTCCTATCTTCCACAAATGTTGCTAATTTATGCTCCCAGCCATGCCTCCCTCTGCAAATCCCTGCGGAACGATCCCATGTGCAGCGGAACCAGGCGCGTGTTAACGTGCCTCAGCTCTGGGTTGCAACCAGGGGAAATGAAGGACTCGTTTTCTGCAGCCCCAGGATCACGGCTGACCTTAGAATCGTAGAATCATGGAATGGTTTGGGTTGGAAAGGAGCTTAAGATCATCCGGTTCCAACCCCCTGCCATGGGCAGGGATGCCTCGCACCAGCCCACGTCACCCCAGGCTCTGTCCAACCTGGCCTTGAGCACTGCCAGGGATGGAGCATTTAAGTAAAGAACTTCTTATCTCCAGCCTGAACTTCCCCTGTTTCGGTCTGAACCCATCACCCCTTGTCCTACTGCTACAGTCCCTGATGAAGAGTCTCTCTCCAGCATCCTTGTAGCCCGCTTCAGATACTGGAATGCTGGTATGAACGCCACCTTCTGCTGTTATTTTTTGCCCTAAATACTCATAAATGGCATTATCTGCCCCGTGAAGCAAAGTACATCCATCATTTCTGCAGCCACTTTTACAGGCAGGCCTTCCCTTCCCTCCAGGCAGCCCTGTGCAGGAGAGGACCACAACGAGCATGATCCTTCCTTCCTACTGCTTTCCCTTGTATTTCGGGTTAACCAGAGGCTGTAAAACATGAGGCTCTTTCCCAAAGCCACATCAAAACCATCCCATTTTCCGGGTGGATTTACCAGCCCTGCAAATACTGAGCAAACAGCAACTGATGTGTAAGCCACACAAATTCAACACTACAGCAAGCTGAGAGGCTTTAAGCCTTTCTGGCAGAAGGAGAATCACAGAGGGTTGTTTATACATTAAAGCACGTAACAGCCAGCACAAACAGAAGAAATTCCACCGACTGGGTGATGCTACTTGGAGTCTGCTCATCACTGCGGTCAGAGATCACCCTGCATTGAAGGGAACCCCCTGGGCTGTGGGGACAGAGGCTATTTCTGGAGTCCCTCGGTGAGGATGAGTAACAGGGTCACCACCAGCAGCAGTAAACAAGCAGCCGGTTTTCCAAACAGTGCCTCTGCAGCATCCGGCTGCTTGGAAGCCATCAACCAAAATACACTTATCCCCGGATCCCTGGCTTCGAGAGGCTTTTGAGCCCACTGCTCTTCTGGGCCAGATTTAATTGTGCCCAGTAATACCAGATTCCTAAGCCTAGCAGGAGCTGCACAGTCAGAACCAGGCCAGTCCACATCTTCAGTGAGTGGGCATCATGGAACCACAGGAGATCCCAGATTGGAAGAGACCCATAGGGACCATCAAGTCCAACCCCTAAAACTAATCTATAGTAAGAATGTGACCTCCTAGCCAGAGAGCTTGGCACTGGGCGAGGGTGGTGTGGAGAGCACTAACTCTATGGGAGCAGAAGAACTGCATCGGTGAGCTGGAAACTGAAGACAATGGATACCCAAGGCAGGAGTAGGACTTGGTGCAGAGATTTACCCCAGTGAGAGCACGGCCATGCGGGGTGTAACATCCAAGGAAGTCACCTCAAGGACATTATGGATCCACTGCCTTCAATACACTCCTTGCCAATTAGAAAATGCAGCACTGAACAGGAGCGGTATCACCCGGGAAGCAGTAGAAAGCATCCCGTGCCCAGGCCTGAGCAGGTTTTGTCCTGCTGTGTAGACAGAGACACAGACAAGTGCTCATCTGCATGCACTGGCTCGCAGCTATCGCCTCTTGTTAGTGCTGCACGAGTTTAACTGTTTATGATGTATTCTGAAGGCAGCGCAGCAAAGGGCCAGGAGCAGAGCGGGCTCTGCATGAGCCCCTCAGTTTGAAGCTGTACGGAACCTGCTCAAAGGAAAACCCATTCCCGTTGCAGAACGCTCCAGGAGCGTTTTATCCCCAGCTGCAGGACAGTGGGAAGTTGGCAATTCAACTGTTAAACTCGCCTATAACCATCCGGTGTTGACATCAGCGTGAGCTCATCGCTGTAACTTGAGCCTCGGGCTTTTTCCTCCCTCCTGCCTTTAAATACAGGTCCTGGGAGGCAGCGCAGCTCGGATCGACCGAGCGACCCAACCGGGAGCGAAGCCCGGCTGCACCCCACGTAGATGAAAGCGAAGAGAAGCTCCAGAGCCGCAGCCATGTCCACATCCCTGCGCGTGAGCCCCTCGGTCCATGGGTACCGCTTCGACACGGCCCTGCGCAAGAAAGCTGCGGCCAACATCTTCGAAAGCGTCAACCAAGAGTCCCTGCAGAAACTCTTCAGGAATTCCGGGGACAAGAAGGCAGAGGAAAGAGCCAAGATCATCCTCGCCACCGACCAGGACTTGGAGGAGAAAACGAGAGCGCTAATGGCGCTAAAGCAGAGGAGGAAAGACAAGCTGCTCCAGTTCCTGACGCTTCGGAAGTACTCCATTAAGGTCCACTGAGCAGAAATGGAGGAGAATGCTTCAGGACAGGACTGTTTGTGAGCTCCCACCACGCATGCAAGCTGCTGCGGGACAGGGGACGTGACAGCAGGGCTGCAGCCACCGCGCACGCAGCAGCAGCAGCGGTGCGGAGGATGCTGCAGGCTCCAAAGGGATGGCAGCTCCCAGCGGGAGGCAGCCGTGGGGCACTGCATGATCCCCCACAATGGTCCCGACCCATCCCGCATGCCTGGGTGCGACTCGAGACCTTCCCATGGACTCGGTGTTTGCCTTTCCAGACTGCTTTCCTGAAAGGCTGAGCCGTGCCAGGGCTGGGATGGAGGCTCTGGAGACCCATCAGCTGCTGAGCATGGATCACTGCGTTGGTTGACACGCACTCAGTGCACTGGATGGGTGCAGCAGGTCCTTCAGGGAACTCTCTAACGACACTGAGCATCTGACCCTTCTCTTTCTCCAGCAGTAGAAATGTTTGCACAGAAGCAATAATAATGACATAGTTTCCCTGAATTTACTGTGAAGCTCCTTACTATTTTGTTCACTTCCCATTAACACCGAGAATCTAAGTAGCGTAACTACAGTTCTTATGTGTGTAGATTACAGTATCTGTTAGGCGAGCGCTTCATGGCAATGTTTTGTGACAACATTATTCTATTGACTATAATTTATTGCTTACAGCAATGTGAAATGTAATAAATTAAGAGGTAAATCTCAACTCGCTTGTCTGAAATGCTCAATTCTGCTGGAGGAGTGGGCTTGTATGGTTTTGGTTATTTCATAGAGAGCAGACAACACGCGCCTCTCCTTGACTCCCTAAAGGCTGCTCTCTGAGCCCCCAGCATCAATGAATACCTGGTGCAGCCTCAGCAGCAGCACCAGAGTCTGACCCAGGGTCCCATGAAAGACCCCATCAAATTTAGCTGTGAATTTCATTTCCCCTGTGTAACCTATGGCAATGACATTCATTGCAGTAGAGTAAAGGGAGGATCAGGTTAGAGAACAATCAGTCCTGAGCCACAGTGAGCGTTTCTCCAGGCTCTTGGTGTTCCTGCAGCACAGACCGAGAGCTCAGACTTGGCTCCAAAGAAACAGAAGTGAGTTATGAATGCTTGGCAGCAGAATTGGACTTGGTTTTCCTGCAGATTATGCCATACTATCATGATAGACTATGTTGAAAACGCTTAAAATAGGCAAGACTGGTTATTTATAAGCATGTCCTTTAATAACCCACTGGGTTGGAATAAAACATTCCCATGACTCTGCTCACAGCAACACAGATCAAACAATTCAGAAGAATGAGAGACCAGCCCTTAGTAATAACTCTAAATTGCCTGGAAGTCAGGGGGACTGGAAGTAATCCTTTAACAGCATGGATAATTGTCATTACTTAGAGCATGGGGAGGGATACCCCAGCATCCCTGAAAGCACAAGGCTGGGGAATGCAGTGCTGTCCCCTCCACATCAGCTGCAGAGACCTCACTGGGCAGGGAGTGGTGGCTCCTGGGATGATAACAGCTTGGATCACACCTGGTTTGGGATGGACATTTCTGGAAGTGCTTCCAAAGGCTTTCCAGAAGTGTCCTTGCCCAGACGAATCTGCTTCAATGTGGGATTTGCTCCAGTTTTCCAGCGTTCAACCTGTCCCGTGCGGCTGTTTCACCCGCTCGTGACACGTCCCCACAAAGCCATCCTCGGTGACACAAACTGCCTCAAATGGGCTATTCCCAAAAAAGGCCAAATGAGCCTCCATGCAGCAGCCCCAGGCATTTGGGATGCAGCATTTTTCCTCCCGCTCCGGCAGGTTTTCCCATCAGAGCCATTTCTTGTGTGACAAACACACAAAATAGAACCCAGCAGGGTGATGCAGCCACCAAATCCATCTGCTTCTGGGCTGTGTTACAGATGGGAGCCCAACAAGCCTGCTGCAAGCGGATGCTCTCAGAACCCCCGCTGTGGGTACCAAATTAGCTTTGTGCTGTCCCACTGCATCCCACATCCCTGACTCTGCTGATGGGGTTTTGCTCATCCCATCGCCTGCCCTGGACCATGGAGCTTTCCGCAGGGCTACGGTGGGAGAGTTTCCCAGTCTGGGGAGAGGGGCTGACAATGGGACACACACAAGGATGCTGGTGCTGTGGGACATGGGCAGAGCCATTGCTGGGGCCTTTTCCATATAGAAAATGAATCTGAAGGAAGCTTGCAGCAGGCTGAAAGCAGCTCTGATGGAAGCATGTCCTATGATCACCCACGCTGCTCCCAAGCATTTGCATAACATGACTGATAAGATCCTGTAGCTTTAGAGTCCCTCTTGTCTCATTACATTGAAGTCATTATTCCAAGTGGCATCCCTGATGATTAAAGGCCACTTACAAAAAAGATGTTTCTGGGATATTTACAGTGGAAAAGGGCAGTTTTCCTTGTGTGTGCTGATTTGGCATGTTTGTGCTGTGGGAACCACGCAATGGCTCAGGAGAAATCACAATTAATTGCTATAAATTGCTGTCAATGAGGTACAGACACCCAACCATCACCCATCATAGGCCCCTTTGCTGCTGCTCCCTGGGACTGCACAGTGGCTGGCTCTGAGCACCCAGCCCCGGTGATGCAGTGCTCACCGCATCCCAAGCGATGCTTTGCTGTGTGATCCTGACACAATCCATGCGGGAGAGGTGCAGGTCGCCCGGTGGGGCTGGGCCTTTCCGGAGCACCCGGTGCTGCAGACTCGGTGTCTGCCGGCGTGCGAGCGGCATTCCCGGGACAGCCCATTGTCAGCTTCAGCACCAACAAACGGAGGAAAAGGCTGTTCAAGGAATTTCCTCCCTTCGGGAGCCGGGCGTTTCCATTAATTCTTCTCTATGAGTCAAACTGGCTGTACTGGGTGTCCCTGTGTCCCGGCATCCTGAGGAACGTGCGTCTACATAGCTAATTTTATCTCACTTCTCTAATGCTCTGCCATCAGCAGGAGCACCACTGACAGTGGTTGCTCACCCCCAGCTTGCAGGGACCTGGAGAGAACCTGAGAAAGCCAGGACAGAAGCCAAGCAGAAGCCTTTTCCACACAAGCAAAGGGGAGTCAGTCAGAGCAGACAGTGCAGAGGTCTTGCACTCTGTGCCCCCATCAAACACCCATCTCCATCTCTCCAAGAAGCCACATCCTGCTGATGGGAACATGGGGCTGGAACAAGTCAAGGGTCCCACTCAGCCTGCCCGCTGTGTTCAGGAGATGGGGATGCTCCCCAGGGCTGTGACCTTGTGGTGGAATCAAACACAAACAACAAGAGCAGAGTCCAGAGCGGAGCCGGGCCAGCCTTCGCATGGCTGTGTTTGTGTGCTAAGGGACAGCGTGCTCCAGTCAGTGGCAACACCTCCCGGGCAAGTTTCCCTTCCACACCATTGAGCAATGGGGCAAGTTAAAAATTGACTCTTCAGCTGAACCATGGAGCTGTTTCGCCCCCAGCTACAGGCTCGCCTTTGCAAACAGGAGCTCAGCACCATGGGTGCACTGTGGGTCCTCCTGGATAAGCACCTAAGCACAAGCATCCTCGTGGAAAAAGGGACATAGGAAGCGTATTTCATCTGCGGCTGCGCAATGAAAACCTCTGCCATGAGCTGTGTTAAATGGGAGTGAAGAGCTATAAAGCGGTGAGATTTATGTGTGGGCTTCACAGAAAAGAACTGCTTTGGGGTTTCAAAGCATGGATGCCTCACATGCGGCAGAACGATGCCACAGTGTCACTTTGCAGTGATAAACAGGGCTGTTCATGAGAAGAAAAGCCTCCAAAACACTGTAGCCAACAGGAGATGGCACAGTTGCCATTTGTCAGTGCTAAAACCCAAAAGTTAGGCTATGACCAGAATCACAACACACAGCCAAGAAAACCCCTTCTTTCCATTGAGCCTTACACCAAGCTGGTACCTGGGGCTCAGTGTGATGATGCTCTGTTGTGGCACGCAGCGGAGTCATCCCTACCCAACAGTAAGCACTTGAAAGTAAGGAAGTAAATAAGAAGCCACCACTTGCAAGGGATGTCACAGCACCGCGACACTTCCAAAGCACCAAAACTGAAATGCCATCTCTCACAATGCCTTTGTGATGTTCATCTGCATTCCTGCTCTGCACAGGGGCTCACAGGGGCCCTCCAGAGGGGTTCGGAGCAGGAGGGATGTCTCGGAGGCAGCTGTGGGCTCCCTTGCATGCCAAGAGGGTTTTATGGTGTGTCAGGGCAGTGAATCAGAGCTGAGCCAGCGGCTGCGGCTCCTCCGGGCCCACGCACAGGGAGCATCATCAGTAAGTGGGAAACAGTTGGGACTTGGCATCCTCCTCCATAGAAAACCTGCTTCCTGGGAATGTCCGAGCACAGCACAGGGCCAGGGGTGTCACTGAGTCACCAGTTCCCAAAACACCCGGCTGGAAACAGCACTGGTCCTGCTGCATGCTGCCTGCTTCCTGCCTCCTCCCCATGGGATTGCACTGCCGGACCCCAGGGCCAGGACCCCATCGCTCCATAGGGAAGATATGCCCCATGGAAAAGCTGTGTGGATGCTCAGAAGGGGCTGAGAGGATGCAGCAGTGAAGCTTTTCAGGGGGAATGTGGGGTCTGAGAGGTGCTGGGGCACCCACCAAGGCAAAGCCCTTTGCAGGACCAGGATGGGGCTTCAGTGGGCTCAGTGGCCAGTCTGTCCTGCTCCCAGATGTGTCCCATGTGCCTGGGGTAGCAGAGATGCACCCAGCCCTTACCCGCTCCATTCCCGCTGCTCTCCCACAGCATCAGAGAACAATTCCAGTCTTTCAAACATCCCTGCGGAACAAAATGTGCATTTCCATTGTCTTTGCAATGTAAAGGTGCTTTTGAGCCTCCAGGAAACTGGCAAAACCTGGCAAGCCAAAAACTCACAGTACCTTGACACGACTTTTCCCACCTCTGTAGTTTCTGCTTTGAAACCAAAAGGGAAGAGAAAATGCTCCCCAGATCATGGCTTTCCGATTGGAATGGCAAAACAGTTCTGATCCAGACGTGGCTTTTCCTCTCCTCTCTCTTGAACTGTAAAGAACGAAACACAATTCACCCTTTCACAAGCATGTTTGGGAGCCACCAGACCCTTTGCCTCTGCCGGGCTTTTGGGGAGCTGTGATTGACATCCCATCCCCTGGCCTAAGGACATTTCCTGAGCCCATTTGTAGAGTGACAGCAGAGAGGGTTCAAGGACAAAACTACAGCTCAAAGGCATATCAGTGTCTTGACCGAGTGGAGTCCATGGAAAACATCCAGGCAGCTTGAAGGCTTTTGTGCAGGGGTAAAAACCTTGAGTATATTCAGCAGAAAGCGCTGCCAGACATATACTGGTTTTATCCTGATCCCAACAATAAATAAGCCTGTTCCTAAAGACCGTGTGACTTCGCTGCAATAAAAAGCATGCAGAAATGCTTTATGATGGTGGAGAGGCATTCATCAAAGTCAAGGACCAGGTTTTCCCTGGTTAACAGGCCAAAACTGCTTTGCTTTTCCAAGGAAAGTGAATCAAACATTATCTGCCTCCCCAAGTCAATTACCTGCAGGTGAGATAGAGAAACCACCAATGGCCTGCGTTACCTTGAGCCAGCTCCCCCAGGCACTTGCAGACAGAACAAGCACATTATCACTTGCTGCAGCATCCTGGCCCGCTCCCTGTTTCACTGTTTGTTGCTGGTTCCACCCAGCAACAGCCATTCCCAACCGCAGGACCTGCATTTAATGGGCCTGTTCACTAAACCCAAGCCTCTTACGTTGTCCTCCCCCTGTATTTTCCTTACAGCAACTCCCATGAGTCACACATTCAGCCGGATGCCACGTCCTGCTGAACCCTACATGTGTTAAAGAAGAGCAAGCAATGCGATGGGGTGAATCTCAAGACCACGCTGCCTTTTGGGTGCATGGCAAACGCAGGAGCCTGGATGGTGTGGGATGGGATTGAGGGGCTGTGCTGGTTTGGTCTCTGCAATAGGTTTGCAGCAGTTGATCCCTGCCTGTGCCCCTCTTAGACCCAGCCTCAACAGTGTGGAGGGTTCCAGGCACGTCCCCTTGCTCCGGGGAGTGCTTGTGTTATAAAGCACTACACGCCTGATTGCAGAGCTTATAGTTTGCCATAAGTAAATAAATTAGGCTTAATTTAATATTTGATTGTAAGATTTACTGTTCTGTTCCTTACAGCTTCTCAGGTGGGTGCCCTGTAATTGAGTCAAATGAAGAGCCCCATTAATTCCACGCAGGGGCTGCGGCGGGCAGCCCCGGGTTGGGAATCCTTCCACCACTTCCTGCCTGATCCCAGTCTCCGGAGTGGGGGACGAGGAAGCTGGCAGTAAGGGGGAGGGGGGAATTATTGCTCTTTGCTGTGATTAATGCACCCGCCCCATCGGAGGGCAGAGTCCAGAGGCACCTTATGGGAGCCCAGGTTGTTCTGGCACGAACCCCCAGGGCTATCCAAGGCCGGCAGTCACAGACTGAGATTTGCTTTGCTGTTACTCCTGCGAACATTTCATTTTGAATAATTTAAGCTCTCTTTTATAAGATATTAAAGTGAAGGACTCGAACCGGTGTCCTGATGGAGTTTAATAGCTTCCCGGTGCTGAATCACGTCGCAGACCTGCAGAGGCTGGCTCACAGGATGGGTTTAATCCCCCTTCTGCTTTCGGCTGGGCAGGGTTTGCTTACTGCAGAATTCAAATGTCATCCTTTTGTGTACTAGTTCGGAGCAGTTCCCTAAAGGCATTCATCTCTGTTGCAAAACGTTGTGTAACCGCCACGTCTGGGTCCTTCAACCCCAGTTCAAGCACAAGCCTTTAAACCGGCTGCTCAAAGTCCGCAGGTATCGATGCCAGGGAAAAGCTCTTATAACCATTCCGATGTTGTCCTTGTTCTCCCAGAGTTTGGCCAGCTCAGCTTATTGAGTCCCAAATCCGGCCCCGTGTCACTTGAGGCCAATGCTCAGCTTAACCTTGAGCGGCTGCTCTGGGAGCAATGGGCTGGAGCCCAGGTGCCCCGCAGACACCTCCTGCTCTCCCCCTTTTCCCATGTGGGTCCTGGGGCTCCGCTCTTTTATCCCATGTGATGGACATGGGACATACTCCCATGGGCACAGGGGGGGTCTTCACAGGCATCTTTCTCAGAAGTACCCCATTTAAACCAACCAGACAAGCCTCCCTGGGAGGTAATGCGCTTCTGCTGCTGCTGACTGAGCTCGGACTGAGCAAACCCAGGTTATCTTTAGCTGAGGCAAACACCACTGAGTGTGTGGCCTGGACTCACCCCTACACACCCCTCACACAGGCAAAGTCCCATTAAGCTGGGCAGGAATTCGGGTTAAACATCACCTGGGTACTGAGAGCTGCAGAGCCACCTTTTCATATCGTTTATAACACCCATTGGAGCCAGGCTGAGGGAGATGGGAGTGTTCAGCTGGAGAAGAGAGGGCTCCGGGGACACCTTAGAGCAGCACCAGTGCCTAAAGGGATTACAGGAAACCTGGAGAGGGGCTTTGGACAAGGGATGTAGGGACAGGACAAAGGGGAATGGCTTTAACCTGATAGAAGGGAGTCTGAGGTTAGACATTGGGAAGAACTTCTCTTCTATGAGGGTGGTGAGACACTGGCACAGGCATTGAGTGAGCGTCCCAAGGACCCTGCAGTAAACTCTGGTCATGGAAAGGCCCTGGAAGGAGCTGCCCCTAAATCCCATCGGCTTCCCAGACCCTTCAGAGCAAACAGCTCTGTTTTCACCTTTTGATACCCAAACCCCCCATGTAGTGGGGTAAATCCTGGCTGGAAAACAACAGTTTTCCCATGGATTCACACTCCTAAAGCAGCCCAGGGAGCTTGCAGAGGAGAGGGAGAGGAGGAGAGGAAGGCAGCTGAGCGTTGACTTCAGGCTGCATGTGTATCCTGCGTCCTGCGGCCAGGAATTGGGGATTCCCCCCTTTCTTCCTGTTAAAGCCCTTGCCTTTTCCAACAAAAGCAAGCTGGGAGCAGCCGTTTTCCAGCTCACGGCGGTGCCGCCCTCCTGTGGCTGCAGAGCCGCTCGAGTTGGAATAAACCGGCTTCGAAACCAGCTGTAGCCCAACCGGGTGACTGAACCTACAGTTACAGCCTCCTTGCCTTAGGGATGGAGATGCTGAGTGCTACAGCGTGACATCGGAAGCTGCAGCAGCTCAGGACTAACACGAGGAAGATGCTTTACAAGCCTCTAACTTCGTCAAAAAGCGTATCTGTAACAGCACTGACCATTTCCACATTAAGCCATTATAATTCCATATTTAAGCCAGATAACACCAAAGTAAGATGGGCACAACCAGCCTGAACACACTTACTGGTCCCACTAACTCCCACCAAGGGCTACGGGCTCTATAAACCTCACACATGCCAAAAGGTTTCCAGGATTCGGGATAAATGCTTCACCCCAGTGACTCGCCAACTTCCACGTGTTCCGGGTTTCCTACACGTGCCATGGCAAAAGCAAATGCAACGCATTTCTGTTGGGTGTTTCGTACTGTAACCCTTTGCTGAAGCAACTCAAGGCGTGGAAGAGATGGGAATGTCACAGATAAAGCACCATAGACACAGCCACGGGCTTTGGAATGTCATCTGGCCCCGTCAGATGCTTTGCAAAGGACTGGCAAGACGCAGGTACAAACACCTGGACATCGATCCAAGGTGGTGGCACCGGGGAGGTGAAGGCGATGGAGCGCACACAGATCCCAGCATAGGGAGAGCAGCAGTGGAGGAGCAGAGAGCCCTTCGCTGTGCCCAGGCTCCAAAAGTGCTGCCAACAGCCTCTTGGGACCAAACCCCACGTTTCACCCACTCATCTCCTCCCCATCTCACATAGGAGCCAAATAAAGCTGTGGCAATGCGGGCGGCTGACGTGGCCGGTGACGCAGGTGGGATGTTTTGTGCATTGTGAATGCAGAAACCCAAAATGCATAGGAAAACGCTCCGTCAGTCGATCCACAACCCAGCACAGGAGCTCTCCCTTTGCGTTCGTAAGGAGGGAGACACAGACCCTTTCTTTCCCCATAACCTTTTATGATAGTTTCTGCAATACAATGGTATCAATGCGACTGTATATCAGCAACACACCTCGAAAGGCAGTGACAGTGTCCCGATGCCCTTTGACAGCCTCACCCTGTTGCTTTACCTCACCTTGTTGCTGTTACCTTTGGTGTTAGAACAGAGTTCACAGCCACACGGAGCCGGTACCTTTGTGTTACTTCTCCTACCCGCTTCCACTTCAGAAACAGCATCCATCACAGCAGCCAGCAGGAAAACTGGGAAGCCAAACATAAGGTACCACAGCACCCAGTGTGAACCAGAGAGAATAATGATGAATGGACAGCAGCAAGTTAACCCACAGCTCTGGGAGGAGCAGAGACAAGCTACATTCAATACATGCTGCCTTGGTCCACTGGGGCCTCCCAGCAATGCGCCATGGTGGTACCCGATGCCCAGCGCCTGGACCTGCATGGTGTGCGCATAGTCACTCCTCATAAAGCTCTCCATTAGCTCCCCAGGATAAAGGCCTGTTGGCTCCTGCACTGCTGGAAGCAGCAGAAATCATGGAACCACTCCCCAGGAATGCAAATTTTATGAGTATTATAAACTGCAAGGGACCCACGTTGCATCACCAAAACCCTGCGCAGAGTCAGAACTAAAAGCACCCTTGATCCACTTAAAGGGACATGTCAAAGCCTCCCTTAATTGTGATAAATCCCATTCTTTCATCTGAGAAGGTGACATTTCATGGCAAATAAGCCCAAGAAATTGAGTGGAACAAGGAAGAGCTTCCTGTTTTGTAAGTGATTTCCTATAATGAACAAAGCTCAGCATGAAAACAGTAGGCTGCATGTCTGGTGCTCAGCTCTTTCAGGTCTTTGTTGATCCCAGGCAGGCAGATGGAATTCATCACAAGAAGCTAATCAGGGACACTGAGACCGAGTTGCATTTACAGGGAGAAAACCTCCGTTTGGGAAACATTAGAAACCTGCCTCTCACAAGCATATTGCTTGCAAGTTTACAGTCCATTTCCCAGCCAAACCATCCTGCTTGGCCTGGATGAGCCCCAGGGGAGAGCGATGGGAGTGGAGCGCAGGGGTTGGTTCACCTGGGTCTGTCCCTCCTTCTCCCAGCATTCCAGCAGTCGGGAGCAGCCACTCCTCATGACCTGGGGAGAGGAGAACAAGAGCGGCCAAGCAATGATTTCCCAAAACAGCCCATTTAAGTGCTGCTTCCAGTTCACCCTGTGCACAGCCTCTGCCGCATCACTGCTCCGGTGGGATGAGCAGAGCCACCCATGTCAAGGGGCTGCCAGCCCAGGGCCCGGCTGTGTTTGGAGGAGCCTTTTTTGAGCTCTGGTAGGTGGAATTGCAAACAGGGAAGTGCTGAGCCAGCCGGGAACAAGCTGTTCGCCTGCCCTCGGGTCTCCCGCCCAGAGATAGCGTAATTCCAGCTCCCAGTGCCAAAAGAAGGAGCAACTCCATCAGCAAAGCCGGGAGGAAGGGCAGCTCCCGTTCCCATATGGCACAGCCACCTCCCTGCCTTCCCTGTGCCCGTACCTGTGCCAAACAGGGAACAAACCATTCCCATGGCTTGCTGTAGCTCCTGGACTTCCCATTTTAGCCGAGAAAGAGGTGCAGCCATGAATTCCACTACTTTATGCTTTTCCAGGACCCCATTCCTCGTGGTTTATCCAGAGAGAGGAAAACGAGCTCCCCCCATTAGGCTTTGCCGTTCATCTGATGCCTTCATTATCCCTGATGCGGTACCCATCAAATATCGTCTTGTACCGAAAGCTGTTCCTGTCAAATTAAGTTGAAAGGAAGCAGTGGAAAACTAAAAGCTCCACATCTAATCCTGCCACCTGGAAAATCGGCAGAGAAATAGAATTTTGTGGTCTTTCAAATTAAATCAGATTCTGGCCTCTCTGCTGATGAGTTAATCCAGCGCCGAGTGGAAGAGCTCTGCTCAGCCATGACCAGGTTTAGGCATGTTCAATGCGTGGCAAAGCTGTTCCAGCTCAGAGACACTGCTTTAATTGTGCTCTCACCCTATTTCTTTTAATTCCTTAATGTGGCTCAACACTTCCCCATTCAGAAGCTGTCAGAAGGTGGCCAAGGACCCATGGGTGGCTCAGGTGGGTTTTGGATGCCCTTTCCCTTCCCAGCCTCCTGCAGCACCCATCACTGCAGCAGATCCCCACACTGGTTTGGGATCTGTTTTGTCCCAGAGAGTAAAGCCCTGAGCGCATCACACACCTCGGTTCATCCCAATCCCAACCCGTATCCGCCCTCCCCGAGCTCTGGAGCTGGATGCGAAGGACGCTGGAGCTTTCTGACCGTCTGCCCCCAGGTGGAGCTGGACTACATGGGTTGATGGGGACCTCGAGGCTGAACTGGGGCTGCGCCCTGGTGAGAACTGGTACAGGAACGATGCACGAAGGAGGCATTCACTGCACTGATCTCCCTCCTCCCCGGCCGGTTTAAGCCATCTTCCCCCAAAAAAATCAGGAAAAAAGCCACATAAAAATAAATATTATCATAACAAAAAGTGAAATCTTTGCCCAATCCTGGAGGGAAATCAGAGCAGTTTCAGCACTTCAGGAGCTGGTTTTGTTCCCTGTGACAGTGCAAATTAAACCCTTTATTGTTCTTCGTTTAAAAAGATGAGTGCGGTCACAACCCACACTCGAGCATCACACAGCCTGGGTACAAACTGATTCACCCATCACATGTGAAGCCAGACTCAAGTCCTGCTCTGCCTCACGACCGGCTTTCTCTGTGCTTCCCCCAAAGCCCAGCCTGAACTTCAGACAGTTTCAGGGATTCACCAGTGCTAAAGGGTTATTTTTACCTTTTTAACCTCATTTTTACATTCTTTCAGACAACAATTGCCTCTTGCAAAGCAGAAATGAGATCATTCCGCCAAAGAAAAAACCCCAACAAGGCTAAATGTAAATGAGGTTCATTCTGAGAAGCTTTTCTGGTATCAAGAGAAATGATCTTAGCACAATATGGTGTTTTGGTTCAGTTTCTGTTTTGTTTTCCTAATTTACAATGTGTTTTAGCATCTATGCAAAATATCCCTCAGGCTGCCAATGGCAACAGGACCCAGAGCAGTGATTTAGCATAAGAGACCGTGTTCTCCTACACCATCTATCCATGCTCTCCCATTTGTGCTGCGAGCTCATTAAACCACTTGAAGCTAAGTCCAGAGTTTGTGGTGGAGGAGATGTCCCTCCACTGCTCACCAGCAGATTGCTGCTGTCATGTACTGGTACCTACCTGCTCCCTGCTGATGCTACAGAGCCTCTGCCCTTCCTGGGTGTCTGCAAAGAGGAAGAGGATGCTTCCCCTGCGAAGCATCACCCTGTGCTTACACAGAGACATTTGGCTTATGAGTGGAGTGGTATCCATCAAGTCAAGCTGCATATGTCAGCAGGGACATACAAATACCACTGCAGTGGACACACGCTGCTATTCTAGAGAATTAACAACCCATCATGATAACGAATCGAAAGCAAAGGCTGAACAGAAAGCAGGCAATAATTCCTTGCCAAGCATCGCAGCTGTAAGTGCACAATGGGAACGGAGCTGCTGGGGGGGAAGCCTGACTCCAATGATTCACAGCAGGAGGGGATGGAAAGCTGGAAAGCTGCTCCTTTGACCTAAGCCTGAGCTTTTCTTGTGCAGGGAAAACAGTTTGCATTGCTGCTCCTCCCTCTATCATGACGGATGCTCGTGGGGCAGACGAGGAATTTATCACTCCTCTCCGGGCAGGCGGTGATGGATCATCAGTGGAGCTGCGGAATTTCCCCAGACCCGATAGGAAATCAATCTCCTGGAAACGTTTCAGGCTATCTGGAAAACACAAGGTCCTCCAGTGCACGGCTTCACCTGCAATCATCTGGGCTGCAGCAGTTTAATTTGTTTCCTTTAAAGAGACTCAAGGGAACCATAAGAGGCAGTTTCCAGGATTCAAAGGAGACGGCAGAATTTGATCTCTTTCCATGGCCTTGTATGTAATTACTGGGGAGAGGGAGGGAGGCAATAGAGATCCAAAGGCTCAGAGAGGTTGAAAGAAGTTATTCAAAGCCAGCAGACAGAAACCCACCTCTGCTGGGGTTTGGGGAGGGTGCAGGAACTAAGCAGGGCCGGTAACAGCACCTTGCCAACTCCAATTGCTGGGACATGCTCCCTGGGGTTGGTGCATGGACCTGGGAAGGAAGAGCCATCACTGCCTTCAAACTGACATGAGGAAGCTGGAGGTTTGACTCTATCGCCATTTCATTCCCTCCATCCCTCTCCCATCCCCACTGGTAGAGGGCTGGGTACCAGGCAGCACGGATGCAGGGAGCAGTGTGCGATGCTCCATAACCTGCGCTACAGCACAGCCCTGGGACAGGGCCTCTTCTGAAGGGTGATGATGCTCAAGCAAGACCACAAAGGGGTCATGAGGAAGTGGAGGGGACCGAGTCCTGCAGCACCTTGTAGCTTAATCCCCTTGCAGCAAGATAGTAATCAAAGCACTTTATTAGTTCCTTGGAGATCCAAGTGTGCCCACAGTGACCAAAGGCAAAACATCCAGCCAAGGGAGCTGCTGTTCCTGGAGCTGCTTTGCACTGTGTAACTACAGCACTTACCCACCCTGGGACACTTCCCATACCCCAAAGCACTTTGTTTCTCTTCTTTTACAACTACACCTTGCCCCAGGCATGACCTTCAGCACCACCAGTGGCTAAGAAGCCATTCCGGGCTCTTGGCAATATCAAGCTCATCCATCTTTCACAGCTCTGGATTTTAACAGCCCAAGTGACTCCTCAGCACTGCCACGCTCAGAGAATTTCTTACATGTCATCTAATTTTACTGCCGTTCTATTTCATTTGCTACCTTACCTGAATCAATTTTTAACACACTTTCAGTTTGCATTTCCCTCTCTTTTCATCTCCATCTGGTCCTGATATTTTATTTTCCCAATAAACTAAGTAATTTAATGGCCCTAATCCCAAGCCTCCTCGTTAGAACGTGGATGTGGAGGCTGCGGAAAGAAATCCCAATTTAAATCCGTCAGTCAAACATAATTTAATCTATCATCTTCTTTATATCTAAAGCTGCTCCATGGGAAGGAAACTGGGATTCCATTTGTCTTTAAAACACCCATCTTTACAGCTTGCTTTTCTTACACATGGCCTATTAGAAAAGGGCAAAGTTATGCAGACTTTGACAGCACAAAGCCACAGCTCTTTGGGCCCAGAGGTGACCATGCAGGATCTAAGAGCCCGGGGAGATACCCACAGCTCCATCTCCTTTGCCCCAGTTCAGCGGTGGATGATGTTCACCTTTAACCACCAGTGCAACATCTGGAGATCCACCTATGGCGGCAGCAGCAGCAACGCATCTCACTTACAGCTGCATCAGTAATTGGATTACCTCCAGCTCAGGGCCCATAGAAGGAGCAGCATCAGGAAGAGCAATGTTCAACAAGACGGGCTGCACAAGATGCACCCTGAGAGCACCATATTGCAGAACAAGGTGCTGCTCCTGGTCCCGAACTGAGCCTGCATCCCAAAAGATGGGACACTGGAATCTCCCACCTCCAGGCTTTTTACTATCAGATTGTCCATGTGGGCATGAGCAGGAACCCCTGTCCTTTGCTGTCTCCTGCTCCCCAGTAGTAAGCTGTACCTCCAGGGCCTTTCATGCAGCTTGCTGGGCACTGGAGCATCACTGGCAGAGAGGTGAGGAGCACCACAGCAGCCCTCAACCATGTAATGGATGTCAGGTCCTTCCCCTCTGCTCCACCTCGAAGTAACAGCATAAATCTGATGTCCATGCTCTAGTTTTCTGCAGTAATATCTTTGCCATAAATATCTCCTAAATAGTCCCAACCTCAAACACAGTGCTAATAATAGCACTCTTTATGGTTATTAGACAAGTGAAATGTCCCTGGACTGAACAATTACCTTCCAATATCAGTTCAGAACTGGCTGGGAGTGGAAATCAGTTTCCTCCACCCCAGGTACAAATCCATAATGAGGATTTATTTCTGAGGCGGTGGGAATGAGGTAATCCCGCTGCTTCCCGAGGTGAGATAAGGAGAGGAGGAAAAAAGCCCTCAAGAAATAAAATGGTACAAGTTAATACTGGAGCATCTGTAAAAGGAAATGATTTGCAGCAGGAAGGGGCAGGAGGTCAATAGCAGAGAAAAGCTTTAAATAATCAGAGGGGAAAGTGAGTGGTGCGCTCAATGCCTGGTGCAGTGCTATAGGGTCCTTGGCACAGCTCTGTACCGATGGGGTCCTGGGTCCTGCATGTCTCTGTGATGGATTCAGAGACCTCCGCTTCGTGCTGCTGCTGCTTGATGTGAACTGGTTGAGCAGCAAACGGCCCCGAACCGCCCCACACTGAACAGGCTGGGGTTTAATATGGGCTTTGAACAGAGATTGCAAACCCCTCCCTGTGTCCAGCATCCAGGGGAGAATTCCAGCAGGGAATTCACCCCCCAAAACAGCAAGAACCACAGGACCTCTGCCCAATGGAAAGCTTTGGTTTCCAGCAGCTCTATCCTGCTCTCTGTGTCTTATTCATAGAATCAAAGAATGGGACATAACTCCAGACCATGCAGATGATGCTGTTTCTTTCTTTCCCATGCTGTTTTATCTCACTCCCATGAGATGAGCCATTATCAGCAACAAGTCCCTGCTCAGCAGAGAAAGGGAGACATTGCTTTTAGACCTGGCATATGCAGCCTCTTATTATGAGCACTTGACAGTGTCAGGACAGTTCCTATCAGTCTCTCAGCTATTCCCCACTGCTCTAACACCCCCCAAAATAAATCAAATCCCTAAATCACCTGTGAGAGTCTTGGGAAGTGATTTGCTGCCATCCCAACGCTGGGTGACAAACAGCACAGACGGACACTGAGCAACGTCAGATTTGTTTCAGTCAACTCGTTATTATAACAATCCCGCTTCCTTAAAACGCATCAGATCTCCATAAAATGAAGCAGGTTAGGAGAAATATCATCTGGGAAACAAAACTGCTGCCTGGTTCCGCAGCAAAGCAACAGCACATTCGTGAACCTGCCCTATGCAAGTGGAGGCATTGGAGAAAGAGCACAGATTGGGATAAAGGTGTTTATGGAAGCAGAGAGGGAAAACTCCCCTTGGATTTGTGCTCTGCTTTTGCTGAGCAGGTTCGTTCACTGCAGAACCCTCTGGTAGCTCTGCACTAGGCAGGAGAGGAATGTGTTGATGCTACAGAAAACGAAGTCCTGCACAGCAGTCAATAGGAAATAATGGCTATCAATTACACGGCTGGAACTGCTGACTTGATGGGATTTTATAACTCTCTCGTCTAGGGGTCTTCTTCATCCATCCACTGAGGGAAATGCCATAGCTTTTACAGCTCATATGTTTCAGCGTTGTCTTTTCAACTGGCCATTTGACAAAATGTCCCTCGGAGTCTCCCAGAGCCTCAGGAAGGCACCAAAATTGATGGGAGATGGACGTGAGCTATTTGTTCTCTAAAGCAGGGACCAGTTTGCCATAGCGCTCAGAAATTGCCACTGGAAACCAGATTCTTTCCCTTCTGCTTCAATCCATTCACAGCAGCAGGCTCCTGCCAAGTGATGGAGTGAGAGCCTCACAGCACAGTGCTAACAGACAGGGGCACCTAAAAGCCAATGGCCCGTTGAGGAGTACCCCGGGTTTTGTTGCAGCCAGGAAGCAGCATCGTGTGTGAGCAGTGACCTGGCCCAGCAAGGAAGGGCCCTGGGCAAGGCAACAGCAGGCACATCCCCTGCAACCAGATGGGCAAGTCATATTGAATAGGGGAAAAGCCACCGAGCTCACCTTTGTGTGTTTCTTGCAGCCTTTTATCTGCATCTTTCTTAAACCCAGCCACCATCTCAAGCGTTGAAAGCAGAAATGCAGCCTTCTTACACAGCATCTTCCCTATGGCAAATCTAATTAAATAGCCATTAAAATGTCTGTTAGCTCGATTATGTCAAGGTGACCTAGAGCTCCTGCTAAATGTTAATAACAGCAGTCCCCACTAACCGGCATTCAACAGGGAACAGGCAGTACTGTTTCTACCCATGTAGCCTTTAGATGAATATGGTTATTAAAGCGCTCTGCATATGGCAGAGTCCCAAATAGATGTGTATCTAATGTCCGGGCAGCTAAAGCATTTTGGGTGCCCCTCAAAGCACTCCGGCCATGTCAAGCAGGGCACCAGTGGCAGCAAGGGATGCAGGCATGGACAAACAGCATCTCTAAAGCCCTGGCCAGAGAAAGGAAAGGAGAGAGGTCAGAACCTCATCTGCAAACAGCAGGAGCTGGTTCTCAGCCTCATGCAGCTGAGGAGAGTCTCCATGGAGCAGGGTCATGGAACAGCTCAGTCCCTCCACCTGCAGACAAGAAGGTTCATTGTTTCCTGGCCAAAGAGAACACCCATGGATATCCTTAAATCCCTAAACCTCAACTTGGATCAAGATCTGGAATACTTTCTGTGATGTGAAAAGCCTAAAAATGATGGGAGGCCAACAAGCAAAGGGGTGGGAGGCTGTACAAGAGTGGGAGGCCAAAAAGTGGGAATGATGAGGGACACCTCCCGTATGGAGATAGGCTGAGAACACTGGGGCTGTTCAGCCTGGAGAAGCTGCATGGAGACCTCAGAGCAGCTTCCAGGGTCTAAGGGGGCTACAAGGATGCTGGAGACGGACTCTTCATCAGGGACTGCAGAGGTAGGACATGGGGTGATGGGTTCAGAGTGAAACAGGGGAAGTTCAGTTGGATTTAAGGCAGAAGTTCTTTACTGTGAGGGTGGTGAAGCCCTGGCACAGGGTGCCCAGAGAAGTGGTGAATGCTCCATCCTTGGCAGTGTTCAAGGCCAGGCTGGACAGAGCCTTGGGTGACATGGTCTAGCGTGAGGTGTTCCTGCCTATAGCAGGGGGTTGGAACTGGATGACCTCAAGGTCCTTTCCGACCCAAACCATTGGCTTGACCTCCAGTCTCAGAACCACACATAGTTCATGTTTGCCAAACTCTGTAGACTGATCTCCACATCCCTCTCTGGACCTGGACGTGCTAATGCCCAACAAAGAAACATCTTTTTCAGAAGCAGGCAATTTATCCTGTGAAGGTTAATGACAGCAAACTGCTAATGATGGCACTGATAACTTAGAACAGTACTGCAGGTTTTCATCATGCACCCTAAGAAGCATCATTATGCTAAAGAAAATCTTCCCCATGTACTCTATCAAAGTCGGGCAGATCTGCATCTAGAAAATGACTCCTTTTGGTTGCTACCTTATGCTTGACTTTACCAGTTTATTCCATAGTAAATATCCCACCAAGCGGTTCCTCACTCCCCCCTTGCACATCAGAGATATGAGTTGGACACTTGGGCTACATAAACCTCCCCCATCAGTAGTTAGCAATTACAACATTAACTTACCATTGTTCCCAATGATTCAGTGACACCAGACTGAAACGGAGAGAGGCTGCGGGGGCTCAGGGGGATACCAAACCCTCCCCAAGAGCTGGTGGCTCATTCCCACTCCTGGTTGTAACCCACATGAGACCAAGCGACTACACAGCCCTGTGTGTGCAGCTCTGCAGCCATCACTGGTGATGCCCATACCTAACATAGAGAGCTTCTGCTCCCTGAGCTTTGGCAACCCTTTTGAAGGCAAAGGTTCCTTTTCTAGTGCCCTTTTCACTTCGCCTTTATTATGTATCCAAAACAGGTTTGTTAGGAGCACTTTGAGGGGTCAAATATCAAGCTCTGTGCTCAGCACAGGCTATGATGAATGTGCTTGAACAAAAGCACCAATTTAGCGGTAATTCAGGGATAAGCACCGCATAGTCCTTTTGAGCCTTTGGCGCAGCTTGGCAAGTGCCCTTCCCAATGCCAGTGTGTCTCTAGAGGATTAAACATGCAATCCAGCATCGGGCAGGTCAGGGTTGAAGTTCTGGCTGTCAAGAGCAGTTCAGGTGCTGATTTGCAGCAGCAGCAGCTTCTCTGCGCCTGTTGCGCTGTGATTTCATCCATTGCTCAGAATCTGTGCTTATTCTCACATCTTTGTTGTTGTGCATTAGTGTGAACTCCTGCCGGAAGCTATGGTGGAGTGTTAACCCTTCAGCTATTAAGATGCATCCGGGCAAGGATGGAAGGCACAGTGAAACTAACCCAATAACATCTGAGAGCTTCAGCACTGCAATAAACTGAGGAACTGCTCTTCAAGAATCACTGTGAGGGGTACATAGACCCTGATTTTTCCCCTTGATGGATGTCGCCTTGTACCCAGGGGATGCTCATGGACAAAGACCACGCATCACTAAGGTTTTGAGCAAGAATCAGCGAGGAAAGGGGATGATGCACAAAGTGCAGAGTGTGCTCAGCTGCAGCACAGGGTACACACAGTGCCTGGGTGTGGGTTTGTCACAAGCTGGGCACATTGCACTGCCTAAACTCAGCCGAGGATGCCCCAGGTTACCCTGACCTGCTCCCATCAATCTGCGTTGCCACAAACACTTAAGAGGGATGGGAACAAGAGAAAGAGAAGAGGTGAGATGCAGAGGGCTGCTGTTGGAAGGGACATATGTGATATAAATGAGCAATTCCATGCAGAAATCTACCGAATTTCACAGGGGGTAATGAATTAAACGAAGTGGAAAGCATGGCATGAACCGGAGATTTGCTGTAGCGACTAATGTAATTAACCTCTATTGAAATAATTAAGCCTCCTCATTCATGCTGCATGAGCAGCACAACCAGAAGGGTGCGAGGCACCGGTCAGACCTCACTGATGGCTCCTCTTGGTGATGGGTCCAGCTTCCCTCCACTCCAATGCAGATCCAGCTGGAGACAAGGGCAGCTCCTGATACAGCCCCAGCATCCATCACCCCTTTTCCAAGTCCTAGCTCAGCAGGATGCTGCTCTACAGCTCTGCTGGGGCACAGAGGGAACAAACCACATGGGTTTAGGAACAAAAGACCATGGTCACAAATATCCCACAGGATGCTCTCAGCTCGATCTGCCTCCGCATAAACTGTCACATTTCCCTTCCTCCAAAGGATTGCTTTATGCCAGTCGTGAAGCAGGGTTCTGTTGTCTCTAGTTATTAATTTACTTTATTGGCTGCAGTCTCTTTCCATGGTTTATTACCACTACCAGAATCGCTTTTCTTTGAGGTTATACATAAACGTTTGACTTTCCCAAACGGGCACTAAGGAGAAGCAGAATTCTGCAGCGCAGCATCCTCACAGGACCACGGCAGTGAAACCCAGCCTCTTAAAGCATCCATCATCCCTCCTGTGAGCCATGGAGAGGCAGAGGAGGTGGTCAGGTCAGGAAGAGTCACCACTTTCGTGCCTGAAACATAAGGCTGTTATTGCCCATTCCTATCTCCCGTTATACTCAGGTACTGATCCCAATGGAGAGCAGAACGGGTTGCAGAGCCCTGCAGCTACTTCTCAATGCAGGAATTACTTCATTTTATTAGTGCTTCTAGATTAGCTGGCACTGCAATAACAGCCAAACATAGAACGGTTGATAACAAAAGGGGTTTACTGGTTTTTGATGCTCTGTTAGTCCTCTAATCTTTGTTTCATCATCCACATGAAGAGTTTTCCTCTCCCTCTCTGCAAGTGCATGTCTTGGTGGGATCCATTGAACTTGTTTGGATGCTGTGTTTATGTTTTCCTGCTAAAGCTTGGCTGGTGATGGAAAACACCGATTCCTTCCCCTCCCCATTCACTGCTCGATGCCTATCATGAAAAAAAGCATCAGATTTAGATTGACTTTTTTCCTTGTCCTAAAAACACACTATAAACCGCTGTCATTGTCAAGGCGCTGCTCTCTGATAAGCCACATTTTCCCTCTAGAGCAACTATTTGGAACACTGCTATTAGATTGACTATAAAAACCCAACAGCACCACACAGGGCACCAGCGGTACTGACGCACCAGGTTCCTTCACTGCATCCGAGGAACACCACCCTGCTTCGTGTCCCATCAGCCTGCATCCTGCTGCTATCAGGACAGCAGGAAGGTGGTGAGATTTGAAGTGTTTGGTGAGAAAACTGACACTTGCAATGGGTGCCCTGCACGGACGCCCCATTTGTGCTGAAGGTAAAGAATAGAAAGCACCTCAGGTGCTTGACTGGCTTTGAAGACAGCAAAAGAGCTTCAGTGCTTCCTGCATCACTGATGTACATGTAATGGCTCAGCAGGGCCCTGCAGCGAAGCAGGGACAAGGTGCCTGGAAGCTGTGTCACACTTTCTACCCACTTTTAGGGATTTACAGGCCCAAGCTGGGAGCAGCAGCACTGGGCGATGAAACATTTACTTCCAAGGTGAGGGGCAGAGCCAATGCCCAACACCACCTCTGCAGTGTTAATGGGTGCTGTACCAAGGCTGGGTAAGAGCATCACTGCCGGGGCCAGTGGAGTGCTGCTGAATGAATGTTAAAGGCAGGCATAAATTCTAATTCACTGCATCCTTGTCAACTGCACTGAGCAATGCAGCTGCTCTTTAGATTTGATTATAGCTATATTACTACTGAAGATAATTGGGGGCCGTGTCATTAGTCTCACATCAAGTACAGCGTGTATTTTCCTTTCACTCCTGTTTGCCTTCACTTCACAATGGCATAAATCAGGTCCACAGTGATGCTCAGCAGCTGTTGTAGGAAGGTTAGATTTCAATTGAGCAAAAGAAAGAGAAGGAAAGAGCACAAATGGGGAGAAAACGAGCTCTGTTGGACACCCGCACTGCCTGACCCTCCCTTTCTTGCTCTGCTTTCAGTCACTTCCCCAGTTATACTGAGAGTTCTTGGGGAGAAACTTAAGAGAAACACCCCCAGCAGTGCCCTGCTGGGGATGGAGCCATGAAACAGCTCTTTCCACCTCGCGCTTGTTTGCTCCCTGCGCCCTGGCAGGAGCCCAGGCTCCTCTCTCACACGCTGTGACTCTTCTATCTTGCGCAGATTTATTTCAGTCCATTTCCTGCTCCAGCCTGCAGCCCTGTGATAAGGCATGGCCCAGGCTTTACAGCCTGGATTTGATTCTCCCTGCGTTTGTCTACTGAGGTGCCACCTTTTTCAATGGGAATGCTTTTGGCTAAGGGCTTCAAGTGCTTCTTCTTTGAAACACAATGCTAGCAGGGTAATTGTAAGGGGCATAAAGTCCTAATGCCAGCAGCAAAGAGCTTCAGTACTTATAGAGAGCCCCACACTTAAAACCCATGCATCATCTGGTATGCGATGCCTACTTGTGGCAGCCAGGCTTTGCAAAGCCCTCACTGTGGCAGGGATGGCTGGGACAAGAGCTTGGCAGGGAAAAAGACGACGTGGAAGAGGTTTGCACTCCCGCAGCAAGATGCCATGTCCTGGCAGAAGCAAACAGGGAGTGAACCCATGAAAATCGTTTGGGACTCAACAGGTTCCTTTCCCCAGCTTATCTCTGGCTGCAGAGCCACATGTAGAACCAGCTGAGGCTGCTGAAGTCCTTGGTAGTGATAACCAAAACCCGTTATCTTTGGCATCTAGTACTTCGCCCTCAAAGGGTGATAGTACATAAACAGCAGCGAGAGGTTTGTAGGAGCAGGGGATAAATCCCAGATTTGGGGGCAGTAAAATGCAGTTGAGCTGAAAGGGGTTGCAAGGGAAGTTCATAATGGAGATCTGCAGCACTAGGAAGGTGATTTGCATTTAATCGGGACGAGAAAATATAGCTGAATTTAGCACAACCGTTCTCTTGAGGCGCGGCTCGTAAACCGGCGCTTTATCTTTGCCTCCGAGCTGAGCCCCACTGCTGTGACAGAGGCTGATTAAGGCACATTAGCATTCACAGGGCTTAAGTGAGGAATTAGCACATCCTCAGGAGCCATTGTGGGATGCAGGGTCCATCTCAAGGACCACTCCCGTTGGCATCAGTGGTAGCTGGGGTATTCAGAGAGCTCAATCTGCTCAGCGCAGTGGATGCAGAGCGACCCGGGATGGGATTTCTCCATCCAAGAGAAGTTCTTTGTCCTTTCAGCCCCAGGTTTAGTTTTGTGCTATGAACAACTGAATACACACGCAAGGGGAGCATCAGGGTGCTCCAAGACAGCAGCACACTCTGTGCTGACTGTGGACGGGGCTTCTGGGCAAGCACCCACCCCAACGATCACAAAGGTATAGTACACGCTCCAGCTTAAAACTGAACTTAGAGCAGTGGCTTATTCATCAATTTATATTCTGGTCAAGCCCCATAACAATGATGCTGAAGACATTTAATGCATGCAAGTGAGCCCCGTTCTTCCTGGGATAATTTGCTTCTCCCTGGCTCACACACCTGCCATTTTCCTGTGGTTTGTTAACAATAAGTATTCACATAACTCATTTCTGTACGGACAAAACAGCGTTAGTAATGTTTTGTTTCCCTTCGTGTATGTGTCAGGCACTTGCTGAATACCAACTTGAATACGTAGATGCTATCCCAAGGTGGAAAGCAGTATTTCACAGCAAACAAAGCACAGTGCTGGCATAATTGGAGTAACTTTGCAGCATTAAGCCCTATCAATTGCATATACATAATGCAGTAGCAAGATACCAGTTGACAATTAGAAAGGAACAATCCCCACTTCCTACTCTGGGATGGATCTGCCACATGCACCGTCCCTACACGGCACTTTGTATCTGTTTGCAGTGGTATTTGAACAGTTGGTTGTTGGCTCCTGCAGAACTGGCTCTTTGCTTGTGATGCCCCAAAAGGATCCAGCTGGGATCTGTGCTCCTACCTGGGAAAGGAGCATCTTCCTGGCATTAGGCATAACAGGGCAATACTCCAAGCATCTCTTTGCCTCTAACTGGTGCTTTGGTTTAAGACCTTGTCTGCAATCCTTTCCCACTTAAACCAGACACAAGCCCTGCTGGGCGCTTGTGCTCATGGTGATGTATATGATCCATGTGCTCAGTAGGTGATGTAGAGCACAGTGCTGGAAGCATTTATATCTAACAACCCCTTTTTTCTGTTCAGAGCAGCACATTAAGTGCTATGAATATATAGGTATTTCCCTGACAGTGAACAACAGACTGGGAGCCCGCAGTGGGAAGTCACTTAGAAATGACAAGAGGAACTGGTGCCTCTTACATGAATACACATCTTTTACATCACTACTTTGCAGGCTAAAGCGTGGATCTACATGTAAACCTTTAAGGTTTTCTTTGAGATCTTAAAGGAAAGGATGCTCCTGACTTCAGATGACCGTTTCATTTACTACACTAAAATGTGAACTCTCCCAGGCAGTTTCCTAGGTGAGTTTTTAAAGCATTCAGGTCCAAAGTAGTTTCCTTGGAAGGGTTTCAGTGCACGGTAGCCTTTTCCATACCCCTATTACTTGGTATTTACTTCTGTGGTTGCTCCATGGAGCACGAGAGCTCTGCGAGGTGAGCTGAGAGCACACCCAAACCTTTTCGTTTCAATAAGCCAGTCACTAAAGAAATGGTGTGGAACCCAGCAGGAGGAGTCAGGATCAGCAGGATGGGCAGGGAAATGACCTTACTGACTGAAGCCTCCCCATAGCTGGAGCCTGGTGGCATTTGGTGCTGTTTATAAGCTACTTAAACTTGGCTTTTTAAACGCTGCGAACTTTAAGGCAAAAAGGACACTTAATAAACATTAGAAAAACTTGCAAAAAGCTGCATATTACAAGGAGATAAAACCCATACATTGGCGATTAACAGCACCGCAACTGTTTCATAGATGTACCCAGGAAGGCAATAGAACAGTTGTTTCAGGCTGTTTCCTCCTACCTTGTTTTCTGCTGGTTGAGTAGCCAAGTCACGCTTTATAAATGTATTTAATAGGCTGCTGCAGTTTATCACCGCCTGCAATTGTGCCTTTCACCTGCACCAGCCCCCCGCAGACTGCATTAGCATAGCTCTGCTATGCTTATACATCCAGATAGCTTTGCAAGGGCTGCCCCAGGAGAAAGGAGGGCAGAGGAGGGATCACCCTGGGCACCCTCAGAAGCAGTTTGAATGGGTGATGGCTTGAATCTTATGGCTATAAAAGCTCTTGAAAGTTGCCCTTGAACCTTCTCATAACTTAATGGAATTAGAAGAAGACTGTGTTAATGCAAGGGGCTGACATTTAGCTTGGAGCAGTAACAAGCTTGGACAGCTGCTCCTCCTGCACAATTAAGGAGGCACCAGGGCTGATGGGCAGGTCCCTCCCATCACAAAGGGGACAACCTGGAAAGCATCCCCAGCATGTGACTGTGCCATCACCTGGCTGTCACCGTGATGTCCCTTCATCCCTAACAGAGTGAGATTCCCATCTGCTCCCTGGGCGCCGCACCAGCCCTCGCCTTGTGTGCAATGCTCATTACCAGCATGGACCGATAAGCATAATTAGAGCTGGGAAAGCAACAAGGTATTACAAGTGACTCCTTATCAAGTAAGTACAATTCTTAAACCTTTCATGTGGGCAATTGCACAGAATTGGCAATTAACTCGGTCTAAATGTGTCAGAACCTGACCAGCCTGCACTGCACCTCAATGTGCAGGATGCTCTGGGAACCATCAGGAGCAAACCCTCCCGAGATGAGGCCTGGGACATTCTCATTGGAAATGCATGTCCTGGCCTCCTCTCACACACAGCACAAGCAGGAAAGACAAGTGATGGGCATGACATTTGTCTCTCTGCTTTGTGTCTTGTCCATAGCCCAGAGACATCTCGCCAGGGGATAAACTCATTTGCAAGCAGATGACAGTGATGGGGAGACAGACAGGGATGCAGGAGCCCGCTCTGCAGAAGCATTGCAACTGAAAAGCAATTAAAGCAGTGGGAAACCTGCTGCTAATTCCAGTGACAAAATCAAGTGATGAACAGTTTTGATCCTCTTCATTTAAGAGCACCACAGACAAATGTGTTTTCCTGCTTTAAAGTATATTGACTTTAGCGAATACACTATGAGTAACCTATAAAGGGGCTGAATTCAGTTAAACAGAAGTAAAGAGGGCTCAGGCAGAAGCAAGGAGATGTCACTATGGGAAGGCTGACTGATATTTTCCACTCCATGTGTGCCCAGATGCTGCCCGTTCTCAGCTTCACCCGCTACTGCTGAGCCTCCGTATGCCAAGGAAGATGCTAAGCAAGCAGGATCACTCATTTTAGTCCCTGACAGACCCACAGAGTCCTGAGTCCCATGAGGAGCTTCCCCACTACACCTCCTACATAGCGCTGAGCAAGGGTTTGATGCAGGAAGTGAAATGGATGTGCTTTAAAGCACTTCCTGAGCCTTTATTCCTCAACTATTTAGGTGTGCCTCCCCCTTTCGCACTTTTCCCATGGAAATGCACGTTATTCCAGCCTCATTTCCCTCACTTCCCATAGTGATAAACAGCCAGAGTCAGCACAGAACACACTGTTGGTTGGATCAATCACTAGTGGGTGCAGACACTCTCTCAGAACCATTTGGTGCAGTTGCCCCAAGGTTACCAAGCCCATGATGCTATCGGCAACGCGGACACATAACCCATCCTTACACGGGAGAAGCACAACATGTGGTGTAAATCCAGGAGGTGTATGATAATGAATGAGCTCAGCCTTCAGTTGCAGCCTCTGCGCAAGGCAGGGTATTGATTTCAACATGATGAGAAAATGAAGAAGGATGATACGTTTCATACTATTGATTCTACTATTAGTGATAAGGGCAGCTCCTCCATCCAGCTGCCACCCCCATTGCAGGAAGGCACAAACAGTGACTAACCAGCCTGTCTCAAAGCAGACCATTCCATTGCCTTTTGCTCACACAGCATTACTCCACTGCCAGGCAGAAGCAAAGTCTCCCCAGGCCAAGGGACCATGTTAATGGAAGGCTCTTGGTCCTTGCAGCTGGGGTTTACCAGCAACAGAGCAGTGAATACCCTTCAAATCTATAACTATAATGATACGGCAACTGATATGGGAGCTGCCAGGGCTGACCAAGGAGGGGAATCTCTCAGTTTTAACTGAAATCCTTTTACCATCCCCAAAACAATGCAAGTCACTCTAAAGAGGAACTTCTAAACATACATGAGCAGAGCATAAACCCTTTGCAGGGTGGTGACAGCACATTTACCTTTATAACCCTCAGTGCAGGAGGAAGCGGCTCCATGCGCACACGCAGCTGAGCATCATCAAAACACCCTGTGAAACCAAGAGGAGGGAAGATGAGGAACTGGAACTTGCTGATGGAGTCCAGATCAGAAAGCATTTGTGAATGGTAAGGGGCTCGGGGTCTCTTCAACACATTACAAGTTACAGTTCACGCATCGTGGTTTAATCACATTTGCCCTCCAGCCTTTCAATTAAAAATAAAGCAGAAACCAGCACTTGCAGAATGGAAATAAGAAATTCTCCTAAAGAGGAAAATGCTGTGTTTGGAAAGGAAGACGAGCTATTGCCAAAAATACCCTAAAGAGGGAATGTGCTTCATCCCATGTCGATCCCAGAGGCCAAGCGTGAGCTATTCAGCCCTTTCAGAATGAGCTCATGCCATTGCTGGAGGTGAAACCTGCAGCTTATTGCAGAGCTCAGGCCTGGAATGGAGGGGTGATGGTGATAAGCCTGAGCTTGGGAAGTTCAGACTGACCACTTTAGGGCCCTTTCCCTGGAATTCTGCCCCGTGACTCCACTGATGGGGAACAGGGAGCTACTCTGACACAGTCCCTGCTGGGTTCATTGGTGGTCCAGAGAAAGGACTGTATCTCCAGAGTTAACACCTTCATGGCCAATAATGAATAAAGACCAGCTGTGAATAAATAACCTGATGTTTCCCAAGGGATCTTCAAGTCATTTTTACCTTAAATTTCTACCATAGAATAAACCTACCAAGAGCTTAGAGTGAAACACCAAAGACTCATCACTCTCTGCTGTCTTAGTTCCTCTCTAACACCTTGCTTGGCTAGATTGATCTCTGATCAGTGCTTTCCCCATGTATTACTGCCACTGCTGTGTGCACCTCCAATGGAAATGGCCCTTTCTCCATCCCCACTGCCTGCTCTTCCCTCAGCTCCCCAGCCAACAACATCCTCAGAGTCAGGCTCCATATAGACCATAACCCATCGCCTTCCATTAAACATATACCTCACCCTCTCTTGCACCCAGTGCCTCAATCACTGACTTGCAGTCTCCTTGCTGCAGCTCAGGAGTATTTTAAAGGCTCTGATTGTACTTTCAGATAAATTAGAAAGTGTTTTCTGCAGAGCTATGGATAGAAGATACTTCCATAGGAAACCAGGAGGAAGACACCCGTTCTTGCTATAGGAATAATAGATACCATCCCAAACCTAGACAGAAAAAGGCTGAGCAGGCATTCAACCACAAATCCCAGCACTGATGTGGGGGGGAGCTGGAGGCATCACCCCACCAGGACACAGCCACATCCCTCCCATCCTGGCTTTACTCGCCAGCAGAAAGCAGGATGAGGGCATGGGTAGCTCTGGAGAGCAGGCAGCTGCTCTCATCAAGGAAAGTGCGCTTAATTAACGCAGGAGGTTTAATTAGCTGATGCTTCTAAGGAGCTCTGAGAGCCTGAGGTGAAAGACAGCAGATAACCGCAAAGTGTTATTATTGCATTTCACCAGAAGTGGTTTATTGCTGTTAACTTCCCCGCTTCCCCTTCTCTCACTGCTTCGCTTTATTACACCTCCCGAACACAATACCCTCCTCTTCCTCAAGCTCAGCCCTCGTCCTTTGCTCCTTCTCCCAGTGCAAGTGGCATTTGGAAGCAGTTTTGGGGCTGGGGCTGATGCTTGGAGCCAGAGCAGCAGGTCCAAGGGCTTCGCATCCAGTGATGGAGCATCCCAGTGGGCTCCCTGCATGCATGGGAACATGGGGCACAGCAGGCACCCCCAGAAGCACCCCCAGGATGCGGTCACAGATCCCGTGCTTGGTGCAGGCTTTTTGCTGCCATTAATATAAGAGTTTCTGAAGACAAACTCACTTTGTTCCTGCTGTGACACTGAGTATTCATCAGACACACAGGTTCCCCTTGCTCAGCTCCTGCTTGGGGGGGGGGAAGCTGCTCTCCAGCACCCAGATGGGTTTCGTTTCAGACCACTTGTCTGTAAAGGAGGCACCGGCCTTGATAAGAGCAAACCAAAAGGCAGCAGCTTTCTGCACAGCGGGATAAGCACATTTGGAAGTGAAGGGGGGAGTGGGAGCATTCGTTTTAATGGATTGCAGGGGCACAGACCGAGCCAGGCTGCAGAAACTGCTGCATGGGCAAGTTTGAGACAGTCGATGTGCACACTTGGATGCCCAGAAACCAATCTGCTTTAATGTGGGTCTTGCACCCACAGCTCAGCTCAAAGGGAAACAAACCCAGCAGCTTTCGGTTCTAATCTGATAGATATTGTGGGTTCATAAAGCACTGCAGCCACAGGAAATACTGCTGGGAGCTCCTTGGTGTAAGCAACCCAAACATCAGTGATAACAACTGTGCCAAAAGCAAGGGCGCTGCTACTGGGGAGCAACAAGTGGTGTGTGGGCAAACAGAGCCAGCTCAGGAGGAAAGCAAACGGGATCATTTACTAACATGAAAGACATCTCAAAGCACTTCTGATTGCAGGGGAGAGGCCAGGAGGAGACATCAAAAAGCAGCTGGAGGGAGAGGCCCTGGAACCTGCACCTTTGCCGTTTGTTTTCCTGCTAAATGCATGTTCAGACACGTTACAGAGGGGCGCAGCATTCCCAGCTCCTCGTGTCACCTCCTGGCCACCCCAGGAGCACAGGGATAGAGTCACACACCTTTGATCTGTATTTTTGGCCATTCTGTAGTTATTCCTTAATGAACTCTTCATCAGGGACTGCAGCGATGGGACAAGGGGTGATGGGTTCAAGCTGGAACAGGGGAAGTTCAGGTTGGAGATAAGGAAGTTCTTTACTATGAGGGTGCTGAGCTACAACCACTGCAGCAATCCCTGCGCTCCTCTCCTAGAGGAAGCAGAAACCAACTCCATAAAGCTGCCACTTACAATGTTTCTGGCAGAGATTTTGGCTGATTGGGAGCATAAACACCACTGCAACCATTAGAGTGATGTTCAACATGCAACATAGCTCCCATGGGATTAAAGCAACTGCTGTGGAGATGGCTTGCATCTTGGTGTGGTTTATTCTTTGCCATGACACTGGCCCACTCTTGGGCGCTTGACAGTGGTCATGTAAATGGATGCACTCTCGCAAGATGCTAGCATGCAGCCCAAGGAAAGCCCCTCCTAGGGAATGGAGAGCACCTCTGTTGTGCCTTTACATCTAACACACAAGCCAAAGGCTGCTCAGACACCTATCAAGCATCCTTAGCATCCCCATGGACAGGAAACCGAAGCACAGGTTGCAGGTTCAGGCATCCTTGGTTTCTTCTTTGCATCCTGCAGTGTCCCATCCACACTACACCACGTCACCACCACTCACATGTCCTGCCTGCAAGCAGGACCAGCTTTCCTCACGTGTGCTTTTTAGCTCAGCACCAGCACACTGATGTTGCCCGACAAGAGCGACAACACTTGCATCCGCTCTCACTCACCTGGTGCAGAACTGCCTTGTGCCCTGACCAGCACCTTGTTCAGAAGGGTATGGGATGCTCTGACCCTCTGCTAACGGTCCTAATAAGCACAGAGCCAATGGTTGCAACTTATGTGCATAAGCCCACGAGTAAACCGAATAGGGAACATTGCTGGGAAATCCTGAATCCAAGTTTTTGTGGACATTGAAATAGAAGAAAAACAGCAATAAGAAATAGGAATTTCAATTACTCACCAGGCCTCATCGGCTTGAGTGCAGTCATAGCCTTTGTGCCTGTATCTGCCCACAACCTGAGGCTTCTCTTCCCTCAGGTCCTGGTGCATCTTGCTAATGATCTGGTCTCATCTCCAGCTCTGTCAGCATATTCCAGTCATGCACATGCTGCACCGCAGCACCACACAGCCCTAAATGCTCAGGTCCAGGTCAGGCAGCTCTTCCAGCCCACATTGCAGCACCTGGGATTTAATACACAGCCCTGGGAGTCACCACTGGGGTTATTTACAGCTCCACTTGTCCCAAGAGCAGAATTAATCTCGGGCCTCTCAAAGTTATGTGCTGCTGGCTTATTAATAAAGCCCTGAAAGGGCAATGCCAGCTCATCCAGCCCAGTGCCAAGGCTGCTGCTGGCAGCTCGACAGCCTGTGTTAACAGAAACAGTGCATCCACCCCAGAAGATGCTGTGAAGCAGCCCTGCACCACTGCTGATGCAGCCAACAGCAAGGATGGCAAACAGGTATGTAAGAAAATCAGGTGCCTGGCCAGGAGCTTTATGGGCAATGGTGGTAACAAGCCCGGTTCATCAGGGATCAGCTGAGCCCAAAGGTGTGGATAACCCCTCCTTAGGGACCTGCTAACCAGCAGAGTCTTGGCATCACTTGTGAGCAGCACACAGCCTGCAGAGTGAAAACTCAGCACAGCTGCCAAGAGCCCAGGAATTGTGTTGCGGATCAGACAATCTCCGCTACACAACCAGGAGCATTGATGTTGTGAGCTGACGGAGGGGAAAACACTCAAACCTCCAGAGTCTGCTATTTTGGGTTGAGGCATGGATAAACCCTAGCATGCACAAGGGAACATCGGTGCATTTTGCACTTGGGATTCATCCCATGGCAAATACTTTCTTCCCTGAAGTCACTCATGCTAATACATAGGAGGCATAAAAGCACTATTTCTGCTTCACTGATTTGCACTAGCAGAGGCATCCTGGGCATGCACTGCAAATTGAAGCAGGAAGAGTAAATCCGCAAGGACAGCAATGAGTTAAAGGGTTCTGCAGCAGATCAGGCATAAAGCATCCCCCAGCATGGTGCTGTTCTGTGCTGCAGTTCCAGGCTCTGTGACCTCCAGCATCCTTCTGTTGTGTATGTGAAAACACTGGCAATAATCTGCTGAATTTCCACAGTGTCTTTCATTACAAAGCCACCTGCCCTGTCTGTGGGCTTTGGAGCAGGTCCTGACATGGGGCCACTGCTGCTCTATGAGGAAAGGAGAAAGGCAGCGAGTGAAAAGAACATGCAACGTCCAATTGAAGCTGCAGGAGGAAATACCTGGCCAAGAAATATGAGGTAGAGCTTGAAGGGAGAAGAGCCAGGAGAGATTTAATGGCCCAGACTGCCTGTCTGAGACAGCATCAGAAATAACAGCACATCCAGCCCACAGGAACGCTGTGCCAGGGAATGGGGCTCATCAGTGACACAGACGGAGGCGCCTCAGCCGCATTCTGTCACTGGAATAAATCTTTCCAAAGAGGCCAAATGACTCAATAAGTCTTGGGCCCTTCTCTGCTCCGAGTGTCAAAGCTATTCCTGAAAACAAGTGGTTTATGTGGGAGCTGAGATCCATCACACCTTGCCTTGCACCAGCACAAACACTGCGAGGGTGTGATAACACGGCTTGGGAGATCGTATCTGCGCTGCACAGCCCCAGCTGTGGGTATTGCAAGGGATCAAATACCACCACACATAAGAGCAGAGGGAGCTGGCGCATCACTGGGCAGGATGCATGCGGGTGCTGTGAACAGGCACTGCCTGTGCCTGGCTCCCCATGGATGCTGTACCAGGGATGGGGACCTGCCTCTGGGGACCAGCACAACCCAAAGGATGCTGCTGGTGCTGCATGGGCTGCCCGTGAGCTCGCACTGATGGGCAGCACCGCAGCCCTGTCTGCCTGTGGCTCATTGAGTGGGGAGAGTAAAGGTGCAGAGGAGTCACAGAGCATCCACAAGTTGTATATATCCTTTAACCATGCATTTAATTAAACAGAAGCCTTGTGCTTTATATTAAAATCACACAGCAGCTGACTATTCAAAACACATCCGCTGGAGCCTGCCAACATGGGAATGGCTCCGGAGCTGCTCTGTGGAAAAGCTTCCAAGAGAAAAAGCTAATAAATTTCTCTGAGGCCTCTTCAAATGACCCTCCTGGGTCCAACAGCAGCCTGGTGTTGCTATGCAAAGAGAAATGGGTCATCGGGTTTGAGTTTCAAGTATTCCTCTATTGCTCACCATGAGCACCCTGCAGCTGCTGGCAGATGGAGGCAGGCAAGGTGGGCAGCCAGCTGCTGTCTTGCTGTGTTTGCCACAGTGCCCTTAGCACCGGGAGGGCGATGGATGAGCTCCCGAGCTCCGCTTGGTATTCCCAGCACTGCTTCCCTGTCTCTCCTCCCAGTGGGAAGCCTCCGTGGGCTCTGTCCTTGCCAGACAGTGACTCACTGAGCTCACAGATTGGGGGAGCGCGGTGCTGGGGTCATGGTCCTGGCATGGATGATGCCCCAGCAATGCCTCTAGAATGCAGCCCATGTGGGAAGCACCAACCTTATAATGGATTTCATCTTCAAGCCCTCCAAATGATTACTGGTCCATTAAAGCGGTGAAAGGGACCCAGTGACAAGGCCTGAATGTTAAATCCCCCGCAGGGTGAGCAGGTCCAAATGAGGATGCTCTTGGCAGTAACGGGTTGTTCTGCAGCCTGGGCAGGGTGTCCCTTATTACTGGGTGAACCAGGGCTGGAAGATTAATGTGCCTTTCCAAATTCCTTCTCTTTTGGCCTTTGCTAGCATTGTGTTGGTGAGAGGGAATAGCCTGGCTTTGGCTGCAGGGGTGAGGGGCATTCACAGCGTGGGTCTTTCCCCACTCTCCCATCCATATTCCCTGCAGAGCCAGGCCAGGGCAGGGGATACAAGTGGAGTTCCCACTCTAAGCACAGAGGAGACATCAGAGGTGCAGTGGGAATGGGAAAGGCTGGTGGCTACAAGAGGTGTGCGTGAACCAAACAGGCATCCCACCACTCCAGAGCATGCCAAGGTGAGCAGCGTTTGGCTGGGGGCAAAGAGATGCAGCTGAAATAAACCTTAAACCAAGAAGACTCCAAACTGCACGGCACAGATTTCAGGTTATTTATTTCCTTTTGAAATACACATCCGTGATGGTCCTCACGTCGGGAACGGTACAGACACAAACTCCCTGTTCTCAGAACAGAAATTAGCAGGTTGGGTGTTCTCGCATACAAAACGCACGATGCTGAATGGCAACAGAGGGAATTGTACAAACCCTCTAACCACAAACTGCACCATGTGCTGCTCACATCTGTCAGTGGCAGCTCCAATCTCTGTACAATGCAAAACAATAAATGTAGCTCAGATGCTGGGAAATCAGGTGATGGTTGTAACACTATTTAAAGCTCCCAAATTTGAAATAATACGAGGTTTATACTACTGCATTTTACCATTTGCTACCTTTTTCCTCAAACCTAATTTGTTGCCATGATTATGTTGAACTGAAGCTGAATCTTTTTCCAGTCTGCATCCAGCTTGAAGCTTGTTCTTGTTTCAGACCCAAAGAAGAATCTCTGTACCCTAAAGCTTGTCTGTAACTGTATCAGATACTCTAATAACAAATCAGTGCATTTCACTATGAACTTGAATTGGTCTATATCCTTAGATCATCACCACTACAACACTAAGTTACACAGAAGTGATTCTGAGGGTGAAAGTCAGCGGGAGCTCTAATGAGCATCACTATTGCTGTGGTTACAGCCAGAAAGCAATGGGTACATGGAACCTGTGTCCCACAACCCCATCGCAGTGCCCAGGCACTGGCTCCTCACTCACCTCCAATCCTGGTTCCTCTGATCCACCACAGCTCATCTCTGGCTCCGCTGAGTTATGTGAGAGCATGGGCAGGTCTGACCTGGCGCTAGTGGGAGGCAGCTGGGTTTCTAGATGCATGCAGTGATTCCCATTAGCAGGAGGAGCAGGCTTTCTGCACCGCAGCCTGTTCCCAGCTGAGCCAGCACCACGGGCATGAACAGTCACCAGCTGACGCCTTCCCTGTCCTCCTGTCACCCCCCCGAGCCCTAGGGCAGCACCAGCCGAGATGCAGGGACCCGGCTCCATCCTTGTGTGGTTGCACAGCCCCGGTTCTGGAGGCTTTACCCTGGAGTCCAGGGAAGAAACGCCAACCTCCGATGCTGCTGATCCTTCCCTTGTGCTGCGCTCCCTGCGGTACATTTGACCACGTCACTGCCCTCCTCCAAGAGCGGTACCAAAACTGATGTGTGATGGGCGAAATGACAGAGATCCTCTGGGCAGCAGCTTTGGATCAAGCAGTGATTTATTGGTGTAGTGTCCTCTGAAACAAACCAAAACCCCCCACACACAGAGGCCAGGGGGTCTTCCTCAACTCCTCTCTGCCAGGCTACAGCCTGGTTGAGACCTCTGCTCAAGCGGTGCCACTTAGGGCCAGCTGCTCTAAGGGCTTCCAAATAGGACAGAGACTCCACCAGCTCCCTGTGTTATTGCTGAGGGGGGGTTTTGTGGTGGGGCTGTTGCCCAGGACTAGGCTGGGATGCCTTTGTTCACCATCATCCTTCCAAAGAGAAGGGTTACGCAAGTGCAAAGGATGTCAATGTCCTGCTGGGCACTTGCAGCACATATGGATGTGCTGAGGAGGGGCTCTGGGCTGACCTGGGGCACAGTGGTGGCTTTGTGTCAGCTCAGTGGGGCCGGAGCACATCCCATGCCCCTGCAGAGCTCATGCCTAGAGAACACCAGTGGGTCCTGCCCAAGAAGTGCTGAAGCCAGGGGGTTGGGAGAAGGAAATAAACAGGCCAGAAGGAAACAAGACTTCGCTCACAAAAGCAAAAAGCCTCTGATTAAGCCTTCTTGTAGGCACTTACTGGTAAATGGCCATAAATGTAATGTTCAGGACGACATTCAAAATCAAGATGGGTTTTACCGAAGTGCTGTTTCCCGTGGGTAAAGCAGGGCTTGTCTGCTCTTCTCGTGCAAATATCTTAATAGCTTGTCTTAAGGAGCTTTCCATATCACATCAGTGCTTGCTGGGCTGTATCAGAGACTGCACTGATTTACACTGCCCTGCTTATCAACCGTGCTTCACTGCCTATGGAGAGAAACCACTAGAAAAGAGCATCTCTCCTTTTAGCTCTGTTCTGGATGGTTTTAGCTCAGTGATGATTCTGGTTTCCTCTACAAGTTGCTTTACTTTAGCTCTTGCCAGCCAGGAAAGCGCACTCGTCCTGCCTTTTACTGTGTCTTTTCCTATTTGACTCAGTGGAGTGACACACCACTGGTCACCATCCAATTCCATCAGTGTTGAAGCAGAACACGATGGTCACTCAGCCACCGTTTGGTCTCATTCTAGGTGATGGATCCTGAGTCAGTGCAGCGCCAGCACACACAGAGGGCTTAACACTGATGGGTGCAGGAGCTGCATCAAACCCACCTCGGATCCAGACGGAATTTTGTGGGACGTTGGCCATTCCCTTGGCTCAAGTCAAGGCAAAGCGAACATGAGGATTTGGGATTGGGGGGAATTGTTTGGTGTGGTTTAAATTAGCATTGCCTTTTTGCAGAGATTCATGTCAGTGCATCGCCGTGCTAATGAACTGAAAACCTGCATCAGGAAGTGACTCACATTGGGGGAAGCGATCGAGACAGTACTCCTGGTGATTTAGAGGTGCATGATCTAAGCTGGACTCAGGCCAGACCTCTCTGAAGGTGCGTGTGCTGCTTAAACCTGCGGGAAGGGCGGAAGGCAGAGGTTTGAGCAGTCGGTGCCTCGCACTGCTTTCAAGGGCAGGGTCAAGGAAGAATCCACATGGCACCTATTAAAACCAATGTCCCCTTCCAGCAGCCTCAACCAGAACATCCAGTGGCACAAACATCCCCATTTCCATGCTCTGCAAGGCCAGACATGAAGGCAGCATCCTCACAGAACCCACCGGGGGTACCCAATCAGCCCTGGCTGCACCATCACATCCCTGGCTCCAGCAAGGTTGCTCTTTCATTATTTAATACCCTGCCCCTGTTTGAGACCACATTGCCCAACAAAGATAATAATTTCCTCATTAGGAGAAGCTATAGAATCAATAGCACAGAGCTGTGAGTGAATTGAGGTCATTCGGCTGTTGAGATCAGCATTAGTCTCATTAAAAAGTACGTGGAGTGGGACTTTACAGAAGACGCTGCTCTGAACCTATTTCATATAATAGGTTCTGAGCCAGCTTTTCACTATTTCTTCCTTTCTGGAGAGAAAGGCTCTTTCTGATCTATTTCTGACTCTCAGCTGCCTTTGAAAAATCCCCTTCCAACCCCTTGGTGTTCATTTCTCTTCCCAGAGCAGCGTTCTTCCACCATAACCCACCCACACCGAGCCTGGAGACCGCACAGAATGGGTGGACGGATGGATAGCATAGGCTCTGCTGTGCTCTGGCATTGGGAGGTGATGCTGGAGCTGATGTGGGGCTGCTCTGCCTCCTCCATCCCTTTTCCAGAGCTTACAAGATGCAGGGTGGGAATTGGGATGGAGCCAGAGGTGGACCAAAGACCTGCGCACGCTGCAATGGAAGAGCCACCACTGGCTCCTGGCTCGGATGCAGCTGAGGGCTGCCACATCCTATCAAAGTAAACCAAGGATACCCTGGGTGGCTGTTGCTGTGGGCTGACAAGGTGCAAACCAGCTTTTGTTGTCTACTCCCCATCACATTATTGCTGTTGTTACAGGCTGGGGGCAAGCTGCCAAAGCGCCACAGGTTTGGATACAAGCAATTTCTTAACCCATGAACTTAGAGGAGGTTTTATGCTGTGCAAACTATAGCCCTTGTTTCCAGGAGCGAGAGAAACCACTAAATACGGGCCCAACTAAATGCCTGAAGGATTGGTTGAAGCTCAGTTCGGCTGCCTGGTGAAATAAAGGCTTTCCACAAGCATTCACTGGGTACTCACACAGAGCCAGTGTTGCCAAACACTACATTTGGACTCATTCAGTTGTTTACATTTACATGGTAACTACTATGATTATATCAATGGATTGAAAGTCTGGAGTGAAACATCCATCCCACACCTTTGCTTGGCCTCAATTTCTCCAGCCACTTCTCTATAGAGCAAATGCTTCCAGGCTCTATTGCTGTTCCCTTTGTCCCGCGCAGCCTGCAGTGGGTGGCTGCAGGAGCCGCACACTTCCCATCAGCAGCCACGCTTCCTTTCTTCTGGAGCTGCTGTGATTGAAACCCCCTAATTCTGCGCTGCCTCCCTGCTCTGATCGCTGAGAGCTTCCTCTTTCAAAGCATTGTCACTCAGTATTAACACAGCGCTTACAGGAGTGGTGCCTGTTCTGGCCTCCAGGCACATGCTGCTGCTGGCACTTAGCACAGCGAAGGGGATGCTCCAGGGGTTGACAGTGGTTTCCCCATCTTCTGCTCTAGGAGGCTGGGGCAAGGGGACCTTGTTTTCTACTGCAGGAGCTTGGAGCTCTCCCTTTGCTCCTCATCAGCATCAGTGAGCAGCTCTGCTGGCAGAGAATGGGGGGAATAATATCTCTTATCTTCTTGTTCTCTCTTACAAATGTCCTTTACTGTCTGTGCCCTTGGATCCCAGATTAGGCGCTGTGCTCAGGGCTTGTTCTGAGCAGAAGCTTTTACCATTTGACATGTCAAAAATGCTCAGCAAAAAGGTGATGTTCGGGCTGTCTCGGAGGTGTCACAACAGGCACAAAATCCTGTTAAACAGTCCTTGATGTAAATGCATCCATAGAGCTTTAAAGAGAAAAATAAAGGCAGAGATAAAGACAGAGGCGGAGAATGACAGATCCTAAAGCAGAGCCTGTGGTACCCACAGTGCTGACGATGCATTTTACTTCTAAGGCTTGGCATCCATGGTCACCGTGTCAAAAAGGGAGGTGAAAGTGGACAAGACCATCCTGGAGAGATGTTGAGCATCAGCTGCTCCTGTTGTGCCCCAGCCTGCAGCAAAACCTCAGTCTGCATCCCTGCTGTCGGAGGGTCTGAAGTGAGGTCCTGGCAAGAGCACAAGGCAGCCACACTCGGAGATGAGTTCAGTAGTACTGGCAGCATTATGAGGTGCACAAAGGTGCTGGGGAAATGAGGATATGATATAGAGAAGGAATTTTATAGAGTTTGCTTCTGATCTCCTGTATAACATAGAGATGCTCTGCATGGAAAATGCAGAGTATACATACACTCCTCAATTTAAGGTAACCTTAGCGGATGCAATGGTTGTGCTGCATCTGTTCTCAAAGAGCTTTAATCTATCTGCAGACACTGTTTAAGCCTGGGGAGCTGGACTAGCCTCAACATCAGAGGAGAGCATGCAATCTGGAGGCATTTCTGCAGGGATCACTGACTTACCACCTGGAGATTTGGCTTTGGAAGCCTAATGAACTTCAGAAAAGCAAGAGATTAGAAGGATTTAGGGACTGAAGCCCAATTGACAGGACCAGGACAATACTGGCACCAAATGCAAATACCACACAGCTCCTGCTGCTCCGGATGGGAACAGGATGGAGCAAGGGGAAGTGATGGGGCACCTCGATCTCGCCTCATGCCTCCTGCTTACTGGGGTTGGTGGGATGTGGCACTGACCCTCTGCTCTTGCCTATGTGCAGCTTAGCGGTGGCACTGGACAACCCATCCCCCTGAAAGCTACCAAAGTGGCATAAACACCTTGATTTATCTAGATCAGAGACAGATCCTCTGCCTTTGGTTGTTCTCTTCGACCAAGCAAAGCACCAGCTCCAGGCCCAGCTAGCCAGGGGAGAAGAAGGGCGCACAGGCTCGTGCAGGCTGAGATCACCCCAGCTCACTGCAGCAGCATCAGAGCTGGCTCCACACCTGCCTGGGGAAAGAAAGTGTGTTGGTGCTGCCATTAATTTGCTGCAATTAGCTTGCAGTGATGACTTGAGCACACAAGGTAGATGGGTTTTTCCTCTCTCCTGGTAAAATCACCTCTGCAGTACCCAGGGGCTGCAGGAAGGAAGGATTTGGGGGGAAGGAGGCTGCACACGCATGAATGATGCGCTCCAGTTCCGCAAATCCCTCTCTCTGTAAAGAGGCAATTTAGCTTCAGAAACGCTGGCGTCTTATGCTACTACCCAAAACACAGTAAGCGGAACAGCCCCACAGCTATGAAACCTAAGGAGATGCTTACTCGTCTGTGAACAACCCATTCTCCTCCACACATGAAAGGCATTGATGCAAGAGCACAGATTAACCATATTCAGCTTCTTCAGTATCTTTTACTGTCCCCGCAGAGTAAACAATTAGACTCTGCAGTGCCTCTGACCCTTCCCTGCACTCCACTGAAGGCACAAGCGCATCCCATAGCCCAGCCAAGCTCCAGGGATGCAGAAAAGCAAAGATCTCTCCTCCAACTCAGTTCCTTCTCTCTGCTTACATCCCCTAGCAAGGCAGAAGAACTGAGGTGCTGCTGGGCACAGACCTGGAGCACAGTGCAGGGGATAACGCTGTTTGCTGGCACCTCCCCTCTACCATGAGCTTCCAGCAGGAGGAAGCTGTCGGTGCAAGAGCACGACTGGAATGGCACATGCACGAATCCAAGAGCATTGCCTATGTGAGCATGAGTTCACAGCTCAAATGTGCACATTAGGGACCTGGCCCCACACCATCTGTAACCTCTGTAACCACACGTGATGCTATGCATCCTCATTTCACCAGATGTGAAGATGTGATAGGTTTGCTCTGCTGTCAGGCAGCTATTATACAGATGTAGCACATCCCTCTGATTAAAGACCAAATGAAGACAAAGCACTGAACATTGCCTATTAAGTCTATTTGCCAACAGATTTCATATGCTATGGCAAAAAAAAACCCAAACCCAAATCACAGGAGTCTCATTTGTTCTTCGAGTAGAAGGGCTCTATTTAGTCTTCACTGCTGGCAAGCAACGTGTCGTGGGCATCTGCGGAGCAGCATTTATTATTGATCTGCCTCCTTATTTAGGATAATTATTTCTGTTCTCTCCCTAAGATTTGGAAAAAGTCATTTAAAAGTAAATCTGCTCAGACTGAGCTTCTAATTGCTTCTGCTGGTGGAGTCCTACAGGTATCAGCATTGGCTTCAGGACAGCTTCGTAGCGTGCGCTGCCTTGTGACTTAATGACTTGCAATATTCCCTTTCCCCAAGATATGGCTCAGCACAGCTTTACAGCGAGGCTGCCCTGATTTCACCTGCACGTCTGCCTCTTTGAGCAAGCCCTTTGGGTGCTGCTTCCCTCAAAGGGAGACTGATCAAGGTCACTGGGCAGCACCAACAGCATCCGCTGCTACAGAGCTTGGAATCTTATGGACCACCATATTCCAAATATACAACAATAGTAATAGCTCCATGAACACATACCATGACACTTGGATTACAACAGCAGTTTTCCAAATGATGTGCCCATACATCTCTCATCTGAACCATACAGCGTTACTCAACCCCAAAATGCAGAGCAACGCACTCTGCTTTGGTTTATTAAGGTGCAGCAAAGCGGATGGAGGACACAGATTCCTCATGTACCCATTTGTTCACTTGGCAGACAACTCACAGACCTGCAGACCATGGTGCTGAGCTGTGGCTTACACGCTTCCCCGATGCAGAGCCAGTAGTAGCAGGTCACTGCTCTTCCTTCAGATGCTGGAGAAGTGGATTTGCACCTTGCCGGGCTTCCTGGGAAGTGAACTGATGGATCCGTACAAATCACTGCTCCCTTCCAAAGACACAGCCTCTAGCGGAGTGTGCACAGAGGAAATGTCAAAGCCTGTGATTTCAGAGATGCAGAAGCAGGGAAATGGCCAGAGTCCCAAAGAGTTGTGCTACTACACATACATAAACCCACCGGATAGCTCTTTAACGACATGGTGCTTAATGTCTAGCAGCATTCACAGGACAGGTCCTCTGCATGCAAAGTGCACTGACCGCGTTTGTGCACCAGGGCACGGGGAGGTTTGGTTTGCATCACTCGTCGTACCCGTAGGAAACTGGATCATGTTCACTGAAGCTCTTTGCATTGCAGCAGGTGAGGTTCCTTTGTGCTGACTGCAGTAGGAAAGCTAAAATCCTCGTGAGCTCCCTCTTCCCAGTGCGTTGAGTCACTTTTGCTTCTGCTCCCCCCAAAGCCAGCGAGGAATAAACACGTTCCCTACAGCCCCAAGCTGCTGCAGGCTGGGACATGGCAGGTCTCTGCGCACCACTGCTCCTCTTGGAGTTAGGGCTGGGTTTCAGTCAACTTTTGCTCCTTTAAATCCTTTGAGCTTTTCCTCTCTGTGAGCAAGGACCCCCGAGCATCGCTCCCTGCTATGGGCTCTGCCTGCAGAGCCATCAAACAGGGTCCTTCAGGGGCGCTGGTACCCTACTGGAGGGATTCCAGTGACACCCAGCACCCAGAGCATCCCCAGCACCTCCAGCTCCCTGCAGACCTGACCCTGCCAAACGCTTCTTCTCTTGCAGCACCAGCACGGATGCAGGGTACAGGGGTTCTGATGCAGGGAAACCTTTGGTCCAAGCCCTCTGGGGGATGCTGGAGCTCGGCGGGAGGCTCCACAGCATCCAGGGACGCAGGCAGCGGACCTTTGGGGTTGCATCGGCAACGGTGACGAAGCGAACAGCTTCCATCCAGCCTGTAGGAAATCTACTGGCAGGAAAAGGATTTCATGCTTTCATTTGAGTTTTCTTTGCTCCGTGAACCTTTTGTTTCGCTGAAGTCAAAGAGGGAAGGAAAAAGATTCATCCACTCTACAATCCCCGTGATTGCTTTTTTGCTGCTCTTTATGTGTTGACATAAACCATGCTGGAGAAGGTGAAGAAAGTATGTTTATTTCTGCTCGAAGACTGATTACATCACTATCATGGATAATGTAATAGAATAACTTTATACCCTTGGGAGAAATCTAAGAATAAATATGAAAAAGTAAAGTATTTTGTTTCCACTGTCTCTGAGGATGAGCAGTGATGAAGTGCGGTATTTACAGGGGAGTTACCATACTCTAGACTCTGTGCTGAATAAATATTATCTTGAAAGGCTAAAAAAGTCCATTGAAATAGTTTAACTCACCACGAAATTAAAAAAAAAACAACCAAAAAATAATAATATCCATGTATTTGTCCCAAGCGAAGGTTAGTGACATGTTAATAACCGAATCCACACGGGATCATTGTCCAAGAAAGGAGCCTTTCCCTGCTCACCAGTTCCCCTTGCAGAAGCAGCCTCGGTGGTTTGCCTTGTCTCGACTGATGAACGACTACTGGTTCTTCAGGCTGCAAGACACAAGTGAAGCACAAGTCACTCCGTGGTCCAGAGCTGGGCTCTGTGCACTTCCAGCCTTCCCAGGAGCATCCATCCTGCTGCTCTTCCCATCAGATGGTGCCACCTCCCACCCACTTCTTCCAGCAGCTGGAGTTCCAGAGGAACCAGCACTAAGGCAGGTCCTAAGGGAAACCTGCAACTTTATTTGTAATGAATCATGGAATCATAGAATATAGAATAATGGAATGGTTTGGGTTGGAAAGGACCTTGAGATCATCCAGTTCCAACCCCTGCTATGGGCAGGGATGCCTCACACTAGACCACGTCACCCAAGGCTCTGCCCAACCTGGCCTTGAACACTGCCAGGGATGGAGCATTCGCCACTTCTCTGGGCACCCTGTGCCAGGGCCTCAGCACCCTCACAGTAAAGAACTTCTTCCTTATCTCCATCCTGAACTTCCCCTGTTTCAGTCTGAACCCATCACCCCTTGTCCTATCGCTGCAGCCCCTGATGAAGAGATGGCTAATGCCAATTTTATGTGAGCGATAAGGAGACTTCAATCCTAAACAAAATATATAGAAACTCTTTTTATCTAAAACATGTTGGCAAGTTTAAGGCCGGTTTTGTGTTTTATGAAAGAAGACTGTTGTAAGAGGCTGAAGAAAGCATACTTTCTTCAGGTCCTCAAGTTGCTCTTCAGCAGCATTGGCGAGCTCAGGGTTACACTTTGGGCACCAGTCCAGTGTTTGTGCTTCACATTAGAATAATCCATACACCAACACCATGAAACAAAGATTCATGACCCATCCCGGGGCTTCCAAACCATGATCAAACAGAAGGTATCAGAGATACCTTTATTTTCGCTTACATTGAAAGGGAACGGAGACAATTTAATCCTATAATGAGAGAAAGTATTACACTGTCTCCTCATAGGCAATGTAGTTATTCAGCTGCTCTCTGGCACTGAAATAATGACAGATTAAAATGCTTTTCAGTTCCATATACCTTTTATAACTATTCATCTTCTGGAGTGATTGTCTCTCTTTACACTGTAGGCATCAGCCACTATACGTGACAGAAAGCGCATGGAGTTTGTTACTGCTACCAATAAAAGTTGCATTCATCAAGGGAAGAAAAAAGGCATTTGGCTCGGTTGTAAAACACAGGGCACAACTCAGATATTGACCACCATCTCCTGGAATGTACTGGAAATCTTGCACCAAGGAGTGCATCGGGTCAGGCTGAGGATGTGCAGAAGGGAGCTCAACCTCCCACCACCAGGGATGGGGCTGGAAAGGCCCAGGGGAGACGGGAAGAGCACAAAGCAATGAAATGAAATACAATCTGACATAAAGAAATAACACTATCTGACACTAATGTCAGGCCAGGAAGCACCAAAGCCTTCCTCTAGTCCAGGAAATCAGATCCAGAGCCCCCAGGAAACATCCGTCATCACATCCCACCACCAGGAGCTGTCACAGGCTGTAAATACTTGTTTACTCCATCTAAAATAGGTTGAAAACGCAATGGAATTGCAGTCGTGGTGGAGGGGGACACTTCTCCGGGTACCACAGTCACACTATAGTGATTAGCTCTGACTTCTGACTAGCCGAGAGCTTATGTTAATAAACGTGATTCCAATGAGACATCTGTGCTTTCAATCAGAAAACAAAAGAGAAAAGCCCTGCCCAGGCATCAAGCCTGCTGCCGTTCGCTCCTCAGCAAATCTGAGCTTTCATCAGGCCCTAGGTAAAGGGCTGTGCAGAGAGATGTTCAGAGCACACCCTCCAAACTAGAAAGGACCATTCTCAAGCCCCAGGAATTCACCTGGACTGAATGCTGCACTCATTTCATAGGTCGAATTGATTTTAGCCCAGTGATAGCTGCAGGATTGGGTCGCCTTCTCTGCAGAAACCCTAAAATTAATCAGAAAGCAAGAGTTTGAAAGGGAAGCCTAGACATGTATTAGCATCTATGAATGTGTAAATGAGTGGTTATGAAACCTCCGAATATATTTGTGAGCTCTAGATGTGGCAGAGAGGTCTGACTGATCAAAGAGACAAAATAAAGGCGAGAAGACAAAATTCCTCTGTATGGAGGTGGGAATCATCATCCCCATAGAGTCAGACTCTTAATTACTAGGGCTGGAGCTCAGCCTCCAATTGCTGACAGCCAAGAGGGTGGAGGACGGCTCCCAACTCTCACTACCCAACACATTATTATAGCCCAGAGATGGCACTTACATCAAACGTGGGTCTGGGCTCTGGTGTTCTGCCAACAGCATCTCTGTTCCTTTCATCCACAAGCCCCTGAGGAGCTACTTCAGACCTGGAACCAGAGCCTCTGGGGCATCTTCCCCAGACACAGCCCTTCTCTCCCGGGTGCAGTGATGAACAGAGCATCCTGTCCCAATCCCACGCCTGCATGTGCTGATTAGAGGAGGGAAGTGAGTTTGCAAAGCCCTAAGTTAGTGTTCACACACTTTGATCCCAGACTCTGAATATCCCTGGCTCCTCTCACAACAACGTGGGGCTTTAACTCTGTTGTGTGCTGCAAATCACTGTCAGCAGTGATTTTGGAACTTTGCCATTTACATAAACCAGAAAAGAGGGAAGTTTCTTTACTTCACAAGCAGTAAGGAGGAAGGTTGGCATGTGATGCTCTCCCAGTGCTTCAGAGGTAGCGTGCCCTCCTTCCTCACAAGCTGGTGTTCCAGATGCCACTGGAAAGGGAGCCAGTGGTGGTGCCTTGCGCCTCGCTCCTCAACCTGCTCCTCCCCTGCTCACTCGCATGGAAAGCAATCGAACAATGGCTCGATCATCTCCACACATTCATAAATCCCTAATCAAAGGGTTAGTGCTCCTGCAGATGTTCCAGAGTCCAGCCCCATTCCAAACCTGCCCCAGTGCCTGAGCTGAGGCTGTGCAGAACATTCCCATTGGAGCTGCCTGGCCCCTGACACAAACAGGCTGTGTGCCCACTTGTGATGCCTTAACAGCGAGACTCCCCTGTATCCAACTCTCACCCCAGTTCCTGGCTCTGTGTTAGGATAAAAGCCAAGGATGCATTCCCCTTTAATTTTCAAATATACAGCTTAAAGTACCTGCACATTGGAGAGAAAAATAGGAGCTATCAGGCATTACCTTGCTTTGCATATTCACTGGCCTGAGGGATGAGAAATGCCTCAGTATTAGCCACCTCCTCCTGCATCTTTCATTTAAATCCCAACCAAGACACTTTCAGATTTCCCCCCTTTTCCCAATCTTTCGGTCAAACAAATCCAGTTGGAAGCATCCAGGCAAGCCCTGAAATCCCTGCAAGCACTGAGCTCTACGCACCAGTCACAAGGGAAGAGCTCAGCTCCAGGGTACCCAGCCTTGAACTCTGCTCTGCTGCAGGAGCACCACTGGCGGCCAAGAAGCAGTGGAGGCCCAGATGACACGGGCTGCTAAGCAGCAGTTCAAGGGCTGCTGCGTGCTGGGTTATTTAAAGCTACTCCAATCATGGCTGGGTTGTGAGTTGCTCTCTGGAGAGTTCTCAAGGACTATAATAAATAGCCACAACTCGACTCATTCCTCATAAACATTCTTCTCTCCTAAAGCAGCTTCTCAGCAGACTCATCTGACTTCGGGTGCTTCCTGCCTGTGACCACCTTCCCTCCATCCTATTCGCAGAGCAAATCCCTGCTCTTTGCAAACTGCTCCCCCCCTTCTGCTCTTAATTTTTTAATTGGATGAAGTATGACACTGACAGAAAGTGTTGTGTTGCCTTGGCAACTGCAGTGCACTGGTTTCAGACAGAGTTACGAGGAATTGGACAGTCTTGACACTAACCAGGAGTAATGAGAAGAGTCCAAACCAGCGGGTGAAATGCTTACCAGGGTAGGTGGAAGGGCTGCAGGGGGGGATGCACTGAGATATAGATGATTCTTATAGCTAGGAACATGAGCTGTATCAACTGCTTTACCTACCCAAATTCTTCTGCTGCCTGCTATTATCACAAGTGCCCCATGCAGCCTACAGACACCATGTACAAGGTCATCATTGCAAACAGAAGAACTCTGGTTATGAGACCCCATGGCTGCATCTCTGGGTCCAGCCACATTCAGCATCACACACGGCTGTTACAGACCCGTTGGACCTGATTCAGGATAGAAGATGTGGGTAACTCATCCCCTCAGTCCCATAGAGAGGATAATGAAGCTGCAAAAGCAGCTTTAAACGAGGAGAGTAAAATCTGGTTACATCCTAATTACAGGGTGGGAAGAGCTTTTGTTGTGCACAAGCCCAAGCTGCCAGTCTATTGTCTGCCCTGCTCCTGCACTTCCTGTAGGCCTGGGGAGGGATCTGCCCTGTGCTCAGATACTTGGCCTCACAGAAAATTGTGTAACAATGAACAATGGACGGAGGAGATAGAATAATCAGAGCAATTTCCCATAGAAATCGGTCAGACGAACGCCTCTAATTGGCATTCCATTATTACATTTGTAACACGCTCTCTTTTGGATTTATTACTTTGTTTCCTCTTGCGCTCAATGCCCATGAAAATCTCTCAGGACCAGATTGGAGTCATTATGAATAAATGATAAGAAACTAAATTTAGACAGACTGATAAGAATATTAATTTGCACAAGAGGAAGGTCCTTTCCATGGAAGCAGAGTCCTGCAGGCCCCTGCTCTCACTGATGTTCCCCGCTGGCTTGATCCATACCAAGATGAAAGAGAAATGGGGCTGCAGAGCTGTCTAAGGGTAGAGATGACACTCTGCTAATTGCAGGAGCCTGAACAACAGCAGCAGAAGGTGCGGGGATAGAACAGGATGTGAAGCTCCCTCCTGATGCTGAAAAGCATCAGTGCATCTTCCCTGCACATCTCTATTTGCTGGCTGGGAGGCTGCTCTGATTCGAAAGGAACTCCTTTAGCCTGTGTAATAATACCAATAGCAATAATAATGCAAACGCAGAAGGATTGGCAGGGGAAGGATGAATTGCAGCCTGTGCCCAGGCAGCTCTCACTCCAGGTTTCTGATGGGAAGAGCCACCAGCTCTATTTCCCAGTGGTGGGAATCTGTTGCACTGGGTAGGGACCCCAACCCGACCTGCGCTGGCCCGCATGCTGTGCATGTAACCCAATGGAGCAGGGATACCCCATCATGGAGCTGCGCTATAAGAGGAAGGGAGACAGAGGTGGGAAACTTGCTGAAGGCCCTTGTTGCTGGTTCTGGTCATCCTGCCTCATCTTTTAGACTGCCCTTAAAGCCACCTGAAGTATTGCAGTAACAAAAGACACCTTTTATATTCCTTTTCTACTCTGAAACGGTCCCCAAAGCTCACATGTAAGTGAATTAAGAGAGATTAGTTCATTAATCTTCTCTCTGGTGCCATGTATCTTTATCACTTCATTTTAATAATTTGTACTAATTGACAGAGCAGACTCCCTCCAATCTCAGAGTTGGGTAACACATAATTGCTCCAAATCACAGCATAAACATTTCCACTTGGAAACACTTAATCCTGTTATACTCCCAATGCAGCGTGCAACACATGATTCTATATACTCATCCAGGCACAGACAGGCAGGAAAAGCAGGAAGATACCCACTTGGTTTGATGTTTGGAGCCCTTCAGGTGTGCATGGTACTGCTCTATGGAGTTCAGGGTGACGCTGCAGATGTTGCACGTGTAGCTGCGCTTCAGGCCTGCAGAGAAAACCCAGAGCCATTAACTGTGCTCCCTTTACAGTAACCCATCTGTTTGCTCTTCCAGGGTATCCAAGCATTAGTGAAGTCTAAAGGGGTATTTTAAAGAGGCACAGACCAGACAAGCAGGGTTCAAAGGCAAATCCCTCCCGGAGCCTGTGGTCCCCGCAGCGCCGCATCACTCTCCTGTGAATTCCCACAGAGCATCCCTGCACTCCCACTATGGAGCACACGAGGCTCCGTTCATTCCTATGTGGGGCTTTGTAGCAATTACAATTCAGAGCAATTCCTCATTGGTCTCTTTAGGAGACAGATCTTAGGAACTTTACTTCCCCCCGCAAACGGATGCACTCTGATTTATCCACCACAGCCACTGATCTCAGGCAGCCTTGCCTGAAGATCAAAGCTGGAAGCCTGGTGCAGGTACGAGGTGGCCTGAATGCTGGAAGCACACTCCTGATGGATTTACTCTTGGCTGCGATACCTGCCTCGGTCCCTGCCTGCACGCAAACAGCCTGCACTTGCCTAATTTTAGCCCTTTGCAGCTACAATAACACACAACTATTTATACAGCCGCTGCTCTTGCTGCTGGCCAACTGAGTACCACTGAACTAGAAATAACAGCTCAGTGGCTTCACAGTAGAGATGCTGGGTTTGTTTTGGGGGTGGTTGTGGGGTTTTGTTTGATTGGGGGTTCTTTTACCTCCCACCGAATCTCTTGGCTGCCTCTGCTACTTCCCATTTCATTGTTTGATTGCCACGGTTAGAAGTGATTTTCCTAAGTAAGTACACTGCGGTTTGTTGTATTGCGATGCAGATTGCAGGGGACATGATCTAAGCTGCTGAGCAGGTTACTGCAGGAGCAACCAGGGCAGCGACTGTGCTGGGCACCAGCACAAGTCATACCCATAGAAGGTTTATCCCCTGCTAGCAAAGAGGAGACAAATGGCATCAACAGCACTGAACCAACCCACAGAAACACCCCCGGAGCAGCAGCAGTGGGGACTATGGCCTGTACCCGGCTCACAGGAGCTGCAGGACCAACAGAGGAGCCACAACCCCACAGAGCAACACCCACAGCTCCCTGCATGGGGAAGGCGCTGGGTCTGAACAGCATTTCCCTCCTAATTCACTGCTCTGCCTCTGGGCACAGATTGCAGGGAAGGAAAAAAGCCAGGCAATGAAGGAGATTCACACGCATCTCAAAGAGAAGCTGCGAAGCAGTTTATAACCAAGTCACAGAAACAGCCTCTGAGTACATTCGCTGCCAAACATCCGAGCTGAAGAACTCAACCCAACAAACCCCGCCTGTGCTCTGCTTATTCGGCTGAGATCAAACTCCCATCTCTGAGACATCCAGCAGGCAGCATCCAGGATGAGAGGTGAAGGAGGAAAAGTCATTCCCTAGGAGAGTCTGCTGTCCCCCGGCTGCTGGAACGGATGGGATTAGCTTTGATTCCTGTCAGTTCAGGTTGGAAAAATGCACGTTTTGGTCCATTTCTGAGGCATTTCTTCTTAGCACCCTGGTGCACTCCTCCCTCCCCTCCTCTGGAAGGGATATTGGCTTGCCTAGCACATTATTTGCACAGTAATGTTCTACTTCACCTTTCTAGACAAGTTTTCACTCAAACATTCCTGCATTAGCATCGCTGACATTACAGGTACATCCGCATTACCATAACCATTGATGTTAGAGTAATCCCTATCCCGTCCCCTAGGAAATAAGGGAATTGTATATTTAGAGCCCCTGTGGTCAGGTTTTGGCTTTGCACTGATTCACATCCATGAGGATCTGAACAGATCGTTTCAAGCTTAATTGAAAGGCTCTGCTTAAAAATAACCAGAGTTGGGGGACTCATCACGGGCTGCCGCGCTCCTCAGGAGCGGTTTCAATGTGCCATGTAATAGTCTCTCTTGACTTTCTACGGGACTATTTCTCTGCAGAAACTGCTAGAACAATTCACTTAGAACAAGCGATGCACGGCAATCCTCAAATCTGAGCAGTTTATGCTTACCATAATTAACTGCAGAGGCTGCAGATACACTCAGCAGTGGATCTACAGACTCCCCCAAAATCACTGTTGTTCTGAGCTTCAGGCACTAGCTACACTGACAGCCCCGCTTCTCAAACACCTCATCCATCGCTCATGTAGGAAACTTGACCCAACATACAGTGAAACATCTTCTTTAACCAAATATTCCAGAAATATTGGGATGAGCACTCGAAAATAGCAAGCGAATGACAATGCAGAAGTATTGGAACAGTCACCCATGGTTTATGTGTTGTGATACGGTCGGGAACAAAGACCAAATTGCAGGTGTGCTTGTGGATGTTCTCCTGACTGAATTCATTCTTGGTGCTGCAGGACCGGTTGGAGTCAAACCCTCTGTCCATGATGCAGGGGAAAGGCTTTGCATGGCTGACACGGTGCAGCAGCACCCTGCTGCAGTGTGAGCCCTCAGCCCATGCCGTAATCACTGCAGGGCAGAGATGGGGAGAGGGGGAAGTAAGAAACTGGAAATACTTTAAATTAAGGTAATAAGGTTCTAATGCTCAGCAGCTAATTTAACAGCACACATTAACAGCAGCCTTATTGAATCTTAATTACCTGTGTAGGTGGAAACGCCATCAGTGATTACAGTTCCTAACTGGGGACACTGATTTTATCCCACCATCATGTCAAGGCTGCTCACGGTGATGAACAAGGGGGACTCCTGTCCTCCCCTCCCATGTCCAGCCTGGGAGGGACTCAGGGCTGCTCCACTGCAGCGGCTCTTCCTGGTGGCTGGAAAATGCTGCCACAGAATGGGCTGATTCCATGAACTCCCTCGTGCTCAGCAGAATCACACATCTGCCAACGCCAACAGCCCTATTTTAGGTGGATGGAAACAACACCCGCACTGGAGCAACGTTGGAAAGACACCAGGAACCACACCACTGTGCTTCCCAATGCCACACTGCCCCGGAGCAGCCACATTCCTGAGGCAGAACAAGGGCTGAACCCAACCAAAGACTGTTGGAGTCAAGCATTAGCACAGCAGGCAGCCTGCAATAGGCTGGTGGCTGCAGCCAGAGCAGTCTGTGCTGGGAAACGTCTGTGTTCTCCCTTCATGTTTCCTATTGCATCCCCACAACACATCAACATTCCTTGCCCTGCATCGTGGCGTGCATTCATGTAAAATTGAATGTGCTCCTATATCCATCAAATAAAATATTAACAAGTCAAATCATTAATGTCATTCTGCATAAAGTGCATTAAAAGGCATTCCAGGGGAGTACTTGTTAAACCGCTTTTTACTAACCAAGAGTGGCAGCAAAGAATGAAAAGTATTTATAAGGCATACAAAGGAATTATGAGCCGAGAAGGAAAATGAAGCTCAGCACTTTGCCTGACTTTGCCAGACACCATCTGCAACTATGCCATTTGCAATGGCTTCAGGTGACAAAGCCCTGTGCAGCCATCCCCATCCTGCTTACTGCAGCTTATAAGCAAAGACGGGATGGAGAAGGGTCTGTGTGTGTCTTCTGCTCATTTTGGTCATTAAAAGGGGTGGGAAAAGGCACACGGAATCCATGGAATGAAGCCTTCAGTCACTGCACCAGCCTTGAGGAGAAGCGAGTGTTTTGCTGTGGGTTCTGGCTCTGCACCAGCAATCTGTAGCGCCCAGCATCAATTCAGTTCCCTATGGATGAGCTCAGATGGGCTCTGCTGTGAGGCCCCTGCAGAGCCCACCTGCATCAGAGGAGGAACCAGAACCCTCAGTGCTGGGTGATGTCAGATGTGAAGCGAACCAGGACCTGACGGAGCAGGGATGCAATTCCCTCCATGCCAGGCACAGGCTGCGGGAAGGTGGGAGCTGCCAGACGGAGCCGCTTCTGCTCCATGTTTCTGAACAGGCACAAGCTGTCAGGGGCAGAGCCCAGGATTCGGGTTTGTCACCATAGCACAGGCTTTTGTCCCTTTATGACCTGCTCCAGGAGGGGCTGGATCTTCCTGCTCTTTCAGGGCATCTCCATGCGCTCTCCTACCAAATAGGAACAGTGGCGTTCCTTGGAGCAGGGATCCTGGACCGGCTCTGCTGGAGGACTGGGAGGCCACATGAGGATGCTCAAAGAGATGGCGCTGGACCCTAGATGGTTTTCCACTGCAAACAACCTGCCAAGTGCCCTCTGCTCCCACATGTAGGACCATGCACCTACATGGACTGCAGCTTTAACTCAATACTCACTGCAGAAGCAGTGCTGTTAGTGCATTATCTCCCTTTGGGGTTGTTTTTTCTCCTCCTCTTTCTCATTTCCAAGAAGAGAATAAGACTTCAAAATCGCAGGACGAGCGCTTGGCAAGAAGAACCGACGCTTTTGTTTCCTATAAATATCAGTTATCCCAAAATACATCTCTATTCTTGTTTCTCCAAATACACATTCATATTTATCAATAAATATTTTATCGCAGCCATTATCAGAACATCAAAGGATGCTGAAATGTTGTACTGCAAATGACACGGCTCGTTCCAGGCTTACACAATGCACCCAATGTTTGTCTCCCACAGCAGTCCAAATAGAATGAATATTTAAGTTGCGATGGGGAGAGCGTGGAAAGGGAATGAGTTTGTGTTCTGCTGCACACCGAGGTAGCGAAACAAGCACAGGGAAGGGAGAGGGGCTGTAACCTGACATGGGAAGTGGTGCTCGGACAAGATGTCACTGCCAGCCTCGGTACCACTGAACTCAGTCACTGTCAGCATCTCTCTTGGAGTCAGACATGACTTCATCTGCCAAGGTAAGGCTGTTCTCTGGCACAGAGGCAGATCTCATCCTGTGCTGGCTATTGCACAGATCTGCCTTCTACGTCTGTAGAGATGCGCTCTATCCTCACAGTGAAGCTAAAAACCAAAAGGGGCTGATGAGTATGCAAAGCCCTTCAATTCCGACTCTCCTTAGGCACAAGCTAAATGAATAAACCACTTCACAACTGATTTATTTACTGTTAATGACAGCCTCAGCCACTCTTGAGCTTGGCACAGTTCAAAGTACTAAGCACTTCCATGTTATTGTCCTGGGTTTTATTTCCCTGCATATTCTCAACAGCGGGCAGTGACTCAGCCACATGAATCATTTATGGCATTGTGAGTCACACTAGGTAGCACATGAAGGATCTGGATAACCATTACAGGGTTTATTTCGGAACAAGAAATGCACAATATGCTGCGTAGTCATTAGTATTTACAGGGAAATTATTTCATTTAGCAAGGTAAAAAAAAAAAGGAAGGTAATTTTCAAGTGTTAATACAGCACTGGCAAACCAGACCTCCTCTCCTGCATGATGCTGAAAATCAAACCTGCACTTTCTCCTCTGCCTACTTCACATGCATTGTGTGCACACAGGATTATAATCAAGGCCATAGAGAAAACTTCCAACAGGAGGCTCGTACCTCTCCTCCTGCAATCACACCTCCATGTGAACAATGGGCTTAGATCAGCACTCAGCCTGAGCCCTGTCCCCAGCCCTGGAGGGACTGGGGATGCTACACAAAGGGGTGCCACAGAGGTGCAGGGCTCGAACCCGGGTGATGCTGAGGTGCAGTTCTACAGGGAGCCCAAGGGTGCCAGAGCCCCTCTTGATGGGGCTGGGATGGACAGAGGGGCAAATGGATGCATGGATGGATGGATGGATGGATGGATGGATGGATGGATGGATGCATGCATACATGCATACATGGATGGATGGGTGGATGGATGGATGCATGCATGGATGGATGGACAGATGGATGGATGCATGGATGGATGGATGGATGGAAGGATGGATGGCTGCTCTCCCTTCAGCAGGAGCACAGAAAGCTTGTGTTTAACATACCCATAGAAAACGCTCAGTTCCTCTTTGCTACTGCTGACCCAGGGCTGTTGCAGTGTTTTACAAGCACTAATTAAACCACAGAAGACAGCTAATGCCCTGCTCTCCATCAGAGAGATGAAGGGAGCGCTCTCTGCCTCCAGCAGCAATAGCCCCATCTCTATTTCCCTGCTGGGCTGAGCGCTCTAACGTGTTCTCCTCTAGCTCACAGGGATAGTCCACATTTGCTCAAGGACACAAGTGAGTGGTAATGGAAGGGACTATTTTAGGAATAGGCAAAGGAAATTTTGAAGGATGCTTCTAAACCAGCAGACTCTCATCTTAGAGAAGGGAGGAGCAGCAAGGACATCACGCTCTCCCCTGCATCACTTAACCGGTGGTGCGCAAGGGCAGCATCACTGCCGTCACCGCATCCCATGGGAAACTCGCACCGGTGCTCTCACCTCTCAGCTCGCCCAGGTCCAGGGTCTTCCCCAGCTGCTCCAGGAGGTCAGCCCTGGCCGCGTTCTTCTTGTGCTTTTTGCCATCATAGTGCTGCTGGGCCATCATGGGGTTGTTGAACCAGGCTGCACAGAGCTGGCAGTACCGGTCCGAGTCCCTCCGCTGCGGCGGTGATGGCACCACCGGGGCGCTGTCTGTGTGCGGCTGCTTCAGGGGGTTCAGCGTGGTTCCTAAGGAGGAAGATGTTCAGATGTGAGCTCTCCCAGGGCAGTGTCAGCACATCCCGAGGCTGAGCCCACATCAGGCACAATAAGCAGCAGGGTCCCACTGGATATTCAGTGTGATGCTGCTCACACATGTACCGTTTCCCACCAAACAAGCAGCATGGAAGGGTCCCACTGGATGTTCAGTGTGATGCTGCTCACACATGTACCGTTTCCCACCAAACAAGCAGCATGGAAGGGTCCCACTGGATGTTCAGTGTGATGCTGCTCACACATGTACCGTTTCCCATCAAACAAGCAGCATGGAAGGGTAGCGCGGGGCTGTTCCCCAACTCTCCGCATTACCCTAGCTGGGAAAGCAGAGTGCTCTCATCGCAGTTACACATCTTCTCACTGTTGTGACTAAACCTGCTAAACTTATCCTGCTTAAATTGCTACTTACTGCCAGCAGAGAATACACAAATCGTGCAAAGCCATCTACTCCTCAAGACAGAGACAGGTTTATCACTGTCTCAGGGTTCTTTTCCAGTTGTTCTCAGGAAGAACAGGGAATGCTGTAGGAATTGTAACCCTTCACCAATGGAAAAGAAATGATTCAATAGTCAGTCCCCTCATTCAAATATCTTCACGTTGTGGATTGACAGGCACAAGCAACCCCTGACCTTGCTTTAATCCCATTTCTCTTCAAGAGGCCATTTGGGAACACAAACACCATCCCCATATCGTTTCAGAGACAAACGGGTGATTTACACAATGGAGCTGCCCCTTGTTTGCCAGAGTTTTCCTGCTTTGTACAATGTAAGTCACAGGAAACCGGGTTCAAGTGAAAGAAAGTTCAGATATCAAGAGATGAGACAAAAATACACAACTCCATTATTACACCTGATTCAAAAATTCCCTTTTATGTGGTTTTCCTTTTCTTTTCCAGGCTGCAACCTAAATAATTAACAAACCCCTCACTCTGGCATACAAGAATAGGCTAATTTTTAGGTGGTGATGAGGACCACATCACTCTGCTTTGATCAGGAGGCCCCTTGTTGCTCCAGCTGAGCCCTAATGAGAGCTGGATTGGCAAGTGATGAACCCACCTCGGTGTCTGACACCAGCAATGGCAACAGAGAGCAAAGCAGGGATATATTTAGATGTATAATTAGGACTGAAGCCCACCGTGATTGACTTCACGGCTCAAGATAATTAATACTGTTATAAATCTTCTGCTGACCTGCTCGGGAAGGGCCATCGATTAACTTCCCTCAAGGAAATTGTATCTTCCATATGAAATTACTTCCAACCTTATCAGTTTCAGGGGGATGATAAGCTTCTATTGTTTTTGATGACAACTGCCAAGGACTGAGAGTATGAGGGCATCTGGACCATTATAAACAACCAGTGCTTACAGCAGCCCTGGAGCAATGTGATGGATTGGACTTGCTGCTCTGCAGGCCCCAGGCTATAAAGTTAAATCTATCGGATCCTTTGGTCAGCTTTCTCCTTGTTCATATCTTCAGCCGCTGCCAGAGGGGAACCAGGGAGGCTGAAGCTGATGAAGCTGGTGGTGTCCACAGGAGTTATATCTCCCGCTTGCTAAAGAAATCCGAATGGAGCATCCTTCGGGCATCTGCTGGACCAGCGGCCCCATGCTCAGAGCCCAGCCCCAGGCTGCAGCCCCACAGAAGGGACCTGTGTCACCCATCCCTCCCGCCTGGGTTTCCCTTGGCACTCACATCAGTGTTGTCCTGTAAAGCCGCATTCCCCAGGCTCCCTTTACAACTAGGACCAGTGCTAAGGCGCGCTGAAACAGGCCTGGCAACTGATGCAAACATCCCGTGCCCCTCACCTATTTATCTTTGGGAGGATTTGGAAGTTGACTGCTACACCAATGCGGGGTTCTCATTTTGATATGTGCTACAGAACTATAACAGGACAGAAAATATCATCATTCCCTGAGCAGTGACATGAAAATGAATAATAAACACTCGCAAACCACCTAACGTTAAAAATGTTTCTCCATCGAAAACACAAACATAAAAGCTGCTGGTTTGACTATTTAAAGCATCTCAAAATGCTAAATAGCTCATGACAGTCTGCCTTACGTTCCCTTTTGCTGTGGGAGGGAAGTGAGAAAGTCTTACTTTGCTGCAAGAAGCAAAATATAAAGTTAGAAACACTTTAGCACTCTGGCAATGAACTAATGTTTGACTTCTTTCTTGCATGCAAAGCTCTTTATTCATAGCTGCGTTTAAATGGCACCCAATGTTTTATCATTGCCACTCTCGGGGGCTGAGCATGAGAACGTGACTGAGCCACGACCACGGGGTGGGGGAGAAATCCCGTTTTCTTTGGAACACAAACCTGGGACTGAGGGGATCCCAGCTGCAGCTTGGATGGATCCTCACATCCAAGCCTGAAAGCCATTGACTCTGTCCCTATCAGCACATCTGAAACGCAAACCCCACACTAGAAACTAAGGGACAAGGAGGTAAGAAAGCCTAGGTGACTTTTCCTGCCACTGGAATCATGCCCTTATTCCTACCTCACTCCCAAAGCCAGGGCAGAGGGACCAGTTCCCACCTTCCCTATCTGATGCCTGCAGGTACCCGCACTTCCATCAGTGAAGGCAGCAGCTATCCCCCCCCTGCCCCTATTCTTTGGGTTATAGCTCACAGCAATGACTGGATGCAAGCTGACAGAAGATGTTGGAAATGACTAGAGAGAGCAGCAGCAGTGACATGAAGCCTCTGAGGGCTACAACCTTGCGCAGCAGAAGCATCGGAGAAGATCACAAATATTTCTCTGTGGCAATGAGACATCCCTTTCCTATTGTGAACAAACGTGATTGTTGAGGCACTTCTCCCTCTCCTGAAAGCATCAGCAGAGAAATGAGAGCTCTGCATCTCATTAAGATGGTAAAATTGAAAGCGAAGGTGCAACTCCATAAGGGGGCTGTGAATAGATGCAATTTTCTATGGGACTGGTGAGTCAGAAACCCCAGAATACAAAGCAAGGGCCTGTTTGGAGGCAGAACTCATCCACGTGAACCTCACAGGATGCGGCAGCTTAGAGGGATCGGAAAGAGCGTCTGGGTTATCTGGTAGGAATGGGGCTGCACAGGGTGGGATGTACACTGATACCTTGCTTTAGATACTCAGCAGAGCACAGGTTGCTCAGAATTTAGGCCTGATGTATCCTCCATGGTGATGAGAGGGAATCCTGCTCTTCCCTTTACACGCAGACCCACCAACTACACAAAGGGTCAGCACAGATCTTCACAGCAATTTAAGGTGGCAGAATACCTTTCTGTGCAAGGCTGAAAATCAGGTACTGCAATCTGGCGCTTATCACCCATTTACTTGCTATTGCCACTAAAATCCCTTTTCAGATTGACCGCGTTTAATCTCATCCATTACAAGAGCACTTGGGGAACTTGGAAAACATTTTAAGCTTCCTTTTTCTTTTTAATTAAAAGATGATGAGAGCTCTAATATTTGTACAGAGCCTTTCTCACTTGTTTTGATCACACATGAAAGTTGAAACAGATTTTACTCTTAAGAGTGTAGGGCAACGCTGCATGAAACATCCAACCCATTCAACCACCTGAAGGATTATGGTGTCATGGATCAGGAGCTTGATCTCTTTTGAAGATGCGAACCCATTACCCTGCCTCCTGCACCACCAGCACCCACTGGACACCAGGCTCAGCTTTCAGGCCCCTGGAACATCAGAAGGGGCTGGAATACATCAGTGACTGTCAACACCTCTGGATTGGTGCAAGTTAGCAGCTTGTTTCTATGGTACTGACATCCTTTCTGCCAGTCAAAGGAAGACCAAACCATGACCCATCTCCAAGTGCCATGTCCCTGCCCTGCAGCTGCAGCACCATCAAAGGGGCTCCAGAACAACTGCACCCAACTGCCTTTTAACTACAGCAGCCAGAGCAGCGAGCACTCCACCACCAGCACTTCAACCTCCATCATGCAGGTCTCAAAGCTGGCACCAAAACCTGAACAGGCCTTCTGGCAATCAGGGCTGGAAGGATGATATATGGGAGCCTCTGGAGCAGCATTCCATGGCAAAAAAATGGCTGGATAATGAATTCTCCCATTGAAAGCAGCCCAGAAACCATTCAAACCCTGTACAGCCTGGCCACACTGCTATCACAGACACACGTCCAGGACTCAAGGGCACCAGAGCCTCCAAAGCTTTGTCCAAGAGCCTGAAAGCTCCCCAGCGCCAGCCATGAAGGACTGGGACAAAATCCCTATGGAAAAATAGCAGGCGGCTCTGAGCAAAGCCCAGAAAAATGCAGTGTCCAAAGGGCACATCTGCGAGAAGCACTCAAGAGCCAGAAGGTGCTTATTAATGTATTCCTGCAGCTCAGCTTCATCTTCCAGACCAAGTGCCTGGGAGAGCTGATGAATCCTTGAGTTACTCTTTCCCAGTGATTGCCGCTGCTCAAGAGCCCATTACCGCGGGAGCACGTGGCGCAGCTCACTTGGAGCCTCTGTGAGGCTCATCCAAATGATTAAAACATTAAATCCACATGGAGAACCACTGCCCATGGGTTGTCCGATTGCCTCTGCGCTGCTCCATTCCCGCCGACCTCTGCGGTCCTGCCTGCAACCAGGAGGAAACAGCGAGTCTTTCCCTACTGGTAGCTGAATCCGACTCATTGACTTCCATGGGAATAGGTCCATGGGCTATTCCCTGACATCCAGCACGCTCAGAAACTCACCCGGATTGAAGCACAAAGCCCAGGGTTTGTGATGGACGAGAAAACCTCTTCCACTGGAGGGCTGTGTACAAGGGATGGATAGATGGATAGAGCACTATCGTGGTTTAATCACATCTAGGGTATGTGCACATCATGTTAGGAAGGATGTAGAGTGCAAAGCTAAATCTGTACCCTGTTCTAAAGGGTATAGGACAGGGTATAGATTCTAAACAAAGTGCCACTGGTAGCAACACCGGAGCACGTCTGTCTGCAGGACCACAGCCCAGTTATCCTGCTTGGGCAGCATGAAGAACACTTTGTTCAAGCACCCTCTGAGCCCACAACCACCAGGGAAGTTTTGTTTCACAGTATATGAGTGGTTTGCAGGGACTTTCTGGTTAAGCAAATAAGATGGTTTTATTATCCGATTCCAACATTTGGCTTTTTAAATGTGAAAGCTGATAGGTTTGCATTACTGGAATCACCATGAAGGAAAGCACGAATCCCCATCTGGGCAAGAATCAAAAGGCAATCAATCCAACAGGTTTTAAAGACTAGAGTTCCCTTGAAGGTGAAAGCAAACGGCACTCTGCTCTGTACGGGAACACGAAAGGCTTATTAAATACCTTAGCTGAGCTGTAGAATAACTTCTGATAATTAAAGTGAGGCTCAGTTATTTGTGCCCAGAGGAGACATCGTCTGCCACAGAGCAAAATGTTTCAGAAGCATGGAGCCAGAGATAGCGCTCTCGCACAACGGCCAGCCCTGGCTGATGAACCACTGTCTATGTGAACAAAGCAGACAAGTAATGAGCATCAGTGATTGTTAGAGGTTGTTATGACAGCGACACAAACGAGGAGCTGCCACTGCCCCTGGTCATCACCCGCTACCCATGTGCTGCCGAGCTGATGCTGCACAGCGAGCCCCCCCTGGATCCCCTGCACTTACCTGTGCCCTTTAGTGCTGGTTGCTCACCCAGCAGCAGTTTTAACCTTTTGGCATGGATTTTCCCTTGGTAATGTGATTCAGCCACCACTGCCGAGGTAAAGGACATGTTGCATAGCGTGCAGCATTTGTTCTTATCCACCGAGTCACCGTCACTGCCCTGCGTGGAGATGAACACACAGACAAAAAAGAGGTGCATAAGCCCAGTGAGCATAGGCATGGAGAAAGAAGAGAGCGGAATGCAGGTTGTTACGCCAAGGCCATGGTTTACAAGGGGTTTCCCTTCCTTATCTCCCCTGGACTCGCTCCTGCCTCGTCCCAGTGCTGCCTTTGACTCAGTGCCTCTGCTCTCACCCAGTGCAGGAGCTCATCCCACATCCATGAACCTCGTCCATCACATCCTGCCTGTCTCCAGCCCTTATCAAGTGTCTGTTCCAGGCGGCGCCCAGCCTGGGCTGCCCCTCTGCTGGCCCCTGCAGAGGAACCAGGTTCATACCTCACAGCAATCATTTACTACCAGCTGCTGACAAAACAAACCTGAAGGCAAGAGCAGCATCGTGGTGCATACCAAAGGCAGGAAAACACACTTGCTGCAGGGGTTGCACATAATGAAAAAGGACCAAAGCACCTAAAGCCCACGTTTACATTCTGCTCCTTTCCTAGAGATGCGTTTTGAGCTCTTGAATGCTCAAAAAAGGCAACCATTAAAGTCCAAGACACTTTGCACACAGCAGTAAAAAACACATCCCAGAAACTGATGCTGCACAAAGCAAATGCCGAGCTGCAGCCTGTTTGAGGATCTGCACAATGAGACACCTTGGTGCCAAGGGGACCCCCCTTGCGAGATCCTTGGTGTCAGCTATGAGGTGACTGGAACTTCTAAGAAGTCACAAACATCACCATTCAGTATTTCAGTACCAGCAAGAGGCTCTCGCTGCTGCAGTGATACAAGTCAGGACCATCCTTCACAGCTACAAATCACTGCATCTGTATTGGTACAGTTAAACCCTGATTTGATGAGGATATCATCTCCAACCTTCATTATGGTTATTCTTGTAAGGAAAACAGCCACCATTGCTCTGCCCAGCAGCAGGGCTGAGCTGAGACCCTTCACTCTAAGCAGATCCCATGAGGAGTGGCTGTAGCTCCAGGATGCCTGTTCCCACTGCAGCAGGAACCGGGTCGCTGCCTGTCCCAGCAGCATCCTGCACCCACTTCCAGCACTGTCCTGTGTGTCACCCAGGGCACGGAGCATCTCAATAACCGCCCAACACCTCCCAGCACCTGGAGCCACCACCACTTCCCAGGCATAAACGCATCCACTGGGATTTCTCCCTGCTCCAATGGGGGTTTTGGCTGAATGCAGGCAGCAGGGAGGAGCTGAGCAGCCAAGGAGAGCCCATCGACAGCCTCCGGGCTGAGCATCTGTCAGCGAAACATCCCTGCTGCTGCCAGCAAGAGCTTACAAACAAACAGCTTCCACGTACACAAGGGTGCAAGCAAAGAGAGAGCAGGGGGAAAGCATGCTCACACCATTAGTCACAATTAATTATTCAAGGCATTCCCTAAAGGAAATGGGAATCACATTTAGGGCCAGAGAGATATGGGTTTGCTTTGCCAAAGATCTCAGTACGTTGTGCTGGCCGCTGGGCACAATGAGCAGGACCTTTCCAAAGGTGGGAGATCACCTGCTCCTTGCAGGTAGTTCTCATTCCCTGGGCAGGATCCAGCCCCTCTGCAGAGCAAAACTCCCTCAGTGACATCTGGAGATAGTCATAGGCTGTTTGCAAGCAAGCGTTCCAAATGGCTGTGTACAGTCACAACAGAAAACTATCTGCTTGAGGAGCTGCAATCTTGCTTTCACAAACGTCGTGCTCTTACTCAGACATGGAACGAAGAGCCCAGCTCCTCAACTCCCACTATTTGAGGTCATTTTCTCTCCCAAAATAAGCCCAGCTAGAAAAAGGCCCAATTTCCATCGCTTTTCTGTTGTTAACTGCAAATCCACTTCAACCTTAGGGAGAAATCTCAAGGGGTCATTAGTACTGTTCCGAGTGTAATTTGCACTTCTTTTAAACAGCTTTCTCTCAAGATATTTTATGTCTTCAAAGGGAAGCCGCTTGAAAGTTAAGAGCAGAGTAAAGAATTCCCAGACTCCATTGATCAACCGCGGTGGTAACATATGAAAGAGCCTCCACCAGTTTGAAAAGCTGATACACTTCGGTGTGGATGCACCGGGGGCCCTTCCTCTGCCAGCGCTGCTCTTCAGTGACACTTCTTCCTTTTACAGCTTGCTGCCCCAGATAGACTGCAGTTAAGAAGTGGAATTAAAAGACTCTAAACCCGCTCGAATGCTCCAAAACCTCTTGTGCAGAGCCCAAGGTTCACATCGATCCACACTCTGCTTTGCAGCTCATCTGAGTCCCCCCAAATCTCTGGCTGAGTGTCTTGAAGCCAGGATGGGGATTTGGCCACTCTGGCAGGACAGGGGCATCCCCAATTCTCACTCTGAGGGCCCCAACCTCCGCATGCAACACAACAGACCAACAGCAGCCATTCTTCATGCACCAAATGCCACTCTTTGCCTGCAGGATGCAGATGTTTGGGCTCAAGCGTGATTCAGCATTGACCCAAGGTTCCTGTACCACCCAAGCTCCCTGCAGAGCCGTCCAGGCAGGATGCTGTATCCTGAAGGGTAATTATGCCTTCTCATTTGTCAGCGTCTGTTTTACCAGCCAGGGGAACCCAATCCGGGTGTCTTTTGTCACCTGTTGAATGACACCGTGTTGACAGGATTGTGCAGCCAGCTGGTAAAATCACGTCCATCAGCATGCCCGTGCTGGGGCACAAGGCTCAGCCGACCCGCAGCGAGCTCTCCAGGGATGCTCTGCGCCCATGTGGCTCTCATCCAGCTCCCCTCAACTCTTCCCTTGCTCCCACGCCAGCTCAGTCTAAAGCAGCCGCAGTAAATAGGCACCAACATCTCAATTTAGCTTCCATAAAGCCCACACAAGCAGCTCTCTAACCCCATGCTGCATAAAACCAGTCAGCGTGGAGGAATATTGGTACCATTTGTTTTGGCAATCTTCTGCAGAAGACACCTTCTCATTAACCTCTGCGGAGGTGCAGCACTGATGGGGCAAATGGCTTCAAACTGGAGCACAACGAGACGCACCAGAGACCAAGCACCCATTTCCCAAGGCTGACAGTGCTCATCTTCCCTCCCTCTCCCAACCATGCCTGATTTATAGGGCTTCTCTTTGTAATATCACAAACTTCAAAGCAAGTCTCATACATCCAACAGAATTGAGTTACTCAGGTGCCTGTTAACAAGCTGCTAAAAGGCATAATCCTCACACAGGACCAGGCAGTTGCAGTCCTTTGCTGGATGCTCCTTAAGCAATCCTTGGGAAAAGAAAGGGTTTTGATTCCACAAATCTGCTGTCTTCATTTCCTAGGTTTTACCAAGGAGAAAAGATTATCCAAACCCTTGAAACGTACCAATCTGGAACACAGCACTGCAAAGTATCTGCTAAATTTGAGTTAATTTCTGCTGTGAAGGTGGTGGTGCTGTTAAAGAGCTATTTTCTGTACCACTCTGTAGGAAATTTAGACCACTTCCATTTTGGAGCCTGTACCAGTTTATGGCTATCTAAATCTGAAGCACTCGCTGTGTCTCAGAGCCCCTGAGGACCTTACGTTCTCTGAAGAAAAGCCAGACCTAAGTTAAGCCAGCGTGTGTTTGACAGGGTAAACGTGTCCTATGGTCCCTGCAGCAGGGGCAGAGGCCTCTAATGGGGCACAAAACACATGGCCCTAAACCCAGACACCTCATCTCAGTTTCAGCTGAAGATTCACGCTGCAGCATGCAGCCAGTTCTGCACCAGAAGCTGTAAAACCTGCTTCTTTCCTAATTGGGAACTGAAGCTGAGCCTCCCAAAGCACCAGGTATACCTAAGAGGGGGCCAGCCCTTGGCTTAACCACCTCCAGCAGCACATGCATTACCCTCAGCAACACAACCCAATACCCTGCTCCCTTCCCTCAAACAATTCATCCTTGCTATTACAACCCCTTCCTTTCAGAGAAAGATGATGCTGCTTCAAGCAATTGAACACCTTTAGTACAAGTAGGGCTAGAAAGAACTTAAAGGCTTTTCTCCCATCCCCAAAACCATGTTGCACAGCACATCAGAAACACATTGTGTCTGCCCTGATGGTAACTAGGGGGTCTGGGTTTTAAAGGTAGTGAGAAAAGGCCGGTTAAAACCAATTCACTTGGGACTGGAGGACATGACTCCTCATTTCAGTTGGGTCCTGACACAGGCTGCACCTTGTGGGGTTGCTTGCAGCTGAAACGTTAAGAGGAAATTCAAAATCAAAGGTCACGCCAAAGACTTGAAGTTTCTCCCTTCCCCCACAAGAAAATAAACCCATAATGAACAGCCCAACAACCGAGTCGTTACCCAGTGCAAGGCTAATTGTAGAAGCCTCCTACTCCTTGCTGTGAAAGGATAACGGGTGTTGTGGGAATGCAGAGTGTTTTTATAGTCCTCAACTAACAGCAACAAACCTTCTCCTCAGTGAAAGGTCAGGCAGCAAATGCTGTTTCGGACCCTCTGGCACTGATTCTACAACTGCAGCAGCTTCTCACTGTTGCCTTTCACAGAGGAGATGGAAAGTCATCCAGCTTTGACGTGTTTGAGGGCACTTTGGTTCTCTGTCCACCACATCCTTGTGCTAAGGTGGACATGCAGCTCCGTGGTTTCTCGTTGGATGCAATGAATCTCATTAGAGCACCATGTTCCAAGTCTATACGTGAGCATCTACTGCACCTTTCACAGTCTGTAATTAATAACTCCATAAAAATACTGTGAGATTCTGTTGTTAAGGGGTAGATTGCAGCTGAAATTACCCTCTGTGCAACATAAAAGTTCCACTAGAATTTTAATTACTGTGTGAAAGAGCTTTCAGATTCCTTTGGCAAAACTTGCACGCTTCTCCCTTTAATTAGAAGGTATCTTCCTAAATATTGATAGCATTAAGCCACGGTCGCACTCCCGTACATCTGAAACGGTTTGGATGCTATCTGCTGGGAACCTCATCAACAGCGCGCTCACCAGCCCCAGACTATTGGAAAGAGCTGAATGAATAATTCACTGTGAATCAGTCCCTTGTAAATTTAGCCTCCTTTTATTGCCTGACAAATGGCCCTGAGCTGGTCCAATTTCCCTGTGTTCAGTTGTTTATTTGAACGCAACTGAGGAACCCAATTGCCAATTTCTGTCGCTGCAGACTGACCACAAACCTTGCGCGGGGCCTTTTGGGTCCGTTTCCATCAGCTCTCAGAGAAAATCAGTCAGAAGAGAGACAAACCAAAAATCATAGAATTGCAGAATGGGTTGGGTTGGAAAGGACCTTGAGATCATCCAGTTCCAGCCCCCTGCCATGGGCAGGGATGCCTCACACTAGACCATGTCACCCAAGGCTCTGTCCAACCTGGCCTTGAACACTGCCAAGGATGGAGCATTCACCACCTCTCTGGGCACCCTGTGCCAGCGCCTCACCACCCTCACAGCAAAGAACTTCTGCCTTAAATCCAACCTGAATTTCCCCTGTTTCAGTCTGAACCCATCACCCCTTGTCCTACCTCTACAGTCCCTAATGCAGAGTCCCTCTCCAGCATCCTTGTAGCCCCCTTCAGACACTGGAAGCTGCTCCATGCAGCTTCTCTTCTCCAGGCTGAACAGCCCCAGTATTCTCAGCCTGGCTCCATGCAGGAGGCGCTCCAGCCCCTGAGCATCCTCGTGGCCTCCTCTGGACTTGCTCCAGCAAATCCTGTTCTTTCTGACCCTCCACACTCAAGTGCGCATTGAGCCAATGCCTGTAATGCACCTGCTCAATACAAAGCCCCTGAGGCTTGCCTCAGCTTGAGGACAGTGAAAACAACCAAACAATATAAAACCCCAACAGCAAGACCAGGTTGGATGGGGCTTGGAGCTACCTGCTGTAGTGGAACGTGTCCCTGGATGGAATTGGTCCCTTCTAACCCAAACCAGGCTGTGATTCTATGAACAACTGGGTAACTAAAAACGCAATTACTGTTGCTGATGCACATAATATTTCTTCTGGGTTTATTAAAAATCCTTTCCAGTTACTTAGCATTTCAGCTAATCTAAATGTTACCTCTGGGTACTGTGGCTGTAACAGAAAAAATGAGGTAGCACAAAGTCAATGATTCACAAAGCAGCTGAGTAAACAGGGACTTCAATTATACCCACGTTTTCTGACCGGAGCTTTTTAGCTGGACAGCCTCCATCTATGGGATGTAGCATATAATAGAGGCGAACTTTGCTGGCGTGTTTCCGACTCTGGAGAATAAAAGAGAACAAAAGAAGAAAAGAGAAGAAAAAGGGAAAAATCAGGTTACAAAAAGCAAGAGGCTCTGTGGCGGTGCATACAGCACCCATCTGCAGCAAGATTTCACATCCCCTGACCTATGCATCCAACATGGGAGGAGAAAATGGGGAGAAAACCCAAGGCGAGGACCATTTGCATCTCACAGAGGCTCCACACTGAGCTGAACTGAGCTGCGGAGTGGTTCTGACGCCTGCCATTATCAGGAGGAATGGTCCATCCTCGCACTCCCTGCTGCATCCCGCTACCTGCAGCCCCTGGAAGATACAGCGGGAATAAAGGCAGCAGGAGAAGAGCAGCATTTGTTATCAGGCCATTTCCATAACGGGAGAGACTGAAAAGATCAGGGTTATTTAGGGTTATCTCTCGGGCAGAGACGGGATGGCATCATGAGGGACCAGATGCGCGTACACAAACCAAAGTCCACAGTTCCTATACTTCCAGAAGGATATAATATATGAGGGGTATAAAACTTCCCTCTGTAGGAAATGAGCCAGCTGACAGTGCCAAAGATCTGAAAGAAATTTCTCCCACAAGTAAATTACCAGATAATTGTGCATTATGGAATCCAATACTTTCCTACACAGAGAGGGATGAGGACCACATGGATCCCAAGCCAGAGCCCCTTCTTTTCTCTCAAGCATTCCTAAGGGAAGTTGAGCAGCAAAAACCCTTCCAGATGATGTATTTGTACCAAAGGAAAGTTGTCAGCGACCTTGTAGAGGGATCGGGAAGAGCTGAGGGATGCCCAGAGGACTCTTCCCATGAGGGACACACCAGGTTTCACACTGCCTCAGGCACAGATGGGGCTTACCCATGGATAATGGTGATGGAGATGTCCTGGTCACGCCAGCACTGACAGGCAAAGCAACCCTGGGACTTGCAGAGGCACAGACATGAACCTTCAAACCACTAAGCTACAGTCAGCTCTTATAGCAGATACGAGGAGGGGGGAAAGACTGCACCTACTTAATGCCCACATCCAGAGCCCAGACATGCACAACAGCTATTCTTATGCAAATGTTTGCTCTGAATCTCCATTTCTGATTGCCTCACAGCACAATGGCACTGTAATATTATAATTTCAGATCACAGATTTGCAATTATAAACTATTAAATTACCATTAGCATGTTCTGGAACATTTTTTTTTCCCTGTGGTGTGAACTGGGAGCTAAATTCGCAGAGAGCTATATTTGTCTGCATAGATGTGACTACGCAATAATTTCTTTTAATGGAGCAAAATCAGTCAAGATAAATACTGTCAAACACCTTTCCCTGACTTGTCTTCCTGTCTTTAGGAAACATGACCTGCTGCAATCAGAGCAGGAAACCCCCAAGCTTCAGCTATCAGCCATTAGCAGTGATGTGTAAGTAGGAAATGACAAAAGCAATGCAAGGGATAGATGTGCAGAGTCAGCCTGGGAGGTTGGTGGAGTTCCTGCTTCCTGCCCGAAGTGATGCTCGGGTGGTGCAGCTTCACACAGACAGCGCAGGAAGGTGGGTGATGGTTGGACCCTTCAGCAGGGATGGGAAAAGCTATGGATGGAGGAGACATTAAAAGACCAAATGGGAGAAGTTGTGGATGGAGGAGAGTCAAATGCACCTTAAAAGAGACGTGGCCAGAGCTTTTCAGCTTCATTCCTTCCCTGTGGTACCCATTGGAGCAGGCAGCCAGCCTCACCCATCAGCCGTGAGGCTCTTCCCTGGGGTGAGTTAATGCAGCACATCGCGATGCCCACTTGCACACAGCCTCTGGATTCAGAGGCTAAAAGCTCTGTGGGTTTTTCTGAGAAGATGGAAAAGCAAAACTCTGAGCAGCAATAATCTGTAGTGCTCTTTTCCATGGCACTCAGCTGGACCATAAATGATGTCCGAACATCAGCACTAAAAGGCGGCGAAGCTTCAGCCGTCTGTAAAACACCTCTCACCTTTATTTATGCACCTGATTGGATTTATGAACACTAAGGTAAAGAAGTAACTTCCATTCGCCATGATTTAAAACTGCACGGCTCCTTATGCAGCCGCCTTATCCTACGGTTATAAAAGCAGAGCTTAAAACCATCCCTGGCCTTTGCAAGTATGTAGTGAGCATCCCATTCCCTCTCGGGGAGCGGAGGTAGCACAGCCCATTTGTCACTCGTTTTATCTCTGGTATTTTCTACATTTACATGTGTATTTATCATCCTAACGCCATGGCAAGAGCACAGTGATTATTCCTGGCGTGCTGCTCGCAGCAGCCCTGCGGGTTCTCTCTTCCCCTCCACAGAGCAACTTGAACGCTGCAGCTCAGAGGCAGGAGAAGGGCAAGTGGCACAAGGAGGGGGTGGCACAGCCCCATCAGAGTAACCAACACCCAAGTTATCACAGATACACGGGGAAAACCAGCCAACAGAAGGATCATGTACAGGAAACTGGGATAAAGTGGGATCAGAGCACATCTGGTTCCCATTTGGATCCATCTTACAGCACGGGCAAGCCTTAGGAAAGGCAAAACCTTGACCCATCTGTAGATCCATGGCCTGGAACAAGAGCACTGCCCTTGGATGTACCTGCCTGCAAGTCAACAGCCACCACAATTTGCACTAAGAGAATATTCCTATGCCTGTGAATATTTCTCTTGTAGCTTTATAGAGTGCTACAGCACAGGGGTTTTCACTCAAATAGCCCGGAAACAGCCCCTTCAGAAGGCAAGAAGTTTACCTTAACACTTGATGCTTTATAAACAGCCCTCTCTATGGAGAGAAGCTTAGAAAGAGCCTGTTTTCACATAGCAACTGCAGACTTCTGCATCGGAAGCTCACGCGCTCCTGTAAGAAGCCTCATCAATAAAAGCAAATAAATGGATCATTCCTATCTCTATCAAATCTATTGTAATGCAGAGGATGGCGGCGGAGGCAGCGGAGTCCCGGCAATTCGACGTTAAAGCATAAAGAGGGCAAAGCAGAGCCATGAAACGCAATTTGAGTTTGCATAAATCAAGTTTTGCAGCGCTCTCTGCGCGGCGAGAGGAGACAATCCCGTCTCTGTGGGAGCGCCAGCAGCTGCCAGGACCATTGGGAGCCATGGACAAGGCTGGTCTCAGATGCAGCAGCCCCGCTCACCCTGACCACGGAGGGTTTGCTCCCTGACAGCTTCTCTATGCATTTACCCCAGGAGGGTTGGGATCGTCTCCCTCCACAAGGCCAGAAGTCCCTAATAGGTTTGCTGGGCTGCACAGACAGGGATGCTCCATCCCTGCCTCCCATTCAGGCTGCTGCGCCCTGGGATGTGCTGCCGCTTCGCAGCGCTGATTTAAGCTGATCTGACAGCCTGAAGCACTTGACCATCTTGTGAGGGACTTCTACCTCCAGCCAGGCTCAAATCAAGCATTGCTGCTGCTCTTCTCACGCTGCTCTTGCATCTGATGCAGGCTCTCTATTCCCCATAGCGCCCTTTATCATCAGCATGTTTTCAGCTTGTCTGACCTAACCCTCGCTGTCCCCCTCTCCCTTTGGGCCCTGTTCTTCAGCTGACGAGCAGAGACCCACCGAGCACAGGCAGAGGCATGGGTGGGAGATGTGGACAGGAACTGTAATGGCAGCCCAAATGGCTGTGGTTTCTCTTGGTTTGGAATACATTCTGGGTTGGATTGCAATCCTGTCAGTGTATACCGTGTTGATCTGGTTGGTATTTAGCTTCTTAATTAAATTGCCATGAAACATGCAGCTACATGATTACACCAACTTCATTATCTCTATTGGCCCTATTCGTAATCTTATCAAGAGAGACAAAGTTATTGCGGCTTAGACCCGGTTCTCTAAGCCTGATGCTGAATACGAACCTCACCCCCCTCCTGAAGAGTCCCTCTCCAGGGCTGGCTTTGCTCCAGCTCCACACGCTCTCCTTCCTCCTAGAAACTCCCCACATCCCACGAAGGATCAGCGCTGATGCCACAGAACCCGCGGCCAGCTCTTTTCAAGCACTGACATGCAAATTACCGGACCTGCTGCCTCAGAACTCAACACTTCAGATCTCTGCCTAAAAACCTCCCAAATTCCTGCTGGAACGGAACCAATTTATGCCTCCTCCTGTGGTATAACAACATCCTCGGCTTTTGTTTTAATAGAGGGCAGGAGTATTTTCAGCAAACGCCTTCTCTTTTTGCCTCTTCTGCCCACACGACCAGCACACGCTATAGTGGCGATCCCCCTTGCTCGCTGCAGAGATGAGCTCCCGTCTGTTATTCCAGACGCTGCTGGGTGCCAATGTCCTTCTCCTCCCTTTGTGGTTTTTGCAAAGCCTCATTTATAATTTATGGTCATTTCTCTCCGCTTCCCCTTTTTCCTCGCTGAGTTAAGTTTTGAAGAGGTGCCTACTCACGCTCCTGCCTTTTCCGGGCACGCGGAGACGTGCCCCTAGCTCCCAATCGCACACAGCTGAGTTTTCGACCCCATCAATCTGTCCTCTTCAAAGCAGCACAGAGGCTTATCTGGTTTGGATGCTGATTTGCTTACTTGTAAAGGCAATCATTGCTGATCTATTCACTAGATCACTTCATTGTCTCTCAACCTGTGATCATTTATCCCCTCCTGCTCTCCAAGCTGGATCCCCTCACCAAGGGCACCAGCAGCATCATCATATGTCCTGCGTGGCCCCAATGGTCAAGATCAAATCTTGATCGCTGCAGTTTGAAAAGTGCAAAACCAAGTCTTTGGAAGCTCCAAATAAACCAGATTAATGATAGATGTTGATGCTTCAGCCCCCTTCACAAGAGAAGCATCTCACCTGCTATTCCCACCTTCACAGTGTGAGCTCTGAGCTCCTGCAGCCACATGAACCCTGCTTCCTCCTGGAGAGCTCAGGAACAGCCTTTCCCATCCATCACCCTCCTTCTGCACTTGACATTAAACTCCAGAGAGCTGGATGGGGCTCAGGCAGCCAGTGCAGGAGGTGCTTGAGAAAAGGGCTTCTCTAAACCCTGTTTGTCCAAGGGAAAAGAAAAAGCCACCTTTGGTTTTGTCCCCTTGGCACAGTCCCCATCCCAAAGCAGGTGGATGGCACTGGCACCCATACAGATGGCACCTCAGGTACCTGTAGGTGAGGTAGGACTGGTGCTGGAATAACACATGGCCATGCCCACTCACAACTGCTGGTTCAGATGGATCCAAGCCTGGATCCAGGCTTGGCTCTGCAGCTCCAGGCATGAGATACCTGCACAGCTCCACAACAGCAAGGCATGAATTTTCTGCCTCGGGAATCACCATTTCAGCTCTGGGGTCTTTAAATTCACCGATTCCTATATTGATTTGGACTGTATTCAAAGCATCACTTGTCCTATGCACCGCTGTGTTCCCTGCAGAAAGGGAAATAGCCTTCTTCACAGCCTGTGTCTGGAGCAGCAGGGCCCACTACCCCATTCCCAGTGCCCATGGACATGCCCCCAGCACCAGGTGTTTGTGGGGTTCTGCTGCTCCCCAAACACACTGAATCTCACTTCACAGCCTCTCATCTCTAATACAGGTGGATCTTACACAGAGATCAATGCAATCATGAATTTACCTCTCTATTGGAATTCATTGATTTTTCCAAGGCAGTGCACCTCCCTGCGAACATCCCAAGGGAAGAGGGATGTAAGGAACAGAGCAAGCTAGGTGGGAACCTCCCATATGGGCTTTGCACAAGCAAGCCAACCCCTTGCAGCCAAGGTTCCGCACCTCCTGGGTACCAATGCCGTGGTGAGGATGAACTTTGCTGCTGGGATGGAACTATCAAGTGGGAAACAGAAGAGTTAACACAAACACAACGCCTCCTCCACATGCAGCAGCAGCACGGCCCCTTGTTCCCATTCTATCTTTGTGTGTCTGAAACAAATCACTTTGAAACACGTCAGTGCCAGTCACCGGGAGCACGGCGCGTGGGACGGCTTTGTCACAACACACACCATCGCTAAAGACTCTGCTTTCAAACACCTGGAACCCACATGCAAACACGGGCTGCAGGTTGAAAACGCTGAAAGGAAGAAAGAGGGAATAGCTGGGATATTGCCCTCCTGTGCACTGAGAGCGGAATGGGAACGGCTTGGCCCATCCGGGGTAATAGCATCATTTCATTGCTTTTATTCCACGTAGGCTTAATGTGACATCCCCAGTGCCTCTCCATTACTGCTACCCCAGGGTCTCATCCCTGGTGCATTTTACTGCTGCTCTGAAAGTACCTTTGAACTTCAGCTATTTTTAGCCAGAAATGGGACTCTGCACAGAGATTCCCTGGAATGGAGCTGTACCATAGGGCTTTGTCTGCTCTGCTGTTGCTGCTATTTAGCAATAGATTTTGACGCTGGGAGCACATTAAAACTAATGTTTAGCCATTAATGTTGACAACAGAGTTGCAATGTGGAGCCTGATGAAGTACCATTTAATCTACACTGGTTTCCTGAAGGAGCTAATGCTGCCTTGGTGAGTCTGTGCAGAAAAGGGATGAGGCAGGACGAGCATCATCCTGTAACAGACTCACATCCACGTATCTCATACACAACATTCATCCCAATGCCTTTCAATTGCTGCTGTTAGCACATGAACTGGGTACCAAGGCAATCTGCAGGCCTGTGCGCACATACGACAACCAGAACACCTCCACCACCTTTGCAACTGAGGCACAAAAAAGGCTTTCTTTTGCCTTTCTCCTCAAGCCAAGGTACCAAACACAGCACAACCTGCAGAGCAGCAATGTCTGAGCAATCCCTACAAACTCTATCACACACCTACACCACAGTAATGCAGATTCTCAGCATCGCAGGGAAGCACATAAGAACAACAGGCAGGATGTCCCCTCCGCCTTCATCCTCTGAAGCGTTCACTGGTTATGGTCACCAAAGGCAGCCAAACCTTGGCAGGTGAATGCCAGCCATGGCAGAACACAGGGCTGGCAGATGCCGCATTCCCTTCGGTGCTACAGCACGGTCCCTGACACACCAGAGCCCTGCGTAGCCTTTATTTCCAGCAGAAGCGCATCCTTTCGGCTCCTCCATCCCGGAAACGCCTGCAGCATCCTCTGCACCGAATATTCCAGCTCCTTGTCTTCTAGTGCAGCATTTCTTTTGTTAAACAGAGTATGTGCTCTTCCACTGCATTAATATTTCAGATGCAGGATTGCCCTTCTGAGCACACACATCTTGATCCTTAAGGTGCTAGCGTGCCAATAGTAAACAGTGCTTATGATTCCCTCAGACAAACCATCATTTCATGGTTTCCCAGGGAAGGGCACCCCAACTGGAAGCAGATTAACCCGAGCACACTCCAGCCCTGCACAGACGCGGAGCATTGATGAAGCTGTCGATACCACCCGCTTCCCTCTGGACATGGGGTGAGAGATTCCAGAAAGCTCTTGGCTTGGAGCTATGCAGAAGGGCACAGCCCTATGTATGCTCTCCCCTGTTTCTTCTGCATCTGAATACACTTTTCCTCTGCCCTCCCCTTGCCACTCAGGCTCCACCACAAGCCTCAGAGCATCATTCCCTCATCTCACAAGGAGCATCACAAGGAGCACCCAACACCTTCTGGGCTTCTCTCCCTACAGACCTGGCCTTTTTCTTTGTTATAAATGAAGCCAAGTACCATCTGAACACCTGAAGCAATAGAGATTACAATGGAGAGAAGTGGTATAGCAGCTCAAGGAGGCAAATGTGGTGATGAATATGCAGCTCAGGGTGGGATCCAAGAGCAGCTTTGCATATCTGGTAATTTTCCTGCAGGATTTTCAAGGAGAAACTTGAAAATAAATGGGAACATCTTCCTAATGGCTGCGAACGCTTGCACAGGGAGAGGAGGACTCGGAGCTAACTGAGAAAGCTTAGCTTTTTAAATTTACAGAGCACCAAATTGACTGAATCGACCTCTCCCAAAGGCAGAGCTGGAAGGAAGAGTTGAAATACAGGTGATCCAGAGAGCATCCAGCAGCAAAGAGGCTTCCCGCTCCCGGGGAAGGCAAGATGCAGGAATACAGAATAGGAAAACCTCACCTCTGGGGCACAGATTTTCAATTGCATTGCAGCAATGCAGTACATTTCAGTTTTCTTTTGCTGTTTCTCGAGCTCTGAGGCACTTCCCAAGTCACTGGTGCCCTCTCCGACCCTCTCCAGTCCATCCAACACTCTTCCGAGGGCAGCAGTCGCTGCTGAGCGTATTCAGCAACTGGTGAAGCAGACACATAACTGCAGGAGCTTCTGATCACAGGGCAGCAGCCTCAGTTATTTCTCTGCAATACCTCCAAGGGATGGATGGCAATTGCATAATGATGCTCTGCTGATAAAAGCACAGGATCTGGATGCAAGATGCAGCACAAGCCACATGCTCCAAGTCCCGCCCTTTTGCCAGGCTCTCCCATCTCCCCAGGTAGGGCTCTGTGAAGGTGCTGCCTTCTGGGTTATCCCATACACAGACATCACTTAAAGACAAAATCAAATCGATCCCTTCAGGTCAAAGTCATGCTTGAAAGACACACGCAGCTCGTGCTACCAAAGCAGAGCAAAAAGGCTGCGAGATGCTCCCCACCCCTGGCACCAGCGCAGAAGGTACCACATCCACCATCGAAGAGCATCAGGAGAAGGCTGGTCCCAACCTCATGATGAAGTGTCCTGAGGAAAGGGTCTGCCAGCCACAGGCAATGGAGGGGGCTTGAAATATCTCCACCAGACAGGGACCATTTGGCCTGGTGCAGGCAGCAATCACTGCTGCATCACTCTGCCCTCTTTTGTGATGCTTCATCTCATCAGACATCCTATTTCCTCTTTGCTCCCAAGGGAGGGAAGGAAAGCCAGCGTTCATGAGGAATGCTTGGCACATTAGGCAGCACAGTGAGCTATTACCTAGCAGTGATTTTATCAGGAATCCATATTCGGATGCTTCATTCCAGTAGCAGAAATGGGAAGGAAGTTTTCTGATGCTTCAGGGGACAAATTAAGAGATTCATTTGCTTTAAGAATTAAAATATTCAAACACACAATCTTTTGGGCATTGACAACGAGCACTAAGATCGGCCTCATCTCTTACTTACCACTGCGTGGAAGCTAACTATCTCTATAGCAGCCTCCTGTGACACTCAGCATCACAGTATGCGGAGAGCTCATTAAGGCATTTCCTCATTTGGGCACCTGCAACTTCATTACGAGTCAATTCCAAAGCCAGGTACTTGGATCAGCTCTGCCCTAAGGTGAATCCTGGGCAGGAGAAGAGCACCTGGCAGCTCCAGAGGGATGGAAAGGGGAGCAGGGGTGCAGCAGACACAGACAAAGCACATAAATAAGGTTGCACAAAGCACATAAAACAAGGGCACTGTTTTGCTGTACGTCAAGCTGGAAGCAAAGGAATGCTGCAAACATTCCGATTCCTTTGTCATTTTCCACTGCGCTTGCCCTTGGAAATAATACCCCTTAATACTGCGCGACTGACATCAAATGATATTTTATTCCTGGCAAAGTAGTGCAGAAGAAAAGAAGAGTTATTGGTTGATGATTTGGAGAAGCAGATGAGACAGTGATTGGAACTGACTATTCCTGTTTGGCAAGATAGAAATGTCCCCCTTTCATACGCTGTTTCCCTCTATTTTCTTACAGAGAAATGTCTTATTCTGCACGCGCAAAGGAGCCAAGATCTCAGTGCCTGGCACAAAGGCTGCAGATCTTGCTCGGCTCTGCTGGAGAGGCAGGAGATCAATTCCCCTTCTCCGAGCTCTGGCTCAGTAAGGGCAAGGGCACTGCTGACCACAACATGCCACGGAGGATGATGTGTTACCAGCACAGCTCGGGAGCTTGTGGTTGCTGGTTCCCAGTACGGTCTTCACTGGCTGTGAGCGGGGTTATTCTCCCTATAGAAAGAATCAGTTTTGACCATTGACTGCCTTTTACAAGGTAGAAAAAGAAAGGTGTGAAAATCATGAGCAGCTACTTTTGGATAAGGATGAAAGAGTGAATTTTACATCACTGCTAGTTACTCACTGCCTTGCAGCAAGGGCTGGCAGTCCCGGGCAGGATGGAGCTCAGGTGCATTCAGCACCTCAGTTACGTGCAAGAACGGGCATGTTGCTAATGCTGGTGTTATAAAAGTGAATATTCTGACCACAGACTTGAGCCGCTCGAGGGAAGAGAAACCCCTTATGAACAGTGCCTGGCAGAGAGAACAGCCTTCCAAATGCTCAGACCAAATTCCTTATGGAACAGCATCAGAGCAAGAATCATTTGCATAAATCATTCTCCAATAGTTTTCCATGATTAATGTCCATAGGGAATCACACACTTGTCTGGTGTCTGGCTGGAAAAAGAGACCAAGTTCACCCAACAAGTGACTCACTACCGATTGCTCGCTCAGGTCTCTCCCACCGGGAAGCAGCAGGGAGCTGCAGGGTGGTTTTCCATTCACATTTGCAGTCAAAGCACATGGATTTGGAAGCTTCCCCCTCAAGGCTCCATCCAGCAGCACCTTCATGCTCCAGGGCATTCCCTATTCTCCCCATGAATCCGCTGTCTCCATCCCTCCTTCCCATTAGGAACATTGGGTAATGACATTACCGTGCCCAATGCCTACAGCGTCTGCTGGGATTTCACAGGGGATGACAAACGAGCACAACACCTCGTGCTGGAAACACACAACACAAACCCGTGTCGTTTGCCACGTGTCAAAAGCATCTGCTAGGAATTAATGATTCAGCTCATACCTACGGTTACAGGCACGGAAGGAAAGAGATTGGCGGAGTCCCCCATCGCTCGCCACTCGCTACTCCTGTTCCTGCGGCAATGCCGCTGCCTCCTGTAGACAAGACTTGGCATCCACGTCGCCCATTCCCGAGATCTGGAAGGTGTCCCTAAAACCCGCAGCCTTCGACTCGCAGCGGCTGCCAGGGATCTCTGCTGCACACTGAGGGCAGCCAGAGGAGCGCTTAAAAGAGATGGCTGAAGAAATTCACCCAAACAGACATGTAAAGTGCCTTACAAGTAACTGTGTGTTGTTGTTTGCATTGCTTATTGATGCAGCACTGCAGCCTTGGGTACTGTACAGTGATTAAAACCCTTGTATGTCATCACTGGCCATAGGGAGACAAATATCTCTATCGTGTACCCATTGCTAAACACTTGAATCAGAGCACAACTCTGGGGAAACTCCATCTTCCAGCCCTCTTAGCACAGATTGTGGTTCTGTTGAAGTGCTGCAGACACTGACAGGCTCCAAGCATCCAAAAGCTGGGACAGAACACAGCTAAGCCACAGCCCCCCAGTGCATGAGTGCCTCATCCCTATCACTGCCACATCCATCACCGCCTCTCCCAGAGCCCTCCAGGAGGGACGGGGCCATACATGGGTCCTTCCCCTGCACAGCATCACCAGAGGGGAGGGGACAGTTCTCTGCTCCCCACACAATTAATACCTCCCAAAAGGCGGCTGATTGCGTCCGACCCTGCACACAACCACCCCACGACCGGACCCTGCACCCTCTTCTTCATGTGAGCCTGAATGAGAACGTGTTTGCTCTCCTGCTGGGTGAACGCTGAGGCAGCCCCTCACCACGACAAGGGTTTACCCCATGCTGCTGCAGCATGGCTCTATGCACGTTCCCTGTGCCCATGGAGCAGGAACGCGACAGGCAGTGGGTTCCCTCTCGCAGCAGCACAACCCTCGGTGATTTCCTCCCTTGTTTAACAGGGATTTATGTAATTCTGTTTTGAAGATATGCAGTGCTGTTAATTGCTGTTCTAACACGTCTCTAATGATATATCCTAATTATTTATTGCTTGCCTACCTCTTAAGTGCTTAAATACATTCACAAATACTAATCTATTCTCTGCACAATCAGTGATTCCTACTCAGTGAAGCACAGTGCAGCACGTTTCATATCCAAACCCGAGCTGGTTTTGCTGAACTCTCCTTGCTCACTCTTTCCCTGAAAACTTCCTTCCACTTACATTCAAACTGCAAATTCAGGAGGAAACCACATCCGTGCAGCATCATTTACAGTGCAAGATGCCGCCAGTAGAGATAGCGTTTGACTGTCGAGTTTTCAGAGAGGAGATTTAAATGCGGGTGCAGTGATTTGCTGGGAATGGGGTGGCTGATGCCACCTTGTACAAAAGGCAGCTGGAAAAGGCAGCGATGGAGATATTATTGGAGATTATATGGAGATCATGGACAGATACAACAGAGGTACCAGAGAGCATCCTACCTCGTAATGGGCCACGCGCTGGGACTCGGATATTAGCTGAGCGCTGCACACTTTGCAGTAACTCTCAGTGAATAACTCCTGGTCGATGTCGGACGATTTCATCTGTGCACAACAGAGGGAAGAGACAAGGAGCAGAATCAGCGACCCAAGGCTGGCAGAACAGGACGTGTTTGATGAAGGTCCCTACAGGGACATGGGCAGAGCAACGCTGGAGCCGAGCGGCTCTTGTCACCCACTTTATAGAGCTGCCAATGTGAAGCACAAATGGTCCCCAGGACGTCCCCACCCACGATTTGGTGTCCCTGGGGTTATGCACAGCCAGCCTGTGCCAAGTGTTCAGTGCTCACCCGGTGCTGCAGGACAGCAGCCGCATCCCCGCCTGCATCCAAGGAGCATCCAAACCCACTTAGATTCCTGCACCGCTCTGCAACCGGTTTGTGTGTGAGGCACAGCTGTTCTTCTCCATTACCTTTCATATCTAGGAACACCACGTGCATAACCTGCTATAGCATATATCACTCAAAGCTTGAAACACGCTTAACCATTTGTTACACAGCACAGAGGAGGTGATAATGCAGACATCATTACAACCTGGCGAAAGGTGGGTTTAAGCTCTGCTGTGTTCCTCAACTCAGACACAGAGGAAACTGCTGGCGTGATTTACTGGGCTCCAGCAGCTGTTTAAATGCCTGTGTGTTCCCTGTGACTCCCAGCACTGATGCTTGCACTTCCAGAGCCAGCTCCCCAAGTGACCTGCTCCACAGGAACACCTCAGTGCCTGTCACACCTTCCTCGTGCAAGCAAAGCACAGGTATCCAGCTCTGAGCTGGTAACCAAGGTGTGCATCAGGAAGGTTGAGGCCCATAACAGAGCCAGGAGACACCAGAAGTAGCTGCATAGACATGTTGTGTAAGACCAAAAGTACCCCAGTGCCATTCAAAATAGAGGCTGATGCCTTCTGACTAATGCCAAGACAGAACCATAGAATGGTTTGGGTTGGAAAGGACCTGAAGATCATCCAGTGCCATCGTGGCCTTCCTTTGGGCTCAGAGGATGGGATACTCTGTGCACATCTGCCAACCTGGAGTGGCTGCACTGAACCCCATATGTGTTGTGCTGTCCCTGTTCTGACAACCCCTGCGCATCCTATGGAAACAAGCAGCTGAGTCTTCCGGAGGCTCCAGCTGGGAGAGACCAGCTCTGCCCCAGCTCCAGGAAAAGGCTCATTTGGGTGCTCATGGTCTACCAGACAAAAGACACAAATCTCAGCGCTCCTCTGCTGATGCGCTTATTCTCTGATCCTGCTTGTTTCCTCTTGCAACCTGCCTAGGTTTAATCTTCATTTACTCTGCCTAGAGAAACACTGCGAAGAAACTCTCAAAGACACCAAAAGACCCTTTCAGGAGTACAAGAAGTGTTGCAAAACGGCATCAAAGGCAAAATAAAGCAGGAGGGAGAAAGCTCATTCAATGCAACAGATTCGCACAAGGCAAACCAAAGAATCTCATCAAACCTCAAGCCAGCGACCAAAGCAGAGGCAGGTAATATCACCTTCATTTGCATGCAGTTGCAGTGCTCACAGTATAAACTCTCATTGCAAAAATCAGAGCAAATCAAAAGCTGCTCAGTATTAGCTTAGCCCTACATGCTCTGATAACAGATCCCAAGTCTATTGTGCCCCCAACGTATGTGCATACGAAAGGCATTGTCTTGTCCCCCCTTTAGAGCAGCAGGAGCTAATCAGGCTTATCCAGGAACAGGATTTCATGTCTTTTGTCTAAGCAGTGACTTCTGATACAGGTGTAGAATTTGTCAGCCTCAATATTGCCTGCTAGCTTCTATATGCCATTGTCACTGCATAAGGAGGTAATGCATCGCAAGAGGTGAACACAGTTATTGTGCTGACAATGTGAATGTCATGCAGCACGATTCACATGGAGCTATTCAGGTTGCCTAATAAAGAGTCCCTGGAATGGCAGACCCTCAAGCGATGCATTAACACACGACAGGAGCATCCCCATGTACTGACCTGCAGGTGGACAGAAGCTCTCCATGCCCAGGATCCCTGATGCTTGCTGGATGGGGAGCAGAAACCAAGTGTCCTCCCCAGGCTCAGGATGCTGGCAGAGGCTTCCATTACTTGTCTCTGCAAGTATTCCTTTCCAACAGTGATGGAAAGGCAGAGGAGCGAGGGATGGGGATTAGGGAACAGCAGAATAAATGGAAGCAAAGCCTCCTTCATGCTTTTGCATGAATATATTAGGCTAAACTGTGGAGAGGATGCAAACATATGTAAGCTTAGCTACTTAAAATAATTAGAAAGCTCTGGTAACAATAACTGCTTGGGGAAAAATATGTTATGAAGGGCTTGACAAAAATAATAGGTTCACCTTAGCAAGGGAGATTTGCACACAAGCGAGCCACTACCAGCACCCGTTTCTACGAGTCACCCTTGCAAAGCTGCCACCAAAACCAAGGAAGCCTGAGAACAAGTTCAAGCTCAAATACCAGCTATTGCCTAGAGAAAACAGCCCTCTTCCTGTCCCACGTAGATGCAATAGAAGAGCAGGAGCCTCTTCCCCTCCTCAGCAGCCTCCTAATTGTGTCTCTGCTGCTGGGGAGCCCTGTAGAGCCTCGTTTCCCAGACCTCATCTGAGCAACGACACTAAATCTGGCTGGGGCGACCTGCTGGCTCTGAATACAGCTCTTACGTTTGGTGACTGTTCCTTTGCTTTCCTAAAATACCTTCTTTCTGTATGCTGCCTCAGATACCACACTAGAGCAGCGCATCAAAAGGATGCCGAGGTAACAAGCAGCGAAACGAATGCAGGGACGTGGGTCTCCCCACAATGTGTGTTTTAAAGCAGGCTCTCACTGCCACGGCCTCCAGGCTGGCCCTGAATGCAAGAGCATAGGAAGGGTCCAGGGCTGATATTTCTCTGGCCAAGACCTTGTTATAATGCAAGAACAACACTAGAGCCCTCTCAGCTCCTTACAAAGGGGTTGGTCCAGAGATGCTGCAACCACAGCAAGGCCACCACAGGCTGATGGCATCTGTGCGTAGCTGCAAGGGCTCCCCTGTGCAGAAGAGGCAGACTCCAGACAGAGCCTGGGAGAAAGAAAACACCTTTGTTGTGTGGGTACATGACCTAAAAACAGCGCTTCCTCCTGCTCCAGAAAAGCTCTCTGCCCCCCCTCCCCTTTGTCTTGTTTTGTGGGTCAACACGTGCAGTGATTTATAAACTTCTTCTCTCTACAAGTATCATAAAGGGAGTTCATAAGCAATTAACAGTTATATATTTCTCATCACTTCATTCCACTCTGGTTCTCCCTGCCCACAAGTGAATAACAGCCCCTACCACTGACCAGCATTCGGCTGATCCTCCCTGCAGAGCCCATTGCTGTCTAAAAGCAGAATGGAACGGAGGGCTCATGTCCAGGGCTCTAAAGCACCGTGCACCTCCGGGATGCTCAAGGAGAACCACAGATGCTGAGCAAGGAAGGATGTGTTCCCTGCACGTCCTCAGAGGCTTTTCTTGCAGGGAGTTGAAGAATCAATGTGCAATGCACAGCCTGGCCACCAAGGTCTAAATATCCCCAACTCTTGGTCTTCTCCTCAGTGGGAGACACGCAGTGAAGCCTCCACCACAAGCACTGATCACTTTGTCCCCTGTCAGAAGGGTTTGTTACTGCCTCTTGTACCGGCACTGCAGTGCTGAGGCCGTTGTCAGTGCTTCAGATCAGCAACCTCTGCACATGTCAGCTCAGCATCGCCAGGAACAGCAAACTGTGTCGTGAGAGGCTTCATTTTAAACCCTTTGTGCCATATGGCTATGATTCTTCTCAGCAGTTTCAGTGACTACAACAGCTTAATGAAAATCAATTTGATGGGGCTGACTCCAGATTTTGGCAACTGCTAGAAAGATGCTAAGTTACATTAAATTTTAGAGGTCAGCAATCCACATATTGACATCAGAGACACACTCAAAGCCAAATTCCTTTTCAAGACTACGCGTTGAATCCCACTGGACACTGGCACACGCTGAACATGTGCCTGTTACAAAGGAGAGGGTGGAAATGGACCCTGCAATAAGTGCTGGGGCAGTAGAACTGCTCCAGGACCTTAGGTAGGTGCTGAGGGGTGCGTGCGGCAGCAGCTCTTTGCTGGTGCACCAGCCCTCGGGGTCCTCGCTCGCATCAGGAGCCGCAGCACAATCTGCAATCACTGCTAGGAAACACTTCCTGTCACGTTTCTGATAAATACTGTTGTAATCTCCTTTCTGGCAATCTCTCCTCCACAAACTGCTTCTATTTTTACTGTTGCATCCCCCCTGTTATCAAGTCCATCACCCCTTCTTTTGAGCAATGAGCTCAGTGAATAGAAAAAGAAGGCTTTTTAACAATGGGAAGCTCATGGCTGGGAGCAAAACATTGCGGAGTCCACGACGAACACGAAGGAGGCAGAGGTTTTCCAATTCCAAGTTTTGCCTTTTCCATCACTTCCCAGCCCTGCTCTCTGTCAATGATTTCTGTGCTTCAACAAGCAGCAGAAGACCATGAAAACCCTGAGAAGCTGCAGATGATTTCACATCGTTTCAGGGTAGGGACCATCCCTTTCCCATGCAGGCGGTTGTCAGAAGGGTCGCAGCTCTCCCGCTCACAAGCACCTGCAGATCCCACAGCACTTGGGTCAGGAGGGGATATATCAGAGACAGCAAATGAAGGCTCTAAACCTGAGATCACAGGGAATGGGTGTCAAAGCTTTTACCCCACAAGCATCAGGTACATGGAGACCCAGCCTCTGCGGCCACAGACCCACATCCCAACCTCTGCTTCACCCAACCAGAGCCCTGTAGACCCAGAGGACTTGGAGATCTTGGGGTGCATCAGCCCTTGGTCTGGCTCATCCATGGCATTGGGCACCTCCAGCTTCACGCCAGTTGCTTGTTCAATCACCCACTTGTGATGCACACAGGTTCACTTTCCCATTGGACAACCCAGGACAAGGAGCACCATCCCATAAAGCACCAAATTCTGCAACTCAATTCCAAGAGTAAAGAACGAAGTTGTGATCCCACATCCAATTTACTCTCCAGAGCCTTAATCACCTTCCCCAGAATTAACAGCATCCGGAACCTCCGTGTTGGAGCGCTAGAGAAGGGGTGACTGAGCATGTTTGGGAATGCCAAACGCAGACAGCAAGGCAAAATTAGATGTCCTGATTTCCACGTTACGAATTACTTGTTGCTTGCGCTGCTGTCGCTCTTCCGTGGATGAACATCTCGTGTAACGCTTCCTGGTTTCTTCTGGTGTTTAATTTGTCTTGCAATAAAAAGAAGCCTTTGCTAATAATTAATGTGCTTTCGGCAGCTCTGTCGCTGCACTTACAACCAGGCGTCTGAAGAAATGCAAAGCACCGCCTTTTGAAGTGCCTTATTTCCCAGCACTATCAGCACTGTGACGGATGGTTGAGCCTGTTCCACGCGCACAGTTCTCTCTCAAGGCAATGGCAGCAGCAGCAGACCTGCTCCAGGCATTGGAGCCCACAACAGCCCCAAAGCAGGGCATGGGGAAAAGGGCAGGGATGGGGCAGCCTCCCAGAGGCAATGGCCCTGCCTATGAAGAGCTCACTACAAGCACGTCTTGGAAGGATGTGTGTGCTATTTGCCTTTTCTCCTGCCAAACCAAGGATGCTCCGTGTCCCTCCGGCTGTGCTGCACATCTGCCACCTCCGCCATGCAATTCTTTGGTTTGGGGTTTATCTGCCCCTTCCTTCCCCTCCTCCATCCTTGAAATCCCCTCTAGAGTCGATTTGCTTCACTTCTGCGTTCAGCCTTTGATGCATTTTGACATGCTTTATTGGAGCCTGGAAAATCAGAGCAACATCGCGTGTGGCACGAGCTGGGGAGCGGGAGAGATCCTGCACGTGGCCACTGCATGCAGCAAAACACAGAGGAGAGGCTGTGGGGAGCAACACTTAGGAGATGGAGCCTTAGTGCAGATGGGTCTCAGCCTGGGCACCCCAAACCCCAACTTCACCCAGCTCCCTCAGCACGAGCAGCCACATCCTTTGCTGGGATCCAGCTCTCGATCTTCGCTAGCGCTGATAGGAGCACTCAGAACGGTGTCCTCTCAGTGATGATGCTTTTGAGAGGAGCCTCACAGCTCCCACACCGTGGAGGGAAAGATGATTCCCTCTGGAACTGAATTCCCCTAGGATTCACAAGTGGGGCGGGAAGCTGCAGATGTTCCCACCTCCTCACCAGTGTCACCAGCTCATAAATAGTAGAACCAAGCAAGAAGAAACACCCCAAACTGAGGAATATGTCAGGAAAAACAGCGCCTCGGGCAGAGGGAAGCCAAGAGGGGCAGACGATGCCCTAAGGCAGAAAAGCAGCAAGGCCAAGGCTCTGGGTGCTCAGGATGCTCTGCATCCCCTAACACAGCACTGAAGCAAATGATATAGACAGAGCTTATGCGTGGCAATAAAATCCAGCCAGTGCCTTTTTGACCTACTGCCTGTCTGAGGAGGGAACAAAGGGCAAGCTGAGGAAATTACAGGAGCAGAGATTTAGAGAGCAAAGGAAAGAGTTGTTCCTGCAGCAGAGAGCAAGCTCTCCATGCCACGAATTGCCTCAGGGGGTGATGAAGGAAGGATGCTGCCAAGTTTAAAGGGAGCTATGCCGCAATTTTGGGAGCAGCACCATCCCTTCCCTATAAATGTGCGTATCCAGTTACACACGTGAAACGTTCCAATTATTCACCCCACATGAGGATTTAATTGCAAACAGGCTGACTTGAATAACAACATCTTTTTGAAAAGGAGATTGATGTATTGTGACTGCTTTAATAAAGTTCGTAGGAACTGAACGACAAGCAATCATACCTTGTGCCTCAGGGCATCAATTCTGCATCCTGCACGCTTCAAGGACGGAGTTCTGATGCTCGCTCCAGTGCGGGTGGAAGCCCACAAACCTGCTGAATGAGGGGTTCAAACTGACCCATTCAGGCTTTGCAGAGGCTGCACTCTGAGATGGAGGGGGAGATGTAGCTGCATGGCAGAGGGAAGGACTTACTCAAACTGGGACGTGGAGAGCTGGAGGGAGATGCCCTGGCCTGGGACATCTCTGCTGCTGGCATCTCCCTGCAGAAACACATTCCCCTCACCCAAGCCCTGGCCAAACCCCACCGTGGGGAGGAAGCCTGGCCTGACAGCCTAACACGAAGCCCTGGCACCCCCTCCCTTCAGTGCTCATCATCCCTTTGAAGCCTCCTATCGCTCCCCTCTCCACCCTTCATCCCACCCCTATGGCACAGGGATGTGCCCCAGCCATTAGCTGCATCCCGAAGGATGCCCCCCGCCCCCTTCCCGGGACCGCGCACGGCGTCGGGAGCGCAGCGCGGCGCCCGCCGGGCTGCATGTGCGGAGCCGCGGTCACCATGTGATGCTCGCGGTTGCCATGGAAACGGTGGTTTCTCACAAGAAGATGCATAAATAGTGCCGGAGCATCCCCAGAGCGGGGTCTGCGCTGCCAGGCTGCGGGTACCCCACTCACCGGTCCCTGCCCTGGGGTCAGCGCCAGGCAGGCGCCGGTGGGCGGCTCCCGCACTGCCTCTCTCTGCAATCATAATCAGGAGGCCACGTTTATTTTTGGCTAAGCAGGACCTACTTTCTCCTGTGGCTCCCTAATAACGTAGGAAACAGTGGGAAGCGAGTCAAGCCGAATCCCGTGCCTGCAGCTCGTAGCCTCTGGTACTTTGCATAATCAGGGCTTGTCACTCCTCATCAGCTTCAGCTCAGAAACCCAAGAGGCAAAGCCATGTAAGGTGGCAATGAGCTTAGAAGAAGCCTTCAGAGAACAAATCTGTCCATCACCCATGGGGGATTATTTTAACACTGGATTCCTTCATAAAAGCGTAAGTGCTGGCCTAGCTGAAACTAAGCTAAAGCACCTCATACTAAAACCGGCTTCAGCCTTTACAGCACCAACCCTGAATCAGTTTAATGTCACTGCTTAATTCCCAACAGCACTAAAAGCTTCCTGCCCAGCAAAGGTTAATGAAGTCAGCAATAGCAGAAGAGATGCTCCTGGTTATCCTCACCATCACCCAAGTTCACATCCATGGGCTGAGCTCCTCTCCCCTCTATGGGACAGGTCATCTGCCCATGACACATCCAGTACTTACCAGCCAGAGCTGCCTCATCGAGTCCCACCCAGGGAGGATTTATAGGAGCCCAGCTCTTCCGAGGCAGCCAAGCAGCGCTGGCCAGGAACCCTCTGTGTTTGTGATGATTGATGGACTCTGCTCCCTTCAGCTGCAGCTCCCCTGCTCTAGCAGAGCTTTTGTAATCAATGAAATGATTTAGAAACAAGACACCAGGAATGCAAATGCTTTCTGAGTCCCCTGGTTAGCACGCAGCAGCTAAACCCCCGGCCTCATTTAACTGCACATCCAAATTCCACCTCCTCTAAAGGGTATCAGCAGGTTTCATTAAACTTCCTCATATTATCACGTAATCCGTCAATTCGCTTTGTGTGTGCAACAGCAACCAACAAGGAGCTTTATCTTAAGGAAAACATAAACCATTGACATCCTTCCTCCAGCCTTTTTCTTTGCCCATCCTTGATGTAAAGAAGAAAAGCCACAACTTTCTTTTGTCATCACCTGCTCTCTTCTAAGCAGCAGGAACATCACATCCCCATGGAGCAGAAGCACGTTGGAATTCTCAGTTTTATGGCAGGCCTGCCTTGTATTTGGGAGCATTTCAACAAGACACTCGGATAACTCATCCCTCAGCTCCCCTCTGGAAACCCAACAACAAAACACAGCACTATCCTGGCCCTTACCAATACAGGAGCAATGAGCAATGGCTCAGCAATGCCACTGTAGTACTGCAGCTCCAAGGTTTGGGAAGGTCTCCATAGGCTGGGGCCTCCTGTTCCTACAGTATTAGGCATCCCCCGTGGTACCAAGAAGCAACAAAAAGGCATTAAAACAAGCTGATGTGTTTGATACAACATCCGTTCTCAAAGCAAGGTTTGTAAGTTATCCTTCAGTCACAGCCACCAGCCATCCTTCTGGTTAGAGGGCAAATAAGGCTGAAAGATGCTTGTCATATGTTCTGCAAAGCCAGAAGCTCCCATGCTTTGGTAGGAGCAGGAAAATGCCTTTGTCCCATGTGCAAAGAGATCCCAAACTCCTGGAAAAGTGCAGGCTTCTCCAAGAAGCAGCAGACTGAAGAGGTGTCTCAGCTATTCCACCCCAAGAAAAGAGGGCAAGACCTGGCAGTAGAGAATTGCTGAGGAACAGGAAAGCATCCATAGGGAAACACCCAATTCCCAGAGTAAAGCACCACCTGGTGCAATCAGAGCCAGATGAGAAGGAAGCACTCATTAAAACATGACTTATTCCCAAGCAGACTGAACGTGATGGGGTTCACCACGATCTGCATCAGGCAGAGATGATATGAACCAGCCCCACGACCACTGACAGAGCCATAGCAGAGCTTGGTAGCTTGGAAAAGCCTGCGATAGGAACCAGCTGCATTGCAGAAAGAGGTCATGAACCTCCTGAAGAGCTTCATAAACATGAATTAGTGAAGACAGCTGTAGATGGCACTGAGGACTCGGTTCCATCCTGCTCTGCAATGTCATTCCTTGCCCAGCATCAGAGCAGAGCACTACAAACCAGCTCCTCACATCCCTCTGCTTTCACACCCCATCCCCACACATGGAGATCCCCACTGAACCCCCAGCCTGCACCAGGAGCACAGGGAGGATGCAGCCCAGCACCTCCTCATGGCAGCACAGAGACTGGAATTGCAGTAGAAACATCTGGCAACTAAAGGGAGAGCAGAGCAGGTCCCACACTCTGTGTGGCTCCTGCCCCTGCCAGGCTCCTATGAACTACAGCCACATGCTTGGAAATCAGGCAGATTAATTATCGCTACAATTAGGAGTACCATGAAGCATCTCTGGTGGCAGGAAATATATTGCCATAGACTTGCATAATAGCTCGGTGTTTCCCGAGGACCGCTTGGATCCACAGTCATCATCCCGAGGCTTTCACCGGTGACACTGCAGGATGCAAACCTCCACATCGATTCATCAGCTTCCATTTGCAGTCAAGCTGAACTCTGGCGCTCTCTGCCACTGAAGCCAAGGCTCTGTGAAGCTCAGAGGGGTGGGAGGCATGGAACACACCAGCCTTGGATGCATAGTTATGGATGGGAGCAAGTGGAACGCTCCTGGGGTTCAGCTTGGATCTGCCTATGGGAACAAGCACCCAATGCACTGGGGCATGTGTGCACACACAGACACCAGGGCAAAGCCCAGCCCTGGGGCTGGCCCCACTGCACCCACCCCATCAGCCACAGAGGCCATGCGAGGTTCTGCCTCTCTTACCAAAGCTCGCGTGCGCCTGCTATATACCAAACACCAGAGCAGCTTGCTCAGCATCCCATACAACAGGGGGTTGCACTGATTCATTTCGGCCTTCAACAGCAGCTGGTGCTTGGTTCCATCCTGCTCCTGGGGTTTCTGGCAGCACACTCCGGGTGCTGCAGCTCCAGCATCAGCTTTCCCCATTTTCTCCATCTAATTTTGAATATTCCCAGCTTGCTGCTGGGTGCCTTCCCTGTGGCTCCATCCCTCAAGGCAGCTTTAAATACCAGCGTCTCACTTTGCCACCAAGTCCACCCACTGTTTTCAAGCGGCTAGATCAAATTTAGGAGCGGTTTTAAGTTCACGGTGCAGCTCCCTGCATCGCTCAGCATTGATACTGCTTTTCCAGAGTCAGCTCCATCACAGCCAGCTCACGGGCAGCTGAGGCCTCGATCACTCTCTGTCATCCCCCATGGGCAATATGGATGTGAACATAGAAGCAAGGAGATCAAAGGAGAGGCAGGTGACACCTCCAGGGCCCCAAGTGCAGAGGCTGAGAGCTTGGAAAGGTTTATTTATACCCTCCTGCCTTAAGGACTTGTTTCACTCACAATCATGTATTGGCAAGAAGCAGGTCCCAGCTTAACTACATCTTCTACTTCATTTCCCCTTTAACAAGACAATAAATTCCAAAGCAGAACTATATTAAGAGCGGCGATGCTCTTCTGCACTATTGCTTTCCAAATCAAGCTCCCAAAAGCCCTTCCTGAAGCTTCCCGGTTACATTCCCAGATCTGCTCCCCCTCTGTGCTCTGGAGGAATGGATTAAAGGAGCCTTTCGAAGTGCCGCTGCCCTGAGCTGCTCTGGGGTGAGCTCAGCTTCTTGTTGCCTCCTTGAAGGACAGCACCCACCACCAGCATTCCCGTTTCCCTCTCATCCCACAGATGCCAAGGGGTGATGTGGCTTAGGGACCAACCCAACCTCCCTCTCAGGTCAGTGGAACTTTGCCTTGGTGCCAGCAGACCCATAAAACCATGCAAACCCCCCAGGATTGAAGCTTGCACAATGGGGACAGCACCATCACGGGGTGAGCACCGCACCGGTGGCCCCTGTCACCATGTTAAAGACCCAAAAGCTGTCAAGCATCGCACAAGGGGCAAGTTTGAATATTGAGAATATTCATCTCCAACCATTTCCAGTTAATGGAAGAAAGCAAACTGTCGAGAAAAATGGGAACATTACTGTAAAAACAACAACAAATTAAACTCTAATGCAATTAGAGAGCAATTAGGGATCTATCCTCTGGGAGCGCTTTGGAACTCTGGGTCTTTCTCCAAATCTGATCTTGCCGCAACTCTATTTCTTCCTTGTTAATAAAGGAAGCAGCAAAAGGCACAGCTCCCCCCCCGGCCCCCTGCAAAACGCCATCTCCTGCTCTGCAGGAGCAGAAGGTGGTGGCAGGTAGAAGTGTTCACACCTTGGAGCAGAACAGCGGCTGTCAGCACAAGGAGGTGCAAAGAGAGAACAGAAATCACTGCCTGTGTCTGCGGCAAGGTGACCAGGAACACAAAGACCCAAATGCCCTTGTGCAAGAGCCAGGCTGAGCAGGCACCAGCAGAGCATGGGTGACCCTGGGAAACACTTGGTTCTCCTGTACACAGCTCCCACCAAAGCCACAGCCCAGAAAAATGCATATTTAATGCTTCTTGACTCTAAAGTCACCCACATGTCTGCCTATAGATAAAGATACAGGTGATAGAGACAGAGATATAGGTGATAGAGATATAGAGATACAGGTGATAGAGATAGAGATATAGAGATACAGGTGATAGAGATAGAGATATAGAGATACAGGTGATAGAGATAGAGATATAGAGATACAGGTGATAGAGATAGAGATATAGAGATACAGGTGATAGAGATATAGGTGATAGAGACAGAGATATAGGTGATAGAGATATAGAGATACAGGTGATAGCGACATATTGATACAGGTGATAGAGACATAGATATCAGTGATGGTATACAGATATATAGGTATACAGATATATAGGTATACAGATATATAGGTATACAGATATATAGGTATACAGATATATAGGTATACAGATATATAGGTATACAGATATATAGGTATACAGATATATAGGTCTATGGATCTAGGTGCCCCATGACCTGTGCATGGCCAGGCCACCCCGGCAAGCCTGGAAAGGAGCATTAGGCACATCATTCCCTCGAGGGTTGGGACACCAAATGTGATGCCAACAAAGTACCAATGAAACTGCAGGGGAAGCAAAATGAAGGGGCAAAAAGGCACCGTCCCATTAAGCCAGTGCCTCTCCAGTCCCATGTACGAGCTGCTGAAGGTCATGGATGCAAAGCCAGCACAGCAAAGCCTGGCTCTGTTAAACCTGCCTTCAGGAGATGCAGACGCAGCAAAGGCTTTGTGCGGAGGAGAAGGCAGCATGGGGTGGATGGAGGAAAACCATTTCCTGCAGCACCTGCACTCCCAACTCCAACGCTGTTCAGCAAGGGGTGCTTTTCACACGTTGTAAGGAATAATAAAGCTGCCAGATGTGCTGCTACCTGCCCAGGAGCTGTCAGAGAGATAAATATGCACTGGAGGGAGGTGGAAGCCTTGACCTTCATCCATTCCTGGACCCAAATCCACCCTCGGGAGCACCAACGGCCCCATCTTGGCCTGGAAATTGGCCCAGTTCCGAACCTCCCAAACCAGTTCTGGGTCTCGAGTCACACCTCCTTCCTTGGGAGCTTAACCCAGATAAAAGACACTCGGGTCTTCCATAAGCTCCCCAGGCTGGAGAACACCTTGTAATGGAAAAGGGTTGGATTAGAGCCTCAGGGGTCTGAAGAGAGGCTGATTTTGGACACAAGTTCCTTCTTGCAAAGGAGTAGTCCCCAAAACTCGCCCCTAATCCTGCCTATGTTTGACAGGGAGGATGAGGGCTGTTTGTTGGTGGTCTTAAACTGGGGATTTATGCTCCTTCCATCAGCAAAACCCTTGCAGGGAGGGATGCTAAATCCATAGCTGAACCAGACCGGCCATCAGCATTCCCAGGTCAATCTCCAGGCATAAAGAGGGGGGAATGAGGTGGTGCAGCGCCATGCACCGAGCCATAAGACCCCCAGACAGAGCAAGCGGGGAGCCAGGTACCAACTCAGCAGGGATCCCCCAGTGGCACCGACTCTGCTGCAAGCTGGAAGCAGCAAATAAACCAGATCCATGCAAACATCAGCAAAGCCTCTCCATACACAGACAACACCTTCCCAAGAAGGCAGTGATGCTGTGAGCAGTGAGGGAAGATGGGCAGGGATAGAGTATGTGCCCTATAGCAGCATTCCAGCTCCTCCAGGCTTTCCAGCACAGGAGAGGGCAGAGCAGGGCAGCAAAACCCATGGGAGCAAGGCTGGATGCGGGAGGAAAGTTAATGCAGCTCAGAGCCAAGCAATGCGAGTGGGGCAGGTACAGACAGGAATGCCATGCAAACCACTGTGTACAGGCAAGGCTTCATTATTTGGAGTGACTCAGAAGTGATTAAGAACAATGAGATAAGATCAGTTGGGAAGGGTGGAAATCAACCTGAATTTTGGAATAGTCCCACCACAGGATGCTGCTGGATGCTCCCCAGGAACAGGGATGCAGGAGGGACCAGAGCAGTGGGATTAGGTTTGTAATCGACAGGTCTACACTGCTCTGAGGGGAATAGAGGATTCCCACCTTCCTGCTCCTGATAAAATCAGGGGGAAGACCCATTTTCGGTGTAGAAAGCTCCTGTGCTGCCCCCCCACACCTCCAGGAGATGAGTCACTGTCTAGAACCTTAAGCAAAATACCTCTTACAAGATTATTTATCCAGTCCCTGCCATTCCCCACCCCGCAGCACAGGGCAAGGAGAAGGGGCAGGAGATGCTCCAGGTCACTGTCCCCCTCCTGTGGATACCAAGACCCCGAAAGCTGAAGCCCCTGTGTCCAGCATCCCCTGTTCCGAGCTGTCCCCCCTCTCAGGCTCACCTTTTGCCTTCCAGAGCTGGTTGTTTGCATGGTGCAGATGGATTACACGTGCTCACGTGAGAGCCAGCAGCACAAGCTCATGTTGAAAATGCAACCTGGGTGTTTAAGTGTCCTCTCAATGCTTTGCAAAGCTTGCTCTTCACTCAGTGCTGCACGCTAAGGTCGGCATCAGAGGAGGGCAAAAGGAGCCTGTGACTGCCCAAAGGGCAGCATTCAGGGCATGTTTAACACAAGTAATAGAAGGGGCACTGCCCAGGTCCAGTGGATACAGATCCCCAGCAATTCAGATGGCTCAAGGGTCAGTGAGTAAAGATCTTCCATGCAGCCCAAAGCAGCAGTCACCTCGCTCATGCTGCATAAGGAACAGCTTCTGCTTGGGCTCTTGGACCTATGGACAACTCCAGTGCAACATGTGCAGTAGTAGCCCCATAGGGATGCACAGACCAACCCCTTTGGCCAGTGATGAGCAGGCATGCAGGCTGGCAGCACCCATGGGTGCTGCAGTGAGTCAGGTCAGGGCTTCCTCAGTGACGGCAGCCACCCTGGAAACCTGCTTCTGCTCCCTAAGGAGCACTGACATGGGAAGTTCTCCAAACTTCCCAAACAACAGAGAGAACAGGCTTGTTTTCCTGCATCCGCAGACATCCACACTCGCATCCCACAGCCCCACGAGCTCCTGCTCCCACTCTGAACTGTGCGGACACCAGCGCAGCATCCATTCAGTACAAGCACCCGAGTTCCCACTGACTGCCCAGCACAGGGGGTGCTGCCTGCACCAAAGGGCCGGCCCGGTCGGTGGATGCAGCGCTCAGCACGGGAAGATGCCGTGATGCCCAGCGCCGGGCTGGACCACTCACCCAGCACACACCGGTCACCTCCGGCCTCCTGCCCTGGGTGGCACAGACGGGACAGGCACCAGCTCTCTGCAGCGGGCACCGGTTGGACCCCGCTCACGGCTGCATCCCCACAGCTCTTTATTAGCAAACCCGCTCCGTGCCTGGCAGCGCATCCCAGCGAGCGGCACGGATCGCTCCCCAGCGTGATCCCAGCGAGCGGCAGGGCTCACCTCCCACCGCCCTCCCGCAAGCACCGCTATGAACGAGCTCCGGTTCCCCGCTAAACTTTCCTCCAAGTCTCATCAACAGCCCCAAGCCCCGCGCGGGCTGGCGGGGCCGGGCCGGTACCTTTGTGCCGCTGACCGGGCTGATGCGCTGAGGACAGCGGGAGGCTCCAGCGATGCTGCCGGGCAGGCGCCCGCAGGAGCTGCGAGCGCGACGCTGCTCTCCCCGCAGCCCGGGCCAACTGCGCCGGGCAGGCGCTGGGCGCTGCTCCGCGGCCGCTCCAGCTCCACCCCTGGCAGCAGCGATTGGCTCCGCTGCGCGCTGCAAGGATGCTCTGGTCCCAGCAGCCTCCCGCAGCATCCAGCTCCTAGTACCAGCAAGAGCTTCCCCAGGACCCGAACGCCACGGCCAGAGACAGGCCGGGTGTTGGGCAGGTCAGGGCAAGGCGGATCTGTTGGACACAGCCTACATCAGAGCACCTGAGAGGGATTCTCCTCGCTGTGTGTGCTAATCTGATTTGCAGGGCAGAGGCTGTGAAGGGTGTCACAGGCTCCAGAGGGAACACATTTACTTCCTTACTTTTACAGATGACGCACTTATTTTAACACCCTGGATTTATGGAGCTGAGGGACAGCGGGAGGCAAGACTCCCATATGGGGATGAGGGTAGGAACAGCTCGGTCAAAGCAGCAGTCAAAGGAGAGGAGATAACAAAGGGAATGGGAAAGGCTCATCTTCAGCCTAAGGATACTCACAGCCTCCTGCACGCTGATGGGGTGCAGAAGTCAAAGAAACAGAGACCAAGGCCAGAGGGGATGGAGCTATCAGGGGGACGCTGGTCCCTACAATCCCTCATATAGCACCACGCACATTATATATGGAGTCTATAATGCAAAGCCAGGTTTAAACCAAACCAACCTCCCTATTCTGAAATCCAGTAGCAGCTGAACCTAGAAAGAGGGTGGCTTTTGCTTATCTTCTGCTCACAGTATCCTCCAGATAAAGCCACTTCAGAGCTCAGGCTGAAAGTCCTGCGAACCCGGGTGCAGCTGAGCACAATCCCATACACACCTTCCTTCTTGAGCTGCAATGTCATCTCCCTGCCCTCCTTTCTGCTTATAAGAGCTAAGGAGGGTGAGGACCACAGTGGGACCATGGAGGGTTTCTTTCTCAGCTCTGCTGAACTGGCAGGTGCCTCATTTCCAGCACGGAAACCTCATTGCTTGCATTAGGTAAGAAATGGGGATGTAATGGAGCAGAGAGGCTGTGCTCCAGGTGACATTTCCAGGCTGTGATATATATGCAAACAACAAGGACAAAGGCAGTTAATCCAGCTCTGCTCCGCCTCCTTCCGCTCCCGTAAGCTCCCAGCAGGAATGAGGGTGCTGGGTCTCTGCAGGGAAGGGGAGAGGCCTCAAAGGTCTTTGCAGCTCAAGGCAATAGGGGGTTGCACCCTGGTACCGAGATGCAGGAAGGCTCCTTTATGCCTTCGCTTCCACAGCCACGTAAAGCCAAGCATCCTTCATTCCCCTTCTGAACATCTGGCTAACCAAAGTGATGAGAGGCCTCCCCTGTCCCTCATGAGAGAGCTCTGCTCTCCAGGTATAACCTAGATAACAATGCTCTATCTTATGCACTCCATCTCATTGGAAGTGTGTGTGCTGCATCCACGGCAGAGTAACAGCAAAACCCGACCTGTCCCCTGGGTGGGATGTCTCCAGGCACTCACAGGTCTATGGCTAAAGGTCACCAAGGGGGTGGCTCTGCAGTACCTTTAAGTAGCGAGCTTGTTTAGGTTGATTTGCTTCTATTCAATGTACTTTACAGACAGCTTTGGGGATGTTGTGCCACATCAGCGGCTGCACTTGCACTGCCAGTGTCTGGAGCATCACCCCGGTGATGAAATGGACTTTAAATCGGCCTCTACCACACAAGCATTAGAAAGAAAAGACTTCACCAGCAATTTCTCCATCCGCAGCTTAATCCCTTTGACAGCAGTTCTGCAAACTACCCGAGCTGCGATGCTGCATGATCCTGCTGGGCTCTTTAGCTGTAAAAAGAGCCAACCCCACAACTGATAGGGAGCATTTAAGACTCCAAAATTGACATCAACTTCTTGGAGCTGCCACCTGGAGCCTCAGATACTTCAGCGCGACAAAGGGCAGATCAGGCAGTATTTGCAAGGATGCAGTTGCCATCTGGGGATAAGAGATGGCTTAAATCTCTTCCTCACTTTCTTTTTAGGATTATAGCATTCCCAGGAGCATCCTCTGCTCCCTTTCAATGGCAGCATCAGCACAGGAAGTGTTGGGAATAACTTACAAGTTAATAAATCCCTTACAGAATGCACCCTCTCCCCATCAAACACACGTGGAGGCTGCTCCTGACGCACAGGGACCGGGGCTGCAAAGCTCCCAATGCTCCCTAAGGAGTCTCCTGCAGCAGAGCCCTGTGTGCCGGCCCTGGGGCACACGAGGAGGCTCCCCAGACAAAACACCCTCATCCAAACTCTATTCCGCAGACAGTAATGGTGAAGATTCAGCTCCTGCTCCATCCCAGCACGCTGCCAGGGCTCAGGAATGTGTTTACCAGCCCTGAGCTGGGCTAACTTTGGAACAACCTAAAGCACATCAAAACAAGGAGCTGTAAAGCAGCGGCTGTGATTGATTAATCACAGTAGTGAAGCTGACGGGTTTGATCATTTTCAAAGGCTCTTTAACATCTTATTCTCCAAAGAAGGAGAGGTTACAGCAGCCTCGAACAAAGCAGAGCGCAGACTGGAGATGCTCCCTCCCAGAAAAGGCTGTGGACAGGCTGGGCAACAGGAGATCGGGACAGATGAGCGAGCTGGGAAGGACCCAACACCTTGGGCTGGGTTTGAGGAGTTCACATGCACGTTGTGCCCCCCCGCAATGCTCCCCTACCCCGAGCCTAAAGCGTTCCTAATGAACACTTGGCATCTCATGCTTCCAGACTGGTGCAGTGACCCGGAGCCCTGCAGCAGCCTTTGCAGTGCTGATGCAGGCTGAAAAGACAAACAGGACCAGAAGCCCCAGAGAAGGGAGAGGTACAGCCTTAAGGTGTGAATAAAGCCTTCACACCCTTCGCCTTCCTTCTCGAAGGCACTACACAGCTCATTAAATAAGTGAATAACCATTAAAACCTCCAGAAATACACAAGATTTTGGCTCAGCTCCGCGTTGCTTTGCTGCCTTGGAGAACACAGCATTACTTTGGTTCTCCTTTGTGCATCAGCATTATGGCAAGGGTGGAAGCGCAACCTGTGGCATGATGTGACCACAGAGAAATGAGAAGGGAGATAAGCAAAGTGGGATTGGGTTTCTCACAGGCAGGCCCGGCTCCTGTGTGTGTTCTCACCTTGGCGCTGTGCATCAGAGCGTGTCAAAGGACACTGCAAAACCAGCCCCAGCAGGTCAGACCAGGAGCAGGGAGGTGGAGGTCACCTTGTCGCACACAGCAGGGAGTGCTGGAAGGGGCTGCACTTTGCACTTTAAAACCTCCTTTCCATCCCATTCCATTGACATGGGATGGGCAGCGAAGGGCATCCTCATCCCCAGCCCTCCCGCCACTCATCATGCATCAGCCTGTGGGTAGTGGAAAAAGGAGAGATGATGCTATACTATGCAATGCAGCAAGGTCTGCTGCTCCCCCAAGTCCCATTTCCAATTGAGCAGGGACCAGGCTGATGCAGAGCACAAACCAGCCCTGGCTGACAGAGCAGCAATAACCCTCTTTGTGCCCAGGCAGGCCCTGCTCCTTTGAGACTCAGAGAGAGCTCAGGTTCTCTTCTGATGCATGACGCCCTTTAGACTTCTCCTTCCCCGACATTCAGCAGTGAAATCAGAGCAGGCAGCAGCGGGTTATTGCAAACCAAAGTTTGCTGAACGTGGTTAAAGCACTGCGTGCTTCTTCATTGAGGTCTGTGGGCCCTTCTGCCAGCCTGAACCTGCGGCTGACCCTGCCTCCATCCCACTGTTGAACAGGCGGGATGTCCCTAGAGAGGTGACTTTGATTTGCTCAGCTCATCCTCAACTGCAGTTTCTAATCCTGGGGATAACAAAAGGCCGATCTGCAGCCGCCTTCCAGGATCCCAGACTCCGGCAGAGCATCTTTAGCTCTGTGCATAAGAATTGCAGTGCCCAGGGAGCTTAAACAAAGAGCCCCAGGCAGTCCCAGCCTGAAACACTGGGAACAACGCCAGCCTGCACAGATAGGGGGAAACGTTTGGAAATGCAATTTCCGAGGTCACCTTTTATCATCCATAGGCACAGTGCAGAGCCCAGGAGCTGCTTTTGTCAGCCAAAGCCAGCACTGGGGAATCCCTGCAGTTACAAGGCAGCGGTCCCCATGTTTCAACAGGTCTTTTCCCACTGCACATCCCAGTCTGAGGGGACCCCACCGGGATTCTTGGCAAGGGAATTCAGTCCTGGCCCCAAGCAGGGGAAGGTTTGGGTCCATCAATCTCAAAGGCTGAAAGAATTCCAAGCAAATCCTCCCGGCAAAGCCTGGAAGATGCAGTGAAGCCCAAACTGAGCCCTGTTTCCCCTGTGGCTGCCCTGATGCCGGCTGCCAGCACACAGACATGCTTTGTGCCTCGCTAGGCTGAAGCCAGTGAAGTGTTTAACTCAACAACAGGAGCGCTTCCATGAGCGATGCCACCTCGGCTGACCCCAGCACCCACTCCTGCAGCACTGCGCTTCCCAGCAATCCCTACCTCCACACCAGGTCTGCAGGCTCCTCATGCGCTGTTTCACCTCCAGCCCATCCCTCATCGGCTGCTTCCTGAAGTCTGGAGCTCCTCCCATCCCCTCTTAACCCCCAGCACAAAAGCTGCCCTTGCACAGGGAGCAGTGGCACCAAAGGCAAAGAGCTGGGATGGACCCCCTCAAGCGGAATGCTTGGCAGGGAGATTGGCTCCAGCACAGGGAAAACATGGACCTTAGCCCAGGCGGAGCTGCATCTTGGGAGCTTGCAAACAACAGCCTTGCTTGGCCTGTAGCTCACTCAGCATTGCTAACGCCCCAGTTTTCCCTCTGGCTTAGAGGCACAGGGACCAATGAGTCTGGAGATAGAGAGGGACAACACAGAGCAGAACAGACACAGCTGAGCCCCTGGGTGGCAAGAGAGGTGAGCAACAAACCCTTACCTGCCGAAGCATCCTGGATCCCCTGACGGCAGAGCCCAGGCGTGAGCAGACAGTGGATGGAAGCTGAGCAGAAGCCACCAGCCTGAGCACAGACATAAAGGTGTGCTCCCTGCTGCAGCACAAGCAGCAGATGGGGCTGGGAGGAATCAGGCCAGGGGCTCTTATGGTCTGCCAGGACAGCCCATGGTGATGAAAGATGCAGAGCAGCTGCAGACACACAGAGGAACCTTTCCCTTTTCCCTTTTCCCTTTTCCCTTTTCCCTTTTCCCTTTTCCCTTTTCCCTTTTCCCTTTTCCCTTTTCCCTTTTCCCTTTTCCCTTTTCCCTTTTCCCTTTTCTTCTCCTCATTAAACATGAGTGCTAATTGCTCAAATAGGTTCCATTTACCCTGCAGCTTGTTATCCTACATGGGCTGCTATTCAAAGCTGGTGTTGGGGTAACCTGCTTTGGAAGGGAGCACATTGCAGCAAGGAGCACTGCCCACGGAGCCTCCTGTGCAGAACCTGGGTATGGAAATCACCTTCTCCCCCCAGGTTATCTCTCTTGGTGCGTTCCTGACACTGAACAAAGCTTGCCTGGACCCTCATCACTGTGACACACACAGCACACGTAGTTTGCTTTACAAGCAGCCATGCACTTGCCCCATTATCCTCCCCAGTCAGGCTCAAGCATTTACTTTGCCATCTGTGTCTCAGTTGCTAAGGGTGCTTGCTGCTCTCTGGCCCTATTTAAACCAGTGACCAGGGCTTCACAGCCCCACAGCCATGAGTGAACACACATCAGCAGCCAGCCTGGTCCCTAGGCAGAAGCATTAACACCAGGCTGCGGGTACTGGTTTTCACTCCTAGCTTATCAGAAGGGCCACTTTGATTGGTGTCAATGCCTTTCCCCAGGGACACTGAGGAAAAGGAGAGCTGAGTTGATTCATTCCTGCTCTCTGACCAGGACCTGTTCCATCCCTGTGCTCTGCATTGGTGCCCAATAGCAGAGGGTCCTGCTTACATAGGCAGGGATCCCAGAACATGGGATGGTGACAGCTTATGGGGGATGTCCAAAGTGAGCCCCTGTGGCAAGCCCAGAGGTGATACCTTGGTCAGAGCAGACACTTCGCTCTGCTTTGGTCTGTGTATGGCCAGAAAGGGAATTTCCCTCCCAGAAGCAAATGACTCTGATTTGAGCCATGCAACCCAATGGCACCAGGAGTAACTTCCACACCCAGCCTAGCCCACTATGCAGGGTGCTGCTTGTCTGCCTTACTATAAATAGTCCCCAGCACTGCTGAGCAAGGATTAATGACTCCTCTAATTATACCACAGCACTTGGTGACAGAGGAATGATAGTGTGCAGATGTCTGAGCCCACTCACCCCGCGCATCGCTGGGTGGCTCCAGCAGAACATACCCATTGATTAATTCCAAGGAATAGCAAGTCACGAGTGCAGCAAGGCAAGAAAAGAAAAGGTGTTTCATGATATTAAATAAGACACATCTGCAAAGCGTTATCTACTGCGAGTTACTATAAGGAATCCTATCACTGAGCTGCATTTCCATGCAAATGTGATCTGTGATTTGTACCGCCTCAAAGCATCACTCCTGAGCACACAGAAGACCTGTTTCATACCCGCTTCCCCCACTAAGCCTTGGTTTTAAACCGCTTTGCCTTATTTATTAGGCAGCTGCTTGCTTTGGCCTAGTGAAAAGGAGCATTTTTCATGTGTCTGCACTACCGGAGGCACAGCCAGACCCATCCCTGCACCCTCACACAGACCCAAGCTGCAAACCCAGTTCGCTTTGTCCAAGCACTCCTCTTCCACATGACTTGCTAATGGTGCACCCAAGGATTTCTGCGGAAGGGCTCTTCAAACCCCACTCCTAATGGGAAAGCACATCTCGCAACACCCGGTGGCAGTTCCAGCCCTTCTTTTGTGGTTCAAGTGCCCCCCTTTTATGACAGCATGAGCAAGATGCAGGGTTTTGGGGGGAGCACAGTATTTTGGTGCCAAAGCCTGGCTTGCCCCCACTGCTCACATCCAAGAGCAGAACTTACTGTATAGACAGAGGCTGAGCCCATCACCATATGGCAGCCCCAATCCTCCAGCTCCAGGGCATCGCTTTGCTTCTGCTCCATCACCACAAGCCCTCTCAGTGCCCCAGAAGCCACCTCTATTTCTGGAGGTTAACAAACACCTCCAGGAGGAAATAACACCCTGGGGCCTGGCTGCCTCTCATCGCAGTGCTCACCAAACGGCCACAGCATCGGCCCATAGCTGTGACGATCCAGCACCAACCCATGAACTCCCCTTACCCCCCTGCCCATAGTCCATGAGCACGGGAAGACAACCAACCTTCCACTCGGTTGCCAAGGTTTCTCGGTTTTATGTAGAGCTATGTATATTTATAGTGCCCCTTGCTACCAAACCCGAGCAAAGGGAAGAGCAGATAAGGCAGCCCGGCAGAATTGTTTCTCAACAGAATGTTTTCAGTTTTCCACGAGGCGTCAGCAGCTCTTTAAAGCCTTTTCATTGCGTTCTGCCTTAGATGCAAAATCGTGCTTCAAAGGCACTTTAACTTTGAGGAAAACAAGATGCAGACCCTGAACGGTGCCATCTGCGAGCGGGAGCCGGGACCCACGGGAGGGGAGCTGGTGATGGAGGGAAGGAGCTTCGCAGGCCACTTCAACCGCTTCACAATGAAAGGTCACAGGGAAATCACTGCCTTCTTAATTACAGCATTGCCTCCAGTGCCACCATGCCCCAACTCCGGTTCCTCATTTAAATCATCATTAAGCCCTGCTGCAGGCCCCATAAATTAATGATTTTGGTTATGAGAGCCTGTTCTCTACTAAGGAAATGCAGAGACGGGGCGAGGAGGAACAACACACGGAGCTAAAATAAGGATCCAAATCACAACACGTCTCTGGGGCTGCTCTCCCTTCTTCACAGGGTCTGAATTCAACGTGCTGTACCCACACGGCAAGCTGTTTTCTGCCTGTGCTGGTGCCTGCCCTGAGGGATGCTGGAAGAGCACGGATGCTCTGGCACGTTACCCCAGCTATGTGTCGGGCTTTACAGGGATGATGGTCTGATCCTGCCTGGCTTTGGGAAGGTGCTGGAGGTGGTGCCAAAGGGCCCTGCTGCAGTGGGGTGGTACCATGGCACTGCGGTCACCTCAGGCATAACAGTGATTTGCCCTCTTGCCATAGGAAGAGGCAGGAGATGCACGGGGAGCCCCACTCCCAGCACAGGGCTCCCATCGCAGCCAGGTGCAGCGGGACAGGTTTTGCACTGGTGGAGGAAAGAAGCCACAGACTCGAACAGATGACACCAGTCATGCTCGTGCTTTTAGGGGAGGCTGAGACATGAAGCACGACATGGACTGCAGCTCCTTCCCATGGTTCCCAGCAAACACCCAAGCCATGACCTGGAGAAGGCTCCAGGGAGACCTTAGAGCAGCAGCTCCAGTGCCTAAAGGGGCTACAAGAAACCTGGAAAGGGGCTTTGGACAAGGGATGTAGGAACAGAACAAAGGGAATGGCTTTAACCCTCTCAGAGGGGAGATTGAGATGAGCTCTTAGGCAGAAGTTCTTCCCTGTGAGGGTGATGGGACACTGGGATGGGTTGAACGGAGAAGCTGTGGCTGCCCTATCCTTAGCAGTGTTCCAGGCCAGGTGGGATGGGGCTTGGAGCAAGCTGCTCTAGTGGAAGGCATCCACTGGGGGTTGGAACTGAATGAGCTTTAAGGTCACTTCCAACCCCAACCATTCCATAATCCTATGCCAGGCCTTGAGCACTGTGTGCCCTGGCTGCAGCATCGCCCTTTTCCCAAGGGCCCTCAGATTTTCTGTTCCATGCTCAATAAAACCAGCAAAGTTCCCGTTATTTTTTGCTCATTCCTAACTACTTTATTAGACCACAAATTACAAATCAAAAGCCTTCTCCCCTCCGTTCCCTCCAGCATTGAGACCGTTGCAATTCCTGACTTTTCGGGGTTTTTTTAAGTCTGAGAAGCTTCAGCAGCCGCAGGCAATTAGTGAAATGAATAAAGCAGCAGCTTGTGCGTCCAGATTGGGTCTGCCATAAAGAGGCACCATCCTAATTGGACCTGGAATGGCAGCTCCTGACGGCTGCCCCTGGCACTGCGGCACAGGAGATGCGCAGGGCTCGGAGCCGGCTCCTCCGCGGCACCCGAACACGGCACGAACCGCTTCGCACGGGGTGAGCCGGGCAGAGGATGCGCAAGGAGCCGCTTCCAGACTCGAAACCCCGCGGTGCTGAGGGCACGCACGGAGCCGGCCCCGGCGGTCCCGGGGGCTGCAATTTGCGGTAATCGTTGGAAACGGGTTAAAAGAATAGAAACAACCATAAGAACCGAAACGCCGCAGGATGCGGGGGGGATGCGCCGGTGGGGAGAGAACAAACCCAGGCACCCCCCCCGCCCCCCATGCGGGGCTGCGCTTGGCTCCGGGTCCCCAAAACAACCGGGGGGGGGGGACGGGGACGACACGGGGGGAGGCGGGGCAGGACACGCCCCCTGCGCGAGGCGCGTTTCCGAGCCGAACGCGCCCCCCCGCGGCGCGCGCGGGAGGTTTTGGGGTGAAAAACCCGTTTTCGAGCAACGCGGCCGGTGCCCCCCCCGCGCACCCCCCATCACCTCCTCCCCATCACCCGGCGTTGGCTTTGAACACCGCCAGGGATGGGGCAGCCGCAGCTTCTCCGTTCAACCCATCCCAGTGTCCCAGCACCCTCCTAGCCAAGCCAGGCCTGGGGAAGCATCCTGAGTTCCAGGGTCCCGCTCAGTCCCATTGTGCTGCTCCAGCAGCATTCCCACCTGTTTTCTCTCAGCACAGACACTGCAGGAGGAGCTCCTCATTCATAGAGGAAGGTGATCCGCAGGGAATTAATCCTGGACTCCATCCCAAAGCGGAAAGCGGGAGCGGATCAAGTTCTGCACCACTCGGGAAGACACAGCAGTGCTTTTCTGAGACCGAACCAAAGACATCTCACTATCTGCAGCAAACAATGAGCCTCGTTCATGTTTTATGTCCTGCTGCCTGTCTTCCGTTTAATTCAGCCTTGTAATTGCAGAGACTCTGGTTTCTGGACTGCAATCTGATATTTGCACAGAAGCAACACAAGTATCCTGTCATTAAGTTCCTTTTACTTTGAGTTCAGGTATTAAGAGATGCTTATCAAGGAGCAGGACCTCGGTGCCTGGCTGGAGCTAAGCTATCCTGCCTGAAGGAGCAGATAGGGAAGGGCATATCCGCTATGAGACTGAGTGAAGTAAAGCAAGAGGCCAGGTTTGAGTTCTCCCATTGCAGGACCTCCTCGACCTCGCACATCTGCGAAGGCAAGCCCCAGTTTCACAAGGGTGGGAAAGTATTTTGAGCACAGAGGTCAGCAGAAACAATGCGGAACGTTACAGCCATAAACAGAACAAGAGAAGCCATGGCCCGTGCTGTGCTGGGACTCACAGAGCCCTTGTCTGAGGAGAGAAACAATAGCTTATGACTTGCCAGTGCAGTGTGAATTCCAGGCTGCCACCTGGGAATGGTCCCTGTGCTGCCAACTGTGAACAGCAACAGAGCTTACACAAACAGAGCTGGGCACAAGCTCCTGTTTGCATCCAAGATGAAAGGCACAGTTGCACCGACGGTCCAGAGATGATGCTGCACTGCGCTTCCAGATAGGATACAATCCTGTCCCAAAACGCTCAGCATCGCTGCATCCGCTTCGCATTGGATGTGCTTGGCATGGCTTTTAGAGCAGCAGAACAGCCCCAGCCACTGCTCCTACCAAGGAAAGCACAGTTCCTCCTCCTCCTTCTCCATCCCTGCTGCTCGACCCTGATCTTACCACCCGCTGGAAGTCGGTTTGTTATCCCAAACCTAGTGGGTGGAGATTTCCACACCTCAGCATAAAGGTGATAAATAGGATTCTGTGCAGGACACATTTGGTTCTGTTACTGATGATGCACATTCCAGCTTTGGGAAGCCCTGCTTGGAAGCCTGGCCTTCGGCTTTCAGTTCAGATTTATATCCAGGAGAACAATACGCTCTGTTATAGGAGGGCTTCGCTCTCCCAGCCACACCAGTAATTCCCAGCAGCTTTTCCCTGTGCTCTTTTCTGCCTCCCCACTTGGACCCATTGTCTATTGTTGCGCAGCTGTGGAGTGTAACAAGGAAAGCTGTGTGCATGCCTCATCCGCTGCAAGGGAGCGTCCTTATGCACTGACATATCAGTGCTCTGCTCTCGTAACCCCTACAGTGCCATGCAGGACAAACTGGGGAGGACTGAGCAGGACAAGCATTCCTTTGCCTCTTTTCCAAAGTCCTTTAACATTAACATGCTCATACACCACGGTACAAGCTTAACCACAAGGTGACAGCGTGCAGCACATCTCGCCCTCAAAACACGGGCATTTGGCTGCTTGCTGGAAAGAAGATGCTGTGCTTCAGGAGCTGAAAACAGGCTCAGTGAGTGCTTTCTCCTGCTGCTGATGCCCGTGAATGGAAAGCGACCATCCCTCATCGAGCAACTCGCCTCCTATCTTCGCACAGAATCCATCTGAGATCTGTCCAGAGCATTCACTTTGCCACAAAAGATGCTCCAAACCCAATTGCTTCCCCTTTTCAAGGTGTTCATTTTCTCCTCCCACTTACCTTGTCCAAAGGAAACCATGAGTTCAGTCACTGCAGCTCACTCTGTTGCGCATTCAGAGGCCAGAGGCCAGCTCCGTGCCTTCTTGTGCTGCCCAGAAGGGAGGGAACACAAAGAAAAGTCTTCAAGGAGGCCTGGGGAATATTTGCCAGGAAACACCATAGGGCAGAGTGCAGGAAAACAGGGTTTTCCCATGTTTCCCACTGCAGAGAATTCCCTGGAGTTCAACCACCGCACTCCCAAGCCCCTGCGAGTCACGGCTCCGGCTCAGGAGGAGCCATGGGGATCTGTCTCTCCTATAATAAGAGGGTTTCGAGGAGGGAATTAGGTACAAGCAGCAAGACTTCAACCCCGAGTGAAACCCCAACGGGAGTTAACCAGAGCCAAGTGACTTCAAACCAGGGCGATGCAGCTTTCCAAAGGGCACAGGCAGATTTCCCAGTTCCAGCAGGGCCTTCACAACAGCCCCATACAAGGAGGAGGTTCAAAGTGATCACCAGCAACACTTTACCGTCCCTGGCTCCTCTCATCCCTGTGTGGGGCTAAGGGAGCAGATCCCAACCTGCAGCGCTAACGGCAATGGGAGCCGCTGCCTTCATCCGTGACAGACCTGGGTTATTCCAACAGCCAGTGTTTCACAGTGAGGAAAAGGGCTCCCGGGAATGCTTTCCTGTGAGTAAACGACTGTGAGGAGCTGGCTGCAAACACAGCGCTTGGAGCCCAAACAGCTCCACGTTACCTGTCACGAGCTACTGTCAGCCTCAGCCTGCTCATGCTGGGAGCACCTGAAGTGCTGCTGTTTGGGCAACACAACCCAGTTCCTTCTCTAAAGGAGGGGAGAGACTGCAGCCCTCTGCTATCTGCAAAGAGCAACACGCAGACAAATCACAGAGCTTTTCTTAATGCTGCCATGATATACAAATAAGAGGCTTAAGTATAATTATAGGTTGTATAATCAGTGTGAATAAAGAAATATGTAGTAATTGATGCCATATTTTATAAATATCCTAACTGTTGAAGAAACTGAAAATGTTTTCAAAAGAAATACTTTAGCATAATGATTATAAAGCCCTTTAATGTGAGTGAGCTGCTTTCTGAAGCCAGTTTTAGACGCAGTCTATGCACATAAATAGAGTTAATTGCCCTTCTGTGCGAGCTGGATGTTAGCACATTCCAGCAGAGTGTGCATTTTCCAAAGTGCCAATTCCAACACATTCCACCCCATGCAATTTCTGCCTTTTTATGCACAGCACATAAAACACACACACATCTGGGCAAGGGCGAAGTTAAGCGCTTCGAGCAGCGAGCCTTGGAAATAGATTGAGACATCAACTGCTTGCCCATATGGTATCTGGATATTCAAGTGCAAATGCGGCTTCTCCCAATTCACCCCGCAAAGGGAGAGTGCGTTAATGTGCCCAGCGGGAAAGTGGGGAAATGGGAAGCAAGTTGGGAGAAGGGGTGCAAACGGCTCCATCTCCTCTGCCAGTCCTGCTCTTATCCCATCCAGGCCACAGCCACACCAGTGAGGGCATTCCCTCCCCAGGCCATGCACAGCCTCCAACACAAAGCTCTGCATTAGACTCACAAACTGAGTTGTACATGGAAAATGTCACAGGGGTTGTGTTGTCCCATGGCATCAGGCTCTTTGCTCAAGAGCACGGATGGCTCTGGGCATAGGGCAAGGAGCAGCCCCTGCTGCTGGCTGATGCATGGGAAAGGAGGGAGTCCTGCAGCTCCATAGCCACGCTGCAGAGCAGAGATGGGTGATGCACCAGTGACTCTGTCCTCTGCTACCCAGGTTCAGTCCATCTCTTCTTCCCTCCAGCTCCAATTCAGCCCAAGGCTTCCACCACCAGACCCATCACAACCTGCTGCATCCCATCACAACCTGCTGCATCCCATCACATCTCCTTACAAAGGAGATGGTCCAGGCACCTCCCTCCCCATCAACGCCGCGTGTGTCTCGCATGCTCTGCCACAGTCAGGGACGTGCTGAAAACAGCCTTGTGCCCGCTAATTGCTTTGGCATGTGGGCAGTGGGAGAACAGCCAGGCTCTGCATTGAATTAAACCATCACTCTCCTCTCCTTGGAATCACTCTCCTGCCTCTGTGCCTTCACAGTAGCCTTTCTGCGGCAACGCGTGAAGGATTCATCGCTGCACGCCACATCCCAAGTGCAATGTCTGGTGTTCATCAAAGCAGAGCCAGTTTCCCTGTTCCTAAAGGCCACAGGATAAGCCAGGGCCTTGATGCAGCAACACAACAGCCACAGAGTGCAGCTGCCTGCAGAGAGCTGTAGTGCCATAAGTGGGCAGCTAAAACCACCCTTAGATGGGCCAGCACCAGCAGGTACCCCCTGCCTGCAATGTACATACACAGTGGAACAGTGCTGCAGCAGAGATGGAACACAAAGACGCAGCGCACGGTGCAGCCAGGTCATGCTGTGGGTATAGCCAGGCTCCTACAAGCATTTGTGTTCTTGGGCATCCGCAGCCCTGCAGTTTGGGAAGGACATTACATATGGCTCCGTGCCCGAGCCAAACGCTGCCCCATCCATCAGCAGTTTGGCTTCTTATTGATAGGATGGGCTCGATCTTGAAACCATCTGTTCTCCCTCAGCTTGCATCCAGCTTTCACTTGGACAGCAGAGCTCGTTCCAGCTACAGCCCCCGGGCATGCGGGTGGGGAAGTCACTTCACTTGCTGCTCTCTGCAGCTACAAAGCCAAGTTTGACTGGAGACAGACACCAACGACCCATCTTTTGCATGGAGTTGCTCATGAGGAAGACTGGAGAAGCAGCCCTGGGACAGAGCTCAGATGATGCAACTCCGAGCATCTTATGCAGTTTGGAAACACTCAGCCCATGCAGACCCTGCAGCGCATAGGAAGAGGTGCTTGGTCCAGTCTAAGAGCCCAGAGAAGATGCTTTCGGCACTGGGAAGAGAGCTCCAGCACTCCGAGAGCCTGTGATGGGAAGCTTCCTTCTTTAATGTGTGTTTTAACCTGTCACTGTGTTTCCACGCTCCCAAACCAGTGTGGTCTGGATTCTGTCACCCAGAGGCTCCTAGCGCATTGGTTGTGGCCTGGGGCTTTGCTTCTTTTCCAATGTGGACTTGGTCCTTCCCTTCCTCTCCGGGGGATGCTTTTCCTCTATTTCAAGGCTGTTATTAAGTGACCATTGCTTGAGAGGCTTCTGGCATGGAAAAGGCTGATCCATAGGTCCATTCGTGGGAATGCCCATAAGCAGGGACCCCACAAGCAGCCTGCACGGCTTGGTTAGGGACCCCCATGCAGTCCGTTTCGGGACACCATATGAATCTCCAATCTCTCAGCAGCTTACAATGCCACGCTTGCAAGAGCAGGTACCACATCGTGATGGTGATGAAAACCAGCTGCTGAGACAGCAGCACACTGTCAGGCTCAGGATAAGGACTGTCTCCTAGAGCACGGAGACAAGATAGCTGCATCTCCGGGAGGGCCCTGCAGAGGTCATCCCGCAGGAATGGATATGGAAGATTTTCATGTTAACCCTTCAATTGACTTGAAATCCAATGGATAAAATCCGGACTTGCTGCTGAAAAACGCTCCAACCAAGCTCCCCATACCTTGTTTTAAAGCAGCATTAGAACACCTTTGCTGGTGAACAGGTCAGTGATGCTGATGGCCAATGAGTCACAAATCAGTGCAGTGCAGTTGTTACGTACAAGACAGCCCAGAACCCTAAAGCCTCTGCTCTCATCTGAGTCATGGGGTTTAAGGCTCTGACAACACAGATAAGTCAGGGTGGGCAGGGAGGGGGTCCTGCTGCGGCCGGTTTGCAGGGAGCATCCCAGCATCCGCAGGGAGCTCGGGATGCTGCGGGACATCAGGGCCACGGGAGGACAACATGATGTCAGGCACAGAGCCTGGCAGGAATCAGCCCCTCCTCATTCATCGCCTCTAATAAGAACAACCCTTGGTCAGCACAAATTCTTTCATGTTCACTTACAACATCTATTTATAATAGCAACAAACCCACAGGACATAACCACCTCAGACACGCTCGAGAGCTTCCAAGTGCTTCAGACACGAGAGACAGGGGTTGTGGTTTGGGCTGTGGATAGAGGCACAGGAGACCCGGCTCAGCCCCGGCTGTGCTGCGCACACAGCTCCATCCATGATGTGATGATGCAGATCCAGGGGCATTCTCTGCTTGGAGCCTCTGCCTGTTGGATAGATATAAAGCAATTCCCGCAGCCACCAGACCCTATGGAGCACCCAGATGGGATCAAGAGTCCTACCAAAGCTAGGAAGTGTAATAGCAGGTTTAGTTGCAGCGATGTGTCCTTGGGACCGCTAAGCCCAGACACAACCAAGTCCCATGAGGGTTGTAGACCTGGCAGGATTCCTCCCTACATTTCATTTCTGAATCACAATATCCCATTCCTTTGCTGTATCAGTGGATTTCCCGTGCCTGTGGAGCTGTGGGTGTCCATAGGAAGGCACTGCCACTTCCCCGCAGCCTCTCCAGCCGCTTCCACATCACAAAGCCATTGAGTTGGATCTTTCTTGCATCAGCTTTGTCTCTGCACATCAGCACAGCAACAGCATGAATTCACCCAAGCTGCTGGAAACCCTACTGCTGTCTGAAGGCCCTTTTGGCCTCCCTTTGGTACCCACACCCCAGAGCATGAACAACCCCTGGGGGACACCCCGATGTCTGTCACAGGGCTGGATTTTCCCAGAAACACACTTTTTAACCCCAAAATGCATTTGGGATCATCCAGGCGGCTGCTGCTGGCACAGGGCCGGGCGGTTTGGCAGAGCCAGCTCTAAAGAGCAAGAGAGGGGGTAAGGAAAAGGGGTGGAAAAACGTCCCCTCCAGCCCTCTTGTTGAATTAAACCACATGTATATTTGTAAAGCACAGCGGAAAGGAACGGCTCCTCCAGCACATGGTCGAGAGCAGAGTCTTATTTCAGAGATCCCAAAAAATCAGTGCCTGAATGCTGGAACAATACGAGCCTTTAGACAGGGCATTTGGAAGTGATTAACGAGCCCCAACGCATGCATTCAAACTCAGGGGTTAGTACCTCACGCTGGTAACAACTGTCAGCTACTAAAACTGCGAGCAGGGGGAAGGAATCGAGCTCAACCCTCTGTAATCTACTGCTCTGGATCAGCAGGGGACCATGCGCCATCCAAAGCGCATCGCTGCCACTGCTCATCCCTCTGGACAGACAGACGCTGCTGTCCCATTCGGGGGGCCTTGCACCCCAAGCAATGCACCCCGAACCACACAGCCCCCCCTTCTGCTGCCTTTCCAAAGCAAACAGACCAACTCCATCAGCCAGGAGCTGCCGACCAACCCCTGGGATCCGCAGGGAATGGTCTGTGTCGGCTTCCAGGCTGCCAAGGCCAGGTTGGAGCAACCTGGTCGAGTGGAACTGGATGAGCTTTAAGGTCCCTTCCAACCCAAACCAGTCTATGGGCGATATTCCTGTCTCCTAAGTGCTGAGCCCCAAAACACTGCCCAAACCTGGCTGCGTGGTGCCCTGAAGGAAGCCCTGCCAAGTGCATGCACAGGAGGGTGCTCACAGCCCTTTCCCATTAAACCTGCTCTGCTTGGCAGGGACTTTTCAGCTTGGCAGCAGGAAGCGAACGCGATCCAGGGCTGTGCTGGTGGTACCAGGATCAAACCGCTCAGGAAGTCTCAGTTAAGCAAGAATCACAGCTCGTGCTCTGATGCGGAAGCTGCTTCTCACGTCCCAGATGTGCAGTGATTCAGGAGGATTCTGCCCTCTGTAGCAGCCAGACCTGGGCACACCGAGTCCCACAGGACCAGCAACATGCCAGCACTGCAGGAGGATGCAAAGCCCAGAGCTCTCAGCACGTTTCCCTTCTCTATAACATGGTGAATTCCCACAGGAGCAGCACTGCAGTGACAGTGGACAGTGCACCAGTGCCGCCACACAGAGCATCCCATTCCCGGTGCTGCTGGAGGACAATGGGGGGAACTTGGGAGCACCCCCAAATACAGCCAGGCCCCCATTCACAAGCCAAGCTGTCTGCAAGGCCAGGCTTCAACCTGGTTCGCAGCCACATAGGGATGCGGAATCAGAAGGGGCTGCACTTTGGGCTGGAAGAGGCACAGGAATGAACTTCCCCATGTCTCGCATCTGAGAACTTAAAGACAAAAGAGATGCTTTGAATTTGCTTCAGCGAGGAGAAATGGTGGTGACATGGCCATCATCTGGGAGCTTCCAACCCCAGGCTGCTGCTGCTGCTCTGGGAGGAGCAAACGCATCCCAGCCACCAGCACACACACTGGGTGCACTGGCAACACAGCCCTGCACTCTGCCTGCATCCGCTGCCATCCATTTTCTCCCTCCTTCAGCGATGATTTGGCCTTTTCAGCAGCACCCAGAAATTCCTGCCATTTCCGAAGTTATCCCAGGCTTCTCCATGTCTCTGTTTGGGTCTCGTCTCTCTGAATCTCCTGCTGGTTTTCCCTGGGCTGAGCGACAGCACGTGCGTGCATCATACATGTGCACTGCAGTGCCACGAACCCAGGGTACACCTCGCATCCCCAGAGCAAGCCCTCACTAGGCTCAACCAGACCCAGCACCCCAAAACCCCAACCTGCCCCATCTCTGATGCCTTTCTTAGGGCACCTCTTGTCCCCAGCACTGTGCTGAGCTGCCATCAAGGGGAGCCCCGCTTGCAGACACAGCATCTGATGCTCTCCCCAGGGATGGGAACACACTGCAAACGCAGCCAAGGGGCCAAGCTGCAGCCAGGACAGCAGAGGACACAAAGCCCAGGGCAGCAGGAGATGGGCACAGCCGAGTTCTGCAGCACACACATTGCAGCCAGTTTAACCTATGCTTCTGCCTGGGTTGGAGTGCTCAGGGCAATGGAAAGTGTCTGCAGTCAGGCTCCCACTGGGCCTTTTGCTTTGGATCCCACTGTGAACAGGGAGAGCATCTCCACATCAGGGAGGAGTTGAGCTGCCAGCACTTTATGGCCTCTCTTATAGACCCATGGCCTCTGCAGTCAGATGCACCCTTCACCTCTCCCCAGAGACGGGGGTCTGCATCCAAGCAGAGGGGCACAGGCGTTGGTGCTGCTGGGGACTGAGCACCGCAAGCTCGGGGCAGGGGATGTGGCCCCTGTCAATCGCTGAGCACGTACCGTTATTATCATCATTATTATTACCATTCCCTGGCTCTTCAGTGATGCTGAACATGCTCCGAGGCTCCGAACCTCAGCGGAGATTACAGCAGCCTCCCGGAGGGCTGACGGATGGGCTGAGGAAGGCCAAGAATAGCTGTGCTGACAGCACACCCTGCCAGGAGCAGCCTTGAGGGGAGGCAGGGGGTCAAGGCAGGGAGCAGCCCCTTCCCATGCCCCAGGCGGGAGGCTCCCACCCGGCTCCCTCCACACCATGGAAAGGCTGGAAGGAGCCTTTTGTATGGGAAACCCGGGGCTCTTTGCAGGGCACCAGGCATTTTCCCTTGATAGCCATCTCCTGGTTTGTCCTATAATCTTGTAAACCAGAAAAAACCCCAAACCCACAGACATTTTAAATGAAATCTATTCCTTTGCACGACACCAGGAATTATGAATTGATAAAGATTTCCTATTATCTTACAACATCTACCAGGCCAATCCTGCAGCGGGGCCGTGCCTGTAATTGCAAGCAGATGTCTTTCTCTGCTGACACGTTAAATAGAAGCAGAAAGACCCGCTGCTATCTCCCATCAACAATTTGCACTAGAGCAGAGAACAGATTTGCGCAGAGCAGGGCTGCTGGAGGAGAAGGGAGATTAAGTTCCTGCAGCCCAGGCTTCTAAGCATTACAGCAAAACAAGGCAGCTCGGGGAAACAATGAGCCTAAACAGCCCCTAAGCCCAAAGTAACCAAAAGCTTTTGTGAAGGAAAATGAATTTGCTGAAACTAATACTCCCGGAGCCCGCGGAGAGCTCGGAGACCGAGGTAATGCACCAGGCAGGCGGGATGATCCAGCCAATGAGCCCTCACATCAGCTCTCCATGTACGCTGTATGCGCAGCATCGCCTTTAGGATGTCTGCGTTAGCATGTGCAATGCAGACAGGATGCTCACCGGGTCCCTGAGCACCCCACATGGATGAGGGATGCATGGCCCCAGTGTGCACCATTTGGTCCTTAGTCACCAGCCCCACTCATCCTGGGTGGGTCTGGCTCCTCCAAGCCTCCTCCTTGGTTCTGATCTGGGGGATGATCCCTCTCTCCCAAGGCTGGGAATGGAGGTGAGCGGCTGGAGGCTGTCCCATCCTCCCGGCTGTGGTGCAGCAGCCCAGGAATCATCAATAGAAGGGGAAGTGACAGGGTGTTTAGCAAACATTAAGCCCAGGAAGCTTAAAAAGGTCTCCCAGGATTATTCAATAAACATTTAGGAGGGAAAGAGGATGAAACAGGGAAGAAGCTTTAAGCCCTTTGGAGGAGGCTCTTTGGGGCTCCGCTAATTCAGCTGGGCAGCCCAACGTTTAATAACTAAAGCAGCATCACCCATCATTATGCCTCAGCTTTCCCGCAGCATCAATTCAAAGGGAGGGACTTCTAGAAACATTTAGCCCGATGCTAATGTCTTATTAAGACCATTTAACACACAACTTTAAAGCCACCAGCAACAGGATGCTCGGATCCATGCCAAGGACAGCACAGCCACCCAGCCCCATGAGGGGGCATATATCCACGTGTGACCACACATTAAATTACCTTGGAGCTTCCACAGACAAACTCAGCCTTCTCCAAGTCGCTGTACAATAACCAGGGCTGGGTGTGATCACCCATCCTTAAGGATGAGTGATTTTGAGGTATGCCATTCACCTAATGGGGCTGTGGCTCATTGTTTGTGGGGTTTGCTGTGGTTCTGTGTATCATACACAAGAGGCTGGTGCCTCTGAGCCTGCCAAAGAGAAAGGCCCTGATCCGTTCATTTCAAGTAACAGCCCCATCTTTCTGGGGCTGCAATTAATTGATCCACGTAAATTAATCTCAGCCACATGAATAACTCCAGAGGTTGGAGAAAGTCAGATGGAGGCACTGAACTGAGGCTGCCAACAGCGTCACACAGCCAAAGGGAAAGCAGAACAGCTTCAGTAAATGCATTGAGGGCTCCTGGTGATGCATTCGGACCAGGGAGCACCCCCTTGTCAGCACCACTGGATCCAAACACATCCACAATCACCTCTGGGTTTATCATCTCTTTGCTCTCGCCCTTGTGAAACACCCTGCGTTATGGCAAAGGTGCCCTTTCAATATCTGCTTTTGCACGTGCCACGTAGAACCCCATCAACCTGGATTTGTACATCAGAGCCCAGAGGAAAGCTCAGCGCCGCACCAGGGCATCGCTCAGGAGGCAGATCACAACGTGGCCACTTCACTGCTCACCCACATGGCAGGGAACGTTATCCTGCTCCCAGGTACGGCTCCTTCCAGCCGCATCCTGGCTTCGCTCCTGCTCCTCCTCTGTAGAGCAATGGCTTAGCAAACCCCTCCAGAGGGGAACCGTTACCGCCGGCAGTGACTTTCCAGGCTGCAGGAAGCGGGACCGTCTGCCCACAGCTCCAGGGATGCTGGCAGGCTGCGATCAGGGCCACATCCATCACCGAAGAGGAGACGGGGCCAGGCCAACCCCAGTGCTGTGGTCTCTGGCACATCCCATGGTAGCAGACCCCGCTCCCGCCACGCAGGCAGCATTCTTGTGGCAAGCTGCCGGTCCAGAGGAGATTCCAGCCTCCAATGGGAAGCTCTTGAAATAAAGCCCTCATTTTCCAGAGGCTGGGAAGCTTCCACGGAGCGCCGGCCACCCTGACAGGTTGCTCCATCGCAGCTCTCCGGGATGTGGCATAGGGATGCTACAGAGCCCCTGGATCCCACCCATCGTCCTCTGCCAGTGGCATGGACCAGAAGCCTCACAAGGGCACAGGAACCACCCAGCTCGTCCCATTGGACATTCAAGCTTGGATAGCTATGGACTGCCAGAGGGGAGCAGCTCAGCCAAGTGGTAGCATGCTCAGAAGCTTGGATGGAATCAGCTGGGGAAGAAACAGTAATAAAGCAATGTTTTCCTTTGCAAAACAGAGGTTTTAAAGGCACTTGTAAAGATGCTGGAAGACTTCTCCCCCCCAACATTGATCTAATGGAGGCCTTTCTCCACTGTGGCATGTGCAGGGTTTGGCTGGGTATTGCTTGGCTGGCAAGGGAAAAAAGAGCCTCTGCGTCAGGGAACAAGGGTTTCCAAACACAGCTCTAGCCTTGGGCTGGAGGTTGGCTTTAATTACATGTGTGCACGTGTCCTTTCTAAGGGTCACCCAGCATGAGCCGGTGAGAAAGCAGGAGCAGGCACTGGAACAGGCGAGCGCTCTCCCTGTGATGCTACCGGTGCTGGGGGGGGGCTTTGGAGAACATAAGAGGCCTCCTCTGTTCTGGTCACACAGCAGCCCCTTTACCATGGAGCCTGTTGTCCACCGCAGCCCCTCCTGTCCCACTGTGCCCCGCATAGAGCGGCATGGATGCAGCTCCATTAGCAGCCAAAGGAAGGAGCTTCGATTTCGGGTATTTTCCCTGTTATTCTTGCTGCAGGATTTGGTTATCTGCTTGCAGAAGAGCGATTAAACAGGGAACTCACACAGAACGGTGCGTGTCTGGCTGATGAGCCGATGAGAAGCCAGCTCCAGCCCCGGGCTTACCTAGAGGACCCCAGGGTGCCCTTGCTCCCAGGTCCTGCTGCTTCCATCCCTGGTTGTGGATGGGGTCGGGATGGGGGCCGCTCATCCATGATCCGTCACAAGCAGTGGAGTAGGGAGCCATTTCCCGCATCCTTGTGCCCTCCGGCCTCATGGAGGCAGAGATGGGACCTTTGCATGCGCCTCTTCTTGATGGATCTCCTTTCCAGAACGGACTGAAAGGAAAGGACCCCTGTTCCCTCCCACCTCCTGCTCTGTTCATCACCGCAGGACATCATCCCCTGTTGATGCTCTGTACTTCTCTCCCAGCCTGTGTTTAGTGTGGCCAACACAGGAGCAGGTAAATGCAGACATGCATCACCCCCTTGTCCTGCACAAGATGAATGACGCTCCACATTGGACGCACCAAGCTGGTACCTGCTCTTCCCCAAGAGAAGAAACCCTCCCTAGCTGCTCAAAGCAGAGTAATGTAGACATTAACTGAGTGATGGGAGATGACTTTTGCATAGCATGAAAGAAAACTGCATTTGTTTATAACTTAAGTACAAACGAGAGGCCAGGAACCCTATTAACAGGCAGTACTCAACAGCAGGGATGCTGGAGCCAACAAGATAAACGTCAGTGGGAGGGTAAATTGAGTCGCAAAAGGATGAAGTCTTATTCTAGATAAGATTCATGCTTCAGACAAGCCTGGGCTGACAGCAACCTGTTGCTCCAGAATAGCTGCTGCAACCCTCATACAGGAGTCCCACCCCCCGAGCATCCCTAAGTCCCATCCCCAATATGGGAGCCTAAACCAAAGCGCATTCAGGCTTCAGCTGCAGATGAGCAAAGAGCTGAAGCTCTCCCCTAACTTCAGGCATTTCTCCCCCCCCAGCAGTCGAGCAGGATCCGAGCACAAAGCCCCTGTGAGCATTCACACACACAGGGGGGACATAACAAACACATGAAGTTCAGCCCCCATAGAGCAGACCCTCACAAACCAGTGGGCACATCCAATCTGTTCAATCAGAGCTTTGCATCCCACCGGTGGCACATTCCTGTCCCTTGGAACACCCAACTGTGCCCAGTGAGGCAAGACAGGAGGTTATCTCCCAGCACGAACAAAGCTTCTTAGCTTAGACTGAGCACTTCTGCAAGCGCTTGCAACCTAAACTGGAACTCCTTGTAGCCATCAGTATCTGAACTGATTGTGAATGCAAAACACCCCCACGAAGTGCACAAACATCAGCCTTTCTGCTGAGCACACGCACCCAAGCTCTGATTCAAGCAGCCTCTGATGCATTTACGTTTCAGTAAATACCTCCCTGCTCTTCTATAAAGCCCTGCACGAGCATTCCCCATAGCTCACACTGCCCACATTGCAGGCTTCAATGGACTTTCCTCGTCAGAGACTATCCCAACAGACACAAGGACAGCAAACGCACCCACATGCAGCAGTTGGCCTCAACACGCATCGAGAATTGCCAGTTCCCTGCTCTAGACAGATGCTACTAAAAGCCAGTAAAGGAACTGAGCTTGCCAGATTTCAGTGCCTACATGGAGGAACTCCTGCACCTCTTCAGCCCTATCGGATGCTTTGGTTAGGAACTGCACAACGCAAAGAGCCAGCCTGCACCCCAACATCAAGCAACCCCAGACACCAACTCTGAGCTGGGAGCAGCAGCACTGACCTTACCTGCAGTGAGGATGCTGCTGCAGCCATGTCTATGGCCAAAAGCACTGCGAGAAGAGCTCGCTGGTTATCAAACCTCACCTGGGACCATTCCCACCCCTGGGCCATTCACTCCTGATGAGTGGGTAAATGACTTGGATCGAGATAACCTGGGAGCTGAAGCCAGGCCAAAGAGGGCAGTGCTCCAGGAAACGCCTCTCCTTGCATCCAGGAGATGGGAGGAAGGCAATTCCTGCAGGCAGTACTGCCTGCTGCAAGGTCTTTGCTGCTTTCCCATCTTTGCACCAGGGTAAGCTAAAATGAGCTTCAGCTGGTTGGTGTACAACAGGGATATGAAGTGGGGAACAACTATATAGACAAATTGGTGTCATCAAGCGGTAGTAATTTGACAGTAGACCTTTCTATCTCCAACACTGTGGAACTAAGACTTAAACCTTTACATAATCCCTCGCTAGGCAGCAGGGGCAAGATGCTCACAAGAAGGCAGTGCACTGGGGCCCTGGATGTCGGCGCCACATGGGATGAGCAACGCAACTGATGCAGAAAAGACAGTAATAAAAACAACTTTCAAAGAAAAAAAAAAGGCATTTTATTGAGGGGTTTCTTGTTCCAATCACAGGAGAGAGAAAACAGAAGCCATAATGTGTTTATACCAACCACAAGTTTAAAACAAAGGAGAGCAATCAAGTACAGATTTCCTCATCTAAATACACTGTGAGAAAGGCAAGCAGTGCCCTGCTGCAGCAGGCGTTGTGCTCGTGCAAGAGGTTCCCAAGACACCAAGATCTTCTTGCCCTGCTCACATGCTTGTGCCTGCATTGAGGCACTTCATGGCAGCTCCCTACCAGCTTCTACATGCTCCATCACAATCCTATTTCGAGTATTTGCCCTTCAAGAGATAGTCTGCATGTACCTTGAGCTGTTCTCACATCTCTGATGTAAGTGAGGCAAGGAAAGCCCTTAAATCTGAGCAGCACTCTGCCAAGCACATCCAGCCCCTCGCCCCTTTTATTCCCAATGTGCATGTGTAGGGACTGCTGTGTTATGGGAGCAGGGATGCTGCCCATGGCCACACGAGCCTGCTCCCATGCTGATGTCCCACACATTGGTCCTGCTGGGCAGGGCGAGTGGGAACCTGCCTCCCCACCACCCCTGCGCTGTCAGTCCTCCCCCATCACCTCACCCAAGCGCCCGCCTCCCTTTTGGATGCAATCAAAGCAGAGCGCCCTGCACCACGGTCCCTGCACGGCCACACAGCAGTGGCAGAACATGGTGTTACCCCACGGTAACAGCCCTGAGCCATGGGGCTCCCCTTGATCCAAGCCGTGCACAAGCTGCCTGCGTGGCTCTCGCACCCCTCAAACCTCTTCAGAGGCACGATGCTGCATGGCAAATGTCTCCTGGCCTTGGCTCCCGCAGCAAGGATGGATCACGGGGGAGCTGGAGGCTCAGACAATAGAAAGCATCTTCCCATCCCCATGTCCAGAAGGTCTCAGCTGCACGGACACACCGGTGTACACAGGATGCTGTCTCTGGCTCAGGGGCTTTGGCAGCATCACCCGTTGTCTGTGCACCAGGAGGGTACCCACAGCACTGTCCATCACCACGGGGTTTATGGACTCCTGTGAACTCAATAACCACCGGGTTTTGCCTGCTCATCTGCCACACTTTTCTAAATGAACTACTTAAAGTCACATCAAAACGGAATGTAAAGGCACCAGAACTGCTTACACCACAGCGGTACATGAAACGCTTTCCTTGTAGTGCTGCTATTGATACCAAAAGCCTCTATGTACCAGAAGAGCCTGGGGGGAAAGGGATCAATGCCCGGTTGACCCAATGGAAGCAGTTGCCAAGTTAGGGAGCACTTTGGCAAGAGAATGGTAAATTACTTTCCAGGTATCCCTGTGCCTGGAATACCACATCCCAACCTGCCCAGCAGCTCCAATTGGTTTCTCAAAGGCAAACACCCAAGGTGAGAGGGGCGTTTGAAGGAACTGTTTCTGAACTGCTCGTGCAGAGGAAAGCACCAGTGGCATTAAGCAACACACACCCGATCCTTCCATGCTCTGTGCCAGAGGCCACTGCACCATCACTTCCCCCACTGCAGCACCCAAGGCTTGGCAAAGGCTGGAAGGGGCTCCACATGCATGGGAAGTGGTTTGCTCTTTGGTTGGATGCTTCCTGCTGAAGTGTTTTCAATGCAGTAAATCAGCAGCGGGTTGCTAGAGCTGACCAAGAGGACACCCCCCAGCAGCCTGGGTGACAGCATAAAGCCCCAGCACAACGGAAGGGTTAAGCATCCCTCATTTGCACCCAATTCCTCTTCAGCTGTGGAAGCAAAGCCATTGGGGAGGAGGATCCAGGCGCTGTTGCCAAGGGTGCTCCAGGATAACCATCCTTCCAGCTGAGCTCCAGGCCCTGAGCTGTGGGACAAGGCTGGGTCTGCCTGCCTGCCCCATGACTGCACCTCATCAATCTGTGATGTGGAAGCCCACAGTGAGTTGATTTCTTTAATTCACTGATAAAGCACGTTATCTACAATGATTAATTTGCATCAAACAACACTACTACAAGTGGTGGCCTAAGACAACCGAGTGGGACCTTCTACAGAGCTCACCTCCTGAATCCATCCCTGTTTGCTGTGAAACACGGCTCCGCAGTGCACTTGGCTCCTCCATGGAATTCTTCTACCATCAAGTCCACGGCTCTGTTTATTCCCACAGGGGGAACAAACAGCGCTCCCGAGCTAAGGAATAATTGATTCGCCAGCTTTGAGTGGGGTGGGTTGAAACCTCAACGCTGAGGGTTTGTTATTTCACTTAACTGCAGTACAATAGGACTATCTCAGATGGCAAGATACTCATTCTCTTGAAGAGTGATTGTGATTGATGAGAATAGTGAATGGAAGGAGGACAGTAAAATTAATGTGGAGCAAGAGGGGTCTATGGAAAAGAGAACTTGTCCAATTAACAGAATAATGAATTTCAGCTTGGTCGATAAACGCGATCATTTGGATCCAATATTCTTTGTCTTTCATAAACTATTTGACCTCATGCTAACATGACATTTTGATTAGGGAAAAAAAAACCCCAAACCCAGAATGATACAAAGCCAACTTGTCACACATCAAACAGATACTAACTAGAAACTGAGAGCTCTCACAGCAACTGCAAAGAGGCAAAGATAGAGACGCTCCACAGGGACAAGCCCTGGTCCTTCTGCAACCTGGTGTTTCGCCAGCAGCCTGAAGAAACCAGGAAAGCATCACTGGTGAAGGCAGGGAGCGACACGAGCTCTCCTTGGCCACAGCCCTGGGCTGCAGAGGCCACATGGGTCTGAGCAGCAAGGGCCACATATGCATGGGAACCCCGCCATGGAAGGTGATGTGGGGATGCTGAGCTGAACGTGGCTGCTGCTCCATCACACCGGGCAGGACCAGCACGGTGCCAGGCTCGGCTGGGTGCAGAGGCCAGCGCAGGCATCCCGGTGGCACATCGCAAGGGATGCTCATCAGGGGGGGCTCTCCAGTCCAGCTCTATCAAGGCATCACAAGGACCCCAGGGTTAAGGCTTAAACTAAGCAGGTTTAGACTACAATGGGGTTTTTTTACAGTGAGGACAATTAGCTATGAGGAGGTTTTATCAGAGGTTGTAAGAGGTTGTCCACTATTAACTGTGAGTATAATCGGCCGGCTCTGGTTCGAACAGGAGTTACTTTAGGGCGGTCCTGCAGCCACAAAGACAGTCACGAGGGTCCTTTCTGCAAGCGTGTCACCTCCCAACATAACCTGGCCCTGCTCTGCTTGCCCTCTTTACCTGGTAGCTGCTGCTTAAATGAACGTACGCATCCACACAGCAGCAGGATGCCGGATGCTGCAGGCGTGAACCGCGCCTGGTGCATGTCACACTCATGCTGGCAGCGGGGAGGTGGGAGCCTGGGGTCAGCAAGGGAAGCTCCGAGGAGCACGAGGAGGGAGCAGGAGGGCTCGGCCAGGTCCAGGCAGCGGCTCCCCCATTGCCCATCACTTGAAGACAGACGGAAACGTCGGGCAATCGGGAGACTTCATCTTCTTCATGAACTTCTTGAACTCCTTGTTCTTCTTGTCCCACTTGTAGATAGCCGTCAGCAGGTACTGGGTCTTCACCTGGCGGCCCATGATGAGGAAGGAGTGGCCGAGGTTGTCCAGTTGATGGCAGGGACAGTCAGCCCCATTCTTCAGGTACAGCACCAGCTTCTTCAGGTTCTTCTTCCGGATGGGGCCCAGCTTGAGCGCCTTCCTCTTCCGCGGGACGATCATCTTGTCCCCGTTCTCCTTCTTCACTTCCTTTATGGTCATCTTCAGAGCTGGAAAACAAGCCAGAGAGAAGGGGAAAACCAATGACTCCTGAGCAGTTCACTGCCACAAAGCCTTTGCCTCTGCATCCCCCTGCTCCCCGCTCCCAGCAATGCCTTGACCTGCTGGCCGCAAGTGGAGCCATCCCCATGACCAGGTAAAACACTGATGTACCTTTCCCTTCCCCAAAGCATGCCAAGGGCTTTTTATTTGAAAGGCAGCCTTGCGCAGGCAGGGATATGCTCTTTGCTATCAAAATGTTAGCTGAGCAAACAAGGTGATTTCCCTCCTCTGTACGCACGGAGACTCTTGAAAGGGCCATTTAAAAGGTCAACCTGGCCTCTCAAGCATCTGTTTGCAGTCACTCCTGGCCCTTGGGTGGCTGGGAAACAGGTTTCCAAGCAGTGAGCATCTCCGCATCGGAGCAGTGAAGCCCCAGCAAAGAGCTGCGTCTATGGGAGCAGTGCAGAGGCAGGGGCGGCCACGTGCCTGCACCTCCCACCTACATCCTCCATGGAAAATACTTTCCTCTTTGGGTTTCAGCGTTTTCCCCCAGTTAATTCCACTCAAATCCCGCTGTTCCTTTAGCCATGACCATGAAGAGGAATTCAGTGTATATGGGAAAAATGATGAAAATGTGTTGTACATTAAAGCATCACTTCTGTGCCATTTGGCTCTGCCTCGGGTCTGGGGAAAAGCACATGTGGCCAAAAATTGCTAACATATTTCCATCATTTGGGAGTTCACTTCATAGCTGCAGATGAATAGCGCTCGGAGAGGTGATGAATTGTCTGCTGTCCCCTCTCATTTGCCTCTCAGAGCCTGGGCAGCAGACAATGCGCAGCATCCTGTGGCTCTGGCAGGGAGATTGGTCCCTGCAGCATCGTTCCTTGAAGTCTTGTTCTGCTGGAACTTGGAGCAATGAACACACACTGCTCCCTGGACAGCAGCTCTGCTCACCATTCCGAACAGGAATGTCAGCACAGTGACAACGCTAAGGCAGCAGGATCACCCTCCTGCCCTCAGCCATGCAGCACTGGGATTTATCTGCCCCTGTGCCAAAAGCACCTGCTTGTGTTTGCCAAGAGCCCCCTCGTGTTGCGCTGTTCCTGTACAAGAAAGCAATCCAGGACTGGAAACCTGAGCGAAGCTTTCATTCCATCTGTTTCCCAAATTGAGGATGTTTAAGGAGCGGAAAGGACTCCGGCTTTACGGAGCTAAAGACACTGAACCAGATCAGTTTGCAACAGATCTGGAAACTGAAGCAAGTCGTTTTCAGGCAGCTCTAAGCTCCGTGACATTAACTGGGCAACAGCAGCAGCATCCCGCAATGTGAACCTCCATTTCTTTATCCCTTCTGACTCTAAGCACAGCGCTTGCCAGAGCAGGAGGAATGGTTTAATACCAGCCCTAAGAGCCCTTTCCAAAACGGCTTGTTTGCAAATTGCTCTGCTCTGATCACTGCAAGTTTAGATCCTTGGTACCAGAGGAAGAAAACAATCTGGCAGAGGAGAAACCGCTCAGCTCCAAGTACCACAGCCTATGGGAGACAAAGAGGGTCCGGCGATGTGATATCCATAAGGTCCTTTCCAACCCAAACCATTCTATGATAACAGAGGGGGTTTGCGCAACCACCCAGGTAAAACTCAGCCTGGCTCAAGGAATACCAAGTTTTGCTGTGGACTAAGCAGTAACTCAGCCCAGACCAAGGGCATTATAACCACTGCTCAGTTTTCACCCATCGCCAGTGACCTGTGCTCCCCTGTTCAGGCCACACTCCCCAAGCCCAAACCTGCTTTATGGGCACAACGGTCACTGCAGCAGGGCTGGACCCGCAGCTCTGGCATCCTCCTGCACATCAGCCTGAGGGCACATTCATTCCCTGCACACCCAGCTCAGAGGCTCATCCACCACCGCAGCGGGAGGCAGCCCCTTGGCTCCCTAAGACATAAAGGGTTTGGCATGGGGAGCATCATGCGCCTCGCCTGGCATCCCCCTGGCCCTGGGCACGCCAGCAGTGGGAAAGGCTCAGGCGGGATGGATGCAGCCTTGGCTCCAGATGCAAGGGAGCTGCCAAAGCAAACAGCTTCCTCCTGGGGAGCCCCAGCCTCTCCGCTCCCCCTGCGCCACACCAGGGCTGATCAGTGCTGAGCAGAAGAGCAGCGATTAGCTCCGAGAGCCCAGGATGCGTGTGCTTGCACAGATTCAATCCTCAGCCATGGATACCAGGAGGGAGCTGAAAGACACTGAGGTGCTGGAGCAGGGCCGGAGAAGGGCAATAGAGCTGGCGCAGGGCCTAGAGCACAGTGTGATGGGGAACGGCTGAGGGACCTGGGGGGTTCAGATGGAGAAGAGAAGGTGATGATCTTAAAGGTCTCTTTCAACCTGGTCAATTCAATGATTCCAGTGGTGGCTGCCCCATCACCAGCCACAGCTCCCACTGACAGTGATGCACCCCCTTCGGCCAAGCCAGGAATGGGGCCCCAGTGACAAACAGCTCGTATGAGATGGTACCAGAGCTCCGCTATCCCTAATGCAGAGAGAACAGGGAGCGCTGGAGATATAAAAACGTCCCTTTTTATTCCTGCTAATACAAGTCTGTGTGCATGAAAGTGTTTGCTCACTCGGACTCAAATTACTCTTGGCAGCAGCAGCACCAAAGGCCCCGCAGAGCTTTGGTTGGGGTCCAGTCTGACAAAGCACAACTCATGTTTCATCACTTGGAACTATTCCTATCAATCTCCCGCCGGCTCCCGCTTCCCAACGTGGGGAAAGAGGAATCCCAGGCAAACCGGGACCACCGTGTCAGTGCTGCCGACCCCAACACCAGCACTCAGGTGCCCTCTGCACATCCCCAAGGGATGCGCTGCATGGAGGCACCCCACTCATTGTCCCCACCACAGGCATCTCCAGCCCCTCTCCATCATCCCTGCTGCTCTCCTGCCTGCATAGGCAGGGGCCCCATTCCAGCACCTCAGGGGCAGGGGAGGGAACATGAGAGAAGGGAAAGCTCTGCTGTTCCTTCAGCCTCGCTGCTCCTTCCTTTAGAAATCACTCAGAAGGAGGAAACCTGCCAGAAGACACATTAGGGCTGTAATGGGAGAAGGCTGCAGGCAAGGAGCTGTCAGTCAGGGGGGAAAATAAACAGCATGTATTGATTGCACTGCAGTCCCCAGTGCAGCGAGAGCCCTCAAGCAGGATCCCCTCGGACCCCAGAGAAAGGGCAGAAACAATAAATAAAATCACTAAGAGAAACAGAGAGAGGAATGAAGCCAGGGCCAGCCCAGCACAAGGAGGGAGGAGCAAGCCCTGGCTGCAGCACAGGGAGGCTGGGGGATGCAGAGCATGGGAGGGCGATCGCATCTTCATCCTGCATCCCCCGGACCCGCACCAATAGCTCAGCTTCGGTTAGCCCAGTGCCCCCAAACTGGTCCTTCCAGTATATAAAGGGGGCTACAAGGATGCTGGAGAGGGACTCTTCATCAGGGACTGCAGCGGTAGGACAAGGGGTGATGGGTTCAAACTGAAACAGGGGAAGTTCAGGTTGGAGATAAGGAGGAAGTTCTTTACGGTGTGGGTGCTGCCCCAGCAGCTCATCCAAGGCCCTCTCCCGGTCCCTTTTCCTCCCAGACTCCCCATGCTCACAGCTGGATGCCCTCTTCCTTCACTGCCCTCCAGACCAGCATCACTCCCAGGGCTGTTACGCAGCCACCTCTCACCCTGGTACATCCATGGTGGACAAAGTGCTCCTCATGTCCTATCTGTAACTGGGATAGAAGTGAAACCCCCCAATAACATTGCTGCAGGGACCAGCTCAGCACACGTTAGTTTAAACGCTTATTGTACACGTCTGGCTCTGGTGGGGGTCTGTAACCTGTCAACTGCCAGTGTTTGCCTTGGTGGATGTGCAGGAGAAATCTCAGCCTCAAGGAGTTTATTCTAGTGCCGGATAAACAGCTCTCAATGAGAAATCACCCCATGACAGTAACTAAACAAAGATCCAAGGGCCACGCACTGTGCTGTGCACCCTGAAGTCAATGCTGGGACATCCCCAGGAGCATCCTGCACTGCCTTCCCTCATACGGAAGCCCTGCATCACATCTCTCCCCTTGCTCCAGCTTCTCAGCCTGGGCACATCTGGAGGCAGCTCTACCCACACCCAGGGCCCTCCTGGATGGGAGGAAAAGCACCGTGACAGAAGGAGGAACACAATGAAACCTCCACCAGTGAGAAGCCATGCGGGCAGGTCTGGTGGCAGGGAGCAGCCGGGTGACAACAGCATATCCAAGCCACAGCCAGTTTTCCATCGTGAAGGCAGTGACAGTTCTCCCCTCTATTTGCTGCTCCTGGTACACGGTAACCCTATATGTGCCCACTGCTTGCCAAGAAACATTTCCATCCTCTGGATGCTGTCACCACAAAATTCCCCAATAACCAACAGGCTCTGTGGGCAATTCAGCATCTCCGAGGCCATGAATTCCTCTGGTTTGGCCTCTGCTCCCTGTTGTGTAACTGTCCCGGAGCTCGGGGAGGGTATTTAACAGCAGAGGCTGATGACAAGCATGTGGTTGAACTTGTATTGCACTTGCCCATCAGTGGGGCACCACCTCGGCTTGCTCCTTGTGTGGGGAGGCAACAGGTACCGCAGTGACCCATCAGCAGCGCAGGTCCCCAGGTCCTCTGGGTACCCCATCCAAGAGCACGGAGCTGCCTCCAGTCTCTCCCCAGGGATGCAATGGGGCAGCTCCTGTTCACCTCATCTCCTGCTCAGCCCCATGGTGGGGTGAAGAGCAAACCCCATTCCCAGCCACCGAGCTCACACATCCATTACCCAGCGAGGAGCACGCACATTCCTGGGAACGCTTACATGGGTGTTCCCGTCGATGCTTTTCCCTGTTAGGAAAAGTCCTGGCTGCGCTCAGGACTCAGCATACCAGACCCGCAGGAGAGCGGAGACTTCATTTCCAGCAGAAAGGGGAACACGCCAGCATGCAGAGCAGGTTTGGGTTTGCACAGCGCGCTCTGGCGCAGGGCATATCCAAGTGCTAATCCCCAAGGAATGCACACCTTGTTCAATGCGCCTTTAATAACCTTCCGGGAAAGTTACACACACCAGAAAGGATGTCAAAACCAGTTAATCCTGGGCTTGATCTCAGAAAGCCAATCCTTTTCCCTGCGATGCTTTTGCTTTTACATGAAGTTCTGTTTACCTACAATTGTCTGACTCACTCTCATTACACATTTAAGACACAGCTTTCGAGTAGCAATGCGTTCTTCATGCTCACTGCTTGGCTTTGGGTGTTTGACACCTAGGTTTGACATCAGCCCTTGGACAAAGAGAAACCCAGCAGTAACAGCAGTCTGGAGGAAACTGCTTTACTCATTCAAGCAAGCAGAATGAGAGCCCGTGGTACCCCTCAGTCCTGCAAGCACATAGCAGCAGGGTTAAGTTACAAACCCCACTGAGCCCACCAGAGAACAGGCACTGCCGCTTCTGCCCCATCCCCAGACCCACACCACCCAGTTCCCTGCTTGCAGCAGGAGCCCCACAGCATCCCTGCATCAGTGCATGATCCCACACTGGGGCAGGGTGGGATGCTCAGCACCGCAGGTGGGTGATGGAGGAGCACAAGCACGGGGACCCGCTGTCCCCATCCCTGGGTCCACTGGGCTGCAGGAGCCGGACACATCCTGGATGTGTCCAGCCCCGTCCCATCCGCCACTGGTGCGCGCCGACACTGACATCTAGAGGCACGCTGGCCTCGGGGAAGGACGGTGCTGCCTGCAGGCACGGCCACATGGCCGGTCACGACACGCAGGGACACCGTGGTCCAGCATCCAGCCACAGCATCCCTCCTGTGCCCCCAGCATCCCTCCTTACCAAACTCGCTGGCACACAGATGCTCCACGATGGCCTCCGACTTCATCTCGTTGTCGCAAGGCGGACACACGGTTGTTCCTGGCAAGAGGAGAGGAGAGGTGGTGAGGAGCTGGCTCAAGGGACAGGCTGCCTGTGCTGCCATTCACTGCCCTCCAGCCTGCCATGGGGTGCCTGCCCCACAGAGCAGCACCCTGCTGTGGGTCAGGAGAGCCTCCTGCCAGCCCCTTTCCAGCATCGCCAGCAGCCCCATGGCCAGGCACAGGCAGTGCCAAGAGCAAGGGCAGTGCTGGCATGGAGAGGGGTGCTGAGGGCCAGGCACTCGGCTGAGGGCAGCCGCTCGCCATGGGGCATGGCCCACAGCCCGCTCACGCTCCCTCCTCACACTGTGCCAAAGCAGGCACACGGTGCCCAAGCCCTGCCTGGCGGGAGGATGCTGCCCCCATGCTGAGGGGCTGCCCCAGAGCCAGGCAGGGAGGTCAGGATTGGTTCCCCCTCAGTGCTGGGGATTGCCGCACAGTAAGCCCATAGAGCAGCACTGGCTGGTGATGGACCCACCGCTCTCATACCCTGCTTTAGAAGCTCCTCCAGCACAACCCCACGAGCAGACATCTTCCTGTTTGTGTTCTGGGCCCGGCTACATCCCACATCCTGTGGGGCAGCCCCACGGCTCCAGCAAAGCAGAGCCTCCACATCGTCCCCTTGGGATGACGGCTTCCAGCCCAGGAGGTTTCACTGGGATCATCCCAGGAGCAAAGCTCACATCGCCCAGACACTAAGATCTGCTTCCAGGCTCCCATCGCCAAGTGGAACAGAGACCACCCCAGAGGCACAGATTTGTGAGGATGAGCTCGCGGAGCCAGGAGATGCTGCTCCCGGTCCCGCAGGACGAGGGCTCCTTCCCACACAAGGGAGCTGTTTTGGGGGCTGAAACATCTGCAGGTCCCTGCGTGCAGACGCAGCGCTCGCCCCATCCAGCAGAACCCACAGCGCTGCCGGACCAGACACCAGAGAGCCCTCCCAGAGGGAGGGTGCAGAGCCACGACCCATGCCACCTACAGAGCAGAGCCTCCGCAGATGCCCCATGGGGTTTCAGGCGAGACATTTGTTTTCTGTGGCTTGCTCTTCCCCTCTTGCCTCCCTCCCAACGTGTCCTGTGCCAAATGCTAATTCCCGGGGTCAGGCACCACGTCTTTATTAATCACACATGCAGAGCAACTGGCCCTCCAATAGCCCCAATGTGTGCAGGCTCCCAAAGCTGACGCCTCCATCCCTAAGAGCCGCCTGTCTCCTGAGGAAATGCCTTTTCCACGAGCCTAATGTCACGTTCACCCGCCTCAACCCAGAGAGACGGAGGCAGGAGCCAGACTTTGGGGATGCGATGACGTCCCCAAGGCTTTATTTTTAACATCAGCATCGGGATGCTTCCCCCCCAGGCTGTATATTGGATGAGAGGGGATGCGACAGCCCCGGCAGCGCCTGCTGCAGTGCCAGGCGTTAGTGACCGTGCTGGGGACCACCCTTGGGAGCAGACAGGAACCTGCCAGCATCAGTTCATCTCCACGCATCCCACTGTGCAAAGCACTTCCATGTGCCTCAGCAGCCAAAGCGCGCTAGGACAGTGGCTGAGCCTACACGGGCCAGACAGACAACGCGCTGCGCCCGCCCTAGGAGCTTTCCAGGCAGCCAAAGGAATGAAATAAGAATAGGAAAATCGGAGTCATTGTTCCCTGGTGGAACACAGGCTTTGCTCCAGCAGCCCCAGGAAGGCTCTGGCACCAAGGGATCCCACCGTGCTGCAGCAGGGCCAGCAGCCATCCATAGGGCAGCGCATCCATCCCCTTCCCACAAACACGGCTGCCAGGCATATCCTGCCAAAGCTCCGCTCGCCATGGACAAGACTCTTCCCTGGGGCTCTGTGGATGCCCCAGCAGCAGCCCCTGCCACGCGCGCATCCCACTGCTGCATCCCTGCTATGGCACTAATGCGCGGTGCCAGGGGGTGCCATGGTACCCAGCGCTCGCCATGGCATGGATGTGCCTGCAGGGCTCATGGGGACACTGTCCCATACCAAGGGGAAGGGAAATGTTTCCCTCCTATGGGACACCCCATCACACCACGGTCAGGAGCACAGCCATCTCCTGCCATTGACACCTTTACTCCTAGCACAGCCTTCGCCTGCTTCTTCCCTGCTGACCATTTTCTAATGCCTGGCTTTAGAGCCAGCTTACTCCAGGGGCAGGAGAAGGAATGTGTAATACTATATTAATCTGCAACTCCCCTGATGCATCCTGTGGGCCTGCAGGCTTTACCGCCTCATGCTTAAGGAGAAAGGAATTCTGCAGGTCAGCTCTTTGAGAGGCAGGAACAAATTCCAATTTCGAGGTGTTAATGGGGGGGGAAAAACCACTGAAAGGGCTCCTTCTTATGAGTGCCCAGAGAAAAAGGGGGGACACTGCTGGGTTCTGACCCTCTTGGAATGAACAGGGAGCACGCCCCAGTGCTCAAGACCAAAGGGGTCCCAGCTGAGTGTCCCACCTCAGTGGTGCTATCAAGACAGGTGAGCAATAAGTTAAACTACACAAGCAAAAGCTCTGCAGATGCTGCTTATGTAGAAGCGTGTTCCCAGGTCTCGGGTGATTAATGCAGACATTAATGAACGACCTGCAAACAGCTCTAACAGGGGTTTGGACCTTGGAAGGGGCAGCTCTTCAGCAAGCTCAGATCCAGCGGCCCAAGGAGCAGCTTGGCTGCAATCCCTAGGGAATAAAAGTGACCTTTGTACCCATAGCGCAGGCCGCGGCTGTGGTCTTGACCAAGGGTCTAGGTTCACACGGGACAGATGAATTTAGAGCCTTCCTGGAAAACAAAGAGCTTCCTCCAGCCATCATTAGCGAGCACAAGCCATGGCAAGGAGGCCAGCATCGGTGCCGCAGGGGGAGAGGAGGGATCCACAGGGAGCAGCAGCAGCCAAACCTCAGCCCTGGCACGGGCACACGCATCTCACCCCATTGCCTCCACATGCCCCTGCTGAGACACAACAGGTTGCTCCCTTTCCATGGCTCTGAAGTATGAGTCCCGTTGGGATGAGCGGGATAACCCCAGCGGGATGGGTGAGCGCTCCCAGCCCAGCACAATGTGAAGCCTTTGTTTGTGATGGTAACTGCACACAAGTGGGCACTGCAAAGGGCCACCTCCCCTCCAGAGGAGCTCCGGACACAGCAGTCCCTCATCCCCATGCGCAGGTCCCCCTCATCCCCAAGCGCCTGCACTATCCCCTGTGAATGCAGGAATGCCCATCCCTTCCAACGGGGCTTCGGACACAGGAAAGCATCGCACTTTTACAGCCCTCTGCCTTCTCCCTCTGCAAACATCCCTCCCAGAGCGTTCCAATGCGGAATGCCGGAGCGACACCGGGATAATCGGTTACCGTAAGAGTTTTCAGCGACAAGCCACACTCATTGCAACTCGCACAAACAAGGCAGGCTGGCACCCAATAGCCCTGCCACACACATGGGAGCAAACAAGAACCATGTCCCCTTACCCAGCCCCTTCTTCTCTCACGCCAGGGCTGCTCAGGAAGCAGGGATCGCTCGATACTGTGTCAGTGTTACTGTCACTATTGACCCTGGTCAGGCAGTGATTTCTGGGACAAGGGGGACACACCGCACATCCTTGTGCTGCCAAGAACAGCAGGAGTCCAGCTCGGGAGAGAAACCACGGCCAGGGCAGAGCAGCACCTGAGGATGGAGGGTCAGAGCCCTGGTCCATCCTGAGGACCAGAGCAGCCACCCACCCCCCATGCCCCTGCACTGTCTGCCCCAGGGCCTGGCTCCGGGATAGAGGGATCCTGCCCTCCTCATGGGCTGCAGGAGCAGAGTTCAGGTGAGTCTCCTCCTGCCCCAAGACCCTTTTAGTCCTGCCCAGCCCCTCCTGGGGCAGCACTTGCCCCATCCACCCAGAGACAAGCACCGGGAGCAGGGCTGCGGCACCACTCACCTTTGGGCCTGGAGACCTCGGTGGCATTGGGGGCTGTCATGGCAATGCAGACATCATCCTGGGGAAACTGGTCACACTTGAGCATCTCGGGCCAGAAGAAGCCAAAGAACTGCATGACGGGCTCGCAGGAGTCACGCACGGCCTCGCAGAGCCAGCGGCACGGGTACACCGGCCGGTCCAGGCAGACGGGGGCAAAGAGGGAGCAGAGGAAGACCTGGGTGCCCATGTGGCAGTTCTTATTGAGCAGCGGCACCCAGCTGCTCGCCTGATGCTTCACCTCGGCCATGGTCTCGTGGTCCAGCAGGTTGGGCAGCACCATCTTATCGTAGCCCACGCTGTGGCACAGCCGCAGGTCTGCGGGGATGGCCACGCACTGGTGTGGCTTGGCATAGAACCGCCCTCCCGGGTAGGGGCCCAGGTCGGACTGGTAACTGACATAGTCGTACTCACTCGCCCCACCGCACGCCAGCAGCCCGGCGGCCACCGACACCAGCGCCCGCAGCGCGGCGCCCCGCACGCTGCCCATCGCCGCGACGGTAGCCCCGACGGCGCCGCCCGCTGCCGGGGCCCCTCCGCCGCGCCCTGCCCTGGGGCCCCCCGCGCGCTGCCCGCTGCCGGTGCCCCCCGTACCCGCTCGGAGCCGCCCCGACCCTCCGCTGCCTCCGCTCCCGCCCCGCTCTGGCCCCGCCGCGCCGCGCCGCGGGTTTGTGAGCCCCCGGCAGCCAATCAGAGCGGCGCCGCCCGCCGCGCGCTCTCCCGCGGGTGTCAATCAACGGCCCCAGGAGCCAATCAGCGGCCGGCTCCGCCAGGCCCCGCCCCGCCCCTCCCGGCCCCGACGGCGCCGAGCGCCCCCGGGCAGAGAGCTCCGTGCCCCGGGTACCCCTCGCAGCGGGTCCCGGTTCACCGGCAGGTGCCGTGTGCGAGCGGAGGGGCTCGGGGGCACCGGGCTCCCCCCGGGACACGCAGCCCCGAGGCCCAGGCGCTCCGCAGCGGCTCTCCCGAGGCTGCAGATGTGTGTGAGGAGCTGGCCTGGGCCGGGCAGTGATTTCCCTGTGGACAAATTCCAGCGAAACCTGTGGTATTTGGGGAAAAAAAAAAACAGGAGAGAAGTTGGTCTGTTTCTTAAAGAGGAATCGCACCTGGGAAAGAGGGCTCCGGTCCCGCCAGGGCAGCGGGAGCTGTGTGAAAGCAGCCGCTGTACGACAGCAGCATCCTTTGCTCGCCAGCAGCACCTCCAGTCCCCCAGGAGCATCCTCTGCTCCCCAGGAGCACCTCCAGTCCCCCAGCAGCATCTTCTGCTCCCCAGCAGCATCCTCTACTCCCCCAGCAGCATCCTCTGTTCCCCAGCAGCATCCTCTACTCCCCAGCAGCATCCTCTGCTCCCCAGCAGCAGCAATGCCAGTCCCTCACCACCCTGTGCAAGAAAAGGGCATGTGTAGAGTGGATGAGCAGCATTGTCAGCCACAGGTCCAGAGCTCAACGGGGGGATTGCTCCTGCCACCTTCTCAGACCACAGTTGCAGCCACGCATCCCACCGCAGCGGGCAGGCATGGGTTGCTGCTCTCCCGAGGGCCTGCAGTGACTTGCTGCCCTCCAGAGCCAAAAGCTGGGTGTGCTGTGGCCCTCTGCACAAGCTGGGCTAGAAGGAGCCCTCTCAGTCCCCATGTGCCCAAGATCTGGCCATTGAGTTGCCCACATGTCCCTGGAGCTCCCCTGAGCTCCCTCCACCAAACTCATACAACGCTCCCGTTACTCTTGCTGCCTTTTGCTTCAACAGCTTGTGCTGTTTAAGACAGGAACTACACCTCATTGAGAGGTAAATGGAAGAGGCTCTGCTGCCTGGAAGCGTGAAAGAGCCACTTTCACCTGCAGGCCAGCAGAAGAGAGGCCAGTTAGCACTGCTAATGAAGTGGAGAATTCAGCAGTAAACCAGAGGAGTCTGCGCCATGGGTGCCAGCAGCTTAAGAGGCAGCTGGATGGAGCAGACCCTCTCCTGCTGCTTGGGCTCCGGAAACGGGAGCAGAGCACCAAGAAACTGCTGCAGAATGGACTTCTCATCCCTTGGGCAATTCTGAGAGCCTAGAAGATGCTTTTACCCAAATCAGTTTAGAAACACTGAGACATCTCATGAGAATGTAGAAAACAGCAGTGCCCCTGTAGGCATAGAAACATGATAGTGATAGAAACACCATAGATAGGATGGGCACTTGGGAAGCTCTGGTTGGGAAGTTGGGGGGCTCTCCAAAGGCAGCAGTAACACTGTGTTAAAACCAGCCAGGATTCTGGTTATCCCCAGCAGCATCCTCTGTGTGACAGCAGCATCCTCTGTGTGACAGCAGCATCCTCTGTGTGACAGCAGCATACTACAGGTTGAGTAGTGCCATAGAAACATGACAGTGATAGAAACATCATAGTAGGATGGGGACTCAGCAAATACCACACAGAGCAGGGAAAACATCCTGTCATGGGCACTGCAGTGATGTGTGCTTCTGGAGCACCCCACGCTGACCCTGGGCTGGCTGTACCCTCACCAGGCCACAGGCCAGTGCTCCTGATCCAAGTGGGAAGGCTACAGGACAGCGCTTGGCTGCAAAACCCATCCACGCTCAAAGCCTGGACAGTTCTTGAACTCAACCCAGGGAGAGCCTTTTGCTGGCTCCCGTCTCTCTTCTGTATCCGATACCCACATCCCCAGCAGCAGCCTTGGTGGGAATTCCAGAAGGAATTGTCCACTGGAATACAACTGCCCAGAAAATGGGTTTTCTTCAAAACAAAACCCCCAAAAAAAGCAGAAGGGGAAAAAAAAAAAGGCAGGAAAAAAGCCAACAGCTCTGGTCTAGACCACTAAATTGCTTAATACACAGTACCAGGCCTCTTAAATAGCAGCTGCCCAGAAAGGGCTGCTCTTCCAACAAACCCCTTCCAAACTGGGCATTAACTTTTCACAGGGAAGCCTGAGCAGCCGTTCCCATTCACAGTTATGTCACCCACTGGTTCTGAGAGCTCTGCAGTCTCTAATGTCATCGTTTCACTTGGCTTTACAGCCATTTATTGCTGCCGCTCCCACAGGGGTGAACGTGTTCTTATGGAGTAATGAGAGGCTTTGCAACGTGCCCCGTTTTGGCTCTCCCCAGTGCTCCCCTCCCCTTTGAACAGCGCTTCCTCCTGGCTCCATTGTTCATCCATAGCCTGCTGGACCACGGACTCTGCCCCCACAGCAGATCCCTCTGCTCCACATCCATCCACATCCACATCCACATCCACATCAGTTCTCATCCATGTCTACATCCATATCCACATCCGTTCTCATCCACATCCACATCCATCCACATCCACATCACATCCACATCCACATCCATCCATATCCACATCCATATCTATCCACATTCACATCACATCCATATCCATCCACAGCCACATCCACATCTATCCATATCCACATCTATCCACATCCACATCCATATCTATCCACATTCACATCACATCCACATCCATCCACATCCACATCCCTCCACATCCATATCTATCCATATCCACATCCATCCACATCCCCCATCAGTGGGCCCTCAGCATCAAAGGGACGCTTGGGGTGGATGTGCCTTCCTGCCCCTTCCCGGCCTCCCTGCTCTGCCCTGGCTGCCTGGCCCTGGAATGCGCGTTTCCTTCCGTGCCACCCCGGGAAAGAGGCAGGCTGGGATAATAGAATATATTAGCCCTGAGCCCATTCAGCCCCGGGCTCTTTAGGAACAATGCCTGCTAACTGAGCTGATTTTTGCCAAATGACTGCCTTTCCTGCATGAGCAGCAAAGTGGAGCCCTCAAATAGTCCCGTGCAACAATCCACAAGCGCTATGGCCCAGGGCCCATTGTTTTACTGCTGCGTTTGAGGGCATGGAGGAGTCATGGCCTTGCCTGCCCTGGCATTTCTGCCATGGTTTCCCACCGTCCCAGCCCCAACAGAGGCGGCAGTGATGGTGGAGATGAGACCATCCAGGGCTTATGGTACCCACACTGCTCCAGGGAAGGGATGGGGAAGCACTGCTGCAGGCAGCCACCCGCCACATCCCCTCATGAGACACCCTCTATCACCCCAGCACCATGGGGTTCCCACACCTCCTCCTCCAGCAGGATGGCTCCTGAGGGGATATTTGCTTTAGATCCCAAAGCAAAGGATGCTGCCACCAAGCAGGGCCAGGATCAAGGCACGCACCAATTGCAGCCGCTGTCTCCTGCTAGTGTGAAATTAGCACCATTAAATGCCATAACTGAACACAATCAACAAATGCTTTACTAGCTGAGATAGCACATAAAGAACTACAACAGTTAATGCCTTCGGCACTGCCGAAACTCTGACCGTCTGCCCCTCGTCCCAGGAGGGAACTGGTGGCAAATATTTACAGGGGCTTATAAATATTTATCCTGTAATAACTTGCTGCATTACAGCACATTCTTCTCTCTGAGGCTCAGCTTTGCCCTGGACCAGGTGCAGGCTGCTGAGAGGGTCTGTAGCATATATAAAGTTTGACTAACATACAGCGAGCGCTGTAAAATAGCCAGCAGCTGAGCTGCTCGTGTGAAATGGGCTGCAAGTCATTCCTTCCCCAACAAAGGAAGTATGTGCCTGGGATCGCAGGTGTGGAGGCACCTCGGAATGGTGCAGACCCCTTCCGTGCTGCCAGAGAAACCTGGGAAGTGCTGCCAGTCCCCAGGGAGCCGTAAATCACAGCGAGATGGGGCCTCGGCCCATGGTGATGGAGCAGACAGGGACCTGTGGCTGCTCCAGTGAGGGGAAGGCCAGGCTGGATCTAAGGAAGATGTTCTTCCGCGTGAGGATGCTGAGGCACTGGCACAGGGTCTGGGATTCCCTGATTTTGTATAACCAGCACCACGCAGCATCCCCAACCCAGCCTGCAGCACCGGTTCCCATTCCCACCACGAGCACTGCACCTCATCTGCTGCCCAGCACAAGCTTGGCCTGGAACCAGCATTCCTGTTGCGGTGTCGTTTCATCTTCTTGGAGGCCAGACATTCATCTTCCCTCCAACCGTTCCTTTGAGCCGTCCGTCCACTTCTTTACTGAACTCACCCATGCTGAATGACTCACAGGAGCAGAAGCAGCCTTCGGTTTGGAAACCAGGCGAGAGCCTCCGAGCAGCACCAGCGATGGAGTGTCTGAACCTCTTTCTAACATGAATAAATAAACAGCCTGGAAAGGCTCCATTGTGTATCTTCTAGGTTGCTATTTTCTTAACCCTGTCTCATTAAGATGGATGGAGTTTCTGCTTATTAGTAATTTGGCAAGTTCCTCTTTGTGTACACTCTGCACTGCTCACTAATAACGCTTTGCTTCAGTGGTTAACAAAAGAGACTTCCAACTTGGTCAGTGAAAACACAGCCATGCACTTGGGGCACCGGGATGGAAAGCCCATGTTCTGGAGATGTGGAAGACAAGGAACTGCAGGGAACCCAGGGAAGGAAAAGCTGCCGATCATAAAACCTTTCCTGACATCCACATAATTCTGGCCTAAGGACTTTAGTTCATTGATTTACATACACAATTGCAGAGCTGACAGAGCCCATAATGCAGTGATTCAGAGCCCTCTCACTGCTGTTCCTAAAGCACGTCTGATGGAGATGAAGCTGGCACTGCTCCTGCCTGGATTTACAGCTGGCCATTAAAGGATGTTTACAAGCCTTTAGTACAGTGTACACATCTGGTAAATCATTGATTGAGCAAATAGCTCCTGGTGTCATGCTCCCTCTGTCAACGTTTCCCACTACCACATTACCCAGCACAGACTCATCTGCTCCAGGCCTGTTGCAGGCAGGCGTGAGCACACATTGGATTTGCATGTGTTGTCACTGTGGTCCGGATGCCACCTGACATGCAGCTACACCACGAAACCCACACAGGGCTCCGGCATTCCCAGCTCATCCATGACCTGTGAGCAGGAAAACTGCAATCAGCTGCACAGAACAGACTCCCCCATTGCAATGGGCAATAAGGGAAAGAGGAAGCTGTTTCTTCCTAGGGATACATGTGGAAGAAGAGGAGGCAGTTGGGGTTGGGAATGCCTTCTCCAGCCTGTCAGCTGCCTCCCAGCAATTGGCCAGATGCAGGACACTCAGCTGCTCGACCTGGTCAGTGCCAGGCATTGCTCAGGGGTAGGATGGATGTGAATGCATCCTGCGACTGGATGCACTGCAACAGACCAAGACCCAGGAGCCTCACCAGCAGGCAAGAGAAAGCTGCTAGATGAAGCCAAGCCAAGGGGCCACACTTCTTCAGCCAAGCATCACACACAGGGTCCTGCAGGGCCCCACAGCAGTGGCAGCATCCCTTTGCCCCAGCTGAGAGCTGCCAGGTCTACCCAAGGGCTCACTCCAGGGAAAGCCAATGCTGGCCAGGCCTCTGTTTGCTGCATCACACAGGCAGAGTGGAAGAGAAGCAGGATATGGGGGAAGCAGCACCCATTTCCCCAGTGCTGGACCCACACTGAAGTCTTTTGGCAGCAGGAGAAAGGTGCCATGTCTGCTGCTGCCCCTGCCCCGGATCATTGTGTCTATGGGACCATCTGGCCAAATGTGCAGTGATCTGTGGCCAAACCCTCGCTCCCCTGGCCACGGAGCTGGGCAAAGGCCAGAGGGTAAAGGGCAAGCCACGGGAGCAGAAACAAAGCTAGATCAGCTCATTCATGCAAACCTTTTCAGGAGCTGTTGGGTGGCTGGACAGACGGACATGGGGCTGTGTGAATCACCATAGAGACACACAGGCTGCCAGCGTGTCCCACGCAACCACTTCACAGCAGTCGGAAAGGAGGTGCAGGATCCTGCTCTCACAGAGATGAAAATGAGGGCGCAGGCAAAGCGCCTATTCCCCATCCCAGTCCATGCTCACGGATATGGGGTGATGTGGGACCAAGAAAGGTCAGCACAGAGAACTGAGGTAGATTATTCCCTGGGCACCACCACTCCCAAATGTCAGGTTTTCAATGGGCTCGAGAGCAGGAGAATAGGGAAAAAGACTTTTCCTTCCCCTATAAATGAGTTTATGGAGGACTTTAAGAGAGATTTGAAGAAGAACCTCGTCCCTCCCTCCCCCCTGCTCAACTGTACTGTGCATGTTAAACCATTTGAGGAAGGGAATTCATTAGCAACAGGGCCTGAAGCCCGTCCTCTGCACAATGGAGATCCCACTTTTCCCTCCCCTGCCTGAGAAACACATGCCCAAAATCTGAGTACATAAATTTCTTCTAACCTCATTCATTCTGGGGATTGATGGAGAAAATCCATAACAAATATTTATGACTTTGCAATAAATAACCCTCACAGAAGTTACAAAGAGCTCTGGCGAGTCTCAAGGTAACTTTCAGCGAGTTCCTGGGGTGAGGGCACATCGGGATACTGGGTCTATAGTGCTCGAGCCTTTGGCTCATCTGTTTTGAATTATTGGTATTACTCAGCCGAGCAGCGCTCTCAATGGAGTAGCTGTGCTGTGATTCCATGCCATATTTCATTTCTATGGTGGGAGAGAGGCTTCAATAATTATTAGCTGTACTATTTGCAGCCAGCAAAAAACACCCCAGCAGTTTGGTCGTGCTGATGCCCACAGACTGAGCCTCACGGGCCCGATGAGGAAGGTGTCCATGCCCTGGGATGGAATTCCAGGCTGGATGTTGTGTGTTTTGCTGCCAATTCAAACCGTGGACCTGCTGAGATGCTCACAGGTTGAGTGGTGCGAGCGGGACTGAGCCGAGTGGCATGTTCCTCAGCCTGTTCCAGTGTTTGCTTGTGTTTTCCCATGGCATCCTCACTGCTTCACCCATGCCAAAGGATGCCCAGCGCTGTGCCACGGCCCATGCTGCACGGCCGGGTGATGCTTTGGGTACCACTGGATCCCATGGCGCGCGGGGAGCTCCATCTTCGTTAGCTCTTAATCATCGCAAAGGAAGGAGAAGCATCACGCTGCGTTCCCGGGCGCGGGTTCCATTCAGGGCTTTCAGAAAGCAGGGTCAGACGTGTCTTCTGACCTGTGACCTGCCGCTTCCCTCCTCGCCGTAATTATCTAATACAGCGCTCTCCCTGCCAAGTACAATGGAACAATTTGTCACTTCAATTGTCTGTCAGTCAACACTGGGGCCTTTTCAACAGCCCAACACATGTTTTTTGAGAGCTTGTCAGCAAGGGCTGTCTGGCCAGGCACAGAACCATGGAAAATGGAACCTTTGTTAATTCTGGTTCTTAGAAAAGTAAATCCATTCACTTGCTTTTTCCCTTTTTTTTTTTGTGTGTGTGCCAGGCCTTCAGTTTGGAATTTGCACAAGAAGCTGAATCGCCCCTGATCCCTAAATGATTGGTCAGGGGATTTGCATGAGGAAGCAGAAATTAATTATTCTTTTCTTTTCTTTTTATTTGCTGTAATTGTGTGTTTAGAAATGAGATTACATTCTACAGCAGCACGAGGGGCTGGGCCGGGGGGACAGGGGGGGAATTGCTTTGCATCTGTTTAGCTCCTTAGAGTTAAGATCACCTAATCGTTTCAAGCATTTCCTAAGATTCCCTGGCTCTTTCTCTGCTTTAATGGCCAAACAAAGATTGTGCTACTTCCCGGGGAACTTTCCTGGCAGCTGAGCTCAGCAGTGGGAGCCAGGGGCTTATCCCGCTGCTCAAACAGCCTTATTGCGGCTTTAGGCACAAAATGCATCCCAAAGCTCAGGGCTTGGGAGCCGCAGTGGCTCCTTGCATTGGGGAAAGGGCGGAATGGATTCCCAGCAGCACAGGAGGAATCCAATGGAAGCACAGACTCACAGAATGGTCTGGGTTGGAAAGGGCCTTAAGGTCCACTTCCAACCTCCTGCCATGGGCAGGGACACCTCACACTAGGCCATGTTGCCCAAGGCTCTGTCCAACCTGGCCTTGGAATTTACTACCTTCCTTTATGGTTTCATGTACTCTCGTTATGTAATCTTAACAACCTGATTCGAATTCACCATCTTTGAATAAGCCTCTAATTATGAACTACTTACATATGGAATCATAAAACGCTGCAACGCAACACATGGATCTCTTGGAAATGGACAGATTACACATGAGCATTTCCATGCTTCACCTTTGTGTGCAGACCTAGGAGATTTCCGGTGTTTGCCATCTTTTCTATTCCAAAAGCACAACAGTAATGTCTTGAAATGAATACCCACTAAATTCCATTCATCTCCTTTCTTGATCCAGGTTTTCAGTCAAGCCAGGGAAGAAATAGGTTCTCATCACCTACATGAGGCTGAAGATGCCATGAGGGATAAGAGAGCTCTGGTCTTACACTTGCTGGGAGATAAGCGAAGCAACTCGGTCCATTGAAGAGCTCTCGAGTTGGATTTTAGCCTTTGATTCAGATCCATTCATGTCTGCAGAAGCCAAGCCTTTAGCCCCTGACAGGAAGCAAATGAAGGTTTTAGTGCAGACATGGGCCATGTATGAACTGCTTTCAGAGGTGACCAGACACAGGACTGAAGAATTAGTGCATTTCCCTCATCATAGGAATTCCAGAGACATCTCCGATGCAGTAGCAGTTACACTCCACTGCAAGGCCTTCAGAGTTTACTACACAGAGGCCAGCAGCATCTCAGACACCCTGAAAACATATTTGTATGTTTTTATAACCGCCAGGAAAGCTGCATTGGATAAACCTTGCATTCAAAAGCACATCCTTCGACAGTGTTTTATATGCACATAAAAGCATCTGAGAAAACGCTAACATCATGATCTTAACTGTTTGCACATTGGAACCATTGGTTAGGGAAACGCAGTCCATCTGGTGCCCTGTTTTAAGCAGAGGATTTTGGAGTGTGTTTCCATCAGAGCTTGGCTGCAGGGAGGTGAGCAGGAACCCATGGCCAGGCAAGGCAAGAGGAACAAGCACAGGGCTGCAGCATTGGAGCCCACTCTGGAGCAGGGGGTCTGGCTAAAGGGTGTAGAGAGGAGAACCAGGGAGCCCCAGCCCTGTGCTCCCCAGCACTGCACCACCAAACAGGGCCTTCCTCTGCCCTGCGCCTGGTTGTTTGTTCAAGCAAAGCCATTAGGTGTTTATTAGCTTTCATTATGGAGTGTTAGAGGGTTAATTAGTTCAGGCTGCTCCTGTGGGAGCGGGTGGTGGGCAGGAGGATGAGGCAAGATCTGCAGCAGCCCAACAGCCAGGTTCGCTTCCCCTGGTTCCTCCTTCCCCCTATAGCTCTCCTTCATAAGCACACCAGGAGTGCCGGTGTCACATCTGTGCAGATGTGTCCCTAGAGCATGTTTTTGGGGACAGGGACAGCACTGTTTATAATGTATTTTATAGATGATAGATATAATAAATCTATACGATAAATATAATAAATATATATGTATAAATGTACATATCATATATGTATATTTAATATATATTGTTGCAAAATTGCTTCTTTTGCCCAGATTATGACAAGGAGACTGCTTATTATATAGGATTTATATTTATATTATAGGAGCATAAACTGAACACATCGTTCCTATGTTTATCACTTCCTTGTAGCGTGGTTCAACATCCTCAACCTCAGCACCGGATGGATGTGAGGATGTTGAACCCTTGCAGATCAGAGAGCTCACACAGGGCTCCTGCACCAACCCACTGCTTACAGCCTCTCAGCCTGGAAACAGGGAGACACGGGGTGATGGAGGATGCTTGCTGGCCACCAGCGAGCTGTCTGGCAGTTCATCACCCTTCCATGAGTTCATCCAGCTCCTGCCTCCAGCATGTATATCCAGTTTTGCCTGTTTCCATCAGAAGCCTTCGCTCTCTGTAAATAGAGTGGGAAGGGGAGACCTGCAGCCTCAGGAACCAAACCAGCCACGCTGCTCTTAGCCAGGCAGATCCCAATCCACCCCTCCGCCATGGGGAAGGCTGAAACCAACTTCCGAGAGTGGAAATCCCAACCCAGAACTGCTTTGCTTAGACAAGCCAAGCCTGGGTTCTTCTTCCTTGCTTGTGGCAGGGGTATTCCAGCACCCTGCATCAATCATGGAATCTGTGCTGGTGGGGCAGCGGATCTGGAAGCTGTGTCTCTGAGCCACTCAGTCCTTATGCATAGACATCCAAAGGGGAAGCTGAAACCTCTCCCTGCCACCCCAACCAGGGCACTCTGACTGCTCAGTGCCCCCCCCAAGCCAAGGTTTAAGGGTTAATGCTTCCATGCGGCTCCAGTGGCATGGAATTCCTTTCGGCCATCAAAAGTCCTCTTGCGGAGGAAGGACAATGCCTTGCAGCAGGCTCTGGTGTGATGTGAATGAAGCAGCGAAGGGCATTGCAAATGCTAACACCATGGGGCTCATGGAAGCCTAAGTAACTCCCAAGCTGACCCCCAGCTCTCCCAGGCCGTGCTCAGCACAGGACCAAGAGAGGGATGGCAAGATCCATCCTTGCTGGATGCACCCAGTAACCTCCCATAGGAATCAGCGCAGTTTCCAGTTCAAGAGCATAAAGACAAAGGTTAAAGGCAAACAGAAAGGTGCTGTGCCTCTTCCTTTCCACACCCCTGGCAGCCACAGGCACAGTCTGCCACTCTTCTGCATATTCCCTCTTTAGCCTAGCAGCCACTCCAGGGATTTATTTGCCCACAAACTCCATAGAGAGACTTGGGGTGTGAGCAGCTCCTCTGAAAACACATTTGGGAATGGGGAAGCAAATGTTATCAGCTTCTTAGCAAGAGGAAATGAAGAGCTAGCAGCAGAGCACAATGAAGTAATCCCTGCCTGTCAGGTACAAGATAACAACGGCTGTGGCCCCTCTTGATTATTTCTGCTCCATCCAATGGTGAAAAACCATTCATTTCCACTTAAAAGCCACCCTGTGTGATGTTTAGGAGGGTGATTTCCCTATGGAGTCAGTGCTGGGGCTTTGAAGAGGGATTCCCTGGAGGGCGAGCATCAGGCATTAGCATTTCCCAATTACTGTGCAGAGGAGCCCCTCTCTGTGGGAATTCTGCCCCGAAATGGAACCACCCCAGTGCTGTGCCTGGGGACCTGCAGGACTGGATCCATGGGGATCCAGTGTGTCTGCACTGGAGTACCCCAAGGGGGTGCCAGGACCTCCCAGACACCCACCCCAGGCCTGGGCAGGGCTGGTCCAGACCTTGCTCATTGTGCTCCCATTGTGCATCTCCACTCAGTGATGCTCCCACGGGGATGTCGCAGGGAATCGGGGCAGGGCTGTGGCTGTGGGAGCCGCTCTGACCCGGCAGAGGTGGAGCATGGCCCTGGGCAGTGTCTGCACTGGAGTTCATTCCTCCTTGGCATGTCTGGGAGCTCTTCCCTCTATCAGCAGGCTGAGAAGAAGCAGCTGCGCTCAGCAAACAATGAAAGCCCCAAACGCTTTGCTTCCCTTTGCTTTTTTGCTCACAAAGTGATGATTCCCATTAACTGTGTAAATAAACACGTCCCCCATTAGCTGACTTCCGAACCTCGGAACAGGATCCCATCATCCACCATTCCACAACTTCCAGAGGAGAAAAAAAGACTCCCAGGAATGCTGAAGGCCAGAGATCAGCTTCATTTGCACAAGGGACGGGGTTAGGAACGAGGATTACACAGGGAGCATCCAACTTGCTTCCCAGTTGCGGCTGATGTGGGAGACTTTGCTGCTGCGGGACCTCGAGCTCCTGCAGTGAAGGGCTCTATGGCTCCCACTCAGTGCTCTACCTCCCGGAAAGGTTCACGTTCACCTTAACCGGTACCACGAGAACCGGGGGCCATTTACCTGCAGCGTTCAGCCCCTTAGAGCCCCTCGCTGCCGCTCTTAAGCTCCCGCTGTTCATGGGGTCCCCATCCTCACGAGCCCAGCCCTGTCCCATGCGGGAACACAACACAAGGACAAAGCAGCCCCAGGACAAGCGAGCCCCGAGGGGCAAACACCGTGAGCCGGACACCCGCACCGGCGCTGCCGACACGGGGAGCACCGGAGCCTGGGGAGGTGTCCCCCCCCGCATCCTCTCTTGGTACCTGCCCGGGCCGTGGCCGCGCCGTAGGAGGGGGCTGTACCATGTGTCCGAAGCGGGGGTGGAGGGGGAGCCTCAGAGCAGGCATGCGCACTGCCGCCCGGTGAGGCAGCGGCGCTTGCGCCAGGCGGCTCTTCCGCCCTTTCGTTGTGGCGCTCCCGACGCTTCCGCGGCGGCCGGAGGTGCGCGGCGGCGGAGCGGAGCCATGAGGCCGCAGCAGGCGCCCGTGTCGGGCAAGGTGTTCATCCAGCGCGACTACAGCGGCGGGACGCGCTGCCAGTTCCAGAGCAAGTTCCCGGCCGAGCTGGAGAACAGGGTAAGGGCGGTGCGGGCCGGGCCCGCCGCCGCTCGCTGCTCCACCGAGGCCCGGCCTCTGCGGTGCTGGGGGACGCGGTTCCTCCCTCTGCCCCCGTTCCGGGGGTGCTGTGTCCCCGTCTCCCGCCTGTGAGATGGCGAACGCTTTTGGGCGTTTGAACGCTCAGTGTGAGAGGCACGATCCAAAGGTGCATCCTGTTTTGGTTGTTATTGGAGGACATAAAACCGGGTTTGGGGTTATTTTTGTTGTCTAAATGGCGTTTTTGGTCAGTTATGGTAAGGAAATACTTCCAATTTGCAGTGAAAAGTACCTAAAAATGCTTCTCTTCGGTGTTTGTGAAATGCTGCTGGTTTGAGTTAGTTTTACTCCTCAGGCACACAGCTGTCTTCTCTGGTAGGAAAACAGAATGTGTTTGCTACGTGAGAACAAAGCCTGTGTTGTGTGGCTGTTGCTAACACTGTCCTCTCTGTGCCCAGCCCCACAAGTACTGTCTCAAGTGCTTGCATTTCATTTCGTGCTCTCAGATGTAACTGACAGCAGCAGACACTCCTTGCTAATGCCTTTTCTTGCTGCACTTTGCTTCCCTTATCGTTGCTTTGCTTTGTTTTGAGAGCTTGTTTGACCAGCACCGAGGCGTTATTGATATAATGTCAATATAAAAGACTTGCCTCTATCAGCCCACTCCTTGCATGTGAGTTAAGCCCCCCCCCCCCCAATTGAATTGCATGTTGCTTTAGTTCTGTTACGCTTAACTGCTTTGTGTTCACGTTGTGTTGGAATTGAGACTTGGTCTCATCGCTGAGCAGATCCTTAACGAAGAACTACAGGTCTGTAACTCGGTGTCCTTCAGACTTTGGCTCTAAACAGTGGCTGCAAAGTGTGGAAGTACAAATAAGCAATGAATGAAGGTAGATAACTGAAGGTATCAGTGAGTTCCTAATGTGCAGGGTGATAACTGTGACTTCTCTTGCAGATTGATAGGCAGCAGTTTGAAGAGACTGTCCGGACACTGAACAACCTCTATGCAGAAGCTGAAAAACTTGGGGGCCAATCCTACCTTGAAGGGTGTCTCGCCTGCCTGACTGCCTACACCATCTTCTTGTGCATGGAAACGCACTACGAAAAGGTGTGCTGCTTTCTCTGCTCCCGTAGGCAAAGGCAGTGTGAGTGAGTCCCATGGGCTGCAGCCACCCTTGTGTCTTGATGGGTTTTCTGTGACCTGCAGCCAAATTCCCTGCAGACTCTGGACCTTGTTGCAGTGTGATTTCATGGATGCATCAGGCTTAGGTTGAGTCATGTAATGATTGCTTGTACGTCAGGAATCCTGCAAGTCCTGTCTCGAGCTGTGTGCTCGGTTCCCCTAACATTGGTATTGCTGGGGCTCAGACTGATGTAAGGAAATCCACTGACTTCTATGCTGCTCTGTCACCAGGTTCTAAAGAAAATTGCCAAGTTCATTCAGGAACAGAACGAGAAGATCTATGCTCCTCAGGGCCTCCTTCTGACAGACCCCATCGAAAGAGGACTAAGAGTTGTATCCTTCTATGGTGGCTTCCATTGCCTCCTGGTTTGTCCATCTGTGATGTGCTTGATCTCAGTGTGGCACCTTCTGGTCATGCTTATCTGAGGCACAGCAGAATGAGTGATTAGTCTTGTTATTATCTGTTGTGTGCTATTCTCTGGTCAGATTTTGGTACATTAAGATTTGTTGCATCAAAAGACAATTAAAATGCAGCGTTGGAACCTGTCCTTTGAGGCTGCCTTGAAAACCCCGTATGTATAAATGGAGTATAAACTTCCTCCATTTCAGTGACCTCTAAAAAGGCATTTGTCAGATTGGCACAAAAGTGCCCAACTCGGTAGGATAGAAACTGATGATGTGGAAGCAGGAGGTGGCTGTTGTTTCATTTGCAACCCTGGGCTCAGGGTCTGGTGACGATTTTGCTGTGTGTTACCACCATAAGTTGATACCAACCTGGCACATTGTTCTGCTGTGGCTTCTTCCAGCCTCTTCAGCTCTGGAACCACGCTGCAGGCATTTGATCTCCTTGTTGCCTCAACAGTTGTAAAGATCCTCATATAACAAATCCAGAGGTAGAATGAGGAACACGTATCATCGAGACTGGAGCAGCTTGAAACACAGCCTTGCCCCTTAGATGCATGCTAAGGGCAGTTCTTTGTGGTTGGGTTATTGTGTATTTGTTGAAGTAGCTTATAGCTGTCACCTGTATGACTTCATTAGCCTCAAGATGTTTTCTGCACTGTTCTCTGCATAAACCTGGGAAAACACAAAAGAGCAGAACCCCAAACCCATTCAACTTCAGGAGAAGCATTTGCCATTAGGTTAGTGACTTAGTAGCTGGAGTGTGCAAGTGTTTTGTCTAGTGCATGGCTTTTCCTGAAACTTAACAGGTGGCAGGGCTCCAACCCCTTCACATGCAGCATCTTGTATTCTTCTTGTCAGGACACACTGACCTGACCTGGCATCTCTTGGGCGCTGTTCTGTTTGCTTTGTAGCTCTGGAAATGAGCCTTGAAAGATCAAGGGTTCTTATATCTTACTCCCTGGTTTTGGTTGTGTTTTCACAATCTTTTTGTAGTTTGTTTCCCTAACAGCTTTTCTGTGCAGATTGAAATTACCATTTATGAAGACAGAGGTATGACCAGCGGAAGATAAAACTGTGGAGTCTCAGGTACATGTTAACCTTGTACTAGATCAATCTCGACCCATCTCAACTTGTTTTCTGTGCTCAGAGGGGTAGATTCTGTCACACTGAGGCACCACGGTGTGTAATCAAAGGCTGTTCACCCAAGTCTTGTGTGGACCAGCTTTTCTGAATGAGTGGAAATATCAATACTTGGCATAATGCCCCTGAATGTCAATACCGGATTCACATTTAGGGACATTTGGGTTTTGATTGGATAAACACACATAAACCTGACTTCTCCTCTGTTGTGTCCAACATTGTCCTGTGGTATGGAGATAAAAGGATCTTTCTTACTCTCATGAAGTCTGTCATAAGGTTCCGAGCAGACTAACTTAAGACAAATCTAGACTTCAAAATAGGTCACTATTTAAATGCTTATTTTGGATTCCCAAGCAGGTTTTGTACTAACAGCATGAGAAACATTAGAGAAAAGTCATTGATGGTGCTAAAATCAGCTCAAACCTCAACTGGCTCCCTTGTCTTAGGCACTCTGCAGAGCCTGGGGTGCTTGTCTCAGTCTAGCTTTGTTGGCAGTGTGTGCAGAAAAAAGACTGCAAGGATTTCTGCCTGTTATGCAGAAAGAAGTAGAGGGGTTATTTCCTGTTAGACAAATGGAATCCAGACCCTGCCTTTCCTGCCACTGCCTCCTAAGATAACAAAATCCAGCCACGTAAAGGTTTGTGTAGGGGGTCGTTGGGTTTATTTAGCGATACTTTCTACTAACGTGAAACTTCTTTTCTAGCAGATAGCTCAACAGTGGACTTGCTGTATCAAAGTTCCCCTACCTCCTACTTTAGAGCATCATTCCTTTCTTTGCTGCCAGATCCACAGTGCCATCTTCTACAAGGACTAACTTCCTCAAAACTGCTCCACGTGAGGTGACCCAGCTGGTCAGCATCCATTTTGTGGCAAACTTTTAAGCAAGGAGACAATGAGATCACTTTTTTAGGTGTGTTTCGGTTTTAAGGGTGGGGGGGTGTCCCCCAGGAAAAAGCAGAAGTGGTAAAGCCATGTACTCTTCTGAAAGAAACGGGGCGCTTTGCCCAGCAGCAGGCTAGTTTTAGTCACGTACACGCAGTGCTGTTCCTCCCTAGTTCTTAAACCCTTCTGCCCATCAGAAGCTCTGGAAAGCTGCAAGTTGGAGCTGGGAATTTCTCAGAAACGAAGCCTTCCCTCCGGGTCAGTATTGGAGTGAGGGGACGCACAGTGCCTCTGCCTGGCGAGAAGGGACTCAAGGCAACGAGCATTTAATGCTTCCCGTGCTGATTCTCGTGGAAAACCTTCCTTGTTTCAGTGTTTCTGTTGTCCATAGGAAGGGGAGGAATAGCTGGACTTGAATACTGGTGGTTTTTTTACTACTGTATCCGTGCTGTTATTGCATCTGTCAGTGCTCGCCAGAAGAGGGGGTCTATTCATTCAGAAGCCAGTAAGTACATTAAAATGGATGCTGAACCAATAAAGATAACGACACCTACCCTTCCTCCGATTAATATGTGAAGTGTAAAACTGTTTCTTTATGGATTTATTATCTGTAATTTATAAGGAAAACACTGATTTCACAAACTGTTAGATATCGTGTAAGATGGTTTCTTAATTCTGTCTGCTGGCGCACTATTGGCAAGTAGAACTGTGCATTAGTATCCCCCCTGCATCGACATTCCTCAGCAATACCTGCCAAAGTAAAGTTCCTACAAACCGAGCTGGCTTAATCTATATCTCTCGTATCCTTTTCCCTTATCAAAGCAAGGATGTCCGGGGTTTGAACGTCACTGTCCAGCTGTAGAAGGAATCCAAGGAGCTAGGAAAGCAGCATAGGAGCGCTCTGGCTGTCGGTGGCACTGCAGGTGCTAATTCTGGATCTGAAATTCCAGCTTCTTATTCAGCCACTGATTTATTTTTTGTTTCTTTTGATATTTAATATTTTAATTGTATAAAACTTGGTTTTTTCTAAACTGTAACAGTGTTTGCCTTTCACATCTGTTGCGATATTGGCAGAAGGACTAATGGGTTAGTAAATCTTTTCTTAAACCATGGCTTGTGTCGTATGTGGTCGCACCGCTCCGCACCAAGGAGCGCTCTCGGTGCCATTCTGGCTCCCGCAGCAGCAGGTTCTCAACGCACAGAACGGCCTTTCGGGATCGGTTCCGGAGTTTTGTTCGCGTTTGGTACCATTTTGTTCACTTGACACCACTTTGTTCGCTTTTGGTACTGTTTTATTCACTTTTGGTACTGTTAACTTTTGAGACAGTTTGTTTCGCTTTTGGTACCATTTTGTTCGCTTTTGGTACCATTTTGTTCGCTTTTGGTACCATTTTGTTCGCTTTTGGTACTGTTTTATTCACTTTTGATACAGTTTTGTTAGCTTTTAGTACCATTTTGTTCACTTTTGACACAGTTCTATTCACTTTTGGTACAGTTTTGTTAGCTTTTGGTACCATTTTGTTCACTTTTGACACAGTTCTATTCACTTTTGGTACAGTTTTGTTAGCTTTTGGTACCATTTTGTTCACTTTTGACACAGTTCTATTCACTTTTTGGTACCATTTTGTTCGCTTCTGGTACCATTTTGTTCATTTTTGACAATGCTTTGTCCCCTTTTGTTATCATTTTGCTCTCTTCTGACACTGTTTTGTTCACTTTTGGTACTTTTTTTTTTTTTTTTCACTTTTGACATAGTTTTGTTCACTTTTTGGTACCATTTTGCACTCTTGATGCAGTTTTGTTCACTTTTGACACCGTTCTATTCACTTTTGGTACCATTGTGTTCACTTTTGGTACTGTTTTGTTCTGTCCCGTTTTGTTACCATTTGCTCTCTTCCGACACCATTTTGTTCGCTTTTGGTACCGTTCACTTTTAACACCCCTTTGCCTCCCACCCCTCCCCTCGTCACTGGCCGCCGCCATCTTGTCCCCGCTGCGTCGCGTCTGCGCGGGGTGGGGGGGCCGCGCCTGCGCGGAGTGGCCGCCTCGAGTGGCGGGAGGCTGCGGCGGGATGGCTGCCGCGGGCGGTGAGGGGCCGGAGCGGGACTCGGACGGGGCCGGCGAGGAGCTGGAGCTCACCCCGGCGCAGCTCATCCGCAGCCTGGAGCAGGTCCGTGGGCTGCGGGCCGGGCCCCGGGCAGGAGGCGCGGAGCGGTTGTGGCCTCTCTGGGGGCCGCGGCACATAGCGGGGCCTGTTCCTCCCTCACGATGTGCCCCCTTCCAGGCATGGCTGAACGAGAAGTTCGCTCCGGAGCTGTTGGAGAGCAAACCTGAGATCATCGAGTGCGTGGTGGAGCAGCTGGATCATATGGTGGGTTCCGTGGGGCTGAGGTGGTGGTGCGGGGGGACACGGTTCCTGTGGGGGTCCCTGAGGTGGTGGTGCGGGGGGACACGGTTCCTGTGGGGGTCCCTGAGGTGAGGCTCTTTGAGTGCCTTCTCTGGGCTTGTCTTGCAGTGGGACTGGGAGGTACAGAGGAACAGCGCTGCTAAAAGCAGCTCGGCCCTGCTTCTGTGGGCTCTGTGCACAAACCCCATCATCCTCTCGGGTTCTTCTGTGACATTTCAGCCGTTTCATGGCTCTTTGCCTTGCCTGACAGGAGGCAAACCTGAAACGGGCAAAGGGGGGAGACTTGAAGGTGAGCGTTCATCGGATGGAGATTGAAAGGATCCGCTATGTGCTCAGCAGTTACCTGCGGTGTAGGCTGGTGAAGGTAAGGCTCGGTGCGCTGCACCAAGAAGATCACAGCGTTAATACCTGTTGAACTGGGAAAAGTTTGTTTCAGCCCTGGTTTTTGTCTCAATATCAGATAGAGAAGTTTTTCCCCCATGTCTTGGAGAAAGAAAAGTCTCGAGCCGAAGGGGAGCCTTCCATTCTATCACCAGAGGAATTTGCTTTTGCTAAAGAGTGAGTAGGTTTTGGATGCGTCTCCTTCCCTTTTGTAGGTTATAGAACTCACTGGTGTGGAGCCCTCAACAGTTCTGGAGCCTGTTTGCAATAAGAATCACAGGGTTTACCAGGAGGTTTTCTTATGGACAGCGAAAGAGTGAAGTAAAGCACCTCTGATAACACCGAGTCAGTGACCAGGCCAAGCCATGAGGCTTCTCTCTGTCCATGCCTGGGACCAGGAGATGTCAGTTGCTGGCATTTTGTATTGATGCTGTCCCTGTGGAGTTGTAGGTGATGAAACCAGTGAGCACTCCAACCATTTGTTCCAGGTACATGGCAAACACAGAGACCTATCTGAAAAACGTGGGCCTAAAACACATGCCGCCCAACCTGCAGAAGGTGTCTCTCCTAAAATCAGGTGAGTACATCCTGCCTCCAGGGTCATCTCATGGCAGCAGGGCTGTGGGGAAAGCTCCAAGCCCTGCAGGGGAACGTGAGCCAGTGCTGAGCTTGTCCCTTCAATCCTTTGCAGTTCCAAAGCCCAACCTGGACTCCTTCGTGTTCCTGCGGGTGCTGGAGAGGCAGGAGAACATCCTGGTGGAGCCGGAGTTTGATGAGCAGAGGTAGGAGGGTGCTTCCCCACTGGCTGTGGTGCAGGTTCCAGTGGAAGAGCTATCCTGAGCACATGCCTGTCCCTGACAGGGATTACACCATTGATCTGGAGGAGGGTTCCCAGCATCTCATCCGCTACAAGGTTGTTGCCCCACTGGTGGCCTCAGGAGCAGTGCAGCTCATCTGAGGGTAAGTGTGAGGCCAGGACTAGGGTGGGCCGTGGGTCTTCCCATCCACATTCCCTTTGGATGTGGCATATCTGGGCAGGGCACGGCGGTGTTGGAAGGGGTAACCCTTGACAGCGTGCAAATAAAGCAGCAGGGCATCTTCCCCTCTGCTGCTGCTGATTGTCCCCACAGCTCATCAATCTCCTGGTGAATTGTGACATGCCTGCGTACAACCAGGCTCTCCCATGGCGCTCCTGAGCGAGGGAAGCCTGTGTCACAGCACTCCCTCCAACAAGGCTTTGCCACCATCCCCTTGAGAGTCCCAGGGGAGGGCTGAGTGTAACTGCTGCCTCTCCAGACCCCAGACTCGTTTGGCAGCAGATATGGACAGAGTGCATTTATCCTCAGAGGTGAATACAGCCTTTGTAAATAGCAGGGTGCTCTCCTTTAAACCCTCAGCTGTATGTTCATCACTGCTCCAGTTTATCACTGTTCTTTAAGTGAGGCTAGCCAGTGACCGAATGGTGTGGCAACCAGCTGTGTAAAGTACACCTTCCCCCACTGGCTTTGATCTTGTCACAGGGTCTCTGCAACCCTGGCTGTTTTGCAACTGGCTGATTGCTCTGAGGTGAACCAGAGGCAGGGTGGAGGGAGGATTCCTCTGTACCATCCTTGACACATGATGCATTGAGCAAAAAACCACCACACATAAAGATATTTGCTGGCAGAGCAGATCTTGGTTATTGCAGAAGGAGCAGGAGGGATTGGGAACAGGGTAAGGATGGAAACTGCAGCTCAGAGGAAAGGGAACATCATGGGAGAGCCATGGGTTGGGTGTTTGTGCCACTTACGTGCAGTGGGAAGGGAGGGTGAAGAGTTTATCAGCTGGGAGATGCCCATGAGCTTAGGAATTCAGGGTTTTTCCCTGCCGAACAGCATGCCTGTGCTTCCTTGGAAAGGCCCTGCCTTTGGGGAAGGGAGGCTGCGTGAGCTCTGTTCTGCCTGTGCAGTCCCAGTGTGGATACAGTTGTGTCTAATGTGGCCAGAGAGGAGCTTTTCCCTGGCAGTTTGGCAGTAACCAGCCCTTGCCATGCCAGTATCTGATGTTTGCCTCCAGAGCAGGCCTGGATTTGGAATTGCTGCCTGGCCCTTGTGCTCGTAATGGCATTCCTTGCCCTGGGCCAAGGAGCGAGCACCTGCTGATCAGACTGTGAATGATGCAGTCGCAATCAAAGCAGCATTTGCAGGTTTGTCACAAACCTCTTCTTAAACCAGAGCAGCTGGTTCACGCTTGGGCTGCTTGTGCCAGAGCCACGGAGTCTTTGTATTGCCCTTGTAAAGGTGGTGTTTGCATCTGTGGTTCTACTGCACGTGCAGACTGTGCACAAAGCCAGAGCATGGAGGGTTTAGGGGGGGTCATGAGGCCCTGATGCTTTTCCAGCCTTTTCCAACCTGCTGCTTCTGGCTGGCTGACTTCTGGGAGGTTGCACCACTATTGTAGCTAATCCTTAGCTCAAGGCTGCCTTGGTCAGTGAACTCCAGACAGTGTGGTCTGTGTGATCAGCAGCTGAGAGCTGTGGAAGAGCTCTGAGGAGCTCTGTAAGCTTGTGATGCCCTCATGTTGTTCAGAAAGATACTGGAGGAGGCTGGCAGAGCTTTCCCAGGATGGTCTCTTGCTGCAGCATGAGAATATGAGTCTCTTTTGTGTCACCTCCTCTGCGTTGTGTGTTACTTGTGCTGCTGCCGATCAGTCCAGCGCTCTGTGGTTGAGCATTCAGCTCCCTGTTCAGGGCATTTGGATCAATAGCACAAATGCAAAGCTTCAGTTTGAAGCTTGTTTAAGACCAGCGGTGGCCAATTTCACTGAAACAGAGCAACTGCAGTCATGGGCTCAGGAGAAAGCAGCTTTCTGCCGTGTGTGATGGAGTGAAGGCTTCCACTGCAGCTTCTCATTGCGATTGAAATCTCTTCTGCTTAAACAGTTGCTGGAGCAAGGGGAAGCAGTTATTTTGTGCTGGTCACGCAGAGGAAAAGCTCTTCTTGACCTGTTGCTTGCCTGTTCTAGATGGAGGTGGAGCCAGTATGTCCCCTGCTCCTTTGGGGCAGTGTCTTCCCTGCATGGTTGCTTGTGAGGAGCAGCCTGGTGCTGCTCTGTCAGGCAGGGGGTGACACTCCATCTCCTTTGCATGCGTGGTTTATAGTGCTCCTAATAAATCCATTTAGGTTAAGAAGATTGTTGTAAGTATAGGCGTTAAGAAGAGGCTGGGTTTAATCCTGAGGAATCAGTAGGACAGTCCCCGAGGAAGGACTGCAGGTCCTGCCCATGTCTGCAGCTCTGCAGAGGTGACTGAAGCTCCCAGCCAAAGTCATCACTAATCCCTTGCTGCAGGAGAGCTGTGAGGACAGTGTCTGGTGGCACGGCTGGGGGACTTTCTCCTTGGCCCTATTAAGCTTGATGAGCAATTGTCCACACCACTGGTACCTGCCCCTCTGCTGCATCTCCTGTGGCTGCAGCCAGTGTGAGTGGAAAGGGCACCTGTCCCCTTCTAGGAGCTGAATCCCAACTGGGTCTGCTGGTTTCCAGGGTGCTGTCAGTACAGCTCCTCCCTCGAGCCCCTTGGCTGACACATGGCAGTGCCATCGCAGCCTGTGTAAGGGTTTGAGGATGGCCACGAGGCTGGAATCAGTCAGGTTCACAGTGAGGTTCTCTTGTGGCATACCCGAGAGCGCTGCTGTCTGCTTTTTGTGTCCTTCCGTGACTAAAACTGGGACACTTCTGTGGCTGGATACTGCCTTACAGTGCTTCTGTTTGTGCTGGGAGAAGTGGAAGTTCTTTGTCAAGGAAGTGATGCTGTTGGCTTATGCTTTTAGATGGAGAAGACCCAGCAGTCCATCTACCTTAATCTATGCCTCTGGGAGAGAAAGTGCAGAGCAAGAGCCACTTTTCCAGCTTCCACGAGGCTCAAATACATCCCCTGTTCTCTGCACCCTCAAGGTGGAGGTGGCTTGGGTTTACTGAGTGATTAGCTGTAAACACAAAGTAGGTGGATGAGGACAGAGGTTCGCCAGGAGGGCACTGCTGGTGAGCTGTGATTTCCCTGAGCCGGATCTGCTCTCCTGAGTGCGGGGGACAAGGCGGGATGAGTGCTTTCATTGCGAGGGGGGCTCTTTGCTGGCTGTGAGGACTCCCCCAAGTCACTGCAGTGGAGGGGCTAAGGGGAAAGATGTACTGCTGCTTTCCCAGTGCTAAGACGCACGTTAGAGCTGGCACCAGGGGCCTGTAGGGACAGGACAAGGGGAGCAGCTTTAACCTGTCAGAGGGGAGATTGAGATGAGCTCTTAGGCAGAAGCTCTTCCCTGTGAGGGTGCTGAGGCACTGGCACAGGGTGCCCAGTGAAGCTGTGGCTGCCCCATCCCTGGCAGTGTTCAAGGCCAGGTTGGATGGAGCTCAGAGCAGCCTACTCTAGTGGAAGGAAAGACACCTCCAGCCCTGCAGCCCAGCTAGACCAGTGGATCTGGCTCCTGCTCACCCACAAAGGTCCCTGTCCTGCTTCACCCCAGGCCAACAGTGACACAAGTGTCGCACGTTCTTCCAGGGGGATGCACCCCTCGGCTCTCACTGCTCTTTCCCTTGGCCAGGGCAGAGCCGGAGGGTTTTGCCAGCCAAGCGCTGGGTTGGAGCTTGCTCCTCCAGCCATCCTGTAAGAGATGCCTCAAATCGTAGTGGTGATGGGAGCCACGTGTAAATGCCGAGGCTGTGTCATGAGCTGATGGAAATCTGTGCTGTCAGCAGGAACAATCAGGGCTGCTTAACCTAAATGGCTCTGCAGAGATTAGCCGTGGTGCAGGGCAGGGGTGATCTGATTTAGGTGGCAGTCCTTTCTGTCAAGGAGTCACATGTGAGCTGGACAGTGACCGTGGCTTGGGGCAGCGCTGGGAGTGAGGGACACCTCGGTGTCTCCTGCCTGCTCTGCCCGCGGATTCCTTTTTCAGGGCAGAGATCTGGGGTAAGAGACACCTGAGTCGGACTCGCTTTGGGGCAGAGGCTGAGCCTGGGCTCGGGTACCCGGGGAGCAGCCCTCGCATGGGGGTGGGTCTATAGGTCCAGTTCCCTGCAGCTTCCTCCGGGCCTGGTCCCACTGCCGTGCACACCCACCTCCCGGAGCCCGGCGCTTCGAGCTCTCTCCGCGCTGCTTCTCCTCAGCCCGCTCCGAGGGTCGGAACCCGCAGCCAGGCCGTTACCGGGGGGGGGGGGGGGGGGGTCCCGGTGCCCCGTTAACGCCGCGTCCCGCGGGGTGGGCGGGGCCTTCCGGGGGCGGGGCCAAGCTGTCATTGGCCGCCAGGGGTGTGCCTCCGGCTCTGATTGGTCTCTGCGGGCGCGGGGGGTCCTGGCCGGCGGCGCGCTCGGGGCCGCACTGCCGAGCGGAGCGGGTCGGCGGGAGGCGATGGGCGCGGGGAGCCGGGGTTGTGGGGGCCCCGTCTGACCCCCTCGTCGCCTCCAGGCTCCTGCCCGGTGAGCGCCCGCAGCCATGCCGGTGGACCTGGCCGTGCGGCTCTGCCTGGGCCACTCGCCCCCCATCCGCAAGCTGCTGAACTCCTACGAGGAGCTGCGGGGCAGCCGCGGGCGAAAACCTCTCCGGTCCTGCCTCAACCAGAAGCTGAGCGCAGAACCTGAGCCTGAGTGGAGAGAGAACACCAGGAGCAACAAGGGCCAGAAGAAGAGGGTCGTGTTTGCTGACACAAAGGGGCTCTCGCTGACGGCCGTCCGCTTCTTCTCAAAGATCGAGGAGGACCTGTGTGACCTGCAGCACGCCCTGTCTGACCTCGCCTGCTTCCGACCTTGGCTGCGGGACTCACACCCAGAAGTGTGCAGGTACGTGCTGGACTTCCCACAGCCCTCTGCAGACTACCTGGCCTTCCGCAGCTGCCTGCACAGCAACCTTGTCTGCCTGGAGAACTGCCTGATCCGGGACCGTGCCCTGTCCGGGACAGTGAAGGTCAGAAACATTGAGTATGAGAAGAAGGTCATGGTCCGCATCACCTTCGATGGCTGGAAGAGCTTCCGCGACATCTCCTGCCAGTACATACATAGCACGTATGGCTCGGCTGACACAGACATCTTCTCCTTTGAGCTTGCCCTGCCCAAGCCGTCTGTCTCCCGCAGGGCTGCAGAGTTCTGCATCTCCTTCCAGTGTGGACAGAAGACGCACTGGGACAACAACCACGGGAGGAACTACAAGGTCTGCCCCACGAGGGTGATCCGCCCGCCTTCCCATGCTGTCAAGAGTGCTGGCTGGGAGCCCCTCGGTGCGCCTGGGGCGGCTGCCCTGGTCCTGTCCCACCTGCAGAGCTGGCGACGTGCTGAGACCCAGGCTCCCTACTGGTAGGAGAGCAGACGGTGCAGATCCCTTCTGACTGTGACACGGGGGTCTCTGGGGAGATATGCTCAGGGTTGTGTCAGCTCTGGGTGTCTGCTGATCTCCATGGGAGCTTCTTCACTGCTGGCTCCTGATATAGAGCCTGGAGCCGCTGCCCTTGTGCCTACTGCCCGCAGGCTCTCAAGGGCAGGGGAGTGACGAGGAACTGCTGTGCCCCGAGGCTGAGCCCCCGCTGCTGCCCAGGTGCCTTGTGTGGAGGGCGGGGGCCGGGGCCGTGACGGCGGCGGGACCACTGCCCTGCGGGGCTCGGTGCGGGCAGGCCGCGAGCTGCGGGGAGCGCCTCCGGTTTGGTGCTGTACCGGGGGGTAATAAAGTGATGGCGCTCGCGGGTCTGCCTCTGCCTGTTACTTACCGCACGCCCCCTGTCGGCACGACGGTGCCGGTGCACTCCTACGGGCGCGGCCCCGCGAGCGGCGCGCTGACGCACGGCAGCTCGGGAGCGCGCACGGGGCGGGGCCGGGGCCCGGCGGCGATTGCGGCAGGTGAGTGCTCACCGGCCCGGTTCGGGCCGTCCGCGCGCGTGGCCGCGCTTCCCCCTTCCCCGTGCACCCGTTCCCTGCTCCCCGCGCGGGGCTGGGGCCCGGACCCCGCTCGCACTCGCGGCGCTGGGGCGCTTGGGAAGGGCCCGGCCGCGGACCGTTAACCGGCGCCTGCCTTGGGGAGCGCGGCCTGCGCGCCGTGCCGGCCCCTGCGCGGGCCCAGGCCATGAGCACGGCCCCCGGGCGGCTGCGCACAGCGCCCCCGGTGCCTCCGCTTGGGCCGCGGCGGCGGAGCTGGGCCGCCGGTGGGAGCCTCCCCGCGGAGCCGCCGAGGCCGAAGGTCGCCGGGCTGATCCCCGGCCCTGCCGCGATTTGCTGTGCCCTGGGGCCGTCTCCCGGGGAATGCCTGGAGCTGGAGCCCGGGGCAGCCGGTGCCGGGGGCTGTGGCAGCGGGCGGAGCTGCACGCGGGGCTCCCCTCGTGACCCCGCCGGGGATGCAGCGGCCGGTCCGACCGGTTTGCCGGCACGAGTCCCGGTTCCTACGGGTGACACCGCCGTGTGATGGGCAGTGACACACGTGGCTGAGGAGCTGCCTCTCCCCGGACGTGGTTTATGCGTGCTCCTCTGAAGCACTAATAGTGCTAGCATTGCTGTAGAGCAGCGCTGAGCCGGCACCTGGAGCGCACGGAAGAGCAGGAGGCTGTTCCCAGGCTTCCCTCTGCTCTTGTGTGCTTGTCTGGTCTCTGTTAAATCCCGTCCTTAGTGTGACACTCGGTGGCCTCTTGCACCCCTGGGTTGCAGGGCGCATCCTCCCCTGTGCTCAGTACCAGAGCTTTGACTGGTCCCTGTGCCCTGGCGAGTTCCACTTTGGCTCATCATCCGCAGTAATCCTCCCCTTGGGCTGACTTCCTGTTAGTGACTGGGGTGCGATGCGTGTACAGGAGCAGAGGAAGTGATGCCTTCCCAGGAATCTGGGTACCTGGTTCCTCAGTGCCCTTGGATGCCTCTGGAATGAGAGAGGTGATAAGATTCTTGTCATGAGGACGGGATTTCTGGTGCTCCATTGGCTGCTTTGCTGTACTGGGACCTGACTGCAACACCCCGTGCTCTAGGCGTGGTTCTGCTCACCCGGAGGTGATGGTATGAAAACACAGCACGAGTGGCAGGGGGGGATATTCCCAAGGCTGTGCCATGCTGAGTGATGTGACCAGGTCCTGCTGCCGTCCCTCTGAGCTGTGTGACTTGCCTGACTTGGGTTTCTCTTTCCTCCACTAGTGCTGGTGGCATGGGAGCGCCTCGTCTGCCAAGAAGCCAACTCGCTGTTTGAAGAGCTTTCATGGGACACGGGTTCCGTTCCTGTCTCTAACGACCCTTTGGCGTGAGTGGATGCCTCTGGAATTCCACTTGTTCCAGGCGTCATGCAGGGATCTGCCGTAGTGCCTGTGTCCTCACGGAAAGGACAATAATAGCTCCAGATATTGTCCTGCAAGTGCCAACTCCCTCCATCTCCTCCAATGCCGGCTCAGGGATGGACTCCACCTTGTCCCTGTGAAGAGCCTCTGCATGCCCTCAGCAGCCGCAAGGGGATTCTGCTGCCGGCTTCTTCCCGAGCTGCCCCACTGCAGGACTTGCTCCGCGGCGCCTTAGGAGGACATCGGCTCACACAGCTGTGTCACTGCAGTGCCCATGGAACCTGTGTGTGTGTGCCCTGTTCTTTGAGCTCCTCAGCCCGCGCTGTCTGAACTCACCCGGGCTCCTGGCAGACTGTTTGCTTGTTTTCCCCTCTTCCCTCCCTGCTCCTGTTGCATTCCTTCTCTCACAGAGCCCCAAAAGGATGTGAACTTTGGAATGGGGTCTGTGAGCCGGCTGCGGACTCGGTGTATGTGGGAGACTGTTGTTGACTAACAGGGGGACTGGGTGAGCGCTGCGGGCAGCCCTTGTGTCTGGCTGCAGGGCACCAGCCTTGCCTGGGCCCTTCACCATGTTCCTCCTGCTCCCCTTTGACAGCCTGGTTGTTAACCTCTTGGGGATATCCATAACTGTCCTCTTCACCCTGCTCCTGGTGTTCATCATTGTCCCGGCGATTTTTGGAGTCTCCTTTGGCATCCGCAAGGTTTACATGAAAACTTTGTTAAAGATCTTTCAGGTAAGTCCCATTCGCAGCATTTTCTGTGCTTTGCAGGGGCTGGCATGCGAGGGGGAGAGGCTTTTACACCTCACTGAGGTTGCCTGTGGTGGTGTGCTGGTGCCACATGAGCCATTTGGGTCATCTCAACCCAATGCAGTTTTTAAACCACTATTCATGGCCTTGTGTTTCCCTGTAATTAATCCATAAGCCTTCAGGTAAAAAGGCAGGGGAGCGTGGCCCATAAGCATGCTGTACAGTAGGGTGCTGAGAGGAGCAGTGTGCTTTGGTGGGTTAATGTCCCAGGCAAGGCAGTTCTGTGTGGAAAGAAGCCAGAAGGGTGTAGGGTGTGATGAGGAGGGACAGGGCTGCATGCAGGCCATGTCTGGATGAAGCAGAAGCAGGAGGCAGAGCAGGACTCGCTGCACTGCAAGCCCTGAGTGGTCTGTGGGCAGAACCCAGAGCTCTCAGCACCCTTCTGCTCCTGTCTGTAGACCCTACAGACCCTGCAGACCTTCTTGGCACAGAGGCCAAGTGGAATTTTCCAGCCTGGGCTCATGCTGCCCCTTGCCTGCCTTTGGCAGACTGATATCATGGCCTGACTCCCAGCCAACGCTTCTCTTTGGAGCAAGTTCCTGGTGAGACCTGAAGTTTGGCTGAACTCCTGGTAGATAAGGCCTGCACCACCCTGCAGCTCAGGCTAAAGGAAAAGGGGTGCCCTGTGCTTCATAGGGGGGTTTTAGGCTCTAAAATGTGGAGTTCAGTCCTTCATAAAGGGTTTATGGTACAGCTGCTGCCCCAGGGGTATCTATCTCTGTACTGGGAAGGCAGCTCTGGAGCTTGGCAGTGTTCAGCTCTTTAAACTCTGAGTCCTCCCAATAGCCTGAGGTCTGAATGGGAGGACCTTGGGCTTGGCAAAGTGCTTTGCTAACGCGGATGCCTCAAGTGCGGGCTTTAAATGTAGTGACTGAACTGGGAGCTAAACTGTAATGATAGGTCCTCTGGAGTGTAACAAGGGGCGATGGGTTCAAACTGAAAGAGGGGAAGTTCAGGGTGGAGATAAGGATGTAAGCTCTTCGCTGTGAGGGTGCTGAGGCGCTGGCACAGGGTGCCCAGAGAAGCTGTGCCTGCCCCATCCCTGGCAGTGTTCAAGACGGTCCCGCTCCTCTTCTGACTTCTGGGCTGGCCGCATCCAGACAACCTCCTGCAGCCCTGCAGTTCCTCCTGCCGGCAGAGGAGGCTGCCGGATGAGCTGGACATGCCATCTGCAATTAGCATTCCCCCATGGCTGCCTCCTCATCTAACCCTGGCACGGGCTGAGACCGGGATGACGCGCTTCCCAGTGGCTTCCCCTTCACAGATCCCTGATGGAGCAGCTAGCCTGGAGCAATAGGCATGTTGTACACACGTCCTCCTATAGAAGCTTATTCTCCCATCCTGTATAATGCCAGGAAGAGCGTAAGGCTGAGAAGGTGGCTTGGAGGGCAGGCAGGAAAACTGGTCAGAAATCCAGCCTGCAGGTTTTGCTGGTGCCCTTGGGAATGGGCTGAGGGAGTTTTGTATGGATAAGGGGATTATCCACATAAGGGACACGGGATTTGGCAGTGAGCTGTCTGTGTCCCGACTGCTGAGCTGAGGAACAGCAGCAGCTGGTGCCTGAATCAGGATGGAAGGATCCCATCCCGTCATCAGCCTGAAAACAGTCTCTGCTTTGAGCTCGGAAGGAATGAGTGCTGAAAGGTAGCACCAGTTGCATGCTCAGCTGCTTTAGCCCCATCTTCTCCCCTTACCCATGGTCTTCCCTGGTAGTTGACTGTAAAACCAGGTGAGTATGAATTGGAGCTCCAGGCCTGGTGAATCTTGCTTCTTGTGTGTCTCTTGCAGTGGGCAACACTGAGAATAGAGCGTGGTGCCAAGGAGAAGAACCATCCGTTATACAAACCCTATGCCAATGGTAAGGTCCTGCTCTGCATGGCTGCACATGGAGTAACTGTGGTGTCTCTGAGCTGGGAAGCCTTTTCCATGTAGATGGCTTGGAGGGAGCTACGGAGAGGTCCATTTCTTGAGGAAGGGGTGGGAAGCACCCAGCGAGTGCTCTATAGTTTGATGGTCGGGAGGACTGGAGAAAGGAAGGGGCCTTGTGGAGGGTCTTTGAGCACTTTGCTCAGAGCTGCTTGTGGTGCAGGTATCATTGCAAAGGAGCCAACATCCCTGGAAGAGGAGATCAAGGAGATCCGCCGGAGCGGCAGCGGCAAATCCCTGGATACCCCCGAGTTTGAGCTGTCAGATATCTTCTACTTCTGCCGCAAAGGCATCGAGACCATCATGGATGATGAAGTGACCAAAAGGTTCTCAGCTGAAGAGCTGGAATCCTGGAATCTGCTCAGCAGGACCAACTACAACTTCCAGTACATCAGCCTGCGCCTCACTGTGCTCTGGGGACTGGGGGTGCTGATCCGCTACTGCTTCCTTCTGCCCCTCAGGTAAGTGGTGATGCAGGAACCTGCCTGTTGGGATGGTGCTGGTTGCCGTTCCCAAGTGCAAGTGGTCCCCAAGCGCCATGGACCCTGTTCAACATGACCAGGAGAGGCAGGCTACTTGATGAGCAGCACCTATGGCCTTGTACTAGTGTGTAGCTTCCCTCTTTCTGCAGGATAGCCCTGGCGTTCACTGGCATCAGCTTGTTGGTGACTGGTACTACAGTGGTGGGATATTTGCCAAATGGAAGGTGAGTTCGTCTTGGAGGGAGGAGGGGATGGGATTGGATCCATAATCCTGGATGAGATATGTTTCTATGGGAGAGCTGTGAAGTCTCGGCTGGATCTCATGGCCTGGGGCTGGGTGGTGCTGTTACAGGGGAGGTTGCAGGACGGGGGGTGATGGTCGCTGTCCTCACTGCAGGTGTAAAGAGTTCCTGAGCAAGCACGTCCACCTGATGTGTTACCGGATCTGTGTGCGTGCCCTCACAGCCATCATCACCTACCATGACCGGTAAGGAGGCCCTGGCTGCTGCAGGGTCCTTTCCAGTTCCATGCCAGGCCTCACGCTTCCTTCCTCCCTCCTCACCTCTACCTTTATTTTGCACGTAGAGAAAACAGACCCCGAAACGGAGGCATCTGTGTGGCCAATCACACCTCTCCCATCGACGTGATCATCCTGGCCAGCGATGGCTACTACGCCATGGTAAGCTCTGCTCCCCAGCCCTGCACGCACTGGGAGCAGCAAGGACATGGCATGGGGCAAGGAGCAGGCAGCAAGAGGCTTCGGAGCATTGCAGGGTGCTCTCAGCCACTGTGCACAGATACCCCGTGGTGTGTGGCTTTCAGCCTGAGACTCAGAGCACCAGGGGTTTCGGGGCACTGCTTTGCAAGCAGAGCTCTGGGCTTTGCTGTCCATGGAGGAGCACAGCACTTCCCAGCTGGACCTCCTGCAGTGTGGGAAGCACTGGGGCTTGCTATGTCTGGCCTTCCATAAGAACCTGGGGCTTCTCCTCTCAGCCTTTCCAGGGCAGGGGTAGAAAGATGGACCTCAGCTTGGCTGTGAAGCCGAGGAGCTGCCTTGGCTTTCGTGTGTGCTTTCATGTAACTTGTGTCTTGCCCTGTTCAGGTGGGTCAGATCCATGGAGGGCTCATGGGGGTGATACAGAGAGCCATGGTGAAGGCCTGTCCCCACGTCTGGTTTGAGCGCTCTGAGGTCAAAGATCGTCACCTCGTCGCAAAAAGGTGTGAGGGCTGCAAACTGGGGGGGTCTGAGGGCTGGAAAAGGGGGGGCTGCCCCTGCCTCACCTGGGTGCTGGGACACTGTGCTGCTGGCCCTGCATAGTCCCCAGTGACTCCGGGATATGACCTATGCTGTGCAGTGGCTCTGTCCCCTGTGCTAATAGGTGCCACTCCTCTGTTTAGGCTCACAGAGCACGTCCAGGACAAGAGCAAGCTGCCCATCCTTATCTTCCCAGAAGGTGAGTTGTGGAGCAAGGCCAGACAAGCACCTGGTGGAGAGGGCCATCATCATCCCTGTTCCTTCCCTTCTTATGCAGTCAGAGGCCTTGAGACCCTTCACTGAGGCAAAGGGGGCATTTAGAGCTGACTGAGCCCAGAATGTGAGGTCAGATACTTGATGTCCATGTGACACATCCATGCACAGAGAGAGCAGGGTTTGGAGTGTGTGTTAGGGGGTGGTTCGAGGGTGCCTGTGGGCATATAGCTTAGACTTGTGAACTGCTTTGCCTCTTGCAGGAACCTGCATCAACAACACATCTGTGATGATGTTCAAAAAGGGGAGCTTTGAGATTGGAGCCACGGTTTACCCTGTAGCCATCAAGGTAAATGCCCTCACTTGCACACAGGCTGTGTGAGCACTGGCTCAACAGCCTGGTCCGAGGCCAAGGGGAAGTGGAGGGCTTTGAGGTTGCTCGGAGCCTCAGGAGGGTGCCAGGCTCTCAGGAGCTCTTCTGCCTCTGCAGTACGACCCTCAGTTTGGAGATGCCTTTTGGAACAGCAGCAAGTATGGCATGGTGACCTACCTCCTGAGGATGATGACCAGCTGGGCCATTGTCTGCAGTGTCTGGTACTTGCCCCCAATGACCAGGCAGGTAAGTTTGGTGACTCTGGGCTCCCTGATCTGCTGCCTCTTCTGCTCTTTGCTCCTGCTGAACCACTCTTCTTTGCCACAGCCTGAAGAGGATGCTGTCCAGTTCGCCAACCGAGTGAAGTCAGCCATTGCCAGGCAGGGGGGCCTCGTGGATCTGCTCTGGTGAGTCCAGGAAGGAGTTTCTCTTCCTGGTGCCGGGGTTCCCAGTTCCTGGGCCCTGATACGTGCTTGTGTGCCACAGAGCTAAGTTTGTCCTGTGTTGGGCAGAGTAGGCCTATGGAGAGATGGAGATACGCCTTGCCTGTGACCTCCAAAAGTGCTCTTCTCTAGCAGGGACCAAAGTCTGTGCTTCTGCTCTGTGTGTTGGGCACCATGGCTTCATTCTGCCCTTCCAGCTTGCACTGGGATGCCCCACTTTTGACCTGATGCTGCTCAGCAAAGTGCATTGAGCTTTTCCAGGCACTGAGGTGTTGGGTGCCTGGGAGGCAGAGGGGCTCTGCTGCAGTGGTATCAGAGCAGCTCACACTCCTGAGGGCACAGCGTGGGGCCATGGTGGAGCTCCTGGCAGAGCAAGGGGTGAACGTGACTGCCCTTGGGGACAGTTGGTCTGCAGGGGCCCTGGCAATGGGAGGTGCAAGCAGAGGTGCTCTGGGCAGCCCCAGCTGAGGTTTCCTCTCATGGTGTGACTCTCTCCCTAGGGATGGAGGCCTGAAGAGGGAGAAGGTGAAGGACACATTCAAGGAGGAGCAGCAGAAGCTCTACAGCAAAATGATTGTAGGGAACCACGAAGACCGGAGCCGCTCCTGAGCCCTCACCCCCAGCGCTGCTCCTGGGCCTGGCCAGAGCCCTTTGCCTCCAGCACGAGCCAGGGCTCGTCTGAAGCAGCTCCGGATCTGTGGACTTGGGCTGCTGCAGAGCTGCTTGGACTTGCTCCTTCATCCTCTGGCTGTTCTTTCCCAGAGGCACTGTTATTACTGCCTGGAGCCCTCGGGCCCCGGGCAGCTCGTGGCAAAGATGCCTTCTTGTTACTGTTACAGTGAAGCCTCTTGAGGGGGCAGTATTAAATGAAACACTTCTGGTGTCATCCGCTTCCATGTGGGGTGTGCAGGGCCAGGGGGAGCTCTGGTGGTGATGTGCACGAGTGTCAATCACTGCACTGGGATCAGCTGCCTTGACAACCAAGGGGCTCTGCATGAGCCTGTGCCTCTCACGCCTGCAGCAGACGCTCCTTAGGAGCGGGACGTGGTCTCTGAGGCCATTTCCAGCTTTAATTCCAGAAGGAGAAACCTTTTCCTTTCTTTTTGCCATTGGCCACCTCCTGCCAGAGCCTGGCCCAGGCCTTTGCTGCTCCAGCATCTGAGTTACAGCCCCTTTGCCGGGGTGCCTCAAGTGGTGGGGCAGGAGCCCCCCTTCCCAGTGCTTCCTGAGGGACACAGTGGGGTCTGATCTTGTTAAGCACCAACGTGGACAGACAATCTGAGCTTGTTGCAAGGAAACTGAAGTCTTGTGCTGGACGTGGCACCCCTTTCATATGTTACTCAGTAAAACAACTTGCATTTGAGCATCCATCCCATGGACTTCCCAGTTTTCCTCATGTTCCTACAAACTCTTACACCTGTTAACATGGGGGAGATACTTCCATCCTGAACTGATTCACTTTTGCTTCTTGCAGTGTTCAAAGGATGATTCTTTAGCTAACTACACAGAGGGATGCATTACCTGCACAGATGTGCCGTTCAGTTTTCCTTTCCACCTAAGACCCCAAACCCAGCTCAGTAAAACCAAGCAGGAGATGGTAGAATCATAGAACCAGAGTGGTTTGGGTTGGAAAGGACCTTAAGAACATCCAATTCCAGCCCCCTGCCACGGGCAGGGATGCTTCACACTAGACCATGATAACACCGATGGGTTGAAGCGTGCTGCTGATGCTCCCATACTCATTGCTAACACTCTCAGTTGCCTCATCAGTTTATTGTGGGGTTAGGGGCCTCTTCACCAGGGTTGGGGTTCACTTTGGTTTTACCCAGCTCCCACCACCAGCTCAGCCACCCTCCATCCGTGGCTGTTAACAGACGAGGCTGTTGTGCAGCCCTTAGCCCCTTGTCAGGTGGGTTTTTGACCATCACCTTTCAGCTGCATAAGAAACGCTGTGTGTAGCGTTATGGAGTTACCCTGGAGTGTGTATTACCTGCAGTGCTTACCTGTACCATTCCACCACACATTATAGGAGCTGTATGTGCTCCAGTTCCTGCTTGAGCCTGGGGTTGCCCAAAGAGTTACCACTGACCTCCACAGTAGACCTGTAGATCATCACAGGAGCAATGATCCAGCCCTGCCTTTGCCTGCCTGAGCTTCTCTGCGCTGGCCTCACTGCTCTCCCTTTGCTGGAGGTCCTGCAGCAGCACCCCTGGGTGCTCCTTGTCACCGATCCATTGGGATGCGCTGGAGCATCTCCAGCTCTGAGGGTCCTGTGCGCTCAGGACCATCACCACCAGCCGCGCTGGGATCCGGGTTAGGAGGCACACATCCATCCATCCCGGCTCGGTGCTCCTTGTCACCGATCCATTGGGATGCGCTGGAGCATTTCCAGCTCTGCGGGTCCTGTGCACTCAGGACCATCACCACCAGCCGTGCAGGGATCCGGGTTAGGAGGCACACATCCATCCATCCAGGCTCGGTGCTCCTTGTCACCGATCCATTGGGATGCGCTGGAGCATCTCCAGCTCTGCAGGTCACGCTGCTCTCAGGACCATCACCACCAGCCGCGTGGGGATCCGGGTTAGGAGGCACACATCCATCCATCCCGGCTCGGTGCTCCTTGTCACCGATCCATTGGGATGCGCTGGAGCATCTCCAGCTCTGCAGGTCCCGCTGCTCTCAGGACCATCACCACCAGCCGCGCGGGGATCCGGGTTAGGAGGCACACATCCATCCATCCCGGCTCGGCGCCCCCTCCCCGCGCCCCCAGTCAATAACGTCTCTCTCCGATGAGAAAGTTAATAAATTTAGCTCTAGATTAAAAGTATCGATCATTTCATTTGTAAGCCATAAATAACCGGGGGGGGGCACTGGGCGGCCCGCGGGGTAGGGGCTGCTGGCTCCGGCTGCAGCAGCCATGCAGCCCGCTGGGGCCGGGGGCCCTCATATGCATTCTGCCCGGCTGCCGGCATTGATTTGCTATTAGTCTCCACACACCACCCAGTAGCACATCATTCCCGCAGCCGCTATTAATGGCCTTTTGATAAATAATCACTTGTAAGTCAATAAATTTTTATTAAACAGCGTGGCGCTTTGATTTATGGAAATCCGACGGCGTTTGTCTGCGGGAAAAGGGATGCGGAATTGAAGCGGAGCTGCCATCCATCTGCCTGCCAGGCCCTGCTGCACCCACCCGCCCCGGGGCCGCGGCCACCGGCCGGGCTTGGGGCAACCGGAGCTGCTGCTCATGGCTGACCCAGGCTCTACGCTGGTACCCGGCTCTGCTGCAGGGGCAGGGTGCAGCCGCACCCCCCGTGGTACCACCGGGTCCCGGTGCAGGGATGCGGCTGTGATCTGTCACGCTGCGTGTCTGCAGCAGGCCCTTTGCCACCTGCTTTATTTGTCTCCCGGCCCTGACGTGGCATCAGACAGGTGTTAAAGTACTTAATCACTTTAAAATTGTTTTAATTTTCTGTTTCCTATTGATCGGCGCAGCACCGATCCATCAGCTCACTGGACCAGGCACTTAGTACATTAAAAATTGTCAGCCACGCCGCGCCGGCTTAGAAAATGTCAAAAGAATACCCCTCCAGCATCCCACCGCGTGGAGCCGCGACGTGGCTCTTCCTGCGTGCCCGCGGCACCCATTCCAACCAAGGCTTTGCAAAGGGTCCCCGGCTCTGCCACCCGTTTGTGCCACTGAGGTAGCGCAATGGTGTCATGAGCACCGCGCTCGCTGTAGGGCAGGACAGGGAGCTAAGGGGGGAAATCGGTGTTCTCTAAGCCATGGGAAAGTGCTGCCCCACAGTCAGGGCTCATTGTAAAGTGTCCCCGGCCCAGGAAATGATGGAAGTGACAGAGTGGAGCCCCCCAATTGTGGGCCTTGGGGTGCCTGCGGATGGATCAGCAGCCCCAAACCACGAGGCCGCTGCAAAGCCCATTTGGGGGGCTGCGGGCATCCCCAGGGGTGGACTTGGCCACCAGCTTGTCCCCAGGCGCTGGCCATGGCTGCAGGGAAGGGCCGTTTGGCTGCACCCCCCAGCACCAGTGCGGATCAGCGTGTGATGGGCCGGCAGCGCCTTATCTCCTATCGATTTCCTCCCAAGACACAGCGCTGTGTTTGCTCACGCTTGGCTCTCCGCTGAACAAGGGCCCCAGCCCTGCGCCCACAGCAGCCCCTTGGGCACCTGGGTGGATGAGGGGGGACGCAGAGCCCTGCGTGGCACCACCACGGGGTGCAAGGGCTGAGCCATGGGGAGCGCGGGCAGCGGGAGCAGCCCCACGTGTGCGTAAGCACAGCCCTGCAGAGGGGGGGCACCAGCTTGGCAAGCAAACACACCGGGGCTATTGACGCCACATCAATCCTGCAGCCCCGACAGCTGAATGGGCTCTCACGCACACCGTTAAGATAAATGGTATTTATTCGCTGCTAAGAGGTTCCAACAAGAGGCCCCAATGAGTGACTTTTGAACCAGCGCCTCTTGCTGCTGGTGCACGCCCAGCACCGGGGAAAAACGGCCCCAGAGGCTGCCCCGCTCCTGCGGGCTCTTCCTGCCCCACGCACAGCACCGCAGCCACAGCCCCTACCCCTGCCTGGCATGCTGACCCTGCCCCACACGTGCTGGCCCAGCCTCATGAAGCAAGCGCTGGCACTTGGCTGGGGCAGGGACCTTTATTTCACCGCCGCCTTGTGCTGCCCCTTGTGCTGCTCCCAGCCCCGTGAGCCACGACCCCTGGGCAGGATGAGGGCGGCTCAGCCGCTGTGCGTGCCCAAGCCCTGCATGGAGAAGGCGGCGCGGTGCTTCCTCAGCAGCAGCCGGATCTTCTCATCGTCTGAGTCGGGATCCAGGGGCTTGTTGTATTCGTCATCCTCCGCCTCAGAGGCCGCCCGCTCCCCGCCAGAGCCCCCCGCCCGCTGCGAGGACGAGGAAGGCTCCAGCGCGCTCTTCTTCCTCCATTTGGTCCGTCGGTTCTGGAACCAGACCTGCCACCCCCATGGGCTGGGTTAGCGGCCACCAACGCCGTGCGCTCGGTGCCGCGCGGGGACCGACACTCACCTTCACCTGGGACTCGGTCATGCCGAGGGAATAGGCCAACCGGGCTCGCTCCGGCCCCGCCAGGTACTTGGTCTGCTCGAAGGTCTTCTCCAGAGCGAAGATCTGGTGCCCTGTGAAGGTCGGGCGCGTGTGCTTCTTCTTGTGGATGCTGTCAGCGAGGTGAGCAGGGGCTGCGGAGAGGAGGAAGAGGAGGGTGAGCACCGGGGCTCTCTGCAGTGCCCGGCTCCGGGCAGCTCTCCCTGACCACGGCACTGAGCACCATCGGAGTCCCTCTGTGCTGCCTCCCCTCTGCATCAAACCCATGTTCCGGCTTCAGGGCTTCAGCGCCATCCCAAGAGGGCTGAGCTGCCCTCGGTGAGGGCCCCATAGCCAGGGGCTCACCTCCTGCTTGAGGACAGCACTGACTGGGGGTCACCACATGGTCACCGCAGAGCCATGCAGCACCCCAACCCTGCGTCCCCTGCCCCGCACCTTGCAGGACGCAGGACGGAAGGCAGGCAGAGCTGGTTGGCTCAAAGCTGCGCTGCGAGCGCACGCCCAAGCTGCCCGACCTGTCTGCTCCAAGAGCATCACCTGGAGAGGGGAAGGGACCGTGGCTGCGGGTGCCAAGCCCCAGAGCCCCCCATGGAACAGTGCGTGCCCCCATCCCACCCATGCGACACGCTCCATGGTCCCTCCAGCTCTCTCCAGTGCTGCCCCGAGCCAGGCACTGACCCCAGTGGGGCTGCTGGAGAGATGGGGGATGATCTCCAGGACCATGGGCTCTGCCTGCGCTCGCCTGGGGGCTGAGCAAAGAGTTAATCTCTCCCATGGGAGCTGCTCTTGAGCCAACACCTCCACAGCCCTGGACCATTCCCACCATCCAGCAGCGCTGGTGCTGGGACCATTCCCACCATCCATCAGCTCCGGTGCTGAGACCATTCCCACCATACATCATCTCCAGTGCTGGGACCATCCCTATGGCAGCTGCATGGGACGCTGGCCAAGCTGCAGCCTGGGCAGTGCCCCCCATTGCCAACGTATGGGGCTCTATGGGGCACCTGCATCTCCCTCCCATCACCTCCCGCCCGGCCCCTCTGTACTTACGGCCGCCACACTGCCGGGCACCCCTCCAGTCAGGGGCTGCCTCTGCCCAGCAGCTCCGGCCCCGTGGCAGGAACTCGCTGCCGGCCTTGGGAAGAGCCCCCACCTGCGGTCCGTAGTAGACACCGGCGGAGCTCAGTCCGTTCAATGCGCCCGCATGGGGGTAGCTGGGGACGACGCTGCCGCCCGGCGCCGTGGGGCGGCTCAGGATGTCGGAGATGCCATGCGGGGTGCCCAGCGCCGGTGGGCACAGCTTGTAGAAGGAGCTCTGCACCGAGTACTGGCAGACGGGTGCCTTGGCCTCGGGGAAGGGACCCAGCGCGGGGCCGTTGAGCAGGAAGGTGCCGGGCAGGTTGGCATCCATGGCGCTGCCGTCGAGGAGCCCCTCAGCGCCCGGCTGCTCTCGGGGGGCGCAGCGGCCGCCCCATCCCCACCACACCGGGGGTGCAGCCCCAGGGCCCGCGCTGGGCCGGGCAGGACCCGCCGGCGGCTGCAGCACCGGACCCGGACCCGGACCCGGACCCGGACCCTCGACTTGGGCTTGGGGAGCGCCAACATTTCTCTGATAAGGATGAGGTCCATTAGAATACTGCTCTCCCATTGGCTGCGCGGACGGCCGCTCCCTCTGCCATTGGCCGGCTCTCCGCGGTCTCGGCCGCCATTGGCTGCGCCGCTGGGCCACCCCGCGATTGGCCCGGCCCAGACAAATTGCGCTTTGAAAGCGGCGGCGGGCGCTGGACAGCGCCGGGGGCGGGGCGGGATTGGCTGCGGGGAGGTGCGGGGCGGGGCGCGATTGGCTGCGGGGCCGGGAGGGGCGGGGCCGAGCGCTGTCCAGCGCGGTCCCGGTGCCCCGCGGCGGGGCTGAGCGGCGCCGGTGCCCGCGGTGCAGGGGGAGCGCTCCGGGGCGCAGACCTCCGGGCCCAGCCCCCGGCACCCCCGGGCTCCCCCATCACCGGCAGCCGCTGCCCGCCTGGACCGGGCGCGACAGAGGGATCCCCCCCTCCTCGGTCCTTCCCGCGCGGTTGGAAAAGCAAGAGCCGAGAGAGCGCGGGTGTGTTGGTTTCTTTATTAACCATAGTCCGGCAGCTGGTGTATAGGGGCATGGTCTATACATCAGGGGCTACGACGGGAGATCCAAAAGGCTCGTTTCCATCACGATTAAAAAAAGGAAATAAAAGTAATCTTTAAAACTCCTAAAAAGCTTCTAATGTGCAGGCTGCAGCGTTCTCCAGGCTCAGGGCCGAGTGCAGCCTCCCCCTACCAGCCCTACAAGCAATCCGAGCGCAAAGCAATGTCACCGCAGGGGTTGCGGCGCAGCACATTCCCTAAGGCGTCTACGAGGCCGAAGCGTGGGACCCACACACAACTCTACGGTGATGCTACAGAGGCGGCTGCTGCAGTGGGTCGAGGGAGGTCGTTGTACGCAGCGAGGGCGATGGATGGAGAGTCTGTGCCTTATGGCTCAGCGTCAGGGTGGGGAAGGGGCTGCTTTGCTCTCCAAGGCTAAGCTGGGTCGTTTGCTTTGCTGCAGTTCGGCTTCCTCCCGGCGGACACGGGGCTGCCCTGCCAGAGCCTGCAGCTGGAAGTGGGCTCCTTCTGCACGTGGCCGCAGAGAGCAAACTCGGACTCCACGGCCACCTCCAGGGGAAAGAACAAGGGGTTCCCACACCCCTGTGCTCCAAAGGCCCCCCCGTTGGCCAAGGACAGAGTTGGGGACATGGGACCTATTGCCACTACCCGCATCCTGCGCCCCTGCGATCAGGTACTGCAGCAGATCCAAACCTACTGCACCGCTCAGAGCTGCAGGGGGGGCTCTGCCCGGTGCTGCTCTCCTGCTAGAGCAGCCCCCCCACGGCTGCCCTGGCTCAGGGGGGGCTGCTGCAGCACCCAGGGGAGCAGCCCGCCATGCCTCTGGGCTTGCTGACCCCCCCAGGACCATCCCCAGGGCCACTGGGCTCGGGGGTCCCTGCAAAGCCCTTGCGCAGGGTGCATAGTGCAGCTCCTGGTTCATCTCCTGAGCAGATACTGTGCTAAGTAGAGCGAGGCACAGCCCTGTGTGCGGCACAAGAGTCCCCTGCTCTGTCTCATCGCCCGTCCTCCCTGGGCCCCAAGCACCTCAGCACAGCCCTACAGCTTCACCAACCCAAACTGGGGCTTGCGCCATGGGACTGCACCCGTGGGCCCCTCTGTCTGGCCAGGAAGGGGCCAGGTTCAGCTGAGGGCCACGGGGCAGCCTGCAGCCCTTCCACTGCCTCCCTGCTCCATTCACCAGCGCTACTCCGAGGGTTTTTGCCTGTCCTGCAGCCTGAAGAGGTATTTGGGAGCAGAGCTGCTAGTGCTTTGTACATACTGCTAGAGTGTCCCTAGGGGTTTGCATAGTATTTATTGTTCATATACACAAGGCTGATTGATTGCTGTACAGTTTACACTTCCGACACAAGCAACGAGCTCAGTGCTCAGCCCAGAGCCCTGCCCTGGCGGGAGCCGTTGCCTGCGCTGGGGAGCGGAAGGGCAGCCCTGCACCAGCCCCTCTGCCCAGGGCGGTCGTGATCCCTGCACCCCTCTGCTCCCCCCAGACCCAGCACTCACTGAGCGGGATGAGAAGCGAGCCCAGCAGAGGCAGCACGGGCGCCGGGGGGGGGGGTGGGGGTGAAGCCCCTCTCCTCGTGGCGAGCGGCTCCGTGCTGCCCCAGCCTCCCCCTCGCAGCTGGAGCACGGGCACAGGGATGCATTCGCACGCCTCTCGTTTGCTGTCTCTTACCTCCCAAAGGAGCTGAGAGGATGCCCCGGGTGCGTGCTGCTGCCTCTGGGCTCCGGCAGCAGCGGGGCAGGGACGGAGGCCCCCCCCGTCGGTTGTAAGTACTGTAGCTCATGCGTCTTGCAGTCAGTCAGTCATGCGGATAGGACGGTAAGTATGTCTCATACAGGAATCATGCCGTTAGCCTATAGAAACATGTACAGCCAGCCCTGCTCCCCTCCACTCTCTGTTCTCCTCTCCTCCCTCCTCAGGTATGTGTCAGAACGTGTGTGGAGTTCAGTGGTTTGGTGTTGAGGTGAGAGCCTGGAGACATACAGGGAGAGACAGAGATGAGGTCAGCAGGCACAGCTAAGGAAAACCCATGGGGGCAGCCAGGCAATGGCAGTCCCAGCCCCTTCTGCACCCTGTGCTTGCCGCACGCACCCATCCTGCCCCAGCACCACCAGTTCAGCACTGGGGGGTACCAGTAAGCGCCCTGGCTGGAACAAGCAGCAATGGCATAGATGGTATTGGTTGTGCAGAGCACAGCAAGTGGGAGCTGAGCTGCACAATGTGGCGCTGGGAAGGAGCTGGGGGGGTGGCTGTAGGCTCTGAGATAGAGGAGGCCAGGCCAACCACCTCACTCGCAGCGGTGGGGAAGACCCCATACATTCCCAATGCACCCATGGCCCTTCCGCATGCTACCTGTGACAGCAGGAGCAGCAGGAGCATGCCCCAGCGAGAGGCAGACCCAGGGGCTGCACGGGGAGTGGGGTGGGCAGCAGCTATGGGATGTGGTCTGCATCCACAAGCACAAACCTCTGACTGCTGTGCACCCACAGAGAGCCCACACACACAGTGAAGAGCAGTGAGAGGAGGACAGACAGACAGAGCCATGCGTGTACAGCAGAGGCCAGAGGGCTCAGGCAGTGAAGAGAACTGTGCTGCACTGGGGGCCAAGTGCACTGTGCCATAAGACCAAGGCAGGGGGAGCCGGGAGTGCACAAGATCCGAGGATGATGCAGTGCTCACGTTGGGGACCGGTACGAAACGCCCTGAGCCAAAGCCAGGCTCCTGCCCTCGTGTTCCTGCATCCCCACCGCCCTGATGCCGCCCAGCAGCGCCCTGCCATGCCCTGCACCCCTTAACCAGGCCGCAGGAGCTCCAGCAGAGCTCGCTGCCGCCCTCTGGTGCCGGATGCGGGGATGGCAGCGGCCGTGCCCCGCACAACGGCGACACCGCACGTCCGGCCCGAGGCTCTGCCGCTGCCCCAGGCGCCCTGCGAGGGTGAAGCAGGCACCAGGCTGCGAGGAGCGGTCTCCTCGGCCACAAGGCTGCACATGAGGGGGCACCACTGCTCAGACCCCATGCAGATGCTATCCCCTCCCGTGTGCGGCTTTGGACACTGATCATCCCTCTGCTGCAGCCCAGCATAACGAGTACAGCCCCATGGCCCTGGGGACCAGCACCCCGAGTACCTGCGGTGCTGTGACTGGCCCTGGCACAGTGGTCACAGTGGGGTGCTGAGCACGGGGGCTGGCACAGTGCTGTAGAGCAGGCACCCTGCGCCCACTGCACCCACTGCACCCACTGCACCCTGCCATCGGTTTAAGCCTCTGCCCACCCGCAGTGCTTTGCTGCAGCACAGTAACCCCCCTCTGCACGTTTCCCCAGGAGGATGTGCATGACCATCGGCTCAGTGCAGGCAGCAGCATGGGGAGCTGGGACAGAAGGAAAGAGCAAAGGTGGGGTTACCTCCAAAGAGGCCATTGGAGGGGTCACTGCTTCCCCCTTTTCAGGCTGGCTCGTTTCACTATCTGAGCCCCCATCCTGCCCCCGGAGAACTCTGGTTTCGGGACACGCGCTCGCACCTCCTCCTGAGGAAGCCGCAGGGGCAGGAAGCAGGACACCACCCGGGCGAACAGACACACGGACAGAAGAGGACAGGAGAGGGAAAAGCAGAGTCAGTTGGCGGAAGAACATCGAGCAAGGCGACTGGAGCAGTGGGCAAGAGCTGCCCCTGGAAGCCTTAGAGGGGAAACAGAAGAGGAGAGCAGGGCAGAAGAAAGGACAGAGGGCGGTGGAATCGCAGAGCCTGCAAGGCAGGGCTATGAGCCACACTGTACCTTGGCCCCCAGCCCGTCCCGGTGCAGGATGGAGTACTTCATAAAGTGATCGTCCTCAGCCTCCAGGTCTTGGGGGTCCCCCTCTAGAACCAGCTCCTCCTGCTCCTGCGTGTCCCCGGGGCCGAGCTGCCGCACCACCTTCCTGATGACCTGCAGAGACCCACGTGTCACCGCTCGCACGCCTCCCTCCTCGCCCAGCCTGGCCCTGAGCCGCACGTGGTGTGCAGCCGCTGTCCCATGCCATGCGCAGGGGCTGGCTGGAGCAGCGCCGTGACCGTAACCGAAGACGGTGGGGTACGGGTGCCATGCGGGGCCCTGGGGCCGCCAGGACAAGCAGGGCAGAGGGAGAGGAGAACATCCGTGCACGCACCGGGTCGCTCACCTTCTTGGTGATGATATTGCCGTGGTCATCCGTGAACTGCTCCTCCGTCACCTGCTCTCCAGGGAGGTGAAGGACTTCATTCCCCTGCGGGGACAGGAGGGACGTCAGGGCATGATGGGGCTCTGCGTGCGGCACACCGCTGCTGACGTGCACCCCGCAGCCTCTGCCTCTTCCCCCCCTGCTCCGTTCCTTCAGTGCTCTGCTGCATCCACCCCGGATGGGCTCTCATTACCTTCACGAGGACGCGCCGGCGGACGACCCGGGTGGACAGAGCCTCCTCGTCGTCCGCCAGCCCCTGGCTCTCCCCGAGCTCCTTGTCCAGCTCGTGGTGGGCATGTTTGAGCAGGAAGCAGACAGAGCCCCTGACGATGTGCATGACGTTCTGGCAGCTCACCAGGAAGAAGGCCAGCAGCACCAGCGCTATCAGCAGCTGGGCCAGGAAAGCCCACATCCTGCTCGCTGCTCACAGCCCAGCCATGCTCTATGGGGCTCCCCTGGGGCCGCAGCAGCGCCGCGGGGCCGCAGCCTGCTGTGGGGCCAACGCTGCAATGGGGCTGCTGTAACTTTAGCTCGCGGCTCCGGTGATGGGCGGCGAGAAGGGAGCGGGCAGCTGGCGCGTCCTCTGCGCTCTCAGCTCCCGTCATAGGGCCAGGGCTGTGACAGCAGCACCCATCCCCAGCCAGGCCGGAACCGGGACAGACCCCGTCCCCTTTGCTTCTCCACCAGTAGCCAACAGCCTGCCTGGCTATGGCGGGAGGACAGCGTGCGGTCCTCGGGCATGAGACAAATGGACCCGCACGTGACTGCAGGGCAACCGTGTCCAAGTGCGGCTGTGCTGCCGGGGTGGCTGAGTGTGCCCTGGCCAAGGGAAAGGTGTTTGTCCTTAACCTTGTACCTGCCGGCTCTGTGCGGATGCAGCAGGACGCCCCCCCCCGCCCCCCCCAGCCTGGCCCCCAGACCAGCGCTATTCCTGGCTCCAGCAGGCTGTTGGGCCGGCAGCCAGGGCAGATACTCAGTAAGGAAGCAGGCAGGGAGGCTGGCTGGGTTATAAATGGAGAGCTAGAGCTCAGGTGTCAAGCTCAGCAGGCTATTCTGGGCTGAGAGGCACCCCGAGGGGCACGAGGCATGCCAGGGGACTTGTGTCTCCTGGCTGGCTTCATGGCAAGCTCAGCAAAGGGCTGTCCATAGGGTCCGCATCTCCGCTGGGTCTCCATCTCCTGCTGGGCCGGGTCCCCCTGCTCTTACCCTCACTTGCCCAAAGAAGTGGCTGTCTGCCTCCTCCTGCCAGCCGCCTGTGGGGTGCTGGGGCTGCCAGTCGCTGTCCTCTGTGGAGCTGACCCGCATCAGCTCCACGGCCGGCACCAGGACCTGCTCTTGCTCCTGGCCCTGTGCCCCGGGGGCCGTGGTGTGCGCTGGGAGCAGACTTCGGGTGACCCCCTCCTGCCAGGAGCCCTCTGTCAGGTCCTGTAGGCAGGAGATAAAGGAGCCTTCTGCATTCCAGTCCCTCAGCCTGGGCACCGGAGAGGGACAGGGACAGGGAGAGAAAGACAGAGAAAGAGAGGCAGTCAGCTTCGCCATGGAGTGCTGCCCCCGAGCACCAGCCTAGCCCTGGCCGGTGCTGGGCTCCCCGCTCGCGGCACCGATGGGCACCCAGCAGAAGCAGCGTGAACACGGATGCGCAAAGGGCACAAGCCTCTTCCCTGCCTGCCCCACAGCCTGGCTGCCGGGGTGTAAGGCAATGCTGGGTGCTGCCACTAGGAACGCGGGAGGACACAACCCACATGCAGGACCTGGCTCTCTGCCTGCGGTCCCTCCACAGTGCTCTGCGAGGAGCACCTCAGAGCATCTGCGCCAGGGGTGCCCGGGGATGCTGACACCGTCAGGGATGCAAGCAAAGCTGGGAGATGGTTGCAGCTGGCCCAGCATAGGGCAATAGCTGGCAAAGCAGTTCTGCTCCCCTCCCACAGCCACCCTGGCACCCCGAGCCACGGTACCTGTCTTCGCTCGTCTCCACGACGTGGGTGACGGTCGGTGATGTTGTGATCCTGGCTTGCACCTTCTGCTGGACTGAAACGAAAGAGGCTTCACTCTCCGGTTCTTGCTCCCCAGTCTCTGGCTGGCGATTCCCGGCTGGCATCCTCCCCTCCGGCCTCTGCCCCTCCTCCTGCTCTAGAAGGTCAATCAAGCCGTTCATGGCCTCTGAGTCCACTGTGTCATCCTCAACCAGGTCCATAGAGCCCATGTGGTCTGGGCCATGCGCATCTGCTAGAAGCTGCCCAGGGAACCGGCCTTCGCTTGTGGCATCCGAGTCCTCAGCCTTGCTGCACTCCAGAGAGGAGTCCTCAGCAGTCACCAGCGAGGGGGTGAGCCCCGAGGACCACACTTGCATGTCGGACATCTCCATCAGGGCATCCTGCTCGGTGGCAGCCACGGGGATAGCATCCATGATGGCCACCTCATTCCAGTACTGGTCCGCGCGCAGCGGGGATGGCAGCGTGTAATGCAGGGAGGCAGGGGACAGCAGCTCGTCCTGCAGCGAAGCGTAACCTATATGGGCAGATAGAGGCATCATCTCCAGCACGCACAAGCACAGTGGGGCAAGAAGGGAAACAGGGTGAGGCCTCCAAGGACAGCGATGGTCATGCCTTGGGTGATATGGTCTAGTGTGAGGTGTCCCTGCCAGTGGCAGGGGGTTGGAACTGGACGATCTTAAGGTCCTTTCCAACCCAAACCATTCTATGATTCTATGCTTCTAAGTGCTGCCATGCTTCCCTTCAAGTCCTGAGGCTGCCCATAACCTGTGGGGAGCACTGGCATGGGGTCCACATGACGCCCAACCCACACTGAAGACACAGTGCCCTCTTTGCTACCCTGGTTCATATGCACAGCCCAGGCCCATCAGTACAGACTGCAGCCAAGCAAGGCACTCCAACACACCCAGGTGGCTTTGCTCAGCCTTTTCCAGCTCTAAGCCATCCCACTGGCTTCTATTCCACCCCTGATGATCAGTGGAGAACCCGCTCTGCTCCCCAGGCAGCCAGGGAATGCCTGTCACAGCCACAGCATGGGGACCCCAGCGCAGAAAGAGCACCTCTCCCCTGTGTGGATGCCTGGCCGGGGCAAGCAGTGCAGGGCCAGCGAGGGAAGGAGCGCAGGGCAGTGCAGGAAGGGTGGGCAGCGTGAGAGGGGCATCCCTGGTGACATGCAGTCACTGGAGCAGGATGTGGCTCCCGGAGGACTCAGCTGAGGTGGAGACAGTGGAGCCAGGCAGTGGAGGAAGATGAGAGGAGAGGCCAGGATGAGCTCAGAGGAGAGAGGTGACAAGAAGTGACCCTCAGGAGTGATCGCATCTCATGGTGTTTGGTGGCGTGTTGGAGAGAGACGGTGAGGGACAGAGCCATGAGGGGCAGCAGCACCAAGCCCTGTCCCTGCGCCATGTGCCAGCTCCCCTGCAGGGGTCCATGTGCGACCACCAGCCAAGACACATCAGGATAAGGAACACGTGTCCATCCCTCCTGAGGGCTTCTGAGAAGGCAGAGCCAAGCTTTCCTCACCGCAAGCCCCAGTGAAGGAGTTGCGCATGTCAGCAGTGCCTTGTGCCCACTGAGATCCCAGGGACCGCTGGTTAGACAAGACACCAGCCCCCATCTGCCTGCATTGACTCTGCCCTGGGGCCCTCCTGCAGGCCAGAAGCCGGTGTCTTCCCAGCGATGGACTCACCATTCATCTGGGATGGTGACAGGGAATAGTCCCTCTCCGTGTAGCGCCAGCTGCCCTTCAGGCTGCGGCTCTGCCGCCCGGAGCCCTCCAGCGTGTTGACAATCTCGCTGCGGTCGATGTTCCTTAGCGCCGTGTACAGAGTCTCCACTGCAGAGGGAAGATGGTGTCAGCATCATGGGGGAGCACGGCCGTGCCCAGGCACCTCCAGGCAGGCCAGTTCAGTGTAGAGCCAGGCAGTGACACCAAACCCTGCCTGTAACAGGGCAGATACTCACTGTTGATGCTCTTGCCCTCGCGGCTGACCCAGAGGTTGAGTAAGGCCAAGCTCTGCTCCAGCAGGGAGTTGGGGTTCTCCACACGTATCCTGTTGATCTCATCCACCCCAAACTGCAGCTCACGGGCCAGCTCTGGGGGAGACACCGCACCTCAGCATCACACCCTCTGGTACCCTAACCCTAACCCTAACCCTAACCCTAACCCTAACCCTAACCCTAACCCTAACCCTAACCCTAACCCTAACCCTAACCCTGTCCTGGTCATGTACAACTGAACTTGGCAGAACACAGGAGCTGGAGCTGGGATGGAGCAGAGGCTGAAGCCCCTCTGCCCAGCCTGGCTGTCACCAGGGTAGCAGCATCTCATGCTAAGGACAGACACAGCTCCTGCCATGGGTGTGTGGCCGCAGAGACAGCGCTGGGCTCCACAGACAGCAGCGATGTGCATGACTCAAGCAAAACCCTGGCCTGGTGTCTGTGTGTGTGTATGTGAACACAGGTACAGCTGCAAGGAGGTGCATTTCAGTGCCATGGTATGCTCACAGGCTCCAGGCTGCCAGAGGAGCTAGTGCAGACTGCATATACACCAACTGGACAGTGTAAAGCATATTTACTCCCCGCTACAGCCTGTTTGCAGCCTTCCTATGGGTCAGCTTTCAGAGCCATCAGGTATGGACTCACCAGCCCAGCTGAGACCCAGCTGCTCCGCTATATCGACCATCTTCTGGTCTGCCTTGTCCGTGCCGCTCAGGGAGCCTGGAGGAGAAGAAGGAGTCACAGCTTCAGCTGCCCAGGGCCCTGCGCCAGCGTGGGGAAGGGAAAGAGGGGGTCCCATAGCCTTGTATACAGGCAGGATGAAGGAAACCCGCAGGGAAAGGGACGCTGCCACCAGCACAACAGGGCCAGCACAGCCTTTCCACCAGGGTTGGGCATCCCACGTGGGGGCTGCGTACCGAAACTGCTCTCACTCAGCATGCTGTACCGCTCCCGCAGAGACAGCAGCGTCAGCGTCCTCCTCCGCTCCTCGCTGCCGCTGCCCTGGGAGAGTGGGCACAAAGCAAGGGGTCAGCAGCTTGACAAGGGGGCCGCAGCTCTGCCCTGGCACCCAGGACAGCACGGCCTGGTCCTGTGGAGCATGGCCATGAGGACAAAGAGCTGATGCCTGTGGCGCCCGAGCGCTGACCTTGCTGCAGGGTGGCATGGTGATGTTCAGGTGGCACAGCACATGCTGGAGGTCCTCATACTTCATGGCTTTGCGGAGGAAAGACAGGGAGCCGCTGGCTTCCCGGCTGCTGTCCCGAACCTGGTCACCGAGAGCCCGGTTAGGTGGCACAGGGTGAGTGCAGGGGCCCCAGTGGGCAGCCCAGACCTGCTGGGTACCCTGCCTGTACCTTGATGGGGATGCCTAGGCAGTTCTCCCGGAAGGGCTGGAAGAGCAGGGTGCGGGGCTGAGTGGCCTTCTTGACAGGCACCAGGTTCCCTGAGAGCTCAACATGCAGAGGCATCCCCTCCACCACCTGCCAGGGAGCAGAAAACAGGCTCAGACCCTTCAAAGAGCTGCTTCTCCTGCCCCTGGACAGTATCCTGTCTGCGCCAGTCCCCTCCATTGCAATCACTGTCCCCTGTCCCCTGCTGCTGGAGACAAACCTCGATGTCCCTGCTGCGGGCCACCTCAGTGAAGTTCTCGTGCTGCTCTAAAGTCTTGTCCACCTTGTCATCGGTCATGCAGTAGCAGCGCAGCCGTCCCTCCCGAGCATCGTTCATCTTGGCGAACACCACGAACTTGGCCATGTAGGGCATGGCCGTCAGCTCCTTGTACAGCATGGTGGCAAAGTGCACGGCCTCGGCTGTGCGCGGGCAATCGGCCAGCCAGAACCTGCAGGAGGGATGGATCAGGTTCCCAGCACCAGGGAATGCTGTCCCCCGACAGCAACCTGCACCATAGGGTGCAACACAGAGCATGGGGTACAGGAGCAGCCGCATCGGTGATGGGAACCCAACCCCAGCACAAAGAATGAGCCCTTCTCTCTGTTCCCAGTGGGCATGAGGCAACGTGGGGGCCTCACCGCCCTGCAATGGGACTGGGGCATGGGGCCACCTCCTCGCACAAGCTGCCCCCCAAGAGGAAGCAGAGATGTCCCCAGATGAGCTCATGCCCACCCTGGACTCACCTCGCAGACACATTGGTGGTAAAGTTAGCACACTCGTTTTCATAGACCAGCTTTGTGGTGCCTGTGATGTCTTCCCACTGCGCTTGGGCTGTCCCTCCTGCAGCAGAAAGCAAGGGTGAGCGCGGTGCTTCCCCTTGGCATCCCCCAGGCATTTGCTTTCTCCTTGGCTCCCAGAAGCTGCATCCCCAGCCCCGGCTGCGGGCTCACCGATCACACTGCAGAGCAGGCGCAGGCTCGTGGTGTCACCCTCGCCGCTGTCTCGGGGGTTGTCCTTCCAGGACGGCGGCAGCGGGATGCGGAGGCCGATGGGGCGATGGAACTTCCTCCGGCGCGGCTCCACCGTGACGATGGGGCTGAAGGTTGCTTGGTTCCCCAGCAGCTTTGTCACCAGCTCGTCGGGCACGGGCTGTGCCTGCAGCACAAGCACAGGGCGTCAGGACCAGTCCCCCCTGCGCTGTGGATGCGGCTTACTCCTGCCTGCAGGAGCGGGCTGCGGTGCCGCTGGGCAGGCTCACCTGCAGGGCCAGCCTCACGCTCTTGGTGACAGCCGTGTCTGGGAAGGTGGCCTGGACCATGGGCACCAGTGTGCTTTTCAAACATCCTCCCTCGGGGCCGATAGAATCGCAGTCCTGGCAAATCCGTGACTTGACCACGAAGTAGAGAGGGAAGTCGGTGGTGATGATGCGGCAGACCCTCTTCTTGTCCAGGTCCTCCAGGCTCTCCAGCTCTGCAAGGGCAGCGCAGCCGTCAGTGATCACACACTCAGCCCCATTCCACCACCCAGAGCAGCCTGTGCAGAGGTGCTCAGTGCCAAGCCCCTGCCTGCCTGGCACCATGAAGCTCACCTTCATCCATGCCGCTGAGCAGCTGCTCCATGTCGCTCTCCTCATAGCAGTTGTGGTGCTCCTTCCACAGGGAGCCGTTCTCGCTGCGCAACACCACCAGCTGCCGGTCTCGGCGCCCATAGGAGGCAAAGTGTGGGATCTCCACAATGACGGGGCTGCAGATAGCAGGGGAAGCTGCTTGCATCCACTTGCTGCCACCGGGACATGAAGGCAGCAAAGCGGTCCTTGGGATCTGCCCATGCACACCCCTTGTGCTGGGAAAGGGGGCTCTGTGCCCAGTAGGACTGTGCTGGTCAGGGCTATTCCTACCACAGCACAACCACTACTCCTTTATGCTGGAATGACCCGGCCCACAAGCATGATGCATTCAGCTGGATGCAGGATCTGTGCTGCACCAGACCCCCATTACAGAGATGGGCAGAGGTCTTGCCCCTGCTGGATTCATCCCCATCCCTGAGGCATTCCCATGCGCTCACCTGAGGAACTGGGCCCCGGCAGGCCCCAGGGCGATGATCCTGCTGGCCAGACCCTCCGCCTCGGACAGCGGAGGGGGCTCGGGCAGCTTCTGCGGCTTCACCAGGCGGCAAGTGATGCGGGTCGGAGCGGCGCAAGCGCGGGGCGGGATGACCACACGCAGCCCGTGGTGCCGGCTGCCCCGCATGGACCCGCCACGGGCATCCACCATGAAGCTCACCAGGAACCTGGAGGGGGCACAGAGGCACGGGCGGGTGGGCACCCTGCGGCCGAGCCCACACAGAGCACACGTGTGTGCTGCAGGGGCCGGGCACTCACCCTGTGTGCACCGGGCTGGCCACGGGGCTGATGTTATCGGAGGTCTCGGTGGCGGGGCTGCTGGGGATCAGCGAGTCCTCATCGAACTCCTTGGATGGCTGAGCAAGGCAAGGGAGAGCCCCCTCATGGGCGCAGGGTCCTCTCTGGGGGTGCTCGCCCCTCCACAGTGTCACAACCCCCCCTGTGCATCCCCGTTCCACCAGGTCCATCCCCACCACCCACTCTGTGGTTTGGCTTTGTGGTGATGGGGGCTCCCATGGTAGGGGATGCATTGGGGGGCCGTGGCCTCATGCTACTCATGACCCACTCCCATGGGGACGCTGAGCGTGTGTGCCGTGCGCAGTCAGCTCCTGTCTGCACAGGTCCTACCTGCTCAGTCTCCTCTGCTCTGGTCTCAGGTGTGACGCAGGGGACATGCGAGATGGTTGGCAACTCCAGCCTGCAGAAGAGGGCAATGACAGCACTGAAGTGGCTGCTCCAGGCCCCTCAGCCCCTGCTTGCACTCAGGGAGTCCCAGGGCCACCGGACAAAGGCAAACTCAGCAGTGAACCCATGTCCTGGTGCAGAAACCCAATGCCTGCTCTGCCAGCCCATTCCCTACTAAGAGCTGCCCCTGCCCTGCTGACATCCCAGCCCAGCACCAGGCTGGCCCCGCACCCTGTACCAGCTCCCTGCCCACCATCCCATGCCTCTTACGTTTCCAGTGTCGTCGTGGTCACAGACTCCATCATCTCCCTCTTGCCTTCCTGGTCCCTGGCATCCAGCGTCCTGGGCTCCTCCTCTGAAACAGAGCGCTGGCTCAGCATGCGGGAAGGCAGGAGGACAGGGGAGCGCAGACATCCAGCCCTCGCACCCATCCCTCCTCAGGGCACATCCCTGCTGGCCACACACACTCATCCCTTGAGTCCCAGGCAGCCGAAGGGCAGCTTTGCCCACTGCCAGATGGGGTCTCCGTGGGTCAGGGACGGGCTCTGGCAGCTGTCAGCACCTCTTTCCCACAGCACCACACACAGAGCAGAGCCTGCAGGGGACACCCTGCCCTTGCGTGCCTGTTAGAGGAGCATGGGCAGCGCTGGGGACGCAGGAAGGACCCCCCAACGCTGCTTGGAGCCACAGGCCCTGCCTGCTGACCCGTTAACACCCGCTCGGGACTCCACCAGGCTCTCGCCTGCGCCCTATGGGAGGGAATCCAGCACCCCCCAAAGCAGGAGACCCCCGAGCACCCTGGTTCGTGCCTGCCCTGGCAAGGGGCAGCTGTGGAGGGGCACTGGAGTTGGTCATAGCGCCAGGAGGGGCAGGGAGCCGGGCTCCCCCCGTTCATGCAGTCACACCACAGCAAGCAGCACGGACACGGATGGGCAGGGCGGGATGGCGGGGCCGGGGCTGCGCGGCGCGGCGGATGGAGGTGGCGTGCGGATGGTTAGTGGCCATGGGGTGAAATGGGCCATTGAGCTGGGGCGGGTGGACACATTTCATACCCATTACTGTGACATGAGCAGTGCCTGCAAAGTAAGAAGAGGCAAAAAGGTGAGGTCTCGGTGGGAGGGGACCAGCGGCAGCCAGGCTGGGAGCTGGTACCACGGTGCAGAGCAGGGCATGGGGACGGCTCTGCATGCCCAAGGGCTCTCTGCACTGGGGTGTGGGACCACGGGGAGGTCCAGGCATACCCCTGCACAGCGCAGGGATGCACCCGAGGCGGGAGGTGCCACCACAGGAGCCTGGGGGATGCTCTGCAAGACCACTGTGGGACCACACAGCTCCCCCCCCCCGGCCGTCAGAACACCAGTGCCCACCCAGCAGAGCTCCGGGATGGCGCATCCCAGCTCTTTGCCTCACCTTCGTCCTCTGACACATCCAGAATCTCGTCTACAGTCTCCGGGAAGCTCATGTGGTGCTTGTCCCCAACGGACTGCAGGGAGCAGAGCAGAGTCAGAGACCAGCGTTTGCTGCACACTCTGCCCGCACCCAGCGCCCATCCCCGTCCCGGGGCTCACCAGCGTGTCTGTTTCGTCCGTGACGATCTTGAGCACGTCTGTGACCGAGATGTAGCCCAGGCGCTTTGCGATGGCCAGAGGAGTGGTGCCGTTCTGTGCGAGGAGGGAAGATGGGTCGGCAGCAGGCACCGGGGCAGGCCATGGGGCGAGGAGATGGGGGTGAACGCGGTACTCACGGTGCTGATCTCGTTGGGAGAGGCGCCGTGCTTCAGCAGCAGGGTCACCACGTCTGTGTGGCCCTGCTGCGCTGCCTGGTGCAGAGGGGTATAGCCCAGCTGCAGGGGAGGAGAGAGGGTTCTGCCATCAGCTATGGGCGTCTGCAGCCCTCAGAAATGCCCCCCCAAACCTCGCATTGTGCTTAATGACGGGGGCTTAGGGCAGCTCCCTCGTTTGTGAGCCCAGCACTTGCTGCAGCTAGGCTATAGCGGCTTCCAGCAGTGGAGTGATGTTGTGAAGGAGAAGTGGGAGCAGCGGGGGAGGCTAAGCCCTCCCCAGTCAGCCTGCCTGCTCTCACCCAGAGCAGAAGGGTGTTTGGAGCCCAGGACCTCTCTGTACCTTAGTCTTGGCATTGACATCAGCCTGATGCTGCAGTAAAAACTTCACCAGCTTGATGTTCCCATAGTGGCTGGCCACATGCAGTGGAGTATAGCCCATCTGGAAGAAGAAATCAATTCTCAGCCTGCCCATCAGTGGTGCTTTGTGCCCTTCTGGCTTGGGTATGCTCATCCCATTGGCAAGCCTCCATGGATGAAGGATGGGGCTTCAGGATGAGACCCAGGACCAGGGCTAGAGGGCACACTGCAGAGAGCACCATGTTGTGCCCAGGAGTGCAGGGATGAGCTGTGTGAACAGGCAGGAATTGTCCTTTCAGGGAGGTTGGGGGGGAGAAGAGGAAGGACTCCCAGGATATAGACAAGATGGTAAGGATGCCTGTGAGACGGGGGTCTCTTGCACAAGAAGGCAAGCATTGTTCCTCCTATAGCAGGCCTATAGGACCACAGCCATAGTCAGTGCACTACTTTACCCTGGTCGTTGCATTCACTGTGACTCCGTGTTTCACCAGAACATCAGCAACCAGCACATGTCCCTCTTGGGCCACGAGATGGAGAGGAGTGAGGCCACTCTGCAAACAGAGGAGGTGTCAGCACAGTGGCAATGCCACCACTGCAGCTCTACCAGACTCTAACTCAGGTCTCCAACCTGGCCAAGTGACCGACCTGCTCTTGCCCAGTGTGCTGTCAGCGAGGAGCATCACTGTCTGCTCCTCACTGCTTGCTTGCCTCAAGCAGGACATGCCAACAACCTACCTTGTTGCCTAGGTTGCCATTGGCTTGTTTGGAGAAGAGCAGTGTCACCATGTCCGCGTGCCCTTCCTGGGACGCCAGATGCAGGGGGGTGACCCCCTGCATGGACTCTGCGTTTGCAGAAGCCCCATACTGCAGCAAGCTCCTGGCCACCTCCATCTGGTTCTGCTTGGCAGCAATGTGCAGGGGGGTGTACCCGTTCTGCAGGGAGAGAGGTGCACTGTGGGGCTCGGACCAGCAGGGACAGAAAGTGCCACCTTGTCCCTCCCTCCAGGCCAGAGCATCCTTCCCGTCCTCTAGAGCTCAGGGATGCAGGCTCACACCTGAACCATCTCCTGACAGCAATCAGCCCTGACACCGAGACCATATCCCACTCTTCCAGCCCAGTCAGCACAGGGGTTTCAAAGATGAGGTTCAATTGGGTGAGGCTGCAGGAAGGTAAATGCTCTCCTGCAGTCATTTAGGTACCAGTTCAACTGGTATTGGCTGTGCTGGAGCTCTCCACACATTAATTCCTACAGCAGCAGCATTCAGCCACATGGAGCTGAGAGAAGCCAGGGCAGACAGAGCCCTCCTAGAACGTGTCTGGCTGAGGTGTGGAGCAAGACTCCAACACGCAGCATTAGTATTCAGGCAGAGCCTGCAGGGCCCTGAGCACAGCTCTGCCCGATGACACAGAGCAGCGGGGATTGGCGCCGGTACCCGCTGCTCCCGATGCTCCCGCATCCCGCCAGGAAGAGCCGAGTGCCAAACAGGGAGGGCCAGCACCAGCAGCCGCTTGTGTGCTGTCAGGATGCAGCTTCTGCAAACACTGTGGGAAAGGGAGGCTGCTGCTCTGCTCCCCGGGGAGATGTTTCCCCATCCTCAGGCAGAGTGGGATGAGTCGCACGAGCCCTTGGGGTTTCTGACTCACTGCTTCATAGCTGCATGCAAACATTTGTGTGTGCTTTCCCAAACTGCCAGACCACAGCGCTGCTGGGCAGGGCTTGCCATGGAAACACATCCACAGCGCTGCCAGCAGGGATTATCCCTGACGCTGCCTGTCCTGGACCAGGACAACTGCCCGGCACTGCTATGGAGAGTGGGTTGGGGGCCATTGCTGGCCTCAGACGCACAACACATCTCCAGGGACACCCTGTCCAGCCTTACCCATGCTGAGCTGTGCGGGGAGCTCCCTTTGGGAAGCAGCAGCTTGACGATCTCCAGGTTGTTGTGGTGCACAGCCACGTGCAGCGGGGTCAGGCCGTTCTGGGGAGCAGGACAGGGCACAGACAGGTCACACAGAGCCCCTCCGTGCCCCACGTCACCCACAGGAGCATCACTCACCTTCCCTGCCGCGTTGGGGTGAGCCTGGTGCGCCAGCAGCAGCTCTGCCACGTCCACCTTGCCGTACTTGGCTGCAACGTGGAGAGGGGTAAATCCTTTCTGAGGAGACAGGCAGCGCATCGCAGCGCGTCAGGGGAGAGGAGGGCAGCACCGGCGCGATGCTGCGGCACAGGAGGGTGCTGCCCCTCCTGTGACAGGGACACTGCCCCCAGCCCACCTTGGTCATGCAGGTCTGCGAGGCTCCTTTCTCCAGCAGGGCCATGGCCGTGTCCACGTGCCCTTCCCTGGCGGTGATGTGCAGAGGTGTGTGCCCCGCCGTGGTGGCCAGGTTGGGGTCGGCGCCGTTCTCCAGCAGGAGCTGGACCATGCCAGTGTGGCCGATGCGTGCAGCACAGTGCAGAGGGGTCTGGTCGTCCTGCGAGGGAGGCAGATGTGGACTAGTCCCTTTGCCATGCTAAAAGGGCCCCAGCCCTGCTCCTGACGTTGCACAGAGCAAAGAAAGCAGCGCCCGTGGACTACCACACAGGTTCTCGGTGCCTACCTTGGCCTTGGCGTTGGCTTTGGCTTTGTTCTGCAGCAGGTACTTTGCCACATCTGTGTGCCCAGCTCTGGCTGCCATGTGTAGGGGTGTCTCCACTTTCTGCACCAAGGACAGGATAAAGTGGTGAGGCCACAGGAGGGTAAATGCCCTCCTGCAGTCATTCCTCTGCTCTGAGCAGAGGAGAGCAGTGCCCACAACCCTTTCTGCTCCCTACTGGTCCCTCCTGCTGGCACAGAACAGGGGCTGCAGAGGGAGCAGGGATCCCCATCTCCTGCTGGACCCTGTCATGGTGGGACTCACCACATTGGACACGTTAGGAGAGGCTCCACGCTGCAGCAGGGTCTTGACGATGGGCAGGTGCCCCATGAAGGCGGCCACATGCAGGGGGGTCAGGCCGGACTGCAGAGAGAAAGGGGTCAGGAGCCAAGAAGGGGGATGACTGCTTTGCCAACGTCAGTTCCTGCCCCTTCCTCCCTGTCCCTGCGGCATGCTCCAGCACAGGGGAAAACTCTCATCCCAGCAGCCTGAGTGGACTACAGAGACCTACAGCTTCCCCTTGCAGTGCCCTGCCCTGCAGGGAGCAGCTGCGGAGAGATGCTGCCAAGCTCAGCATGTCCTGAGCTGCAAAGAGCTCTGAGCTGTGATGAAGAAGGTGCCTGGGGACCAGCAGAGCCAACAAAGCCATCACCCTCTGCTCTGCACGGGCAGCAGCAGGATTGATGGGGCTGGCTGCATCCCACCTACCTCGGTGACAGCATCGATGGATGCTCCTGTCTTCAGCAGCAGCTCCATTACCCGGATGTGGTTCTTCTTGCAGGCAATGTGGAGGGGTGTGAAGCCGTTCTGCAGATGGAGGGATGGATGCAGGGTCACTCATGAGAACCCTCCCTCTCTGCACCCTAGCCCTGTGTCTGCCCCAGGTCACTCACCAGTGCTCGGGAGTTGGGCTTGGCCCCCTTCTCCACCAGCAGCTTGGCCACGCGGTGGTGCCCGCAGTGCGCGGCCACGTGCAGCGGTGTGAGGTGGTCCAGGGTGATGTCATCAATCTCAGCACCATACTGCAGGAGCAGGCGCACGCAGTCCAGGTGGTCGCCCTGCGCTGCCATGTGCATCGGCGACAAGCCGTTCTGTGACCATGGAGAGGGGCATCAGCGCCGGGCAGGAGCATCCCTTACCCCTTGGGCAGGCCAAAACCTCAGCCCCATCATGGCCACGGGTGGCATCAGCAGTGCATAAGCCTCGTTACCCACCCAGTCCTGCCCTGAGACCTGGCACCAAGCACAACCCCACAGCATCTCATGGGTACCTTGGTTTTGGCTTGAATGGGAGCGCCGTGGTCCAGCAGGATCTCTGCAATTCGCACGTGTCCATTGCGAGCTGCGCAGTGGAGAGGGGTCAGCTCATCCTGCGGAGAGAGAAGGGCCCTGTGTGGACAAGGAAGGGCAAGGCTCCCCCTCAGGCAGGAGAGTTACCAGGGGCTTTGGACTTGGTTTGTAAAATAAGGCAAAACAGAGCTTTTCCTCCCTTGAAGCCCCCTCCCACTGCAGCCATGCAGCCTCCTCGCATCTCCGCATGAACCTGGTCCATCCCCTTAGTGCAGCTGGGATCTTCCCTCGCGCACCCAGCAAGGTGCTCACATGCACTGGGCGCTGCCCCCCGGGCACAAGCAGCTCAGCGAGGGGGACGGCCCATGTACCTGCTGGTGACTCAGAAGCAGTCTCACCTTGGTCCTTGTCTCTATCTGGGCACCGCGGTCCAGCAGTAGCCGCACCATGATGATGTTGCCCCGGCGCGAGGCTATGTGCAGGGGAGTGATCCCATTCTACAGAAGGACAGAGGTTTGTTAGGGGGAGCCCTCAGTGACTGGTTTAGGGTCACTCAAAGAATGACCATGAAAGGTATCAGCGGTTTTAATACGATTTATAAAGGTATAACATGATTTATAAAGGTGATTTATAACATGATTTTTCTTGAACAGAACTCGATGGCAAGGCTCAATCTACTACTTAGTACATGGATGAAGCATACAGAGGAAAATCGAGGTGTAATTGAGCTAAAGAGAGGACTAAAGGCACAAAGGGTAAGGCAGACCCTGCTACTGAGTCACGAGGCTCAGAATAGACCCCCACTTGCTTTCTAAACTCTGGATGGAGCCCAGGTGTGGCTGGATCTAATGTTAGCCTCAGACTTTGTCAGCAGTTTGTGTCTAATGGAATGCATAAAGGAAAACTGTACACATTTTTATATAAATATATATATATACATACATGTATAAAATTCATCACCCTCCTCTAGTGCTGCAGCATTCCCACTCCCAGCAGCTTCCCACCGTGCACTCACCTGGGGTGTGAAGTTGACACTGGCTCCACGGTTCAGCAGTAATTGGGCCACACTGAGATTCTCATAATGGGCTGCAATGTGCAAGGGGGTAAATCCAGTCTAGGGGAAAGAAGGAGGGATCAGCCCAGCCAGAATGCTCCCTGCTGAAAGGATGGACACACACAGCATACCAAGCTGCTGTTCTCCATAGGGACATGGGAAAGCTCGCAGGGACGGGCCGGGGAAGGCACTCACCTTGGAGAGAACATCGGCATTGGGGTCGTTCTGCAGCAGCACAGCAGCCGTGCGAGTGTCATCATTGCGGGCTGCGATGTGCAGGGCGGGCAGGCGGACCTTCCCCTTCGTCCCATAGTTGATAAGGTGAGCGACCACGTTCTCATGCCCTTGCTGCAGAGCCACAGCCAGTGGCGTGAAGCCGTCCTGTCAAGGAGAGGCAGGTTGGAAGGGGAGAGCCGTGGCACCACATCCAGCACGGCCCTAGGGTGCCCCGAAGGGCCTCACCTCCGTGGCTACATTCTGGTTGGCTCCGTTTTCCAGCAAGAACTTGACAACTTCCAGGTGGTTTTCCTGCGCTGCCATGTAGAGGGGGGTGAAGCCTTTCTGCAAACACAAGGCCATGCACATCAACACAGCTCTTCCTCGAGTTCCTCAAGCTCTTTGCAGACCTACACCCCATCAACACCCACACCCCCAGCTCATGAACTGGGGCGAAAGCGTACACAGTGAGGGTGTGAAAAAGGAAGAAATGGCAAGGGTTGAGCAGTCATAGGGAGCTACAGCTCCAGGCTCCCCACACATAAACCCAGAGGATGCTTTGCAGCACTCAACCCAGGAGATGCTGCCTGCCGCTCACTGCCACTGCTCTCCCTTGCCTCAAGCTGGGCACAGCTCCCACCACTGTGCACATTGGGTGCTTTTCCCACCACAGCCCAGCTCACTCTACCTGTGATTGTGCATTGACATTGGCCCCGTAGTTCACCAGCTCCCGGACCACATCCTGTTGTCCAGCCAGGGCAGCGATGTGCAGGGCTGTGTTCCCCTTCTGAAAGACACCATGGAGCAGTGCTTAGGGGCTGGAGCAGCCCAGGGTGCTGGGGGAAAGATGGGCCTGACATGTGCTAATGTATGTGCAAAGAGAGCAGCTGCTCAGGGGAAGCCTGTGGGGAGATGCAGCCTATGCCCCATCCCTGCTATAGACCAGGCAGCTACCCTGCACACTTGCTGGACTGAGAAGAGAGTGATTTCATCTTCCCCATGGAGCTCCTGGCAGCCAAAGCTGTATGCGCTGTCAGGCTCGGTGTGCCTCCAGCACCAGGAGGGGAGGGAGGATGGGGGGGCTGAGCTGGCAGCCTTCAGGCAAAGCTGCAGTGTGCATCCCAGCCGAGCCGAGGGATGGGGAGCAGGCTGGGAACCGCAGACACAGGCTCTTGGGTGCCTTTGGGTGGTGCGGCAGAACCCCGGGCTCCAAGGGGAGCTGCCAAGCAGGGCCCCCCCTCCGGCTCCCACAGCCCTTCAGACGGTGCTGGAGGCTGCTCGTTTGTCAGCCCCGTTGTGGTGCTTGTCACGGAGCGAGAACCGCTCCCCGCCAGGAGGGAATGATGCAAGCAGGGAATGATGCAAGCGGGGAATGATGCCTTATTTATGGAGCAGCAGAGCTCCACAGGCTTGCGACAGTGGTACCAAGGCCACCTCCGTGCTGCAGCACACGGGGGCTGACCCGAGCCGGCTGCCGGCGCCAGGAGATGTAAGGACAGCGCTCGCTATGGCTTCAGTACTCCCCTCCTGAGCTCACAGTGGTCCCCATGGGGGAGAGGAGCCCCCATCTCCTCCAGCAGCACAGCCTGATTCACTGCCCAGGGAGTGGAGCTGTGACTAATGCGACCGGATTCCCTTGTCCTCACCTTGGTCGTTGTCTCCAAAACAATCTCCTTGTGCAGCAGCTCCACCACCATCTTCACGTGTCCCTCCTTGGAGGCCAGGTGCAAGGCGTTCAGCCCATTCTGGAGGGAGCAAAGGTGGGAGAGGGGCATCAGTGACCTGATGGGGCCCTCAGAGGATCCCCCTACCCTGAGCTCTCTTGCAAACACGACTGTGGGCACTTGGCCCACGCTGGAGTAGGTCCATTGCCTTGCTCCCGAGCCACGCACTGGCATCCAGCACAGCCACAGTGAGTTCCATACTGCCCGGGCACCGGAATACCGAGCTGCTGAGTAATGCTGGAGGTTTCTTCATGATCAAAACATGCATTTCCTATGGATGGGTGGCACCACAGCTCGTGTGTGTGTGTGTTTGGCACCACCGGCGCTGCTCCAGTCCTTCCCACTCATGACACATCCCTGATACCAACTCCACTCTTTGCTCAAGTGACTTCCCTTGGGGGATGCCTCTCCCTGCAATTGCTTTTCCAACCTAAGCCCTAGAGCTCTGTGTGCGCACCAGAGCTGCTGTGTAAATGCACCTACAAACCTTTAGCATTTACACAGACGCAAGTGCAGCGAGGAGCTCTGCCTGGGACGATGATTTTATCAAGCAGCAGCCAGATTTAATCCACATCAGTTCAGAAGCTTCCAGCCCAGCAGCTGGCTTCATGCTGGCTTTGCCCTCCAACAGCCCCGTCCTGCAGCCCATGCTCAGCCCATGCTCACGGTGCAGCGGCAGCAAAGGATGCAAATGAAGTGCTGGCTGTAAGCTCCATCAGTGCCAGCGAGCTCTCAGACGGCTGAAGTGACTCCTCAGGAACATCTCTGCCTGTGCCCTAGTTTAGCTCGCCTTTTTCTTACACATGGAGCCTGAGCATAGGAGCAAAGGGCTGCCCGGTGCCCTTGTAGCATCCCTGGGCTGTCAGAAGGAGGTGTCAGCACCCGAGAGGCTGCTAAGACAGCTTCTGCTCCAGTATTTCCATCTCTTCCACTTCCCAGATAGGAACAAAAGGGCTGGGACATTTTCTGGCAAAGAGGCCACATACTTGCAGGCAATTTCGGATGCCACTGCTTCCCAGAAGGCAAATTCCCCTTGTCCCTCGCTTCTCCCAGGTGGATGCGCTATGTTTACTCACCCCTATGCAATGCTGTCACGGGGCAGAGAGGTGCCAGCTCCCTGGGAGCACACAGTCCTGCCCAAGCACTCCACCTCCCAACCATCTGTTTCAGCTCCTGTACTGGATGATCGCTTCACAGAATTGCTTCATCCCCACCTGAATATACGTAGGGGAGCAGCAAATGCCTGGAGGCCCCAGTTCCAGCCCTTAATACTTCAGTTAGAACAGCTTCAAGAGCGTCATCACGCTGGAATAGGGTTTCCACCTTCTCTCTCTCACAGCACCAGCTATGCAGAATCAGAGTCCAAGAGTCACGGATTCTTCTGCTCAGCTCTGATTACAGCACAAAAAGGACAAACCTAAAACCCCCACAGGCTTCATCTGCGCCCTTGAGCCTCCAGCTCAAAAGAGCTGCTTCCAAGGGAAGGTTAAGTGGGAATCCTGCAGCATCCCCAGGACACAGCCACTAAAAGGAAATGCTCCCCAGCCAGGCTGCACTGAGCCCTTCACATGGGTCAAGCCCAGCTTCTTCCACCACGCCACCCCTGCACAACCCCATACCGATGGTCACTGACACCCTTACCTTCCTGAGCTCACAAGCTGGGTACGAGGCCACAGACACATGCCTCTTAAACTGTTTTTTCTCCATTAAACTCATGACACAGGTGCCCCATTGCTCCTCTCAGCGAGAGATTCACCAATAACATTTTGAATGCTGCAAACCTGTGAGGAATCATTATTCCCTTACAGCAATAAGTGCAATGTCTGCAGAACGTTGCTTCCCAGTGGATATTTCTGCTCTAGGAGCAATAGAGGCTGCTTTGCTCATTTGCTTTTGGCTTGACAGCTCATCTGACCCAGAACCGCCACAGGATGTGCTTCAATTGAAAGGTGCTGCATTCCCTCACTAAGTGCCATAAACACTTCCCAGGCATCCCCGTTGCTCTCTGCCAATGCGACAAACACAGCTGCACAGACAGCCACAAAAGGCAGGACTTTGCACTTTGCCTGTACCAAAGCAAGGCCCTGCCTGGGCTGCTCATCAGGACTGCGAGTGATGACCACCCCAGCAGAGTACCTTCTGGTACCCATGTGCTAGCACAGTGCTGTTCCCTTCTGGTGAGGGTCCTGGCAGTGAGATGTGCTCATCCTCAAGCCTCCAGCACCTCAGGGATGTGATGGGAGCATGCAGGAATTCAAAACAGGAGAGGTGGATGATGAAGACACTGATGCAGATGGCAGCAATGAAGGGGATGAATCGGCAGGATGAAGATCAGATGGCATGTCAAGGTCTCTGCACTTGAGTAAGAATACAGGGCCTGTGGGATAGGTCTGACCACATATATCCCTCTTTATTATATACAGGACATGTGAGGTTGGACCTTTCTCACAGGTCTGATATTCCTCAGAAGGAAACCCCAAAGTGCCATCTAACCTCAGGGAGATGGCAGGAACCAGTGCAAAGATGTCACTGGAAGAAGAGTCTCATACTCTTGTAGCCACGTGCTGCCTGTCAAGGTGTTACATCCGCTCATCAACACCAACAATCTGGCTGGAAACAGGTCTCAGAGCCAGTCAGTGGAGGCAGCTGACGACTGACCATCCCTCTGGGTGAAGAAGTAGTTCCAAGCCATCACCTAGCTTGTAGCTGGGTGTCCCTGCTTTAATTCCTTGCAGAGCTCTCCCCAGCACTGTGCATTTCTCTGCACCAGATCAGTACAGGAGCAGTACACGTAGAAATCCTCCCTCTGCTTTCAGGCTTGTCATCAGAAATGAGTGAGCACCCATGGTGTGCCCTGCTTGTGACACCCAACAGGCACCCGCAGGACTGGCAGGAGGGGATGCTCAAGCCATTTGTGAACAGGCAAAGAGGGTTTTCCCTGCCAGGCTTTATACGCACAGGGCATACAGGAATGTGGTAGCAACCCCAGCAGCATCCATCCTGGGAGGAGAGCGCCAAAGGGATCTCCCTGCTCCTGCTTTCCCAGAGGGAGCAGTGAGTACACCTCATTGTCCCTGCTCATTTCCCCTCTTCTCAAACCCTGTGCAACAAATGTGGGCTCAGAGCCTCTAAACCCATCAACAAATGGGTCCTCCCCATGGATCCAAAGGACTCTGAAACTAAAACCTTTCTGCTTCTTCTCACTACAAGACCTCTCTGATCTAATCCCCTATGTCCCCACACAGCCGCGGGGTAGAAACCTTCTGAAAGTATCTGGATACTGATTATGAACTAATAACCCAGATAACGCAGCGATGAACAAAATGAGCATCTCTGAGCCTTCCCCAAGCCTCATCTAGCACCCCAGAGAGGAGGATGCAAGCCTCAGTGTGCCCAGGACCCCCGCATGGTGCTGTGGCTCAGAACAGGAGCTGGGAGCATCCCCTGGGGATCCAGCCTGCAGTAACTGGCACTGGCCTCTGCCTGCACACATCCTCCCATCCGAGCTCGGCTTCATGTGGGGACTTGATGCTGAAGCAGGACAGACACTTGTGCTCCCTGCTGAGTCAGTGTTCCCAGTACTGGCCTGGCGCAGGCTCCCTGTGCCCCCAGCTCACCGGACAGCCTGGTCTCTCCCCACAGCCCCGGTCAGGATGAGCCGCTTGCATTTGGCATCTACACAGGTACAAAACGTTCTGTTGATGATGTGCAAACTCTGCCTCTGAGCCTGAGGTTCTGCTCTCCTGGGGCAGATCCGTCCCTGCTCCGGGCTAGGAGGAGCCAGCACCTCCCAAGGCAAACCCACTGGCACCTTGGAAACATCCCCTGCTTGTGGCAAGGGGAACCTGAAAGCCTGAGCATCGCATGCAAGGAGAATACCCCGGGGAGCGGTTCCTGCAACATCCCAGGCACTGTGCTACACAATTCACAGCTGTTTGCTCTGCCCTTTGATAAGTACAGGAGCCCCTTTCATCTGCCCCAGTTGCAGGAGCCTCCCTCTCTGCTTACCTGTTAAGACCCTTTGCTGTGCTCCAGCCAGGCTCCCAGGTCTTTAAAGCTATTGCTGCCCTCCCTGCCCCAAAGACAACTGGTCCAGATGTGCCTTTGGTGATCCATTCCCTCCCTGGCACACTGCACACTGCGATGAGGGGATGTGCTCCCCATCAGCTGTGCACATGGGGAACCTCCCTGCCTCCATCCTATGGGAGCAGCACAAGGAAGGGGTGCAGTGACTCTTGCTGGGCCTGGGGAGCCACCATGGCACATTTTCACATGAACCAGAGATGGTACCAGAAGCCCTGTGGGTTTCACCTACCTGGTTACAGGTGTTAATATCTACCCCATTCCTGAGGTGATCCAAGGCTTTGTCCAGGTTCCCTGATCTTGCAGCTCTCAAGAAACTGGTCGCAGCATCGGCCTTTGGGGAAAAGAAGACAAAGAATAAGACTCAGGGTCCCACTGCTCTCCCCCATCACCGGCACAGGGCCAGCTCTTCATCAGCTGCAGAGAACGTGACTACAGAGACCAGGCAGACAAGGCAGAGCCTGGGCAGGTCAAGGTGGGACAGACTGATATGACCCAACTCAGAGAGGAAGCAGCATGGTTGGGACCTGGACTTAGAGCATCCAGGTGGGCAGGAGAGCCAGGTGAGGTCTGTAGCTCATCCCAGCACTGTGGATGGGGTAGGGAGGAAGCTCTAAGGGGCTCCTGCAACCCTGACAGCCTCCCTTGGCCAAGAAAATGCCCATGTCCTGGGTGAGGGACTGGAGCTGTGGTGAGCCCACCCCTGTCCTCCAGAGCCCACGGGTGGCCGCAGCAGTGAGCTCGGTACCAGCAGCCCACAGCCAGGGAAGTCACAGTGTTCTCCTGCATCAGGAGCAAGGCAGTGCCTCCTGGCACCACTGGAACCCAGGCAAGGCACAGCAGTACTTGAAGCAACACTATTCAGCAGTGTAAGGCAGCAAATGAAGACCATGGGATGGTTCACCAGATGCTGGAGAACAACAGGGTGAAAATGCAGTGATGTGGGGGTGTGAGGCTGGGACCTTGTGCCAGTGGATGCCTCCTAGGTCCAGCCTAAAGAGCCGTGAGACATCCACAGCAAGGGCACAGGATACCCTCTTCAGCCTTAAGCTCCAATAGCAAATCAGAACCCCTCTTGTACCACTCACGCTGACCCTGACCAGGCAACCTCCTGTGCTACAAGAGCCTATATCCTGCCATCCCAGCCCATCCTGTAAAGTCACAGCCTGGCTGCAGAGGAGCACCAAGCTTAAGCTTAACAAGTGGCATGGTAACAGAGGACAGCACTGGAAGCAGATATAGGAAGGATGATGCAGCCTCAGCAGTTAGAATTTGGGCTTTGAAGCATCACAACAGCCTTCTGCTGTCCTCCATCCTCCCCCCTTAGCTCATCTGCCTGACCCTCCTACCCCAGAGCAACAGCCACATCCTGGGACCACTGCCTTGCTACCTCCTGCAGGGCCAGTGCCTGGGGCTCATAGGGACAGTGGTGGAGGCAGCACCTCCATGCACACCCTGGCACAGCCTCCATGTCCCGATGTTCATCCTCCTGTGCCAGTTGGCTCCATTGCCAGCAGCCCAGGGGATAGCGTGGTCCAGTGGGGACGTGCCCCCCGGTTCACAGCAGTGCTCCTGCCATAGGGGATGATGTACAGAAGGCACTGCGCTTAGCACCGGACACCTGCGCTCAGAGCACTGCTGTCTATAGCAAGGAAACACCAACAGGCTTCAAGCAACAGGTTGAACGCAAAGAGCTCTTCCAGCTCCAGACCCTGCTAGAAGCCTCTGCATCTCGGATCAGGATCAGTGACAAGGCAGCACCTCAGCTATGCTGCCCGCATGCCAGCCACGGCACAGACCTCCAACAGCAAAGCCCCGGGGAAGCCAAAGCGCAGCTCAGCCAGGCTCTCCCACCCTCGGGACACACATGGAGCTGTGAGGGTTAACGTGGTAACACTCTGCAGAGGCTCCCGTCTCCCAGTGCCCCAGCAGCAGAGGCACAAAGCAGGCAGAAAAGCAAAGCAGAGCTCTCTGTGGGCACGAAGAAGAGCGGTGGATACTCACAGCCACGTCTGGACCGGACCTGCCCTTTCGTGCTGCCATAGTCCGGCACTTGAGCTGAAACCTGAGCCTGACGTCCCCCTTCTCCCCTCCTTGGTTGTCTACTCCCCAGCTTTGAGAGAGCCAGTGAGTTGCATTGCTTTCTATCTAAAAATACAGGCTCGCTGCTCGCTCCGGCGCAGACCCTGCAGGAATCGCCAGCCGCTAATGGAATTTGTTCATTTTCTCTCCATTACTGTGTCAGACAGGATATTTAATACCGAGCCGCCTCCGGAAAGCAAATGACTGCTGCCAAGTGCAGGGAACGGGGCAGAGCTGCCTCCGGAACAGCAGAGAAGGAGCAAGCCCCACAGACGTGCCCTGGAGCCAGCGCTTCACAGGTAGTATAATAGCTGCCACCCAGGAGACGGGGCCATGCTCTGGATGCTGAGGGTCAGGGCCTTGGAGGATGTGCTGGGGCTGGAGCGCTCCAGAGGTGCTGCCCTTCTGCTCCCCATGCTCGGGGATGCACAGAGGGATGCAGAGATCAGACAGCAGCAGTCAGACAAACACATGCAACCAGAGAGGAAGGGGTAGCTCAGCTCCAAAGGAAACACACCTGCAGCCACGCTGCCCTTCTGATGCCAGTGTGCATGGTGGGATCGACTTAGCGCTCACGAGGGAGATGAAGGCATTGGGTCGTTGCCGTCCCCCATGCAAAGACCCTGTGGGCACGAGTAGATGTGTGGATCGGAAGGATACACACACATCCCCGCCAGCACAGCACCAACGTATCTCAACACAAGCACGCACACGTTGCGGTTACCATCCACCCATAAGCACCAAGCGCAGCATGGGCATGGCATGTGCACCTCCAGTATATCCGTGTGCCCCAGGATACACAGCAGCTGCTTCCAGATGCACAGACTGCCTCTATTGGTTCTCATTCCTTTGGAGTTTGTAGTATTTCCTCCCATTCCTCTTTGCCTTCCTAGCAAAAGGAGCTATTCCAGGGGGGAACAGGAACTGCCTCACTTGCCATGTACCTCTTGCTTTCTCATATGGCAGCTAACTCCTATACACAGGCTTCAGACATTCAAGATGTGAAGTGCCAGGAGGCTGCTGCCAGCAATTCCCGAAGGAAGAAGCCTCAGATCTGGGTACTGCGAGTGCCACAAGACCCCCTAAGCTGAAAGCCACAGCACAGCACACCGAGCTGTGTTTCTGTCCTCTTTCCCTTCCTTTTCCTTCAGGAAAAAGCTCCCTTTGCCTGCTACCTCCCCTTTCCCTCTCCTGGCCCTGAGGAGTGGCTCCTCTGCTCCTATTCACAGGTAGGAATAGGAATAGAAGAGCCTTGCCCTGCTCACAGCCTTGTCCTGCAAAGCATTCCTGCTGCTGGACCAATGTCCTAGCGCCTTCCCCAACATGAGAAGCCTGGACCTGACCAAGCCCATAGCGTCGGCTCTGTGGCTGAGGCAATGAGCAAAGGGGAAGCTGTGCCAAAGCAAAGGCTCAGGCTGGACTTCAAGGGCTGCATCACAGGTTCAGCAATCCTGCTCTGTCTGCTGGCTGTGCTCGGAGTCCTGCTCTAATCTCTTGTGGCAGCGCTTGGCTCTGGCTCCCACTAGGGACAGGCTCCATCTGCGCAGCGCTGATAAGGGCAGGGAGGGTCTGTGCATCGCCTCCTGCGGAGCCCACTCTGAACATGCTGCAAGTGGATGAATTCCAAGTGCAAAGGGTCTGGGGACTTGTGCTGGTCTCATGGTGTGTTCTGGGACACAAAGGCAGGAAGCCACACTGCTCCACGCTGCTAGAAGGCACATGAGCATCCTGCTACGCTGCCCTCTTTACCCTATCTGCCCACTTATCTCTTCTGTCCTCAGGAGCAATGAGGCAGCCTGAGCAGGGACTGCAACTCCTCCACATACAGCACCCGGCATGAGGAAGGGCTTTGCTGGCTTCTTGCTGAGGAGCTCTAGAGGAGATGGGACCCCTTCACACACAGCTCCTCTGGTCCTGCTCTGGACAGGACCAGAGATGCCAAAAGAAAGGGCCTGGGTGCCCTTTCCAAGAGGTCTCTGACTCCCTGGACAGCAGCCTGCCCATGCCACACCACCACTGCATAGCCCAAAGGCAGGAGACAGGCAGCACACCCGGTCAGAGGCTGCTGGTACCCATCAGACCTGCTCACTGCCTGCAGAAGCAGTGCTCTGATGTCAGAACCAGCCCGTTCCCTGCTCAACTGGACGAGATGTGAGGACTAGTTACAGAGAGGGAAGAGTGGGGGAGATGCAGTCACTGTGAGGGTTTTAAATGCCTGTATTTTCTTCACTCTCTACCCAAAGGTATCCCACAGCCAGAGCTTCCCTGCAATTGAACCATGCAGTCTCTATTCCCAGTTCCATCATTCAGCCCCTGCCTTTCCTCTTCCCTGGTCTCTGCCTTCAGTCTCTGGTCTCCCTGTGGAAAATGGCTGCTCTTACACCAGAGAAGAGGAATCTCAATGCGGGCTTCCAAATAACAAATCACTTCCCATGCTGTGAGGAGCAAGATGCAATCTGCCACATGGCAGTGAGACGTGGTGGCCGGGAAGCCTGGTCTGCTCTGCATGGAGCTGTGTGGCAGCTTTGCCTTAGTCCCTGCTTGACAGAGGCAGAAGGATGCAGATCAGGCCCATGCAGCCATCCCTGGGGCAGGCAGCCAGCCCAGGCACTCATTCAGTTCGGTTCCTTCCAGGCCTCGCTACTGGAAAGCATTGTCAGTGAGGAGCAGCAGGCTTTGCTATGTGAAAGGCTTCCTATGGTTGCAAAGATCTGGAAAGCAATCATACCACTACACAGGCTTCTTGCTGTCTCGTGAGGCTGGCCATTATCGATAACTCTTCTGTTTTGTGTTCTTCAGAAGCCATGTGCTCCTTCCAACAAGGAGCTTAGCAGCTCCCGCTTTGTGCGCTGTAGTCATCTGTTTGCTGCTCCAAACCCCCTTATCGAGAGCCACATGTGCCACCCTTCATCTGGATGCATGAGGAGCAAAGTCAGCCGAGGCGTCTTGCAAACCGGGATGGGCAAACCATTGTGATCAGCACAGAAACAGCAACAGGAGGGCCACAATCTCTCCCAAGAGCCTTTCCAGCAAGGGAACACCCAGCAGGCTGGGCAGCACACCATCACCCCAGCAACCAAAGAGCCCCAGGACCAGCAGCAGAATGCCAGCCTGAACCCCGGCACCAAAGCCAGGTAGTGCTATGGGTACCCTACCTAGGAGGCGTGGGGAAAGGTCCAGCTCACATCTAGGAGGTCATCCAATCACTGCCAGTTGCAAGTGCCAGGGTGCTGACACCTAAGGTCAGTGCTGCCAGCTAGGGAGGTAGAGCAAGAACCCCTGCGACAGCCCCTTACGTTTGCTTTGACATTTCTTGGCTTATGTGGGCTTGTGTCCAGTAACGGGCATGATCCTCACCCTTGAGACAGCAAAACCTTACATCAGTGTAGGGGTTTCCTTTCCCAACCGAGGGATTTCTCTGGAGCCAGAGCTCATTTGGACCTCCCTGCCTTGCAGACGTTAAGTGCTGGGTCTGCAGGTGATAACCTGGATCCTTTCTCATCAGATGAGGAGGATATGCAGTCCTGTGAACACAACAAAGCTGCTGCAGAGATAAAGAGCAGTCAAAGATGGAACCTAAGGTCTGCCAAAGATGATCAGGGAAGATCAGGCAAACCGAACTGGAGATTCACCTCGGAATGCCCAGAAGCAGCAATTGCACTGTCTGCCTTACAGGAACTTTCCTTTCTGTATTCAGAGGAGCCTGACACTCTCTGTGCTGGAAACAAAACCTGCTGCAGGCTTCTGCCTTCCAAGTAGCACAGACAGCATCCCCAGAGCATCCCCAGAGAGCCCACAGCAGCAAAGCCCCAGGCAGGCAGGCAGCGAAGCGCGGAGCAGAGGCCACCAGGCCCAGGCAGCAAACCCAGATGAAAGGGAAAAGCAAAAGCACTGGGAAAAAATCATCAGATGAAAGGATAAATCCATAAGCCCAAATTCTGTTCTCCCATCATCCTCATCCCTGCCCACAGGATTGAAGGCAGATAGATTCATATACCCAAGTTCTGTTCTCCAAGCATCCTCATATGATTTAGGGCAGGTTTGCGTATCTTAATAGGACTGAGGAGAAGCCAAGACACAAGAGGTCATTTCTGTAAGGCATCGGCTTTGCTCTAATTCCATGCACCAGCCTGAGCCCTGCGTCCGTGCTCCTTTCTGCTGAGCAGAGATTCCACAATAGCCCCAGGGCATGTACCAGAGGCTGATGGCATTTGTGCCCTGCAGAGATCCCCAGAGCAGAATGCAAGGGGGAGCCCAACTATCTTGGGAGCAGGCAGGAAATGAAGGATCTGCTGTCATTCCCGCAGCAAGGGGCTGGTGGAGCTGGAAGAGGGCTCAGCACAGCTGGCAGAGGAGAAATCCCAAAGCAAAAGGAGGAGGGAAGGAAGGCAACTTGTCAGTTAGCCTTTGGAAAGCACTGAAGAGGGGCAGGCTTTCAGAGCAGCCCCTGCATCATGCTCAGTCCTCCTCCTTCACGTAACCACGAGTAACCACCTCTGGAAAGCCCATTTGAACACTGAACAGGAGAAATAGCTCTGCACTGTGCAGCTCAGGGTTAACTCCGTCCCTGCCGACCACATTCAGATACGGACATTGTGCGGCCATTTGGCTCCTTCCTTCCCCCCTCACTGGTCCCCTTGGCTGGCTGCTGGACCTGGAACGGGTTCAGGTCTGTGAGGGGGGATATCAGAAACAGCTTAATCGGCACTCAACAGCTTGGGAGCTGCCCCTGCGCAGCAGACTGATCCTTCTGATAAGGTGCCAAAGCCTCCACCTCTATGGAAGCTCCCAGCCGCTGCTAAGGGATTTTCTAAGCAGGAGCACTAAGACCTTGTCCTGTCATTTGCAAACCATCACTTTCCCAATGCAGCGCAGTGCTGGCTCCAGCAGCAGCGAGTGGAGAGAGGAACAGGGTCCAGAGGTCCAAAGAGGGACCTGGAGCCCAGGACAGAGTTCCTTTCACAAGAGCCAAAGCAAGGCAAGAATTAACAGAGCTCCTGCCAGCTGAGACCATGCACAACCAGGGGAAAGCTGCCACTCTCCTTTGCTGTGAGCGGGAGCCTCTGCTCTCTGCATATCCTGAAAAAGAAAAGCTATTTTTACCTTACCAGAAAACACACAGACTGGGACTGAAGACAATACAGCAGCGCTCTTGCTCAGGCACTACACCATAACAAGGATTACAGCTGTTGAGAGAGATGCAGCAGCATCGTAACTGCTTTTTATCTCCTACTTTCCTAATGCACTTCCTTCCCTTGGACTATGACATCCCTATGGACACCAGGAAGTCGGGAGAGCTCAAGCAGGTTGCCAGTGCGAGGGGAAAAGCAGAGACGTGCTCTGACCTGGCTGGTGCAGGGCAGGGGCTGGGGCGCACCTCACACACCAGCTTCCAGCCTGCCCTGGGCAATGGGCACTCAGGAGATGCCCTGGAGTCCAGCCCATGCCATTGGGGTCTGCACCAGTGCCTCATGGAGAAACTGCCTGTGCTTTCCTAGTGATGCTTATACACTGCTCCTCATTCCTGCAGGCTGCTCTGAGTCACTGTCTCTACCTCTGCTCCAGCAGGGCTCATCCACACGTGCATTGCCTGCCTGCCCTGAGCTCAGCGCTGCATGCTGTGAGCATCGCAGTGCCATGCTGTGCCATGGCTGCAAGAGATGCACTGCGGCCGGGCTGGCCTGGCCAGTGCTGGGGGTGCTGCCTCCAGAAGCCATGCGGGGATGAAAGCACTGCCAGGAAAGCATCTATAGCACAGGCCTGGCTTACAGCTCTGCCTGGTGAGGATGGGCTCCTTGGCAGAGCTGGTGCAGCACAGTGCTGACAAAGGGAAGTCATCCCACGAGCCCGTCCGGAGCTTTGCTGGGTGAAACAGCAATGATGGGAACACAAAACCCAACATTTACCATTACAGCAGCACAAAGAACCAGCACTTGGGGCACCTCAACGAAGCGCTGGTGAGGATGAGGCAGGTACGGTGCCAGGGGGGATGTAGCCTGAATGCCAGGCTCTGCCACTGTCTCCTAGCATCACCTTGGGCAAGCTCCCAGCAAGCCCTTCCTGCCATTTATGATCATTCAGTTGCAATCTTTTGGGGACAGGGGCCGTTTTCTCTGGACCAGCCCTAAGTCCATGTTACCGGCCAGGACAAGTCCTGCTTGCGAGCCAACACCCTGAGGACTGACCTGATTCCTCTCCCCCCAGTCCCTCACCATGCCCAAGTACTCACCCTCAGGTAATGCAGGCATGGCATCGCTGCAGGAGGGTCAGCCTACCCTGGACACCGCGATGAGCCTCGCACACCGAACGCTGCAGCCAAACCAAGTGCAAGCAGCCCGACTGGAGGAGCTTATCAGCAGCAGGACTCTGCCCTATCACCCTTCACACCTTTCCCTGGCACCGTGGGGAGGTCCTGTCTGGCCTCTGGAGATTACACATCCCCCTTCATGGGCTCGGGGACTGCTCCGAGGCTGGACAAGGGTGTTGAGGGAGGGTCATGCCTGAAGCACGCTTCATAAACATGCCTATGAGCTGTAAACAAGGAGGAGCCCATAAGCATGAGCCCTGCTCTCCAAACAGCACATGGGAGGGTGAGGCTGCAGCCACACAAACCAATACAAACCACAGGGGAGCAGCTCCGTGGCCACAACCACGCTGTGGTTTGTGCTGCACAAAGCAGGCTGGGCCAGAAGACCCCACGTTGGTCACTGGTCTCTGCAGACCTTGGCTTGGGCATAGTCCCAAATGAAGGACACGGGGATGGAACAGAAGTAGCAAATGAGGTCTAGTGACAGCAGCTCCAGGTCCTCCGTAGGGCCCGGAGCTCACTGCAATACAATGAACGCGCCCCTTTCCCCCCTTCTACCTGCACAGCAGACTCCTGCTCCAGCATCCCTTCAGGAGATCCTTGCTTGCAGCAAGAAGGCAAGGGGTCCACAATGGCTGGTGCATGCCCTCTCTGAAAGACACGCAAGGCAGTCACACCAGTTGTCCCCAGGAACAGACCTGCTGGAGACCGCTCCCGTCCCACCCGCTCCTGTGCTGGGGGTGACACCGTGCGGGGCAGCCAACCCTTGGTGTGGACACTGGACTGGGGCCACCCTGGCAATGGGAGCACTGGGGGTGCAGGGAGCACGGCTTGGTTCCTATTGCCAGCTCCCATCCACCCGGCCCCTTTGGGATTGCAGGCTCAGGAAGGACAAGGCACTTCATCCCAGGCACCGGGGGCAAACCAATCAGGTGATCACAATGGGCAGCATAGGGATAAACACAGCTTGTGATGCTCCAGAGGGAGAGAAAACAGTTCCCCCGGCTGTGTGTCCCTAGGGAATTCCTATGGAGCAGCATCCCACTGAGAAGGCTTCCCATGAGCGGTACAGGAGGGGATACGGTGCTTGGGATTCCCTCACAGCCTGGCTGAAGGAGGGAGCAAGAAACAGCCGTGGTTACTGCGGGCACCATAATGACAAATGGTGTTTTGGCACATGCCTCCAGGCCACGTGGTGGGCAGCAAAAAGGAGCTGCTCCAGGTCCCTCAAGTGTTCATTGCCCCTAAGGCAGAGCCCTCCTGCAGCCGTAAGGAATGAGACAAGCGCCTGAATTCAGGAGTCTCTTTGCCACATTGATTGCTGGCTGTTAATCATATTCATCGGAACCCTTCCCTCCAGCAGCTTGCTTTACTAGGGGTTTGTCACCTTTATCTTGCCTGTTACACCCGACAGAAACACCTCGGCCACAGCCTGCAGCTCTGGAGAAACCAACAGTATGGGAACAACCCTGTCTGAGACATCAGAACCTGGCAGACACAAGTAAATATACATGGAATAAATGAATAGCTCTCAATCGCTCCATTTCCATGAAAACACCTCAAATGCTCTCAGGCAGCTCCTCAACACTTACCTGTGTCCAGACCCTGGACTGATACGGGTTGGGTTGCTCATTCCTTAAGATCTTGTACCGTGTCCTCTCCTTAGTGACATCCATACGGATGTCCCCTTAGAGGCCTCCAAGACTGTACAGGTCAATGTGCTGCACCCACAAAAGCTAACACAGAGTTAAACTGGAGCTCTGCAAAGGGAACTGATTCACAACAGACACAATAGGAATGCTCTCTAAGAAGCAGCAGCTGAGAGTTACAGCAAATGACTGCTGTCAGCTCCCACTACGGCCCCTGTGCTCCCCTGTGGGCTTCAGGGCATTTTGCAAGCCAGGGTCCCATATGAAGTGCTGTTCCCTGGATGCTATAATATCTATGATACCCACAGAACAGGAATTTCTCCCTCTGCTGTCCTGAGATGGTTCCTGGGATGAGGCTCCGCATCCCTTGGTGCATCCCAGGTTTACACCTGGGATAAAGGCATTGAATCCCAGCAGCAGCTGCAGGTGAAGTCAATGGGGAGGAGAAGCTGCCAGGAATTTCAAAGGAAGAGGAAGGCTCCAAGGAAAACTTCTCCTTCAGCTACAGAGGTTTGGGTGTTCAAGGTACACAGTTCTGCCTCTGACCTTTGGAGGAGCTCAGCTGCCCTATGATGTAGCTGTGGAGGAATGCAAGGCTCCTTCCTCTGCGTTGTTATCTTCCATGTAACTAGAGAAGTGATCTCCCACTTTGCTGGCTACTGCTGGGCTATCCTCAGCTGTTCTTTTCCTTTCATTTAAGGGAATGGGCAGTGTATGCAGCACAGAACCCCAAACACGTTAACCTGGAGAAGAGTAAATAACTGAAACAGTGGGCTTCAATGTATTTTGCTCAGGGAATGATGTGCAGTTTGAGATATGATGCCAGGATGGGCACGGGGCTGACGCCACTGAAGGACAGCAGCTCCATTGGGCACTCGCTGTACCCTAATGGGTACGTGATGGCTTCACATCACTCCAGCATGTCCCCTTTCTGCTTACAGAGGACAACTCTCCCCCTGTGTTCCTGTCTTGGGCCCTCCTGAGGCCCCAAGGGGCTGCCTGGCTCCCTGGTTCTGCACACCAAGCTGTTCTCTTCGGGATGTGAATGCAGGTTTAAAGCTGTGTCAGCAACAGAACTGCATAATTGAAACCCTTGGCTATTGTGCCACTGCTGCCCAGCCATGGGTAACAGAAGGTGCTCAGGGAAACAGCGCTGCTGGTGCTGGCAGGATGCTTCCTCCTGCTCAGGGAGAACAGCAGTGATGTGGGCATAAATAACAGATAGCAGTGCTCTGCAGTGCTCAGCGAGACCCTGCCGCTCCTCTGAGCACAGCAAGGCTGAGCCCTGCTTCCCTGTGGCACTCGTGGCTCCTGGCACAGCGCTCCATCGTTCCACAGGAAGTCCATTGGAGCTGCCGGTGCCTCACCTCTCAGATGGCAAATCCCGCAGCTTCCAAAGAGCTGGAATCATCAGCTATGAGCAACACAGGAAGCACGTGAGAGGTCCGCACGGACACCTGCTCTTCAGCTTTCCGTAGCGGAGGAGCTATGCCAAGCTCTGTGATGGGAGGGGAACAAACGTTTGCTATGCACAGATTTCCCAGCCTTTGCTCCCTCTCCCAAAATCAGGCAGCCCTTTGGCCCCCCCCGCACACACACTGAGCACGCAGGCAGCTTCATAGCACGTGCCTCTCTGGTGTCTTATACATGAGTGTTGGCTCATCGCTTGGATAGGCCAGGCAATGCAACTGAAGTTTCATCACACTGGTTTACCCTATTTGTACTCATTCAGGCACAAAACCTCAGGAAGGCAGATTCAGAGGGGGAAGACATGAAAGTGTTGCAGAACTCCCAAAGGAAAGGGATATTCATGGCCCAATGTTCGTGCTATGGCCGAGTCCTGCGTTATCCTGGCTGCAAAGAAGATTTCTGCCAAAGCAGTGTTCAGCAACCTCTGCACCCAGCTCTCAAATACAGTTGATTGGAAGACATCTCACCCACAGGGTTAACATGCACAGGTTTTCCTCCCTGTTAGAGATCTGAGAGCAAAAACCATCACCTAACTCAGCCTGAATCTGAACAATCCCAGTTCTGGGAGCTCAGGCTTTGGCGTTATGCCCACAATATGGGCCAAGGGCAAATCACGTCTTAATTACTGCTTCTGATGCAGATTTCTGCTTTCACTCAGGTACATAACCAATCTGAAAGACGTAATAAGACCCTTATCAGGCTGCAGCTAATGCACCCCAGCTATTGATCCTATTGGACCCACTGGTCCTGCTGTAATCACAAGACTACAGCTATACTAAGATGCCTGAACATTATGTCTATTTGGGAATCTCAGGATGGAGAGACACCCAGCACTTGGCTACAGTGTGTGCCTGGAGGCAGTGCAGACTGACCGCCTGCGAGAGCAGATGAATGCACAGTCCCCACTGGCAGGATGCACTGCTCCTCTTGGAAAGGAATCTTCGGCTCTGCTGCTGAGCATCGAGCAGAAGAGCCAGGAACTCAGATCTCACCCCATGCCTTCATTGTACCTTTACTCTCAGCAGTCACCTGGATGCTATGGTCCGCACCAAGATCATCTTGCTCAGGTGTGTTAGCTCAGGCAGTTGAAGAACTTAGAACACATTTGTGTAAACCTCTTCTCTTCAGATTTGTCCAAATACATTCATCTTCTGGGCTTAAACCAGCAAGAAAAGGCTTCGCCTTCCAGGTATGCACCCCCGTACCTGCCAGGTTCCCGGAGCTCTGCATGGAGCTCAGAGAGGAGAGGAGGCAGGCTCTAGTTTAATACCCACAGCAAGAAATGAGCTGCACGCCTGTGATTCGACCTTTTCCTGGAGTCTGATGAGGGGCTCAGTATCAATAACAGGACAGGAAGGTTTGCACCAAAACTGAAATGAATCCCAATCACTGCTCACACCACACTTGGCTGTGATTCATTCGGCTTTTCCCTCTGGACAGAGCTGGTGCGCAGCTCGGCAGGATGAACAGGATGAGGAGCATCACCAAGGAACCTGGTGGAATTCTAAGCCCAGCCATTTGCAAGCAACATCACCAGCAGTGCTGCAGCTTCCCAGGGATGTGTGGGCACAGGGTCAAAGCAAAATCAAAGGAAAACAAGTCATGGGAAGTCTCCATTCTCTGCATCTCTCTCATTGCTCTGGGGTGGTGCCAGCGAAAAGAGTTTCAAGGGTGGAAATTGGGCCCTAAGCAGCAATGAGAGCTGGATACTGCTTGTGGAAGGGAGATTCCCAAGGACAGGCCCTCCACAGCCACAGCCACAGGAAATAAAGGCTGCACGTTTAGTCTTGGCCCTTACAATGGGGACAGGAGCCCCATTTCCCATAACATTCCTTCCAGTGCTATGTCGATGCTTTACCATCTAGCAGACGCATGTGCTGTGTGTGTGGTTGCTTTTGCCCAGAGGCAATTAATAGCTGTACAGAATGAAGTCCAACTTAATGAGGCTTTTGAGAGGGATGAAGGTGGAAAAACATTGGGTTTTTACTGTAATTGAAACCTTTTATATGGAACTATCCGAGCTCAAGGCCATGTTTTAAACCACCGCAGGAGGTTGCAAATGAAAGGAGCAGAGAAATGCCCATGCTCAGCCCATGCACCTCCTGATTGCACGCCTTGGAGTGTCAGCGCTGTCTCAGTGGGCAAAGCACCAGCCTCTCAATCCTGCTGTCCCTGCTCTTCCTGAAGAGCTTAATCCAAGCCTTCTGAACTGAAAGTCAATGCCCTGAGGTCTGGAGTGCAACGGCACATTCCTACTCCTTCCCAGAGCCCCGTTCTGTACAGACATCTCAGAGCTTGGCAGCCTGTGCCTTTGTTCATCCCCTTGCTGAGCAAGCAAAGGAGCCAAATGCTTTCTTGGATGCATACCCATCCATGTTCTGATGACTCCAGGCAACTTTTCCTCATGGTTAGCTTTTCCAGGTACCATTGATGCACTTACTGAGCACCCTTGGCCTTCCTGGGCAACCTGATCAGAGCATTACAGCCCAAGCCTCTGCATCCTGCTCGCAGCACGACAGCCTGCACCCTTCTCCACTCCCTGCAATGCTCTGGGGATGCTCGGCAGATGTGCAGAAAAGCCACTTGAAACCCAGGAGTTCCATTTAAGGGTAATTAATGAATGATTCACAAAGGACGTGCACATTGCTGCCTGCCCACAGCCCTGCTCGCACCCATCAGCATTTGGGATGATTTCATCGCTTCTCCCAAGGTCTGATTCAATTACATAAGATGCCGCTGGATGAGAGAAGCAGAGTCCCAGAAATACTCATCCACTACTTTAGGAAGTGAGAAATCCTGCAGAGGAGGAGTTAGGGTAGAGCTCCCCTGACCCAGCAGAGCTAACGGGAGCCTCGCTATTGTTCTAGAGTTGAAGGAGATCAACCATTTGATGCCTCTGTATATAAGAAACTCATCTATTTCCACTGCATCCTGCAGTATCCGCACCTTTCCTTGGCCTCAGCAGGAAGCATTTGGGAACGAAGCCTCTCTGGAGATTGCCCCTCAGAGCTCTTTTCACTGCTGGAAGGGAACTTTCCTCTCGCCATGCAAGCCCCCAGTGCAACCTCTGCTCTTCACAGCCTGAGGAATCCTCCTCTGGAGAATGGGATCTGAGCAAATCATTCCCCGGCTCTGCAATGAGTGCAATGTCCCAGCAGGACACAGCTGCCAGTGGCCACCATCACTCCAGCACAGTTGGAGTGATTTTACACGGTTCTGTGATTTTACAGACAGGGAACTAAAGCACAGGTGGAAGTGAGAGGAAGCAGAAACAGGACCAGTGAATAATGGCTCCTGGATGAGCTTACCCTGAGCTAAAACCTGGAGACCTTGTGTGTGTCAGCAGTGGATGACAGCTCTTGCTCTCAGTCCAGCATCCAATTCTGCGTTGCAGAGCAGGAACAGGCAGAGTTTAGGGAATAGGCACTGGCAAGTCACCACCCAGGCAGCACTGGAGAAGCCCGGTGTGCTCCTCGGGATCCATGCTACAGAACAAATCAGGTTTAGTGCTCCCACCCGTCTCCTGCAGCCCGGCAGAGAAATCAGCTCCGAGTTACCCCGGGGTAAACGCAGAAAGAGCTAATTGGATTTACTCTAATCACTTCCATGGTCTGTGCTCCACTCCTGTCACCAGCCATGCTCCTGCCTGCCGTCCTGCGCCTCTGATGCGCGCCCCAGCTCCTCTGCCTTGCGCCTGCAGGCACAGTCAGAACTGTGCCCACTGACATGCAGTCGTGTTTTCACAGGGTTTAAAGCTCGATGTTCACCCCTGGAGATCCACCGGATCCAGCACGTGCAGGGCACAGCAGGGGCACGGGAGGCAGACATCGCAGCAGTGATAGGCACCTACAGAGTCAACGCGTGAAGCAGGGCTTGCTGCCTCAGCTCCCTTGAGAAGCAGCGGAGAGAAACAAGCATTTCTAAGGGTACAATTCAGCTGACCTACTTCCACATGCGGTGCAGCATGGGAAGGGCTCCCTCCTTCTCTTCCAGACCAGAGGGAGCTGAGGTGAGCAGTTCAGATGCAGAGGTCTGCATCACAGCACCCCTAAACTGCAGCAGACCACCCTGTTACAGAGCAGGACACCCACCGGGTGTGCTCATGGTCATCATGGCATGGAAGTGGAGCAGCCATGCTCTGTCCCAGCACACCCAGCAGCACAATCCCATCCCAGAAACACCCAAATCCTCTCCGCTGCCGCTGCCATGGCAACGCCAGAGTGAGGATGCGCCAGCCTTTGATGTGCTGATCCGTTCAAAGCATGCAAAAAGCCATTCCGGAGCTGGGGAGCCGCGGAGGAGCACCTGACTGCCCTGGAAGATCTCTCCAAGGAGCAAGGATTAATGCGTGCTGGCAGGCATCGCTACCATCTCCTGCCACAGCAAGTCATTACCAGCATGCTGTTGTTTCCGAGCTCCGGTTCACCCACTTAGTGGAGTTTAATATTTAACATCAGACAAGTTGCTGTTTCAAGGGGTAATTTGGGTTATTAATAAAAAATCGCCCCCTCCCCCCCCACCTCCCAGTGATTCAAAAATAAGATGCTGTTACTCCAAGTTATCAGTGCCAGCAGCAAGTGCTGGGAGCTGAGCACCACGAGAGCGCTGGCCACAAGGCAGTGAATGGGGAATGAGGAAGGCCATGGAAAAGCCAGCAGAGCCAAGTAACGCCCAGCATCAAAGAGCACGATTTTAAAGCAGAGCGAACGGGTGAAAGATGCCAAATATCTGCAATGTACCCAAAGTGGCTGTGGCAGAACAAAACCCACAGAACAAACATCCCTCGTGGTCTCTCTGCTGCTGCTGATGGTGCCTCATAGGGTGGTGCTGCTGATCCCTGTTGAAACAGCGTCAGGACACAGGGAATGCTGCTGCCTCGACATTTTGGATGGATATCGAGTGATGTTGTCCGTGCTGCTTGGCCTTAGACAACTCCTCTGGCACATCCGAGAGGCATAGCTCACCATTGGCAAGGGATGAGCTCACAAGTTCTGAGAAGGAGTTTTGCTGATACAGGACTGACGGGCAGCAGATACACTTCTGTCCTGTGATACTGCAGCTCCTCTTACTGCAACCTCAGCTCTGCAGCCATCTGACAGCGGGGCTTGAGAGGAAGCATCCCCCCAGTGCTCACAGAAGGGGTCAGCTCGTGGACCAGCCTCTTGCTCTTTAACAGGAGCGTGTTGTTACGCATCAGCGCGGTGGCACGTCCGAGCACATGCTCCACTGAGCAATCTGTCCTGGCCCAAACCTCCTGTCACTGTGAGCTGAGATGATGCTGCCAGGAAAAGAGCTGAAGAATGAAAAGGCTTAGGAAATTACAGCCTGCAGGCATCTCCTCGAGCTGAAACAGCCCCGTGCCAAAGAGAGCGGCTCACAGATAAACTTCTGCTTCAGCATTACAGATGGGAAGCAGGATCGTAACACTCCCCACTGCAGTGAAAGCAAGTCCAACATCAAAAGCCAAGTAGGTAAGTTTTCCCTTTGTGAGAGCTCTCCAGCACGGCAGCACCTCACACTGTGCTCCCCATGCCCACTGCCAGCTTGAGAACACTCATCCACCACAAGAGGAATGGAGGGGGGAAAGAAAGGAAAGGAAAGGAAAGGAAAGGAAAGGAAAGGAAAGGAAAGGAAAGGAAAGGAAAGGAAAGGAAAGGAAAGGAAAGGAAAGGAAAGGAAAGGAAAGGAAAGGAAAGGAAAGGAAAGGAAAGGAAAGGAAAGGAAAGGAAAGGAAGAAAAAGAACCCCAATACCCCAAGCCAAGAGAAACTCCATGCAGAGATTCACAAGTCAAGGACACCGGATTGTTGAAGTTAGCATCTTATTTAGGAACACACTATTTACTCCTATAAGCAAATCCATGGAAAAATGTTACAGTTGAACATTATTGATTCAAATAGCAGAGTAAGAGCCTAGCAAAGGTGTGGACATGATTACAGCACACAAGGAAAGCTCACACTTCAGTCATCAAGAGTACAGCTGAGCCCCAGAAAACCAAAGGCATCTCCTTTTTACTCTCTCCCCTTCCCATTTAGATGAATGGAAGAAAGAGCTTGGTTGGCTTCTCATCCCTGCCTAAAGCTCTATAGGTGTTATCCAGCAGAAGCAAGGTACAGCCCAAAGCAGCCATTTCTCTGCTCCATCACTACAGCTTGGGTGGCACTTGCAAAAAGAGGGACGACTTCAGAAGTGTCAGAATTTGCCTCGTGTTGCAATGTTTTCACAGGTTTGATACGTTGCATGTTAAGGTTTTGCCTCTCCCAGCCAACGAATACGAGGTGTTCAAGAGGCTGGCGGCTTCCGGATGTTTCCACATGCTGATAACACCAGCTTAACTTTGGGTTTAAATGATTATAGAGGTGAAACGGACTCTATGGCTCTAACTGCAAAGCCAGCCGTGTTCAGTGTCCATCCAAAGCATCTCTTTCTTTGCCAACTCTGAAGTCAGAGAGACCGGGCACGCAGCAGGATAGACCCTCCTGCAGCACAGCCAAGGCATGGTCTAGGACACAGCACAACAACCTCACCACAAGAACCTCACCAGCCCTTCACCCAGAAGGTACCAGACAAGAGGAGCTTGATGGTACATCCCTTATGAGATATCCCTTCAGCTTTGCACAAGAGATTCCAAGGTCTCTGAGCCCATTCACAACAGCTAACCTGCAAATGACAGCTTAAAAGCTGGGTTAAGGAAGAAACTGGCATCTGCTCTTTGGTTTACCTGAGCAGTGATATATGCCATGCTAGGACACAGCTCTCAGGCCCGAAAGGCAGTGCCTGCAGCTGCGGCCAGAGGAAGGAAATCAAGCTGAGAAGACACTGAGTTTAACAGCAGCATGTTTGGAGACAGAAGGCTCAAACGCTTTGAAAGCCTAGAACAGCATGTCCCAAAACCCTTGCCCAAGGCAAGGCTCTGAGACCCTGAGTGTGTGACCAGAGGCTGGTTCAGCCCATCAGAGCAGACAGCTTAGTCCCTGTGAGGTGACAGCACAGACATTACCCTCTTCTCTTCCCCAATATGTGCCTTAAATAGATGACAGACCCTTGGAGTGCGTGCCATCAGTGCGTTAGGATGCCAGGCATCTGCACTGCCTCGAGGCGCATGAAAGCACCAGATGCCATGGGGGTAGCATTGGAACAAGACCTAGATGGAGCAGTCAGTGCTTGGCTGCCCATGGCCAGCGTCAGATTCCTGTGCAGTGCTCGTGGGATACCAGCACCAAGGGGCAGCATCTTCCCTGTGTTCGGAGATGCTCTGTGCACGCCGGGAATTACACTGTTAAAGCTGTTGTGTCCTCAGCTCACCCCACACCTGCCTGTCTCACCCACCAAACCAGCACATTCTCATTGCATTTATCTTACTCTTTGCTTTGTGCTGCAATCAGCAAGTCCTGAGGAAAACACAGTGCTCCCCATTCCAGGCATGGCATCCTGACAGGACTAAATGGACTCTGAATGCTCTGTGCATTTCCTGCTGAGTATCTGCAAGTTTTCTGGATAAATGACAGCATACAAAGGTGGAAATATTTACTATTCCTTTGCAGAGACCATCACATCAGTTGAAAACCTATCACAGTTTATACCCTGCGAAGGGTTTCTGCGCTCTTCTCTGCATTCCCCGCTTCAAAGGTCCAATGCATGCACATGAATGCACCCTTCAAGCCCTAAAAAGTGCCGTCACCACAGCACAGTGAAGAACCAGAGCTTTCATTTCTGCTTGTTGTCTCGCTGCAGTGCTTTGTGCTTGAACAGGAGCCTTCTCAGTGACCTGGACACACACACACAAACACACACTCCTTTCTCCCTTCCTCATCTCTGTATATATATAGAAACCTCATCTGTTTCCTAAATGCTCTCCTGCTGCTGCATTCTCTCCCTCCGCCTCCCGAGATGCTCCAGTGAATACCTGCCCCTTTGTTCCTGCCGTAGGTTTCTCACTGAACGTTTTGAGGCCATAGGTTTAACATAGTCCCCTTCATTTGCAGCCCCTGTACGGCTCTGCCTCAACGCTTCACCCAGTCAGCAAGATTTGATTTGCAAAGGGCAAGGGAGCTTGGATTTTGCTGCTGTGTGCAGTGTGGTGGCTCCAAACACGACATAGTTCGGCTGAAAAGGAAACGTGGGCATGGTTCTGCCATACTGAGCAGCCCTCTTGTAGAGAGAAGGTGTCAGGAACTTCCCTGCACCAGGAGGCTGCCCTCCGCTCATCTTGGGCCCATCCAGCCCAAGGCTAACGTTCCAGCATCTCCCCTCATGGCATCTTGTGAGCTGGAGGTGAGGACTGCTCGAGAGACAGAAGTAGGGCAGGGAACCCAGAAATCTCTGCAATCCTTGCCCCATCCTTCCCTCACGCCCCCAGTGATGCTGCACCTTTGCGGACCAGCAGGGAGAGGGTACGTTTCTGAAGAACCTTGACACACTTAAGACAATTAAAACAAATTAGCATAATTCAGACTAAACTTCTAATTTTAGCCCTCTGTAAAGCTGCTTTCCTTTGAGCTCAGAGCTGCCTTGCTGCACCTCAGCTGCAGTACGCTACAGGCAGCTCCTACCCCAGCCCCACAGGTTATCGCACACAGGACCTTCACAAAGGGCACTGTCCTTTGCTGCTTATCCTCCTGAAGGTCTTGCTCTATAGGGCTCACCCCCCGTGCACAGCGAGAGTCCTGCTTGGGCACACACCTCTGCCAAGGGACCAGGGTAAAGAACTTGCTCCCGAAGCAGGTTCCTGAGTGCTACAAGGCTCCAAACGTGGCTCGCATCATTTCCCGTACACCGATGAGCAGTGGGCTCGCTGAGCACATCGAGATGCCATTAGTACCTGAATAATTAAAGAGCCTGCAGAGCAGCAGTGCAGAATGGCACCAGCCCCCCCCCGGTGCCTCCTCCCGCAGCAGCAGCAGCAGCAGGGGCTGCTCTGACCTGACATCCCTCCCATCCAGATGCTGTATTCTGCTCATGCTCCAGCCGCTCCCCCTCCCAGCGCAGAGCTGCGTTTCCCTCCTGCCTGGAAATGTCAGGGAAGGACACGGGCACAGCCTCCAAAATGCCTCGCTCCCTAAGCACTGTACAAGCTGTTCTTCACTTACAACTGACGTTAGTGCTTGTGGACAACTGCTTACTGGGAAAGGGATGCGCTTCCCGAGTAAAACATGGTGCGTTATATATTAGGTCACGTTAGAGACGAAGCTCTCGTGGCACCACATCCTGCGAAGGGCAAGGCAGACAGGGTTGGAGGTAAATGATCTTAAGGCGCTTTGCAACCATAACTATTCTACGAATCTATTGCAGTGAAAGAAGAAGAAAGTAAACACCAGAGAGGGGCTGCTACCATATAAACGTTCTGATTTTTCCAATGGGGCCATTGGAGAGAGGTCTTGGTCTGTGCCCATTGCAACAAACCAAACTGCTCAGCCAGAAACTCCTGCAACCTCCCCACTGGGAAGGAACTTCGAGCAGGGTAATCTCTGCACTGCCGTTTTCCTCCCTGCAGACAAAGATGCCATTAACACAGGCACTGCAAAGAGAACACAAAAGCTGGGAGCACAGATGCTCCCACTTTAACCAGTGCATGCTGCATTGCAACCTAATAGAATCATGCTAGAGGGTGATTGTGAGCAGCAGCGAGTGAAATTGGACGGAGTTTAGTCGAAGGTAAGTTTGAGACCGCCTCTTCTTGCTGCTGGTTCAGCACCAGCCAGGGAGAGATGGAGTGGAAACCGTAGTGGGCTGTGAGAAAAAGCCCTCTCTCAGCCTCAGACAGCAGAGCGGTACAGCACAGCGTGATGCTGGTTCCCATCCTGACAGCATTCCCGTCAGTACAGAACTCCAGTGGCAGGTCAGAGCCCCAGAGGAAGCATCGTCACACGCAGCCCCTGTGCTTCCCAACCCAGCCGAAAGCAAGAGCTAAATATTTATCGAGCTCCTATGAATCAGAGGTCTGAGTCTCCTGACAGCGCAGGCAGCTGACGTAATCCTCCCCGCGTCCTCATGGGACTTGTTTCCCAACAACCTTGGCAGAGCTGGCAGGGTCACAGCTACCTTGGAGCCACACAAAGCAGTTCCATGGGGCGCGCTGGGCAGAGGTGGGGTGCGAGTCCTCCATCTCTCAGTGCACCGCATCACCCCTCATGGAGCTCATGCCTCACCCCAATTTGCCAGCAGCTATGTAGAGAAAACACGTTCCCAGCTTCACACAGTGGACACTCGCAGCAGGGAAGCTGCTGCTTTGAACCCAGCACACACACAGCCCACAGGAAGATTGAATCAAGAAACCCCTTCAAGCCAAAAATCCTTTTGGAAGCCTACACAATAGCCAGAGAGCTAACAATCGAGCCTATTCCTAGTCACACAGTGCAATTCTTTGTCTATGCTGGCCCCCTGGTTAAAAGCTAGGGGCTTCCTTGAGTCCCAAAGTCTTTGGCTTTCCTGATATCCCATGTCCCTTCTCCCTGCCACTGCACAGCAGCATCATGTTCTGGGTACCAATTCCTTTGCAGAGCCCTGGAGTCCAGACACCCAAAGCAAAGAGGTGCTGGAGCATCCGGTGTCCTCATGAAGGTGCCTTCCTCGATGATGTGCTGCACCACGAGCTGGTTGGCTCCTCAGGGAAGGTGCCTGCACAGTCACTGCTCTTGCAACACAAGGAGATGCAGGAGTTTGGGCTGATGGGACTGACAAAACTTGCACTGGGAGACAACAGAAGTTACAGGCACAGGAAGGGACAAAGCAGCTCTGAGACTCTGCAGTGGCATGGTCCTATATTGTGCTGATAAGCTCCAGCCTGCAGGTTAGATACCCAGCAGCCAGTGAAGCCCGGGGTGGATGAGAGCCACGTCACATCCTCAGCACATACAGCCACTGAATGCAGAAATACAGGTACCCCAATCCAGTAATGGTGCCAGGCCTGGCATCCATGGGAGGAGAACACAATGGTGCTCAGGAGTCCGGTTATCCAGGGGATGTTCTGCAGACCAGGGATGCTGAAACCCTTCCCTCTCCTCCTGTCCATCGCTCTCTTCTCTGCAGCCCCACTACATCCAGTGCAAGCTGAAGGCTCCTGCTCCATGGCAGCCCTTGGAAAGGATGGCAGCAAGCAGAGGGAATAGCCCCAGTGGCTCCTTGGCCGCGCTCCAACAGCGATTTCTCACCCCAGTTTCTCTTGTGCTGATTGCATAATTCCGACAGAGGTGCCTGGATTTCCATCTCAGAGATCCCAAGCTTGGACTTAACTCCCACCCTGACACAGCAAACAGCGGGCGAGCGAGCTCTTCTGCTTGTCACACAACAAGCACACGCGTGGTCACCCTATGTGACTGTTCCATTGTCCTGCTAAGGAATCGCCTGTAGCTGCTCCTCTGCCTGGCTGAGCTTGGGGCTGTTGTTCCAAATGCGACTTGGCTTGTTCCAGCTCCCACATCCCCTTTGCTTCCTAAGCACGCGGATCTTCCTTCATGCAAAAAGCATCCTTCACATCACCTCAGCCTCCTCAGAGCTGCCCATCCGGGATCCAGCCCCTCTCCCAAACCACACACTGCAGCTTGGGGTCTCTTCCGACAGCCCATGTCAGCTGCCTATGCTCACATGTATTCCTTACCCATGCTTGGATCACACTGAATCCTCTGTGCTTCCTTCGCCCTTTCCCACCATGTCATTCTAGCTGGTTTTTCTGCCACAGCTCCTATCACCTTCCCACCTATTCCCCTCCTTCCCCCCCTATTCCAAACCCTTTCGCACACATTCCTTGTCTGCCCTTTCCCTTCTCCCTCTCCTGCTTGGAAGTAGCTCAGTGCAGAGCAACGGGCACCACAAGATTCCTTGCTGCAGCGTGCAGAAGTGACCCTGCACCAAGCATGGTGCCAGCCTGTACTGGGGGGGGGGGGGGTGTCACAAACCTCACACTAGTCTGGGTGCTGTTTACAGGTAATGCAAAACTGGGGGGGGAAAGAGGCAAGGAGCCTTATTCAGAGAGTTTCTTATCAGGAGCCATTTCTTTTGCCGTTGCAGACTGCATTGGTGAGATGGTCACAAATCCATAAAGACTCGTCTTGAGCACTCGCAAAAGAAACTAGGGAGAAGTGGGAAGAGAAAGCAGTTTGTTGCTCATTAACCCCCACAAACGGAAGAAGATGAAAAGTGGTAAATTCAGGCAGCTTTGCTTTCTGCTCTATTCTGTTCCATTCTACCCTATCAGATGCCCAAGCAAAACCTACATCCTCTCAGTGCACTGAGAGCATCACATCTTTCGCACTATTAATTGATCATTTAAACATTGATGGCATTATCATAGGAATTTCCTTCTGAGCTTTTGATTAGGCTGTTATTTAATCCAGCAGCCACGGTTATGCTGCACGGACTGCACTCGTATGAGCACTCGAGGAGCTCTTTGGGCATTATTGGCATTGCTGCCGTTGCTGAAGTGCTGTTTCTCCTATTTACCACATAGCAGGCTCGTCCTAGATGGCTTAGAGGTTCCAGCTTCCTGCTCTATGAATTCCACATGCCAACAGAGGGGTATCTGCCTCTTTGTGCTCCTCAGATGAAGGTCTCTGCCCCTCTTCAGGCTTCACTGGATATTTGGCTGAATTTGGCACCAGAATAAGTAGAATTCAGTAGGAAAAAAGATTGTCATGAAGGTCTGAACTTGCTTTTTGTTATTAGTCTCAGTCCAAGCTGGTCAGGTTGCACCACAGGCACCACAACCTGTCCTGGGGCGCTTTGGTACAGCTGCATACTGCTTGCAGATGCAAACAAAGGGATGCCAAGTACCAAGGGCCCCATTTAGGGGGTTGACATTTAGGGCCCTTTCTAACAACTGCTGATGCTTCCTGAATTCCTGGAAAAGGACTTGGTCCATTTTCTACCCTTAATAAATAACCACAACAACAATCCACATGCAGCTCAAAAAGGACTCGGTGTCAGTGTGCTCACACGCACGTTACAGACCTGCCTCACAAACTGCATCCAAATACCACACTCGCAGTGCTTCGTGCTGCTCTCCGCTCACCCTGCAGAAGGCAGGACCTTTAAGTGCTCTGGGTGCCTTCCAAGTGAGGGCTTTCTGCCTCCCGAGGCAGCCTGACCGCAGCACACCAGCTGTGAAAGGAAGGAAGTGCTCTTGACCATCGTTGCCACCCAGAACTGCAAATAAGGGACAGAGAGCTGCAGCCAAAGCAGCTGTTGCTACTGCCTGTCACCTCTTGCCTGTCCATACAGCCACAGCAGAGGCTCCACATGCAGCCCAGCAGCTGTACTGGGGTGGTTCTGGTCCCCTGTGAACTGGCCACCGAAGTGAAATGCAGAGATTTGAAGCTAGGGTACTGCGGCAGGAATAGTAAGGAGCCAACCTAGATGATGCTTGGCCAATTCCCTCCTGGCAGCGAACTTCTGTTGTTCCACTGATACCCTCCTTTGCTCTGGGGCTGCTCTCCCTAACCCCTGGCTATGGGGCACCCTGAAAATCTACCAGCACCTTACGCTGGACCTCATAAATCCTCCCAGTTCAGCACAGCACTTAATGTGGGAACAGACGGGGCTACTGAAAGCTTGCTCCATGGTGTCATCCTTATACTGAGGCAACCTCAAGCCATGCTGCAGAGCCCATGGAGCAGGAACACTCTTTAGGACATGTGTGGCTGTTTCATGGGCAGCTCGGCCCCAAACACAAGTGCGGCTGCACTTGTCACAGGGTGAGTGACAAGGTCCCATCCCTTAAATCCTTGCGCAGCCCCTCTCAAATGAAACACCAACCCTGACCATCTGAGTTACCAAGGTTAGGGGCAGGGAATGCTGGAGGGGATAAACCTGGGCTGTCCCTGTGCTGAGGGACAAATGAGAGGCACACAGTGTGGAAATGGACAGCACAAGGTCAATCACCACTACATGCACTTAATACAGAAGCCAAGAAAGTGCTGTGGAAACTGAGAAGCAATAAATACGGTCCAAGGAGAAGGGCTTTGGGCAACACAGCATTGAATAACAGCACTCACTGCCTCCAGGTATCACACAACACAAGGTTCTTGCAGGATTCAACTGTGCAGTGCATGGGTGCACACAGAGCCACACAGAAATGGCTGGGAACACTGACGGGTACAAAGCCCTCATGTCCCAGGTCATAACACCAGCTTGCATGCACTGAGAAGAAACTTGTTCCGGGGCAATCCCCTCCTTCCACTGGCCACCTCCACTGCGTATTGCGATGCCAGCCCTTCCTTGGCCGTAACCCATGTATGTAACCCACAGGTTACATCCCTACTAACACCTTGCATTGCAGCGGTGCATGTGGGCTCAGTCACAAACCAAGACACTGACACGCTGCAGTGTTCAAACACAGAGCAAATCAACAGCCTCTGCCCAAAAGAACCTGTATTTGTGTATGAAGCAAGAGACAACAACAGGCAGGGGCGGAGGAGCCCAAGGACCCAGTGACAAGGCTGTGGTCTCAGTCCATTCCAGCAGCCAGTGCCAGTGCCTATTGCATCGCCATGACATGGGTCCCATGCAGGCTCACAGGGCACTCACAGGCTAACACAGGTTAAACCCTCCCAGCCGCTGCGGCAAGACAGAATGAGAAACTACAACACCTTGTGGCAGCCTCCAGACTGGCCCCAAGGAGACTTCTACAGTAAAGCACTACCACCGGAGACACTCGGGCTTGAGGAATAGGAACACATGGCTGGAGCCAACAGCAAACTCTCTGGGTTTTGTGGTTCTTCACACCAGACCCCCTCAACAGCCCTTTGGCAACACAAGAGATGGTCAACCTCGAGTAACAGAGGCCCTACAGGGAAAAGCCTTGCAGTTCCCATTGGAGAAGGCAACATTCAGTGTGTGTGGCACCTGAGAGACCCCACACTCAACTTCCTGCCTGTCTGCAGGCTTCACATCCCTCCTGTGTCCCCTGACGCCCCCCTGCAGACACAGACCCCTCCTTGGTTGCCCTGGCATTAAGAGAAGCAAACATCCTCACACTTAGCTCTGGTCCCAAGAGGAACAGGAGGTAACCAGGGGCTCTGCCCACCCAGCCCATGGTCTGGTTCACCACTTGCAAAGGGAGGGCTGAAGATCGGCTCCTCAGTGCACCAGAGCCCTGCAGTGATTCCTGCAAGGAGACCTTGCTCTGTGCTCCCCATCCCAGAGAGGACCCTGCTAAAGCTGGTTCATCACTGAAAAGGATAGCAGACACCTCTGGGTGTACTGAGTGGGGCTTCTCCAGCTCCCTTGCTTGCACCACAGCGTGCCCTGGCAGCTTGGGTCTCTCATGAGGAGCTGGTGAGAAGGTGCCCTCTCCAGTACCTTCCACATGAGGAAGTCCAGACATTGTGCAGGTATCTCTGGATCTCCCAGACCATCAACAGGACACACGGACACTGTGCTTTGGGGTGCAAGGGGAGAAGGGAAGAGGAGGGTTCTCCCAAAGAACCACGGAGTGAGCCTTCACCGGAAACAAGGATGAATGAGATCCAGGACCAGCCCAGGCAGCCTGACCCAGCACTTGTCCAGCGCTGTGGCAGGAAGCTGAGGGCTGCGTGGTGCTGCCTGTCCCCAGCATCTCAGCAGAACTCTTCCCAGGACACAGCTATTGAGATGCTCCAAGCAGCAGAGCTCTGCTGTGAGGCTCCTGCTCACAGAGGGGACGTGGAAGCCTCCAAGTCTTTTGCTATAGGCAGAGAAGCCCAACTAAGACATCCCTGTACCGGTGCCTTCTCTCATGGATATCCTTGGTTACCCTTGGTGTCACCTCCCTCCTCACTGCTTCTCTGTACTGGTGCATAGCACGTACACCCTTGGGCCCTGCTGTCAGGAGAACATTCAGGTCAAGAGGTCTTCAAGGGGCAGCAAAGCTCTCTCAGCAACACGCCTGCAAGAAAACACTGGCACTGACTTCAGAGAGGAACAGACCCAAGGCTGCAGCGTGTTGGTGTCAGCAGAGGGGAAAGACCCTCTTCTTGCTCCTGCCCCCCCGCTCAAGCTGCTGCCAGCACAGAGCGTGGCTGTGCTGGGAGAGATGATTTGTGTCCCACTCAGGATGCAGCCTGCCCTGAGCACAGCACAGCGCACACACATCTGCCTCTGCCAGGGCTCTGCTCCCTCTGTGCCTGGGTCCAGTCTGGCAGGGATCAAGCAGGGCATGGAGCAGGCATCAGACCTGCTCCTTCACTAGAGAAAGGGGTAGGGGTCTCTTGCCCCTTTGCAGACACGGAGCAACTCTGGGAAGCTGCATGGAGCTGGAAGCAGCAGCTTTACCTTAGAGATCCATGTTGTTATTGGGCAGAATGAGGCTCTTCAGCTGCCTTGGCATACCCCTCACTCTCTTCCTTTTCCCACTCCACCCCCTCAAGCTGTCAGGGCAAACAGCACATTCCTGGCCCCAAAAGTTGTCCTCTGCTGAGCAAACTGCTCCTCGAGCTGAATGCACATAGGTTTGTACAGGGACCGAGCTGCCCCTCTGCCACCTCCACCCCGCTCCCCCGTCCCCATAGACACAAACAGCGCTCTCTGCCGTGGGCACGGGCAGATGGATATGGGGCTGCTCACCCCAGTGCCACTGACCTTTTTCTTGCGGTCCCGAGAGCGGTTCCTGCGCTTGCGGATGGAATCTTCCTTCTCCTTCTGCTCCTGCAGAGCCTGAGCCTCAATGTCTTTGATTTTCTTCAGCTGCTTCGCTGCTTGAGCCATGGTCGGTCAGGCTGCGGGTCCCTCCGGAGTCACACCTGCACCTCCGCACGCAGAACCCTCCGATTCCTGGCCCAAAACCAGTCCCTTCCCTTAGCGCAAATGCTGCCGACCCAGATGAGTGTGAGCCCAGTGAATGAGAGAAAGCAGCCAGCAAGCCCCAAAGGGCAGCCGATGTCTCCAGCTAGTTGCTAGATGGAGTCTGGGACACCTTTACAAAGCGTTAGTAATCCTAAATCCAGCTGTTCCAGAGGTTCTGTACTCCATTGCAGCAGCCTCTGACTGCACTGGCACATCCTGCAGCATCCCCCCTGTGGGACAGGACACCGGGCTGATGCTGTGCTCTTCTCTCCCTCACTGTCTCTCCTGCAGGACGAGAAGAGATGCAGGCAGGCAGCCACAGGGAGGAAAATAACTCTCAGCAATTAATGCATGTTGACAATAGAGGAGCAATGAGAAAGGAGGCTGGTGTGTTTCATCCCGACTTCTGGGCTCTCTGTAGCAATGCATAAAGAACAGTAACCTGCATGTTGTCCGTCAGTGGCTTCGCCACTGCAGTCAGTGCTGCTGAGGCAGGCACATATTCCAGTCTCTCCAATTCCCTTCCTCTCAGTCACTCTGTGCAGCAGCCGCATCAGTTGCTCACTCCCCGGGTTATGATTCCAGCTCCTTTCAAGGGGAGCAGTCGGGAATCACTGCATCGGCTCGGAGGCAGGCAGCATCTCTGCTCAGAAAACAGCCGGTATTGCAAAGGATGTGCCAAGTACTGGAGCAAAGTGCAGCTTAACAGCATCCTTTCCTCCTCGCATCTCTCCACTGAGTGAGCAGCAAGGGGAGGGGAGGGATCTTGGCTGTGAATGGGAGACAGAAACCAAGGGCTCAGGCTGCTCTTTGACTACGCAGCACCAGCAAGGTAAACCAGAGCCACCAGCTCCTGCTCATCCAGGCATCGGCAGAGCTCAAGTCCTTTCAGCCAAGGCTTCTTGGGAGTCGCTACCCCTTTGCCACACACATCTGTGCATTCCCCCTGCAGCTGCCTTCCAAAAGCACAAACAATCCCATGTTGGCAGTCAGGGTCAGGCCTGGAGGTGCAGCTTTGGTCCTAGATATGGCAATAGTGCAGGAGGACCAGCGTAAAACCAGGCTGGGCTCTTTGCTGGTGACCATAATACAACAATCTGACCTGCAGCAAAGATGCTTCACTCTTCAGGCACTTCTGAGCAGCACAGATCTATCAGCTCGGATCTGGTCCCTCAGAAAACGGTGTGTCAACCCATGGGCACAGCACTGAGTTACCTGTCCAGGCAGAAGCACTGCACTTCGCTGACACAGTCCCCCTGGTTCTACTCAGAAAAGGCCCCTTTTGTGTCAAAAGATGATGAAACAGGGATTAATGACCATTTTGACTTGTCAGTCTTACAGCCTATTTACAGGTTATCTAGCCTGGCAACAAGGTGAGACGCAGACTGAGCTATACAGACACTTATAGGTCACTTTCCTGCCCAAGTCAGTTTTCCTGCATTTCTTTTCCCTTTAAAATTCCCCCAATTCTGTTGCTTCAGCCACAGACCAAGGACGATGCTAAACGCAGGAAAAACGCTGGTGTATCACATAGCTTTTAAAGAATATGATGACTGAGAATATATAAAGAAGGTCCTAATAAGATATGAAGAATAGGAAATCATCACATTTTACCAGGCTTTTCAAGGACAGCTTTAGCTCTGTGTACTGCACCCACATGGATAAATAATACACTCAAGTCTAGATACAGCTGCACATCTTTATATAGCAATGTCCTATGAACGCCCATGCAGAAAGAGAAGAGATCCCAAAATGCAATTGAAGCTGCGAGTGAACGGCAGGAGGTGCCAGGACCTAATGACACCTCTCGCATAAGCAAGACAAGGAACACAGACTGACCTGTGCTCAACAACAGGCACACGGGAGGCAAAGCAGTTGTTGGCCGTGACACTCCTCACTTCTGTGTGTTTGACTTCGCATCCTGACCCAGCTCTGCACTGGTTTGGAATTCTGAGCAATTCCCTGATTTTTGAAAACAGGGAGCTCAGAGGTGGAACCAACCCACATCCAACAGCATCAGCTCCCACCACATGGACTGACTGGTGTTCGGGCACAACCTTCCAGTGCTGGGGGTTCAGGAGCACTAAGCATGGTAGCAAGGCTCTAGGGAGGCATCCCTGCATCCCTAACTCGGGCCCTGCCGTTCAGGTTCCAAGGCTTAAGCTGGGTCAGACTGCAGCCTGCTCCGTGGCAGGGCCTGCAGAGCTGCTACAGCCACGCTCGGGCACAGGCATCCTTTTGTAACCCTGATGTCAGCAAAGCATCTGCTACAGACACAGCCAAATGGCATCAGGCAATGGCAGCACACTCAGACTCTGTTTGCCTGTAGGGCACTGCCTCCTCCTACGAAGAGATCCCACCTCTTAACTGCTTGTAAGCCAGAACAGAACAGAGCACAAAATGAGCAGAGATCACCATGGGAGAACCGGGATATGGAGAAGCAGATCTGGAGGGGCTGGAGCCAGACACATTTCTGCTGTCCAGGGTGAGGAACAAAAAGCCTTACACAGGAGGGAGGGGATGCAGCCAAAGAGGAGGAACAAGAATGTTTTAATGAGCTCCTTGATTCTGAATTCAGGATTTTGGCCTGACATATTACAGCCCACAGGCTGAGCCCCTCCAGGCAGTAAGCAGAGCTAAGCCAATCCACTCTGGATCCCCTTACATCCTACCTACTGTTCCCCTTACATCCTACCTACTGTTTTCCTGCAGGAGCCTTTGTGGATGCCCCAATTCTCCAAAGCTGGTGGACAGGTCTGTCACACAGATCCCAGGCAGACAGGGAAGGACACAGATGCTCTCGCCCCCTTTCCCTCCACTAAGGCTCTGAAACACTGTTCACCTTCTCTGGCTTCCCTTGTATTCTGCCTTTATTCTCTACTTCAGGCAAAAGTCAGCTCAAGGACCAACACGCACAATCTTTAGATTGGTCTTTACCAGTGAGGACCATCATCAGAGCTTGTGGAGCAGCACAGGGCTGGTAGAAAGGGACCCTAGAGGCATGCTGTACACGAAGAGAAGCTCATCCTCTTCACCATTCCTGCTGTTTCAGAAGGACTGGCGACAGGACAAGTGGGAAATGGACTCAGTGGTAACTTCACTGAACTCACCACACTTACTTTTGTCCAGCTGTGATTTTTCTCTTCATTGGAGAAGTTGTTTGGGAAGCATCTGGCGCAGTAGATGTCTCCTATCTTATTGCTGCTTGCTCCAGCTGGATAAAGCAGGGAAACGGAAGATGACAAACTTGCAGCGAACAGACTTCCTCCTTCAGCTGAAGGGTACCATGTGTATACAACAGCCACACGTTAGTAAAAAAGAAACTTTTCAAGAACCTTATTTAATTACTTGGCACAGAGCACCATGTTTATCACTTTTACCTTGAAAACAGATTTGTTTGTACTATGATAACTCTCCCGTACCTCAGTCTCAGACTGGGATTCTACCGTATGCTCCATCCCTTCCAGAGTCAAGGCCAGATTGGACAGAGCCTCGAGTGACATGGCCTGGTATAAGGCATCCCTGTCCGTGGCAGGGGATTGGAACTGGATGAGCTTAAGGTCCTTTCCAACCCAAACTATTCTATATGACACAAATGACAGACATAGCAACGGAGACCTTGTTGCAAAGGGCTCATAGGGCAAAGGATTTGGCAAGGGAGAACAAACAGATCCTGACAGGGAACCCCTGGGGAAACAACCCCACAGAATGAACAAAGCCATTATGTGCTGTCCTCAGAACAGACCCTCCCTTGGGGAAGGAAGCACAGAAACAAGTCCCTGACTCCGTCTGCAAGGCACTGCAGCGGCTTCCAGAGGTTAAAGACGTTGCTGGAGCTCTGCCCTGCTCTGGGCGCATACCAATGCTTGGGAAGTTGCTGAGATTGGGGGTTTGGGCAGGAGGATTTCACATTCCAAGCTCAGTTTCAGGCAGCTATTTTTAGGTAAATGATTCCAGCTGACAAGCTGAAAAGATAAAAGATGCTGCAGGCCCCACCTTGGCTGCTGTAAACTTCGTCTGCCTCTGTCTATCTGCATTCCTCTGCTACTGCAGAGGGAAGATCTCAGCAAGCAGCTCGTTCCCCGGGTTGGGAGATTAATGAAGATGGTTCTGCTCTTTTTAGCACTTTCTTACTCATCTCCCCAGTGAGCTCCCAGAACTGTCAAACCTGAACTGTCAACCCCCCTGAAGATCACCCTCCTCTCAGTGAGCCTCCTTTACATCACACTCAGCTTCCAGACAGTGGTTTATTGCTGTGGGCTGCATTCAAACTCTTGCCTGGGTATTAAGGGTTGGTAACAAACGTTTTGGTCCACATTAGCAATAGACTTAGAGCAAACCCGGCAGTGCTGAATGGAACAACTCTCACTGCGTGGTACCTGCCCATGGCAATGCAGAGCCTGCAGCAGCAGATGCTCACACCATGCTCTAAGGCACCGATGGTTCTTGCACTTCAAGGCAGTCTGATTTCAACCCTACTCTGGATTGGCAAGTGTCTCTCAGCCCCCTTCCCTTCTCCTATTTGGTCATTCTCTAACAGCAGGATTTGACAGTTTGTACAAGATGCTAAAAAAGAGGTCACCTTGTTCACGGCTCCCAGATGTGATTACCATCAAGTTAACCCACACAAACAGGGCTGCTTCTTGTTTTCAAACAAGCAGAGGCCATTAACAGCGCAACCTATATGATTGAATAATGTTTTGAATGAACATTTCTTAAGCAGCAGTTCCTGTTTATGTACCATTAACTCTAGAATCACATTCCCGTGATCTTCTTTATAGGTTTCCATAAGCACTCACCTTTGTTCCTTGGCTTACAAAGCTAGAAAGTTGTTATAAATGGTTAGAAATCATGTTCCTATCTAGACAGTTTCTTTTCCTTCTTAAGAGTTCCAACTTCCTGCGTAAAGAACTGAGAAAGGCCCAAGTTTAGTTATCATTGGCACTGACCATGCTCACCCCCAGCTTGTGATTGAGCATCACAAAGACCTCAAACATACCAAACATCACAAAGATCTCAAACATCTCAAATGTGTAACGGTAACCTGGTGCCAGGGCATCGGATAAAGACTTTGAATTGCCCCTACTTGCCCCTTTAGGATACAAGCATTTCAGTAGAACATAACTCTGCTGGTATTTCATTGAAGTGATTTGCCTTGACCATTTCTAATTCTGGAGTTATCGAAAGCAGCAGAATTATACTCTAGTATAATCACCCAGCACATTAATTCTGGGAGTCAGAGCCAGTTTGAACTGCTGAAGGACATACAACTGTTCTCAACTGATATCTCACTTTTAAACCCCACTGTACCCCAAAAATGAGAGCTGTTTCTGAGAACCGGCAATAAATCAAAGCTGACTCCAACAGTATCATTGCTAGATAACAGTTCAACCCAAGTGCGTGTTAATGTCCAAATCAAATCTGCTGAATTCAGGGTACACAGAAAACAACAAACCAAACCCCAGAGAACTCAAACCACAATGATTTAAGTATGGGAAAAGCAGGACACACTGGGGTGGCGCCCACCACGTCGGAACTGCGCTACTGAACAGTGCCAAAGCTTCCTTTAATGAACAGCTTTAAAAGAATCAAAGTTAAAGTTGGCCATGAGTGACTGAACACAGCTTTCTAGTCCGGAATGGTGATCGCAGTCTTAACTCCAGTCCTAACTATGGGAAAGCGATACACATAGGATGCAGATCTACTGAGATCCTGATAACTCTTACCTGTAGCACTGCTGATGCACCCACCGCAATTCACAAGGGATTAAAGCAGTGACAACCTTACTCACAGGGCACCCCGTTTCTCTCTCCTTCATGCTTGAATAACATGGGAACTGTTGTGAGGGTAAATGAACCAAACAGCCAGGAGCACTCCTGTACAATTAACTTCTACCTGTATCTTGACACGCTTGATCTGAAAATTCAGGTGCCTGAATAAAACAAGGAAAAATACATCAGGTCGAAGGAAGATGCAGCATCATCCTCACTGTATATCAACTTACATTTCATCTTGGCGAGGACTCAAGATAGGAAAAGCGCTTCGAAACTTCATTTTACTCATTCTCAAGCTCCTTTTCACTCATTCCCTGTGGCAGACAAACACACTTGAAGGCATACTTGTGACAGACAACAGGCAGCCTGCCCTTGAACCGCCAAAGGAGGCTGAGCCAACACTACAGCATCTATCACAGGGAACGCGGGCAGTGATTGCGGAACGTTGCTTCCATCTAGTGATGTGTGAGCCATCAGCTTGCAGGAGCTCAGTGGGACAAAAGCACACAGCTCCTGACGGATCCAATTCTGCCTTGAAGCTGCAGGGTATGCTCTGCTGGGTAAAATCGCTAGCTCTCCTACCCAAAGTGGTAATGACACAGAAGAGAGCAAGCGAAGGCGGGGGGGGGGGGGGGGTTCAAACACCCAATGGCTTCTCGGGCCATTGTACAAGCAAGCTGGCAAGAAGCAGCTAATGTGCTTTGCTTCAGCTTTGGGCAGAGATTAACTTAAACATGATTTCTGGAGACGCTTTCAAGTGTTTTTTCTTCCTTTTTCATCTTTTTCTGATTAGAAGCTGTCGATGAAGATGAACATGGATGGAGATCTCGCGATCCACCTCGCTTCCAGATCAAAAGGGAACGATCCTATTCCCAGGCCCGAGGAGCAGAGTTCACTGCTCCGATGGCAACAAAAGACAAAAAACCCACATGCACAACTGACATCCAAAATGGCTCAACATAATTTATTTTTTATGTTAAAATGTACAGAGTTCTTTTGAAAGTACTTGCTAGAAAGGGGAAAAAAAAGTGATATTACATACAGGGAGAGGAAGGGAGACCATCCAGCCAGGAGCGTATGACATGGAGAATTACAAAGGCATCTAGGCACCCCTTCCCCTTAGCTTACAAGTCACCATGAACAAAGTACAAAGAGGTTACAAAACAGGAAAAGCAAATATAAACAGACAGGAATAGACTCAGCTTCATTTGTACATGCGGCTTTTAGAGGCATCTGGAGCTCCTATTCACACACTCTAGAGATCTCTTTAAAGAGAATTTTTTTATCTTTCTTAAAATAGTTTTTAATATTCTACAACAAAGATAAAAAACTTTAAAGATGGAATGAAATGAAAAAGCTCTTATTTCTTTTAAAAGGCATCGAAGTCACTAACAGTGAGATTTTTAATTTCTTTTAGAAGATTACCCAAGTTATCTTGCTAAAAATACATATTTTTATTCTTTTTTTCTTAAACAGAAGTGAAAAAATGGTACCAAGATTACTGCGTTGGATAATTTCTTTTTTTTTCTTTTTTTATATATAGAAAAGAACATTTGTTTTTCTCTCTACAATAGTTCTACAGTCACAAAGGCTTGTGGAAAAGGGAGCTGCCCGATTGGTAAAAAAAACATACAAAAACCAAACCAAACTAAATCCACCACCCTCACTCCACAGCTTCTCCTCCTCCTGTCTCAGAACCCACCCCCTCCCACCCCCCCCCCCACCCCAATCAGGAAGCAGTGACCCAGCTGAAGATCTAGGAAGGAGAGGGCAGCACAGTGCGCTTTCTACATGGGTTATTTGGGACTGGAATAGTATATACAGAGAAATGGGGTCCTACACAGCCTTGTACATGCTCAAAACTAAACAGAAGTAAAAAGTGGAAGTCCTTTGAATTCTGCCTTTTTCGGTTAAGCAGTTACTGGAGGAAAGTCCGGTTTAGTGCATCTGAAGAAAACCCCAACTTTCTTTTTAGACTCTTTTGGTTTAAAAACAAAAGAAATTAGTCTTATTAATGTGTCTGTATTTCTACTTCATATACAATAAAAAAGAACTTTACATTAAGGGGGGTCCCTTCTTGTATTGGGTGACATGCCAGCAGTATAGCCAAAAAGAACGTCAATTGGATTATGCGGTAAATAAACAGCAAAATCCTGCTGCCTGCATCCTACTATGGTGTTTGGACTGTTTCACTCCAGTAAAACAGGCCGATTCCCTTCTTTTCCCACACTAGATCCAAAGTGTGGCTACTCCTATAAAACGGGTCTCCAACATAGTGGCAGAATCAGGGAGAACGTCCCTGACTCCCCAGAGCACGGCACATTCAGCAACTTCCTACCCCATGCCAGGAATGGAAAAGGGACAAGGACACCACAGGGCTCTTTGTCAAGTCACAACATACATGTTATCTTCCAAGATGACTCAAGTAAAGAGACTAAGAAGCAGACCACTGGAAACAGCTCCTTCTGGGCTCAGCCTGACTAAAAGGCTCAGAACCAAGACCCTCAGCACTTCCTAGAACACACTAGAGGAGTTTGGGACCTCAGCCTTGCGGCTGACTTGCAGTTCACCAGGAGAACCTGCAGCCGTTTGCTTGTCCTAAAACCCACGTCCCACCCTATCCTCCCTCCTCATGACTTGCACAAGGGATGCAACGCTCTCTCTCGAGATGCTTCCAGTAGTTCAGAGTGACAGAACATGTGTGCATGCATGCACGTGCGTGCAACATGCGTGTCTGGGTGGCGAATGGGATCAGTTTCAAGTCACATTACATTTTTCAGCGTGAAACGTACAATCTCAGTTAATTCACCTACAAAAAACACCAAATGTGAAGAGTTTATTGTTTACACATAACTCCAAATTTCACTGCGGGTGAGGGAGGCAGGGAAAATTCCAGATGAAAGATTTCCCCTGACCTGCAGAAATCAAGAGCTTCTTTTATCCTCTGTGTCCCCTTCCAAGTCTCCCAATAAGTGCCTCCTGCTAGAAGTAGGAAATGCTAGGTGGGGTTTTAGAGGGAAGGATTGTTATTCTTCGAGATGTCAAACGTTACATGACTGCAGCACTAGAAACTGCATACAGAGGGGCACAGGGGAGGGAAAAGGACGTACACTGAAATAAAACATATTTCGGAAGATGGTTTCACTGTTACATGTATTCTGTCCACATTGTCAGCAAAGTAAGGCTCTTTTGAAACTATGAAAGATTTTGTGCATGTTTTCCCCTCTAAAAAACATCTGTAAATGATTTTTTCTTTTTTTTAGCTGTAAAATGCTTCAGGATTGTGAAGAAAACAAAAACGCAAAACAAAAAACAAAACAAAACAAACCTCCAAAAAATAAAGACCAGGCTTCCTAAAAAATAAAATAAACCAAAGAAAATCCCTCTAAATCTACAGCAATATTTTAACTGGAAAAAGGTCCATTTTCTCTGGTTCGTCAGTATAAAAGGTTCCTTTATTTATATATATTTCAGTTTTTAGGATGCAAGTTCATCTTGCTCATCTTCTCATGTATGGTCCATTGAGAGACTGCTTGGGCACCCCAGCAGCGTTCATGTAGCTGTGATGGGAGGGGCCAGTGTACATCATGTTTCCATGAGGATTGGGCTGCATAGGCTGCTGGGTGTAGGCCTGGCTCCCCATCATTCCCATCTGCATCTGCATAGGATACTGTGCTGTCTGGTTCATGTAGGCAGGGTTACTATGGTAACTGCTGTTCATCATGGGCTGTGTCATTCTGTAGCTGTTCATGGCATTCAGAGTGTTCATATTCATGGAGTTAACATTGTATGGGGTGGTTGGCATTAGGTTGACCCCCATGTTCATACCCCGCTGGACAGCCAACGCCCGGGGCCCGGCCTGCATGGCAACCGCAGGGGGGCTGCGCCCATAGAGCTGCTGCTGGTGTGCGGTCGCAGAGGGCAGTGGTGCTGACTTGGAGCGGATGGAGATGTGCCCCTTGACCGGCATCTGCCCCTGCAGCCTCTGGGTGTGTGGAATACCAATGTTGGTGGCAGACATATTACACTGGAGCAGAGGCGACGTGAGGTTCATGGTGGTGGACGCCAGGTTCGGTGGAGGTGTCATGGTGGCTTGTGCTTGTGGTGTGCCTGCTAAGGGATGAGAGGGAGCTAGCTGAGCCAACCCTGTGTTGGACAGAGAAACGCTGGTTGCATAGGAAGTCACAGCAGGAGAATGGCTGTAAGGCATGGCATGAGGGTCCATAATGGTGTTTGTCAGCTGCTGCAACTTAGCTAAACTGAACGTGGCTGACGGTTGTGAATAGCTCCCAGCACCAAAATCCCCTGGGATCCTCTCATAGATACTTATATTACCAGTGCTTCCTGATTCGGGTATTTCCATGATCATAGGTGCTGGGGTGAAGCTGTTGTTCATGCTACACTGCGACAGCGGAGGTTGCTGCTGGGGTGGAGGTGGTGGCTGTGGCTGCTGTGACTGAGGCTGTTGCTGCTGTGGCTGTGTTGTTGGTTGCTGGTTACTTGGAGGCCTTTCTACTACACAGCTCTGAGGTGACTTGATATTGCAGTTTGCTGCAGGCTGGACAGTGTTTTGCTGCATCATGCTGCAACTGCTGCCAATGTTTGCCATTTGCTGAGTGACAACACAACTGTTCTGAGTGAGGCTGCTAGAAGAGGACAGTCCTCCATAGGAACAGCTGCTCTGGGAAGAGTTATTTCCACAGATGCTGCCTCCCATAGTGGAGTCGTAGCTGCTGGGGTTTTCATAATTCTCTGTAGTGCTCTCAATGCTGCCAAGGTCACTGAAGCCACTATCCACCACCTGCTGAGAGTGGTCCGATACTGAAGGCACATCCATCATGGGGCTGGTCTCCATGTTCTGCATAGAGGGTGCGGACAGGGATCCTTGTTCAGGACTTATCTGGGTGTAACTGCTCTCCAGAGCAGGCACATTTGGGCTGTTGACAGAACGTACAGACTGGCTGGGGTGGGACTGAACAGAGGATATTGGACTGTTGTGTTCTGAGGCCTGGCAATCTTCAACCATGGATACCTGAGGATCCTCCTCAGTCTGGGTGTAACTCTGCAAAGTCTGACAAGCTGCAAGAGTTTCTTCACAGTCCTGGTAAGCTACATCGTGCTCATTGCTTTCCTCCTGTGTCAAGGACTGGACTGCTTGAACAGTTTCAAGATCTAGTTCACTATGAGGAATCTCTTCCTCTTCCTTTAATTCAATTAACCCTTCCTTGTTATTTTGCTCTTCTTCGTGATCATCTTCAGACCCAGGGACATGCTCTGAGCCTACTGATGTCTCATTGGAAGCCTGGTCTTCCTCAGAATCTGCCTCCGTTTCATCTTTTTCTTTCGTATCTTCTCTACTGCTTGGTATGCTTGTTTCTAAAAAACACTCTTGCACCTGAGGCTCCTCCTTCACCCCTTCTCTAACAGGCTGTTCCTCCAACTCTTTTTTCTTTACAGACTCCAGATGACCGTCATCTTCATCATCAGCATCATGATCTTCATTTTGATTTGTTACTACTGCAACTTCCTCTTCTTCTTCATGATCATGCTCAGGTTCGTCTAGTTCTTGCTGTTCTTCTTCCGATTGCCTTTGCTCTTCTAAAACCCGTGGCTTCTCCTCTACCTCCTCTTCTATCTCAGGCTCTTTTACTTCTGGCACTGGGCTGCTGTTGCTGTCCACAGGAGAAACTGCTCTTACTTCGCTGCTGGCTGTATCTTCCTCTTCTCCCTCTCCTACCTCTTCTGCTTCCACATTCACATCTTCCTCTTTCCTTTCCTCAATAAAAGGCAGCTCTTCTTTCTGCTCAACACTTTCCTCTTGATCTGACAGTTTGGGCTTACGCGCTGGTTTTGAATTAGCTACCACTGCATCAACTCCTTCATCCTGAACTGACGGTGGCTCCTTTTCCCGGTTCGGTTTAAACCCTGGTTTTCGACCAGGTCTTTTCTTCCAGTGGACTGGTTTTCGGCTTTTCCCTTTTGGCCATCCCTTCTTCTTTTTCATGGGTGTAGAAGTATCTGGCTCAAGTGAAGAATCCTTATCTTCACATTTTCTCAGCATAGATAACGGTTTCAAAGGTGGGTTACCTGAAAATACAAATTGAAAGACATTGTTCAAACGTATTTGTTTGACCCGAGCATTCCCATCACGTTCGTCAACTTTTTGTATCACTACCAGCTTAGAGATTTATTGTGAAGGGTTAACAAGTAGGATCAAGGTCTGTTTGTCAGCAATCACATTACATTCTCAAAGAACACCAGTGCTTTCAAGCCCACGCATGGTCAAAGCCCTGAGCCTTTAACACACACTGCAGGTGAAACATCAGGCTGCATGATACAGTCGTGGAAAAACTCACCACCCTTGACAAATGTTACTTATACAATAGTTCACAAATGAAAGTGTTCCAGTAAGGGGAACACATGAAGGTGAATTAAAACCATGTTCCTATTTCGATCCATATCTCGTGCATCTGCTGCAGAAAGGATATATTTTCACTTTTGGGGGGGCTTTATGCTTTTAAATGCTTTTAAACAGAAACACGGACAACTGAATTGGGCTAGATTTATTTTACACAACTGCTGGAAAACTGCTGCAACAGTTAATCACTGACACTAGTTGATACTCACCCTTTACCATCTGAATTTCTGTCTTCAGACACTGGATTTACTTAATCTGCTTTTGTATTAATTCTCCTTTTATCTGCTAGGCAGAAAATCTCTCTTATCAAATAAGTAAATCTCCTTACTCACCTAAGCAATTTGCAACTTGATCAAGTCACTCTTTTGCCTCTGCTTTCTTTGAATCTATTATAGAACATTTGTTCTAATCTCTTAATCAGCCCACAACTGTTCCTGTGAACTATTCCAGTCTATCAAGTGTGAATAACAGAGTAAAGATGGTTGTTTGCAGTTTCACCAAGGCTAAATAAAGAGATGACAGAATGTCTCTACTTCACTTGAGGTTCCCCTGTTCATGTATTTAGGATCATCTGAATCTCTTTGGCCCCTAGGCTAGAAACCCATGCTAATAACTGGACATGACCTTCAAATACCCTGTCACAGACTTCACCAGTGAGTTGCCCTTCATTTACCAGATCCCCCTCTTCTCCTGGCAGCTACTATGTTATTTTTTAATCTATCCACAGATATATTAATTTTCCCCAGTATTTAGAGTACATTTATTCACGTTTCTGCCCCTTCCACCACCTCAAAAAATGTTACTGATTCCAGGCTATGAATTTCCCAAGAAGACCTGTTTTAAGTCCATAGTTATGCAATGAAAGTAAAACCGAATAATGGACTCCTAGTAGTTCACAAACACTTCTTCAAACCTAATTGTAGGGCAACTGAGTTACTCCTTCCCTTTGCTCAGACAGGCATTACTCCAAGCATCTCCAATGACAAGTGTTCTCAAAAATTCTAGGTATTAAAAGATGAATTTAAAACAAACACTGAATTCAAAATTGAACAATTTCATCCATAAAACAAATATTTGGAATGTGAATAAAGGAAAGAAAGGATCTGCCACAGTCAGCGTATCACTGGGCAGGAAAAAGGAAGTGCTAGTTTCAGAGTGTTTGGTAAAGCATTAGCACTAAAGCCCTCCAAAAAAATGAGTAATTCCACTTAAAAAGAAAAAAATAATCTACTATTTCTCTTCCCCTTTTCCCACATTTCTCTATTTCATGCTAGAGAACAACTTATTATTTCCTTGTTCTGGAAAATGGAGGGCTCTCCAGTTCATTTCTGGTTTGCTTCTGTAAGTGATGCTGCTGCAGAGGTTTTTCAGAGACACCAATTTCATTAGGAAAGCTGAATCAAAAGGATTCAAGGACCTCTGATCAGGTCACTGCTAATAAGATAGTTAAAAGCATGCACCGCATTTTCATAAGACTTGGGAACGTTTCAGGCTGGTCTGACTGGTAATTTATGCCTAACCCTACATTTTGCCTCGAAGTTACAAGACAAGTGAAGCGGCTTCTTTTGTCATGAGCTAGTATCATCTGACACCCACTGGCACAGTATCTAGATCAAACTTCCAACTGCATACCACCAAACATACCATTAGCATCATCAGACTCCTCCTCATCTTTGGACTTCCTCTTAGAAGAGGGTCTATGCCTGAGTGTATCTGGTGGGGTTAAATGCCGAAAGTATCCACTGGGCAAAAGTTCATTCTCCTCTTCCTCATCCTCCTCCTCCTCTTCCTCCTCCTCAATCTCAAATGTAGGCTCTAATCGGGGCATTGGTCGTTCAGAGTCTGAGTCCTCAAATGGTTCATCCAGCACTTCTGTGGTCTCTGAGATGGTTTCAGTGATAACACTGCTATTGTGGTGCTTACGCTTGCGGACACGCCTCTTCCGATGAAGAATTGGTTTCTGAGAGTGGAAGTCAGGAGAAGAGAAGACATTTTATCACATGCAGTAGAACTAAGACACTGATAAACAGAAAATATGAACAGTAGAGTTTAACAGTCTAAGCAGGACCAGAGGATCCCCTTCTGGAGCCCAGACTCCACTAGAAATACTGACGGGCACCTGCCTTCGGTTAGAGAGATGTCAAATGCGATTTGTGTAATAGTCTAAACCATTTAAACAGCAGACATTAACAGCCATCCATCACAGCTGAAAGTTCATTGACACTACAACATAGATGTGAATAAAGCTGCAAAGATGATACAGAAGAGAACTTCTCAGTGCAGCATTCCATGAAGAGAGTATCTTCTTGGTACACTGACAGCATTCACATCTCTGGTAAACCACTCCAAAGACTTTATGCTGTGATTTTAGCTGTTTAGATAGCATCTGTGTTGTCAGCTTCTTTCAAAGTAGGACTGTATCTGTTTCTATTGTGCATGACTAAAACTTTAATAACCACTTCTTTTAGGTAGAAAAATCAAAAGCAAAAGGCTTTTGTTGAAAAACACCAAAAAAATCAGAACCCCACCAAAACACTTACCTCTGTTTCAACAAAAACCACCACTACAAACAGGTAGTAGGAAGTACCCTCCAGAGCTCTGGAAAACTGAGATGCTATCTGTATGCTTAATACATCCATCACAATTGCACAGTCCTTCAGAAAGCACCAACATAAAGACAAAACAGATCACATGATAAAGTCGGACACAAGAAGAAATAAGGCACACACCTTTCGTTTCAATGTTGGCTTGGTGAGAACAGGCGGAGAGCTCGATCGAGGACTCACAGGTTCATCATCTTCCTCTTCACTACTCTCACTAAAACACCTCAGAAGCGCCCTGTCACTATCACTGTAGCGGCGGGGTAACCTGTCACAGTCCTCTGGGAATCTGCTCTTCAGTGGCTCCGTGTTCTTTTTCAACTGCCCTCTCCACCCTTCCATACCTTCGCTGTACCGCCGACGGGGAACTGCAGATTCTTCCCCTTTGCCATACTGTCCCTGGGAAACTGCACATTTTTCCTCCTCTTCAGCGTATCGGCTTCTTGGGGCTGGAGACTTCTCCTCACATTCACCACATCTTCCTTGCAAGGCTGTTGACTTCTCCTCACAGTCACTGCACCGGCCTTGGGAGGCTGCTGACTTCTCCTCACATTCACTGCATCGCCCACTAGGAACTGGTGGTTTGTCCTCAACGGGCAACATTGGCTCCTTCTCACAAAAGGGCTCCCGAAGTTTCTTGCTCTTGCGGTTCCATCGCCCTCTTCGTGGTGGCTGGCTGTTTGCAGGAAGACTATCCAGGGGAAAAATGTGCTTGTTTGCCCGTGCGGAATTGGCTGGAGCAACAATGTCTGGCTTTTTTTCACTGTCTGTAGGTGAGTAAGGCTCTTGCTCTTTCTTCTCCCACGACACAGATTTTACCATCTGATTTAAACAAAGATAAAGAGATTTCACACTTCCTATTTAAGCATGCATGTCTATCCTGAATTTGAGTCCACAAAAGCCTTTTGAGCAAGAAGTCAGAAAACTTGAATAAGAATGGCTTTTAAGAATCTGAGAACAACAAAATAGTTGACCTTTTTGTGATTCTAATAGTGCTAACTGCTGCTCCTTCCCTCCCAGGTGATAATGTGCCTTAATTACCTTCCCCACAAGTGACTTCAGTCAGTAACAGCCTGATGGAATGCAAACATCATGTTGTGGCATTCAATCACAGGGTTTGTTTCATTTTCAAGTTAAAAGTGAGACAAACTTGAAGATATTTTGTGAAGCAAAAACCCTTGGTGAGAACCATTAAAACTTCAGGTTCATTCATTTCTATTTACGCTATTTGTCACCTACAGAAATACTAGGTCCTTCATACCTAAATCTATTTCAATAATCTGATTAAATACAAGGTCACTTGAAAGCAAAAGGCAGATTTTTGTGGTTCTTTGGGGCTTTTAACATTGCCTCTCCCCCCAAACTGCAAAAATCATTAAAGGTAGAAAAAGCCTTTCTATTGTTTTCAGAAATAGTCTTTAATCTTTCTTTAGACTCAAATGTTGTCCCTATTTTTAGGTTCTAATCTGAAACTATAAAGACACATGAACTAATCATGACTTTATTGGCTTTTACAATTATTCCAAATGCCCAGGCTTGGCATTTGCAATCTTGTTTGCACTGCCTGCAAAAGCACCAAGTGTAACGTAGGTGCCACAAAGAAGTAACAGATTCACTCTTACACTGGTCTCTGAATCTTTTTCTTTCTGCGGCTGTTGCTCTTCGTTTTCCCCATCCTCTGTCTCTTCTTCTTCATCTTCAGAGACAACCGAGTTGGAAACTATAACAGGCGTCCAACGCAGACATTCTGCATCCACATCTATAGGTCGGACATTAGTTCTAAGCTTTGCCATATGTTCCTGGATAAGCTTCTCCCGACGAATGATCACAAATCTAAAGAGCAATAACACTCTCATCAACAACAGGTTACACACAGTACATGCTGTCATGTGAAACAGACATAAGGTATTACAGATAAAGCTGTGTACTCTCAATCAGTGCTGCCATGAGTAACATACAGATGACAGAACGAACGCTCCTTACAGTTTGCAGTACCAGACTAACAGAGAAAGCATCTGAAAGCTCAGAAAATGTTAAATTCCTTCCACTTCTTGATAAGGTGAAGCCATTATCCTTCCGTGGGTAATATTCACCTGCAGGCTATCACTTTCATTATGTGTCAAATGGATAGAGAGTATGCCATTTGGAGAACAGGCAATGTAAGGAGAAAGACACAGAATGGTAATAAGAGGACTGCTTTAAGAAGTTACAGCCCTACTACCAGAGTACATTTTATTCAGGGGCTGGGAGTAGTTATCACTGATTAAAATATACTCTGAAACGAGGACATAAAACTGTTCTTAAATAACTTCAAGTTTTCCAAGTAAGTTCCAAGTTTAACACAAACATGTCAGAATACAACCCCACTCCCCAAATTGCTATGGTCTGAATCAAGAAGAACTCCAAGTATTTCACTTGACTTGTACACACATTTGGATACCTAAGTCTTAAATAAAAGCAAGCTTATTAGATGAGGTTTGTCTCCAAATGCCATTACATTTAATTCAAATACATTGGAAGCTATTTGGAAATACAAGACTCCTGTACTCACTGATCACTACGGAAGTCAAGCATTCGTAGGTGATGTAAAGTGGAAGTGATATCTTGAGGGCAGATCCCAGTCAGCTTACTCAATTTCTTGATGCTTAATTGCTTGTCATGTTGATGATAAAGGCACTCCAATATTACACTTTTCCAATAAGCCATATAGGAGAGGCGCCCCAGGTCTGACAGGGGCTTCTCTGGGGATCCTGCTTGACCCTCACGCTTTGAAAGCAAATAGCCTGAAGAAATGAAATTCAAGAAATTAGCACATACAGCTTCTGTTTCCACCCCAACAAAGGCATTTTGATCCAGAAAGTAGCTGAATGCTGCCTACAAGGCCCAGATTCGAATTTTGAGGGATACACAGGTTGGGTTTTTGTGGTTTGAAGTCCTGCTCAATGACAGTGATGGAAATGGCTAAACTGCATGGCCGCCACACACTCCCTACGGGAAACGCCACGAGATGGCAGCAGCTCTCTACCTAGAAACTCCCAAGTTTGCAACCAGGCTGCTTGGGTACCCTCCAACTACAGCAGTGGTTTTGAAGATGACAGAGGGAAAGCATATTTTAGCCATTTAAAAGCATTTACTTGAATATTTTCCCCTGCCAAACTTCAGGGCCATACTGGAGACTATGGGCTACACTGGACTGCATTCAGCATAACAACAGAGACACAGTTACAGTGGCAAGTTTCCATATGAACTTGCTGAGATCCATATATGAATGTGAGAATTGTTTCAGTATTGAGAGCCTCAGTATGTCTGGTTTCATTACTCTCAAAGCTAAATTAAAACATAACTATGACTACCTTTTGCTTAAGACACTCTTTCACTTAATCAAGATGTCAAAAGTTGCAACAGATAGTGCAGTTTTAGGGATGGATTTCTATAGAAAGAACTACATGCACTAAAAAAAGTGAAGAAAAAGTTCCTTACTGAAGTCAATTAGGAACCTGCCATAGCCCTTACGCTGGTATTGAGGAAGAATCATTATACAGGACACATTGTACTTCTGTTGGCAGTGTTTCTCCTGTTGGAAAAGCAGCAAATTAGGACAAAACAAAAAAGACAACAAGTGAGAAATCAAAGTTGTTCTGTACAAGCCCCTAATTATGGTTATGGCAAAAACTGAGAGAGAAAGCAAGAGAGTTTCTTAGGAACAACAATGCACATGACTCAAGGTCATATGTCAAGTTCATAGCAGAGAAAGCTCAAAGCAGAAATCTGAATCAGCTAAATTCACTGAAAAAACCTGCCACATTGCAGTGAACCTTTAAATGGGAGAACCAGAACATCCTAAAATCCAACCTCAAATGTGCTCTTCTGAAGACTGAAAGGAAAAGCTTCAACTAAAGCTATTTAAAAGTAAGCAAAACAATTACAGACGAAAACCTTGAGAAAACCTATCTGAAATCTTGGCCCTGTTCTGCCAAAAAACCCTAAAAGGTTTAGGACAAGAAGTAACGGGTTCAAACCAAATACTTACCTTGGAAAAGTAACCAACAAGGTGACAGCCCTTGACATCATTCTGTGTCAACACGTAGAAAAGAAATGGCTCCACATCATAATAGAGTGTCTTATGGTCCAGGAAGAGTTTGGCTAACAAGCACAAATTCTGGCAGTAGATAGTGCTGACATTGCCATCAACCTTACAGAAATGAGGAAAAGGTTGTCACTCCATTTGCTGCCATACAAGGACATGCTTCATCTGGCTATACCTATACATTTGAAATGTCTAATACGAGAAGACGGCATCTCCATCACGGATAGTGTCTCAAAGGACTTAAAACTTCCACAGCATAAAGGCTGTGGCCAAACCACTGTTACATTCATTAGCTTAGGAGAAAACTTAGAATTCATTCTCCTCAAATGAAAAAGCATTTTGACACAGTGAGCCTTCTCCTGTGCTCTGTGGATGAATAATCCATCCATGAGGTCAGCTCCCACTGCCTGCTTGTAGTTCACTCTTTGCCACTGAACCTTTCAAGAACACAGATCCTTAGGGCTATGGAAAACTCATCACACGACTGGATGCTAAAGATGCTATGCTATAGATAAAAGTGAGTGGCTTAGTTTTCTTACTTACCTCAAAGACTGAAATATTGTTTTTTCTGTAAATTTCATTGGCTGGAGGATGAAACCAACCACATTTTTTCATATGCTGTTGGAGAATAGTTCTGCTTTTCATATACTTTAGACAGAACTCACAAAGGTACAACTTGGGTAACCTGTAAGCAATGATAAAGAAAGATCAGAGACTGAATATATAGACTTCTGTATAAAACTCCTAACTCCTGCAGATAGAGACCTTGATGAAAACAAAACCAGTAAATACTGACCTAGTGCATGTGCTAATTAGGCCAAAACCACCGTATCACATTTAAAGTCATGGCACTTATTTATCCTATAGGAAATGTACATCAAAGATCAGTATTCAATGTCCCGAACAATCACTTTTTCATTATTATGTCAGAAGAAATATCTGCAGTGATTAAAATCCAAGAAAAAACAGCAAAAACCGTCCAGTTTTGCACTAGTGACATCAGGATGGATTAGATAAATAGTTCCTATTCTCTCCCTTCCCTCCTGGTAACAGACAGCTGTATGTACCCCAGAGCAGGGGGTCACACCACCATCTGTTTGCTTTAAAGCCATTTTACATACTGCATTGACATGAACAATTTGAATGCAAGTGTCCTACTGTTGTCGTGATTTAAGTTCATTTACATACTCTAGCTTGGGCAGGGACGCTGTTTCCAGTTACCTCCAATGCCTTTATCAGACCACATGCTCATATTAAATGATAAAGAGTTTTACTTCATTTTCCCTCCGTATTTATAGCCCTTAGAAGTTATTCCTCTTTCTGAGTCAAGTTGAAGTTCAGAGAGTTATCAGTGCAGACAGTCTGCAAAGTTCTTAAGCAAGAGAACATCAAACCAGCTATATGTACACCACAGCAGAACAATCTTTCAGATGCCAAAACTTGCAACATTAAATATTTCTTCTTTAGCTCTGCTGAACTGCACACAGCATAAAAATAGTTCTTAGGAATCAATCTCTTTATTCCCATGGCAATTCAAATGCTCACAGCAAATGCAGGTTGTTGCAGAGAACTTATCAACTTTTGACTCAGCTTAAAAACACCTTCAAACATCTGTAAACTGCCATGAGAAGTATCGGGATTATGTGTACTTTGCTTCTGGCTACATTCAGATAGAATCTTCTTCAGATTTCTATACCAGCTGGGGCACAGCTTTGCCATAAACACTGAAGCAGAACAAAGGAGAAGTATGTTCAGTCATACTCTTACCTTGAGTATTCCTGTGGATATGGGGAGGAATACCACGTCTGGATTTCATACTTGCCAAATTCAATGACAGAAGGGCATCGGACTTGTGGATCAGGAGGCCCAGTCACCCCTACTTTCTATGCAAGGGGAAAAAACAAGTTGCCATGAAATTCCCAGGGAAAGGCTTCTAAGCTGAATTCAAACATTCTTATCTCTACAGTCCATCCACACAAAGAATGAGGTGACACTAGAACCCAGTACCAGTGACACTTCAAGCATTTGATTCACAAGAAGGAAGAATCAGTAAGCATTGTCATACCACGTATCTCCACTACCTTCCACACTGTTGCATGGTACACAGCAAAACTGAATATGACCTTTTTTCAGTCGTGGTTCTGTTTCCTTTCTGTTATTTCAATAGTAACTGATTCATGTTTCCTTCTGGTTTACTCAGAAGTTAAACAATGTTTCACTAGTCAGCCAAATAAGATCTTAGAGCTCACTACCGACGTATGATCCACAACCATTTACTACATTTTTTTTCCCCTCATCAGTTTATAGATTCATTCCTTATCTCCTTTCATCTTAGGATATCTACTAGAACAAACCTAGAGAGTTTGCTGCTAGTGAAGTATCCAGCATTTTATTAATAGCCCACACATTTTAGCAGCTATTTATCTATGTTTTGACACAACTAAGGCCACAGCTCTCCAGGCATTTTACATTTCCACCTTAACTTCTCATGCTCACTTTTATATTGTCCTTCAGCTCTCTTGAGCTCAGTTCCCCATTACTGGGAAGCAGCAGAAACCAAGCACATTGGGTTCTCTGACAGACTGATTGTGGTGAGATTTGGTACTTACTGGTAGATACTGAAAGCTTCACTTTACCTGCAGTGCTTGTTCCTGAATATCTCTGAACAGCTCCATGTCTTTTTCAGTTAAGACATCCTGGGTCCCAAAAAAACGGTCCTCATTTTCCTGTTTTCCATCCCAGCCATCCTGATTGTCTGTAAATGAGAAGGAAAATTGTCTTCACCTACATTTATCACAGAGTACTTGGCTTTTAGTGCAGCAACAAATAGCATCTGGCTGCCTTCAGGCACTCTGCCAAGCTTTTTTTCCTATGGGATTTTCTATTCAGATAAACCATAAAGGAAGATCCAGTTCTGGATTTGTGACCAAACTGATCAAGAAACACCCCTTCCACAAAACAAGCAAACTAAACCCACAAGATACTTCACCTCACCCCCAAAGCATTAAGATACACCACTGTTCTTTCAGCACCAGCAGGCTAATGCATGTAACTATTCTAAAGCTTTAAACCTCATAGATTATAGGGGAGTATTTTCCACTGCTTCCTCAAGAACAATTCAAGCTATGAAACTACTCAACAAGGCTATAAGGACCTCAATGCATCAAAGGTAACTGACTGCACGAACTTTCAGCTCAAAGCTTTCATTCTAGTAATTTCAACATCCTAGCCTTTGAACATGTTCTTGGCGTACAGGATACTTACATTGGCAGGGTGAAAAATCTTTACCTGTGGGCCATTCTGAAGTGCTAGATTTCCTGGTACCCTTTTTCCTGATCCTATACTGCTGAGAATAGTCTACCACTTCCCCTCGAGCTTTTCGTCCATCAGGGGAGGGAGTGAAGAATTTAGTAAGGCCATCTATAAGCCCTTTGGTTTTCTTGTTAAACTTCAGGGTGGTGCTGCCATCTCTGCAGAAGTCCAAGACGTCTGCCTGCTCCAGGTATCCTCCTTCTGATGACGCTGACTGGCTGGACAGGGTGATCTTACGCTTCCTACCCCGACCAGGGCCAGTCCGAACTTTGCTGAAAGGAGCTTTTGATCTAAAGAATGACAATGGGAAAGATATTGTCAGAAGATCTGCTAACGTGGTAAAAAAAACCCAAACCTGGACAAAAAGAAGCACTGAGATTACTTCTACTATTTCACAGCACTTCAGAGAAATTCTGTATTAAAGAATAATGAAACTGTGAAAGAGATCTTCTCAGAGTAGACCAGACACCACAAATACCCACTGCCCTACTGAATCTCACACCTTACTCCTCCTTAGAGACTTACGTCGTATTTTGATTCTTTAACCTGTTTTTGGGACGTCCTATTGGGTTAGCATAGCGTCGTTTTATCTGGGCTGCCTTCTTGTGTAAGAGTTTCCTTCCTTTCTTCCGTGGCCGACATATTTGACATATCCACATACCTATAAGACACAAATCCCCATCACTGAATGCAAGTGACTTCCATAGAGAACATGAAGGAGAACATAGGCCCAGAAAGGGTAGAGAAAGGGTAGGAATGGTAACAAAGGCCACAATTATCACATATGAATATATGTAAGCTCTTTTCCTCACCTTTTGGCATCCTGGTAAGAGGCGGGTCACAGCACTCCATGTGAAAGCCACGGTCACATGAGTCGCAAAATAGCATGTTATCCTGTTGAAGACAGATAAAGTTAATCTCTCTTTAGATGTGCATCAGCATTAAGCCCTCAATTAATTTGTCACCATCTCAGAGAACACACAGTTTTCAACTACAGACGCATCATGGTATTTCACAGGTATCAAAGACTACCGGACTCTCACAAAAGCTGCAATTATTTGACTCTAGAATGATTTTATTCTGTAGTTTAACAGGACACCCACAAGCCCACTGTCCTCTTCATTCAGTCTGCATTCCACTGTACTCACAGCATTTTTGCCCTGATCTCGACAGGAACTGCATGTTTTGCACTCAATGCACTGCCATCGCAAGGCTTTCACTCGAACTGTCAACTCTGGAGAGAACTTTAAACAGGACGGATGACCTACAGAAAGAGAAAATCCTACCTGTAAAACCACAGAAAGCTCACAAATTACTTTATCCATTACATATTCCCATGCACCATTTTGGTTATCCAGATACTCCTATTTTTAAGTGCTCCTATTCTTATCTACTTAAAAACACAAAACTGATACCCTAAATAGCAAGTGTCAGGCCCACAAAGAACAGCAAGATGATTTTTCAGAACTGAATTGAGAAACATGATAATGCTGGTCATCATTCCACATTTTTAGAGAAACCTCTGCAAGCCACATGAACTATTTGTGTTAGGTTAACGTAACAGTCTCCCCTCTGGGAGCACATGATTCAGCTGAGCTAACCATATTATATGCCGTAGATGCACGCTACTCATACGTCTGGGTCAGGAGTAGTCACTATACTAGACTTCTATACTTGCCACTTGTCTCAAGTGGCAAGGTAATTATCAGATGCATACTCCTCATACGTGTGGGTCAGCAGCAGTCATTATAGCAAGCTCTTGTCTCAAGAGGATGGCTTATTACCAGCAGCATTGTAAATGGGCACTTACCACTGTTGCCACAGTCAGCACAAGAGATGAGTTCTTCAGGTTTCTTCTCCCGGTTTTGCTCTTTTGTACCAAGGCAGAAACTGCAGATTGGAATTGGTTCAGCAACCGGCTAAAGAGGAAAACAGACAAGAAAAGCACTGAGTGTATCAAGGGAGCAAATCACAACACACAGAATCACAGACACGTTTATGTAACAGGTAAGCAATGTGTGATATTGCCTCACAGATTTCAGCTGGTCCTCACCACACAATACTGCATTAATTGTAGAGATCTGATTTCTATTCAGGTTAAAGACAAGACACATACGCCCAGGTACAAAGGAAAAGAGAATGCAATTCCAGCGCTAAGGAGAACTTGGAAAAACAAGCTAGGAGAGAGAATTCAAAATTAATACATATCCCATTGCAAAGTTAGAGAGAGCTGGTGCCTTAATCTGTCAAGAAATGAACGAGCCATGAGGTGACGCAGTGGTGGAAAAAAGGCACAGATGACCCCGGAGCACAGTTGTCCTAAGACATTCCCACCAGGTACCCAGAAAGTGGTAGTTCAGCTGTCAAAAGCATTTGCAGTACATGACCTGGAGTAAAATGTATTATAGAGCAAATACAACAACAGTGCCACTATTAACTATTCTCATAAGAAATGATGTCAGTATGCTGCAGACCAAAAGGTTTCCTCTCTCTAAAAAACTTCAGGAGGGTGAAAAAGATGGGAAAAAGATGTAAAGTTGAGGCAAAAATAGGTATTAACAGGCCAACAATACCTTTGGCCTCAAGTAAGCGGGAGGTTTTTAAACCAGATGAGTGACATTCTATAACAGCCTCCTCAATGAAGTAGCAAGTACAATAACTGGTTGTTTTAAAGTGGCACTTGATCACCTAATGAGAGCGAAAGGAGAGCCTTATCTCCAGTTAACATCGAGCGCTGGATTTCATGATCTACCAAATTCTTTCTACTCCAATTTTGTAAGCAAAATTTAATTTATAAGTGTAGCAAAAATCTGCTAAAAATCACATTTAAAACACTGGAAACACACAAAATGATAGATTATGTAAGTTTTGAGACACATTCCTTGTATAGCTGTACCATGTGAATGTGTGATTTCACACAAACCTTTTTCAGAGTATATTATGCAGTTACATATGCACATAATTATTGTATGGAAGCATATGCCAGAAAAACTTGAAGGTATCTTTACTGTGGCTAAGCCAAAGCAAAAGCCACACTCAGAAGAGTTTCTTGCAGAGAACAGGTTGGTTTACAGTACAGTAAAATACAAACTGGAAGTTTCAAGCTCTATCTTTACTTGGTGTACAGGCCCAGTGTATCCACAGACCAAGGTGGGTTCCTTAAAACACACACTAGTTGGAAACAATCAGAATACCCTGGCTTATTTTCAGATAAGGAAATGCTCAGAGAGAACTCCTTGAGTAATGTCAACAAGCAGATCAGCACAAGCACTACAGCACGCACTGACCCCTGCCTGGCATCAGCTGGTCCTCTCTGAAACAAATGCAAGGACCTGGATTCACCACAAAGTTGCAGTAAAAAGGCTTAGAATCCTCTCAAATACAATTTGGCATGTGCATTCATCCTTCGGATTTGGTCATACATTGGTTGTAAGAAACTACCATGGTTCTTGGAACAATACTCTTCACTGCACTTTGCTTTGAAGGAGTCTTCTATGACTCTTTCACTAGTTCTAGTGTCCTTCTTGCATTAAAAAAGCAGCACTACTGCAGCTCCTGCGGACTTGTACCCAAGTAATGGGGAATTAATTGTATGAGCACTTCATATCTGAATTGGTTTAGATTCAATAGATAGCTTCATACAGTTACACACAACTATGTGACTGAGGTACTTATAAAATGCTTATGTGACCATAACAGCTGCCTATTCCTCATGAAACATTAGAAGACATGAACAGTTATATTTGTTATGGTCCTCTCTCTGCCTTCTTTTTCTCTAAGTCATTGACCAGCAAAGCTCGGCAGTGAATCCCACTGGCTGTCTTGCAATTCATTTTGTCATGAATAAAACAAATAGGAGGATCAGACAGTACCAGAAAAGGGCCTCAAATGCAGCTGGCTTCATCTCAGTGGCCATCCTGTATCCTTTGGGAAAGCAAAGCCGGGACATTCATGCAACTTTTCAGGGCAGAAGTAAACTATTTCATATACCCTCTGCAGGAGTTCACGAGCAATTTATTTAATGAAAGAGAACCTTATAGAACCTCTATAAGGCAGTCTGAGATGGTCTTTCTTATTTCTCCTAGCCAGTATTTGTGCATTCCCTGCTCATCCCCATAGTCCTTCAAATTTAGATGCCCCCACGTAAAAACTGCTAAGCTTTGGAAGAACCAACTGAAAGATGATGCTATAGAATAATTTATTAAATAGGAATGACTTTGAATGTGGAGATGAGGCTGCTCCTCCAACGCTGCTGTGTGAGGCTGTGTTGCGCTAAGTACGGAGAGATTTCATTGCTGCTGTGTTTGTTCAGCAAAGAACATCCTGGCAAGTGGAAAACGCAAGCACACAATGAGGGAGTCGTGAAAACAAGCCTGGGAGCAGCCAGCTCGGTTTCATACTGCACATTTTTGGCAGCCATTCAACTCCTTCTGCTGTTTTTCTTGCAAGCACATCTCTGTGTGTGATGTCACCAGATTCAGCGAGGGAGGGAGCCAGAACAAATTGGACTGACAGTGCGCTGCAGCTTGCCAGCCTCTCGGCACATGGTGCTACTATACAAAGGATGTCTAGAAACCGAACGTGCTCCCTATGGATTCAGAGGCTGTACCCCCTCCTCCTAAAGATGGCTACAGAGCAGTGCCTACGGAGAGGAGGTGGGCAAGGATGCTAAAAGCTTAGTTTTGGTCAATCCATCTGCTTTGTAGTCTTCTTAATCCAGGAAAAGTGAGGTAGGAAACTCCTATTCCACCGCCTCACCACCTCACAGTAAAGGACTTCCTCCTTACATCTAACCTGATTTTCCCTTGTTTTAATATGAACCCATCACCCCTTGTCCTATCGCTACAGTCCCTGATAAAATATATGGACTATTACAATGGAGGGAGCATCTAAAATGATGCTACAGGGGTAAAGTGAAGGGTTACAGGTAATAGCTTAGATATTAGTTCAGTACCTACAGGCTGAATTCTATGCAGTTGTTATGACTTCTAAAAACCTATCAAAAAAGGGACTACTACTTGGAGCTGACACTCAAACGGTCTTACTATTAAGCATGCACATGCTAAGAACTTCAGAGAGTATCAACTGGCAATATTTAGACAGTCAGTTGTTAAATAACCCTCCCAGAGCTAAGAAGTCCTTTAATCGGAGGATTAAAACAATTTGAGATCTGTACGTCACAATCAGAATCACATGCCAGGACTTCCTGCCTGAAACAGGGGGGGCGGGGGGGGGGGGGGGGAGGGAAGGGAGGCTCCAGTTTCTTTCTTTATTTCTTTCTCTGCAGTATAAAGGAACTCCCTTCATGTGACATTGATTCAGGAACTCTGCAGCTCAAGTTCCTGAAGTCTTCTTTACCCAAAGCCGTATTCTGGAAGCTGCCCAGACAAAGGTACCCAGATTTAGCAAACCCAGGTGAAGTGAGGCTGTCAGGCACTGTATTTTTATGAATGCATATTTAAAAGAGAATAAAAACCTGGGAGCAGTACAAAGTGAGTGCAGCTGTTCTGCCCTGAGATTGCGCTGAAGATTTTACATGCACCTTCACAATCAGCAATTTCTGAAGCTCAGTCACCGCAACACAGTGACTAAGAGCACCACAATTATCTTTCCCCTAAAACAGGGGAAGTTCAGGTTAGATGAAAGGAAGAAGTTCTTTACTGTGAGGGTGGTGAGGCCCTGGCACAGGTTGCCCAGAGAAGTGGTAAATGCTCCATCCCTCGCAGTGCTCAAGGCCAGGCTGGACAGAGCCTCAGGGGACATGGTCTAGTGTGAGGTGTCCCTGCCCATGGCAGGAGGTTGGAACTGGATGATCTCAAGGTCCTTTCCAACCCTATGATTCTGTGCATAGCAAACACATATCTCTGCTGTTTCTTCCCTCGCTATGTAAGAAAGTTAACACTGAAATCAAGTTGTTTATTTAGTGATGTTTTCCAGCTTCCACCCTCCTCCCTGACTACACTTTAAAGCCCTGTAATAAATAAGATTCCTTTATTAACCAAACTTCAGAGATGTGCCATTCCCTATCTGTCAACAATCTCCAGAACAGAAAGGACTAACAACGGGGATCCAGCCAGCACACTGGATTAGTCTCCTTAACCAGCTATGCTATCTTCAGCTTTTGCCAGAACTATGTCAGAGAACGCCACTAAAAAACACTTCCTCCACAGCAGTATACCATTGATGTAGGTACTCATAACAACCCTTATGTCTTCCCACATTCACAAACATTGTCTTTAAGTTGCCATTACTCTGAACACTGTCAGAGACCCTCTTGATATCATTCCATGCCGTTTCACCCTAAGTTCATGGCCACGGTCTCATAGCATCCTCCACAGCTTCCATGACCTGCTTATGTTTGCTCCACTACTAAGAACTACTTTACCTGTTCACTAATCAAGTCCAAAGAACTCTTTCAGCATTTCAGTTTTCAGAGTTACACAGAGTGCAGATGGAGGCCATCTGTTATCAACCACAGTTTGTTTCAGACAGAACTACAGCCTTCTCTTCTCCAGAACCAGCTGGAAGAGAGGGAATCCTAATCCTCCTCCAGCTGAGAGCCAAAGCTGGAAGAGCACCCTCGGAGTGTAAGGGTGAGCTCTCAAAATGTAATTACAATGTTCTGGTTGCAGATCATTTATGTACTCCACCCAAAACAAACCAATCCACAACAACTTCCTTACCAGCAACGGGACAGCTCTTTGCTTTAAGACATGGAATTAACAGTTATTAACCTAAAGCAGGCACAATACAGCAATAGCTGTTGTATGCTTAAAGGCCTTCAAAACAACTATAATGCCCTCAAAGCATAGGATCTTTCTAAAAAGACAAAAGAAGTTTGTCTTCATGTGCTATGCACGACTGCACACCAGGATCTAGAACTATTAATTGCAAGAGAGAAAGCCTAACGGATGCTGCATGTATAATAACCCATAGTTAAAGTGATTGATAAGTACCACCAGATATAAATAGCAACACAAAAGCAGGAAACGGGCCATAAGGAACACGTGAGAGCAGCACAGGCAATCTGCTGTAAATATTCCTCCTCTTTTTCAGCCTCAGAAGTTCCCCCATTTTTTTTGTCAGGAAGCACTTTCAGAACAGCGTTTTTATACCATCAGCTCTACTGCAGGACAATAGGAAGATATTTACTTAAAGGTTGCTACAGCCATGTCCAGTTTTAACTGACATAAAGGAGTTTCAAGGAGAGTGCAACAGAGATCAGTTAATACTATCCCTACTGGGAAAAACAAGCATCAACAAAAGCAGAACAATCTGTCTTTACCAACAGCTTCCAGCCTTAAGACCTGCATCTTACTATAGCTTGGTTCATCACAACAGTGTACCTAGAAAGAGCTCTTTCCTCTTCAACAGTACTAAATATTACTGCATTGTAGCAGCCTTGTAGTAGTGCAGTAATCCTTGCACTGTAATAGTACTATATTAACTATTAAACAGTCGACCTGGTTTCAGCTGGGACAGAGTTAATTTTCTTCCTAGCAGTCGGTACAGTGCCATGTTTTAGATTCAGAATGAGAATAACGCTGCTGCTCAGCAGCGTTTACACCAAGCCAAGGACCCCCATGGCAGGGGGGTTGGAACTACTTGATTTTAAGGTCCTTTCCAATCCAAACCATTCTGATTCTATGACTTTTCAGCTTCTCACCAGTGAGGAGGCTGTGGAGCACAAGAAGCTGGGAGCCAGCCAGCACATAGCCAGGACAACTGCCCCAGCTGGCCAAGGGATATTCCAGACTATAGGACGTCATGCACCATATATAAACTGGGGGAAAGCAGGTCAGGGACCACTGCTCAGGAAGCTCCTGGGCATCACTCAGCAGGTGGTGAGTAACTGCATTGGACATCACTTGTTTTGGTTACTGCAATTATTTTATCATTGTTACTATTCATTTTCCCTTCCTTGTTTGCCCTATTAAACTGCCTTTAGCTCAACCCACGAGTTTCACTTCCTCTCCCCTCTCCCAATCTCTCTTCCATTCCAATGCACTGGTGAGATGTGGCAGCTACCTGCTGGCTTAAACCACACCACCACCCCTTGTTAATTGTAGTCATACTGCAAAAACCATGCACAGACCACACAAACGATAAGTTTCATTCCTACTTGTTAAATGCATTATTACTATTTTTGTTGATAGTGAATGGATAAACAAGACATGCAGAGTAGCACACTTGCATTCTGGGCATAACAGTGTCAGCGTTTTGCAAGGTAACCCCGTTTGCCTGGACTTTTGTACAAGCTCTGCTTTCTGAGCTAGCAGGGTTTTGAATACAGCTAGCATTCAAGCTGTGGCTGGGTTCCTCCTTGGAACTTGACCATCATACTACACAATTTTAAAATCGTGGTGCTTGCCTCCAAAGGAAGATACACCCTGTAGTAAGTGCTGCCATCATACTCAGTCATGACTTCTGTAATCTCAAACCCATGAATGCATTTGTTTTGGAATGACTAAAAGACACAATTAAGATTTTCAGCATGTAGCTAGTATACCATGACCTTTATTTGTTACACAGATAGTATTATTCTTTGCTCTCTTGAGTATTATCTTATTTCACACTAAATGCCAACTTCCTAAAGAAACTTTTCAGTTGCACTTTTGTACAGTGCCAACACGATATGACTTAACTATTAGGTACTAGAGCCCTATAAATAAAGGCTACTGTACCAGTGAGAACTGTTCAGGAAGAAAACCCAGGGCTTTCCAGACCAGCACAGGTTCAGTGAGCTCTTCTGATTCAACCAAATAGCAGACACAAAAAAAAAAGGCACAAATTTATTTATTTCAAAGTTTCTGATCAAAAAAGACCTGAAGTATTGCAAGCCACAATCCTCCTCTGCAGCATTCTGAAGATGCAACATACAACTGCATAAGGAGTTTCTCACAATTAAAGACATAAATATGCATTTGATAGCCATATGTAAGCATCAGATATTTGTTAATTTTCAGGCTTCAAACACACAAATATGAGTATTTCAAACTAAGTGCCTGTAGGAGAGAGAAATCAGCCTTTCTTGTCTGGCAATGCAACACACCTTCTGTGCCAAAAGGGCAGCAAAGAAATGAACACATTTGTGGTCCAGCTAAAACAAGGTCTGGCAGGTTGCAGGGCTGACACGACAGCACACAACCCAGGCACCACTGAGAGGAGAGCGGAGGCTCCCTTTCGCCCTGCGCTGCCTTCTCTGCCCTCCAGCAGCAGCTCAATTTCACAACACAGAACATTAACTTAAACCAACAATTTCATTTAATAGTAATAAACTGGGCTGCAAACCATAGCAGTTGAGGAGCAAAACACCACTTGTTCTATCTTTGCAATGGCTGTGGCAATCTCTGGCAAAGCCACAAGGTGTCGGTTCGAGAAAGATTAACTTCCTAAATCCTCTCTACATCACCTGCACCAATCATGACCAAAATCCAACAAACAGAAAAACCTTCACGACTAAAAACTCAATAAAGTGGTGGGGAAATAGCCCAGAAAACTTCATCAAGATACTTTCAAAGCTTCTTCTGAATACTTGTATCAAGCCTTTCTAATCCCAATGGCACCTCAATAGCCAGTATATGTTAAAACAGTATCATTGTTTATTCTGTTTAGCATTTATAAAAGTGACAAAAATAAATCTGGCGTTTATTTAAAGGTAAGTTTATGGTTTCCAAAGCAGCACCAAAGAATTTCTTCTCCCAGCTCAGAAAAAGCATTTTTAAAAGCAATTAGGAAGGAGTTTCATGAAATAAAACTGTTCCTCTTAACAAATACTGGCATAGAGCAATTGTTCCACAAGAAACAAAATACTTGCAAAAGTAAAAATCCTGAGGTTTACTAAATATATATAGAACATATATATATTATATAGTATATACAGTATTTAAATTTTTACTATATATACATAGCAAGTATACTAATTACACTATGAAACACAAGTGATGATTATGCTTTAAAGAAATCTTTCATGCATATTTAACCAGAAATTTCCTGTAGCAATTGCACTGTTAACAGTAGGATGACTTATTTAAGAGCCCAGTCTGCACAGGATCGATGGATGGTGGACTCAGCGCTGAACATATATTGCTCCACACCTATTACCTCTTTGGGTAACCTGATGTGGAAGTCCTGACATCTGCATTTCCTTACTCCCAGCTGCATGGAAGTGATAGTGCTTGCGTGATACTTACTCAGGCGGCAGCAACTCAACCACCTTCTCTTTCATTACAATTTCAGCATGAATTCCCTCTACTTTCAGGTACTGCAACAATTTGCCACCCCCCCCCCTTCTTTCCACAACAGAAGGAGGTGCTGTGAATCCTACCAGTTTGCCACCCACCCTAGGAACACCACCAAAGTCCAGCGCTTAGTCCAAAACATCACAAGGAATGCAAAAACCAGCTCTTAACTGCAATTCACATTTTAGCTTCTAAACTACAGGAAACTGAACAGAAAGAAAAGGCCACTTCCCTAAAGCCTACACAAATAAAGGCACACATAGCAATTAAAACTGAAATTAAAGACAACTCTTCTTTTGTCAGCCACTGTCACTAACAGATAAGCAAGTTTCAGCACTGAGCTCTGCCCATCAGCAGGGTCTTTTCCTGCTTGTCTTCATTGAAGCTGTGCTTTTAGGCCAGGAATTTCAAAACCATCATGGAAGCAGCATGTCATTACTACCTGGTAAACCATGATAACTTGCCATTGGCTTCGGCCTGGAACACTAGAATGTGGTACTCACAGAACACCCAGAGAAAAAAAACTAAGAGCTAAAAAAGGGCAAAGAGTGTTTCCTAACCAAAGCTAATGTAGTGCAGCTTTATGTTTACTTCATTTAAAACATGTAAGCCTCGACTTTCATAGACCTCCTGCAAGGCACTCATCAGGTTCACAGTGCACAGGCAAATAGCCAAAACTGAATGATCACTTCTAGGCATCTAAGCAAAGTGATACTACTACCAAACACACAGGTAAACGCAGCTCAGTGGAAGCTACTTGAACAAATGAAAGGAAGAAAGATCACATCTTTAAGATTCATAAGCTACATGGAGAGTTCTTAAACGGATGTTAAAGACCAAACAACACAAGGATAAAAGACAGCAGCGAAGACACAGGTCATTAGATTTCTCAGGTTTCGGAGGTTGAGCTTTTTTTCCATGTTTCATTGCCAAGGCTCTTGTAAGAATCAAGAGAAACATTGTCACATACTGCAGGAGGATCTGTACTGAGTAATCCCATTAAAGAAAAGAAAGGAAAACAAGCCAAAACCCAAACCAAACACACAACAGAAACCCACTAACAAAACAAAAATCCCTCCCCACTCTCAAGCACCCAGTAAGTCAAGAAAATGACTACAGCACAGTAAGCCTTTTGCACCTGCATAACTGGTTGAGATTTAACACAAAACAGTGAAAGAAGATAATATGTGCCTGCACACCCCCTCCCCCCCCCCTCCCCCCAAAATACACACACACAGACCCCAAACAAGACCAACAAAACTGCCTTCAAATTCCTGTAGAACAGAGGCTGAAGTTCTGGCTTCCACTGACTCCTCAGTCAATTAATGCTGGCAGAATCTACACAGATGCTTTAATAGCTTATCTTCAAAATGCCTTAAACTTGTTGAAACTCAGAATGGGTTACACAGCACAGAGAGAACATAAAGAGCAGAAATCGAGGATGCTCGTTGAAAACAAACACACGCGAACTCACAACCAGATAAAAACTAACAACCAAACCAATAAAAAAACCCCCACAAAGCACAAGCCCAGAAGAATTTATTGACGAAATGCCTTGCAAAATTTCTACTATAGCTACTGTGCATCCTAATGTTAGTAATAATCCTTTGAGCGTTCAAGCTGCTCAGGCCTGAGCAGGTGGAAAGGAATTAAGTAGCATATCTAACAGCCCAAAATGCACATACATACATACACACGTGTGTGGGTTATGCACCCAAGAACTCAATAAGCTATTCTTCCAGGGGACAAAAACCAAACCACAGACCAAATTCAGTATTTATAGTAGCCCATATTATCACTCACCACTCTGTGATATATCCTATTTTAAGAAAACCCCAGGGAACAGTTCATCTGAAAGAGTATCAAGCTAGTCCCGAGTTTTGGCACGTTACAAGATGACCAAATAGGCTGCAAAACATGCTGCATTAATAATAATATGCACAGCTCATATTTTCCACCGTTTCTACGACTCTCAAGTCAGGTTCCTCATGCGCTAGGCCTCTTTACATCTAGTTTTCATACCGTTTTACAGCTACACTGATTTCATTACGGGTATCACTGAAGTACATAGGAAACATTTGTAGACAGAACACTTGGAAAAAGGATAGAGGAAGCTGCTGGAATTTCCAGCACAGTAATACTTATTTCCTATGTTCCACCAGCTCACAATACCATACTCTGACCAGCCAAGTATTGTGTTCACAATAGAGCTCCCACAGTTAAATTAGAACTTCTGTAGTTTTAAATCTTCAAACCCTAATAGACCGCAAAGCAGCCCTCTCACCAGAGAGTGAAGCTCACCTGGAACATCCGGAGCATCACACACTCAACACATCCCTGAAGTGGATATTTACAACAACAACAAAAATCCACCACTGCTAAAAAATGTATTTATTATGGACAGAAAAAGTAATTTCACATTCTAGAAGCCCTGGAGACCGGCAGTACAAAGTTATGAATTCCTGGCAGAATGGCCTTCAATAAGCCAAGAGAGACTTCTGCTTTATACTGCCTCTGCAGCAACACAAGGACAGGACAGATACTGCCTGGGTATGGATTTCACTCTAACAACTTCACCATTAGGAATGGAGGGTCAAAGACCTCTGGCATGCAGAAGGATGTAAGAAAGGAGAGAGGAAAAGCATACAAGAGAACAACAGAAAAATACTTTGGTTTGTATAATGAACTGTATTTAAGACAGGTGAGAGGAGGCATACAGAAGGGAACAGAAGCCCATGACTGTTCATTCCAGCACTTCCACTCGCTACATCCTCTGACTGCACTTTTCAACTGCTATATTCTATATACCTTTTCTTCCTATTTCACAGCAAAGCTGTTCCGGGACAGAAAGTGCTTTTTTGATTGTAAACAAAGAAAGCCTCTATGACAACTGCTAATCAGCATGTTGCTATATCAGCTATGTTCCAATAAGAAGTTGAACTGGCAGTCAAATGAAAACATGAAAATCAGAGATGATCACAGCTTTGCTTTGCAAACCCACCTCACCTTACAGTGAGGAGGCTCATATCCTATGCTTTATAAATACAACCAGATCGAGTCTATCCCCATACATTCAATCCTGCTGTACGGGAGCATTAAGAAGTAAATCACCAACAATAGCTCATTCACAGTTTTGAGGTACATGTACAAATCCACTATGCTTCCTCTGATCACACTCAGAATTTCAGACACAGTAGAATCCTAGATGCATATTAATAATTTCTAACTTATAAGATGCAAGTTAAACAATCATTGACCTCAAACAGCGACCCTGTATTAACACATTCCATCGATGACAAGAAAACATCCATGCAAACTGGGTCTTACCTTATCCTTTTCATGGGGAAGGAGACACACTGGAGGGAGACAGGAAAGAGACTCAAAGCTCTCCCTCCCATCAGCATTAGTGGTTGCTTTAGTGTTGAGTTGGTACAGAGGTCCATCTTTAAGAAGCCTTCCATGGCCAACAGCACGTTTGACAGCTAATCGTAGTTGCTGGTGAAAAATGGAGGCAGCGCTACCTCCAAATAACGCAGACACATCTTTCTGCCCTTTCAGAAAGCGCTCGATGTTCTTCAAGGATGAGCCACTAGACTCAGCCAAGCCCTCAATTGCCCGTTTGATAAGTTTATTCCAGTCCACATTTGGTTTACCATCCAACTTGCCATGGTTCCGAGGCTTCGGAAGTGCTATTCTCCCAGGATTATCAGGATCCTTGTAGGAGTTGAGACCCTTGTTGGAGACTTTTAAAATAGTTCCATCTTTAACACTCAACTCTAACTGTTCGAGAACAGTTTTGCGGTCCAAACCGTGTGAAGACGACACTGCATTGCATATCCTCTCCTCTGAAGGACGCTGTTTTTGCTTCTTTACCTTTTTGATCGCCTCCAAAATCCACTCTGTATACAGCGGGTTGGCGAGTTTTACCATGGTGAAGGATTCTGTATATCCATAGAGTCGTTATCCTTTATCCCGATGCTGAACAAGTCTCACACGATGAGAAAACAGATTCTCGAGTGACGGGAACCAGCTAACCATAGCATACACGTTTTCTGTTCTGAATTACTCCTCCTTGCTCAAACATTCTTTGCCTTCACACTGAAGACAGAACAGCAAAACAATTAGAAATTTCCTCATTCTTTCCAATAAATCCCATAGCAACTTCAGAGAAAGTTTTTTCCACAAATATATAAAGATTTCAGCATATCTCACCTCAGCTTCTGGTCTGCACTCTCACACTCAGAAGAACTGTAACATCAGGCCTGGAAAAAAACAAGGAGAGAGATATTGCCAATGGAAACAAAAAAAAAAAAAAGAGGAAAACAAATTAGCAGCCAACACTAATACACACAAAGCAGACTTCAAATCCACTACTACAGTTCCGAAACACTGAAGTAATACTTAAGGTTTTATCTTGACTCCTAATAAAAGCGTGCTTTAACACTGGAATAATTCATACAGCCTAGAGAAAAAAGTCTGTCCTTTTTAGTTTAATTTGTAAGTCAGTATAAATTCTATACCAAGTTTTACATCATTGCTCAGCACAACAGAAATGAACATTTGGGGCCGGGGGAGGCACACAACAAAGATCTTAAAAAAGCAGCAGCTCTCTTCGTTTTTGCACATGGAAGACACTGCCTAAGACTTCAATAGAAAGCAGTAAGAATACCCAAGAACCTTGAGCAAACAGCAAGAAACTTTCAGAGCTCTTCCAGGAGCATAATCATAGGTCTGATTCCCTCCTGCTAAGAAAAGCAATGAGCGATGTTCCATCAAGGGGAAAAAAAAGTGAAGAAATGCAACTAGAGATTGTAATTAAATGTTCCAGTTTCAGAGACCATAGAAAAGAAGAATACAACATTATAATCTTCAGTATAGATGAAGCACACTGAAAGCACTTAAGGACTAACAGGTGACCATACACAATGAAGAAGGGATGCTTAAGACACTGCTAATTAAATATGCAGATGAAGGGTTAGAAGCTCTTCACAGCCTTGAGTTGTCTTTGACAGACTTTTTCCAAGCGTGATAACAGTACGTTGTGCTGAAGTTCTACTGCAAAAGTAGAAGGATTCACAAACTGCTTATCACAAGGAACAGCGATTTTCTGCAAGGGAAGTTTTAGCCACAACCTACTCATCAGCACAGTCCCCTCATTCCGTTTTCTAGTAAGTACCGAAGAATGTATCACCGCGCAGAGCACATCCGCATGCAGACACCGGACTCCACCGCACAGCCCCACGCCGGGAACACTCACAACTACCGTTCAGAGCAGCAAGGACGCGGCGCTCGCCCCGCGGACAAGCGCTGCGGAGGCACTCGCGGTGCGCCCGGGACTTCGGGCCAGGGAGGAGGCAGCGCCCCGGCCCCGCGGGGCTCCGCGCTCAGGGCGTTACGTAACCGCCCGGCCAGGCCGGGGCGACACCGGGACGGCCCCGGCGCCGGGGCGCTCGTTCGCTGAGATCTGCGTGACAAGCGGCCCCTGCACCTGCTACCGCCCGTCCCCATCCCGACCCCGAGCCGCGGGCGGGCCCCGCGCACGGCGCCCCGAAGGGTGCAACTGCCTCAAGCCAAGGGACTCGCAGCGGCGGCATCAGGAGAAGCGGCGTGCAGGCCGCAGCACCGGCAGCCCGCCGGGCACTGCGCCGTTCTCCATCCCCACCGAAACGGGGAGCGCAGCCGGGCTCCTCGTACCGGTTCGGCCGGGCCCGCGCCCGCCTCAGCCGCGCTCACTCGCGCCAGAGACAGGCAGGAGCTCAGTCCGCAGCCCCCCGGCCCGCGCCGCTCGCCTCATCCGCGCCGCGCTGCGGCCGCTGCCTCCCCAGGGTGTAGGCCCGGCGGGCCCCAGGGGAGCGGGCGGCCGGGTCCGGGCCTGGCGCAGAGCAGCGGCGGGGCCGGAACAGGCCGCGAGCCTGGAGCGCCCGGTGGGCCTTCCCTCTCCCCAGGCGCACGGATCTCGCCGGCCGGCTGTCCCGAGCTCCCCGGCACCAACCGCTGGCGCCGGGCCGGTGCCGCGGGCGCTACTCACCGAGGCCTGCGAGAGACGGGAACCGAGAGGCAAAGGCCGGACGGCGGCGAAGCCCGAAACTGACACGGCGGCCATCTTGGGTCCGGAGCTCTGCGGCGGGGGGAGGGGGCGTGGGAGGGGAACAGCCCGCGGCGGGCGGGGGCGCGAGCGGGGAACAGCGCGGCGGGGCGGGAGCGGCCGCCGCCGGGGAAGAGCCGCGGGACGGGGCCGCTGCGGCAGCGGGAGGCGGGGCCGCCCCGGGGCCGGGGCGCGGGAGGAGGCGGTGGCGGCGCCATGCGGGGCGCCCCCCGCGCTCCGGAGCTGCCACCGCGGGTAGGGGCACGCTCCGGGTACCGCCGAGAGCCAGGAGGGAGCGGTGGGAGGGCCGGGGTGAGGCCGCGCTCTGGTAACGGGTGGTTGGAAGCTGTAAGGAGGGAAATCCATCTCTTGGGCTTAACTGAGCTCGCGTTTGGAGCGCTGACGGGGCTTTTCCTGATTTAAAGGTACCGAAGCGATGGAGAGTCCTGGAGTAATGATGCCGTGAGCCCGGGGAGCTGTGCACGGCTGAAGGCATCTTTGTGAGGTAATCTGTGTGACTTCGGCATCTTTGGTACCTTTTAGTTTGCGGAGTAAAACACGCCCCACCAAAGCATGAGCAGTTCACCACGTGTGTACATGCCATGAAGTAGCTTTTCTTTAGCCTTAAAAGACAGCTATTGTGTAAAGTTTAATGTGAGCTTCTCGGTTTGGAAAAGAGAAGATCTTAAGAAACATTGTGGAGACAAGAGTTGATAAAGCAAACTTGTGATGTGTTCTGAATGGCTTCGTTTAGTGCCTTGAGGTGAGATATTTCTCTTTTGAGCAAGAGGGGCTCTTTTGGTGTTTTAACAAGTTTTTTCAGTGCAAAAGTGAAATACGTATTACTTAAAGCAAATTAATTATTACTTAAAGCAAATGGAGTCTGAGATGCTATTATACAAGGTACTGTACAAACAGTTCTGTTTCTGCCATGTATATTATAGAGGTATGGCCTTGTCAGGATTGGCTTGGATTCTCCCTAGCAACTAATCTCTTCTCCCACCTCTTCCTGAGTTTTCAGGTGGTTTGTGGCTTCCAGAGCCATAAATTACAAAGCTGTGGTGCAATACCCAGAAAAGCTGATGGAGATATAAAGATATTTTCCAGTTACAAAAGTAAAGAAAGACTAAGAGGTTACAATATATAATGGTGAAATCCAATTGTGTTCTACAACACATAGTAGACTATATTCTGTTTCAAGATTAGCAGTAGGTTATTATTAGTTCCCTTGGAAAATAAATCGGTATCGTTCACTATTATAAATGTTAAAAATGGTCTGGTTTCTTCTACTTACTTTATTGTCACAGCACAGGGTAACAGGTTAAATCATCAGAATTCCTGCATCTGGCAAGCTGGAGATGGGGAGGAATTTTGTGATAAAGACAGTCCATGGTTTAGCAACACCACTTTGTAGCACCATCTGCGACTGCGCTTAGGTTTCTCTGAGGGCATACATAATACAGAAGTGTAAAGCCCTTCAATGAGAAGTTTTCAAGCTGTCAGTAAATCAACCAACACAATGAAATTCTCTTCTGGCAGCATCTTCTGCCGTGTTCTCCTTTTAGGTTCCAGTTTATATTAGCTCCTGAGCCACTGTGGGATCTGACTTTTAGAACAAAACCTGATCTTTGTGCTGACAGTTTGGAAGCAGCCAGGCAGCATTTCTGCAGCAGCAAACACTGGTGTAACTACACACTGTTCTCTGCTGGTGCCAGCAAGATGCTTCAATAAACCTATCTTAAAGCAGAAATGTGTTTCCCCTTTTCTCTCAACAACCTTTTCCTTTGGTGTACCAAAATAATTACCCTCAGGTTGCTTTTGTATTGACACCAATGTTCTTGATGGCTAAAGAAACGGAAGTAACTGTGGGGAAAAAATACAGATGTGACAACATCATGACCTGGCTGAAATATTAGCAGTTTTGATATGGGAGCAAGCCAGCAGTCAGAGGGAAATGGCAGGTTTTAAACAGTGTATGATACAGTCAAAAATGAGACAAAACCGAGCTGCCTGTATTGAAAAGATGTATACCATGACTGCTGATTTTAAGGTGCATATTAAAAACAGAAAGGTTTGAGTTTCTCAGAAAGCCAAATGTATAAAGGCTTTATGTTGTTGGTCAATTTATCTGTGTGCTGCTGCTTTCCATCTGTGATGACTCCCATTAATACAGCCTCCAATATTCTCATAGACTGATAAAATAATCTTTACAATACATTTAAGTTAAAACTAGAGATGTATTAAAATTATTTTAAATTTAGAAGCACTGTAATTAAATGACAAATTAGCCCCCTTTGTTGCCCTCAAATATGTAATTAATTGCACATTAAATTAGGCATTTTTTTCAAGAACATTATTTGATGTTGAGCAGGGCCATGTTTTGCACTGACATCACAGGTCCGTTCAGGTTACTCATCTTCCAGACTCGGAGGTATTTGCCCGGAGTCGTGAGGCTCAGTTGAGTGCAAGGGCTCTATCCGGAGTCCTGCGGTGCTGGGGCAGCAGCCCTGACCGCGGGCATCGCCACCAGCCCCGGTAATGAGGGTTATCTGCTTATCCAGTTACCTAACGGGGCGTCAGCGGCTTTGGCATCGCTCTTGTGTCCAGGCTTGCTCCAGCGCCGTAGTAAAAGTGGTAAATTACGGTGTGGCATCCGCCCGACTCGGAGGCCCAGGGGCTCGCTGCTCCGCCCGGGCCCGCACACACCGGACCCCGGGCGAGCCCTGCCCCTTCCGGTACCTCTGCTGGCCGGACGTCTGTGTGCGCGCTCCCGTCTAGGCTGCAGCTATGGCAAGCTGCTGCCCAATCGCAGCGAACCGTTCTGCCGGCGCGTCATCACCCCCACGCCTCTCCTCGGCCTATCGGGCGTGGCTGTTAGTGGATAGCACCAATCAGAACGCTCACTGCCGAGCCCCGCCTGGGAGAGGGGTTAGGGTTGGGGGGGAGCTTTCCGCTCCGCCAATCAGCGCGCAGGGGGGCGGAGCTTGGCGTGAGGCAGGGGCCGGGCGGGCTCGGGGCTGTGGTGGCTGCGGCGGCTGCTGCTGCTGGGCCGGGCCCGCGGGTGCGGGCCGCGGGGCGCAGCCATGATCCACAGCCTGTTCCTGATCAACGCCGCCGGGGACATCTTCCTGGAGAAGCACTGGAAGAGCGTCGTCAGCCGCTCCGTCTGCGACTACTTCTTCGAGGCGCAGGAGAGGGCCTCGGAGGCGGAGAACGTGCCGCCGGTCATCCCCACGCCGCACCACTACCTCCTCAGCGTCTACCGCCACAAGATCTTCTTCGTGGCCGTTATCCAGAGCGAAGTGCCACCTCTCTTCGTCATCGAGTTCCTGCATCGCGTCGTCGACACCTTCCAGGTGCGGTTGGTGGCTCCGCTTCTCCCCCCCCCGTACTCCTCACCCCCCCCCCCGAGGGTCTCTAGGGGTGTAGGTGGGTAGGGACACGCAGCCCAGGGTGATGATGGGTTGATTCGAGATGAGCCTGTATGAGGAGGGACCTTTCAGCAGTCAAGATTGATGTTTCTGATTTGCAGCCCTGTCTCTTCTAGGAGCTGTGAACTGAGCCCAAGCGGGCCATGTCCTCACAAGGAGCTTTTGGGGTTTGTAGCTTTAGTCAGTTAGTGACTAGGTACCTGTGTGCTTATGTCTAGCAATGCCTCTTGGAAGTGTATTTGGTTTCTAAAGAACTGAGTCACAGGAGGTTCCCCAGAGCAGCCATAGAATCATAGAATGGTTTGGGTTGGAATGGACCTTAAGATCATCCAGTTCCAACCCCCTGCCATGGGCAGGGACACTTCACACTAGACCGTGTTGCCCAAGGCTGTGTTCAGCCTGGCCTTGAACACTGCCAGGGATGGAGCATTTACCACTTCTCTGGGCAATCTGTTCCAGGCCTTACCACCCTCACAGTAAAGAACTTCTGCCTTATATCCAACTTGAACTTCCCCCGTTTCAGTCTGAACCCATCATCCCTTGTCCTGTTTCTACAGTCCCTAATGGAGAGTTGCTCTCCAGCATCCTTGTAGCCCCCTTCAGATACTGGAAGTTGCTTTGAGGTGTCCACGCAGCTTCTGTTCTCCAGGCTGAACAGCCCCAATTGTCTCAGCTTGTCTCCATGCAGGAGGTGCTCCAGCCCCTGAACATCCTCGTGGCCTCTTCTGGACTTGCTCCAATAGCTCCACTTCCTTCTTATGTTGAGGACACCAGAAACTGCACCGTGTTCCCTCTGTGCTGATATGACTGCTGGTCAGCTTAGGGAACAGTGAAAACGTTTGTTGTGTAGTCTGGATTTGGAATGTCTTGTGACCAGGATCCTGCCAGAATACAGGACATGTGGGTACTTGGTTCAACAAGTATCATGTGAGCTCCTGCTTCCAGGCACCAGTCAGGCCACGAGTGTGGGCTGGATTGTGTTTCACTGTGGCCAGGGAGCATCTTGGCTGTTCAGGTCATAAATGTCCTGTGTCAGTCACTTGGATCTTGGTTTTTGTGATGGGGTGAGGTGTTTGTTCACTGATTAGGAGCTGAAGAAACAGAGAGAAATTAAGGTAGGGAATAAGCTAGTCTGTGGAACTTTTATGATTCGTGTTCTAAGGTTCTGCTTTATGCACCTCTTAAATGATGAGGAAGTTTTGTTACAAGGATAGATTCTTTTTTTAGACTTTTCAGAATACTGGGCTTCTGCTGATAGTTTAATACATTTTAGGATGTGTAAGCAGTCTGCACACCCCAAGTGGTCTCAGAATGACAAAAGCACAGGTAGCATGTTAGATGGACTTCAGAAACCTTCTTCTGTAAGACAGACATGGGCCTTGACAGACTAAGCATAGAAGCTGGGCTTCTCTTCTATTCCACATCAAAATAAATCCTAATAAATCTTTACAGAGTTGAAGTTAATAATTGTATCATTGTGGTTTTATATGCAAACATTCTAACAAAAGGAAATAAAAAGCTTTGAGGGGCTTTGAATTCATTAAACAGCAGTTAAAATACTGAGAGCACTGCAGGAAAAGGTGAGGGCAGCCAGGAAGGATTTATGGCACTGAAGTCTGGTGAAAAGCATCACTGTGTGCAAGTGGCTGTAGGAAGTAAGTTTGCTTTATTAATATTGCTGCTCACTGGGTTGCAGCTGAGCCACTTCCATGCACTAATCTCAGCTATCAAAGGGGATCTTGCTACACAGAAAGGAAATAAGAGCATGTGGTGATGCATTGGTTTGCCAGCTTGCTGCAGCAGTGGCAGAGGTGTGGTTGGAGCTGTGTGTGTCTGTTGGAGTGGTCAGACTGATGTGCCTGTACTACTACATGGAGTTTCAGTGTTGTTTCCAAGAAGAGGCTCGATGTATTTCTGTGTGGGAGGATGCTGAACTGAATGATCACTAAGACTGTCTTTCAGAGACTGTTGAACCATTATTTCTTTTGCACAGGATTATTTTGGTGTCTGTTCAGAGGTGATGATCAAGGACAATGTGGTAGTCGTTTATGAGGTCCTGGAGGAGATGCTGGACAATGGCTTTCCATTGGCAACAGAGTCTAATATTCTTAAGGAACTGATAAAACCACCCACTATCCTGCGAACAGTCGTCAACACCATCACAGGTACAGAGAAACAAGAAAGAGATAAACTGGGGAGACCACGTGGCAATATTCCTGCAGAAGGGAATTAGGACACTGCATTCTTTTATTTACCCAAACCAGGCAGATGACATTTCCAGTTCCACCATGACCTGACTTTCTGGATGAGTCAGTTTTCTGTGGGTTTTTTGTTGGGGTGACTTTTAGTTTCACTTCCATGTGCCTTCTTGTGGTATGTTTTAGAGGTGGATATAAGAGAGATTAAGTTGTAGAATACAAACAGTGAGTCTGGAAGACTAATTGCTGTCCTCCAAAGAGATAGAGATTAATTACAACTAAGTTATATAATGCCAAGGACTTGTTCTGGAGCATTGTCTAACTTCTGTGGTGGCTGTGGTTGCCTTTCTTCTTCCAGGAAGCACTAATGTGGGTGACCAGCTCCCTACTGGACAGCTGTCCGTGGTGCCTTGGAGACGCACTGGTGTCAAATATACCAACAATGAGGCATATTTTGATGTGATTGAGGAGATAGATGCAATCATTGACAAGTCAGGTATGCAAGTTGCTTCTGGCTAAGATGAGGGTAACTTGTCCTGATAGTGCTTGAAGAGAGATTTAGGTCTTCAAAGAGGAGGTGCTTCATCTAAATTTGGGAAGCTCTATTCCTATTCTTACTCTGGAATCTTGACAACCCATAGGTGTTATTTTAGAGGGGTACCAAGGTTTTCACATGTCCTTGTTCCTGAGTTCTTGTAAGCAATTCTATATTGGGAAAATAGGAGGTGAGTGAAAATTGTGCATGAAAATTGTGCGTAGCACTTTTTCCTCAGTTTTTGTGCATCTTAGTCTTGTTAGAGTTGCGAGCTATTGTCACTGACCATTAAAATGGACATTGCTGGTATCAGTGGCTCTTATTTGTGTGTATCTTCTCTAGAAGTCGTTGGGAATGAGAAGGTAGTTGAGCATGCAACATAATGAACCACAACATTTCATAAAGACAATAAATTTCCTTCCTTCCTATTGATAATTTTTCCACATGGGGACTTTTTGGATCAGATTGACATAACCTCTTGCATTTCCTTTATTGTTGCAGGTTCCACGATTACTGCTGAAATCCAAGGGGTGATTGATGCTTGTGTCAAGCTGACTGGGATGCCAGACCTCACCCTCTCCTTTATGGTAAAGCTCAAGGGTATATCTTTACTTAAGTGTTTTTGAAAGAGTTTTCCAGCTCTGCTGCTAGGATCTCAATCTCACGCTGATTGATTCCAGTACATCAGAACCTGGGTATGCCAAACAAAAAGAGAAAGAACAGACAATGGAAGCTCATAATGAACTTCAGCAACTTTGAGCCTAAAGGTGGTTAAATTTAAAGAGGTTTGGCTTTTTTTAAAGTACTGTTAGTGTGTGCTGTGACTAAGTTTTTGAGATACAGCGGTGTTTTAGGCAGATATCCTAAAGGTTATCTTTTTAATGGCATGCATCAAGGTAATTATTTGACATGACTAAACTTCCTAACACAGGATAGAGATTAATAAGTACTGCTATTACACAGGTGTAACAGCATCAAATAGCTTAACATTTCTGAATGTAGATACTATCAAGTGGTCAGAGCCCATCTTCATGGATGGAAGATTGAGAAGATGGGGTTATATTAAATAGCTCTGCCTTCCGTAACCTGGTGACTTTCTTTTATTTCAGAACCCTCGGTTGTTGGATGATGTCAGCTTCCATCCCTGTGTGCGTTTTAAGCGCTGGGAGTCAGAAAGAATACTCTCCTTCATTCCACCTGATGGGAATTTTCGCCTGCTCTCCTACCATGTCAGTGCTCAGAAGTAGGTGATGAATGTAGTGCTGTGAATTACAAGACTAGGATCTCCCTGGCTAGTAGACGGGAAAAATACCCAAGGAATTGCTTTTAAAGATCAGGTGGCAAGTGCTAAATGAAGTTGAAATACACAGAATCATAGAATGGTTTGGGTTGGAAGAGATCAGACAAGTGTAGGATTTCCTACTCTTTTAAGGAGATTGGTTTCCAGTGTTTTCAGCGTAGAAGGCAAGGACTGCATCAGGTAAAGCAAAGATGGAGGTGAGAGATTGACAAGGATTTTCTGTTCATGTCTTTCTTCTAGCCTTGTGGCAATTCCTGTCTACGTTAAGCACAACATCAGTTTCCGTGATAGCAGCTCACTGGGACGTTTTGAGATCACAGTGGGACCGAAGCAGACTATGGGGAAGACTGTAGAGGGAGTGATTGTCACCAGCCAGATGCCAAAGGGTGTCTTAAATATGACCCTCACACCCTCTCAGGGAACACATGTTTTCGATCCAGTTACAAAGGTGAGAGGAAAGAGAGAACTGAGCTTCTTTTTTATTATTATTGTTATTATTACCTTTCAGCAAATGAAGTTGAGCTGTTCATGGTTATAAGCACATTTCCTTGAACATTGCTTTTCTGAAGGTTGTCTCTTTCTTGGAGTGAGAACTTTCTCTGCACAATTGCATACTATAAATTGTCTCAATCCCCACAACAAATAGCTCATTGTCCAAGTGGATTATGGTTCTGGTTGCCTTGTTTGAGCAGAAAATCCAAGAACTGGTACTGTATGATGAGGCATTGCTCTGGTGGATGCTCTGCAAACTTCTGGATTTCTAGTTGTCATGCCTAATACTGCACAATAGACTTGGTCCTTTGAAAATACTGCAGATTCGGGTTGGGGCATGTAGCACAAGTAGTGGAAATGCCATTCATGATAGGTTTTTGAGGAACCTCATGCAAAGAGAGAGGGACAACAAGCCTGTACTGTTTCTGTCCAATATGAAGGGCAAGATACTAAGACTTCTTCCATAAAGAAACATTTCTGGCTGTCATAGGAGGTGGACTGTTCTTCAGGGGCTGTTCCAGCATTTCTGTTTCACTGCTGCAGTTTTTTTCTCCTTGAAGTTGCTGTCATGGGATGTGGGGAAAATAAACCCCCAGAAGCTGCCAAGCCTGAAGGGGAGCATGAGCCTGCAAGCTGGGACATCGAAACCAGATGAAAACCCCACCATTAACCTGCAGTTTAAAATTCAGCAGCTGGCTATATCTGGTAAGTGACTGTCTGAATATTCTCTGCTGTGTCTTGCTCACTCTGCATGTAGCTGAAGTAGCTCTCCAGGCCTTCTGAAGTACATTCTACCTGAAACATGGTCTTCAAGTAAGAAAATGGTGTGCTTTGACTACAGATACATGGATTTGTTCTCTCTGATGCTCTGGAACAGCCTATCTACATTTCCTTGCATGTCATGCTTACAGACCTATAAATGACTCTAGGGTATGGATGTGTTGGTAAAAAGTGTTTCTGACAATTAGCAGTTGTCAGCTTTTCTCCATTCTTTTTACTGCTTCCTAAAACTTTCCCTGTGCTTTCTGCACTGCTGGCATGATCTGCTGTTCCTTTATCTTGAAGGCCTGTCTGCTTTGCTTGTGGCAGCAGTCAGTCTTATGCTGTGTTTGTTTGCCTTTAGGACTGAAGGTGAATCGCTTGGACATGTATGGGGAGAAGTACAAGCCCTTCAAGGGGATAAAATACATGACTAAGGCTGGCAAGTTCCAAGTACGAACCTAGAGAATCCTGATAGCAAGGAAGAGCACTTTCCTGTTTCTTCTGTCCCCGGCTGTTGGATGCAGCCTCTTACCCTATCCATCTGTCCAGGGTTGCTCCCTTGCCTGTAGTAGCCTGAGCAGGAGAGTCAGTGCTTAGGGTGGTTGGGAGCAGGGAAAGGTAAGGTCGACCTGAAACCATCTCATCCCTAGCTGAGTCTGAAGCATTTGGAACAATGGTAGATGCGAGAGGTGTTCAGGTCTCTTGGGATTAGTGAGTCAGCCGTGTATGCTTGTATCACCTTCATTTTGCTGTCTTCAAGGAAAGCCTAGGGTTTTATTGCCTTTTGTAAATCCTCTTCCTTATATTTTGGTTGGCTTTTAGCCCTTGTAGATGATACAAAGTTGAATTTCCCGAAACTTCAGCTCCAGTGTGATGGTCCAGCATTTGCCCTTCTCCATCACTGGGCATTAGGGTGGAGAGCTCTATAGTTCTTGGCAGCAGAGAGATCATCCAGCCTTTCTACTCGGAAGGGACTGAGAAGTGGAAAGGTAGATTGTCCCACCCAGCATGAGAAGTTAAGAAGCCTGAGATTGGAGATGATGTCACAGAGGGAGCAAGGGAAGAAGTGGATGCTTTTTCTACATATTTCATAAGCTCTTTTGATCATTAAGTATCTTGACTCTCTGGAGATGGACTGGAAACCCATCCAGATCTTAGGATGGTATCCCATGAAGGACTAACACAGCACGTATGGTCTTGTAATTGATGGGTGGTGACATCTGAATGTAATTCTCCTCTTACTTCATCAGTATTTGAAGGTAGGGATTCTTCTGGTTTCTCTGGGGAGTCAGGAAAGAGACAGGCATGCGCACACTGACGAAAATTGAAGCTGTGGTTAAATGAAGACAATCACTCTCCTAGTAACTTGTTGGAACCTCTTCTTGTCTTCTTGCCTGCCTAGTACAAATGAAGGTGATACTGCTGTTCTTCTGCTCACTGATGTCTGTCTTTGAGGTAATTGTGTCCTGGTACCTTTGTAGTATTTCTTGCTGTCCTACCTCATTCCAGTTCCTGTACCAATCAGCTGCTCTGCAGGTGGATTCAAGCCTACACTGGATTTTTTGCTGGGACCATCTCTTCTGTAGGAGCTCGTTCCAGTCTGTGCTGCATCTCTCTACAGCATAAATACGAACTGAGAGGCATCTGCAGTGTTCTGTATTGTCTGTAATGTGCTCTTTGGCCACTAGATGCCAATGTGTTTTCTCTGTCGTAGCAGAACTTGGCCCTGGCTCTGGAGTGCAGCAAGTACAGTTCATGCTTGTGAACAGAACAAGGTGACTCTAAGCAAAGGGTAACACACATTCTGGTTTCTGTGTGATGAATACTTGCAGTGGATGAGTGGCACCTTGTGTGTGGAATTGCAAGTTTCAGTGCAATGGATGGAAGCCATAGCAGGTGGCCTTACTGCCGAGCATGTTCAGTGCAAATATAACCTTCAGCAAGGGCATCAATAAAGTTCAGTTTTACATGTCATATGTGTCATTCCAGAGTGGCTTGTGTGGGCTGTAGAAAAAATACAGTTGGTATTTGAGGAGGAAGGTGAATTATGCCAGTTGGATTGTGGATAGTGGGTGCCTTAGGGGGTAAATGTCATTATGCAGTTGGGATTGTGAGCTTGGGACTAAGCCACTGTCTGAAAAGCTAAAATGAATTTATCTCTTGGTATTTTTTCCTGGTGTTTCCTGAAAGGAGCACTGAGCTCTTCCTGGAACCTCACTGAAACCGCCTTTAAGACAGCTAAACCATTTCTGTTTACTGGTAGGGTTTTGAGTAGCAGGTTAAGGACTGTGCTTCAGTGATGAAGATTAACTGGATGTAACCACCGTTTCTCTGAGGACAGAGAATCAAGCTGAAACCAACTTACACAACCAAAGTAAAGTGGTATAAGGATAGAGCTTCTGCCTGACTGGAATGTATTCCAAATTTACAGCCAAAGAAGAAGAGAGATTTAAGTTTTCAGGAAATTTAATGTCCCCTTTGCCTTCATTTCACACTGCCTCCCAAACATAGCTGCTCACGGAATGCACAGTGTTGTCTCTTGGTTTACTCTCTGTATAAATTAAATTTAATAGTACTCATGATTTGATGCAAGGAGGAAGCCTGGGGATGTGGGGAGAAAGGAGTGTTAGCTTCCAATAACGTGTAACAAGGAAAGGAGAGGAACTTGAGAATGTGTCCTTCCCACACATTCCTGTGGTATGAAAAGCCATAGGACAAAGGGAAGCACTGTCAGCATCCTTAAAACACCAAGAAGGAAGCTGCGAGGGCATGGCCACAACGTTGTGGATAGTTCATTTTTCTTTCTCAGGGGTTCGTATTGTCCTGAATCCAGTCCAGATAACGACTCACATTTGTATAAACACCAGGTATGTCTTTGCGGCCACAGCCTATTCCCCAGCTGATGATTCCAATGAGATACATCCGATCATCCTTCATACAGACCAGAGGCCCTCCAGAGTCACCCTACAGAGAAGCAGGAGGTTAATAACTATCTCCTTTTTGGTTGTGTTTCTGTTGCTTTTACCCCCACTCACTGGCTTTAGTGGTGTCCACGGAAATACCCTATGTAGTATGCCAACAAATCAAGAGCAATTAGTAACAGCACTTTCACATAAGCCCTTTTGAGTTCTAGACTCCCTCAATGCTCCTCTCATGGGGAGACACCCCAAAAAAACTAACGCTAAAGCATCTAACTCCATATGGCACTCATGAAATGTAGGTGAGATGTTGGTCAGAACAAAATGAGGAATACTTTTATTCAAGCTTATTCACTGATCCAGGGTGACTTACACTGCTATGTGTATTAAGGAGCTGTTTAAATGGAAAGGATGTGGACTGAATGTCCCCCTTTTTCCTCATTCCCCACCATCTTTGTTTTTTATTACTATATTTTCTGCACTTCTCAGTAGAGCAGCACTCGCGTTCTCTCACAGAACACCCTGCTGAGTGTTTTGCATTGCTCACATAAGAGAAAATATTAGGAAATGCTGCTGAGGTGGAGTTTCCTGCTCAGATTTGTGCCATTTCCTATATTTGGGATTTTCAGTCTGTGGTGTTCTGGTCAAGTGTGGCCTGCTTTTCTGGCTATGAGGGGCAGGGGAAGCAAAGAGGAGCCAACAGTTCTGTTGTGTTTGACAAACATCTACTAGAACTTCCCCACAGCCAAGCACAGAACAATTCTAAACCATTTTCTGAAGCTTTTTCTTTGCTTATCTCAGACTGTCAAGGACAGAATTGAGTTTACCTTGCAGGCATCATCAAGGTTCCTTGTGTCTCCTGCACACAACATGTTGTCTGTAACTGTCCGGTTGCCTAGATGCTGTGTTGTGCACTGACTGGCTGGAAACAGTCTCACATGGCCTTCCTTCAGGTGCTCTGAGTAGAATGGAGAAACTGGAAGAAAAAATACGATATAAATACATAAATATGTCTGTGTAGGTGTATATATATTTAAAAAGCCCCAAAGCAGTTCAGGTTCTGTAGTTCAGAGGAGAGTAAATGGAAGTAGTTGGGGGCAGAGGGAGCTGAACTAATATTTCCTTGCCAGAGGGTCTATTTTTCATCCTTGGGGTTCTGCTTTGTGAGTGAGAACTGCTTCAATCTAGTAGAGGGAAAATATTGCTTCTTTAACAAGCTTAAGTTCTAAAAACTGCTGGGTTTTATGGATGCGTAAGTCATCCTTGCACAGTTACATCAACCAAAATGAAGTCACAGCAAGTGCCTGAAAATCTCTAACTGTACAAAACAGGATCATGACATTTTAGTATTAGGCTTGCACTAACAAAAAGCGGATGCCTTGTTGTACACAATACTGAGAAACTGGATAGGAATGTATGCTTGTATTCTGCTGGAATGGAAGGGATTTGGTGTTGCTTTTATTCTTCTGCATAGCTGCAACTGCACAAAGCTAAAAGCTGGCAGGGTTGTTGTTTTTCAGTCTAGTTTTGAATTGCGATTGCAGCATCCTTTCCCTCTCAAAGGCTGTACCCTGCACTCCCTGTAAGCAATGCTGGGGACTAACTTTAAAAGCACTTTATGCCACACTTGTATGTTACAAAGTCTCTTCCAAAAACCACTGTGGGTTCAAATCATTATTAGGTCTTTTTATGGTGGTTTCTTCACAGTCTCTGTCTCAAAGAGGCTACAAGTTAGCAAATAAAATGAAAATCAGTAGAAAGTACCAGTAAAATACAAGCTGGGGGATTTTGTTTGTTTTAAATACAAGTGAGCCTGTTATACCTTCAGACATGTTTTATTCCTGTTTGTTGTAGCTCACATTAGAAACCATTTAGCCAGCCTTTTCTGATATATATCTGGGATTATCTGCTAATATACTGTACAGTTGCAGGTAGTTGCGTGTGATTAGCATTTGTGATTAGCAGATAATCCCAGATATATATATGAAAAGACTCTATTAGCCCATGCAGCTGAGAGAACTAAGATCAATGAAATAACTTACAAAACACCAAACTTGTCTATCTCCCACTATGCATGTTTTGTAGTGCTGATAATTCAGGGGACCACACATTAAGCAGTGCTAAAGGCTTGAATTCTTCGAGGGCAGGGGACACAAACTTTGATATCTTCTACTTACATTCCTCGTTTCTGCCATAACCAGAGATCTCACATTCAGTCCAGGCAGGCAGGTGTAGTGCTGGTGTTGGGAGGCAGGCAGCACGGACAGTGTCTGTTTCAACAGCACAGTCCTCTGCATCCGAGTTCAACTGCAGCAGAGCTGAAGAGGGAAAGCAACGTCATTGAGCACAAACTGGAGCCAGCCACAACCTTTGCAGAGTCACTAGGTCAGCGAAGTTCTTACCAATGTCATTGTCGAAGTTTTCTGAGTCATATCTCTGGTGCACAGTGTAGCTCTTCACTTGAAACCGCTGTTCATTGTCCTCTGGAGTTGCTCGGGATGTTCTCCCCAGCACAATCTTCAGCTGATTTGCACTAAAGCTGAAGAACAAGAATCTTAACTTTCTTTTCATGTTGAGTGCACCCTTCTCTTGAAGATGTGCTGCTGGAGCTTCTGCTTTTCCTATTTTAGCACTATTACTACTTCATTACCCAGGCAGTTTGACCTAAAGGGTCCGATTTGCCTTTGTTTTTGCACTAATCGCTTACAGCCATCATGGCAAAGCTCCTCTGCCAGTCCCTTGCTGTTCTCAAGTATCAGATGGATCTGCATCTGTACTGACAGCTTTGTTCTTCAGCTACTCGCTGTTCTGCAGTGATACCTTAATGCCATGCTGTTCGTTGGCCCAACAATTGCCCATCTGTCATGCTCTGCACAACTAACTCTACACTCTTTAGTGAACAATGACAAGCTTTATTCCAAGCCTTTTCTAGTGAGGCGAGACTGGATGCTTCCAATTTCAGTCTGGTTGTGTTGGGGTTTCGTTGCTTGGTTTTGGTCCCCGCAACAGTACTGAATCCTCAACTTACCCTTCCTCAAAGCAGTGAGCAGCTGACAGAACCCAGCAGGAACCGATGAGGATTCCTCCACAGAGGAAGTGCTCTCCAGGCGCCCGGCGGTACTTCACGAAGATGGCAGCTTGCCATGGGTGAGCTGCAATGTCTGCATAGGAGCCACCCTTAATCCTGTACTGGAGTCCTCGGCGCTGCCGCAAGCCGCAGGTGGCTGTGGATGACAAGTCCAGAGACAGCCTTTTTGTTCAGGCATTCTTGCTTGGAGTTTGGGTTAAGAGCCTATTAGCTGCCAGTGCATGTTGAGGCAGCCTGGCATGAACTGTGTAGTAACTGACTCATTCCTGTTTCCTAGGAAACTTATATTCTGATGTGAAAAATACAGTAAGGAAACCCTGCCTTTTCTGTCCTCCTTTCCCTTCTGGCAGAGAAAAAGGCACTTCTGTGAGGCTGGAGCCACAGTATCTCTTTCTGCTCTAAAAAGGACACGCTAAAAGGGGTTTTGGTTTGGTTTTGGGGTTGTTTTCGGGGGAGGGAGGTTCCCTTTCCAGCTGTTATTTTCCTATAAGAGGCTCGAGCTTAATACAAATGACATGCAGAACAGTAATACTGCAAAGAAAGAGAAGACACAGGAGTGCCGGGTCCTTACAGCAAGTAGGCACGTTGCAGTACTCCCATGTGAGCTGATTTCCCTTCAGAACATGGCACCAGGGCTTGCTGTCATTGTCAGGATTCCTGCAGCACAGGAAAGAGAAAAACCATTTGTATTATCAGATGTGAAGAGAGTCTGGGGAGACCTAAAGGTGGCAGCCTGTGACCTGAGTGTTCTAGAGATAACAGGGCCCTAGGACCACGTGGAACTTGAATTTATGGAGTCTGATGTTACAGAAGCATAGATAGGTCAGGTGGAATGAAATTACTATTGTCGGTGAGCTTTATTCCCAACGTAATGTACTTCCTGTGCTTAAATAACCCCCATAAAAAAGCCCGGCCTTAAGAGCACCACAAGGAAGTTTGGGGGGACTTTAATTCTGTGACTACCTACCGGCAGAAGTTGTGAGTACCAAGGCCCAGCTGGTAAGCATCTCTTCTCCAAGCGGTATACAACTTGTTGACAAGGATTTGGGAATTCCACCTCAAACAGGTAGCTCCAGAGCTGGTAACACTGTGGCTGCCTCGGTAATCTGTGCCTCTTCCAGATTTGCAGTTGCTGTTTCCAGCTTCAATAAGAAAGCTGCATATTAACTAATGGATGTGAACCTGTTAGCTCTTCCTAACTGTGATTTCTGTCAAGGCTGTATACTAGCTATCCTAATCTCAGTCTCTCAGAGTCATAAATATTAAAAGCTTAAACATGATTCCAACCCTGTCTATTCTATGATTCTATGATTAATGTTAGAGTTTCAACTTTTCAGGCTGCAGAAATAGCACAAGTCCAGAGAACCATTAGATATGCAGTGAATCATGGAAGCTGTGAAGTCCATTCCCTGTCCCCCTGCATGTACCTTTTGAACAGGAGGGCACGCTGCAGTGTTCCCAGATGTACTTTCCCCCTTTATAGATATAGCACCAAGGTCTGGAATCCTCATCTGGGTTTCTGAAAGAGTTATGATATTATGCATCATTATGAAGCTATTGTTATTAGTCCCATGTCTGCCATCTAGTTTGGTAACTTAATCCTGCTCTGCAGTGAAGACATGGATGGAACCTTCAGAAGTCATTTGTTCCTATGTTAATTGTGGAGTACATGTAAGTGAGGATGAAGCAGCCAGTAGCTGGCAGGAGTGGAGAGCTTGTTTGTGAAGTTTAGTTTATGAGCAGGACCTGGAGCTGCAGGAAACTGGCCTACAAGGGAGTTTTAGGCACTGAAAAGGGACAAGGGAAAGACTATGGGGTGAGAGATGCATGCATTTTGTAGTCTGCCATAAGCATCCAGTCTAGGTAGATCTGAAGCTGAGATATGTCTACAGAAATTGCAATTGCCGCTCATGGGCTGCACTTTATTTCTTTGCTTGACATTAGACTATTGCAAACAGCCATTCCTTTGCTCCAAGCCTTTAGGCTGATTCCTGTGGCTCTGACCTGGGTGCCAACAGCCCCTCACCTGCAGTAGTTGTGATTGCCCAGTCCCAGCTCAGCAGCATCCTCTCTTCGGCTGCTGTACTTCCTGTCCATCAAGCCATTGCTATTCCAATTTAAACATTCAGTTCCGCTATCTGTCATGCTCCATGTACCCCTGTATGTTACTCCAGCATCTTTGTAGCACTTAACTGTAGTGTCTGAACAAAAGGGAATAAAATGTACATCTTCTGGGTACTTCATCCTTCTGCACTGTGTAACTAAAGCCAGTAGCATTGGTATACTCACCTATTTCACACTGCTTCCCAGAGAAACCTTGGTGGCACTGGCAGATGAAGAGCTGTGGGGAATAATATGCCTGTGAGCATTGGCCCCCGTTGTAGCATTTAATTCTAGTGCAGGCTGTGGAATAAGCAAAAGCCAGAATACTGTTATATTTCATAGAAGTAAGAAGCTGTCAATGCATACCCATCATTCCTCTCCTGCCAGTCTCCTTTAGGCTGTTCTATCATGTGCTTACAGTCTTTTTGTGTAGGGCTCACATTCTTCCTTTGCTCCATTCTGTCCACATGCTATTAGGAGCCTTCCTCAGCCTCTTGCCCACTCCCTCTTAGTCCTGCCTAAGTCGGTACATACTAGTATTTTTGTTTCTATCCTAGTCTATTTCAAGCCAAATTTTCTGTGCGGTAACTCCTTTCCTGAGAGTGGAGTTCTTTAGGATGCTTAGATGGAAAATCTCTCGTCCCCCCCCACTTCCTTTCTCCTTTTCTTCCTCATACTCACCTCTGACAGGCACAGTGTGGCAGCGACTCCAACCGCTGTCACACCTACAGTACTCTACTCTGCTCCCTGAAAGCCTCAGCCAGGTCCCCCTGTGCTGGTAGATTTCTCCAGATGATTTTTCTGTGCAAATGGCTGTAATTGGAGAAAGGAAAATCCTCTTTTAGAGAGTCAGGGAAAAGACCTGGCTGAGCAAAAGAACTCCCTTCTCTTCCCAGAAGAAAAGTTCCGCTATTGACAGCCTCTTTTTCTCTGAGGAAGAGCAAAGGGAGGGGAAAACTTTATTCATTGAGTTGTGCATTGTATTGATGGTCTGTTATTTCGTCTTCGGAATCTCTCATCCAGATAACCATGACAAACAGCTTTCAGGCTCTGTTCTCTCAGCATCACCTGCTTTCCCCTCCTGCGTTCACAAAGCTCCAGATAACATAGCTGTAGTTTGCATGGCTTACCTCTGGACCTGGCTCCCCGTTTGAAACGTGTGCGTAAGCCCTGCAAGCAAAGAAGGTTAATTCAGTGAGTAACTGCTCTCTTAAGAAAACAGAGAGAACAAGTGCCTCCATCCTCTTCTTGAGGCCTTGTAAATCAGGAGAGCTCTGAGCAACTCTCTGCCCTCCTTGTCAGTGAAAAGTGCCTTTAGTGTCTCATCATGGGTAACTTTAAACTATGGAGTTGCCATAGATCTAAGCAGAGTCTCCTTCTGTCCAATGCAGAGAGCTGGAGTCAATGGTAGGGAAGTACTGCTGAAAACACAGAAGGATGGCAAGAGCATTATTTGATGCATTAGCCTCTTACCTGGCATTGAGCAGTCACAATTGCTCCCACCAGCAGGAGCAGACATGGGAGTTTGCCTTCCATCCTGAGTGATTTCCACATCACGTCCAAATCTCAAGTTATCTACAGAGACAAAAACCAAGACGTTGAACAAAGGCATTTTACAGCGTGAATGGAGTTGAAGGGCATTAAGTTTAAATACAGGTTTTAAATGACGACAATTCTTTTTACATTCAAACATGCTTTCTACTCTGCAGTTCTCAGCCATCAGGACTGGCTGTCCTGGTGACCCTGGACAAGGGGAAACTGTCAGGCTGGACCCAGATGTGCTTCCACTTGATAGATTTAGAAACACGACAAGCTAAAGGACACCGTGCTAGATCTGGAGGAAGCTCAGAGAATGTTTCTGGGGAATAACACTGGTAGAAGTAAATTCCAAGTCCTGTTTCTCAAGGTTGCTGGAAGCCAGCAGGATCGTGTGCGTTATTAGAGATGGACTTGTGAATGAAGGAGTTGTACTGCTGATTGGAAAGTGTTCACTGAGATTCAGGTCAGTGAAGCCTAAGAGATCTCTTGCAAGGACTCAAAAACCAGCTGAAGGGTCAGTTTGTGATAACAGTGGTTTAACAGGATTGTCATTTTCTGCACAGACTGCTGTTTTTGGGCAAAAGTGAGGGCTTCTCCCATGTTGAGGATGCTTCAGGAAGGAGGCTTTGGTTGATGATAGGTGGGGACAGCGCTGCTATGTCTTTGGTTTTCAATATTTCTACAGCTTCTCCCTAGCTGAGCTTTTAGTTTCTACTACTGTTACGCTTTTGCTGAAAAGGGAGAGTATGCCAATTGGCCGGCAGGCTGGCTTTTAGGCTGGTGCTCTCATTTATCCTTTGCACTCCTATGCAGTCACAACTACTCCTTATTTCCGCTAATCCCTTCAGCAGCTTTACACTTCAGATGGAGTCTGAAATGTAAAGTTGCTGAAACCTTTTGCTGACAAAGGCAAGGTGGTCTGCTTCCTGATGAAGGCAGTGTGCTTTGGTGTGGGCTTCCAGCTCCTCTGTTCTTTTCTCTAGGTGATCTTGTACTAACCGTAGAAGTTGTACATATGTGTATATACATATGTACATGTGTGTATGTAAAAGAACTCCAGTAAAGGCTGATCTCAGCAGCACCAGCATGGTAGCTAGCAAAGTCCTATGTTATATTTAGAAACACTGCTGAACTTGAGGACTTTAAATGAGGATTTATTGGTACACCCACAGGACACTGGTGGGGGGGAGGAGGCCGTTGTTCATGGCATAATGAATACAGCTGATTGTACAGTGTCTGAGGTTTAGATACGGTGTCTATGGCGTTAACTAGCAAGGACCAATACATCTTTTAAAAACTGGGAAAGTATTATCACTTTTCACAGTTGAGTAATAATAACGACAACTCCAGTCCTTAAAAGCTGTGTAATCTGAACCCTTAGAATAAGATAAGTAACTTTATGACAGGTTTTCTGGCTTGAACCCATAATTTTGTTCCTAAAAGCAACAGTTCCTCCTGCATGCATAATAGTAGCTCTTTTTTACAATTGAACAAGACACAAGTAATCACCGGTGTGAACAGATTTAACTTGATCCTCTGTACTCACCCAGACTGCTACAGCAGTCAGCTTAGATGGCTGAAATGATGGCTAGAGTGTAAGGTAGATGGGAACCCCCCTGCTTTGACCACCTCCCACACCAGAGGTCCATTTTCTCTCTTTAAAAGTATAATGCCTCCTATACATGCCAAGAGCTGGGAATGAGGCAGAGCAGCAGGTAAGAAGATAGAATTTCATTCCCAATCTCTAGGATTGCTCTGCAGTTCCAAATATTTGCAATAATATTCAGGCACTGTCTCCCACACCATCACCTTTTTATTATCTCCATGATAAGATCTCTGAGCAAGTAGAAAGCTAACCCAATTGTTTGAGAAATTACTTCCAGAAATTAGGAGCTCAGACTGTTTAAATGAATCCAGAGAAGGCAGCTGGATAATAGCTGCTGAAATTGGAGTATAACAGCTAAATGAGTCATGAATTGGGACTCAAGGCTAAAAAAGGGAGGGAGTTTCTTTGTGGGTTGTGTTGGTTTCTTTCAAATACTTGTTCAAAGAAAAGGCAAAAGGCACAAATATCCCAGTCTCTGAAGCAGAACTGGGAGTGCAGCAGGATAATTTAGCCTTTAGCTTCTCCTCATTAGACCACACAAAGAGGAGACTTAAGTTGCAAGTCAGACTGGAAAGATTCACAGGAACAGCTTCCAAGAACCTTAGTTACTCCAAGTCTTATCTTGACAATGAGATCCTTGTAATTCAGAGCGTCTCCTGGGGATTTGTATTACTATGCAGATTTTGTAGTGTACTTTTTTGTATACTTTCAAGCCCTTTCTCACCGCTTAGGAAGTATCTTGCATTGCATAGCAAGCCTCTTTAAAAGCTGCAAGAGTGGCTTCAGAATAGGCATTTACTTCAGTGGAATCTGAACTAAATCAGCAGTGGTCTGGACTCACACTTATTCCTGCTGCCCCTCTACAGGCTCTCCCCTCCGCCTTTCCCCCTGTCCATGTGAGATGCCTGTCCACCCACTGGTGGCTGCTATGCATGGAAAACTGGCAACAGATGTTGCCAGATGTTTGTTTTCAGTTTTGGGAAAGGTAAAACTTAGGGCAGGCAATTGGAATGTTCTGAATGATAAGCCCTATCAAATTGAAACCATATGGCTGTTGGAAGAATACCATGTTTACGAGACTTCACCAGCAGTGTGCTTTCTGTAGGGCTCCCCTAAACAGCTCCTGCCTTCTGCTCTCACCCTTTGCTACCTCTCTGATCAAAAATCCTCTAGCAGTAAGCCAGAGGCTTAGATGTGGTGCTCTGATAGTTTGATTCTACTCTTTCAGGTACATTAGGATGTAAAGATATATGATACCCCAAATGTATCGCTCATTGCTGAAGCATCATCAGCAGGAATACTTGAAATCCCACGTATTAATTTGTTAATAATAACAGCCCTTCTAAGCAGTAAGAGTGTATTATTTTACCAGTGTGGAATAAGACCTAAAAAAGAAAGTATCTATCAAGGTTGAACAAAAAGTCATTAACTGAAATTAAAGTAGCTTTCCCCAAACTCCTGTATGTCTTCCAATCACTTAGTATGTGCATTTCAGAATGCTTTGATTCTGAATCTATAGCACTAAGAGGGTTCTTGCTGATGAACAGCTATATTGATCTAGTTTAAGTGAAAGACTGCAGATCCTTGCTGACCTTTCCTGCCTTCTGGGGAAAGTGCTTCTGTATCCCTTTGCTAAACTGAGCAGATGAATATCAGACTTGAACTATTTCTGTTTAGGATGTAACAGCAGACAGATCTCTGCCTTTGTGGAAAAGAACTGTGTAAAACCCCCACAAGAGTAAGCTTCTGCAGCCTCTGAAGGCATTGGAGGAAATGGATATTTCAAACTCTGGCTTTGTTTTGGGAATCATTCTCAATATTTTCCTGTGGTTTTGGCTGCATTTGCAAAGCGTGATCTGAAGAAGATCCGCCTTCCTGCTCGCTGTCCCTCCATTACCCTGGTCGGGAGCCTGGGATGAGCACACAGCCCGATTTCCCAGGCAGATGATGGATTCTCCTTTCACAGCTAGCTCTCTGGGTCTCTCCTTACCGTTAAGGTATTTGTCCGTAACTCTTCCTTTGTTTTACGTTCTCCTGCTAATGTTCTTTGGGCGGGAGACCTCCCCCCTGCTAGCTGCGGCTGCCAGCCCTTCCCCTGCTAGAGCTGAAGCTTTTAGGAACCTCCTCCTAAGCTGAAAGGCAATAGCCCAGTTAGTTAACCACCGCGGTGCTTCAGCGGGATTCATTAAATAACAACAGTTAATAGCATTCAATGACAATGCCACTGATGCTGAAAACGGGCACTGCGCTTTGCGAGGCAGGTGCAGAGCCGGACCTACCTTTGCTTTCTCCTTGCTGTATCCGCGGATGGAGCTCTCTGCAGAGCAGCGGTTGCCGATGTCCGCCGCTGCTCTGCGCGCTCCCAGCGGCTCCTACCCCGAGCCCCGCGCAGGGGGTGGAGACTCGGGGGCAGGAGCCCGCGTCCCCCCCGGAGCGGCTCCGGAACGGGGCGGCCCCTGCCCTGGGCTCGGGGCTGGGCTGGGCGGGCGGGGGACGCTGGGTTACAGCAGCCCGCGTTGTTCTTTCTCTCTCCCATTCGATAGAGCAGTGTCAGTCTTCTAAACCCTTCCCCGTTGAACACCTTCAGTGACTTGAGAACAGCGCATATCCCTCACGCTGAGCATCGTGCTCGTGGGACTGTGAGATGTGTTACCTCTAACACGACCAGAGGAGCTGCAATCTGTAGCTTCGTTCTAGTACTGAGAAACTCCAATTTCAAGAAAGAGCGCAGTGTGCTGGGAATCCACTGGGAATCTTCGGCAGACAGGTGCATGCCATGGGGACAAAATGGTCAGAGGAGCTCCCAGGTCAAGTGGGGACAATGAGCAGAACTTCTGAGGACCCTTAGATAGAAATAAGGAATAGCATGTTGGGGAGCAAAGAGTTAAAATGTGCATTGATACTGTCCATCCTAGAAAAATAAGGTCTACTCACCAGTGTGCGGTCATGAAGCACTGGGTTATCAGTGTGGGAGGCAAAGTAAACTCAAGGTTAAGAAAAGAGCCAGTGATGCAGTTGTTACAGTAATGGATGTGTTCTAGCTTTTAGGAAGCGGTTCACTAAAAATCAGGTTCCTGATACAATTTAGCATAAACACAGACATAAGAAATAGTGTGTGAGGGATCTCCATCTTCCGGAAGGAGCTGCACAGCATCCTTGGCTGGGAATGGGGGTCTTTTGCATATTGGCAAAGATTGATTATTCTGCATATTTAGCTCTTCTATGTATGGAAAACCATCAATATTATCACATACTTTTCTCTGAGAGCCCCAGTGCTGGTGGTGAGCATCAGTCAGAAATAAATGTGATTTAAGGGCAGCTCTGTTTGATTGTTTCCAGTTGTTGAGAAAAGGATGACTGGACACTGCTGAGCCAGCAGGAGCCAATTCATGTCATTTTTAAAGACAACAGCTATTTGCTACTAGAATTCTGGGTTAAAGATGCTAACAAAGTAATGGCCATGGGGGACGATTTCAGAAGCTACTATTCCCCAACTTTTCGCAGCTTAAGGGCCACTATAGCTGTCCAGAGAGTGGTGTGGGTGCCATTCATGGTGCTTTACATCTTGTAAGGAAACCATGAATACCAGCATCTCCTCTCAAGCACCATCTACGGGCTTACCTCTAGTTGGATCCTGTTTCAGGAGGGGTTTCGGCAGGGCTGCTCCATGGTCGGGGTGCAGTATGCCGGAGGCCCGTGTCCCCCGGGGAGACGGGGGCACCTCCGTGCCGGGGCCGCTCATTCATCTGTGCAGCGGCTCTGCACCGCTCGGAACGGGCCGGGGGGACGGAGACAAACGGCACGGAGCCGTTTAACGCGCTCTGCTGCCCTGTGCCCCGAGGCTACGTCCCCGGGAGCGGCGGCGGTGGCTGCTCCTGCCCCGCGCGGCTCCTTTAAGGACGGGCGGGCGGGCGCTTGCAGCCGGAGCCGGAAGCGCTGGCGGAGGCGGCACAGGCCCTGTGGAGCCGGAGCGGCGCGGCCCCGTCATGAGCCGGCCGCCGGCCCTGCAGGCGCTGACCTGCGGCCCCTGGGAGATGAAGGAGCGCCTCGGCACCGGCGGCTTCGGGAACGTTATCCGCTGGCACAACAAGGTAGGCAGCGGCAGCTCCCCCTTCCCTTCCCCTCCCCGGCCCGGCGCCCGCCTTCAGCCGAGCCCGCCCTGTGTCCGCAGGAGACCGGCGAGCAGGTGGCCATCAAGCAGTGCCGGCAGGAGCTGAGCCCGCGCAACCGCGACCGCTGGGCGCTGGAGATACAGATCATGAAGAGGTGAGGCGGGCGGGCCGCGGCCTGGCGCTGCCGGACGGGCCCGGTGCCCGCTCACCGCCGGGGCGGGGCGGGCGGGCGCGGCCCTCGAGCGCGGCTCTAACGGCAGCGCTGGCGGGAGGGGTCATCGGCCGCCGCTTCCGGGGGGAGCCCGTTCGGTTTCGCTCCGCTCCTGGAGGGGGGCAGCGGTAAAGAACCGCGCGTTGTGTTTGCGGCCGCAGATGGGGCCGTGGGCTCCGTTCTGCGGCGTTTCTGAGCTGCTGCTAAAGCACGGGCGTTAGGCCGCCTGGCTGTGCGTTGCGGGCTGTCCTTTGGGTTGGTTGTGTTGGATGCAGCGCTCTGATCGTGGCTTGGGTCTTTCCCGGAGGCTGGTGATGCACTGTGCCGCGCTCCATTGCGAGGCGTGCGCCTGTAGCTCTCAGGATGTTGAAGAAATGCTCTGCATGTGAAGCTAGAGAAGTTGGGATGAGTCTGGGTCCACGAAGGATGGGTGAATCACAGGCCTTCAGAATTCATAAGTTATAAAGGGACTAAAGCCTTTGTAGGTTTCTGTGTGATGATCATGAGCACATGACACTGCAAAGCTGTTGCAGAACACCTTTCAGGTGTTGCACTGGTTCTACCCACTGTGCACCCTTGCCTCATTTCTGCTCCTCAGGCTGAACCATCCCAATGTGGTGGCTGCCCGTGATGTCCCTGAAGGGATGCAGAAGCTAGCACCAAATGACTTGCCATTGCTGGCCATGGAGTACTGCCAAGGCGGAGACCTCCGCAAGGTGAGCTCCCTGGGAAGGTGATGAAAAGCCACATCAGCTTCTCAGCTGATCCTAGGATTTCTGTTGAAGCTTCCCTGTAAAACCTGTTTTCACATCTTGATGCTGCCTAATTCTTGCCATGGCACCAACAGGTTTTGGTGGGTTGGTCCCTGATATCAGGTTCAGCTTTGAAGACCTAAGTGTTTTGGGGAGCTTTTTGTGTTTGCGTGGCTGCAAGTGACACTGTGAGGAGTTTGCACATAGAGCATGAGAGCATGCGTGAACGATGTGGAACAGGGTGTATGGCCAAGACCATTGCAGGGCCAGGTACCTCTGTGGGCTTTACCATTACGGAAAGTGATTAACTCTTATCTGCCATAGGAGGTTAATTCTAATCTTACTGGTTTTCTAACCTTTGGCATAATTTACTCCTAGCTAAAACCCAGAGCTTATGAGCTGAGATTTGAGCTGATACTGTCAGGCACAGGGGAAATGGCTCTAAAGGATGGAGCAAGTAGAAGGAAGTGGGTATGACACTGGCTTCTTTCATCCACGTTTTTCTCCTCCTGTGTGCTTAGACCAAGGTCTGAAGCTGTAATTGCTGCTGCTGGCAGTCACAACCCCATAGAGTTTTGTGCTTCTAGGGAGTTTCATTGCTGTTACCAGAACTTTTTGCATCTGTGAGAGTTTGTGGGACTGTCAGCTTCACTTGGGATACAGGAGGGAAAGACTATTCTGTGCTGTTTTCTTGCAGTACCTGAATCAGCTGGAGAATTGCTGTGGCTTGCGGGAAGAAGCTATTCTCATTTTGTTATCTGATATTGGTAAGTGGTAGCAGTACCTTCAGTTGTCTCAAGTATGAAAGCCCTTTCAGTGCTGAATCCACTCTGTTAAGCAGTGAACTCCACCTTAGGCTGACCTTTAAAGAGTGTCCTTATTTCTTGTCTTGCTCTGCCAACTCTCCCTGTGGGAGAGCCAGCCTTTGATATTTTTTGTGTTCTTGAAAAGGTAGAGATGGGTTTTCTTGGCCAGCAGAAATGCCACTGGGGATTTTCTGGGAGGTCCTGAATAGCTGAACACTGGCCAAGTGACTCTAGTTTACATTGCACATCAGATTTCACCCTCAGCTTAACAGCTGACCATCAGGCCTTTGGAGTGGGTGTGATCAGTGGGTTTCCATTAGCGCTTGGGCAACCACTATGTGGAATTATAGACAGTTCTGGTGCCATTTGCCTAGTGCTGTCCAGATGCTTTTGGGGTGCAGTGTTTTGGTCAAGCTATGTTGTAATCTTACAGAGTAGCAGCTGAGGCAGAACTGGACAGGCACTAAGGCCTTAGAAGATACTCAAGAAGTGCATTTAGGGCAGGTGTACGCTTAGAAAGTGAGCTTTTGGCAAGAGAATAAATGTGCATTTGTCATTACTTTTACTGCAGGTGTGGCTATTAGGCATCATCTCCCATCCTTTGTGTTCCCAGAGCATTTGTATTCTGCTGCCTCATCCTTGTACTCTGTAGTGACCAGGAAATGATACCCAGAGAGCAAACTGTCTGTGTCCAGAGGTGTTTGACACCGATTTTTTTCCTCCTGCACTTGGTGTTTCATTGTGTGTTTGATCATGCAAGATTTGACCCAAAAAGCCATGCTTATACTAGGTAGAAATGAATCCTGACTGAGCTCATGCTAAACACTTTTAGTTATACTCTTAAAAGTGGCTTTTTGTGTCTCTCAGCTTCTGCTCTCAGGTACCTTCATGAGAACAGGATTATCCACAGAGACTTGAAACCGGAGAACATTGTGCTGCAGCAGGGAGAGCAAAGGGTAAGCAGGAACCAGGTGTCTCTGCCTGCACAGACAAGTTCTTTCTCTGCTGTATGGTGTGCTTTTAACAGGACTTCTCACCAGTGTTCGTATTCTCTGTTGTGTGTTTCAGTTAATACACAAAATCATTGACCTTGGTTATGCTAAGGAGTTGGATCAGGGTAGCCTGTGCACATCCTTTGTTGGGACTCTACAGTACTTGGTAAGGAAGGAGTTAAGCCGGATGAGCAGCTACCGTTTTGCAGTGGGATATTGTTGACTGCTATCAGGCTTTGGGCTAGGATGAAGTGCATTTGGGGTGCTGCAGCTAGCAAAGATGACTGGGTTTTTTTGCTGACATTGGCTTTTCACATTGTTTGATATAAGAAGCCTTAGGTGCTGATAACCTCTGCTGTCCTCCTTGAAAGGATCTCAAAGCTCGTGAGAGACAAAGTGTTCAGCACCACCTTTAATCTGTTATACAAATGTTAATGAGGTCTTAAGGGATAGAGAGAGCTGAGTGGCTTTGTCTTATTTGTGTAAACTGTCTCAGGCTCCAGAGCTGCTGGAACAGCAGAAATACACGGTGACAGTGGATTACTGGAGCTTTGGCACACTGGCCTTCGAGTGCATTACAGGATTTCGGCCATTCCTACCCAACTGGCAGCCAGTGCAATGGTGAGTGAGCTGGGGCCGGGTGATAAGAGGGCATGCAATGCAGCTGTCCTGTTTACAGGAGCTACAATTATGGTCCCTTGATTCTTAGGGTAGTGTCCCTATGTTCCTTGCCTTTATGAGAACTGACTCCCTTCACAGGAGCTTGACCTACCTAAGCAAGTTCAGCATTCCTGATACTCACTCTTTGGGATCAGGACTGGCTCCTGCAGGGTAGGTAACAGAAGCCAAAGCAGCATCTGTATTAGATCTGTTGAGAGGAGCTTTAAGAGCCTGCTAACACGGAGGCTGGGAGAAGCAGGTGATTATAACATAAGAGGGATTACAACATAAGAAGGATGTAGACCTGTTGGAGGGCCACAAAGATGCTCAGAGGGCTGGAGCTCCTCCTCCTATGGAGACAGGCTGAAAGAGCTGGGCTTGTTTGGCCTGGAGAAGAGAAGCTCCAGAGAGACCTTACAGCAGCTTCCAATACCTAAAGGGGGTCTACAGGAAATTTGGAGAGGGTTTTTTTTACAAGGGCGTGTAGTGATAGGACAAGGGGGAATGGCTTTAAGCTGAAAGAGGGGAGATTTATAGATTAGGAGAGAAGTCTTCCCTGTGAGGGTGCTCAGGCACTGGCACAGGGTGCCCAGAGAAGCTGTGGCTGCCCCATCCGTGGTAGTGTTCAAGGCCAGGTTGGACGGGGCTTGGAGCAATCTGCTCTAGTGGACGGTGTCCCTGCCCGTGGCAAGGGGCTGAATTAGATGATCTTTAAGGTCCCTTCCAACCCAGACTATTCTATGATGATTATTTCACCACGGTACTTGCTTGAATTCATCAGGCATACAAAAGTACGACAGAAGAGCGAGCTGGATATTGTTGTTTACGAAGACTTATCTGGAGAAGTCAAATTTTCTAGTAGTTTACCCTGCCCAAACAATCTAAACAGGTGAGCACTGGAAATCTGTTTTGCCACACTGGGATAAACTGTTTCTTCTGCAAAAGGTTTATATTATATGCCTTACTCTGTTAACCTGTGAATAAATTGGGTGCATGACACAATGCTTGTGTCCCTTGTCAGACTTGTGTAGTTGTGAGTCTATTTCTGCCTTCTAAACACTGCATTTGTGATGGGTGGGGGGACTTGTTCATCAGTCCTGCTGCAACAGCCAGGCCGTATAGTAACTACAAATGCTCTTTCACCTCTTCTGATCAACTTGTTTTGGTCCTTCAGTGTTTTGGCTGGGAGGCTGGAGAAATGGCTGCAACTCATGTTAATGTGGCACCCACGCCAGAGAGGTACAGATCCTACATATGGACCCAATGGGTGTTTCAAGGCTTTGGATGACATTTTGAACTTGAAGGTGAGCGATGGGTCTGTGCAGCCTGAAAAGCTTTTCAGAGGGCAGTTGCCTATAGCCCATGGGAGAAGAGGCTTAAATCATAGACCTAGGAGGAGAAGCAGCACAGGCTTTGATTTAGCTGTCTTCTGACAGATAGTGACAGATGGTTTTATCTTGCTTACCTGAGGACAGATACTCCCCGAGCTTGCTGGGAGTAGCAAATAGCTTCTGTGTTTGCTTGCTTCCATATTCTGGTAGGGGATTCTGTGACTGAAGCTGTTTAATTGCCATGTGTCCTCTCTTCTAATTGATGGAGTGCAAGAACTCTGGCATAATGTTATGAAGTAGCTGTGAGGTGACTTCTTGAGCAATGCAAGTGCTTTGAACAGTTGAGCAGTGCCCATTGTCTCAAGTCTTACATCAGTCGTGTCTGTGCATCTTCAGCCCTTCTCATGTCACACCACTCTTGTAGTTGCTTCATGTTTTGAACATGGTTACGGGAACTGTACACACCTACCCTGTGACAGAGGAGGAGACTCTGCAGAGTGTGAAGGCCAGGATCGAGTTAGATACGGGTATCCCAGAACAGGACCAGGAACTACTGCAGGAAGCTGGACTTGCATTGTTCTCCCAGAAGCTGGACACTAAACAGACAGCTGATAGCAAGGTGAGTCTGGATACTCCCTCCCTTGCTGCTGAGTGAATCAGCAGGCCCTGCTCTGACGTTGGAAGCACAGCACTCCCTGCTATTCTGGCAGGCTTTTGCCACAGTAACCACACAGACCAAATGCCACCCTATTACCTGTGGTGTTTAGTCTTTGACTGAGGAGGAAAATTCTGTTTATGGTGGTACTGAGGGTTTGCTTTTTCTGAGAGAACCTAGTTGGGTTGTTTGTCTTCTGCAGGTGAATGACACTGCAGCTGCAGACACAGACCTCCTCTTCCTCTTCGATAACCAGAAAGTTACCTACGAGGCTCAGGTTGCCCTGCGTCCTCATCCAGAAAGCGTTGACTGCATCCGTAAGGACTTTCTCTAGCATGAATATGAGAGGATCTCAGCCTCGAGAGGGTTGCCTGTGTTCTGTGGTTCGATTCATGTGCAAAGAGCTTTTGCATATTAGGGTGAAGCAGCAGTAAAATGGACTGGCATAGCATTCATCCAATTTGTCAGAATAACTGAGGAAAGGAAGTGTTTGATTTCCCCAAAATATATATAAGATATACTGGGGAAGCTGCATAGGGGTGAGCCAACTGTAGGCTTTGCATGCCCCTCAATGGAGTGACATTTTGGTTTGTTTTGTCATGTGCTAACTCTGCTTTTGTGCTTCACGCTGATACGGATGTTTCTCCTCCCCACTCTGTTTCCAGTTCAGGATCCAAAGAAGAATCTCCACTTTTTCCAGTTGAGGAAGGTATGGGGCCAGATCTGGCACACGATCCGGATGCTGAAGGAGGACTGTAACCGGCTTCAGCAGGGGCAGAGAGCAGCCATGTACGGTGGCAGTTTCTCTACAGTACTTACATCTCTGCCTTTGCTTCCGGGTGAAAGGGAAAGGACAGGAATGGGATTCTGTTGCAATGGGGAAGCCCATGAGTGGAGCCATTGATGAAAAGCTGAGAGTTTTGACCTCTGCATAACTGCTTTTGTGCTCACTGCTGCACTCTGAAGTGTCTACTTTTGATATAAGGGGAAGTCTGCCCTTCTAGTTCCAGAAGGTAATAGGGCCTTCTTCTTGTCCATGTAGGATGAATCTGTTGCGTTACAATAGTACTCTCTCGAAGATGAAGAATTCTATGGCATCTCTTTCCCAGCAGCTGAAAGCAAAGCTGGACTTCTTTAAAACAAGCATTCAAATCGATCTGGAAAAGTATAAAGAACAGATTGAATTTGGAATTAGTGAGTATAGCATCTGACAAACAGAGCTCTTTTTATGCCTTTTATCCCCCCAAAATATCTACCTTTTTCCTGCATGAACCTGACAAAAGCAATCACTTTCCTTCCTGTAGCTTCTGAGAAGCTGCTGTTTGCCTGGAAGGAGATGGAGCAGGCTGTGGAACTCTGTGGGAGGGTATGTTTTAAAATCCGCTTATCCTTTCTTTCTTTATTGTCCTCCCTTAACTAGAAACTTCTGGTGTCTGGGCTGGTTCCAGATGTCATGTTGCCTTGGTTTAGGTGATACCATATTTGTCCATTACCAGTACTTACACTCACTGTGTTTGTAAGGCTTAAGGAGAAAAAGGGAGGTCTTGGGGAATGTGAGAGGAGGTGTGGCAACAGTTGCACTTGGCTGTCTGCTAACCCAGTCCTGGAGCCAGGATAGCTGAAAGAGGTGTGGAACGGGTTAAACTGAATGGGAAAGTGAACCATTAGAGGATTGAATGCAAGACCTGTAAGCATCAGCTTTGAGTTTTGAAAAGGCAACAATTTCCCTTTCTTGGTAGCATCCAAAGCATCCAGCCTTCTGACACAAGACAGTGTAAACCCTCTAAGTAGGGTCAAGGATGAGGAACGAGAGGTGGCTAGTTGATACCTTATTGTTTTCCAGCACTTGGTCCTCCTCTACTGGGAGGAGGCAGAGGGCAGAATGACTGTCTACAAGCAGCAGCTTCTGCATGAGAATGAGTTCAAGCGAAAAGCCAGAATTTGGGGTGCCAGGAGTGGAAGTGGTTGTGTGCTGAGAGAAACAGGGAAAATCAGTGATGAATGGGAGGTGTGTTTAGACATGCAATGAGAAAGGAAGAGCCAGTGTGAGTGGTAATGTCTCTTAGGATAAAACTGTCCCACTGTTATGTTCCTCCCTGCTCTCAGGAGGATGATGTGGATCAGCTAGTGAAGAAGATGATGGCCCTGCAGACAGACATTGTGGACCTGCAGAGAAGCCCACTAGGTCGTAAACAAGGAGGAACACTGGAGGATTTGTGAGTTGAACTACCTTGAATTTAAGATGCACAAGTATTGCTAGCTAAGCTTATTCACTGCAAGACAATGAAAGTGCTGTCTCTTCAGCCCAAACTGTGGGAGACTAGGTGGACTTTGACACTAGAAGACAGCTTTTGACTCCTTACCTGTCATCAGTCTGACATGGCAGACTGCTATATAAAAGATTTGAGTTCTTGAGCTACTCATTTGTAATTTAGGTTCTAGAGAAAGTCCTATGTGTTCTTGTGCCTTTTTCTTCTAGAGAAGAACAAGCCAGAGAGCTGTACCGGAGATTGAGAGAGAAGCCAAGAGGTAAAAGACATTTTAGCTCAAGGTCAGCTTGCTTTATGTGGATAGTAACTTTGGAGATGCAGTAATGAGCACTGAGAACTTCCTCTGCATTGTAGCCTGTTTGCGTGCTAGCTGCACATGGACTCTACTGGACTCCCCTTGTTTTGGAGAAGGGGAGTCAGGAAGTCAGTTTTAAGCCTTGCTTTCTTGGCACCTTCTGAGCTCTTAACTCCTCTGGAACACTTCTCGGAACAAGCTATTGCTGCAAGCATATGGTAGTACTCCTGTGTAGGAAAGATGAGAGGCATAGCTGTTCCTTTGGGAACATTAGGCCTTTTGGGTATTAGACCCAACATACCCAACTCTGTGTTCCAGTCCTCATCATTCTGAAGAAGGTGTCTAAAATCCAGTGCAATTCATCCCCCTCAAACTTGCATGCCCTGAACTTGGGATGTTTCAGGATTGAAGAAACAGTGGTAACAAACCACTAAGAATCTTCTCACTCTGTCCTATAAACCAGCCTTTCTGTGTAATACTCTGACTCTCATTCCAGATCAGAGGACAAGCGGTGACAGCCAAGAAATAGTACGACTGCTCCTACAGGCAATCCAGAGCTTCGAAAAGAAGGTCCGAGTCATTTATGCTCAGCTGAGGTGAGCTTTGTAGAGTCAGCTTTCATTGAAGGTTAAAAGAGAGCATTTTCAGCAAGAGGTTTTGTTCGAGAGGTTTAAAAAAAGAGTGTGTGTACAGCTAATGAGGTCTCAGTGTTACAGAAAGAAGACACTTCAGGAATGTTCCCTTATCACAATGGCTCATGTGTGATCTGGTTTACTTTTGTGATAGTAAAACTGTAGTTTGCAAGCAGAAGGCACTGGAGTTGTTCCCCAGAGTGGAGAAAGTGATGAATCTGATGAATGAAGATGAGGAAACAGTGGTTCGGCTTCAGGAGAAACGCCAGAAAGAACTGTGGAACTTGCTGAAAATTGCTTGTGTAAGTGAAATAAAACCTCCAGTTTCATTTGGTTTGTAGTACAGGTTATTGACATTAATAGTACCTTTAGTATGGTTCTTACCCGTGTTATTTTGAGTTAGTGTTAAATTCAAGGCTGCTGGAATTTAGTGGTAATAATTGCAATGTGAATCTCCTGTGTTTTCTTCAGAGTAAAGTACGAGGTCCTGTTACTGGCAGTCCAGAGAGCATGAACACATCACGTCTTGGTAGTCCTGGGCACCTGCTACTGCAGGTCCCTTCTGGAACCTACAACTTACCAGAATCTGTCAGGAAAAGGTGAGGCAGCATGGAGCTCTGTGGTTGCTAATGCCAGCACTACAACGCTGGAGCTTCCCCTCTGTTAAATGACACACAAGCTTTCTATTTAACACTGTCTGCTCAGCTTCTGTTGTCAGCAGTCTTTTCTGCCTATAGCTGGGCTTCCTGGGGTTCTGAATCTTCCTTATGAGAAATGGGGAATAATGTACAGCTTTACATCCCCCCTACCTCAACAATAAAAGGGCTCATTTTATCTGGAATGGTTGGGCTCACTTGAAGTACACTGCCAACAGCAGTTGATGGAGCATTGTCATGTAAGGTGATGGTAGCTGAGCTGTATCGTAAAGGAGACACTGCTATAACCAAGCATGTGTAGCTCTGGTTTGCTTAAATGAACAAGGTCACCATTTGGAATGACATGCTTTGGTTTGTTTATTTGTATGTTACCCTTTATAGGCTGTTCTGTAACTTCCTAACAGTGACTAGTTAGTAAGAACCCAGCTCCACCTTGGAAAATGCTTCCTTTCCCCTGGCCTGCTATCTGGGGTAGAGGCAGCATGTCTTCAAACAATGCTATGGAAAATAACTGTGTAATAATTGTCCCTTTCAGTGAGGAGCTACTGCTGGAATCACAGAAACTCTGTAGCCAACTAGAAAATGTGATGCATGACACAATGAAGGATCAGGAGCAGAGCTTCATGGTAACGTATTTGATATTCTTCTCTAAATGGACTGGGGAAGCTCATGGTTTCACACTTGTAATAAGTAATATGGTAATAAGTAACTGCTTGTAATAAGTAATACAGCTAATAGAAATCTGTATGTTACTCTTGGACAAGGAGAAAGTAGTTGTGGGAGACAGAAAGCACCCATTTCCCCACTTGAACTGACATATTCCCTGCCTGATGAGAAGGGGAGCCACATGCTGGGGACCTGGGCTGTGACAAACACCTTAAAATGGGGCTGGTCTGGTGGTGGCAATACACTGGTGGGCAGGGATGCTTATTTAATGAAGCAGTATCTTAAAAAGAAAGTTAAATACTAGAGAAAATAAGCAGCTTAAGGGTTTCCTTTACAGCAGTCTCATGGTTCATCATGAAACTCTACTGACCAACTTGTCACAGTATAAATCTTCTAAATTACTTCCCTTTTATTCAGGAGCAATCTCAACTGTATTCAGTGTTGTACTTCTGTTTCTCCCTTTTAGGCTCTAGATTGGAGCTGGCTGCAGCTTCAGGTAGAAGAAATAAACAGTCCAGAACAAACCCAGATGTAAAATCACTTTGGCTGCCTTTGAAGACATGCTACTTCAGGAAGGCAACTGTGAAAAGCTGCTGCCTCTGAGAGGGGAAGTTCAAGTCCCTCCTACTTTCACCTGCTGCATATGTGATACACGTGGCCTAGCTTTTAGTAACCACCTCTTGGACCCTTTTTTCCACAAAGACACAGTAGGAAATGCCTGTTCTAAGTGCTTGGAAAAGTTCTGAATCGTGCCTTAAGACAGCAGGTATTCTTACCCTTTGTCCTGATTTATCTTCCCTTAAGCATCACATGTGGTTGTTTTGCTGCCTTTTAGGCTTTCTGATGAACAACGGACACTGTGTGCAGTCAGCTTGCACAGTCACTGGTAGATGTCACCTTCCTAATATACTTGAACTGTGAACTTTATTTCTTAACTTTGCTGATTTGCACTTTTTTCCTTAAGTGTAATGGTTGTACTTACCTGGTACTTGTTTCCTATATGGGAACGAAATGATCTAAAGCATGTAAACTTTTGGTTTGCTCTTTTTGATACCCTTAATAACATTTTGATGAAAAAGCTGCTTTCACTGTGCAGGTTTCTAAACCACGAGTGGTGGAAGGATGTTACCCCCAGAGAAGGAAATCTTCAGTGTACACACAGCTTAACAAAGTATTCACAGGTTACCTATTAACCATGCTTAAAGTTGCACCAGAGGAAAGAAGCAGAGCAGGATGGACATAGCTTTTGTGCTTACTGAGAGACAGGACACGCCAAGATTATGTTCTAACTGGGACCAATTTATTTCATTCTGATGTAAATCCAAGTCGCCGCTACAGCACAGAGCCCACCTTTGATGAAAGGTGGTGAAGTGCGAGACATGCAGGATACAATACAACAATGGGGAGATGTGGGAGTAACTTCTGGTTTTAGGAACATGTGGGAAACTGAAGTGAAATGTGGCACAAACATCACAACTTCCATGCATGCCTTCAACTATCTTCCTTTGATGTGCTGGCAGTCTCTGGACTTCAGTGTGGGGCTGAAATGATTCTTTGGAAGAATAGAAAGTTCACACTTCTTGGAATTTCAGAGTAATATTAAGGCCGAAATATACTGGGGTACACTTCTCCTTTATCCTTCAGAGCACCACCTGTAGCTTCACTTTAAGCTGCATTAAGCTTCCAGCTCAAATCCCAGCCCAATTTTGTGACCTCCAGCACTGAAATTCTTGCCATCGATCAAGCCTGAGAGGGTCAGCTTTATGCCTAAGAAAGCAAGTAATGAGACCCTTCATACACTGATAATGTAAGAACTTCTATACATGCACACAGTTTACTTTTGGAACCTTGCAAACATTTCTAGCTGATTTATCTATTGTGTGCTGAACATGACAGTAAAATAACCCACAGCACAGCACTAATACTGTGTTCTGCTACCAGTCAGATTTCATACCTGGTCGGAGGGCATGAGAGTAACCAATTCCAATCAGGCTGGCATTATTCACTTTAGCCTGCAGGGAGAAGTGGAATATATTTTACACACTCTGTATAAATATCCAGACAGAACTGTCCCAGTACCCTCAGCATTAAATCTTTCAGCTAGTGGTAGACTAACCTCTAGCAGAGGTGTATTCCAGTGTTTTCCTTTTCTCCTCAAGAGATTCTAGCTTAATAGTTCCAATCTTTGCCTCAAATTGTGACCCGTTATGCCCATCCTCCCCTGTCTCTCCCCTCTGAGTCTGAAAGGAGCTAGTTACTAGTCCCTGAATAGCTAATGAAATCTGTCTTTTTCAGATTGCTGTTCTCTTACTAGTAATTGTGGGTTTGAATAAGCAATGAACATAGGGATACACAAACCCGTTTTAACATTCCCAAGTTTTGAGCAGTTTTTGCTACTTCAGTCCCTAGTGGCAGCATATACACACAATTGCTTACAGTCACTGGCACTATTTAAATGCTACATCCTCTTATTACCTTTAGAAAACACACCTGGCACAGGCTCCAAGCATACTAGTCAAGACTAGTGACTATTCCACCATGAACAAAACCTTCAGCATAAAAAGCTTTAGTTCCCATCCTCTCAAATATGACCTCTGCACACCTGATGTAAGTTTTAACCATGTACCATGCTTTCTATTTAATGCCACTACTTCATGCCAACTGTTTTCAGTATTTAAATAGCTTGAAATACTCATTCCTGTAACAAAATTCTTACCACAAGGGAAGTCTTCTCATCCAGCTGGTACTTCGTAGCAATACCAAAACGTGTGTTGTTACTGCCAGCAGTCCATGCAAGATTGACTGATGTCTCAACCTTATCATTAACCTTCTGATAAATAGACCCACCAAACTCGGTGCCATCATTCCTGTTTATAATAGATGCAAGTATGTCAAGACTTTACAATCATAGCTCTTAAAGCTAACCAAGAGCTCAAATACTTCCCTGGACTCATCCTCTTCCTAGATGGAGCTGGCAGCTCCATCCTGCTCATGGTTTTTACCCATCCTGCTCATGGTTTTTACCCAAACCCTAAGTTTTGCTTGTGGAATAAAACTGTCCAACAGCTGGAGATTCTGACAAAAGAAACCCCAGTCAAAACCTAGATTTAAGAAAGCAAGCCTGTGATAGAGGGACAAGTCCAGGAAACTTCAGTTGGTTATGGGAACAGTAAGACTGAAAATAATGGTAGTGCATTGCAGTTGTATCTCTATATATATAGATCTATCTATATATGTTTCTATGATATATATCTCTATATATAGATAACTATATATGTCTATCTTGATTTATGTATAGATACATATAGGTAAATACACCCACCTTTCATCTAGTTTGGCTCCTCTGATCATGTTTTGCTAGGCTCAGATAATACTTACACATTAGTGTGCAGCTGAAAGTCTCCTGCCCTATATCCCAAGGCAAAGTTATTTTGTGAAAGCTTAGATTTGGCTGTATCAAAAGCCATCTGGTAGCCAGCAAGCCAGCCTTCATAGCCCAACACTGCCCAGCCACAGATGGTTGGTCCAGAGAGATCAATGTCTATGTTGCAGCCTAGATTTACATAATCTCTTTTGTAGGAGGTCTTCAACTTTCCACCCTTCTTCCTGCAGAGAGAAACATGGTTTATCCCTGGTAGCATACACGTATGTAGTTTGATTCATGTATATATGTCCCTTAAAGCCACTTAAATAACTGTAATGTCTACTCAGAACTTCACAGCTGCTGAAGAATGCATGGGATAAGGGTGGTAGTGGTATTGTGTACATGTACATGCTGCCACTATGTCCTCCACCATCTCAAACTCCTTAAAAGTCTCAAGAAGCAAAAGAGACAAAAGTGTTTCTGCTTAATGCTCTGACAAACCCATGAGGTTTCAAACTGTGCTCTCCACCAGTGAGAGCAATGTGTTAGGGCATCATCAGTTTATCTGAGGGGCATCCCTGACATCCCACACCAATAGCTGGTCTTCCCTGCAGTGACTTTTTGTCTGCTCAGTTCTCCCCAGGCCAAAAAGCTGAAGAATATTTTTAGCAGCCCTTGTCCTTGTGCCTGGTATTAACCACTGCCTTCAAAATACTCCACAGTGCCTGCAGAATATTCTACAGCAGAGTTTGAGCATTCACACAATGACCAGAATAAGCATTTCTAGTTAAAAGTCATAGGAAATTGTAGCACTCCTTAGACAGAGGTAACAAAAAATACTCACCCTGTGTTTGGTACAAATGTAGTGTCAACAGCCACCTTCAATCCTTCAATCAACTGCAAAGAGAAACAGGTCTGCTCAAAACTGCTGAAACATCATTTGTTATCGTCCCTTGCTAGAGCTCTACTTACTGTCTAAAGAGATGACAAAACACAACCATGATGTCTCCCATGTTTTACAACAAACATCTAAAGATGCTGTATGATAAGGGATTAAAACTGGGACTTTTTCTCCACACAGTGAGGCCTGTAACAGAGCACGCTCTGTGTATCTGTTATTGCAGGAAGATTTCAAATCCAGGGTTGAAAGCAGACTGAGATACTGGTTTTGGCTCCACTACGTTATGCTTCAGGCACTAAGTGAGAAGCATAAAGCTGTTTGAAAAGGAACTATGTTTTGAGAGTGCTATATGCCAGCAACCCTTTGTGGAAGCACTGACGAGCTGAAAACCATAAACTTTTCAACCTCACAAAATATATTCAAGGCAGCTAAACTCAAGTCCTTACCTATGAGAACATTCCAACTATGTGACCCCTCTTTTCATTTCCCTGCTTGACTGCAGCGGTGACAGTTCTACATAGCTAGCATGCATCTTTATAGACAAAACCTCGTATCTAGAGTGGATGATAGTGATGTTATTTCCACCAGCCACCTAATTTCACATGCCAGTAACTATCTTTGGATCATTACATAGCAGCACAATGAATGCCTGCACCCTGCCACCCCGAGCCTGTGCATTCTGCACATATAACTAACTTCTCTTAGTACTCCAGGTAGTTTTGTGCAACTAAAACTACTCAGTGTTCTCTGCTCAATACTTTCTCATACCAGCTGCTGAAACATTTTCAGAGTATCTACTTCCTCTTACCTGATCCTCCATGGAAACTTCTGTCCCCAATGTGTTGTCTGTGTTCCACTTCTGTGTGAATGTAAGTCCATAGTCTTTGAACTTATATTTGGTCTCTAGACTGCCTGAAGCCTTGCCCGTGTCTGTGTTGGAAGAACCAGTTGCAGTGAATTCCTGCCAAGAACATAACATGAGTTTCAGCACTCAGATATTTAATCACATTCAGTTTTTCCCCTTGTCAAGTGCCAGCACTCAGACTTGCTACCCCTCGGCCTTTAACAGAACCCTCAAAATCCTCCTCCTCTATCACCACCAAAACCAGTCAGTTTCCATCACAAAATGCTACTCCTTTTGGCATCTCTGTTCTGGATATTTCTTTTATTGAGGTGCACTGATGGAGCCATGGAACTTGGTTAGGTTGGAAAAAGCGCTGTTACACAAAGACCTGTGTCCTCGTTTCAGTTAAATCACAACCACCTGTTATTTTCACTTTCATTTCATCTGCACCATTATTTGATTACCTGCTCCCCTCTATCTTTTTTACCACTTTTTTTCCCCTAACTTATCCACCAACCTCCTCCACACCAAAACCCCCCACTTTTCTCCACCAGTTTTTATTTCAGCATCTGAGAACTTGGTCTGTACATAGATCCACACCCAGATACAAAGAGACCCTTGTCTGGGATACAAAGCTGCTTGCATTTGATTTCTTCCTCAAAATCTTGCCAAATTTCCTTTATCATCTTCTCAGCACTGTCCCAGTGATGTGTGTATTAGCACCTTTTATAGTCCTGGGAATGCTCTCCCTCAAGAAAAGCAATCCTGCATCCAACTTAGACTGCTAGATGAACAGCAAAACAAATTCGGGGTTTCTCTCATTTTTCCAAGTATCTCGTGTATTTCTTCCTTTTTCCACCATTCAGCAGTGAAATGTTTTCTGCAGAATGGTCACTGATGCTTTTCACTACTAAACCCTAACGTTGTTGTTTCCCCTACCCTTTATATTGTTGTCACTTAGGCTCTTCATATAGCACGTTGATAACTTCAGTACCTTTGCCCCCAACACTTCTCTCTCATTACTTCAGCCAGCAGCTATACTTCAGAAGCTTCACCACTTTGTAAAGCACCTTAAAACTGTAGACCTTTTTTCCTTCATGGTGTTAGCAAATAACCTGATACAGGGACACCCTGACAGCTCTCCATCAGGCTGGTCCAACACTGATTAATGCAATTGAACCAATAACTTGGAATTCTGTATAATACGTATTTTGTAATGTGCTGTTTTATGCTGTTGGCCAAGTGTCAGAACCGGATCTGCTTCTGGAAGCAAAAGGCACACAGCCATCATCTGCTGCCATCAGTCTATAACCTTCTAGGATATGTTGGCTGCATCCTCAGGAACACCACGCACTTACTAGGCCAAACCACTTGCAATCTATGAAACAGTCATAATCAATAGACACTACCTCTGTTTTTTTCCAAGTCCACAGGAAAAACACACAAAATATTTCTGTATCATAACAATCAGAGGCAATATTAGTACCCAAATAGAAATTAGATCATCCCCCAAATCCCATTTTGTTCCAGCAGAATGCTCACTAGAAACAATAACAAGCACAACATTTGAAGCAACAGCAGTAGTATCAATACTCTTATTTTGTTTTGCCTCCTGCTGTTTTTTACAGTGTTCTCATTGTGGACTATTGGACAAAGACTGCAAATCGCTTTACATACATGGATCATAGAGCAGATTAAGAGCTATCGACACAGTCAAACTTAATGACACGGATGATAACAGGACCAAAACCAATGGAACAGTTTATGAACAACTACATGCACCACAGAAAACCTTGCTAGACAAAGCAATGAAGAACCAACATGCCAAAACAGTCACTATTCTTACCAGCTGGATAAACATCCAACAGGAAGGTTGCATGGAAAAGAAAAAGCCTATTTTAGAACTTAATACGGTTGTTCATGATCCATCACATTCAGAAGACAGCAGAATTAACCATTAGCATATTATTTGAGAATAAAACCTTCCAGCCAGGAAAACTACGCATATTGTGACATGTCAGTAACTGGTAGCAGTCACAGTATAAAGACTACATAGTTCCTTGTGCCTACACGTTCCTGGTGCAAGCAATCCATCAAAAGCTCAATTGAGATAGAATACAGTAATACAAAAGGAATGACTTGCACCATTTCATGATAAGAATGCAAGAGAAGGAGGGAGCTAAGGCAAATAAGGTTATGAAGTAGGCTGAAAAGCAGTACAGCTTATCAACCAGAACAGCATCAAGTGGGAGCACACAGAGATCTGAGACTCAGTGTAAGAATAACCTTATCTAGTAAACAGTATATGAAGACCAAAATTAAGAAAATAAAACTTAGTTTGCCAGCCCTCCTGTGAAATCATGAGGAAGCTTCACTTCTCCATCATTAAAGTGGGGTTCATAGCATTTTCTAGTTACCTTAAGTGCTACATCTTAGTGTCTATAAATGCTCTCGAATTCTACATGAAGGGTACAGCAGAACTACTTAGTTTTAATTACATCTTGTATGGTAAGCACAGTGGAGATGAGTGAAAATTCAGTTAAACCATTGGCTCTTAATTTGTCCCTTTGCCTTTTGGATGAAAGGTCAGTCTGGATGCAAAATCCTACAAAAAACAATATCTGCAGAGAAACTCAACTGCATTCAGAAGCAGAAATGAGAGCTATTGAGGGTGAAGAAACTCTTATGTTTGGGATGTGGCAATGGGAACGAGGAAGAAAGCAACCTGCTCACAACAAAAAGCATGCTGTAGGAGAAGAAGTACCACTCCATCAGTTCCACACCAGAACAGAAGTATCTGTCAGCTACAGGTTTTAAAGTGAGTGCTGGTGATGCTGGAAACCTCCAGTACTTACCACCCCAGTGGAAGACTTGGTCTTGAACTCTAACTTGACCATTCCAAATCCTGAAAAGAGTAGAGATAAAAACATCAACATATCGCTCCCAGAGAAGGGACTAATATCAGAATTTCTCCATTTAAATTCTTTGAGGAGGAATGCAAATATTGTGCAATTATTTCCACTGTTGCTAAGACAATAGGCTGCTCTGATTAACATACAGATCACTACCTCAAACCTGTCTGGTGGCATATATAGTCTCCTATGGTGACCTACGTGTGTTGAACTGATTTAATGTCTCCAAGTACAAAAAACTGGAAGGTAAAAACCTGCAGCATTCTTCAGAGACTGTTCTGGAGTGCATCTTCAGGTCAAACTCGTAACATTCCTTCTAACTCTCTGCCTACTACAGCACTGTCATGATACACCTCTAAAGTTCAAATCAGAAGGGGCTGGATGCTCCAGGCCTCTGCTGAATTCCCACCACAGCCATGTTACTTACCATAGCCCTTGTTGAATACATCCCTGGCAGACTTTCCCAAGTCACTGTATGCTGGTGGGACAGCCATTGGATCTGAAACACACTGGAAGCTGTAAGAATCTTAGGTTTAACAGCATTAAATCTAAACTACATCCAAAGCATTTAGAAATGTCTTTGACCAGTACCCGCTGCATGATCTTTGAAGGATGTTCACGAAAGTCACCCCTGCGTCAGAAACCAATTCAATGAAGTTGTGAAAGCAAATCCATCATTTGGAATCACTTTCCCCCAGGAACAGTATTACATCCAACTACACATTCTTATGTTGCAAAAAGAGCTCATGGGAGCCTTATCGCTGTTCGGATGATGAGCAAACACTGCTTTTGTGACAGGACCCTTTCTGAAAGGGAACCCAAGGGGTGAAGCCACGTAAGCACTGAACAATCATAAAGGGAAAGACTTCCCCGAGCACTTGTGACTTCCTCGCAAGCTCTTTCAGAGATGTGTAATACATAAAGAGACATCTCTGTACATTGTCCAGTAGCCGCCAGTGAGTATTTCTGCAATGTGTTTACACAGCAGCAAACCCCACACTTCCTAATGCACATAACTGTTACAACAACCTCGGAGGACAAAACTCAAAAGGACGGGCATGTGATATTACAGCTTATATGACATATTTAATGTTCGTTACCACAATCTGCATTAGAAAATCCGTACGTACGGAAACTCTTCCCTGGTGGAAAATTAGTCTTCCCTTTCTGGAATAAGTTTCTATAGATGTAAAGGCACACCTGGTCCACAAAGGGAAAAAAGCAGCCAAAGATGATGCTTTTTGATTTTAAGAGTAACTCTTTTTTTACAGCTGATGCACTTCTCTGCAACACCTGACACCAGAAATCCCTCATTTGTTACTGAAAAGACTAACTGGGAAAGTAATACCAACAGCTCTACCTGCAAGCCTGAATTTGGGATAATTGAGCTCACAGTTCCACAATTATTAACACTAAATTTGAACTGGTCTCCATCAATCAGATGCAGTAGTAGTGGAGACAAAACATGATATAATGTGGGAGAAGCAAGAGTTTTACCAGCGACTAAGCCACAGCGCTCATTGCTTTTAAACAAAGGCTCCTTAATCTTGTGCTTTGATTCTCCCTTCCAGAGTAACCATAGGAGAAATCACATCAAGGAATACAAGGGTGGGAGCAAGTGATGCTTAACGCTGCCGTGTCCGCATGCGGTGCGCAATGAGAGCTGCTCAGAGGTGACACCGAAAGGGACACTGCAGTGAAGAAGCGAACAGGAGACCGCCACCAGCGGCCTATGGAGTGACCGTAAGACCAAACCCACCCCAGGGAGCGAAGCACGGAGCCGCCGCTGCACCGTTACGGCGGTGCCGCCACAGCGCGGCCCCGCACGGCACGACGGAGCAGCGGGCACGCGGGCGCGCTCCCAACCGTCGCGGCCTCCGCCCCGGCCGCTACAGACGCGCGTTACGCAACGGGTAAGGGAGCGCGGCCCGCCGAGCCCCCGCCGCCGGCGGCTCCGCTCCACAGCGGGAACCGCTCCGTCACCGCCAAGCCCACGAACCCGCGTTCCCCGGGCCAGGCTCCGGCCCGCCCGCCGGCCCTGCAGCCACACCCGAGGACGCGGAAGCTCCGTCCGGACCCCGCCTTCCCCCGTCCCCTCCGGGGCCCCGGCCCAGCCCCGCCGCGCTGGTGACCCTCGGGGCGCCCGCCTCGGGTCAGGCCCGCACCGGGCAGAGCGGGCACCGCCGTTACCTGCCGCCGCGCTGGCTCCACTACAGCTCCCGGCGCCCCCGAGCCGCGCATGCGTCCCGCGCCCTGCCCCTCCCGGCTGGGCGGTGGGCGCCGTGCGGCTCCGCCCTCCCCGGGGCCCGGCCCCGGCTCCAGCCGAGGGCCCCCGTCCGTACGTTACGCCGCCGGTACCGCTGATAAACCCCGCTCAGGCTGCGGCTGCGTACGGGCGCGCATGGGCACGCTATGGTACGTGCCCGTCTGCACAGAGCCCCTGCGATAAGCGCAAGGGTGGCAGCTGCTGCCGCCCGCGATGGGCAGAGGCCGTGGCAGGGCAGTTCTGCAGGAGGAGGAGGGAAGAGTAACGCAGAGCAGCGCTGGGAAAGGGGTACCCGGGGGTGAGGGTGGGATGCGGAGATGGGGGTGAAGGGGCCGCTTTGTACGATAATATAAATAAAGAAGCGAACGCTGAACATGCCACGTGGGAGGATTCAGTGCTCCGGAGAGGCCAGCAAATTCTGCTTCAAGTCCCAAGACCAGGCAATCTTCTGTGCTACCTGTTGAGGATGATGGAGAACTCATCAATGTAAGGCTGTGTGCTGCCTAGGACCCACGCGTAAACATGGTGAGCTGGTGCTACTGCTTGCTGCTGTTCCTAAAGTTACAGCTAAAAAGAAGGAAAAGGATGACACATTCATGATGGAATTACCATTTTGTTTATTCCCACCGGTTACTGAAGAAAACATTGAATACATCACCTACATCTATTTTCACCATGAGGCATCAGAAGACTTCACATGATACTGAGATACCTGCTGGTCACCTTACACATCACTACATGCATTTTTCCCTGAAAATAATTGAATTCCCCATAGGAAAACCAGAAGAAAATAAAGGGATAAGCAAAACCATTGGGATATAATCTCCATTACTAACACTGTTCAACACTAACTATATAGAAACAAGTAAAAATGCAGTTGTTCTATAGGCTTAAGTCAGATAAAAATAAGAAGAGGTATTAAATCTGTATTTGTTTCATGATTCAAGTCAGGTTATGTAGTCTGACAATACAGATGCAAACTCTTCTCTGCCCCCATATAAAGGCAGATAGCAGACGTAATCATTAAAGAATCAAGAAGTATTACATATAAATAGCAATACTCAGTTTGGCTATGTAGAAAAGTCTTGCCTTTTCGGGCTTGCAATTCTGTAATACATTAGCCTTATATCCCTACAAGGTATTCAAACACAATAGCAGCAACATGCTCCATATTGATGCTTTGTAATACATCAAAGCAGTAGTTTGCTACTTAAAACTTACTTTTATTAAGTTTTACTTAATATTCATTAAGTTAACCGACAGAATCCCAGTCCCAAATACAACTAGTAATGCAATCTTGATGAGCCCTCCTCTCACATCCAGAATAATCATTACCTTTCACAGTGCTTTAAGAGGGGCTATGAAAATCAGAGCTGACTGGTTTGCATTAAAAACAGGGCAGATCGACTCTATGTGAGTGGTAGAAATGCCTCAATTACTCAGACCAGTCTTCTGGGTAATGACAAACAAAACACACATCACTGCAACCAACAGTACTACAAGATAGGAACAAAGAACACGGGTCACATGCGACAGGAGAATGGTCACATTAGCATATGGCCATACTGAAAGGTTTTCAAAGGACGGACATGGAAACAGCTTAAGATGAGCTTCAGTACCACACCAGGACACTTAATGCAGAGATAAGGAGATACAGACAGTAGCTGGAAATGGTATTCTTCAGGAGTACTTCAGGATTCTCATTCTGGTGTCTATCACACAAGATACAGAAAGTTAGAAACAGGTTGGAAGGAAGATCTAGCAGACCAATACGCAGTTCTCAGCAGGCAGATGCCTACATCAGTTCAAGATGCCAATATACCAGAAGGCTGTTTAACCAACACGAGAGGTGCAGTCTGTCTTCAGAAGCAGGACTGTTGCTGCTAGATTAAACAGTAAGCCTACATTAGACAGTTTTGTTATGAAAACATCTCTCTACATTACAAACCTAAACAAGCAGTTATTCACTCCGATCCTTTGGCTCTCGGTACTTCCACTGGATATAGTCAAAGATGTCTTCTTCACATTCAACTGGTAGGGCCTCCCCAGCAACTCCTGCAAGCAAATAAGAGATGCTATTTGAAAGGTGGAAGGTCTGTACAATCCTGAAACGCTAAATGCATTGCAAGATTAAGATGAAACTGCTGTAAGTAAAACAGACTTAAAAACCCAAACCAAAACACCCCCCACAGACCTCTTCATGGGGTGTTTAGCTACTGATTCTCATTAGTGTCAAAGGAAGCAAGGTAACGAATTAACTCTGGGGCCATGTGGTTATGCAGTTAAATATACCAATACTCCTGTATGTATACAGTCAGCCTCCCTCCAAAACAAAACAACTGAAGGACACATCGTGTCCTGTTAAGAGTGGGAAACCACATATGTGCTCTGCATGAGACTGAATAAATAACCTTTAGATCAGTAAGACTTTAAGTAGATTAGGTGGCCCAAAGAGGTAACTTTGGCTACAGCACTGCCTATACATAAGCTGCCTCCTGCTGTAATGATGTCTAATACCAGAAAGGACACAGTGAAAAACTGCATGAACTACAGTAGTTACCAGAAGTATTTCCAGTACACCAAGAAACCAATCTAAGATCACACAAAGCACGTAATGAGAAATAACACTCTGTGCAAAGACTGACCAGTGACACCCAAGCGACGGATTGTATACTCATTGATGGTGAAGCCCATTTCCAGAGCATGAGTTCTCATGTTCTTATTGAATATATCACTTCCTGTGAAGTACAGTACACCACAGTAATACTGATCTTTGGGGATAAGCCTAGAACAAAAATGGAAGAAAAGTACAGATTTAGAACAAATATATAACAGAACAGATATAAGCCATTTGGAATTCAGCCATCCAGATGCTGTTCTGGAGTTACTTCCTATTTATGTGCACATATACTGCAACTCCATATATTTGATTTTCCCACAAGCCAGATGGAAGAATGAAACTAAAAGCACCTCAAAGAAGGTTCAGCTCGTCTACCCTGACTCAGAAGTTACTGGTGTCCAGCTACTACATGGTTATGGAGCTTGCACTCCTGCCAAGAATAAATGTCAAAGCAGTGTGCAAAGCAGGTCACAATTCTGGAACTGGACACAAAGTCAGGATGTAAAATAGAGCATTCCTGCTAATAACCTGTTGTAGATACTGGCAGCTGTACAGTGGTTTTCACACTACATAGGAATTAGAAACCTAGTAAATGCCATTCTGACGTGAAAGTAGAGATCTGAATGCAGAACTCGATGCAAATGCCTACGACATAGCAGACAGCTAAAGTCAGGGGTCTGGTCTGGGGGTATTCTGGCATGTTACCGGATATCAATTCTCCTGTGTGGATAAGCTGTTCCATCTTCTTTATTTGGCAGCTGACAGACACCCTGTAAGAAGTAAGGAAAGCAAGAAACTCAAATGAAACAGATCTGAGATCAGTCTTCACCTCCCTACCCCTTACCAACCTCCCAATAACCCTCAGTCGTCCTGGAGAGTAAAGTTAAATTCCCGATGAATTGAAGAAGTATTTTACTATAAGAGCTGGATATCACAGTAACCTGAATTTGACACTGCTAAGAGACTGTAGTTCAATGTAGTGTCTAATTGCTTCCTACATACTACAGCAGGAAAGATCGTTTCTCACGTCCCATTCTTCTGCCCTAATAATAAGCATGCTCTTCAGTATGCGCAAACATCAGCAGGTTAAGAAGAAGGCAGACGAAGCTCAAGCTAACAGAAATAAAACCAGATTTTTCTCGAGGAATCCTCTGCCACTTTTCATGCCATCTCTCGCCCCCAAAAAGCCTTACCATGAATTTTGTGTCTCCTTTCGACAGCACATCTGTAACAAAGCGGACTTTCTCCAGTTGTCCTACAACTTGATGCAGAAGTTTTGACTAGGAACAGTGACAACACAGAAGAAGAAATTATTTAACAAATAACAAGAATATCTTCCCCCTTTACCACACAGTGGCCCACCTAAGTAAGGGATATCACTATAATTATTACTGTGCATGAAATTTGATGCAGAGGGGAAAAAAGACAGCAATGACATGGAAAGGTGAGAGAACTACAGTTGTGCAATATAGAAGCATTTCCACCAAAACCCCCATGTCAGATTGCATTACAAAATCACATTGTAAAAGCCCATGAATTCAAAGAAGGGGTGAAGATTTGTGAAGCAAAGAGGAGAGACAGAAGGCAAAGAGTAAACATATTGAATAGCTCTTGAAGAAGAACACAAGATAATACACGGACCTGAGAAATGATCATAACTCCCCAAAATAAACATGGTTATCCAAGAGAAGAGTAACAAAAAGATGCAAGAAGCTGCAATACAAGTCTCAGATTACCCATCTTCTGCATTGAAACATACTCTGGTGGAAGTAATGCACGGTACTGACCCACAGTAGCAAGGAAACATACCTGTTTAGGTGATTCAGATGTGAAACTCGGGTGGGTCAGGAGAACATCCATATCGCCGCTTGACTCTGCGCCTGGGCAAGTGAGAAGAACAATCCCTCGATGCATGACAAAGTGTACTAACACTGGTGAACATCTGTCTAACCTCTTCCTCTAAACATGTTTTTCTGGTAGAAAATAGTCACTATTTAAGATATTTGGAAAAAACCCTTATTCTTCCATCAAAAAGTTTATATCCCCACCTATCGTGGAGAATACCCAAGGATTTCTTGCTGTACTCTATAGCAGTGAAGCACAAATGTTAACAAAAGCAAAGGAGCAATTCATGTGTTACAATACACTACTCTTTATGGGTGCAGGGTGGAGAAGCAATGATTCACGCGGGTGTTTCATCACTGAACTAACCAGTCAAGGCAATACTAAAGCCAGGCTCCAGCACAGACTTTCTAGAAGAACAACATATATAGTAATGAGTCTTGCTTATTAGCCCAAAGGAAACATAACATCACAGACTACCAACCTCGTCTAAAACTGCCACAGACTGTAGCAATATAGTTTGGGTCCAGCTTCTTTACCTCTTTCAGCACAATGTCCTATATAAAAATGAAAGATGCATGTTTAGAGGTGTCACTCAGTAGTCACCAGTGCCTCACATCCTCAATAAACACCTCCTTACCTGCATTTGCAGCATTTCTTCTCTTGGGATTCTTTTCTCAAAATCTTCAAAGTATCTGCACGCAGAAATATAAAAGAGTGGCCAGAGCAGCAGCTTCAAATTTGAGTCATTTAATGTGTGTCAGAGGAAAGAATACAATTTACAGGACTGTCACATCACAAAAAGCTCCCCATTCTGACCAAACATCTCAGAAAGCATCTTTGCCAAGCAACAGTTAAAACAACTGCAAGTTTGACAATGCTTAGAAGATGCTTTAGTTGCACACTATTTCCCCTGTATGTATGAGGTGAGAGCAACATTACTGTAGAACCAACTGGTTTATATTTACATAGCGCTCTGAAAATACAACCTCAGTTCAGTGCGGTCCCTCACCCATGGCCACAGCTAGCTATGTTGGGAAGAGCTAAAGGGAAGCTCACAAGTCAAATACAGCCCTGAGGAAACAAAAGCTCTGAATAGCTGCTGAATAGCATGCAGAGCACACGGAACAGAACCTTATTTGGCCTGTGCAACCTTACATTACATGGTGGCACCTGAAAGAGTCAGTAGGAAAGCCAAGCACTTGCACCCAAGAAAGCTTACTTCAGCCCAATTCGCTGGTGATGGGTCAGCTTGTGCTCATTTTTCCTTAGATCTAGAAGTGAGAAAACCAAAAGGTTACTTGAGGATAAAACTCTTGGGGTGAGTTTCCACCAACGCAAAGACGATGCACGCAAAGAACACGTAACAAGAAGACAGGAACCTCAAACACAAAGGGATTTTAAACTGACTACTCACAGCTGACAGAATGAGCACAAATGCACAGAGCACCTCCTGATAAAGAGCTCAACAAACCATTCTCCTCAAAGCCAAAATCCTCGTTGTTTTCCATGGGATCTGATACGGATGTACTGCTTGGGCACTAACACTAGCACCTTGCACAACTACGGCGTATCTGGTATCACAGTACCACTGTGAAACAGGCAGGTTTGGTGGGGAAAAAGCCATCACTGGGGCGTGAACCGAGGACCCAAAGTTACACTTACCTTCTAAAGTCTTAATTCCTTCCTCAACAAACTTCCTGGCAGCAGCAGGACTGCAAAGAGACAGGACGATCAGCCAGCAGGAACACCGAGGCTCTTAAGAGGCCATCAGAGTTCACTGTAACTGCCTAGGTTCTTCAAGGCCATGACTGAAGCAGCTTCTGATGCTCACCCTCTGAAAATCAGCACCCACGTTTGCAGTCTGCACTTCTGATCAGCTGAGGTGGCTTATCCAGGCCTCGGCCTGCACGTTTTTTAGCATGGGTGTAACTATACAGCAATGTACCATAAATATAATAGTAATGTATATTAATGAATAATAACGTACAATAACAATCTAAACCATAAACCTCACCAAATAGGCAATAGTACTTCAGATACCGATACTAAGTGCACGAGAGGAACTGCTTTAACCACACTCTCTGAACCCACTTAAGGCAACAGCAGCACAAAGGTGTCTTTAGATTTCAGAACAACACTTCAAAGCACTCCAGGCTTCAGTGTGCAACCTGCAATAGAGCAAAGCAGCCCAGCCAGATTCTGTTCCTGGCTCCATGAAACAGAAGGAAAACATTACCCAATGCCAGTAACTCGTGTCAGGAGGCTGATAGATGCACTTGTATCATCTTGTCGAATCTGCAGAGAGAAAACAGCAAACCAAACCCTTCTGTACTCCACTTGCAACAAGCAAAGAAACCTCTAGAAGGTAAAACAGCTTAGACAGACTCTGCTTTGGAGGCTCACTATGAATCAGTGCAAAGCAGTGCCAGAGGGAGTCCTGCATAGCGCAATAATGCCACATGTGCCAAGCCCAACAACTCCCCGTGCCAGGGTGAGCAGCTCTGCTCCACAGCCTCCTGGAGCCCCCGTTCCACTCGTCACAGAAGACATTCAAGTGCTGCCTACAGAGTGGCACTGCTTTCACAAACGGGCAGTTCTGAGGCTCTGGATGAGCTGCCTGCTCCCTGCTTTCTGCTCACCACAGACTCCACGGCCACCTCTCAGGTTTGACATCAGTCTCCCCAGTGACAGCAGCACAAAGCATGCAGGCTACCGGGCAAGTGACAAAGAACAGCGACTGCCGAGGACCAGAGCAGCCGGGAAGGGAACCCACCTTCTCCAGTTTGCGCAGCTTTCCCGTGGATAAGAACTCATCTATCTTCTCCGCTATTTTAGCACCGACTCCGTCCTAAACGTGGGGGAAGGGGAGGACAAACACGTTAACTCCAAGATGCCTTTGAAGCCATTATAGCCTGGAAAAAAGGAGTTAAGTCCTGAAAGAACTCTGAGGCCACCAAGAGATGATCAAACAGGGAACACGGGAGCACAAGGCTTCAAGGGTACAACGCGAGCAGTGTAAACGCTGTGGCTCAAGGGCTGTATTGAAAGCTCCCCAAAGCAATAGTCCTGAATAGGCTTTGATTATGGCAGCTCCCAGTTTACCAAAGCAGCCACAGAGCAAAGGGCAAACCTGCCACAACAGAGCCCGTGTACAGGCAGGGGCTCAGCCGGAACCCCCTGTCCCAGATGTGAGCCCCCCCACAGCAGCCGCGCCGCATCCCCTGCCCCAAGCCCTGATGCAGCCACCGGGAAGAGCCGTTGGCACATCTGGGATCGCCCCCAGCACCGCGCCCCCACCCCGCACGTACCAACTTCTTGGCTTCGGCCCCGCTCTGTATCTTGCCGGGGTAGCGGGAGATGACCGAGGCTGCCTTCCTGCGGAACAGAGCCCGTCAGCCGCGGCTCGCACCGGGTGGGACGGGCCCGGGGACGGGGGCGGCGGTACCTGTACGCGTTGTACTTGTGGATGGCGCGGTTCACGTTGCGCTCGTAATTGGCGAGCTCTGCGGGGAGAACGGCGGTGAGGGCGGAAGGTCCGCGGCACCACCGCCCGGTCCGCGGCATCACCGCCCGACCGAGGGCACCACCGCCCGACCGAGGGCATCACCGCCCGGTCCGCGGCACCACCGCCCGACCGAGGGCACCACCGCCCGACCGAGGGCACCACCGCCCGCCCCTACCCGTGAGGAAGTCGGTGATGCCCTCATTGGGGCTCTCCTGTGGCGCCTTCCGCTTGCTCATGGCTGCCGGCAACACCGGCACCGGGCCGACGGCGGAACCCAACGCAGGGAGGCGCTTCCGGAGGTGACATCACAGAGCGCGACCGGGCCCGGCGCGCATGCGTGAGCGGGTACCGCTGTGTGCTGAGGGTGCGGAGCGCGGTGCCCGCCCCGAGCAGCTCCGTGCGGGAGGCGGGGCGCGGGTACCGGCGGCTGCTGCCGCACACAGCGGGCAGAGCATCAGCGCCGGGCTGGGAGCGGGCAGAGCGCTGCCGCTGCAGTGCCCTCTCCCTCCGCTGCGCCGGCTCCCCTGAGGTCCCGCCTCTTTGCCCTGTAGCCAGCACAGTTCCTTCCTTCCCCATCTCTGTCCGGCTTCCAGCGCACGCCGCGACCGCTGCTTCTCCAACCGCCTGAACATCCATCCGGTGATGGGCTCCCGGGTGCCCTGGAGCGCTGTTAACCGTGCTCAGTGCTGCCGGCTCGTGGACGAAACGCGGTACTGCAGCTCGGCGGCACGCATTGAGGCTCCTTTGCCCCCTGCCTACCCACGCGCCACTCAGCAGACAACGCAGCTCGCGTGGTGCCGTGGTTGCAGTACCGCACTTCGAACACACGATGGCAGCAGCGAGAGGAATGGGCCGCCGCTCTGCAATCCTCCACCTGCAGTTCCGCACTTTGGACGCAGGATGGCAGCAGCGAGAGCGCCCTGCGCCACACCGCGCCCCCCCCGCCTGCAGTACCGTGTTTTGCGCGCGTATCCCCACCCCGCCCCAGCCCTTGCAGACCGAGCATAGGGATTTTAGGGGTATTTTTGGGCCACCACAGGGACAAGGGGGCAGCACCCGCAGCCCCCGTCCCCCAGGCTGCGGAGGATGGGGCCACATCACTTGCTTAGGCTCTGCTCAGCGACGTCCCCCCTCAATTCCCGTGCTACGACGGGCGCCCCCGGGGTATCTATTGAGCATCGAGAGGAGCCGCCCCCGAGCTCCTCTTTGCCTCTCACCTAGTCCACGAACCGCTCAGCAGATACAATAGGGCATGCGCTGAGCCCTGTTTGCAGTACCGCACTTTGGACACAGGGTGGCAGCAGCGAGAAGAACCCGGCACCGCCGCCCCCTCCCCCCACCTGCAGTTCCTAATTATGGACACAGGATGGCAGCAAAGAGCAGAACACGGCACCGCCCCGCGCCCCCCCCCCCACCTGCAGTTCTGCATTTCGGACACAGGATGGCAGCAGAGAGCAAAACCCGGCGTCACACAGCGCCCCCCCCATCTGCAGTTCTGCATTTTGGACACAGGATGGCAGCAGAGAGCAGAACCCCGTGCCACACAGGGCCCCCCCATCTGCAGTTCCGCATTTTGGACACAGGATGGCAGCAGAGAGCAGAACCCTGCGCCACACAGCGCCCCCCTCACCTGCAGTTTCAAATTATGGACACAGGATGGCAGCAGAGAGCAGAACCCTGCCCCACACAGCGCCCCCTCACCTGCAGTTTCAAATTATGGACACAGGATGGCAGCAGAGAGCAGAACCCTGCCCCACACAGCGCCCCCTCACCTGCACTTTCCAATTATGGACCCAGGATGGCAGCAGAGAGCGGTGCCCGGAGCCACGCCGTCCCCCTCCACCTGCAGTACCGAGTTTTGTGTGAGTATCCCCCCCACCCCGGTCCTACCCTCGCAGACCCAGAATCAAGGGGTTTGGAGTATTTTGAGGCCGCCACATCGGCTCCGGCTCCACGAGCACAGCCCGGCATGGAGAGGACTGCTTGAGAGAATCAGCCCCAAATCCAGCTGTCACCCCCTTTCTTCAGAGGAACTCATCCGCTCCTCCACTGCATCATCGCCCCCCTCGACACTGGGGTACCCCAAATGACGTCATCTTCCCCCCCATTCCCCACATCCCCCTTTTTGTTCCACCCTTCCACAGAAAAAAACACTCCAAAAGAATGAGTGAAAACTGCCCAGGGAGCGGTTCCTCACTTTAATAACCGCCATTGACACGGGCACTGACAGAGACAAGGGGGGCATCACCCCCAGCCCCATCACCGTCCTGCAGGCTGCAGGGGACGGTGCCACACCTCTGGCTCAGGCTCTGCTCCACGACGTTCCCCCTCCCAAGGGCACCATTGCCCTGGTCCGTGCCGGCCGGGGGTACCTGCCGAGCATCACGGGACGTCTGCAACAACCCACCCGGATCAGCAGAGGAGGCACCTAAAGGTCAGGCTCTTGTGTTGAAGGTTCACCCGGCTCCGTGGCAGTTTCTGACTGCGGTGAACATTGAAGCTGTGGAAAAGAGGTTTCACGTCCCCGGCAGAGAGGCACCGCGCGAATGGGGGCTTTAAGCTTCCGAATCTGCGCCCCTGTCAAGAGCCACCCTTCCCTTTGGAGCCCAACCGGACAAAACCCTCTGAGGAACTGTGAGTTGCATCCCTGCGCCTCAGATCCTTTCCTGTGGCATCTGGAACACGCAGTGCGGGTGCTTGGTCTGCGCATTGGCACCGCTCAGTGAATGGGAGTTGTTTGTGATGAAGAGAACTTGAACCGTGCCACTTCACCTCCCAGTGCACGACCTCCTGTCAGCGTAATGAAGACATTGATCCTGTGCTGCCTTGCAGCAAGGATAAATCAGCTCTAGTGGGTAAGCAGGGGAAGACTCCATTAAATGCATCAGTGAAGAGATCTCTATAAGCTACCAAAGGGAGGACACCATAAAATCTGGAACGAGATCTTTGTATGTCAGGGGCTTGAGGCATTTTATTGGCTCCTGGGTAGTGTCAGACCACCAGTGCCAGCTCCCCGTGTTCTGTGTGGATGGATATTCCGGATTCAGCTCACCACGAGTGGCATTTATTTACAGTTGCACAGCGAAGCAGAACTGGTTTCAGTTACAGAACCCCCATCACTCTCAGCTCACGTTAGTGTTGGTGTGTTTACGTGGGATCTGGCCCATGGTTCGCACCTCATTGCTTTTACACGTCATTCCTCTTTGCTAAAATCTACTCCTGTTTCCTCCTTTTTATCTTCAAGGCCAACAGAAAGGAAGCAAAACCAATTCAGACCAGAGCAAATCAACCATCTGCACTTGCACTGGTTTCTGGATGCTGTCTGTCCGTAGGCCCTGAGAGCATCTTCCTTGGCATACGTCCAATTTGGTACCCGGACTCAAAGTGGGACCACAAACTGATGTTTTCACTGAAGGATGTCAGGTTTTCTTTCATTTTGCTTCCCAGTTACGCAGTGAATTTCATGCGAGTCTTAGGCTGATGGCACTGCAATAAGGAAGCTTTCCTTCCATTAGCTTAAAGCCAAACTAGATCCTTCTTTCCAAGGGAAGCCTCAGTGCTTTAGGAGATCGGAATGTAAGGGTAGATGGGTCACAACACAGAGAAACTACAAATGCCCATACTTGCCCTGGACATCGCACTATGTGCTTTCTTCATAACATGACAGAAATGAACTTGCTCTGGTAGAACACTGCTTGGTGCCTGGGGAAGCAGCAACATCCCATGTCTGTATTTCTGACGTGTTCTGGGACTCTCACTGGTTTCGTCATCAGCCAATTCACTGCAGTCCCGCACAGAAGAGAACTTGCAATGAAATGCTGAGTGCTTCCACAGACCTTCCAAAGCACAGATCAAATCAGAGCCTCCCCAGTGGCGAAGGCCCTCTCACCTATTCCCCAGCAAATTAAACTACGTGTATGTAAGTTCCGTAGTTTCCTACCTCATCTTTTGCTGGTGTGACTCATACAATAAAGGTTGTTGTACCAAGTCTGGATGCTCGTTGATTCTGTTTGGGAAAGCGACCTGGCTTCTCTGTGCCATCCCAGATGCAGGGAGAACAAAGCAAAGCAGCAGCCCTGCACGTCGAAGTGGAAGGGCAGCGGGAGCACGAAGTGTTCATTACTGGGTTGTCATTGCTTGTTAAGAAGAAGAGTACTTTATCTTGCATCTGCCTTAAATCCATGTGTTCTCTTAGCCTGGATTTTTAAGCCCATTTACTTGTGCCTATGCTTGCCTTTACACAGAGCGAGCTGGTAAGTGCCGCTTGCAGCTTGCATTTCTCATCATTATTGCGTTCTTCTGCCTTTTACTGTTAAATCCTGTGTCGTGTATGCACAGAACAGTGCTTGAAGGCAGGAATGAACTACTGGTGCGGAAAAGAGCATGTTTTATAGCTTGACCTCCTGTGACTTCCAAGTAAAAATGTTTGGGCTCGAGGGACGTGTCTGCTGAAAGCTGCCTGGGTGACCTTAGCCGGGATATGGGACATTTCTGCCCTTCACACTTCACTCAGTGCAGTGGGACTGATAGTGCTGTCCTTTCCCTTCCTGCACTTGAACTGCTCAAGTCCTTTTGGAGTGGAAGGGTCTCTTGCCATGCGTTTGCACAGCAGTGGAGCCCCAGCCCTGTCTGGAAGGGCCATAGCACACACTTAGTGAAGGGGAGCTGCAAAGACTGCTTGAGCAGGATAGCGCTGCTCTATGTCTCTCACTTACCTTTATGCATTGCATCTACCTGCACCCAGAAAACATCTACTTTAGGCACCAGGTTCTCTTTTCCTGCTTGAAGCAGGGAGATGATAACTGAGGTCATCTTTGTCCAATGGCTTTATGCTGAGCTCCTGCTTTTCTTTATGATCAAAAGAAATCCCTTCTGAAGCACCATCCTGATGGCCACAGGTCAGATTTCAGGAGTCAGAAACAGGCAGATGGCATCCCCCCCAACCTATCCCAGGCTACAGTGAACTCTGGGACTAGCATGAATGACTCAGGTTGGCAAGAGCCTCTCGAATTCTTTTCAAGCATCTTCCCAGGTACATGTTATTCATTCCACAAATGGATCCAAAATGACACAGTTGCATCCAAGGGTAGAAAGCTTTTATTTATGTGACCACAGCACGACGCTTTGACCTTGCAACATCCCTTTCTAAACTAAATGGAGGCTGTACTCTTACAGTACATGCAGTGATTTTTGCTCAGTACTTTGTACAACAGTAGGGCGGTAGGCTATTTTGGTTGTCCAGATGCTACCACAGCAAAAATAGATGCTAACAGTCATTTCTAATGGAAATTATTGGAGATTAGTTTGTAAAATCTGACCACAACCTTGCAAACAAACCCCTACCCCTCCAAACCCAATGTGCTGCTCACAGATCCATGAAGAATCATTAAGTCTTTTGCATTCTTAAACAGGACTTTAAGTCCAGCATTAGTGTTTACTGCTAATGATATTAAGCAAGGGATGTCTTTCAAGACTGCCTGTGACCCTTCAGTCAGCAGGAGCAAAGGTACTATGTATTTTGCTAAAACTCTAAGCATCATTTACGGGAATGGGATTGTATTCTGAAATGGCACATCCTGTGTGGAAAAACAGTGGGTCCACTATGTATTCCTGTTACTGGAGCTCAGGTCTAATATGCCGGAGGATGATTTGGAAGCCTCCTGACTCACTGCCTTTCTCCATCCCTGGCAGCTGAGTCAAAGCTGGATCTGTACACTGAATTGACAATAAGAGCACCCCCAACAAATCCTATACCCCTTGCTGCAAACACAAGAGAAGATGGGCAAGTCACAGCTGATAACTAACTGGACCAAGCCCACCTCCAGTATAACACTCCAAGAGTTCTGTGGTAACTGCTCTATGAAGAAGAAACAGAAATCCATCTTATTACTTTTCTGAAGAACCCTTCTGCTCTCATTCTGAGCTATTCTTCTTAGTGTATCCCAAGGGCCAAGACAGGTAAAATGAGGCCAAAAATCCCCATCAGGCCCACTGGTCCCACATGTTTTCATTCCCACACTAAAGAAAGCTCAGTCTATTTCCTGGTGCGCTTTCTGCTTCTTCTCAGTGAGGCTGAAAATGAAATTAGCCACTTTATCCCACTACAAGTATGTGATCTGGTTACAGTACTGGCTCATGTTTACTTTAGCAAGCAAATCACAGAGACACTCTAAGCCTTTAGTGCTTCCATCAACATTTTTCATGTCAGAGAAAAAAAATGAACCTACAGACTTTTTTAATGGGTAAATATACACAGTGCACAACATGTGCTGTTCCAAAAGGTTAAGAGCTCTATGAATGATAGATAATACTGTTCTTTTCCTGGTTAGGAACAACTAAAGACATGTTGAAACAGAAGTGTTCCTATTTTTAATGCAGTAGCATGGAGTCACCCCAGGCTTTGCTGAAGTTTGCTTTCTGTGTATACCTAAGCTGTCTTTGTACAGCAAAGTACTTAGACTTGTGTTTGACTGTGACTTCCAAATACTTGAAGTCTACTTCAGATCTGAATGTGCCCAAACTACAGGCCAGATGAACAGGTCTGAGATGATCATTCGGTTTCACTGGAAGGGAACTGTGTTCTTGCAAGTGTAGAGGAGAGAAGCTTTTCCCTTGGGCATTAAGAATCCTGCTGAAAAGCAGCAGAAGAACATGAAATGTGAACAACACAAGAGAAACACAATACAGATCAATCAACCCACATTAAGTACATTTCACTATACTTCTCTTACAACTCTAAAATACCACTTTGATATCTGGGTTTCATTTTGTAGCAAAATAGTGAGGCAAATCAGATTCTGTTTTCTGACAACATTCAGAAATACTGAATTTAGAAGCTCCTGTCATTCTGGCAGGCTTTTGGATATGGAACAATTCTTGCTCAGAATCCTGTGCTGCAAGTTTCCAGACAACGACTTTTGGTTTTGCAAGCACAGAGGAAAGCATTTGCAATGCATAAAGGGAATTTCTGCCTTCTCTTTTCTTCCTGTGATGTGCGTGTCTGCTGATGAAGAGCAAGCTGAAACCTGGTTTCGCTACAGTGCACACCCCCAATTAGGAAGTAAAGCATGTTCTGGGAAACTGAAGAATCAATGCAATCTGTAAAGCAGGCTGCCATCAATAAAGTCAGTAGTGCCACAAATACCAAATTGAAATTCATCCCACTTAATTTCATCCGGATGAAATATTGTCTTCCTAAAGCCATGCAGGGCTTTTTACTACTACCCATTCTTCTTTTTCTTTTGGTCAGAATGAGCCAAAGATGCCTGCAGTGCTGAAGTGTCTTCTCTTTGCTCAAAGTCATCATATGAGCTTAAAAATGAAGGGAGTGACAGCTGGCTAAGTGTGACTTGTGTACATGGTTTGTATTCAGCAGTAACGCTGCCATTCTCTGTGGCAAAGTCCTGCCAGCCTTACTACTGCTGGAACTGATTTAGTTCTATAGGAAGCCAAGTTACCTTCAGGAGGACTTCAAAGGAATCTGCTGCACTTGGCTCGGAGCTGGGCGTCAAATCTGGGACCACACAGTGCTCAGGGGAGAAAGAAAGCAAGCAGGAACTGTCAGTAAAACAAAAATAACACCTTTTCCATGTTGTGCTTCCACTGTGGTTTCTTTATACCTGTATCCACTGGGAAAGAGGAGACTTCAATCAAGGAGTCTTCCCTGGCTGCACAGGGAGAGCACTGTAACATCCCAGAATAAGGTAGATATTCATATAATGAACGCTCTTTATAGGGGAGGCTGAGCTGGAATAGCTTGTGAAGGTCACCACCAAAGCTTAAGGTGGATTCTGGGTACCTCTGCAGGAGGTACTTGCTTAATCAGAACTTCATGCAATGTGTATGACCTACACAGGTGATGCCCAGTTGAAAAGAGCTGATAGCAATATGCTTCCAGAACCCAGTAACATCCCCCCAGAGGGCCAGATTCTGCTGTCAGGATGTCTCTTGTGAGTTCTGTGGAATGAGCTTTGTTGATACTTGTGTGATTACTGCTGGATCTGTGCCCACAAAAGGCAAATGGGATGTAGTTAGAGAAGGGGCTGGTTGGAGATTTTCTCATGAAATGGATTTCTCTTGGAAAATGTCAGCTTCTCCATTCTGGGAATGTATATACCACATGCAAAAAAACCAAATGGTATTCCTGGTCACAGTGGGAGAAAGGGGAAACAAAGAAGAACAAGGGAAGGGGGGAAGAAAATTCTTCAGTGTCCCAGAATTAGAACTATGAGTGCTAATGACATTTATATGAGATGCTGAAATCATTCCAATGCAAAAAGAAATAACTGAGAGGATGTTGTGTTGTATTTTGAGTATTTAACAGATGCAAGATGAGCCTCTAGCTCTTGACTAAACTTGACAAATCAGTTTTCTGTTGATTATGTTCATATTTCTGTATCATCTGACAGAAGGGAGATGGAGATGAGCTCTTAGGCAGAAGCTCTTCCCTGTGAGGGTCATGAGGCACTGACACAGGGTGCCCAGAGAAGCTGTGGCTGCCCCATCCTTGGCAGTGTTCGAGGCCAGGTTGGACACAGCGGCTTGGAGCAACCTGCTCTAGTGGAAGGTGTCCCCAGAGCTGGATGAGCTTTAAGTTCCTTCCACCCAAACCATTTGGGGATTCTATGAACTTCATTCCTATCTAGGAGCTTAACTGCTAAAATCAATAGAGTTTGCATCTTTAAATACTTGCAGGTTTGATCTTAACTTCCTTAGTCTTGATTAATCCCTGTTAGATGTATTAGGTGACTTGGTTACAACATGTGCCATGTAGAATAGAAATGAAAAGAACATGGTTGTATGTGCAAAAACATCCACCTGCAACCATTAATATCACAGGAAAACAAGGCTTAAATGGCCTGAAACAAGTGCTCCCATTAGGGAGATGAGGATGTCCACCGCAGCTGCATCTCTAGGAGACAGAATGAGCGATTTCAGAAAGGTATTTAAAAGTTACGTGATCCTGTAAGACACCAAAACCAAACTGGTGTAAGGACTACTCATAGCTCCCCAGGGGTTTATAAATAGCACATCTCTTTGCAGACACAGTTCCTGACGTATTCACATGCTGATTAACCATCTGAGTTGTGATGCAGTTAATTCTGACAGCTGCTTTGCAAAGCTTAAGCGTGTGCATTAAGCACTCATAAAACCCACTTATGGACATTATTGTACATCACACACTGTATGTGCCAGGCAAAAAATTAACAGAACTGGCTTATTATTGTCTCCAAGCAAGAAGTATTATTAGCACAACTGGAACATCTCCAGTTCTCCAGCCAGTCACTCAGTTCCCACTGCTAATAGGATCTTGCTCATTTTAGAACCAGAAGACATATCACCGTGATGAGAGCATACACATAGGTCTAAATGCTGAGAGTGTGGGTTGGTTATATAAATGCCAGATAGCAAATCCTTACCTTCCCAGCAGGAATTGCTAGAAGTCTTCATCTTTTCTGAGTAGATACAACAATAACTGCAGTAACCAAGACCAGCTTGACACTGTCACCATCCTCGATATGCATTTTTGTGCTTTTATTACATAGCACACCAATAACCATGATTCAAGGCATTATTCTCTCCAGTTAGCTAGAAGGAACTCCAGCAGTATTTTGAAGGTGTTAGTCTTGGGAATATTGGACCGTCTCTCATATTCTCCAATTGAATCACACAGTAGAAAATCACATGTCAATCAGTGAACATCACAGTTGGCAGGTCCCCACTACTGCAGTTATACACTGCAAGGGTAATAAAATATAGTTTGGAGATGAGCATAAGTTTAATTCAAAAGACAAAATTCTCCACTGTGTTAGTTATAAAGAGCCAAACTGTAAGACCGTGTCTCAATTATCCCTCAGTGCCAATAGGAAATAATGAGTCTTTATCTTCACAATGCAGAGAAACATCATCATTCATCCCACTGAAATTAGTGCTTTTAAAAGATGTACACCCTGATGTAGGAGACTAACCTGGATTTTGGGAAACAGCAGGGTGAGATGTTCCTGGACATTCCGCTACTACACAAGCCTAGGATGTGTTGGCTCTCATTCTGTCAGGACTAACTGGATTGAGGGCAGTAAAGTGAGAAGTTCTGCTTTATCCAGACTAAAAGTGTCAATCTCTACCTGTTCAATGAGATAACATCAGAATTCTCATTATAGGGAATGCAATGTAGATCACAAGACACACACCTAATTCTCTAGTTCTAAGTAGGTGTTTGATTCAGAGCCCAGAAGTGGTTTATGCTATTAAGAAGCCTGGTAAATAACACTTTAACAGGCTGTTCAACAAAGGAAACCAAAAACTTCCTTGGAGTAGCCAACCCCCCCTCCCATCACTTCACATTCAGTACTTGCCTTTCTTTTTCCTATTGTTTTTTCCCCCAGGCTGCAAGTGAAAGCTCTGAGTCACACACTCACAGAATTTCAATCAGACCTGGGACAGGAGGGATTTGGGAATTCAGTTCAGAAGGCAGCAGATGCTTTCAGCCAAAGGTCTGGGCAAGCCGGAACAGATGCCAGTTTTTCATGGAGCTGATAGCATGCTGTCACAAAGCTAGCATTAGGCAAATGTTCCCACCTTCACAAACGCTCAAAGTGAAATCGCATCCTACTGAAGTCTGTGGGAGTTTTGCTACAGATTTCTGGGAAGTCATGTTTCTTCTCCATGGCACTATGGTGCTTAATCATGGGCCCTCCTCTGCACAAATTACTCACTCAATCCATTAGAGCTTTCTATAGACATTTTATTTAATACAGCAAATGCAGCCAAATATTGATGATGATTTTGCAAGTTAATTGCATAGGCTGTGCCTCTGTGGCTTAGGAGGAGTCTGCCAAAATATCATTAGTGTTTAATTAAATGAGTCTATATTGAGCCAACTCCTGCTCCCACTGAAAGCTATTGCATACATTTAAATGAATTCAGGTTCTTTAGAATATGGCCTTCTTTACTGCTAAACTCTACATTGCTTTTGTTTCATGAAGCCAAGCTGCCTTTCCAGCAATTCCTAAGCTTTCTGCTGTATTTTAGCAAGCTTCACCAGATCAGCTACAAAAGTCTTCAGCTAAGTTCAGAAAAGCAGGACCAGGTTACTTTTGTGCATCAGATCTAAGGGGTTTCTATTGTGTACCAGTCAGAATAGAGTTTTGTTTCACCCATTTCTGAACCTGCAAAGAAGAGATGCAGACATTAAAAGAGTGAAATATGCAAGGCACTTGGGCACCACTCAGCAAGAGAGTTAGGTCTGTTCCTCAATTCAGATAGACTTTGAAGTACAAATACCAATGCTTTGCTCCTTGCAAGCCTTTGAACTGTTATTGACTATTTTGGTCAAATGCTTTCAGTGTCACCAGTGAAAAGTTTTATTGAAGTCTTGTGAGTGCCACACTGTGCTTCATTTGTAGACAATCAGAGCATTTGCAAACTTAAACCTCTGCCAACAGCTCTTCTTCACACCTAGTAGAACACTACAAAGAGGGAGATAAATGAGGAAATAATAGATTTGTTTGAACTTGTTTCATTACAAACATCCAACACCCCAGTTAAGGATAGAGTTGTTGGAGGACATCAGAAAATCTAGGAGGACACAGTGTTTTATGTTTCTGAGCTGTTTTCTGGCATGAAGTGTCATCTGCTCAGGCTGTGCACAAGCTCTCACAGCAGCTGATCAGAAAGCAGACCCAAGAAAGGCTGCACAAAGCTTGTTTCTAGGTACAAATACGTTAGAATTAAACCCAGAGGAATTTGTTTCACACCCTTTATGTGAACACACTATGCAGCATAGCTGCATAGTGTATAGAATAGCATGCTGTCTTCTCAGTGTAGAATTCATCCCTTATGTAGATAGACTATGTAGCAGTAAAGACAACTCCAAGGATGCGCTTTGAAGAGAAAAGCACAGAGCACTTCTGCTGCTCTTTAGCAAGGTGGTGAATTCAACACACAGCAAGTAAGCAGGACCTCACACACTGCCATGAGAAGTCAAGTACACTGCCCAAACCTGCAACAGCTAGAATGTATAACAGGGGGAAGGTGTAAGGAGCAGCAGCGGTCACTTACTGGAGGAAAATAAGCCTTTTCTTGGGTTTTGAACCTCAGTTGAATGCTTGTTTTATTTAGAACAAAACCAAGCCACAAACCAGCAAACCCTCATTATTACAATACAGCATGTTTCTTTCTCAAAATGCCTGCTGCTTTTCCCTCAGCCCCCCCTCAATGGCCTTGGTGATCTTTCGTGATGAAGCATAAAATTATCCTCTGAAGTCATGAACATTTTTTTCTCCTTCCTAGACTAGAAACCACCACTGCATTCTTATAATTCTCTTACAAGCTACTTCTTAGATGGCTTACTTGTTTATTCCTCTGTTGGAGCTATAGGATTGTAAGAAGTAGGCATTACCATTTGAGTGCTTTCCTCCTATGTGAGAGTACAGCAAAGCAAATGATTGATAGACAATTCCCAGCTGCGTTTGGATGGCACTCACTCCTTTGTACAGGCTGAAGTTCACAGTCTTCCTACAACTACTGCTAAATCACCTTGTTAAACGGGCTAAGCCACCCAACCTGGTTTTATGCTAGTCTTTGATACTGTCTATCCATTTTCAGCTTTCTATGTTCTTTTACTTCCCCTAAATCTGTTACTTTGTACCTTTGCCTACAAGAGCTAGGAGCAAGTTAGGTGTGAAACCCTGCACACTGGAATTAGGCACAAGGTGTAAACTGCGGCGTTTGTTCAGTCTCTTTTTCAAAGGCAGTGTTCTAATGGTGACGGACAGTGACTCCATCAGACCTAATGAAAACAGATGGAAAGCTTTCCCTTGACTACCATATGCTGAGAATCAAACATCATGCCTTAAAAGTTATTATTGACTGTACCACATCTGCCTCTAAAACCCTGCAGCGACGATTGTTTAGAACTCTACAGCAATTGGAGCATTCCTATTGCAATTGTTATGGTGGTTATACAGCGATTTTCAATACAGTATAATCCAGAAACACCAGATTAAACCAGGGTCCATTGCTAGATCTTAGAAAAACACACAAATCCTACCTAATTTGTAGCTAAAAGGGCTTTTTAGTCTTGGCATTATCAGCATGGCACAGATATCTAAAGGAAGGTGAGAAGAAGGCTATTTACAAAGCCTTCTCTAAGATGCAGTCTCAATAAGCCTGCATTTTGCAGTATTTGGTAACTCCAAGTACTTCAACCCTTGAACACTGGTTATACTTAAGAATAACGATTGTCTTGGGTCCAACTGGCTCTTTGCCTACAGAAATAAGGACTCATAGGCTATATGAGCACAGACATACCTGACAGCTATCACATGCTTTGGTAGAAGAGGGTTAAGGGTGCAGTGGTTCTCATCTTCCCATCCTGGAGCCTGCAATGTTGCATCAGACAGCAATATTCTCAGAGGGGACAGAGGGGTTATTTTCTGTAATAGATGGAAAAATGAGGGTTTAAAAAACAAACCAAACCAAACCACAGGAATTTCAACCCTACGGACAAAGCAGGAGATTTGAGAACTAAAAGATATCAATAAACATAAAGGATGTTGATACAGTAAGATACTTCATGTTGCTGGAAGAAATGGGCTGTGGTTTACTACCCTGACACTGATTTATTCTCTACCTCACTTCATTGACACATGTGTAATTACACAAATTGCCCTTGCAGGCAAAGAAGAGATTTCTTTCTGTCAGGGCTGAACCTCAATCACTGTCATTGAAATGGTTTACTTAATTTAATGATGTGAATTTTTTCCACAACCTACTACTAACTCACTAGCTATAAGTTAGGACCAGAAGTGCTGTTAAGTACGTAGTGTCTGCTTCACATGATTCTGTCACCCTCTAGTGAGAAATCATTTAATTGCCATGTTCTTCCTGTGTCCAGCTGTATAGTGTGGAAAAGGCTTAAAGCACTGAGTGAGCCTGTGGGGAACAAGCAGGTCTATGTCACTGCCTTACCTCTTTTCAAATGACCATGTACAGGCTTTGATTTTTAGCAGTGTAGCTGCTTTGGAATGATATATTCAAAACCCATTCCTTCAGTCAGTCAGCCCTGGCAATAGGCCAGTGACAAACCAGTTACTGCAGCCATTGCTTTAAGGCCTTGCTATTCACATCACATGCTTCAGCTCAGAGATCTTCAGATTGTTTCTGTTGCCTGGATGACCCATGTCCTCATGATGATATTAGCACAATGTAGAAATACATTCTATATTTAACACTCATGCTCTCTTTTTCCTTTTTACTGTCTTTCTTGGCAAAACACCTTTGTGCAAACATGTTTCGAAAGCAAATAAAAGCTATTGCCGGTGTGATCCAGCATTTTTCCATCAGTTGTTGCTAATGTATGAACTTTCTTTAGCATTCATGTTGCACACACTACTAGCAGCACACACAAAGCTACCACAGACTGAGACAGAGGTGGTAGGCAAATGCGGAGGGGAAAAAGGCCACTAAAACTAATAAGGCAAGTAGAGTAGGGGGTGCATTTGGAACCCGGGGCTTGCAGAAGAGAAAGGCCATCAGAGGTGTTTAATGCCTTGAGAGGAACAGGAATTAGGCATCTCTTATGTCAAGGTGCTCTTCAAAATCCCTAATTTGTATCTTTAAAAGCCACCATCCCCCTGTTGCCAGTTAAGGGACTAAACATACAACAGGTTTTAAGGACACAGTGCACCTGGTTGCCCCCCTTGGCTGTTCCTGCATGATGCTCCTCCTTGGGATGGAGGCCTGGTCTCTATATCTCCTGCCTGTCATCCCCTCCCCTTGGAGAGAAAAAGCTCTTCCCACAACAACGCCACTCCAGCTATTTGGTGCTCCCACCATGGAGCAGATCTATTTAAAACAGAGCTGTTCACGGACTCAGGTTTAATGTGTGGTTATATGATCGGATGAATCAACACAACTGAGTGTTATGGAAATGGCACTAACTGTGAAACTGGGAACATGGGAATCTGAAAGTGTGCTGGCCACAGAAGGCAAAGTGCTACGGTCCTACAGTCTTATAGGTGCTCTGCACCCATCAAGTTGAGCTCTCTTGAAATAAACATCCTCTATTTATAAAGCACCTCTCACCCAGAGAGCAGAAAGTGCAGGGAATTACTATTAAATCTGACACAGCAATGCCAAGGCATTCCTAGATTGTACCAAATTATTTTCACATTTCAGTAATTTATTGAAGCTAATTCTTGAGGATTTTACTGTCAAGAAGCCAGCAGGACTCCTAATTAACCTACAGTCCCCTTGCTTTCAAAACAGCCAGGGGAATGGGGGTGTTTCATACACTCTTCCTCTTGTTTTATGGTAAATAACACAGCTCACATCCTTGTAAGCCCTTAGATCTGGCCGAATAATATAATACTCTGGAAAGCCAACAAGGAAAGGTCCGACTACAAAGGCACCGCAGCTTTGCTCTAGCAGAAAAGGGAGCATGAAATGATTAAAAAATCCTTCCAAACCACAGGAACAGAAACAGTGAAATATGCCCACTGCTCTCTTGGCTCCAGTGAGCGTCCTATGCTGCCAAAGACTTGTCATCAGAACCACCAACAGGACATGGGAAGAGCACGCTGCTCCCCTGCTCTTGCTGCAGCTCCAACTCCTGCTGTTCGTGGCACTAACTTCCCCTGGGAATTTCTACAGATAAGAAATGCCTTCCTGCTGCTGACAGGGGCCATGAAAGTGAAGTAAAATACCTGTTGGCAACATGAAGAGCAGATCTCCTCCACATGAGAAATGACAGAGTTCTTGTTACAAATCACAGCTGAATATGGTTAAATGATTCAAACAGGGAGTAGTAAATATTACAAAGTTACAAAGATAGCACTACAGGAGCTAAAAACTTTCTGAGTACTTTCTATGAGCAGTGATAAGCAATAGAAGAGCTATCTTTACTAGACCTGTAGATTGGAACTACTCAAGCTTAGTAGAATATGCAAATATCTGCCAGTTTTGGCTTGAGTTGGAGTGGGAACGGAGGAATTGCATCATCTGCTGTCTCAAAATACTGAAGCTAAAGTTTGGAAAACATGGAAGAAAATACTAGTTGGGTTCCTATAGTATCTCAAGTTCTCTTACTAGGGAATCAGAGTCAAATAGAACGCCAGGCATTAACAAAATCTCTACTCTCAACTGATGCTTCAGGCAAGACCATTCTATCCATCTAATCAGTTGAAAGAAGATGAGGCCAACAAACATTCTCAAGAAGCTGGCATTGAGCTGCAAACTAGCTCAACGGAGTTAGCAAAACAAGCAGACATCCAGCTATCCTTTTCAATAGTCTGTGTCACTAGAAGCTCTTTTGCTAGCACAATAAACAAGAACAGCAGTGCCTCTTCCTGCTCAGATAATGGATAGGAATTTAGAAATCATTTCACGGTGGATGAACAGCCAACTTATTTGTAGCTCTGCTCTCATAAAGACATTGGAAGCTGTGAACTGCAAGGGGAAGAGAAACAAATGGAGGTTTGGGCAGCTTGTGCTCCTGTATTTGTTGCTTCTTCCACAGCCTTTTGCATGAATTTGGGAGCACCCTGCAGTGAATGTGCAGGGTTCTGTTTCAGTGGCCAGTATTTGCCTCAGTATAGGGCCAAGTTAATGCAGTGTGGTTCAGGTTGGTTTCTGACAGGCTTAACCTTTTGGGGGTATAATTCTGTTAGGCTCTCCATCCATCTGTCTTTAAAACTCAGTGAGAGTGATTTTGCTAACGGTGGGCACTTTGGGGGTCAAAAATATCCTGCCCTTAACTACAATCACTTTGCAGACACAGCTATACTTGAAGCTTGCCTTAGGACAGCACTAAATAGCAAATTCTGGCTTGTGCATCCTTTGACCTTTTCCTTTATAACAATGCTGGTTTTTTTTCCACAGATATGAGAATTAGACACTTGAATCCTACTTAGCAAGAAACTGAGTCAGCTGATGGCTGCTTATCACTGCCTAGGGAAATACTCTAATCAACACTAAATCTAGTGGTTTTGAAGCCACCTTGTCTTAGCATTGCAATGAATTCACTTCACTGAATGGGTTTAATTATTGAAGCCCAGAGGGAGAACTGTTCAGGGCTTTCAGTAGCCATTCAACAGTAATATCTTTGTTTCCAAACTAATAAGGCAACAAAGGGAAAAATGTCATAGATTAATTTCAATCTGTTACATTTGGGGGCTTCATACAAATAATCAGCTTTGGAATCCAGGTATAGGAATCTGAATTGTTCCGTATTACTTGCCTGCCTGTTAGCCTTGGTGTCTACATACTTTTGTGCCTTTATCTAATATCTTTCTTCTTGTTTGGCTGCTTGACGTTTTTCACTGAGATTTACTTTGGACTGGAATATAGGAGGAGTAGCAACAAAAAAGGGATGATTTATTCTGGAGCTAAAACACAACAGGGCTTTACCTAATACAAAGCAATTTAAAGCTTGTAAGGATTGTGGGACACAGTACTGTCTGCTGTCCTTTATAAATAGACTACAACCTACCTACAATCTATTCAGCCTAGTTTAAGATATATACTACTAATAAATACTTCGAAGTTGTCCAACTGCAACTGCAATCCTTTGATTATCAAGTCTTAATCTGGAATTTATCAAGATAATTTTATGTAGAGAAGTACCAATCCTCTCATATTTGAGCGCCACTAGCTCTGTTTATACTGAAGATTATTAGCACAGGGTCTCAGACAGATTGGCACTTGGGATAATTGGATGATTGGGACCTTGCCATGGGAGGAACAGATTGGAAGCAAGGCTATAAAACACAGTGGCTGACAACCTCAGATTGTAGAGGACTGGAATGGCTACATTTCAGACATAAGTCCAAATTCAGTCACTGTAGCCATCCACAGAGCCTTGGGGTTTATGCTAATAAATGAAATTAATTTCATCCCTATCTGATAGAAAAAAAAAGCCTAAAATCTGCCTGTCTTACAAGCATGACCTCTTTCGTGTGATTTGAGATTTAGTTACATATAGAACAACCTGCCTTCCAGCCATACAACCATCACCTTGATTAGCTGAAATAACTTAGAGAACAGGGGAGTCTGAGGCTCATGATCTAATTGTGAGATACAGATTCATGCCACCCACTGAAGACACTCAGACTAGAAGCTGTCACTAAAGGCTTCCTTCACGGGCAACAGAGAGTTGGCTGCTTCCATACAGAGACTTCCCACCAACCCTGGAGATGAATGTGTGTCCCCACTGCCTGCAGTGGGAGTTCAGGGTGACAGAGCTTCTGACTCACAGCTGAGGTTAGAAAGATCTCCCCAAAGTGCTGAAGTCCTTATATCCTGCACATATGTACAGGATATAGAACCTCTACTGGCCCATGTGCAGCAACATGCTCTCCTGTCCTGCCCAGAATCCCATCTCCATGAGGTGGTGTCTGTGTCCTATAACTGCACAGTATCTGCAGTACTGGCAGCTCCTGGTCACAGAAATATAGCTTTGCCTTTTAAAAGAGGGGATTGGTCAAGTTAGCATTAACCTTTGCAGATGTTGTGCTATTTGTCTTACCCACAGATAAAGATCTAATAACCATTAGAAAAATTAATCTGCAGCCTTTGAAGAAGAGGCCTGGCGAGAGAATTAGGTCAAAATAGAACAAAAAATGTTTCCATCCTTCCCATGCACTAATTGAGGTCATAAGAGATCCCCCCAGTCAGGAAACTGTTGGGTTTGTTTAATTACCTTCTGACAAAGTAGGAAAGATAATATAAGTAGGACCTTCAATTTCTTGATAAAAATCAGAGTTCTTCGGATTTTATCTGTGTGTATGTGTGTATCTATTGATTATAAAGGCCACCAAAGTAATTAGGTCAGATAAAAGCATGTGCATGCAGAGGCGCAATGAATATTCAGATTTACTCACCCAGGACAGAGTAACAAGTGGTATTGATTACCTTTTGTTGAAGCAAACCTTTTCTGGTGGATTTGCTGACTTAGTGTGGTAGCACTTGGAAGCAGCACACGAAACCAAATAATTTATAGCTTGTTAATAACTTTAAGTACATTCTGTCATTTCTGCTTTCTTCCATGTCCTCCTCTACACCAGCTTCATTCTGTTGTGAGAGAAGATCACATTTCTCCTGAGTAATTTTCAAGCCTCTAGTGCTTTGATAATGGAGGTCCCCAAAGAAGTCCCATTACTGAGGGAAATGGCAGAAGATCTGCTTTTACCACTTCATTCTCTCTGAATGACTGTGGCCACAACTATTTCTCACTAACTAAAAAACAGATGATGCTTTGGAGAAACACACTTGATCAAATTCATTATACAACTCAAGACGGCATTAACTGTGCTGTCCCCTAAAGACTTCCTTGCTGAAACACCTTAAATAACCACATAAGAAAGGGTTAAATCACCAACCTGGATATTCTTAGCAGCCTCTAAGTGCCAGGATGGATCACCTGCATTAAGGAAACCGATCTTCCTTTGTCACCTCTGCTGCTTTACAGCTAAACAAAGTGCTGCTGCCTTCCTTTTTGGTGAATCTCAAAAGAGTTTCTTTCTTTCTACAGACAGTTACTTGAACAGGGCTCCCCCCTCTGCAGCTGACTCATCCACAGTAGCATTTATTTGTAATATCAGCTACCTCCCTATGTGGTATGAAGTTTTCTGGTACAAACAAAGAGAAAGGTGAAACTTCAGCTATATCAGAACAGATTTTGTAGCAGAAAGTTTGCTTCCCATTGCAAACAAACTCAGTTTTCTAAGGCAGAGAAAATTCCATTTACCACAAGAATGTAGCAGGAAACCTACAGCTTCTTAACAAACACAGTGAGATTTACAAGTACTGGTCTGAATGCTTTAAACAGAATATTTTTAGCCCCTGAGAATTTTTTCTGCAGTGATTACATCCATCCCTATGAACCTAATTGACTGTACAATATGTGAAGTGACACAGTAGTATCTAAGAGTACGTGTCTGGCATTTAATACGTAATTTTCCACTTCTTACACTTTAGGTTACTGCCTCCTCATTTCCTTTCCTTTTTCATATCATGGGGTTCCAGTGTTCACGAAGATAATAAAGTGTCTAATCCAAGAGGTTGCCAAGTGAAACTTTAATCAAAGGCCTTTCATAGCTCAAAGACTGGCTTTGTTAAGTGATCAATATGTATTGATGGAAAGAGCCTAAAAGAAAAACACAAAGGAAGAAGTTATTAGAAATTATGAGAAACATGAGCCAATTTGTCCCTCCTGCACCTCCTGGAAGTCTGATCCAACCTTAAACAGATAGATGGGCTTAAATCACCATACAGCCATTTTAAGACTTCTTCTAAGTTGTACTGCTAATTAGAACCTGAATATGAACAGACTGCTGATATCTTGTGCCTTGGGAAAGAAAAACCTCCTGTAATTACAATTATGTGCATCACAGAACTCGTTCCCTATCTCAAAGCTGCATTTTTCACTTAGCTATGCAATGGGCTAAAGAAAAAGAGAGACCAGACTAAAAGTATCTGTGGGTACAGGGCATACAGGGGTAGAACAGAGAAGACCACTAATTAATATGCTTGTTTGGCAGTGTAACAATTAGGATGTAAAGACAGGCATCACCAGCAAATAGGGATCTGGAATCAGACCACAACAGAATAGGATGAGGAGGGACGCTGAGGGCAGGAATGGGCTAGAGGATCTTACTGCTGTTTACCATGAAATAATTCAAAAGGAACATCCCTTCAGACCTGAAAAAAGGGATGTTTTGCAACTGAATTACATAGCAGCAGGTTCCTAACCCGTGCCCCCTTCAAAGATTCCTGTTCCAGAAATCCTATTAAGGAAAATACAGAAATGACTGGGTTTGTTTTCAGTTCAAGTCCTTTCCCTGGTTGATCGGTTAATGCATTTCAGAGCATATAAGACATCAGTACTGGAGAAATGTAGAGGGTGTTGTTCTCTGCCTTCTGATGTCCCCTGTCCAGTCTATTTTTAGGTGGATCAGGGAAGGTAAAACAGCAAGATGTGTACAGATTTCATGTATGGTTTCCCCTTCATCAGTTTTCTGATGTCATATGCACATTTACATACATTACACAAACAATTAAACACTTTCCCTCTTTCTCAAGGTATTTTTATCCATTCTCAATCAACATTAATAATTCAGCACATCTTTCCTCTCTTAAAATTGACAATTCATGCTATTGCAGCATGGTTGCATTACTATACCTCATGCTCTGTGTTACTGAATGGCCATTTCCCAGATCTGGAGCTCAGATAGGAAGGCCTTCCTTCTGCCTGGGAAAACTGCATAGAAGGGTTTTGATAAAGTAAAGACTCCCTTAGACAGAGGTTTAGGGCTGATACAACAGCACCATGCACATGCAGTACATCAGAGCACCAAGAAAGCAAAGGCAAAATCAGGTCAATCCTAGGAAGATTTAAAGATCTGAGACGTGACCCAGGCAAACCTTCCCTTGAGAGCTTGGATAAAATATTACTCAGAATATGAAGCTTTTTTCTGGACCTCAGTCTAGCAGCACAATCCAATATCCTTTTATTTCTAGCATTCTGGGGGATGGCAGGAACACTTTAACTGAGTGGCAGCTTAGTACATTAGCCCATTTATTTTGCAGAGAAGTCAGCTCTTGCTGAAGCCGCATTTGTGTACTTTGCCAACAAGTTAACTCAAGGCAGGATCCTTAGCTTCCATGTACCTAATATATACTTTGCTACAAACCATACTGCAGGCAGGAAAAGATTTAGATTTCCACCACTCTGTTCCCCTTAATAGCAACGTCTAAACCCACGAATTTGAGCTGGAGAGGCAAGTGATGAGTTGTGTTACTTTAGAAATCCATGGCTATTTTTTGCGACTTGTTCCTTACTTTGCCATCAAGCCTGATCCTCCCCTCCTCCAGGATTCTCAGGGCTGCCTGGATTTTGACATTTTCTCACAAAACGAAGGTTCTCAGTCTTGGGGTAGGCTGGAAGGATGTGGCTGGAGACAGAGCTGGTCAGCAATCACTGCTGCGGGTCTGCTTGTGTGAGCCTGGGGTTTGTGAGCTCTGCTGCTGCATGGCAATGAGGTTTGCTTTTGAAGAACAGTCAGAAATTGAATTCACCCTGGGTTAAACCACAGGCATTTCAAAATTCTTCTGGTTGCCCACTGAATGGTCCTCGCTAACCCTGTGCCCTGTTGTCCTTTCCCGCTGTCTCACATCAACAAGAACTGAACCACCCCCTGCTCCATCCAAGGTGGGAATCCTCAGAGTAAATGAAAGTCAGGCCAGTCACATATGGCTCAGTTAAACTATAACCAGTTATTTTCCATAAGGTCTAAATATAGATAACTACAGTTGACTGCATTTTGCTTTGACTATCCACTCTCCCCATGCCTGTCAGCAGAGCCCCAGTTTGGTTTCAAGGCATCAGTCGCAGTGTCTGAGCCAGTCCTGAGCAAGTAGAAATCACTCTTGTCATCTCACAAGCTATCTCACTGCTTTCTTTGAGGGGTTTCTGGCCAAATTCAGTGCTGGCAGTAGGTCGTGATAAGCATCATGATCATGTGCTTTCCTGACCTTGATGTTCTCAGTCATGGCCATATTCCGAGCCAGATGAGTCAATGTCAGGAATATCTCTGAATGCAGAACAAAAAATTGGGGCAACCATAAAACACTGCTGTTCTGGTAAACCAAGCTGGTCCGAGTTCACTGCTGTGCCTGGCTGCTAACCAGCAAAAGCATCACTCCCAAATAGACCAGTGCCCCAAGAGCATCTTTAGAGTAGCAATGAATTCATGAAAATGGAAAATGGACACATTACTTTTGTCTCTTATATGCCCCATGGACATTGTTTAGTCCATTTCCTACAGTGAAACCTGCATTACAAAACCAGAGGAATTCAAAGGAAATGGATGGATCCAGCCCTCGCTTGACTGCAGAGTGTTAATAATTTTGCTTAGCTCCCTGCCTCAGCAGTGTTTTTCACCTCAAGAGATATTTGCTGCAATATCCAAACACTGTTTCAAAGCAGGCAAGGAGCATTCCTACAGATGAAATGGAATCTTCTAGATCACCAGAAAAAGAGGCAGACTTCTTATGAGAGAGATTTGTAGTCAGATGTGCTACCTTGTTGTGGCAGGCTGCATGCCCAGGATGGCTGATGTGTTAGGTGAGAATGAAGAGAAAGGTCCTATTTCAGATGGTGAGATTGTCCCCCATTGGAAGACACTGAAACCCTGCATCTTTACAAACATCAGCAAAATAGAGATTAAACTGGAAGGAATAATGCTGCAGAGCTGGAGATGGTGTTGGCGGTGTCCATCTGTGCTTCTTGCAAGCAAGCCAGCAGCTGTAATCTTTTTGATGATGGACAAAAGAACTGGTTTTCCTTAGGTAGCAATTTCAAGCTGCCATTTCCAGCCAGTTGGGAATGTGTGTGGAGTCAGACATCTCCCTGCTGCCCACAGCCAAGCACTACAGTCATCTGGGCACACAAACACCGTACCGGAGAATTCAGGAACCATCAGGAGCTTTGAGGTTTTCTTAAGACAGGCTTCTTGTTTGTATCAAATAATACAAACTAAAGTGAATCTGAAACCTGGGAGAGCTTGCACTGGTATTCAGCCCCCCCTTTCACAAATCAGAAGTGGTTTAGGCCTTCTAGAAGTGTTCAAGGCCAGGATGGAAAGGGCTTGGAGCAACCTAGTCTAGTGGAAGGTACCCCTGGAAGGTTGGAACTGAATGAGCTTTAAGGTCCCTTTCAACACAAATCATTCTATGATTCTATATATGTTGTTTCTCCTTCTCTGTTTTGTTCTTTTCCTAATGGATTTACAGTGAAATTTTAGCTAACCACAACTGACCAGCTTTTATAATGTCAAAGCCTTGGAATTGCCTAGCAGCTAAATGCAAGAGCATAACTTTGTTTAAAGCAAAGATGCACAACACACCATGTTATAAGTCAGCTTGCTAAAAATACAGATATTTCAGAACTACAGTCATTTCATTCCTTGCTCCTTCTCATTGCACCACAGTGATTTCAAATCCTCGGCCTCAGTGAGTGAATGCTCACAGACACATCCTGCCTCGCACCTCCTGAGCACAGACCTTCAGATCCAGGCAGCAACTGCTCCTTTGTGGAGGAAGAGCCATAAAAGCAGCTGCTGGGATGCGAGCATGAAGGAGCCAATAACAAGATGGATGTTAAAAATAAAGTCCTGAGTACTCAATTGTCAGCTTTGTTATGATAACGTCACACAGACACTTAGTCTAGTTTAGGAATAGCCCTAAAGAAAGATAATTCTATCTCCATTTTACAACCAAAGTAGAGACCTTACTCAAAATAGAGAGCTTTGCTTTCTCCATCCCTGTACCTAAACCAGAAATCTTTTCCTTCCTGTACTGCTATACTTCTTTTTTTAAATCTGGATCTCTAATAAATGTCATGTGAAATATGTTATAGCATATGGGGAGAAATAAATACACGTACATATCCAAAGAGTAAGTCTAGCAGCAAGTGTCCATTATACCTTGCTAGCATTCCTCAGCACTGAATTTAAAGGCACTATGTTTGACTCTGACAGGGTCATTAGTCTGCATGGACCAGCTGCTCTAAGTCTTGCCAAGTACCCAAAGCAGCAGCAGTTTTATAGCTGGCTGCAGACATGTGGCACCAACAAGAAAGAGAAAGCCACGGGGGTAGAGCAGAAGGTTATTTGGAACGTCTGCAATCAATTCTGTGCTCCCAGAAGACAATATTTAATCTCTCTCTCAGGTTCCCCCCCAGTAAAATAATGCTTTCCCATTTCACTGGAGCTGTTTTGCTTAATATTCTAATATACTGCTTAATATTCCAATATGGCAAAGTTGGAGCTGCCTCCAGTGTTCTGATAACATATGTTACTTCCCTGTAAGACACAGGATAGCTGAATGACGGATGTGACTTCTACTCTTTTGAAACATGAGCTAGAATTAAGGCATCTATGAATGGCTATGTATTGCAGCGCCAGCTCCCTGTATCTTTTATCCCCTTAAGGGGGACCCCTGCTTTAAAACCAGTGGCTTCCAAGATTTTATTCCCAGATACTCCATGATTTCTGCAAAGGAGAACAATGAATCATCAGGACTATTTGAGTATAAATATATAAGCAGTGAGTAGCCAGTAAGGATGAAATGAAGTTAACTCCTGTCCTGGTGTTGGGCACAAATGGAAAGTCACAGACCAATGAACAAGATGCACTTTACTGGGCTAAAGGAACATTTCTGCATTCACGCCACAGCTAGAAATCTGTTTTTATTACTTTAACTGGAACAATGACACAGCAGACATGCCCTCAATGCATTGTATTGTATCAAGGAGTAAAGAGAGAAGGGGTGATATCAAGGATGCAATGCTTCGGTAGCAAGTGTAGGTACCCCCTTCCAGCTTGCATGGAGGGAATAGTAAGAGATATCTGTTGTTGTTTCAGTGCGTGAAACTTGCACATCTCATAGGCCATAGAGACATACTGAAATCCCAGTTCCAGGTGGCCAAAAAGCCTAAATTTCAAGAGTTTTAAGGATCATGGAAGGAAATAACCACCTGGCATAAGCTGGAACATTTCCTTTCCTTATTATACTTTCATTTTTATTTTAACCATGTTAACTTCTCTGCTACTTCAAACACATTCTGCAGCCAAGTAGTTTGAAATAACCATTTTTTTCCTCCATTTTTAAATTATATTCTATTGATTTTGCTAGCATTGTTATTTTAACGTGTCAAACTTGGCAACTCCCATAGAGACCCTCCTTTCTAACACAAATGTTTGGATCTGTGCTGCTGTTCATACTTCAACCTCACGGCTCAGTGTATTAGGCATTTCCAGATGACCAGTACAGGCCAGTTTGCCCTTAATAGCTCAATACTACAGGGATATTGAGTGCCAATAAACAGGGAAAGTTTCACCTTCAGCAAAACAGGGAAAGCATGAAAATATGAATCCACTGTTTGCTCAATGAGAAAAGGCATAAAAGCTTGAGAACCATTTGAATACTGACCTAAAGTGAGAGCTGTGGCTGTTGGTTGAAAGCATCAGGAGCCAAAAAGTTAACGCTACAGCAGAAACGCTTTGGTTTGCCTTGTATAGAAGCAAAAAGAGGATGTTTCCCAATGTGGCTGGATTTCTCGCTGGCATAGAAATGGAGGGGCTGGCAAAAAAAAACAGGTCCATCTGCTTAGAATTAGCTTCTGAGTTTATGCAATCCACCGGGCAGCAGTAATGCACAAAAGGAGCATGAAACCAGGGCAGTGTGAATTGCGCTGATCAGAACATCATTGGCTCAATGGAGTTTTGAAAGTGACTTCTCTTGCAGTGATGTGCTGGTTGCTGTCAAGCAGAAGTTTTCTGCAATTTCCAAGCAAGCTGGTGGACCTGCATTAAATGCGAAGAGCAAGGCCAGGCCTGCAGGAAAACGTTTGTAATCCCAAAGTAGGTGGACTGACGTCATTCCCTTTTGGAGAAAGATTTTGCTTCTGCTGTGGGAGAAAAATTAAATAGGAAAGTTCAGGGGTTATAACAAAATGGATTTATCTTCTCCCACTTGGCTTTAACAAGAATACTTTTGGACAGAGGTCAGGAAGGGGATTACATATGCGCACAGGTCCATTTGAGATCTTGGAAGAGAGAACTCGTGCTTCTTCTGCTGTCCGTTAGTATCTACCAGGTCCCAGCACAGAGCCTTCAATGGACTTTTTGACCAAGAGAAGCTGCTAGAAGTTCGCTCATGTCATTGATAGCCTTCTTCCTGGGAGAGGCCACTGCACAAATGGCCATGAAGTTAGTAAGGCTTCTCCAATACCAACTCACTGACACGTTAACTTTCTCCAGCATGAGCCTTTCTGGCTGAATTTCCCTTGATGTAACATCTAGATGCTGCACTAGATGATCTTTAGGTCCTTTCCAACCCTAACTAGTCTACGACTTAGAACCGGCATCATGCAAAACCCCTGTATTTGCTGCCTTGCATTCACTTCTTCAGCTGCGCATCACTCCAGGCACTCCATCTCTGAGAGAAATGCTACAGTTCTGGACAGTTCTGATGACTTGGGAGTTTTGTGCTGTAGTGCGTGGGAAGGAAAAATTGCAAGGAACAGCAATTCATTTCTGGTTTCTCCATCACCTCAGCATTTACAGCTCAGTTCACTGTCTCCACATCACACTGAACAAAAGGAGGAAAATCCAGTTACACAGGTCCTCTCGTTTAAATGGAGCTTTCACAGCTAATTTTTAAGCTTCATTTTAACTAATTCTTAAGGTGTATTTTCACTGTGATAGAAGAACCCCCCCCTTGCAGTAAGCAATTAACCTCAGCTGATACAAGCAAAGGAACACTGTTCCAGCCTCGGAGAGGTGGATTGTTTAACATGATTTTTGACGTATTCCAAGGTTAGTGTTAACACTGGGAAATTAGCATGGCCTCTTTTTATTACCTTAAGTACTGGTTTTGTAAGGAAGCTTATCTGCAGAAAAGCATATGGTGAGATATTACTGATGCTTTACCTCATGCGCTGAATTAATCAACAATTTTTTTCCCTCCATTTAACTGCTCCTCCTTTCTCACCTTCATTTCTTTGCTAAAATGAATCACTGTTTGAGACCCAGCATGTTGGACCACTGTGAAGATAAGGTTCAGCAACAGCGTGTGTCAAATCCTGGAAACATCTATCAGTATTATTATACTCCTGAGTAAACCAGGCTCAAATATTAGGCAAGATGGACACTTTTTCCCCTTAGGCTCTACTGAAGAGTCAAATAAGCAGCAAAAGGAGCACTACTCCCTACACACACTCACAAAACCACACACATACTTCCCAAATTCAGATCCCCCCCAGATCATTGTTCTTTGTGTGGGATTTTCCAGTCTATGAGACAAGGACTTGAATTAGTCAGCAGTTAGTCCCCTAATCTCGGTACTGAGGACTGTGAGCTACTTGTCTCTATTGCCTAGAAACAGAATTAGGCACCTAAAAATAAGAGATGTAACTACTCCCTTCACCTCTCCATGCCATGTTAAGTTTAGGACAGAGTTTTATTGCGAAACCCAGCATTCACGACTGGTTTCTCTGATGTTGCATCACAGGAATTCTGTATTGTTTGTATACGGAAAATGTTGGAGGGAAAAATCATTTCAGTTTGGGTCCATTCTTCAGTATATAAAGAACATTGTGCCCCATCTTCCTGCCAAAAAGCAGCATGCACTGGCACTCTGACACAAGCCAGCCTGGGAAAATCTGCGCCTGGTCACTGCGGCTCCATTTCAAGGTAAGGAAACTCACACCTCCACATGCTTGAGTTCTGAAGCTCTAGGGAATGAGGATTTTCTAACACATGGATATTTTTAGGAACACATCTGCCTTTGAATTGGTCCTCCCTAGTGAGCAATATAAACTAGGAAACCGCTACATCTGAACAGCTACAAAGACACTGGATGTTTTGGTTGCCTTACCAAGAGTGACCGAGTCCCCCAAGTCCGGTCCTGTGTGAACACTAACAACCATGTGGCAGCTCAGAAAGGACCACAAAGCATCTCTCCAAATCACTCTGCCACAGGCCAAAACCAGTTCCACACTCTGCACTAAAACCCAGAGATCACCTTATTATATACATATAAAAAATAATCTAAGGACTATGATAAATACAAAAGGACATGGGGAGAGGGTAAAAGATATCAAGGGAGTTGCTAATGTCTTACGTCTCAGAAATAAGACTGTATGTATTAGGTCATTAACCCCACATAATGCTAAGAAACTGTTTTCAGTAATGATAAACTTTCACTATCTCAAAACACAGGCAGCATAAGTGTCAGAACTATGATCAGAACCCAGAAGACAACTCCCAAAGCTGACTCTCCATTGCCAGGCATCTGACTGTGATGTGACAGCATCACTGTGGGAGCAGCACTGCTCCTTTCACTTCATTTTACATGGCATCAGTAGGCACAAGTGCACTTCTACTGCCCCAACCACAAAACACACTATACTTCTAGATAATAACCTATCTATACAAACTGAACAGTCTCCGATTCCCTTCACATTCTAATTAGCATTTAGTATGTAGCCAGATTATTCCCTAGAAAGCATCAGTGAGAAAAATAAAGGTTTTTCTTGTGGCTGCACTCAGTTTCTTGGAAAACCTACAGCTTGCAGTTATACTTGGGTCTGGAGAACAATGAACAGTGCAACACATCATTTGATCTCTGCAAAATGGCTTTACAGTGTAATAAACAGCCCATTTCTTTTTATTCTGCTTTCACCCAAACTCTTTGTGATGTCCCATTTTAGTTATTCAGTAATTTCTGCTACAGTGAAAGATGCCAGAAATAAATCTCTGCTCTTTCAAACTTTAGTTCATCAGCACGGAAGAAAGAGTGCTTCTGACCTTCCAAGTCATCTACAAGCTGATGTTCCACCATCACAGCTGTCTGTGGCTACTCTCAAAGATACTCTGAGGCCTCATTCCTCACTTGCCTCATCTCCAGGAGTCTGGAGGGCAGTAAACAGTACAATGCATCTCTTTCCTTCCCCACTACAGGCTCAGGCCACATAACAGAAAATACCTTTTTACTTTACATACAAGTCTTCCAGTGACACAGACTGAGCAGAAATAAACTCATAGAATCATAGGATATCTCAAATTGGAAGGGATACATAAGGATCATTGAGTCCAACTTCCCTGTTCCTCACAGTACTGCCTAAAACTAAATCATTTGACTAAGGGCATCATCCAGATGCTCCTTGAATCTGACAGGTTTGGTGCTGTGACCACCCTGGGGAGCTTGTTCAGGGACTGACCACCCCCTTAGTGAAGAGCCTTTTCCTAATGTCCAGTGATGCTTTATGGAAAGGATGTGGAAACGCAGCTTCCCCCAGACCTCTGACATCGTAATATGAAGTCAAAACTGATCGTACTCTTGAATTAAAGTCCTTGACATGTAAAAACATTTTGCTTCGTGTATCTCATTACCAGTCTTGACTGGTGGTGGTTGAAGCAGAGCTTTAAAATGTCAGGCTGTTGGCAGGGTTTGTTTGGGGGTTTGGGCTTTGTGTTGTTTCTTTGTTTTCCACGAGATGCTCAGTTGCAGTAATTGCATTATGCAGTCAGAAAAGCCTGGCTCAGAGGAAGGCAATTATTGGTGTGTATATTTTAGTAATAACAATTAGAGAGCCAGGGAACAAAAATGAGACAGGAGAAAGAACATATTACTAAAATGCTCACGTACTTGGGAAGGAAACTACAGCTTGTTGCTGTACTGGAATACAATTCTGTCTAGTGTCTCTCAAACACCTATGTCTGGTGCTACAACCTGTGTACATTTCTACAGGCAACGTTGAGGCAATTAATAGATATGAAAGAAGAAGCAGGCAGTGATTTTTCCTGTAGTACTACGTGCATGGAAGCTGTTAACTCTTTTTGTGACTTGAGGTTCTTAAGAGAAAGACCCATCGGAGAGGAAAACTAAAGTATAGTTCGTTGGTGGTGGTGTTATAGCAATACCTTGCTATCTTAATTAGGAACAGTGTACTCGGTTCTACTCAGGTCTGAAACAAAAGGCAGTTCCAACCCCATGTTGCTTAAGACACAACACAGCAGAGGGGTAAGAGAGCAGACAGGTACATCAGAAGGAGTGAGCTTAGTGCAGGCAGAAGATGACGTCCATCTGGCCAAAAGCATCAGCTGAGGAGAAGGGCTGGCAGGCAATAGGTTGGCTTGGGAAAGGTTAAAGCAGTGGCTACAGTGATCTTGCATAGGTATATCTGATCATTTGTAGATTTCTGGACTTACACTATAAATGTCGCCTCTGGAACATTCTGTGCTAGCCACTATATGACAGGCTCCTCAATTAGAGTAAGCACTGATTTCTCCTGGCATGGTAGTTTCTATCCCTAAGAAAAAGGGCCCAGTAAAGTGAGCAGCAAGTTTCTGGAGCTCCAGCTATTGCCTTTGATTTGAGGGGGCTTTAGGTCTCATACCTGCCCATGCCAGTGCTGCCATCAGAAAGCTGCTCCCTGTAACACACTGCTGAAAGCACACTGCTTCTAAAGCTGACGACTTCTGCTGTCATCAGCTTGGACCCCTTGCAGTTTAAGGAGATCTCAGACAAGATGCAATGATAGCAAGTAAAGGGTGAACACATGCCTATAGAAAGGCAGATACACCATCAACTTAGTACATCCTTTCCTAAACAGTTTAACACTCATAGCAAACAGCTGCTGCCTGGAAATGGCAGTAGGTGACATGAGCATTGTGTTACAATCTTGAAGTACCACAGGCACCTTGTAGATGAGAGGCTCCATATATCAAATGTAACTTACCATTATGCTCCAAGCTGCCTGGAAGATTACTTGGACAAGAGGAGGTGGAGGCATAGCAGAGATGACAGAATTACAAAGTCATATAGCAAGAGAAATCTAGCATGACCATGCAAGATGCCCTAAGCTTGGACAATCAGCCAACACAAGGGGACAAATAAGGCTCACAGGCTCCTAGCTCTGCTGAAATAGGAGACCATTTCTGAATAAAGACAATTTCTTGCCCAGGATTTTTCAGAGCCACGCTTCTCTGAAGTAGTCAAGGAATTTGCTGTACTGTGTGCTTTGGATGGAAAGGAAAGCTTGGAGGCACTTAGTGAATCCTGAGGCACAAGACCAGACCTAAATCTAGCTCAGATCTGGGAAAGATAAAGCAGCATACTGGTTTTATTTCTGTCACGGTGATGTTATAGGGATTGCAATCAGGACTGCTTCACAAAGAGCTGGATGCACAAAGCTCTGGCCCTAAGGAGAGTTCTGTCTTGCCAGGCAAAAGCTGGAAGGAGAAAGGGAGATAAGGGGAGATGCTCTGGGGAGAAAATCAAGTCAGCAGCATGAAGGCAGGTGTCTCAGTACATTGGGTCTCATTGTTTCTCACATGTGGGCAGGCAGCAGATAAAAGCTGAACAAAGACCTTAAACAAGACAGTCCAAGATTGGTATGATTTAGACAAACCTTTGCTTCCCCAAAAACTATTCTATCCCCCTGACTATACATATTAAAGATTAACATCAAGCTAAAGCAAAGAAAAGTGGCATAAACTCTCACTAGAGGGAAGCAGCAGTAACATCAGGGAAAAGAACTAAGCTAGACACAGGAGGTAACCAAGAAAGAAGCAGGAGGGATGAAAACTGAAGTAGGCACTCGTCTTTGTATAGATTTGTTTCAGCAATAGGTAAAAATCAAACTTCCTGAGGCTGAAAAATAGCACTGTCCTCTGTATGTGGTCAGACTTGATCAGAGCATCCAGGTAACAAATCAAATCAGGAAACTCTTCTTGACTTACATAGAAACAAACCTTTAACAGCTTCTCTACGTAATTAAGCAGCTTTCAGACCTGCAGCTGCACACAAAATCCAGAAGCCCAAATCTTCATCTATTGTGAATTAGAAAACGCCTTTATCTTTAACAAACCTGTCTTGATTTATGCAAAAGCATGGATCTTGCCTACCCAGCTTTAGCCTAGGTTTAAGTGATTTAGGAACATGGTGGAGAAGTACCTATGAATCCCAAGATGGAAAATCTTAGACACTTCTAATTCTTGGATATCTCACTGTTAAAATGAGTGTGGTACCAACAGGCAGAGCTATCTTGTTTGAAAATGTCAGCCCATTTTGCCCATCACTTTAACTCACAGCTTGAACACTTGTTAAATGACTTGGATAATTTTCAACTTTACTTCATTTATCTAGTACATATAGATCTTCTCATCAACATGTCACCTCCAGGTTTAAACATCCTTGTACTTGCAAATGAAGCTGTTTAGGAAAAGCAAATCATCAGTACTGAACATACACTGCTCCCTTCCAAAACTCAGACCAAACGTAGCAGTGTCCTCCAAGGTCCCTGTTCTCAATGCAAACTGATTGTCTCCAACATATGAGCAGCTGCACCCCAACAGTAACTATGCTGGTTTTCTTCTTTTTAAGCACTAAGTTTGCAATTTATCTTCCACTCAGCTGTGCTATAAGCTTCAGGCTGTCCAAATCTTTAAAGACAAAAGAATGAGTCTACTAGCTTCAAGTTTAATAGACAACATTTCACATCTCTTGCCTTTGGGTGGGTTTTCTTTCTTATCCAAGCAGAAGCTAAACCCTGAGGAATGAATTCTCAAAGCAATACTTCTCACTTCTTTCTGAAGAGGTAAATAACTAATCACATCAAAGCCTAGAGCACCTCGAAGTTATTCCACACCTGGTCCAGACAGGTTGTCTGCGTGGTCTGGCACTGAGCTAAGCAGATTAGCACTTTATTAAATGGCAAGCAATGGGATGTGGGCTTCTTTATGACATACTAATAATGAAAATACAATGCTGGCCAAAAGCCAGGATTTAAGGCTCTTATTTGAGCAAAGATAAGAAAGCGCCAGAGGCATAGAAACAGCTCAGCAGATGTGCATAGCCCGGAGCCCTCCCTTGAGGACCTTCTCATGCTAGTGAGTATAATTAACAGCACAAAGCATAGGATCTTGCTATGATACAGCCCTACTCCAGAAGGATTACAGTCCAGGTAAGTAAAAGAAGGGACAGAAAAGCATCATTTCTTCTACTTCACAGTTAGAGAAGATACACTTAGAAATGCTGCAGGAGGAACAAGATCCACATCCAGGACTCTTGTTCCTTTCCACTGCCTGAACTCAGAGACCTCCCCAGGTTTAATTTTTCACTCTGGTGCATTAGTTTTTCTCTGACAGGTTAGGGAAAACACCTCCTGTCTGGATCTCTGCTTCCCTCCGCTCCAAAGTGATGTCCTCTAAGAAGGGTATTACTCATAGATGAGTTGGTACTTTGAGTACAGTGTTAATGACTGAAACTATGAATATAAATTAATTCTATTGTGCATTTAAGAGCTTGGAACAAGCCACAGGTACGGAGAGGCCGTATGTATCAGTAGAAACAAAACCCTGGGCAGAGGTCATCTCAAACTGATTTCTTATTGATCGAATGAAACAGAGTTGCCTCATCCTTAAATGTCTAAAATAAGTCTGCTGAATCATGGTCTGTAAGGGTCTTTAGTAACAAAATACTTCCTTTATTCATTTAGACTTCACTCTCTTCCAACATCCTTTGTTACTTAGGGAAGTACCATGGTACAACCTGACACTCGGGTCTCTGCAGGGCTCCGTGTTAGCTCAAAATCTCCAAGCAGCCTTCAAAAACAAGGGTTACATCTGCAGACCGAGTGGCACGGGTGCCAAGAAAATGTGGAGAAAAGGAAGCTGGGCATTGACAAATCACCTCTTGTTTCTGCAATTGGAAAGATCCTCAAAATCAGTTGGAATTTTCATCTCTCTCCCCCCTCACCTTGGGATTTCCTCTTATGGAGTCATTTGTTCTAAAACAAAGACTGCAAATGATGCAGCAGCTGGAACTGCCATGAGTATGCACGGCCAGCAAGTCTTGTCTCTCCTTATTTTCTCTATGCTCGGTTTGCCTGGAAGGCAATTCTCATTTTACATCACAAGAATCACTTGTCAGCCTATAAACAAGCGCTCATTAGCTGGCTTCCACTTTCTGATCCCTGCAGGAACTGGCGATCAGCATGGAAAGAACAAACACTTAAACCACCACTTGCGATGAAATGGAGTGCTCTTGCTTTCTGAGCAATACGGGAATGGCAGGGGATTACGGTAATGGCAAGGATACTGCCGGCTACATCAGCAGAGCAGTAAAGTTACTGCTGCTCCTTGACAGTGTGGAGCTGAGCACCGCAACGGGGGAGGGATGCCTTGAGGGATGCTGGAGTCAAGCCCCCCCAAACACTGGGTGCAACTGTAAGCTATCAAAATACTAGTGGGGAAATAACAGGAGAAAAGCAATGGATTTCCAGGCACAGTCCTCTCCCTGCATGAAGAGAGGAGCTTGCTGTGATGTGCTGTGAATTTCCTTTCCAGATGCTCAGAGGATCTGTGCTGCCTTCTAGAGACTAAAGAGGTGAGTGAGGACTGGGGCAGGCACGGGAATCCAGGGCATGCTCTTCCCCAGACCACCTGCCACAGGTTGACTTTTATCTAGTTGGCTTTGAGCACGAGTATCTCTGTCAGTGCTTTCTGCTGCATCTCCTTGACTTCCCAGGAAGTTTTGCTTCATGTGCTTAAAAATCAAATGTGATAATTTTCTAGTCCACCATCAACTCTATAATGACCACAGTGGTAATGGTTAGAAATGCTCAATGCTACAGTCGCTTTTCACTGATGTGCTTAGTAAAAACTGCCCTTTTCTTTCTCGGAATAACTCTTCAGCTTGCTCCATCTCGAGGGAAAGAGAACATCAGATCCTATTCTGTTTCATTGCATGGAAGGCAAATTCCCACAGTGCAATACCTTTCCATCTCCCCTCCCCCATCTGCCCTGCTTGGGAGCTGGGAATTTCAGGGACTCAGAGTTTTAAATGCCTTTGCCTACAGGAAAGTTCAGGTTTGAGGTTCAGCAATGTGACAGTTGTTGCTGCTCTATTTGTGTAAAGTGCCATTTGAGGGACTCATCTGAAAGACCGAATATTAGGACATTTAGAGTCGCACCTTATCTCAGATTTAAGACCACTCAGGGGTAGTCTCAGTGGTAGTTTTTCACATGTCTGGTCAATATTTGGGATGGGAATACTATATTCACATCTAGATGGGCTTTTCAGCCCACACTTGTGGCTTTCCCTTTGTGTCCCCGGTGTCTCAGTTCCCAGGCTTATCCTCACTTTTCCATCTGATCTACCTTTTCTCCATATTTAGTCAGCTAAGGCTGAGCGTGGCTTCCAGATACTCTGAAACGTGTCACTCAGTAGGAAACTTGCTCCTTGTAACATCTTCTGCTCGGCAGGAATTGCTTTTCCCTATAGACCTCTAAACTGGGCAGTTTAGCTGCAGTAATGAGCAGTTCAGTGGGGAAAGGAGTCACTTAATAAAGAAACTGTAGACTAAATTCTGGACTCCTAAATCTGCTTCACAGTTTGTAGCCCTGAATTGTGTCCCGCAGGTTTCTGTCTCTCCTAGAACTGCTCTCTGCAGGTGAACTGATAATTAGGATTGACTGCTATCCCTGAAGGAGAACAGGCTGCTGCTGCGAATGTGGTGAGAACATTCAGGCAATAAAATTGACATTGGTCTTAGTTGTTCTTCAACAATACTGGGCTGAAAAAGGTTGGTTCAACTAGCTGGAGCCAGCCCGAGAGGGCTCCCTAAAATAGCCTCCCGCTCTATTCTTATATGGGAACCATAGCAGTAAGTGACTGTTGCTTCTGGGAATCACATTGTTTGTGTCTTTGTCTCCTTCAGGGGGTGATGATCTGCATCCTTGACACAGAAAACTTCACTCTCCCCTTCAGAGCAAGCCAGAAGCTGACTTAAAACTTCAATTCGCAGCCCAGGACCTCAAGTGAAAAGTGCTCTGCAGCATAGAGAAGCTTTGATGCTTCAGACCCTGAAGATGGGTAGTGGCAGGTATCTCAAACAACACTGCTGAGCAGACACAGCAGCAGAAGCCTCCACCTGGCCAGGTTCCTAAGCTGATTGTAAGGCAGAATTAGGACAGATGCAAGGCAATTAAAGGCATCAGTGATTTCCTCTGGAAACGTTAATTTGAGAGTCTTTGGAATATTTATGTTACTTCAATAGCGAATCTTCCCAATAAGACAGAAATGATTTTAACCTGCCATTCCAACATTTCTTCTCACATAATCCTGCAAAATGGGATAAACAGCCTCAGCTTTGTGTAGCCCCACTTCTGCACCTCAATGAAAATGCAAAAGGAGTTCAATTTGACTTGGAAATGGTGGCTATTAACTGTGCTATAATGGTAAAAACTTAGGGAGAAAGGTAGATTTTCCAACATGTTTCTGGATCCTTCTCATCATTCCTGGTGCTGCACGTCTAAGATGTTCTTAAAAACTCTTTTCCCTTGCGACCTTCTGAGAACTGATCTCACCACTCTTTCTACCTGAAAAGGGAGTGAAGTACAACAGCCTCGTATGAACATTATCAGCCACTGACCATGGCTTTCCTCCCTGGAAACTCCTCCGACTGCTCCAACTGCACCCACTCTGTGGGGCCTGTGAACGTTACAAAGGCCATTTTACTAGGTGTTATTCTAGGGGGGCTGATTGTTTTTGGGGTTTTGGGTAATATTCTGGTGATTCTCTCTGTAGCCTGCCACAGACACCTTCACAGTGTTACCCACTATTATATCATTAACCTGGCTATAGCTGACCTCCTCTTGACTTCCACTGTCCTGCCCTTCTCAGCTACTATGGAGATTTTGGGCTACTGGGTCTTTGGGAGGATCTTCTGCAACATCTGGGCAGCTGTTGATGTCCTTTGTTGCACTGCTTCCATTATGAGCCTCTGTATCATCTCGATAGACAGATACATCGGGGTGAGCTACCCACTGAGATACCCAAGTATAGTGACAGAGAAGAGGGGTCTCCTGGCATTACTGTGTGTTTGGGCATTGTCCCTGGTGATATCGATTGGACCTCTTTTTGGCTGGAAGGAACCAGCACCAGAAGATGAGACCATTTGTCAAATCACTGAAGAGCCTGGCTACGTGTTGTTCTCTGCTCTAGGCTCCTTCTACCTCCCCCTGACTATTATCTTGGTGATGTATTGCCGAGTGTACGTAGTGGCCAAAAGGGAAAACAAAGGTCTCACTTCTGGGCTGAAGACAGAGAGATCTCATTCTGAGGAAGTCACCCTACGGATCCATCGTAAAAACGCTCCTGAAGCAAGCAGATCAGCATTCAACCCCAAGAGCAAGCATCACTTCTCAGTGCGTCTCCTCAAGTTCTCCAGGGAAAAGAAAGCTGCCAAGACCCTGGGAATAGTGGTGGGATGCTTCGTGCTCTGCTGGCTTCCATTTTTTGTAGTAATGCCTCTTGGTAAGTAAAGCAAAACCATCTGCCTTTTTCAGCACCTTCCATGGAGGGAGGGCTGTGTTTGTGCCTGTGTACAATAATACTGATCGGGAAAGCTCTGAGGGAATAATTTGCAATTGCAAAGCTGTCAGAATGATAACATGCACCTTCACAAAGCAGTGAGCGTGAAAAATGAAAGTCTCAAAAGAAACAAAACGTCTCTGGTGAGAAGCACAGAATTCCAAAGATAATGGGAAGGATTTAGTACTCTTTTTTCATATAGAAAACACTCTTTCAGAACAACAACTGTGATTCTAACCAACTCTGTTATAGGAACAATATCCCTAGATGTGTGTGTGTTTATACCTGTTTGCAACCAGTTCTTCAGGTGATATGAATATATAAAAGGTCAAGATATAAATGCATTCAGGGTCAAAGTAGCTTGGACCCACATCTCCTGCAGTGCTCAGCACCTAATAATTCCCCCTATAAGGAAAAAAATCAGTTTCCTACCAGGAAATCCACACTGTGAGATACCATATTCCAAATGAATATACCAAAACACTGTCTTCAACCTTCATGCTGAGCATGAATATTTATGCACCAGTTGTAATTCTAAAGGGCAAGGAAGTCGAGGATTTGTTCTGCTTTGCTGAAATACAGAATAGTAATTAGGATTTTAATTAAACCTGGCTCAGTCACCTTTGATGCCATTTCAGGATTTAAAAGCAGAATCCTAATTCCACACCTATAGCTGAGTGTGATGCCTGTGGCACATCCCACCATGGTTTCCTCTGCAACAGCTCTGCTAAGTATTAGGTTTTGAAACATGGAACCTTAAATCTGTGACTTGCTCAATTTTCTTATGGCTAATATTGCCAGGTGAAAAACCCCAAAATACAGAATCTTTTCTGTTGGTCAATACTGGAAAGTGCTGGAGGATGAGAGGTAGATGTTTTGTAAGAGGGAGCTCTGAAAGGCCTGGCTCATGCTGTCCAGGATGTCAGCATGTTGGAATGCTGCTTGCCAGGATGTCTGAAACATACCCAAAAAGGGTTTGTGAGGACGCATTTAACACACTTCTCATCTGCAGACGTGGGTGCCCACACAGAGCTGTTGTCATTTGATTTGCTTTGGGATTCAGAAATTTTCTGGACTCAGGAGTGGTTTTGCATCCTTCTTTGATCCCTTAGAAGGAAGCTTTCTTGAGGTTAGTTCCCCTTCCTTGGGGGGGTTATTGGGTGATTTTTGAAGCATCTATCAGGTTATTCAAAGCCTATTTTTACTGCTTTTAATTATTAAGCAGACAATTGGCACACAAGAACACCTCTTCGGAAAGAACCAAGGGAACACACCTTGAGGCAGGCTGTCCCACTCAGTGCCAGAGACTCACCCAGAGATGATTGCATATGGCACTGTGGGCAACAAGCACTTTGTTGTGCACAAGACCAGCTCTGCAGCTTCACAGCCATGGGGCAGACCTATAAATGGTCCCATCAGCCAGGCCACTCTCAGTGAAGCTTGCCCATGAGACAAACATTCTCAAACTATGCTACACAAACCACTTCATACACTGCCAGGTGCTTACCACTCTATATAGCAAAAGTTCCCAAAACACAGGTTTATGTTACTGTGATCCACAGCATCTTCAAGATCCTCACATCTATTAATATCTACTCTACCCAACAAGAACCACATTACGACAAGAAAACGCCAGGCTTGTTAAAGCATATAATAAAAGGGGATAAAAACTTCTGAGGAGTAGCTATGGGAAGAGCAAGAGTGACAGAAGGATATCGAGAGGGGAATAAAGGCATGATATCCATATTTCCAACAGCATCTGCCAATAACTTGAGAGAAAACTTGAATATCCCTACCCCAAGACAATACCTTAATTAAAATTGGTGTATAAAGGCTCCAGTTGCAATCTGTATAAGTGATGTCTTTCTTACCTTCTTGGATGGAGTCTCATTCCAGACACAGGGTCTGCACAAAGGCTTTCAGTCAGTTCAACAGTCCAATACACCTTCTTCTCACTTTGCTTTGAAGTTTGTGGAGTAAGCCGGGGAATGACAATCCTGTTGCATGAAAATAAGTAAGGTTAAGATTTGTTTTTTCTCTGCATGCTGGAGCGTAAACCCACCCTTTACAAAACTTCTGTAACGTAACAGGGCCAAACCAGCTGATTTCCCCTCAAAGAAGTCACTTTTTCATTTCTCTCCCTCTTTCGAGATAACCAGGAGATCTGCTCCTAGGATCTTAACAAACCCTCAGAATTAATTGGCATCTTACCAAACCCTCAGAAGCAAACTCACAGGACTTTGCTGCTTGTCCACTTTCTGTGGCGAGCCAGCTTCAATCTGTCTGGCTGTAAATGTTGTTCCCTCAACACAGCCATGGCTGGGTTGTCCAGCTATTTAGAGAAACAAGAATCAGAATTCCCTCTCTTTCCGTTGCTCATCTGATATTAATATAATAAAACCCAATGAATAAAAGCTGTGACAACCTAATACTCGACTCAGCCTTCATATCAGAAAATGCCAAACTCCAGCCACGGAGGAAACGTTCAGAGCTAATGTGCAGATTCCCCATGTTAGCATTTCAGAAAGAAAAAAGAAATGGGGGGGGGGGGGGGGGGACGACGGGGGACAGACACACCAAACCCAGAATAAAGCCCCAGCTCATTCTTTGGAGCACAAGTCGGGGACAAGAAGGATGTTTACACTCCTTGAGTCTTGGAGCACAAGTGTGTGTGTTAAGCCATTGAACAAGGAGAAAATAAACCATGAAAATAAACAGCCAAGATAATCCCTTTTTTTTGCTAATCACAAGGGGCTTTTTTCATAAACACACACTGCAAAGGCTTTGTTGGTCTAGCTTGATAACTCAGCTACACTGAAGCCAATGGCAAAGATCCCACTGACATCCCTGTGGCCAACATTTCTCCACCATTACCGAGTCCTGAAACGTTGTGTCCCACTGACTCATAACACAGCAAAGCAACGGAAGGAATTGGTGATATTTATAGCCATTTACACTGAAAACAAGAGAGAGAAAGTGGAGTCAGTTGTGCTGTGCTTCATGATTCACTTCTGTGGCTGTCCTGCATGCACCACCTGTCAGAGGCTTGTCCTTGTCTTCAGAATATTCCTGCTTTGTATAGCCACCACTTTCAAATCCCTGGAGTAAACGACCAAGAACGTAACTTTTCATTCTCAGATGTCATGGCACCATTTAGGATTTGTTAGGGATTGAAAGGTGCAGAGCGATCCTCCAACCCAACCCAGCAAAGGTCAGGATTTGTCTTTAATTGGAGACAGAAGGGAGAGAGACTTGGTTTTTGCCGAAGATAATTCCTGCATTGCTAACCCCAAGGATGTGTCATACTGACAAAGTGGTGAGACAGGCGGAGGCAGACTCATCTTTTCATTCCCTGAACTTGTTGGAGTTTTGGTTTAATCTGTCAAGGAAAGCCCAGGTTTTGCTGTAAGTGCATGACTGTAAGAGCCAGGGCTTTGAGATGAATATCAACTATCTTAAAAATGTGAGCAATGAGAGATCCAGAATCATTCCATGCAGTAAGAGCCTGGGAGCTGGAATTTCAGTGACAATGGACTTGATCCGTAAAACAATGTGATTACTTGGTTTTAAATGGGTAACAAAACCTCAGTTTACCTTCCCAGGGGTTTTTATCAGCTTTCTAAATCTGCAGCTGCCCTCAGTGAATCTGGAAATAGTTGCTTGCTGAGACCTTCGCTCTTTGCCAGAAATATCATCCCTTGTCAGTGGTACAATATGAAACAGAGCATCAATTAGGGCTGGGATTAGGAGCACCATTCCCAGACTGACCCATTCCTGTTGCCTGCCCTTTCCACCTCCCACCTGTATCCAAACACCCGCACCCTCCTGATGCCCCAGAGATCTGAATTCAGGCCTTTGTGATCTAAAACAAACTCTTTCCTCCTTTGACACCCATTTATTATGGATGAGGGATGTCCAGGCACAAAGTCACTCTAATTCTCTCCCTGAATATTCATAGAATCATAGAATCACAGAATAGTCCGGGTTGGAAATGACCTTAAGATCATCCAGTTCCAACCCCCCTGCCACAGGCAGGGACGCCTCCCACTAAACCATGCCACCCAAGGCTCTGTCCAACCTGGCCTTGAACACCACCAGCGATGGAGCATTCACAACTTCCCTGGGCAATCCATTTCCGTGCCTCACCACCCTTACAATAAAGAACTTCTTCCTTATATCCAATCTAAACTTCCTCTGTTTAAGTTTGAACCCGTTACCCTTTGTCCTATCACTGCAGTCCCTAATGAAGAGTCCTCTCCCAGCATCCCTACAGGCCCCTTTCAGATATTGGAAGGCTGCTATGAGGTCTCCACGCAGCCTTCTCTTCTCCAGGCTGAACAGCCCCAACTTTCTCAGCCTATCTTCAAACAGGAGGTGCTCCAGTCCCCTGATCATCCTCGTGGCCTCCTCTGGACTTATTCCAACAGTTCCATGTCCTTTTTATGTTGAGGACACCGGAACTGCACACAATACTCCAAGTGAGGTCTCGCAGAGCAGAGTAGAGGGGCAGGAGCACCTCCCTCGACCTGCTGGTCACGCTCCTTTGGATGCAGCCCAGGATACGGTTGGCTTTCTGGGCTGCAAGTGCACACTGCAGCCGGCTCGTGTTCATTTTCTCATTGACCAACACCCCCAAGTCCTTCTCCGCAGGGCTGCTCTGAATCTTTTCTCTGCCCAATCTGTAGCTGTGCCTGGGATTGCTCCGACCCAGGTGTAGGACCTTGCACTTGGCATGGTTAAACTTCATCAGGTTGGCATCAGCCCACCTCACAAGTGTGTCTAGGTCCCTCTGGATGGCATTCCTTCCCTCCAACTTATCAACTGAACCACACAGCTTGGTGTCATCGGCAAACTTGCTGAGAGTGTACTCAATCCCACTGTCCATGTCACCCACAAAGATGTTGAACAAGACCGGTCCCAACACAGATCCCTGGGGGACACCACTCGTTACTGGTCTCCAGCTGGACATTGAGCCATTGAGCACTACTCTTTGCATGCGGCCATCCAGCCAGTTCTTTATCCACTGAGTGGTCCACCTATCAAATTGATGTCTCTCCAACTTAGAGACAAGGATGTCATGTGAGACAGTGTCAAAGGCTTTGCACAAGTCCAAGTAGATGACATCAACTGCTCTACCCCTGTCCATCAGTTCCGTAGCCCCATCATAGAAGGCCACCAGATTGGTCAGGCAGGATTTCCCCTTAGTGAAGCCATGCTGGCTGTCACCAAGCACCTTGTTGGTTTTCATGTGCCTCAGCATGCCTTCCAGGAGAATCTGCTCCAAGATGTTGCTAGGCACAGAGGTGAGGCTCACTGCTCTGCAGTTCCCCGGCTCATCCATTTTCCCCTTCTTGAAAACGGGAATTATATTTCCCCTTTTTCAGTCATCGGGAACTTCACCTGACTGCCATGAGTTTTCAAATATGATAGACAGTGGCTTAGCAACTTCATTTTGGACAGGAACATTTGTAAGTGTTCAAGCCTTGCCAGATGCAGGCTTTTATCCTTGCTCACATCTATGAACTGCTGTTCTGCATTTGCTGCCTTGATTTGATTGTACAAAGCTCTGAGGCGTTTCCTACTGTTCAAGGGTCCCTTGATCCCATTCCTTGTTCCCACAGAAAATACTTTCCATAAGGGAGCGGCATGGTGAGACATGCTGGGAGAGCACATACGTACAGAGTGCAGCTGTTGAATGTCTGAACCAATACATATGTATTTATAAGAATGTATATAAATATAGTTTCCAGAGGGTGGTTTCTGGTTTGACCCAAAATGCAGTGTAGAATGCCAGTTTTATGGAATAAAGTTCAGTGCTAACACTGAGCTTGGGAACACAAAATGTAACACATTCATCAATGTTTGCAGAGCAGACTGCCTCGTGAGAGCCAGGGTGCTCCAGTACAGTGTTAACCTCTGTGGGGACATCGGTGCTACTTCTGTGCTTCATTCCCTGGGTCTTTGGGGCAATTACTCTGGAATAGCTGCTGCTCTCTAGCTTGACCCCATTAAGAAGATCCCAGGACCTGAGTTTAAAGCTTTGCCTCCCTCTAAACCAGACCACTGTTTCCAGTTTGATGGGAGTACAAAGGTGTATTTCCTATATGTCAGAGGCAAGAGATGCTAGGATTTTTGTTTCACTTCTGTGCAAGGTTTAAAATGGACACTTCTCATTCCCAATGACACTTTAAGCCCTGATAATATAACAAAAGGCACTGCTGTTACCTCCTGAGTGGAGTCTCCAGCTGTTGACTTCTAGATACTGCGGGCAACTACTCATTGCAAGCTCTGAATCCACAGGCGTGATTGCTTTCCAGGTTATTGCTGGCCTCCCATCACATATGGATGCAGTCCTGATCTCATCCATGTGTCATACGCCTCTGCCTGCCTTTTCCTGTGCTCTGACGCAATCACCACGTTTGGGCCATACAACATCAAAAGGGGAAAAACAATAGCAAACCTAAACAGAGTCGCAAGAGATGGATTTTAACACCACTGTAGGTCCATGAGGCACAGAAATCTATTGGATCTGATTCCCATGGTGCTGACAGAGATGATACAGATCAAACAACACAAGTTTCTGCTGTCTGGCAGCTTCTAAGTCCCTCCTTGCTGTCCATCAGTTAAACAACACGTGACATCAGTACTGGGTTTTAAACAACCTATAATCAAGCAGCTCTGTAACTTCTGTCAAATGACAAAGTCAAATTACATCTTTGTGACTGAATTGGCATTTACTCACCAGGAGGTAGATGGAGAAGTCACATCCGAAAAAACTCTGAGTTAACAAACAGGAAAACAAATGCCGAGGGATGGGAATGCAGTCCTGACATTTTCAGGGGTGAGTGATGAAATACTTAATGGCAAAAGATCTCAGCAGGCTAACAGTACATTTTGGTTTACTTAATTTTCATACAACAAGCAACTGAATTGTGCTACTGACACTGAGGAGTCCTCAACCTTTTGAAAACAAAGCAGGGATTCAAGCATCATTTAGGCAATCTACAATTCAAAGGCATTCAAAGATCAGTTGAAGTTTTCCTTACTGCTCCTCCAGCACAGACTGCAGGGAGACAAAGTAAGATGAAGCCTCTAAACAGTAATCAGTTTTGCCACTATTTACCAGCTTATTCCTGACAGTGTGCTGGGGAAAGGCATTAAGGCCTGCAAATAGCACAAAGAATAAGTTGCCTTACACATGAAACAGTCTTACACCATATACCTTAAGAAGAGAGAGTTCACCATACTGCTTCATTGCTGAATCTCATGGTTAACTATGGGCATTGTTTAAAAACAACCCAAAATCCTATCTTTTGTTTCTACTTTGAACAAATCAGACTCGAGTTGCCAGTCATTGCCTGGTGCCAAAGTTTCACACACTCAACAAAACACTTTGTCACCAGGCTTAGCAGCCCTGTTAGAAAACAACTCCCACTTGCTACCAGACACATCAACCATTGGTATTAATCATGACAGCAGCATCAGTGAATACTGAAAGCCTAGAAGAAAAGAATACATTCGTATTATTCCATGGGGAGGAACACGACTCAGCAAGGACTTGGAGAATATGCAGGTTTTTTACACCCTACACAATATTTCAGTAGCTCAAGGTTTAGACACATTGACCATGACTTATGCTGCTCTGGAAGTTGAATAAACTGTCGGCATAAGTAAGAAGAGGGTCCAAATTATTTCTGCTTTGTTTTCTAGCTCTGTTACTTGTGGCTTCCACTGACTGCCAGTCCCAGCCTCCGCCCTCCCAAGATGCTACTGACAGTATTTCTTTCTATTGACATTTGTACTGTTTCATTCATGGGATAACACACAGGTATAATGAAGCCTGCAGACAGAGCTTTAGCTGATGTTATGAAACATCACAACCAAATGCAAAGCAGAGCAAAACTACTGTCCCAAAGCCCAGCATACCCACCACTGAAAGAAAGTGTTAAAGACAGCGTGTGATGGGGTCTACAAATAGCAACGTTTGTATGCTATTAAAGCCATTTGGTTTTATGCTGTTAAAGCTACTTGCTTTCCTTCTCACTGTGTGTTGTTCCAAGGCAACAGCTCTCTACTCTGATGAACCAAAAAAGGTTACATCAATAAATTAGCATGCAGATCCCCACCCCAAAAAGAGAGCAAGAGACAGACTCTGACACTGGCTATTTTCTATTTATAACAGACGTTGGCAAGGCACTAGCATTCCGTTTAGTGAGACACAAGTTGCAGCAAACAGGAATTGTTATTGTTTACCCATTTTTACACTCAGCCTCACACAGCTGGTTCCCTAAACTGAGATTTGTTCCACCTTTTGTCTTAGTACAGAATGGGAAAGTGGTGGATACGCTGCAATTAAATGAGGAAGTAAAGAAAAAAAGGAGCATAATTTGGGTATTTAGAAGTCTTTCGCTGTTTTTCATCTGCCAATGACTTCAGCCAGAAAGTTCTTTGAGAAGGTTGTTTAGTTGTGTTGCACTAAAGGAAAGCAGCATTTATTTGCTGCAAAAACCAATCTAGCTTGTGGCTAAGCCTGCTCACTCGTGCTTTACTGCAAAACAGCGTTTGCTTTCTTCAGCACAACAGTTTTGGTCTTTAGAACTGGTCGATATTGAAACTAACAGTGAAACTGCTCTACTTAGCTATTCAGAGCAACACAGGAGCAATCACGGAGGGAATGAGACTCATGCTTGATGCCCACGTTGTAACTGGTGCTGGAATAGGAGCTTCCAAGACAAAAACTGTGGCGTGTTGTGCTCTGCCTTGGGGTATTCTGACCCAGCCTCACTTCGCTGCTGCTCCACCATATAGCTGCATCTAAGGGAACCTCTGTTCTACCATACATGAGATGGCCTAGGTATTAGGGGACCTCTCCCAAGCCCAAGATAACTGCAATACCTCTCACCCACCACATCTCCTATTTCTTCCCTGACAGCAGCATATCCTCTGTGCCCAAAAGCTCCACTCACAGAACCACTGTAAGAAGGCGTTGCTTCACATTTCACAGGGAGACCGTGTTCAGCAAAATGAGCAAGTCATAAATCACTCTGCACTATTTGTGTCTCTGGTGCAGGCAATATTTTGATACGTTCTCACACAGGCAAAAGCAGCCTGGGAATTCTTCGCTGGCTTTTACCACTTGACAGCATTTGTTGCACTTGCTGGAGCTTTGGTTGATGAAGATGGGAAGAGAAAGATTCAAATCGAAGTTCAGCCGCTCTCAGAATTCAATTAGAACACCCTCTGATTGCATTATCAGCTTTTCCTAAGTCAGGGGAGGTCCAACAAGCAGAACAATCTCTGTAAAGCTTAGGAGCTACTCAGAGATGTAGTTAAACTGCAGAGGGTGATAAATGCATCGATGCCCAAAGCTTCCACAAGATTTCTTGCAACATGCACACACTTACATTTTCCCAGGGAAAGCAGGAAGACAAGCATTTGCCAGGGCTTAAAGTCCTGCTTATTAGAAACTTGACTATAAATCCAAACCAAGCCAATTACATTTCCTGAGAAATTATTTTCCTTCCTGTGCCCAAACTAATCCTGACATTGGGACGATCAAAACACTTCTTTTTTTCCCCTTTCTTTTAAAGGAGGCAAGAAGCAGCCTTTCCCCTTGACAACATATGGCAAATATTCTTCTCTTTCTCTGGCTCTAGATTAATTTTGCAAAACTGGTCTTAGAAGTGCTGCTATCACTTATTCTCTGAAATGGTGTGATTTGCTTGCCATTTGCAATCCCTTTTGATGACCTCCTAGATATGACTGTTATTTGGCTATCTAATCTTGAATTAGAAGTCCCAGAGGAAGCAATTTTCCTCTGTGAGCTGTTTTCAGTCCTCTCGCCTGCCTCTCTGGCTGTAACTGGGAATTCAGTGCCTGTATAATAAATGAGATGAATTGATTTCTGACAGAGCATCCATGTAATTGTATGACACTACATTCTGAAAGACTTCTTCCTGCAGGAATTGGGCTTTGAGTCATAAACTTTCGAAGCCAGAAGAGACTCTTATTTATTTCTTCCCGGTGTTTAAGTTTCGTTGGTTACCTGCAGTTTTAACACTCTGTGTATTTTCTATCCATTTTAGGTTCTTTCTTTCCTGCAATCAAACCCCCGGACACACTTTTTAAAATAACATTTTGGCTTGGCTATTTAAACAGCTGCATCAACCCCATCATCTACCCCTGCTCCAGTCAGGAGTTTAAGAAAGCCTTCCAAAACGTCCTGAGAGCGCAGTGCCTCCAGAGGAAGCAAGCAACAAAGAAGCGATCCCCAAGCTTCAACCTCAATCATCCCACTGGCCAAAGCACAGGAAGTGGCAAAGGTGTGGTCCGGATCCCTGTTGGCTCAGGTGAAACCTTCTATAAGATTTCCAAGTCGGATGGGGTCTGTGAATGGAAGATCTTCTCGGCTGTGCAAAGCATGCCTGCCAAAAATGCAGTTTCTAAAGACTGTACTGCCGCCAAAGTGAAAAGTAAAGGTTTCCTCCAGGAATGCTGCTGCGCAGGCACTTCAAGGAACCTTGTCCATGAAAACTGCAAAGTGCCAACCATTAAAATACACACCATGTCCCTCAGTGAAAACGGGGAGGACGTCTAAAGGACTGAATGTGCCCAGCAGCACAGGCTGCCAACTTGTGTTTCTGCTAATGGGATGTTGCTCTTTTTACTGGGAAGTAAAAATAAATGCCACAATTGAAAGGATACAGGGGAAACAAATAGCATACTGTAAAACAGGACCAAATCTTTTGAGGAGTGATGTCTTTGAGTGCTGGTAGTCTGAACGAAGCCCCTTAAAGATAGTGAATGGCTTCAGTGGATGGTGAGCACCCCTCAGTCTTCCGAGAGACTGGCCCCTGCAAGTCACTTGCCTGGCATTTAAAGGCTTTATTTTTCACTGTATTCCACTGTTTCAAAGTTCCTACTGCTATGATTAAAGTGTGATGGGGGAGAAAGAGCAAACTACAAAGAGCCCAGGCTGATACTTTCAGACAGCTCCAAGTTTAGAGTCATTTTGTGATTCTGCACACACCCCCCAAGCTAAACCTCGATTTGCCAGCTGGCATAGCTGAGGTTGGGTGTTAGGCTCAGGTCTTGGGACAGTGTTTACAGATCTCTACTCACTTTTCATTAAGGGAGTGTGGACAACAATGTTTTCCTACCATGTCTTGCTTCCTGGTGAGGTCCCGCACACCTTGCTGAAGACAACAGGCAGCTCTTTGGATTTGCATCTTCAGCTGGGTGGCCTCTTAGGTCCTCATTTCTGGGCTGCACCAGGTGGGGAACTGGTCTTCTGTAATGCCCACGAGGTTGCCTGTACTCAACCTGTCTGGAAAGAACAGTCACTTCAGCTCACAGGGCATAGCAAAACCACTTTCTTGGCTCTTGCCCTGCTTGGAGTGGCTCTGAGTTTCCCTTTGTGCTGTGGGTTTTGGTAAACTCCATTGCCAAGGGAAACTTGATCCAAGTGGATGCACTCCACGTCCCCTCAAAGCCCAAGCAGAACTTTGCTTTTTTGTACAACCAACTTCCCAAATCTCCAAACAAACCAAAACAGAAACTTGCATGCATCCCAGGTTTGTTTGGAAGGTCTCTGTGCTCTGATGCAGGTCTAATAACATTCAAAACTAGGGAAGCATCGTCAAATAAGGCTCAAAGAGGTCACTTTGACTCATCCATTTGTTTTCCTTGTTCTGAGTCCAGCAGGGACTCAATAACTCCTTGCTCAGGTGCTTGCTAGTCAGATCAGTGCCGCAGTCACTGGAAAAGCCGCAGACATTTTGCTGTCTCCCTGCCCAGTGTTATGCTACATTCCTTTTCTGATTCCTTCAATACCAAGTGCTCTAAGCTTTCTATGAGATCCTGGGCACCCTGGAGTCAGGAACTTTACCCTCCTTCTGAGCAGTGGGAGTTAAGCAAGTTAAATGTCTTAATGATGTACATCCCCATGAGAAAGGGCCATCCTTTGGGAATTTTGGAGGAAAGCATTTGGAAGCATGTTATATTTTAATACAGCTAATCCAAATAAATAAATAAATGAGCTGTGCAGCATCTGGAAGAAATAGTGGGAGGAATTCTCTGTACAATATTAGAAATAAGCAGCTCTTGACATAACTCTTCCTGAGCCTGCCAAATAAGAATGCAGCTTCTTGAAACAACACATAAGCCTTTACTCATGTCTCAATGTCAGCTCCTGTGCTGAAAACCTGCTGGCTTGAAAAGGGAAATGGCTTGAGATAAGGTTAGCTTTTACAGCGTAGGGCCTTGAAAGGACACCTTGATTATTGATGAGAAATCACTGTTTATTCATCTCGCATTCAGTATTAAGTCCCCAATGTCAAGAGAATTTCAGTCTTCTGTGTCTGTTATCTCTGCATGAATGAGGTTTCTGTCCTCCTGCAAGCCCGTATCTGCAGCTAGAACTTTATCAGAAAGCTGTCAAAAGGAAAATCTGATCCTTGGAGTTCTTGCAGTACCGTTGCTTTGTACAGTCCTGGAAGCAGAAAGCAACCTCCGAGGGTAAATGCACTTCGCATCTATACATGGCCAGGATGCTAATCAAGCAGTACCACTGTAAATACATGTGGAGCTCAAAGTGAAAGAAGAGAGCAGATGGAACCTAAGTCTGTGTTTTGCCACCTCATTTCCCCCTGCATTTGGCCCTGTTCACAACGCATTAACATTATCATGTAATAGCAGTACACCTGGAATCCAAAGTGCCCGTTTACAGACCCTGCTACCTTGCAGGATGGAAAGTAAAACCTGTAAAAGTAAGAATCATGTCTTTCGGCAGATTCATTAATATGGACTCAGACAACACCAGCTTGATGGATCTATATCAGAAAACAAGAAAGGTGCAAAAGACCTGCTAAATCAGCGTCTTTCTTCTGCTGTAATAACTAAGAACACTTCAGCTGAAGAAAACAGTTCTTCATTCTGCCTCACAAATGCTGCATAAGAAAGGTACAGAATGTCCCAAACAGGTTAAAATTAGAGAATAATACAAATCAAATCCCTGGAACCAAAACCGTATTTATTTCCAAAAGCATGCACTCATGGACAGCAAATCTATAGCCTCATCCTATTTTTAGTCTAAATAAGAAACCCACCCCACTCTTAAAGCTCTTCTCAGATTTTCTTTTCAGTCAAGTCTAGAATTTGAAACTAAAAGTGTTGAAACACCATGAAAAAAATCTTCTCATGGTACTTCCAGCCAAGACCAGCAGCAGAAAAGCTGGAAATCTCATAAGAAAGTCACATGAGACTGGTGGCTGAGGTTTTCAGTCTCCTGAGGTCCAAATACGTGGGATGCTTGTTGCAACAAAACCTGAACTCTGGAACCTTTGGAAAAACACCCGTTAAATAGAGCATGACCAGCAAGGCTGAAGATCACTGCACACACTTCCTACCCAGCCCTATCTGTGCACTTACTATAACTTGAACCAACAGCGTCATTTGTGCCGTCCCTCCTTTGGGACGGGGAGATTTACAAAGAGTCTCTTCAGTCATTTTAGATCTGTTGAGGTTTTGTGCCTTCAGGTAAGGGGTTGTTGCGAAGCTGTGCATAGGCTGGCAGAGATGTATTAGTCGTCCAATTCCCAATAAATCCTGATGTAGCAATATGATCAGAATCTGAAAGGTGAAGAGAAGTAAGTCAGCATGCTGGTGGCAATGCCTGGCTAGACATGATAGTCACCTTTGCAGCACAGTACTCCTGCCTGTGAGAGACAAAGGTAAGAATAAGGAAGTCTTGGCGCCACCTTCATCCTTTCTGTCATCAAACAGATGCTAAAAGACCTCTCTCTGTGCAGTGACTCTAAAAAGCCCCCAGAGCTCAGCATCGGGCAAGGCTGGTCCCAGCCACACCACTGCTTCTGTCACATTTGCCAGCAAAAACAAACACAATTTGTTTGCCTCACTCAGAGAATTTCTGCATGAAAACCACCCTGTTCCCTTATTGCAAGCAGGGTCATAGGCACTTGTCAGTCTTTGGTTCTAAAAATGTTGTATTTTCCTTCTGTCTGCTGCAGCATTTTGCCTGCATGTTGTACAAGTTTGGCTGCCAGTGGTTTTTAAAGGTGTTTCTTGGAGTGGGCACTGCACTTTCTGAACATGGTATTCTGATGTCATGGAAAACGTGCTGGTTTTAAAGGCCCGCTGCTTATTGCGTGACATGTTTGAACAGTCATGCTGGTCATTTTCTTGAACAAAACTGAATGTATATGAAACATTGCTGGTGAACAAATAAATTATTGGGGGAAATGTGCACTTTGTGACATGAGCTGCCAGTCTGTTTGCTACTTTAGTTGGGTTTTCTTCCCCAGAAGTATTTATACAAATGTGACTTCTCCCTTTCAACAAAGATTTAGCGGTTCAGGTAGAGATTCCTACCAATACTGCTGATACTCGGTACTTGGAGTACAAGCAGAATCATGGAATGGTCTGGGTTGGGAAGGACCTTCAGGTCATCCAGTTCCAACCCCTGCCATGGGCAGGGACGCCTCGTGCGAGACCATGTCACCCAAGGCTCTGCCCAGCCTGGCCTTGAACACTGTCAGGGATGGAGAATAAAGGAAGCAATTTGTACTTCTACTAAAAACCCCTTAAAGTTAAGCTCTTAACAATTTCTAAAAGGAGATTGAAAAATCCATTTGGGCTCCAGATCATGACCATGTTTATTCCATTTGCTTACAGTAAAACATCATGTCCCAAACAAAATCCAGCCCATTTTGCTGTATTCTTTATAAACAAATACTAAAAAACCAACTCCTGTCAACCCAAGAATGTAAATAATCTTGGGGGAAAACAGTGCTGAATTATTATTTTCCTTGATTTACAACGGGAGCTCTGGCAAAGCCTGCCAAAGCCTGCTGGGCATTCTGGAAGGCAGCTGCCTTCCCTTCAGTCTCAGAAACACCAGCAGAAAATGCTTGCAAATAACTGAGAAGATCAAGGAAACGTTAAGACTGACATGGCAAAATGAACCTTCCAATGAAGCTTTTTGATCAGCACAGTGAGCTAACAGTGTAGTCTTCTTACCCTTGTTTTATATAGCCAAGGAGCCACAGTTCCTTTTGGATAAATTCTGTTTGCTCCAACAGAGCAAACCCTGCTCCTAAGGTTTTTTGGGGAAGAGTAGGTTGTGAGCAACTTGTCAGTGGGGTACACGTCCAGCTCCTGGGAATGGCTAATGCTGAAGACGTAAGAGCCAGTAAAGCAATACGCAGATGGAGCTGTTACAGTGCTTTGCTGCTGCTTGTCTTCCGCCACCTTCTCCCATAAACTACAGGAGCATTGAGAAATGCATTAGCCTAATTGCTGTCATTAATCTAACTAGAGTCATATAATCTTAATTTGTACTGAGGCTAACTTTTGTTTAGGAAAAAAATGGCTGGAGCTCTGTTTAATGGAGCTATGGATGCCTTCGAAACCAGCCATTTTACTCCAAATGATGAATTAGGGGTATAATTTCCTTTCAGGCTTTGAAAATTAACATCTAATTATTCTTAACCTAAGGGATATTAGCACTTCTGATGAAAGCGGGTAACACTCTAATCTAAATTTAGAAGAGAGATCTCAGCAAACGGCTGGAATTATTCAAAGACAAAAGAATCAAGCCACAGAAAAAAATAATTAACATTAAAAATCAAATCAGAGTCATCTTTTTAAGATAACCAAAGCAAAAGGAATCTGCCTCTTTCAGATCTGAACCAGTCTATGACCCAGCAGTTTCCAACCTTGCGGCGTGAGAGCAGCTCAGGACAAGCACCATGCTGCAGCAATGGGATTTCCATTCTTTTGGGGACCGCTAAGATCTTTTGAAGAAACGGAGGCAATTTCTATCGTTTTGCTCCATTTAAGAATTAGAAATCGGATGTATTTTTCTGTTGATGAGAGCAAAACGCCATCAAGAATTACCAAGCAACATGACACATTCTTCACCTCCGGAAGACTTCATGAGATTAAATAAGTGTCTGAAGAATGTGGTAGTTCAACCCCAAACTCTTGGGTCTGACTGAGGAACAAATCAGGGAATCATCCAAAGAATCATAGCTTAAAAAAGATTGAATATTTAGGAATCTGAGCATCTTTGACAGCTACAAAATTGCGATTGCTTGACTTCTTTCTAAGTACACAAAGGCACAGCTCATTTTTCTGGCAGTTATTTCACTATTTCAGAGTTTCTCTTCTAATGAGAAGCACCATTTTATTTTTTGGTTGATTCTTACACTGCAAATTGTTACAGAGAGAACAGCAGCAACCAGAAATAGGACTGAATGCAGCCTGACAACTCATTACTTGTACCTAATGAATTAAAACTCTTTGGAGAAGGAAGGAAGCACAAGGACATTACCCTGCTAGGATCTCCTTGTGCTTTCAGACTGACAGTTCTGTCCTCGCTATCTCCATTGAAGGATACCCAGTGAAACACCCTTAGTCTTAGTCACATTTACCTCACTAAATCTCATGTTCAAGCCACAAAGGAAGCACTTGCCTTCCTCTCTTGGAGCTTACACTGTTTTCTCTTCCTTTTGGATGTCAGGCTGAAGTCATTCTTGCATCCTTCCATCCTGATTGCTTGTCACTGGGAATACTTTCCTGCAACACAAAGCCAGAGGGTGAACAACTCCTGGGCCAGAGCAAACACAGACCTATGACTATGGCATCTGCATTTAGCTTTATTTCTAAACTGAACTCATAGGGCAGGCCTCATGCCAAGAGGTTTTACTCAAAATAGGAGTTTCCACTCTCCACTGATATTGGGTAGCAAACTGCACTTCCAAACTGGGAGGCGTGCTAATATTATCTTCTGTGATCTCCCTGAGCTTTCTCCTAAGCTGTTTTGGTGCACAAATGAAGTGGGTTTGGTGCTATTGTAAGTTTTATCAGACCTCAAGATTGAAATAATCTCAACACAAACTAGAGGGTGGCCAGGATACCCAGAATGTTTCCAACCCTTTCCTATGTTGGCCAGTGGGATCAGGCACTGGGGAGGCCAGCAAGGCTCAGAGGAGAACCTTATTGAAGCAATGGCTTCGACACAGATCATAGAACGATAGAATCATGGAATCATAGCATGGTTTGGGTTGAAAAGGAACCTAAGAACATCCAATTCCAGACCCCTGCCATGGGCAGGGACACCTCACACTAGACCACATCACCCAAGGCTCTGTCCCACCTGGCCTTGAACACTGTCAGGGATGGAGCATTTACCACTTCTCTGGGCAACCTGTGCCAGAGCCTCACCACCCTCACAGTGAAGAACTTCTCCTTATATCCAACCTGATCTTCCCCAGTTTAAGTTTGAACCCATCACGCCTTGTCCTATCACTACAATCCCTGATTAAGAGATCTTTGTGTTAGAGTTTGGGCACATTTCTCCTTCCTTCTTTCTTGATGAACTGGTGGCAATTCCTCCTCCACCCCCAGACTCCTCCTCACCTCTGCTACAGCTTGGAGATAGGTTCAGATGCACTCAGACAGAAGAGAGAAGATTTAGTCCAGTTCTCCTCATGCTCCTCCCCAGCTGTGGATGGTGTGGCCTGGGTTAAATCCATCCATCACTTCCTTCTGCATGGTTTTGTGACTGGTTACAGAAGCCCTGCAGGCAGCATCTGTGCTGGGGTCTGGGATTAGGACTGTGGATTTTCCTCTGGGATCCAAAGTAGGATTTCAAACCTCAGTCTTCACCCATGCCCACTGCAGTCAATGAGCTGGTACCATGCCTATAGCCAAGCACATGCCAACATATTCTGTTAAGTTACAGCCTAAAACGGTCTTACAAGCACTTACTTACCTTTGCATGTGAGCATAAATGAGCACTGCCAACCCTGCTACACCACCAGCCAGACACAGCTTTTCAAAGGAGATATACAGCAAAATTTGCAGGGTTTTGGATTACATCCCCTCTGTTGCTGTGCTTCATAACATGGGTATTTAAAAAATAAACTTGTCATAAATAAAAAGGACCATTTAACATCCAAGTGACAAGTTACAGCAAAACCCAAAGTGTATCAATGCCAGGGGCTTTTTTGAGTTTATAAAACCTTGTTTCCAAGTTTATATAAAACATCTTGCTGGTTTTGTTGGGGTTTTTTTTAACACTAAAAGAACTCTAGGACCCAATCCAAAGGCCACTGAAATGGATGCAAATACTCCCATTGAATTAAGTGAGTTTAGATCAGCGTGGTTGCTGCATTCGGAGATTTCTCCAGACAGGATGGGGGAATCTTGCCCTCTTGTGGCTGCTGCTCACTAATAATAAATACCAATAAGCCACCAGGAAAAACTGCTTTAGAGCTGGATTAGGAAAGAATCCACCAGCCAGCCTTGCTGTGCTGGGAAGGGTGAAGTCGGCAGTAACAGAGAATGAATATCTGTTGACATTAGAATAGCCCCACAAGAGCAAAAAGGACAAAAACTGGTTTGTGTTTTTTCCCCTCTGCTGCTTCCAGATTTGTGTCTGCTTGGCACAGAGGGGGGGCTGGAGGAGGATTTTTCAGAGCTGTGCCAATGAGTTCTCCATTGTTCATCAGATTGAAGACACTGCCCAATAAAGCTAAGCACTTTCCATATATATGTTTAATACGGACCTATTGCCAGTAAAGAACAACAGTGGGTGCCCCAAAGGGCCCCTGTTGCAGCTGGGTTCCTCCCACTGCAGCATTGGGATTTGCTCAAGGATTCTCTGAGGGTCTGTTAGACCTTGTCAGTGTTAAGGGGACTGTTCTACGCAGTGATTTTTTAATGGTGGTGAAAGGCAGAGCAGTTGGGTTGCGAAGGACACGGCCTTTGTTGTTGAAATCAACATTGGACTGTGGGAAGAGAGGGGGAAAAAGGATCGGAGCTGAAAAATTTGGAGCCCAGGAGTTTGTTTTGCTTCTGAGAATCTGATTTATTACTCTGGCATAAGAATGAACCTAAGTATATTTAGTTCAATAATGTAGTTTCTGTGTGACAGCTTTCACCAGAACTCCAGGCTGTTTACAGAGGTGGTCAGAACTGTGTTTCTGTTTTACAGAAGGTAAACTGAGGCATGAAGCCAGCCCAAAACCAGAAATGGACATAAGCATGGCACCAATTTCAAGCATCTTCAGTGCAGGCATCCCCAGCTGAGTTAGAAGAGTAGAGAATCCTGCTACTCAGTACAGGGAAAGAAGCACTCAGACATGCTGCAGCTTATCCTAGGAGAGAAGCCTTTCCTCCTTGCCCAGTTTGGAGGCAACAGGCTTTAAATGGTGATTAAACATGCAGAATCAGAAAGGGGCACAAGGGTTTTATTTGAGCTCTAAGTAGCACCTTTGGGGCTGTTTTCCTTATTCCTTCTATTGAGGCAAGGAGATGGTGGCTAAGTTGTTTGTGCAATAACATGAATGCCAAAGTATATTTTTTGCACTCCTGGGAATAGAGTACAAATGGAACCTGATGGGTCCTATGGACACTTTAAAATCAGTGCATGTAAAGCAAAATAGAGGAATGGTCCAAAGCCAGATGTGTGGCTGCAACAGGGGATGAACAGGGGATGAAAAAGCATCTCCTGCAAGAGCTACCAGAAGACCCTGTGCCACATCACGTTGTTTCCCCTCCTAGTTTGGTAGCCACATCTTGGCATGTTTCTAAAAGCACTTACGCTGATGCTAATGATAGCCTACCTCCCATCTGGATACAGTCTTCAGGAAGGCACAGCATTCCCTGGGTATCAACTACAGTTCTATCTTCCAATCCATGTGGCTGCCATGAGGCACACATACTCCCTTGCCTGGGTGAGTCACTGCTGTCCACTACAGCAGGTACTGTGGAGATGAGTGAAATCTGGAAGAGAGAAAGTGATGGTTTTAGCAGGGAAAAAATCCATAATCACTCATAGGGATCTCTCTCTCTGTCTGCACTAACTGAAAAACCCAAACCGTTCAGAATATTTAGAGCTGATTTGTTCTAGCTGAAGTTCCCAGCACGATTGTTTACCCAGAGCTGGGGAGAGGAGCGAGATGCTGCAAGCCAGAACCTGATCTCAATTACCAGCCCATGAAATCCATTCTAATCCTTTCCATGCCAAGGATGATTTGTACCTTATAATCTCAGATCCAAACCCAGAGTGGATATGCATGTGGAAGGTGACCCTGACTGTGGCAGGGGGTTGGCCTTGGATGAGCTTTAAGTTCCCTTCCAGCACAAATCGTTCCCTGATTCTATGAATTAGTTTTAAAGGACAGTTGCCTGCATAGATGCTTTTATAGTCCAAATATGCAGCCTCAGCAGGGTATCTTCTAGAAAACACTGATGGTCTTTCATCTCCACCTACTGCCTTCACTCAATGGTAAAGAGACTCAGTATTTCTGCAGTACCACTCATGATAACCAGAAATACCCTGCTGGGAGCCATGATTGCTCTGTAGTGGCCAGGGCACAGCATAGCCCATTATCTGCAATTTAACTGGGCTGGACCATTGATTTGTGTGTTGGTTCAGGTGTCTCAGAACTCAAACCCTGTTCCAGACCTATGCCCAAGCAATAAGAACACAATGAAGCTGGCAAGACTCCTGTCCCTGGGAGGCTGTGCACTGCTGGAGGGTGGTAATGACAGCACAACACTGGCAGCATCCGCTGCTTCCAAACACAGCGCATCGACTTGTGCTGTGACCAGGCAGATAATTCAATATTTACATAGAATTTCAACAGTAAAAGAACATTGTTATTATGCCTTAAAAGCTTTTGGAGGATGAGATCCAAGATGGCACAGCAGGGCCATGGAACAGCCCCAAATTCCGTTTCGTTGTGGTGAATATATCAAAATGAGGCGTTAACTTTGTGAGCAGATACTGACCCATTTACCACACCAAAGCTCCCAGGAGCCCTCCATCCACAGGCTGCTGAGTGTGCCTTTGACCTTGTGTCTCTGTGAGGCTTCAGGAGATGAGGCCACAGAGCCAGGGTTAGGCTCAGCTCAGGAGTCAGCCCTAAGTGCTGTAGCAGCTGCTTTACCTGTGCTCTGCAGCCCAGCGCTAGGCTGGGATCAGTAGATGGACTCATCTCCTGGTTCTGCCACAGGATTTCTGCATAACCTGGGATGTGTCACAGCATCTCTCTGAGCCTCTGTTCTCCAGCTTTAAAACGGGGAGTGTCACAGGCAATAACACACCTCCTTTATCTATCTTTGGTATTAAGGCTCTGCACAGTTGCATTTGCCTCAGATAATGCAGAGCCCCAGTTTTGGCTGGATGCTGCACCACCACCGTGTCATAGCCATAACATGAATTCATAATAAGCAAGTTGTGGTCCTCCTACACAAAATCTGCGCTAGATGATGATGTATGACAGACCTTTGGCATTTGCCATGAAGCTGCTGCTGTTCTGGCAAACGTGTTGACAGACTTAAAGAGACAAAAAAACTGCTGAAGTGTTTCAATCAGCAGCCAAAGGCATGGGAAGCAACCCAGCAGCCAGGATACCCCTTTACTTGGCTCTGCAGGGGAGAGGGTTAGTGATACCTGGGGCAAGGCACTCTGTGGTTACCATTCCTATGGATCCTCAAGTGCAAGCTCCTCATGGCAGGGAGGACTCGTTCTGAATCTAGACTTCGCACTGGGCAAATGGCACAGTGGTTGTCAAACCGCAGCCATCAGAGTAACTAAGGCCTGCAGCCTCCCTCTCTCTCTGAGAAGCTGAAGTTTCATTGCAGCCCTGTTCTGCTCATCAGCTGTTTGTCCCCTGGCTTTTCTTCCCCATCCCTCTCCACTAGAATTTTAATCAGCAGCTGAACAGAAGGTGCCATTTCCATAGCTACAAAAGAGGCATCGACATCGAGAGGTGATGGAGAGGCTTTTACCCAGATGCAGTCATCATTAACATTCACCATCATAACCTCGCCTGCAAGCACAGCCCTACTATGGCAGCAAGATGCTTGGGCTGTAAATCCTTGCCCAGGCTCATCCTTCATCACAGGGAACAATACCTTCTGGGGTCACATTTCTAATCTGCCTATTAATCATCTCTATACATGGCAATGTTTACATATAAGCAGAGATCACTTCAAACCACTGGCTACACCAGTGGTCCCCTTGGCTTAGGCATGGGTGGACAATGGTAACGGCCCTTTCTGAGGTGTTATTCGTACACACGGACATACACAGTGCCTACCATCTGCATCTTGCTCCCTCCATTGGACTGGTTTATGCCTCTTGAACATCATTTAACAAAAACAGCCTTTACTTCTGGTTGTCCCACTGAGTATTCTGGGATGCTGGGTAGGACCTTGCCCCTCCATTGCTACTGTGTAGAGCTCGTGTTTTTCTGGTCTTAACCTCCTGTGTGTCCTATTCAAAAGCCTAAACTAGAAATGTTCCCTCACTGCAGGATATTCACAAAACCCAATACATTGTTCAAGGGGAAAACCACCTTGGCATGCCATGGGTTTTCTCCATGGAGCATGATCCAAACCCATTATGACTTGTGTCTCATCTCAGGTACAAAACCTCAGTGGGAGAACTTAGAGGCTGCGTGGCATGTGGGGGGGCAACCTCTGGCATTACGTTGGGAGTCTCTCTGCAGCACTGTTGCAGTGGAAATCTCCCCTGCAGAGCTCCTGCCTTGTCTATTTCTATCCAAGGTATTTCTATCCAAGCTTCCCACAGCAGCACAGGGTGAGGAACCGGATGAGTGAAACTGCATTTGAACGTGAGGGAGGGAACGTGGGTAGGAGAAAATAACCCTTTGAGTAATTTATGTGGCAAGTTTATTGCTGTTATTTATAGATCTCTGTGGGGGATTTGCATTGTTCTCCACCATCTGACATTATTTGGCAGCTGAGCAGTGCCTGCAAAACAAAAATACCCTAAACCCCCCAAAAACCCTCCTCCAATGCCACATTTTTGATTAATACTCTTGAAAGCTCATAGTGTCAGCAAGTCCTCACACTGTCCCTTCTCTCCCCTAATGACTTCTGGCTTAAAGGTACAAGGGCTTGATTAAAACTCTCATTATAGTACATCAGCGGTAGCTCAAGGAAAAGAGGTCCTTTCCCTCCCTCTTTCCAGAGGAAGTTTCTTCACTTGAGCTTTTCTGGCACTTGATTTTGCATGTGTGCAAAACCACTAAATCAATGCCATCAGTAAAGCACTCACTGGGGGTGCTTAGCCCTTACCATGGCAAGCTGAAAGCATGCTTTTTTATGCATGTGCCTTCAATGTTATTTTTGGAGAGATTAATGAGTTCAGGTGCAGTAAAAATAGTGTACTGCAAACAAATTCCTCCTTAGCATACTGGAAGGATAAGGAGTGACATCTGCATGAACACAACCTCAGCAATACCCACAAATGAGGCTGAGCAATGGCACCATTGCTGCGGCTGTTTGGGACTGCGGATGTCTTGAGTGACCTTGCCTGTTATGAGCTATTAATCCCAGCATTTACCTCGGCTGAGGCAGGAGTCACATCTGGAGAGGAACAGGAGAAACCTTCCAGCCTCAGTTATGTCTCTACATGGGCACAATATGTGGATCTAATTATAGGAGTAAGGCTCGCAGGAGGCTGGAAAGTTGGAGGCTGATCCCTCCAAGCCTCCATGCTAGTGGAGTCAAGAAGGGCTCATTTCCTTGCCTGATATCCTGAGAGACAGAGGTTTTTCACTGTTCCTTAAAATAGAAAACCTCAGGAGGCTTCAAGCTGACTCTTGGTCACAGTGCAGCCCCCTGAGCCTCAGTAGGGTCTTTCCTGCACTCAACGAGTGCGTCTGCTATGAATTTGCTAAATGAAAGGACAAAATTTAACTGGCTTAAAGCAAAAATGTGGGATGGTAGCTCAGGACAGAACTGGCCCGGAGCCTCGGAAACCTTGGTCCTATCACCAGACAAGCTCTCGAGCGGGTAGGAGAGCAAAGGGGAGCAAACCACAGGGTCTTCTGTAGAGCTTTGGCCAACCCACAGATAATTTAGGTCTCGGCACTGAAATGTCCACCTCGGCTGAGTCCTCTGGGGCTTCACATTTCCCTCTAAGAGGTACAATGAATCAGCCCAGGAAGGAAGGCCATGTGAACCCTCTTGATGTGTCTGCTCTTTACAGTATCAGGCAATGCAAGCTGTTCCTGTGAACTGCCAGAATTTGGAGCCAGGAGCCTGAGTGTAGCTGATGAGCTCCAACATTTGAATGTCACGTAGTCCCAGTCCAACCTCCAGCTGCTGTTTGACCTGGCAACTGGCTTCCCCTCCCTGTCCCAGAAACACAATGCTCCACCAAAGTGACACCCACCTCCAAACCTCTCTACCTTTGTCTGTTTGCCTTTGTCCTAGAGGAGGAAGAAGCTACAAAGAGATGCATAAATAGAAGAGGACCTTCTCCTTCTTCGTTGAGGTCATTAAGGGAGAGAGATGAAGGAGTTTTCATCATGCTTTGACTATCTTGTCACCAAAATCTCGCAAGAACCTGTAGAAGAAGCCTGTGGGATGAACTAGATAATCTCTAGGGTCACTTCCAGCCCAACCCATTCTAGGATTCTAGGACTCTGAAGGGGCTATTAGAAACCCACTTGTAAAACTATGGCTTTGCTTTAGAATTTTGTCTGTGAATTAAAAAATGCAGTGCAAACCAGATGAATCCTTATTACACAGGTTTGATTGGGAGTCTATTTCAGTTGTGTATGAAGCAGCAACCTATCTAATGCAGGATAAAGTAAGATGTGGCAGGTTTTGTGCTGGAAAGCATAATAGGTATAGAAATGCCAAGGCCTGTGTACTTTGGATTCAAGTAGGTTCACATCTGCTTGTGCGGGAAGTAATGTGAACAGGAGGGAGAAACAGCCCAAAGAAACGAATAGAAATGGAGCTCAAACACATGTATCTGGTGCCCTCCTGTGGAAACGAGCAGTTATTTTCCAGGTTAGAGAGGGAAAGTCATTGGGGGGGGTTTGTACTTTGTTACTATTTTCTCAATGAGACATGATGGGAAAACTAATATGATAAACCAAACAATTGTTCATTCTTTCCCTCTTTTCCCCCTTCCACCAATAGCTTCTTATGCAGCGAATGGCTGCACAAAGCCAAAAAAGTTATTCAGCACAGGGGCAGGAAATGGCACAGAAGAAAGAGAAGCATTTCAGAGGAAGAAAACCCCTGCCATTGACTCGAATCTTCCTTACCTCTGTTCGTGGACATCAGACTTCTGTGAAGAAAAGCCAAAATCTGTTTCAAAAAAGACTATTTAGGTTTTTTTTCCCTGTAACTAGGTTGATAGGTAATGTTTATGGCTTGCTCTGTATTCCATTATAGAAGGGTGTGCTGCTAGGCTTCAACTATAACAGAATGCGCTCAGATGATTCATATCTTTTTAACACTGAAATACTACCCAATATGTTCATATAATAGAGAGGATATATGTGTTCGTCATCTCTCTGTCACAGTAATCATAAGCCCTTTGCATGTTCCGCATTTATTACATCCTACACCATTCTTTAGGTGATCCATGTGCCTCCAGGGAGTTTCGTCATCTTCATTTCTGCATGTCCTGCTTCCACCTCATGGCAGTGAGCTCAATCTTCACCTTCACTGCTAAAATTGGGAGGGAAACTGGTTCTGAAGCAGCTATCCATATAGAGCAAGAAGCTAAAAGCACCAAATGCTTTAATTTTTAGTCATAAACATCTTGGGAAATTTAGATTCATTAAAATTAGGATTGGTAGGATTTTTGTCCTGCACAAGCAATCTGGAGTCATATACAGTATCTTAGGGGCATGATACCACGTTCCCAGCCCATGAAAAGTGCCAGTTATGGTAAGCCACAGCAAAGGTTACCCAACAGTGCAGTGTTTTGAAGTGCAAAGCAACCAGGTCCCTACTGCCAAGGAGCCTGGGGGGTATGCGCTCAGACACCCTCAAATTACTGTGACGGAAGGTATTCAGTCACTGGATTTAACTGATAGGAACAGTGCAAATTAACCCTGTCTGCTGCAGAAACAGTTGGGTTGGAGAGAGGCATATATATATGTTTTTATATAAATATACAATGTAGATATAGCTATGAATGAGCCTTAGGTCAGAGAAGCCTTGAGCTTTGAAAACGCTGCACTAGGCCTCAGCACACATCGAAGCAGGCCAGCTGATGCAAGGACCAGTGACAATTATTGTTCCCAACACCCTGCCACCAAGGAATAAATGAAGCCACACTGTCCTCAGCTCTGATAACCCACCTCTCCTCATGAGCTGACAGCCAATGTTCCAGGTCACTGAGCCAAATGCATTGTCTACGTTCTTTCTTCTCCTTTTAGCCACAAATTTCTCATCAATGTTAGGATCAGATGGATCTACACTGAGTTTTACACGTGGCTGCAGACCAGTTCATGCGATGCCTGCAGAGAACCAAATCAGCACATAGTTTATGAGCCACGAGCTAGGCCTCATTGCTGCCAGTATAAGGAATTACCTGGATTAATGTGTTGATAAAATACAGCTATACCTGTGCTCTTCTGCAGCAACAAACCAGCACTGCACCACTGACCTCAGTATCTTCCTGAGATTTCTCACTGCTTGGCTCCTCAGTACCCATTAGGTTTAGATCTGGCTGCTGATGACTTCTTCCTGACCTCAAAAGCTTCTCTACGCTTCAATTGATACTTTTTGGCCTGTTCCAACATGGATCAGGTTCACTGAGTCCATGGAATTTATTTCCTGGGGAAGTGGATTCATCCTTTCCAACTGAGGAGCTGGAGGAAGAAACAATGATAAAATAAAAACAAATGGAGGCTCTGCAGATGTGTGTTAACTAAACACCAGTGCTTTAGGCTGAATGGATCTTTCACTGGGTATTATTGTTGGGACAAGCTAATAAATCTTATTCACAGCTTCCCACCAACCCTGTGCTGAGATTTCATTGCATATATGCTAGTATCTAATTTAAGCTGCCAGTAGCCAAGTAACTGCACATCTGGTGACAAAGCCAGGATCCCCACATTAACCTAAGTCTTTTTATTAGTGGATGACCATCACCACTTCTCAACAGATAAAAGGAAACCCTCTAAAAACTTCCCACTGGATAGGGATGCCAGGTTTTAACCTAATTGCATTTCCCAGAGCACTACAACACTTGGTTTTGTTCAGATGAGGAACAAGAGTGAAGCATCACTGCAAAGCGCATTGCAAACTCCAGCTGTGCTTGGATTTGGGGGAAGACCACTGAGAGAGTGGATGTAGGGATGCAGCAACCAACAGTCTGAGCTGCTGGGAGTGATGCTGGCTCCTTCTAAGCCCTCCCATGATCCACTGCCATCTCACAGCATCCCTGCAACACAGTAAAACCCAACCACCACCAGTTTCACTGGCACTATTCCAGCCAGCTCTAACACTCCCCATACAGTTATCTGTGTGTGGCTTCTATTTACAGCTGTACTTTCTCTCCCTTCCTCCATCACTTTTAGGAGGGTCCAAGTAGAAACACACTGGAGGGCTGAGGGCTATGCCAATAGCTATAGCTTCGTTTGTTGGCATTTCATCAGTGATCTCTGCAATGCAGAGGCAAACATCTCTGCTTTGCCAAACACTGTTTTAAACAGACAACTGCCCTGAGAAGAGGCTCCCTTTTCTCTAAAGGAAATCACACTGTAGACCACTGGTTCCTCTTTACCGTCTTCCAGGGAACCCTGGGACCTTATCTTCACCTTTGCTGCTGTACATCTCACTCCTACACAGGACCATTCACAGCTCAGTCAAGGTACACAGTTACACAGAACACGTATCGCCTTGAGACACAGATGCACCTAAGTGAAACAACAACATTTTGTCTTTATTAGGAGTTCCCATGGTAATATGACACAGAGTTCTTCAGGAATAAAACACAAGACTTGGGGTTGGGGTGGTTTGTTTTTTTTTGCCATTGAGACAATGGTCAAATATCAGTACTTCTTTTTGTCTACACACATGACCAGCTTTAGCACTTACAGCTCCTCCACTCATGGTTCACAATCACAAATCCAAGGGTTAAATCCAGCTAGTATTAAATCCTACTTTTTCTTTACTTTTAGAGCTTCAAGTCACTGCGGTTAATTACTTAAGTCATCATCTTTTCTTCTTCTTTAAGCATTTACATATGACATTCATTAAACAGACACAAAGCAGACGAGCTCTCACAGGAAAAAACATGCTTAACACAGCCTGCAAAATATCTTTTTTTTTTGTGATTTTTTTTCCTCTTTTTGAAGAACAAATTCAATCTAAAAAGTCATCATGAGGCAGTGAAGGAAAACCAAAACTAAGGAAGACTTAAGTGAATACTGAAGAGCCGCAAGTGTTTCACAGAATTCAAATGGATCTGCAATCCTTTTCCTCCCCAACTTGTTCCAATTTGATTTTAACATACAGGTGAAAACTAAACTGAAATAGCTGCAATATATATTACGTTCATGGATTACTTTAACAAACAAAGTGCAAACTCTTTAATGCAAAACTAAAAGACCCAGGGGTGAAACCTAAATGCAAACTGCATGAATGAATATGCCGATGGCTTTCCTAACTTTCGCGCTCAAAGGGGCCTGAAGGAATTAGGTGCTGAAGCTGGGAGGGTTTGGGTACCTAAATAGCTTCCAGATCCTCTGCAAATCCCAGCATTGGTACTTCGTAACAACAAATTTGGTACTTGTTTCTTAAAAGCCTTCATATATATAGTTTTTTCACTAAAAGAACCTGTAAACACGATTTAAGAAAATACAACTATGGAAAAACAAGGTCAGTGTACGTGGCCAAGTACAGACAGAAGAGAAAGCAGAAGATGCAGCCAAGTGCCAGGGCAGACAGACAGTGGAGGTAACGCTGTGTTAGCTAGGGGTGGAAAAGCTCTCTGTGCTGAGACAGGCCAAGTCCTTGGGACTACCGAGCCCTCCAGCTAAGTTGAAGCGGGAATCTAATGGTGCAGATTTATTCTCCATGTCCTGAAAAGAAAAAGCCTCCAACACTAGGGCTAAAAGACCTTCAATCCCAGAAGATGGCTAAATGCCAGATCATGCTGACTGCCATACAAACAGGGGCTCCTAAATTCACTTAAGCACCACTCATGGCCTCTGGTTTCTCAGATCCGAGGCAGCAGGCATCTGAGGAAGGGTGGGGAACCACCAGGCCTTCTCATGAGTATTTGCACAAAGGCAGATTCCTAAAGGAAAGAGCGACTGTGAAATTCGTACCCCGTACGAGAGATTCTCAGCTGCTGTTGACCCATCGAGACTCTCAGTTACAACAGCTGGGCATCTGGACTCGAACTGAATTGCCACAGATGCTTGGGCACACACTCAACAGACTGGGTTTCAATAACCACTCGTCAATGGCCAGGAAGGGGGAATGCGGCTGCTACAGAAACCTCGCAAGCAACATGTTGCTCTTTGCCCATGCTCATCAATTTCCATCTACCTCCAGGAACAGAAGACAAACTAACTGCTAAAAGCTTCTCAAGAGACCCCATCCCAGCTCCTCAGCTGGTGTCCAGCCCCTTTGCACCAGCTCAAGACCTAGTACACTAAAGTGAAGATCATAGCTTATGAACCTGCTCTGCGCCCTCCTATTGCAGCTAAGTGGCAAGCGCTGGCTGGAATGATGCAACCTAGGAATACCTGAAGTACCAGGGTGGCAGTGACACTGGTGGGAGTCTGTAACTTGAATGAGGTTCAGGAAGGACCGGGAAGAACAGGGGAATCCCCAGTTCTTAGATAAGGCTTCGTAAACACAATGAAACAAACATATTAAAAACACACACACGAACATAAAAAACCAACCCAAATGTTTCCTCAAGGACCTGATTTGCAGCAAAATCCAGAAGGAAAAAAAGAAAGAGAAGAAAAATAAACCCAGAGAACCAAAGTCCCCAAGGATTCTAGCTCACCCGATGGCTGGGTGCGATGTGCTCTGTCAATTCCTAGTGCTGGGTCCTGCTTCTCTCTCGGCAGCAGACAGCAACCTCAAAGGTGGTGGCGGGAATGCTTACAGACAGGCTGGGATTCGTGTCCCTCTGTGTTTGCCTAGCTATTCTGCTGGAACACAGAACCCTACCGAATATCCAGTTTAACACCCTTAAACTACTCTTCTGCTTGACATTAAAAAAAATAAAATAAAATTAAAAATGCCGTAACATTTATTATTGATTTATTCCTTTTTTTTGTGTGTGTCTTAAAGGCAGCTCCCGGGAAATTCACTTTATCCTTCCTTTATCAAAAGAAAGATGCTGAATGGGACAGAGGCCACGTATCTCAAACATCCTCTTTTACATTTACTTTTGCATGTCAGAGGTGCCAAAAGAGGGTTTATTTCCTTAAACGTGTAGGGGCTGAAGGGGGAGAAGTGAGAGGGGTTGGTGAAGATGAGGAGGGAATCTGAGGGGACTGAAACAGGTGCCTTACTTCAGCCCCCCCCACTGGTTGCCCGCAGTAACCATCACAGGCTCTAAAAGAATCAAGAAGGGTGTCGAGGTGCCCCCAGCCCCGGTGCGCTGTGTGGGCGCAGAGGGCTCGCTCCTTAGCCCAAGCTGGTGATGTTGGCACGTCCACCCGGCGGTGCCACGATGCGCTGGGTCGTGCGGCGTGGGATGTTGTCATCGATCTGTGCCCCTGCAGCAGAGAGAAACAACGTCAGGTCCCCCCCCAGGCTGGCGAGAGCTTGAAAGGAGTGAGCTGCATGACAAGGGAGTTGGAACAGCACTCTGCTGCGTTGGAACCCACTGAGACCCCTTAGGCCAGGCTCCAACTGTGTCCTTTCTTTGGAGGAAAAGCCCTTACTGAAGACACTCCAGTGCCTTCATTGATCTCATTAATGTAGATCAGCATCCTACAGGCAGGTACAAGGAGGATGGTGCCAGACTCTTTCCAGTGGTGCCCAGCGACAGGACAAGGAGCAATGGCCATAAACTAAAGCAAAAGAAGTTTCACCTCAACATGAGGAAGAGCTTCTTCAGGTTGAGAGTGACTGTCCTGAACTTCGTGCCACCTGCCCAGTTCAGAATGCTACAGGGTACTCAGCCTTCATGCCACAGCATGAAAATAAGGAGGACTTTCTGACAGAGCTCCTATACTGCTCTTCTTCCTTCCCAAACCTAGAAGTGTTCAAGGCCAGGCTGGATGGGGCTTGGAGCAACCTGCTCTAGTGGAAGGTGTCCCTGCCCATGACCAGGGGTTGGAACTCAAACCATTCTAGGATTCTATGATAAAAGGATAACCTCCAAGCTAAAACCACCCCACAGTCTCTCCCACTGCCTTCCAGAATTAACACAGAGTATGGATGCATTTCAAAGCAATACATATTTTAGCCCTGTAAGAGTATGTACCAGACAAGCTGAATCCAGACTGGTGCAGGTTCCTCACGGGTGGGGCCTGCTGTTTGGCAGGAGATGTCTTAGCTGAAGACGCTGGTGTGACGGTCTTCGGTGTCACCGACACTTCGCAGACGGGTCCATCGTAGAGGCCTCGAGGCACCCCCCGCAGCTCAGCCAGCTGCAAAACACAGGGTCAAACCAGAATTAAACAGCTGGCCAGATGTTGTTACGACAAAGACACGCATATCGAGATCTGTCTTTGGCAAGAGGATTTGAAAGAGAACGTCATCTCCTCTGTGCCGATCCTCGGGCGGTAGCTGGTCTCCAAAGCAGCACAGGTAAAAGGAAAGGCGCTCTGGAGTCCTGTGGCACCAGTTAGTTGTGAACTGGTGTCAGCAGCCTACAAAAGACAGCCAGTCTGTCCCCTGCTCCACAAGTTCTGTCCTTTAATGATCTCAACCTACCTGCTGTTGTATTAAAGGCCCCTGACAACTCTAAAACACAACTTATTACTCATTCCCGAAAAGCAAAACAATGCTGAGACAGAGGCAGGTCTGCAGACAGGAGCCAGGCCACCCTCACACCACCAGCTTGGGAGCTTTAGATGGGGTTAAATGCAATTATTCCAGTTGAGATGCTGCCCAATTGGATTTATAGGTCAGACACATATTTCTGTGGGAGACCAGAACACAACAGAACCCACACATCTGTTCTCTGCAGAGCTACGTTATCTGAGGTTGTAATTTGGGTAACTTGCCATTTCTTCAACAGAACAAACATGAAAGATCACTTGCAAGGACTGAAGATCATCCATGGCCAGCGGAACTAGCACAGCTCTGCTTTTGTCCAAGACAGGTAACACTTCAAACATCAAAAGACTTTTCTCCTCAGAAATCTGACCTCATCCAGAAATAACCTTCTTCAATTCTCAGCAACTAAGCTGCAGCTGAGTTCAGTGTCATCTCCTCTGCCAGTTTTTACCAAGTAAAGGCATCTCAAAGGCAGTTTCTGTTCTGAATGGGTGTAATTTACAAAAACACCTTCCCATCCATTTTAGCCTCCTAAAAATAAACAATTCTCACTTTTAATCAGGCAGTAGGCTGTGCCCGTGACTCACCAGTCACCAGACAAGAGCATCTGATCCTATCTGACAGAAGGGAAAGCAGCATAACGTATCTGTAAGAATAAATTAGAATCCAAAATTGTTGCTGAAAGGTTTGGTAGATAAATGCCATCAATAGCTTCTCTTGGTACTCCTGTGACAGAGGAAGCCGGATGGGTTATTTGCAGACTGCCTTGTGTCCAAACTGGACAGTTCCTAACACATGCTCTCGCAAAGGGTACCAGACAGGAGACTTAAAAGAGCAGAAAAATACAATCTGCAGAAAAGCCAAGCTGAAGCCAAAGCATATTCCTGTAATGACTCAAGTGAATAGCAAAAATGAAAGAGGAATGAGATAAATATGGCCCCTATCCAGGGAACATTTTCTGTTGCAGAAGTGTGTGCCTGTGAGCCAGGGGACAGCATCTGTTTTCCACCCACTTTAACTCCAGAGTTGCAGTGAGAGAACAAATGTGCATCCAACCATTTACACTCACCCTGCTCCTTGCTTTGATGCGCTTGTAAACGAAGTCAGGGAATGGTTTCCTGGGGATATACCGCCCAGATCCCTCGGTGACGTGGAGATTCCCATCCTCCAGCACAATCTTCCCCTGGCTGATAACCACCAGCGGAGACCCACGGCATTCCATGCCTTCGAAGATATTGTACTCCAGAGACTGGAACAGAAAGACAATATGAGGCAAACATATTCATGCCAGCAAAGCCTGCTGTGCTTGAATTAACAGTCACCAGTCCTGCTAATGGCCAAAATGTGAAGGACAGATAGAAGCAAACTCAACAGCATTTACCTGAGCTGTGTATGCTGAAGTTTAATAGAAAGGCTGGTTCTTATTATCAGTCTACACTGATTAAGGATTCATTGCAACAAGATTCATGAATAGGAAATAACAGTTTCAAATGAGAGTATCTCAAAGCCTACCTCTTTAAAAACATTTAGGCACCTATCCCTTCTGAATTGAGGGGGACTTTGGAATCAAATCAAGTGTTTTCTAAGTTTCATATTAAAAATAATCATTCTGAAAAGCTGTATTTCACACCAGTGTTTTGGTTAATGGGCCAGGGACCACCAGGACAATCTTATTTTCCTCTAATGGGATTGCACATCCTCAATTAACAGGATTGGAAACATTACACCAAGGAAAGAAACAGTTTTCAAAGGAATCGCTGGTAAATGGTCCCACCCATGAAGCATCCTGGACTGAGATGCACTACAACCACACTAACTGGGGACTGCTACTCTAGTGACCATCTTGGAGACAAATCCTGGCCTTTTTTACTGAGGTAATGATGGAGTTTGCTCTTGAGTGTGTCGTAAGTATGGGGAGGGGTGACTGCAGATTTACAGTTAGCTAGAATGGTGGTTAAACCGACGTTGAACCAGGTCCAGTCTGCAGAACGCTGTGGCAAAGGAGGAGGCTTGGTCAGAAGGTTATGAATTAGGCTGATGCCAAGAACAACACTATCTTCCTCTCTAGCTCCTAATATTTCCTTGCCAGGCAGTGGCAAGAGCAGTGTGAATTCTTGGAAAACATCTGTATGTTGCTCTAGCATTTAAAAAAGTAACAATCATCTGATGCCACATAATCACTACGTTTCCTTGTGTTGCAGTAACCGCTCTGCCTGGCTTTCAAAGAGGCTTTTGTTTTATACTTGACCAAACTAGGATGCCTTGACGCTAAAGGCATCACTCGTACCCATTTCTCCTCTAACACAAGGCACACGTACAGTGTGAGACACAAAAAAATACCCCAGCAGGTGTTACACCAGGTATAACACATGATGTAATGACAGGAAAAGAGGTTAGAGATGGATGCCTAAGGTAAAAAGATGCCATTTCCTAGACAGCCCTTTAAGCCGTAACCAAACCAGTTGAAAATGAGAGCTCTTCATCCTCCATAATCTCGGCACAATTGAAAATGCAGCCTCTGGCAATAGTTCATTGGATGCTGAGGCCCCTTACACGGTGCAAGAGATTCAGGGGCATCTGCAGTCCTTAATGTATAAAGTATGTCTGAATGGCTGCTCTACCTTGGAGATGGTTCTCCTTCAGTCAAGCCCAGATCTAGGGCAAAATCTGACTGTACTGGAGCTTATCCACAAAAGATGAAGTCTGGGAGTTATGTGTTAGCAAACTTGAAGACTCTAATTCATTTCCTAATCCATTCAATGGCAATGACTTTCAAATACTCCAACCAGCAAGCTACTTTCATCTCTCTGTGCCATTCGTAAGCACAAACCCAGGTTCAGACCACTAAATTTGGCACCTAATAGCAGCATGTCCCTGGGCTCCCTCCTCTAATCCATTCCTCTCCAGTCTGGAGGTGTGATGAGTCCAGAAGCACCTCTAATGTGATTGAAGCGACCAGACTTCTGAGCCTGCATGCCTACGTCAGAGGTCTAAGCATTGGCAGGATAAATCAAGGCCATCTGTGACCAATTCTGACACCAAGTTCAGTCACAGGGAAGGGAACAAAACCCTTAAAAACGTTTCTTTGTGCCTCTGCCCAGGGATCCAAGTGTGGAAGGAAATTTTGCTCCTTCAGCTCCAGAGTGAATGAAAGCATTCATGGAAAAAAGGAGGGTTTTTCCAGGGAAACATTCCATAGGTTCATCGCCAGCAGTGAAACAAATCGTCAACAAATGCAAACAGTGGCTGCTTTCTCTGAGAGTGCTCCAATGTCACAGGGAGACTCCAACCAGCCCTGTGCACTGAGACCGTGCTGCAGTTTTCCACAGGGTGGGACAGCTTTTTTGCTGTAGGAGCTGGGTATAAGATAGCTGTGGGACACAAGCGAACAGTGCCTCTAACAGTGCCACCACAAAACCGCAGAAGAAACAAGGGGAAGGCCTGGTCAGTCTGGGTTCTGCCTTGTGCCTCCCTGTGCCAACTAACACTGGAATGATTGGCAGTAAAATTGTGTTGAAGTATGCCTACTACATACATGTGCCACATCATGGTGCAAATCCACTCAGGCTCAGTGATGTGGATGAGTTCTCCCAGGAAGGCACCCACAAGCTGACAAGCTTTGCTGAGCCCAACTAGAAAAGTGGCAGCTCACATTCCCACCACTAGCCAGCCAGGTCATAAATGGCACATCATGATAAGAGGTCTTTTGATACTTTAAAGGGCTTTCTGTGTGCTCGGATCCAAGCATCCAAAGCTCAGAAAGAGCAGACAATCTCTTTGCTCTGAGGGGAATCTCTGGCTATTCATGTGACTTCAGACTGGGACTCAAATCATCTTCCCTTCTGCTCACACAACTGAGCTGTGCTGGGTTTAAGACCAGGGAGGGCTTGGGGCATCAAGAAAACAAAGCCCTGAGCTGTCTTGAGCCCTAGTTCTTGGCAGCACAGTCTGGCACCGAAGGAAAAGAGGAGGAAATGAGCAGCAGAGCTCACATAGGAGAAAATATCCTTACTATGTTATGAGTCTTGGCAGAGATTGTCTTGACACTGTCGGGATCCCAGATAACCAGATCAGCATCCGAGCCCACTGCAATACGGCCCTTCCGTGGGTACAGGTTAAAGATTTTAGCTGCGTTTGTGCTGGTCACAGCAACAAACTGGTTCTCATCCATCTTGCCAGTCACCTGGGCAAAGACAAAAGGAGTCACTGCATTAGAAAGGTGGGGACCACTCCAAAAAGCAAATAGCTGACAGCACAACAGATTCAAACTGATCTTTCTAGAGGCAAAAACCTTGAGCAGAAGGACTATAACAAACATCTGGGCTGAGATAACACTACACTTATGAGGCTCTTTCTGTTCTGAATGTCTAGCTGCAGCCTAAGTCTATGACACATGACATACCACAGCCTTATCCCAAATGATGGACATCCTCTCTTCAGTCCCATTGGTTCCTTCAGGGATCAGGGTGAAGTTGTCCTTCCCAACAGCTTTCTGAGCAGTGTTGAAGGTGCAGTGGGCACTGCCAGTAACTTGGAGGTCTCCACTGGAGAAGACAATGACAAGGATTTAAGATATGTTATTGTCACAGGTTTACTCCTGAAGGTGAAACAGCTTTTTGCTTGCTAGCAACAACAGCTATTATTTCCATTACCCGCTCGCCTCACAATGAAGCACACGTTGTGTGAACACAAAGAGCTCTACTCACCAGGACAGTAGTGAGTTGAGAAAATCAGGAGTGGTTGGGTCAGGACTCAGTGGTGGGGAAGTAACAAAAGCTGCTGCCTTAGCCCAATTCTTGCTCCAGTAATGGGATCCATCGGTACCCAAGCTGGCTGTGATGGGCTCTCCGTACACCACAGTGCCTACAGGACAAGGAATACAGAGAATCCACTGTGAGCACCAAGCAATGTGCATTTGCAGCCTGGCTTCCAGGCCTAAAGCATCCTTCTGAAAAAGGACAAGTTGGTAAGTTATGCCACCATCACACGCTGCAGGGTTTCTTGGCACTTCCTCTTTAAGCATGTGATCACAGAGACATACATTTGGATCGATTCAGTGATGACAGATGATCAGACATGACTGAACTAGGTTGTTCAATGCTCCTCAGAAACTGCGTTAGGTTACTGAGGGGCTGTTCTCACAAGCATCTAGAGACCTCTAAAGACACACTGAGCATTTTCCAAAACTCAGTCCCTCGGACTAAGTAGCCAAACAACTAAATACCTCAGTTAATCACAAATACACCACTACTGCTAAGAGCTTGGAGCAGCAAAACGTGCACAGTGCCTTTACACAACTGCTGAGGGTGGCACTGATAAACTGTGCTTGACATGGAGACTGCAAAGATCCTGAGCCAAGAACCTTGTGAAAGAGGCTAAAGGGAACCGTAAGTGTGAGGAGATCCAGCCTGATCTACAAGGGATGTGGAAGAAAAAGAATGAAAGAAGTACTTTTATACATGCATATGTATTAAAGCTCTAACAAGGCTGGGTTTCTTGGAGCAAGCTCTGTGCACAGATCAGATACGACGTAACTATCAGGGAAGCTTCCTGCCTACAGAGAAAACCCATCAGAGAGGAAGCATCAGGGAAACTGAGTGATTCCCCCAAGGGTACTTGGTTTATCTGTGGCAGAACTAGGAAATGAAATTGGATCTTCTGACTCCCTGCCCAGTGCACTAACCACCAGTGCATCCTTCCTCTTCATTAACATTTTTGGAACCACATGAAGGAACAGCCATGATACTTTGCAAGCTGGAATGCTCCAGCAACATCTGCACACCAAGCAGATGCAAGATGCTGCAACTTCAAAAGGGGTGCAAGCTGGTAGCCTCACAGATCTGCTCACCAAATGCAACCTTCCTGAAATCTGCAAGTACCTATCCATCTGGCTCCTGCGTCCAGGCACTTCACGTGTTTGTACCTGCCTGCAGAACACCTGGGTAGTTAAAACACTAACCCTAAATACTTCAATCAGAGAACACTGGCACAGACAACCCCAGAGTTGGTCAGCAGGGTCTTACCTCATCATGCAGAGTGAAAAAATATGACCCTTCTTTCACCATATGGCCCGAGCTACTCTTAGCTCTATAGGCTCTCAAGCTAGCTGGGAAAGAGCACATTAGCTAAGGCAGAACGATGCATTGACTGGCTTCATGCTGCTTCCAGGACCACACTGGAACAGGAGGTGCAGGAACTGCCTTTGTCGGAGGGGATCCACCAGCAGAGGAAGAGGATGTCTGACATCACTTGCCACAAATAGGGTTACAAAATCAGAACAAGCCAAAGCACACGCTGGCTATTAATGGGAGGCCTGTTGTGGGCCAATACACTGGGAAGATTGTTCTGCAGGGAGTGATGTTTTGAGCTCCCAGATCTGCCAGTGACACAGTCTGCAGGAAACCTCCCCTATACGAATGCCACTGGGAACATCTGGCTTTAAATAATGCTCGTTCCTTTCCATTTAGCAGTCAATTCTGTTTTGTTTTCGCCTTGGGTAGTCTTCAGTTATGTTTCCTCTGTTGCTTGGGAGGGCAAAGTCAGTGTGTGTGGCCCTCCTGGGTTACCCAGTTGGGTGACTGCACAGCATTTAAATTGAATTATTTAAGTAAAAGGAACAGAATGGTATGCCACTGATACCCCAAATTCTCCTTATAAGGAGAAAACACAATCTGAATGAAAACTGTCTGTTCTAGTTCACTCAGGGGATGAAGTGAGTTCTGTGGATCATTCATCTGGGATCACTCTGTGGATCATTCAGCACCTTTCACAGGCAGGGTAACCTCCGCCCAAGTCAGGCTGTGTTTCATGGCTTGTGCAATGTAAGTGTATGGTGTCTCATCCCAATGCCCCTCTCCACTTGCCTACTAGCAGCTCCAGGGGACAGCGAGCATAGCAAGAAGGTGGTTTTGTTGATGATCCATCCCTATGATGCATGTCTCTCCAATGCATAACCTAGAAAAGGAAGGGATGCTTCCCTGGCTTACAGGACTGAGCTGCACAACGACATCAAGCTGTTTTCTGGGGTAACGCAACAAGCAGCCACTTTGCTGTGTCAACACATCATCTCATTTCATCATGATCTCCACTAATGGAGCTGGAAGAGAAAGGTTTATCCCAAACAGCTTGAGCTGCTTTCATGCCATGAACAGAAAGAGATGCCTTGGAAATCAGTCACCCTCATCAACTCTGAACTCATCCAACAAGAATCATGGGACCAAAATACTTCTGAGCCGATACACAAACACAAATGTGTGGTAGGAAATAAGCTCTTCTCGCACCCAACACCCAGATAGAAAGTGATGTCATTTGTATATCCATTCAGGCTTATTCAGACTGCACAGAACTAAATCCAATCCTTCAGAGGAAAGAAGGGGGAAAATCATCCCTCACGCTTACTCACCCACTTAAGAGCTGCTTTAAATAGAAATGAAGGGGTTAGTCACAGAATAAAGCAGGGAGACAGGCACTCACTGGGCTCTACAACCCTTGCTCCTTGGGGGCAAGACGGCAAGCTACCACACCACTCTGAGAAGCACAGCTCCCTCACAGACATCAGTCAGAGAGACGAGACACAAGGCAGCAGCATCCATGGCATAGCTGAGTCTTGCAACCTGCAGCACCCTCAGGCAGAGTTATCAGAGGTGATTGCAATTCCCAGCCTAACTCAGACTACTGATCCCAATTAATGTTTGGATGCCAGGCAGTGAGATACAGCACATACAGGGTATCTATCTCACAGGCAAGGAGTACAGTGGATTGCTGGCATCAGTAACCTCTTTGGTTACCATGACACTACTACAGCTGAATCCATTAGGACTTGTGAGTCAAGACCTCCATCAGGAGTTTTGGAATCACTTCTGATCCCAGGAAGCAGCTCAAAAGACCACAGCAGCTGGAAGGAAGACACAGCTTGCAGCCTCTAGGGGGATTCATTAAATGGAAACAGCATGGAATTACTCTGATAACATGAAGGCACATGGCTTGATGTGGTAGGATGAGTGTGAAGAGAGAAGTTCTAGGCTGAACAGAAGAAAGAAACAGCTCCTGGCACTGATATGACCACTGAATACACTGTGGGAGATGAGACATAACCAGTTGCTTGGGACTGTTAAAAAAGAGCCTGGACAATAACACTGGAAAAAGAATCCTTTCCTGTAGGGATGAAGCTGATGTTGGCAAGGAGTTGAACTGCATGAGCTAATAGGGCGCTTCCATCCAAGGGAAATAACTTACCCTTTTTCCTGGCTTGAGCAATGACATCAGCAGCACTTTTGCTCATCACCTTGGTGATATAAAGGGGGCAGTTGGTTTGGTTGGCGATGGTTATTGCCCGGTTCACAGCCTCTGCTTCCACCTGAGAAACCAAGTCAGCAGCAAGTTAGTACCATCCCATGTGTTAGCATATCCCATTCACCTTCCAAAGGTCACAGCCTCTGCTTTCATGGGAAAACAGGGTGTGTAGGGCTAGGATGAGAAACTTTACTCTCTCCTTTTCCACCTCGCCAATTCGGAGACAGTGTAACCACGACAATCACAATGACATCAAGCTGCAGGCCTCTCTCATTACTACCTTTTCTCCCAGGCTGTTTCAAGCAGACTTAAGTCCTAAGGTAACATTCCAGGTGCTCAAGGTCAGAATGATTAAGCCCCTTCTTTAGCCTAGACAAAAATAAGCAACTAACTGTTGACTCAACAGAACTGTTCACACTCCAGCCCACACGGAAGAGCTGTGCCACATACTCTGGTAAGCCACGTTTGCAAACAAGCCTCCTAAATTGTACCCTACACTACAATAACTGGCTTGGGATCTGACAGAGTGTGAACCACCCCATAAATCAAGTACTTTTTCTTGCATGTGTAGAGAGAGAACCTCAGTGAAACTGAGGGTCACTTTATAACTACAGCCTCAGAATGAACGTCATCCCTCTGCAGGTTTTTATAGATCACACATCCTCACTGAAGTAGTCCAGATGACAGATTTAACAGCAGGGTAATGCTCACAGTGCCTGCTGCCATCCAGAACTGAGCCTGCAATACTGCTGACGTCTTCCAGGAACAGCAGAGGAACTTAAACCCAGACAATCAGACACCTGATTCCCAAATGCAAGAGGCTCACAGCACCTCCCATGGGATTGGCGCATGCTCAGCACCACTGAAAACCTGCTCTATGGTGATTTCTCACAGGCCATCAGTCCCAGAATCAGACCACAGTGACTGCTGGCTCCCAGCACTGTGCCTGGTCCACCAGAGGAAGTACCTGAGATGAGGAACCCACCGTGTGCTGGCCAGACTGATGTCCAAGTGCCCAGAACAGCTCTGCTCACACTGACAAAGCCACCACTTGTAACACTGCTGTTTGTAGCTGGGCTGCTCAAGGAGACAACCTGACAAAAGCTGAGGGGCTCTAAAAGAAAACAAGTCCCCCCAGACCAACAGGTTAGGCTCTAATGCCAAAAGCATTAAAGCCCTGGCCTGTCACCGTGCCAGGGTTGGTGACTAACCCTCCCCAGGCAGGGTGATGGACACAAGGGGACATTTTTTGGCCCAGCTGCCCTATGCAAATGGAAAAGGCTGCAAGGAAGGGTGTTTCTTCCAGGCCATCTGATTCAAGTATGCCACAGCCAGCAACACTTGCAGGGAAGACGGAGGCTGAAAGGAGAAGCCAAGAAAAGCATCCTGAGAGACAAGGACAGAACTCAGACAGACCAATGCTTCCAGGCAACGGCATCTGTTTGCAAACTGCCCATTTAAAGCCGGCCTGTGCACAGCTCTGTCACTGTTTCCACCCTATGCCTTAGTTTCCCCACTTGCGAAGCAGGGCTGAAACAACACACACCTCCAGACTTCTGACCAAAAGGCATCTGAGCAATTGATAAGCAGGAGGAGAACATCTTCTGCACAGAAGAGGACAAGGCTGCTGAATTCATGCCTTCTGCCCAGATGCTATGGTGACAGGCACATAACAATAACCCAAGGACTAGTCCAAAGGGGAATGTTTGCAATTACCAGTATGCAGCAGAAGCCCTAGCACAGCAGTTCTCTTGGAAAAAAGAGACAGACATTTCCTGGAGCAGTGGGACTGCTTGTGCTTCCAGCGTTTTTGTGGCTGAAATAAAAACAAGGAATGATGGATGGCTCTGAAAAGCCATCACAAATGATCTGAGCTATGAGGGGAGAGCTTTCCACAAACTGATGGGTGATGCTGACCTGGGACAGTGGGGTCTGAATGAAGGCTCCCTTTGCTGGCTGGAATAATGTGCTGAATCCTGTCACCTTGGCTCAGCACAGGTTACTGAGGTGAGCAAGCCAAGCCCATGAGTCAGCAGTGAAACTTAAGCCTTAATGCAACCTGGGAATTCAGAAGATGTGAATGCTCCAAGACACAAACACACACGGCCAGACCCTGAGTGCTTCACTCTGACCTCGGTCTCACTGCATTGAGTGGGAGGCTGGATTTAATAAACGCTTTAGACTTGTTCAACAACTCCTGCTAGTTTGCTGTAGGTGGAGATCTGAAATAAGCGGTTCTTCAGTACGGTGACAACCTTCATAAACTCCTTAGGACAGGCTTTACACTCCATAAAGGGCAGCATGAAAAGCCAATTCTAGTGTTAACAGCATCCTGGAGGAACACCAAGAAACATCCACTCCTACTGCGCCATCCCTGGCAGTGTTCAAGGCCATACTGGACAGGGCTTGGAGCAACCTGCCCTAGTGTGAGGTGTCCCTGCTGCCCATGGCATGGGGTTGGAACTGGAAGAGCTTTAAGGTCCGTACCAACCTAAAGCATTCTACGATTCTATTGGGAGTCAACAGGAATTATGGGTCTGCTGCCTCCCCCAGAGTCTGGCCTTTATCAGCAGCCAGCTTAAAGGGAGTTGTATGGTTTTAAAAGCACAGAGCTACTCCCGCAGTGGAGAAGGAGGGAGGGAACCAGCTGACATCGCTTCCTGCCCTGTTTCCTATGACTTTCAAGGAGGAGAATTTGGGAGCAAATGGTTCCACTCAGGGCAGACAGCACAGCTGAGTTCAGCTGCACAGAGCCTGCCCAGTGACACTGGGAAGAGGCTTTACTGATCCCCAGCTGAGGCAGCCACGTGTCCTCAGGCAGCCTTCCTCGCTGCACTGAGAAAGAACACATTTCGGCACAGATGTAACCACCCAACTGAGCCACGGAACCACCACAAAGCTCCCACTCCACTAAGGGTGAGCTTTGAAGTAGCCAGACAAGGCTTGGCTAGTTTGATGGCCAGATACTTTAAGGTAAGAAGCAGCCTTTCTTTGAAGTCAATGAAAGTTTAGGGGTGCTCCACAGATGAGCCCCAAATGTCACGTCAGCATCTGTTCCCACTCTCCTGATGCAAGCCAAGAAGTATGTATGAAACAATAACACAATGGTGGGTGGAAAACTCAGTGCAAGTGTTTGCTCCCAACTTCAGGAAGCAAAACCTCCCAGTTCCTGGAGCCAAACACAAATTACTGTGAGGATTCACACACTGCCCAAGTTGAGCGGTTTTTTACTGCGTGAAGCAACTGAGTGATTTATATCCCTACTGAAATGTCTCTGGATGCTGCTTGTCTGAACCAAGGGGAGGAAACAGAGAGGGAGCATGAGGGGCACGTGTGGATGATCTCACACACCCAGCTTCCAGCTGCCACATCTGGCAGTCAGCAAAGCCCCAGTATCTCTGAGGGACAAAAAGAACAACTTCTACGTAGCAGATGGACTTCACAAACCCACAGTGCCATGATGAGAAGTCTTGCTTAGAGATACTGAAAGACTAGAAATGAAGAATGCAGTGGGAACCCACCTGAAAACCAGGTTTTAGGTTCTTTCTTACTCTTGAGATTTACTTTAAAGACTTAGAGGGAGTGCTTGGGGTGCCTGACCCTTGAGAAATCAATGGGGAAGTATGAAGGTTAACTATATTTAAGTGCTGGGCCAAGATGTGAGAAGGTCCCTTCCAACCCAAACCATTCTATGGTTCTAAGAGTTAGCTCCCCTCTCTGGTACAAACTTTCTGTGCCTTCAGCAAACCACTTGGTCCCTTGGTGCAAAAAAAAAAAATCCATCAGCAAAATGCTCATCAACCAACCAACCATGGCAATAGTCAATGGCAGAATGCTGCCTACATGAAACCAAAATCAGATGTCTTTAGTCACGTCAAACTCAACTGAAAGCGATGGGAAACTACAAGAGCACCAGGGTCTATCTAGCTCCATACAGACCAACATCATTAATGAGAACACGCAATTGTTCAGGGACTCCATCTTAAAGTGTTCCTGCGCAGCATCTGAATCAAGGAATTGGTGATTCAGGAAGACTGCGCTTTACCTGCACTTCAGGTTCAACATCTTCTGCATCTCCTGATGTAGCATTCCAGTTTGGGCTATCAAAGGGCAGAACTGAAGATATGCTAAGCACCAACAGCTCTCTGTGTCTCAACTGCTTATCATGGGCTCTGTGGTTCAAACACAACACCTCACTTGAGATACCTGATGCATGAGCAGAGTCTTTATAGACTATCTCAGGTCATAAACAGAAAGAGAAAAGACTTTTAAGGGGGTGAATCAGATCTTAGGCTGGATAAACTACTCCCTGGAGACATCCACTTCTCCAGTACTGAGAGGGCTCCTCAGCTCATCATAAATACCCACAGTAGCTAGCCTTCAGAAGGGACTAGTGACCAGTTAGTCCTTAGGAAGTGTCTCAGCCTCTTCCCTTACCCCATGCAGCAATAATGTTAACAGCCAGGATAAAATCATGTTTCCAGCCACATTCATCCCAGTGTGAAGTACGTGATGGCAATGCAGAAATGCTATAAACTGGGAGAGAAAATGCAACAGCAGTAAAGTCCTCACCTCCTCGGGTCTGCTCAACACATGCCCTTCAGGGCCTGTGATTCCCAGTTCCAGGATCCTTTGCTGCTCCTAAGAGAGAGAGAACAAAAAGAGATTCAAAGCAACCTGCATTTCTTCTTGCAGCAAACACAGCTGCTTGAAAGAGGTACAAGTGAGATCCTAGGCATCTGTGCTAGCTAATAATCACATGCGGCTTTACATAAGGGCCTTACAACCAGAGTCCTGTCCAGCTTCCCTTGCTGAGAATAACCAGAGCTCCCAAACCCCTTGCTGATTTGTTCACAGGAAGTCAGAGAAACCTTTTATTTTGATTTGCCTGACCCTGGGTTCAGAGCCCCTCAACTTCCACTGCCCATTTGCGTCTGTAAATAATCTCCAAGATACAGCAAGACAGTATCTTATGAGAAATATCATCCTGCAACTGCAGGCAACAGGGCTCAAAGACTCGAGTGGCCTCTTCCCCCAGCCAGACAATGAAACAGAACGTACAAAATGAGCTAAAGATCCAATTAAATCCAAATACATTACTGACATTTCTTCTTCGCTGCTGTTTAAAGGATCAACAGATCCTGGCTATTTCCTTTCCTACACTCCCTGGCCTTAGTTTCTGCAGGACATTTTATTGTGCACAGTGACATTCACAGCCAGACAGAGTCTTGCACTTATGGGGAGAAAGGCAGAGGTGGCCAATATCCACCACTGCCAACAAAACTTGCTTTATCAGTAGCAGTGAAGGGGGTAAGATTCGATACTCCGCTCTGCTTATATCCTTGATCCACCTATGTCATGCTTTTAAAAGTCGTGGTGATTTTGTGTTTGCAAAGAACGAATAAAGAGTTTCAATCCCTCCTCCCAGCATTTTGAAGTTAATAACCCACAGAACAAACATCTCATACCTCAGCAATGATGTCACCGTTCTCAGCATGCACTTGAGCTGTGGCACCAATATCCCGGATCACACTCAGGACCTCATATATCTGGAGGAGAGAAAACACACATTACAATATACCCCAAGTGTACACCCAGGTACACACCTACTCCACACACTCCAGACTCCTTCAGCGTACTGAATTTTGATACTTGGGAAAGAGAAAGAGAAGCATTAAAAAATAAAATATGAGGTTTTCTGAATAGATATGAGCCATTTTCCTGCCTGTAACTGAATTTCCCAACCCATAGGGTCGGATGCTACCGATATATGGCACACAAGCACTATTGAAAAGCCAGGCTTGGCACAGTGGCCACATTGGAGGAAGAAACAGTAACTGCACATGGCTACAGCTGGAGGGATTTTAAAGAGCTCACAGGGTTGTACCTGTTCCATGCCTTCACTGATTTCCATGGAGAACATGCACCCACTCCTCTCACTGCCTGGCACAGGAGCAGTGTGATTTCACACCCTGAGAGGGCTCAGGTTGAGTATCCCTCAACAGAAGCTGGCTCCGCCAATGGCCACTCATTAAAATGCTTACCAGAGTCATTAGAGATAACTGTCACCCATCACTGCCTTCTCCGCTGTTCCAAACTCCCAGGCATTCCTCTCCTCCCACATTTAGAAATGTAAACTGCCCATCTACACAATTAAATGTACCCAAACACATCCACCAGAACAGCAAATGGCAATTCCTTCTTAAGGACCCACAATTGTAACACTAAGGCCAGAAACCAACTTCTGGACCAGGATCAGTTTGAGCTGATAAACACACAGAGTAGCTATTCCAGAGATATCCCTGTCCTGCCCTGTGCCTAGGCATAAAGCAACAGTTTATAAAACCGCCACTGCTTCCATGCCAAAGGAGCTGGAATGAAACCTCACATCTCTCCCCGTGAGGGTTTTGCCATTGCTTTCAGGGTTTGCTGTTGGTTGGGGTATTTTTTGCTAAGAAAATAACCTTCCAACCAGAGCTCTGGGCACTGCTGCGTATCTTAGGTACTGTTCCACATACAAACACTGAAGCCAGAAGAGAATATCAGATCCTAGTGTATTGAAATTAAACCCTTACAGAAAGTAGTGCCCAGCCTGCAGTGACAGAAGGATGCCAACATTAAGCCTTCCTACCTGAGAATCAGTTAGCTGAAAGCGATCTTTGAAAGCCATGTACACCAAGAAGGAGTTCACACCTAGGAGAAAGAGAGCAAATTGCAGGCACAGATAAAGCAACATAAACCACACAGCTTGTCATAGAGAGAAGACATCCCTCCTCAATCAGCCTGCCACCAAGCACAAATGATGGGTAAGCAAATATGACTTCACTGTGAAATGCATACGCATGTGCGTGCCCACACATGGACTCTCAAGCAGATCACAGCATAAGGCCAGGATCTCCTCCACCATGCGGCACCAGGGTCCTCTGAGCCCTCTACAACAGCAGCTGCGCAAACCTTCAGGAGAAACTGGAATGAGCCATGTTAATGTCAGGGCCCAACCCAGCTCTACTGGGATGTAAAAGTGAAATATTTCACAACAGCAAGTCCTAAAAATAGGGGAAGCAGTCCTAAAACATAAGGAGGGGAAAGGCTTTCCTTAACATTCAGTAACAGAACTTACCATGATCTTTAACCAGAGCTTCCATCTCCTCCTGGACACCTTTATGCCACTCAGTGATGTCCACGTGCAGAGAGTAGTCACAGCAGGATTTGCTGTCTGCCCATTCTCGCCACTGGTCAAATGCAGTCAGCAAACTGGTCCCTGGCTCAGGAACCACGTGATCAACTGGGAAAGACAACCAAAGCATTGGTAAATGGCCAGGGCAGCAGCTTCCCTGGATACCCAACACAGAAAGCACAATTTGCAGAGTCTGCTGCGAAAACAAGACATCCCCTTGCCCTTCAAATATCTGAGTTTGCAAGACTTGGTTTCTGAAGTCCCACACCTGAGAATGCAGCCAGGAAGCTGATGATGGAGCAGAAGCTGAAGGAAATAGTTCGATTACTACAGCCTGTTCACTGCAATTGTTTGTGAATGGAGCAAATGGAACTCCCTCCTGACGGCAGCAAACACAAACAGCTGCAGAGAGCACTATGAACACCTCTCCCCTGTTTGGAGACAAGTGAACAGACAAAATCCCCTGTGAGCATCAGTCAGCAGCTTTCAGTACTCAGCACCTCATATCCAAGCAGTGCCTTTGTGCTGCTGGACATGCTAGAAAAGGTGTCCAAAGAGTGTAAAGATGCTGGCACATACACAGTGTCAACCCAGGTCTCCACATGGATTGGAGCTGCTTTGTGCCGTGCATCCCAGCCAAGAGCACCTTCCACAAACAGTGTACAAGTGAGGACTGGAAGAAGCAGCACCAACAGTCTGTTGTGGCTGGAGAGACACCCCTGACAACAAGATGCTGCTTGCCTCCAGCATCTCCCTACTCTGATCCCTGCTCCAGCTAACACATTAAGTCCAGCAGCAACTAGTTTCACAGGCAGCTATAAGATACTCCCCCAGTGCTACAGGTGCAGAACATCCTCAAAGGGGAAAAGAGATGTGGATGTGAAGGTTCAGTTTCCTGCCTGTAATGTGAAGAGCGCTCAGTGAAATAAAAGCAGCCAGCCAGCATCCCAGAAACTGAACTGCTGCTGAGAGGAGGAACAGCCTGCGGGACTTCAGGGGTCACAAACTGGGCCGGCACTGTTGAGGAAGACAGAGCCCTGGTTTGATCTGACATCAAATTACACAAGTAACTGCTGCAATTACCAGCAGACAAATTCAGGCAGTTTATTTTTAACCTTACTGGTATATCTGGGCTGCCACCAGCTCAGCAGTTAGCTCTACATCACAGCTGGAATGAGAGACAAAGGAACCATCCTTCCCCCAAAGCTGGGTCCATCCTCTCTCCCTCTTCCAAAGGTGACTACATAACAGACAGCAGAACAGCAGTTAAAATAGCTGTGCTTTTCCAAAAGGCCTGCATTTGCCCCTTTGCAAAGGGAAGGGTGGGATGCAGTTCTTTGCTGCTACACCAGCAGTACAGCTACCGCTTTGAGCAGCAGTGGGTTAGGGGCTCAGGAGCGGCTGGTGGCCTTACTGTGCTCAGACAGCAGAGTCCTGCCCACCAGAGAAATCTGTGCTATGAGTGAAAGCTCTGAAATGTGCCTGGGGACTGGCATCAGCTCAAGGATGTGCTTTTCACCACCCTCGGGAGAAGCAACTCAAATTTAACCAGATGATACTGGCCTGTTTTTAAAGAACCATCCTGTTTCTGTTCATGATCTCCTCCTCCCCAGTGGTCAGAAACCTTCCACTCACTTCCAAGACTGAATTGTTTCTTCTTGGCCAGTATGTAGCCCCTTGTCACTCTGCCAAAGTTAATCTTTAGCTTAAGCAGTATGAAAACCAAGGAGAAAAATAACATTCCCTCTGTGTTACCAATGGGACACAAAGAAAACTGAGGTCTCACAAATGGCCAGTGCCTTAACACCAGAGCTGTCTTCCTCAGCTCACTGGCTAATTCAAAAGCAAAAAAAAAAACACTTATCTCCAACACATCACAATAATAAATCCATCTCTACTTGAGACAAAAGGTGCCCTAAGAGCTCTGTTAGCCCCAAGATGATACGTGGCTACGGGCATTAGGAAAACCTGCCTGGAGACACCAAGGGGTTAACATAGTGGAGCCCCTAGGAACGACTCTGGTGTCTAGGATCAGAGCTTTATCACCATCTCATTTCATGCACTGCCCAAGTATGACTAATGGCAGTTGTGGAGGGAGTGGGAGAGGGGGTAAGGGAGCTCTATCAGATCTTGAACAAAGTCAAACCACAGCTGGTTACAATAAGGATAAGGGATGGAGGTAGTGGTGCATATGTGCAAGAAAATCAACTCTGGGGATTAGGAATATCTCATATGGAAGCTGTGCTGCTGATACATCTCACAGCAGCTCCCTCGAGCTCCCCGATAGCCAAATCACCCATCATCTCCACCAAAACAGAATATAGTTTGTTTCCATAGCAGCTTTCTGCCAGCCACATATTACTGATCAACCACTTTGTTATCGTTACATGGAAGAAGTCATCAAGAAGGCAGCCTGAATGTGCAAGTTAAGCCAGCAGTTTTCCAAAGCCTGCGAGTTAACTAGTCCAAAGAGACTCTAGGAAGGAGCAACATCATAAAGCATACCATGAGATAGTGAGGACATCCCTGGACCTGATACAAAGCACCCTAGAGCAGGAAGAAAGCTGTGTTGCCACAGGTGAGGCAGAAGCAGTAGATGCTGAGACATGAAGAAGCTGGATGTAACCCTAAGCGTTAGTCTAGAGGTAATTCAGACACAAATGCAAATGTCTCCTCAATTTTACCATCCCCTGATACAATGGAAGGGGCCAACTACATTGCAAGATCATGGCCTACATCCCTACATGTGAGGGCTGGGGTTTTTAGGAGCCCAAATAAGGGAGAATGAGCCTAGATCCTTTAAAGGAGAAGAGTGGAGATTGATTCTTCGCCTGCTGTTTAAAGAACTGAGCATTGCAACTACTTCTGCCTATTGGTATGGAAAGGAATCGCCCACATGCAACTCAGAGGAAGTTCTCCTTCCAGTCCTCAGGCAGAGCTCATGAGCTTGGTGTAAAACAAAAAGCTTTTTCTTTAAGGTCCCTGTGCTTCAGAGCAGTACAAAGCAGCTGATGAAAGCTCCATCCGCCGCATTCCCACAGCCCTAGCTTCCCAGGATGACCCCTGGGTATGATCCGCCATAGGACCATGGACACAAGGTCTTCTGACCCACCGGAGCACGCAGCAGACCAGCCATGGAGATTACCCCGGAGGCTTCCCATGCGAAAAGCAGCGTGCTGTCCTGACCTCACTGACCCACTTCTCTCCAGGGAACCCAACAGTTTACTGCCCCATCCTTCGTTCCTTCATCTCAGAAACCAGGAATGTTCAATTCCTGCAGCACTGGAGTGGCCTCATGTCTGCAGGACACACTCAAGCCAAACTGTTGCAACACAGACTGCTGTCACCCTTTCATTCTCCAGACCACTACAGCCTTGATGTCTTCAGGCTTCCAAGCCCAGATGTTTTCTTCCTGTTGTTGATTATTGCTGTACAAATGATGTCAGCAGCTGAGGTCTGAAAGGGAAGTTGCCAGCTCAGTTTAAGCTCAAAGCTGACTCCAAAAACAGAAACAAAGTGAAGAAAAAGAGGAAAGGGAAGGATCATTTCAGTATCACTTCATCAGCACTGAAACCTTCAAAGGAGGAACTAAAGAACTTGTGGTCCTTGTAGCGGCTCCCTAAATTTCAGCCCTGATCCTAATGTTTCCTTTATTTAACATCACTCCCAGCAAGTTACATGGCAGAGACAAGGTTAGGATTACAGTGGTTTCTCGGCTATGAACAGAAAGCATTCTGTGGATTTCTCCTTTAACCTTCTGAGATGCAGAATCCAAAAAGGCAACAGCCTGTGGCTTAGGAGCAGGCCTGTTCGCATCAGCAATTAGCTGCTGTTAAAGAAAAATATCAGAAAAGGATTGTGGATCTTACAAATCATCCACGTTTTCGCTTGGTAAAATCCTGACAAGAGTCCAGAATTACTGCACAGCCTGTTTAGCTTTTTCCCAGACAAACAGCCTTCCCCTCCCTTTGGAAGGCAATGGGATCTGAGCACCTGCGTACCCACCACTGTTCCAGTCACACTAAGACTCTTAATTACCCCTCTGATGTGTCTGGTTTTGCACTCCCTTCATCCCATACTGCTTCACATTGCTTACAAGGTGCATCTGCTCTTACTTCCAAGTATTTCAGCTCCCTCCCACCCATCATCCATGAGCCTGTCTTGCTCATGATCCTTCACTCCTCCTTGGACAGATTAATCAGCTCAAGATTAAAGGCAGACCATAAGCTGGAGTGAGACACCACCACTAACCACTGTTAGCTTATCTGTGTGGCTTTAATATACCAAAGCTGGCATCCAGCCACACTGAAATGGTACATGTCCAGTGAGCCCAAATGGTTGAATGCTGGGAGGTGGGGAGAGATAAAAACCACCAGTGCATCAGACACACAGTGTTAAATGAAAGGGGAAGGCAAAAACTGAAGAGGAATTGATTTAAATAGAACTTTCCAAGTATAGGGAAAATAAAGTACTAACATGAGCATGAAAAATCTAAGTAGGGTAGGAGAAGCAAAAGGATCAGTTTATAAAGCACTAGCATACACTGATCACATCACTGGTCAGTGCATGCATTAAAGGCTGGCTTTAAAACCACCTTTGTTCTTTGTTCAGCTGTTCCATCTCCCCCCTTACTTTAAAAGCTTATCAACTCACCAGCTGCAGAGCACACTTAAAATGGTGCCCATCTCAGCTCTAAACTGTGGCTTTCTAAAACACTGCATCACATCTTGGCTTCCTTTTACCAGCTCAGGTAGACTGTGGCTTTCTGGTCCTGGAGAGCTTGTCCAAAGCAGGGAGATAGCTGTGGCTCTCACTCAGACCCTGAACAAGTGCCTAGCTTGAGGAGAGAGGCAGCTATTCTGCATGGGCATGAGGGACCAAACACAGAAGACTGGGGAATTTAACCAACAGCCTGCAGGATGTTTTGAGGCTGAAGCCATAAAAAATCCCATGTAATCTCCCGCTGGCACTTGGAAGCTCTCAAAAATGCAGCTGAAGAGCCATGCCTTTATATTTTTGACCCCTCACTAAGCTCAGGAGAAATTAGTGGGAGAGCTAAATTCAGCTCTTAGCCGTGCCTTGAAAACAAACCTTTACTTTCTGGATGATGTCCTCATGGGTGGGGTTTAACGGGTTTATAGCTTCCTGGTATTGTGGCATGTGCAGGTTTTTCTCTCTTGCATCCTGCCTCTTTGGAGCAGGCCTTGGCTTGCTCACAGCCCCTTCCTGCAGCTTCTATTAATAGCCCTTGGTTCCAGCTTTCCCTTCTAAAAGGTCTTTTTCAACTGGTTTAATTATGTGTCATCTAAAGCATGCATGAAATTCTTCCCGGGCTTCAGCTAATGAACATCACAACCAGGGAAGAGAAAAGCTATCTGATATGGACAACATAAATGTGAATGAGGGTCAGATGTTACAAAAACTGTATGTGCAATAAAACCCTGCATGCAGGGTTCCAGTTGCTATTACAAACTGCAGCTTTGCACATTATTTCCTGCTCCTACCAGCATTAAATGTGTCTATTGTTTAAAAGGAGTTTATAAGGTGAAAATCCTTAGCATTTAAGCTTAACTGTTAGCAGGCACATTTCCCTACCCAAAACTTTAAATAGCAGCTTGATCACTATAAACACATCTGCCTGTTTAATACTACTTAATCTCCACAGCAACTGCATGTGATGAAATCTGCTCAATTTATTGAGTTGTACATTCTGTCACAAGCCATTTTATTGAGAGGTTGTAATTAAATTCAGCCCTGGTAATTGCACAGCTCCCTGCTTAGAAGTCAGGAGTTGTTGCTACTCTATGACTGCAACAGTATTCTGCTGGCACTGGTGTGAACTGGGAATAATGCTATGAAAGTGAGTGGAATAAAATCAATAGACAGGAACTGAAAGGCCCTTGACTGACCCAAGAAGCTTCACAGAAGATTATCCCATAATCATGGACCTCACTTCATCCAGAGACTTCAAACTCCCAGCTGGTAAAACACCACAGTACCTTCTACTATTAGTTATGTATCATGATGCTTCTACATGCAGAGCTACCAAAAGCTGCCTTATTCAGTAACAAAGCTGTTCACAAGTCAAGCCTCACAGCAGTAAGACTTCTGCTTCAAGTACTGAAGCACAACTGCCCCGTCAGCAGCTCTGCATCAATTCAGGCTAGAGAGAGACCTCAGCATTGCTTCTGAGCTCAGAAATCCCAAACCAAGTAACCTACAAGAGCCTCACATCTCCTACGCTCTGATTTCATACCCAGTTCTCCCTCTAAACCACACTCCAGGTCATGTTTGTGATCTAGGACAGGAAAGGATAGCAACAAGATCACTTTTAAGGTTACCGCAGCTGACGTACCTAAGCTGATACACTTGAAGGTAATGAGAAGTCAAATGAAGAATTTTCTCAACATCCTGGACCCAGCTTTCCATTTCTGTGGGGATTTATTCCCACATTATTTCATTGTTTGGCTTTCTCCCCTCCAAGAAAAGGTATTAACTAAAGAGAATATTCCAAAGGGTAACAAGACTCTGCATAGAACAGCATTTACCATGCTAATACAGATACACAAGGGCTGTTTGCTTGTACAGGTCTGCCAAAGTAAGAGAAGAAAAGGCAAGCTACATGATATTACATGTTGTTTTCTGCCAGGTTAGATACAGTTTATTGGACTTGATGCAGCGAAATCAGAACCTGGAGCAGGCTCACAAGAACAAGACATATCTGTGCTGCACTGATTACATTTTCAGACTGCAATGTTCTGTTAGTCCCTCACTGATGTCATACAGATATTTCACTGGTGTCTTTTTTGCTGATGAGGTCCAAAGTACAATTAATACTTTAATGCCAGCTGGACACAAATGTAAAGAACGGGGGGTCTGGATGTCCAAACAACCCTTCAGGAACTGCTTCAACAGCTGGAATGACAACATATGAAGATGAGATCAAAAAAGGCTCCACTTCTTTAAAGTACAGGTTTATTGTACACCCAAGCTATGCTTGTGTCTCAGGAGGTCATCATGACAGAGGAGGAGGAGAGCCAAGTTCAAAAGAGATATTTAAGTCATTCCAAGATTTATTCTTCCTTTTAGGCATATTCCACACTTGAAGCCCACGAAAAGCAGCACGGAGGACTTCAAAGACTTCCATATGAATTGGTCTGCAAACCTTGAGGGAATGGGACTGAGAAAATCTCTGTTTGCAGCCATGGATTTCAAGTCTAGGCAAAACACAACTATAACAACACATCCAAGGGGCAGAAGTTTGGTCAGAAAAAGAGGACAAAAGATCAAGTGCCGTAAGCCAGTTCCATCCCTCTCAGGTCAGTGGAGATGTACCCTGCCCGTCGGGCTTTTTCCACTAGCCAGGAAGCTGGAACAGTTCTGGATTTGGATCATTGTCTCCAAGACCAGATCTTGGCTTCCCAGCCTGTGGTTGTCTCAGGAGGGTGCTGGAGATGAAGAGGAACACAACTGCAGGATGTGAGTTGTTGCAATGGAAATCTGTGATGGCTGCAGGGTTTTATGTTTTCAGGATTAGAGAGATTCAGTTTTTCCCCAACAAGATAAACTAAAGGCAAAGACTTCCGAGTCTGCAGAACCACTTTGTTTTAATCAGGTTGTATGGTAAAAAAGATTGCTTTGGTGAACCTGTCCTTTCTATGTATTTGCCAAATAAGCATCTTCCCTCCCTGGACAGGCACCAGACACTTCCTCTTCTCGTAGCTGTAATGAAGTGACATATTGTTTTGAGGCCGAGGCTCTCACCCATCACCATCAGGCCATTTCCAGTGCTGGTAGGACACTAAGAGTCTCCACTGTGTTCTCAGTTAAACCACTGCTGGTTGTCAAACAACTACAGACAAGGAAGCAAGGATGGAATCAGAACCAAATGTCCCTTTGTCCATAGACAAAACTGTGGTGGGATCTTACGTGGGGATGTAGCAGAACCTATTTTCTAACAAACCTATTGTAGGACATAGCTGAAGCAGGTACATTGACACTGCACATGTCTATTTCCTGAGCACACCTGCCCATCTGATAGTTTTCTATCACAGCATCATAAAATGGTTTAGGTTGGAAGGGACCTTAACGATCATCCAGTTCCAACCCCTGCCACAGGCAGGGACTCTTTCTACAGCTCTGTAAGGCCAATATTGCTTGCAAATTAGCTATGGAGATTGCTGCAATAATTGCTGTAGGAGCTCCTAACTAGATCATCCTTTGTTTTAATAGGGAAATCTGTGACACAGTCTCCAGCTGTTGGAATTTCCTTCCTCCAGGTCTGCAATAGGCCTGCCTGGCCTCTCAGCAGCCTGGTATCTTCCCACACCCATGAAGAACCCCACGCAGCTCTATATAATCACTTTATACTTCTGCAGAGTCTAGGTGAACTTCATTTACTTGACTTCAAGCTTAGAACCCCTCAGCAACAGAGCCACCTCCCACTACTGACAGCTAGCAACTAGCATGGAGAAATTCAATGACATCCCCATTGTCCCAGAGGCAATCCTAACACTAACCATGGTGTCCCAAAGGATGAAAAGAGTTTTCCCAGAAGCCGTAACTCTTCAGTGCCCATCGCTGCATTCCTTTTAAATGCACAAAGCTTCCATGGGAGTTAGGGTTGTGCAGAGATGCAGGCACAGCAGTTTCTAAGCCTGACTGAAGCGTGCTAGACAGGAGGAGCTCATTTGTATTCCTTAAACACCTCTCCCTCTCACCAGAAAGATTAAAAGAAAATCCAGCTTCTAAGAAACAGATGGGATCTGCGAACTGAAGGCACAGTGGCTGAAAGGAAGGCGGAAAAAGACTCCACCAACCCAAGACGGCACTTGCCCAAATCCACCCCAAGTGAGGAATACCCCGTTTAGTTTTAGCCACTTCCACCACGCATCACTTGCTTCCTTCCCCTGGCGTGCAAAGCTAATTCCCAAAGTGGAAAGTTCAAAGCTCCTGTCTGACCAAGATGGTTCCTACTGATTCAAGCTCATGGAAGGTAACAGAAGCCAAAGGACTGAACAGTGGTAGGAAGGCAAAAATCCATTCCCAGCAAGAAACAAGCCAGGGAAAGAGCTAGAGGTACCACTTCCTGCTGTTTCTTTTAAGACCTTGTCTCAACTTGCAGGTTTAAGGATTAAGACAGGTTATCCAGCAAGGTTTAACACACATGCCCTGAAACCCCTCCACAGACAGCTAATGGTGTCACATCGATGGAGGTGCGTAACTGTGCTCTATTTTTAGGATTACTTTTCCATCTACAGTTGATAGGCTTCAGGCAGAGGACCCACATTTACACCTGCACCCTTCAAAGTACCACATGCCTTTTCCATTGATGTAAGGGGCCATGTAAGATACACTGGTGATACCCATTAGTTCTTTACTTCATGTTACCTATAAGGCATGGGACTCGGGGAGGAGAGCACTGGGGGTGTGAAAGCAAGAAAAGCAGCTCTTCAAACAAAAGAACATGAACCTTCTCCATGCAGGGGGAAAGCAGCACTTCTAATCCCAACCATTATATGGAATAAGAGGTATTAAGTGCTATTGCATAAACAGACAGCACTGGTTATTTCCCCTGAGTGAGTGCCAAATCCCTCTTTTTGGATGCATGGAAAAATCCAGGTCAGTCACATCTGCAGGAAGACGGCTGTACTCAGTGGTGCTGCCATTTCAAGATCCATTTGCTCCCAACTAAAGCAGAGTCTCCAGTCTCCAGCATGTGTGGGATAGCCTCCATCCACTCCTTCCTCTGCAGTGACAGGAGTGGAACTGGTCCAGAGCGGAACAAACAGAGCAAGGGCCCTGCTCACCTGCTCCTTAACACAACTGGTGCTGCTGAAGAGACAGAAGGCTGGGAGAGGAGCAAGGGCCAGGATCCAGAGCAGCTCTGGGGAAGGCAAAAGATGGGATAATAGGGAAAACATCAACGGACTGACAGACAAACAAGCTGTGCTGGACTGCAACAGCTTTAGGACTCCAGCCCAACACCAGACACTGCTGATTTCACCTTTCAGCACTAAGAAGGTGGTGGGCAGAGAAATCAGCCCCAAAGTCTGACAGTCAGGGTTAAAGACCCTCTCAGGCCTCCTGCATAACCTCAGGCAAAGCTCCACAGCTCCTGAAGTCCTCATGTGTTCCTCACAGGAGCCTGGTCTCTCAATCTGTTCCTCACAGGACTCTATTCTCTCAGCAGCAAAGAGATGACAAACAACAGTTGCAGCCCAAAGGGGAAAGCAAAATAATAAACCACACATAATAACACACAACGTGTGCTGAGGAGTGAACAGCTGCTTCCTTCTGTGCTAACTGGCAAGACACATCAAGGACTTGGCAGATTTGCTTCCTGCACTTCCAATGAGACCCCTTTGGAAAGCCCATCAGAACAATAGAGGCGACCCCATCCAGCGTTGCAGGGAAGCAGAGCCAGCCCTGGCAAGCCAGGCTGTCAGCCCAACAGTAGCTGCACACACTACTGCAGGCAGAGACGCCTGATGGACTTCAGAAGGGTTTAAAAGCTTGAGGAGTTCACCACAGGGGAGTGCCCATCGTTGCTGATGGAATGACTTTCTCATGAATGGTTTTAAGCCTGCTCTGAATGAGAGCCACCAGCATCACAGCAGCAAGCCGGGAGTCAGTGAAGCAACCAAGATTCAGCCTGAATCAGTGCAGAGGCAAGGGGGAGGGGGGTATAAAAAGCACCAAGAGGAGATGGGGAGAGAAGAGAAAGAACCAGAGGGACTCTGCACTCCTGTGTGGTTATAGCACTATCTCAGTAGCTGAGTCAAGGAAGCCTCTACCCATGCAAAGCAGCAATAACCTTTTCTGCAAGTGGCCATTTTCATTACATTTCAAGAGAATGAAATGTTTCTTTGCTGCAGAACCACCACCACCAGCTGCCAGAAAGTGAGACCAGCCATCCACCCCAAAACAGCCCAGCCGAAGCGCTAGATCCAACCACACAGTTCCTCTTTTATCTCTGCAACTGGGTGCAAAGAGAGACAAAATCCAGGCTGGTGTCTGCGGAACAACACAGTGCTGTGTGCACAGAGCTTGGGCAGACACTGCAGCTCTGTGGTGGCTGCCCTTGGACCCAAAGCACTTGGTTTTATACTGCCAGCTCAGCCACAAGTTACCGCATGACCACTGCGGTCACCTCCTTCTGTGCCCATTTCCATCCTTCTCCTCTGGCCACCATTTAGACTCTTGCTCTTCCTCAGTGTAAGACTAACCCCAATCAGATAAAATAGCAGCACCCAGTAGGGTAGGATACGCTCAGCTCGAAAACCAAGAGGTGAGGAAGCACGCTAAACTGGAAGCATTCCTCCTAGCAAGGCAGCGATCTTCAGGATGACCGAGGAGACCTGGTGTCAACTCACCTCAGATCTGACTGTAGCTGAGCAGCCAACACACTCCTGAAAACCTCTGCCATGCTGCACGTGAGTTCTCTCTTTAATAGCAGGGTACAGTATTAGGAAGCAGACTGCAGCCTACGCGAGGCTCCCCTTCATTTTCTGAACCTCCCAAGATACCAAGGCTCACATCCCCAGTGCATGTTCTCCATGTTATTAGGATAACTGCTAGTCAAGTTCAAAAGGCAGCTGCCTTCCAAGTCACCAAACCATAAAGAGCTATAATTTCTCTCACTGTAATTTCTCTCTATGATTATAACAGTGGTTGACTGAGTCAACACAGGCAATGTCAGCAAGCAATTTCCCTCAAGGCCAGCAGATACCCAGGAAGAAGCATGGTCTTTGGGGGGTGGGGAGGGGGCATGAAATGAGTGTGGGAGCTGGTCTGGAGAGATGCAGCTCTCACTAGGACATTAAACACACCAGAGGATCAGCTGGAGCCTATCTAACGCTCCCCTCTCCTGCAAACTCTTCTGCAGATCACCCTGGAATCCTCCCTTCAACTCGTTGCCCAAACTCTGCATTCTGACATGTTAAAAGGGTGTCTGTTTTCCAGAGAAATGTTATCCTGAAACACACGCAGCACCTCTCACCCTCAGCTAACACATCCACACTGAACCTGGCTTAAGGTCAGGACAGAAAAAGGACCATGCAAACTGCCATTTCAGAAGAACAACCAATCGTATCCCAACACATCATCTCTCAGCAAAACCAACTCTATTTCCTCCTACATGAGCAGGGTCAGCTGGAGTCCTGCCTTTGGCACTGAAGAGGGCAGAGACAGGAGGATCACAGCTGGAATTCCTGGTCAGGTGGCCCCTGTGAAATGAGCAGCTAGGAAAAGAAATCAGGCCCAACTCATGAGTGAAGCAACACAGAGGAGAGTGCGGGAAAGTCAGGACTGGAGAGCCCAGTGGGAACAGAAGGGATGCAGGGCACACCTTCATTCCAGCCAACCAGAGGATGAGCTGGAAAGCACTGGACTGAAACCAGATCCGCACCCCATCGGGACAGATCTCCACTGATTCCACACAGAAAATGGGGCTGCTCCATTTGATACCACTTGGGAGTCAGATTCTCCTCTCTCTGATGCTCTAGTAATGAACTTACTTTAAAGCGAACGGAAACAGATGAGAACAGGGCTTGGAAACAATAGGTTACATTCTTGAACGCCTGTGTGCTTCCCTTGGATGTGTTTGCCATGAGAATTAAAGGAACAACACCGAAGTTGAGCTGAGCTCAAAATGAAGTTCACTGAAACCAAAGCAGACACACAGAGGGAGCTCCTGGCACTGCTGAGCCCAAAGACACCACTCTTGGTTCCCTCGCTGAAGTCAGGATTTCACCCACGGTTTCTGCACATCCAACAATCAATAGAGCCCCAGCCGAGACTCTTGTATGCATTTCACTGAAAAACATACGTGAAACAAATATTTCCCTCCAGTGACTGTAAACAGCCTGGAAGTGCCCTCCTGCATGGAAATGCGAAACAAACCGGAGCAGAGAGCAGACTAACCTGTTTCCTTGCCCAAAATGAGGGCTATGTATAAAAGAGAAAACCAGATGAAGGGATTTGTAAATAAATCATAAAGACTTTGCTTAAAGCATAAACAAAGAAACATGGATGAAGTATTCCCACAAAAATATACAATGACAAACGTGAGTGTGCCATTTGCAGGCTGAAATTTGGTTGTGATACTATGAGTCGAGTTCACTAAATGCTACCCCATTTATCGTAACAGCACTAAAATGCTGCCATCAGCCACAGCTCAACTCCCACCTGCTTTGGGAAAAACCAAAGGCCACCCACCAAGAGCACGTTCACTGGGGCAGCTCCATGGTGGAAAAACCTTTCTGCAGTGGCATAATTTTGCTACGGGAAGAGCTGAGCTGACACAGAGCAGAGGCTCTGAAGCTTTGATGTCTACTTGGATTATTTATCCTCAGCTCCAGTTGCTGATACCCACACAGAGATGTCTCTCCATCATCCATCTCCATAATCCCGAGCTATTCAGACCCTACAGACACGAAGGCAGTATAGAGGTATGCCTACAGGGAAAGGTCCCAAGCACTTCTGAAGTATGAGGCCCTGCATAGGCAAAATGCAGCAACCAAAGGGCCACTGCAGAAAATTCTGCCTCAGCAATTTCTGCTCCAAATGCTTTAAGAAGTGCCCCTGAGGGAAACGGTGCTGTTGGAAGGGCAGATGCAAATGCAGAGAATGGCATTTTGATCTAACTCAGTTTACCAACAAAGAATAAAGTGGTAATTCAAGTGTGAACCAGGTGTACTCACGACAAAGGCACAACCAATGAACAAAGTCAGTGAACTGAAGCTGAAAAGACCATTTCAGTCTTAAAAATTTAAATTGACAGCAAAGATTGAAGAAAAACTGGATATTAGAAGCCGAACAAGACCATCCGCAGCTACACTCCCACTTCACGTTCCCTGCATGTGAGAGTTATCTTCATACACAGTACTCTAAAGTGATAACACTATGAAAAATCATTTCCTGGGTTATTTCAAGGTTATCTATTTGAAGCATTAGACCAAGATCATGGGCCAGACACAGCCTCTTTGTACGGGCCAGACCCAAAAGATTTGCTTTTGAAACATGAATAGTCCAGCTATGTTGGGACCCTTGGCTCCTAATCCCAACCTCCGTGTCAATCAGTCAGAGCCCACCCATTGGAGCATCACTCATAATCACCCCCTGAGGGATGAGGATTTTCTAGTCCCTAAGGAGCTACATTTGAACCAAGGAGTTAGGCTGATTCCTGGCTGCGCTTAAGATCTCCTTATATCCGTAGATCAGACAGTATTTCTCTGGACTTTAACTCCCCTCCTCTGAAGTGGCAGCACCTCAGAGCACATGAAAGAGTACAAGATGCTCAACTACTGTATCACTTTACGCCTTTATCCTTGATCCCCGCATGCAGCAACAGACTCCAGGGCGCCAGGTTACAGTTTACACATGATCAGCTCCACTGCAACACAGGGTTGTATTTTTTGTCTCTAGCTCCACCAAGGTTAACAATGACTCACGGAGCTTCAAGATCCTGGCTCTGACTAGCCAAGCATCTGTAGCCAACACAAATGGGGACAGACAGCCTGGAAGTCATTCATGAGGCATTTTAGAGCCAGAGAAGAACACTGGGAGTGTCTGATCCTGCTGTCAGCAGAACAGTCAGTCTGTCTGTCGTTTTCTTTTGAGGTATTTTCATTTCCTGATTTCTCTCTTCCTCCAGAAGAGGACATGAGCACCTAAGGCACAGTGCTAAAGCAAATCCTGGTGCTAGAGCTGTGTACACACATGGCTACGTGCAAATCTTCAAATAAGTGGCCCAGTTTTCAGAGACACAAAGTACATGGACATCAAGCTTCTGGGTGTGAACCGTATGACGGACATCTACTTGGAGACATCATGAAGAAAGGAAATGGGTCACAGCAATGTGGAGAATCTGCTGCTGGTGCCAGAGGTTAAAGTGACACTGGTTTCGGTATGAGCAGACCCAAGAACCCGGCTCAGTCAGACTCCTGGCTCTGAAGTAACAAGGTACATCTTGCAGAGAGGATGAGAGGAGTGACTGCCAGCTGCAGGATGTGGAAACCCTGGGGTCCTGCTTTGCCACTGCTTTTCCTACCCCTACACAAGCTTATCTCAGCAACCTGGTCCAAAATACACACGACTTATAGAGCCCGCAGTTTCTGAACTGATCTGAGAAAGAGAGAAGTAAACTGGAAGAGAAAAAACAACCAGCTTACTGATCATGGTGGTGCCCCCAGCCAGTGCAGCCTTGGTCCCCTGGAAGAAGTCATCAGCAGACGTCATCCCCTGTTCCGGCATCTGGAAGCGGGTGTGAACGTCAATCCCTCCAGGAATCACCATCCTGCCATGGGCTTCAATAGTCTTCACTCCTCCTGGCACAATCAGATTCTCTCCTATTTGCCTGGGTAAACGGGTTTCAAACAGCAAGTCAGACACAAGCAAGGCAAACAGCCTGTAAACATACACCCCTGTGCTACTTAACCTGGCTAGTGCTTTCTTTTTCCATATAAAGCAACTTGCAGGATCAGGATGCATGCATAGAATCACAGAATGGTCAGTGCTGGAACGGACCTTAAGACCATTTAATTCCAACCCTTCCCCTTGAAGCACTTGTACAAGTGAGAGCAAAGTGTGCAACTAACTTCAGGACCTCAGGGCAATATTAGACTTAACAGGAAGGACAAGAAACCACACTGGCAGATGATCACTGCACCAAATCCAGCAAGAGCCTGTGAGCAGCTTTACCAGGGCTGGACTGAAATTATCAAGTGCCAATTCAACACCGGATTCCAGCTGCCTAACAGCAATTTTGATGTTAGCATTGTTTTGGGAGCACTGGAAGAGCTTTTGCCTCTATATTGTCTACTTTCATGCCTTATGTAGTCCCTGCACAAACACAAAACAGTGCGGATACTGATTACCAAATCCCTGATGAGACCCTCAAAGGTCCCTCCAGTCCAGCTCTTCATAAACCTATTTCTGGAAGAGCAACAGTGGATCATACATTTATTGCAACTCATTAACTGTCTCTGGCTGGCTCCTGTAACTTTTAACCTTGATTAACAAAGCACATGTGCTGACCCTTCAGCCAGAACAGGAAAATTCCTCGCTTGTAACCTCTGCCTCGTTCTTTTTTTCCTAGGAGTAATTTTCCAAAGAGATATGTAATATATATTCAACATGCCAGAAACCCATGTTTTGGGACTGAAAACACAGCAGCATGCTGGAAAGAGGTCTGAACCTCAATCTTTAAACTACAGGATCAGGAGAGACCTTGTAACAGTCTTCCAACACCTAAAAGGCACCTACAAGAAAGCTGCAGAGGGGCTTTGGACAAGTGCCTGCACAGACAGGACAAGGGAATGGCTTTAACCTGCCAGAGGGGACACTGAGATGAGCTCTTAGGCAGAAGCTCTTCCCTGTGAGGGTGCTGTGGCACTGGCACAGGGTGCCCAGAGAAGCTGTGGCTGCCCCATCCCTGGCAGTGTTCAAGGCCAGGTTGGACAGAGGGCTTGGAGCAAGCTGCTCTAGTGGAAGGTGTCACTGCCTGTGGCAGGGGTTGGAACTGGAGGGGCTTTAGGGTGCCTTCCAACACAAAAAAACAGGCTAGGATTCTACAATCTTTAAGGGAGGTTGGATTGATCCTTGCATCACAGAACCACAGAAGACAGTGCCGCAAGAGACCTCAAGAGGTCACCTAAGTCCGGCCTCTTACCCAAAACCAGAATTAACTGTATTAAGATGCTGAACTCCAGCTTCAAAATATCTTAAGTCTCAGCCTGGTAAAATGTTACAACACAGATAACTTCTAACACATGTGTTGTCTCAGCATGGGGCTACGCACATGGCTAAAATTAAGCACAAGTACCTCCTCTGACCCATGCTTTAATAACAGTGGGGTTTGGGCCCATTTACTTATTTAATTCAATACCTTGTTTTTAAAGTTCCTCCATCAAACACCAGGATATACACAAAAAATTCACTTCTCCTTGCAATTTGATCTAGGTCACCGAGTTATCCCTTGCTAATCTGCAGTACATTTCTGCACATTTTCAACTGCAACATGGTTATCAGGCTTCACTTACTTTATCAACCCATCTTCCATGTAAATGTCTGCATAAAAAGACTGGTCGTCATTCACTATTTTACCACCTTTGATCAAAAGACGATCACTCTGCAACAAAGAAGCATACAACAAGCCATGGTTATGCTGTGAGAAAGCTGACAGTCTGCAGTGTCACCCCAGAGATAAAAGAGATGGAAGCATCCTCTGCATTATTCAGAAGTACATGTCAAAACACAAGTCAACTGCTGCACTTTCAACTGGGAAGATAAAATACCTTATTTCATCTGCAAGCCCTTTCATCACACTAATGATCCAAAAAAGAATGAGAACGGAACGGGAGCTGGGTTCCGCAGGCTTGTCTACCTGGCAGCTTCACCCATACCTGCAGCTTGCAACCATCACCTACAGCAAAGGCATTAAATAATACTGTGATGGATGTGTAACAGCCACATCTCTTATTTTTTCCCTGCCTTGGTCATATGTGCACTTTCCTATACGCACCCATGCACTCGAGTCAGGGCTTGGCTCACTGCGAGTCAACTGCTGTCAGGGAGATGGACCAAAAGTCTGTTGCCACGAGTTACACAACACAAACAAACTCGTTTTGGCCAACTGAGTGATGTTTTGATGCAGTGGATCCTCTTACTGCCTTTCCAGAGCACCACTGCCTCATCAGATGGAAATAAGCTCAGATCAAGTTGAAGAGAAGGATTCAAAAAGATGGTTATTAAAATGTCCTCAAATTAGAAGGCAATTTGACAGTAACAGAAAGGTAACTGCAACCAGGCAGCCAGCAGATGTGCCTGTATCTCAGCCCAAGCCACATCTCATTTTTGTAAGGTTTCAGGTCAAATCCAAACTCATCTTTTCATGTAATAGTCATAAACCAGGATGAAATACACTGCACAGTGATTGCTGTGTTCCTCTGGCTCCATCCTTCCCTATATTAGGGACATGCATGCGTTATGCAGCGTCCAGTTTAAACTGCACCATGGCCCTTGAAATCGGCACTCAGACTTCGTCTCATTCTCTTTACTCTTCCCAAAAACATCTTGGTAAGAGAACAAAGAACCAGAACAGCACTGCCAAAGACTGGTGAAAATAAAACCTGACTTCAGGCAGGGGTGGAAAGCAGGACTTTGACTTGGTGATGCCCATTTACTTCCAGTAAGTACACGTAAGACAGTGACAGTGGCGCTCAGGGCCTTATTTCAATCTGGGACTCCACTGGTCAAACAGAAGAAAAGAATCAGGCGTTTTGCTAAAGAGCTTATAATAAAACTGAGCAGTCGGAGCACCTGGTTCTCAACTGACACAAGCTGACATGGCTCTTCAATGGCAAAAGGGCAACACGAATTGCATCAGCTACTGATTTATACCATTACATCCATCTTTTATGTAACTGCTAAACATCTACGAGATGTTAAGTGTCTCTTCTTCCTCCTCCTTTTTCTCCTTCTCCTCCCCCCTTCTGCTGCAATGGAGAGTTTCCCTGAGTAATGCCACCCATTTAGAAAAAAGAACAAAGAAAGAAAACTCCAAGATTTAAATATAGAATCTGCTGTGAATGCCAATAAGCCTGAATGAATTCACTTGGGGCGTGAAAAACCCGCTTGTCTTTCAACAGCAGCCTCTACAGCAAACTGTCCTACATGTTTACCATCTCCAGAAACACTGCAGCATTGATGCCCACCTCTAGTGCAGACTCCTCGTGCTACTGAAACAGCCAGCTACTACTGAAATGGGGTTGTTTGGCCACAGATGTCACTGACAGCCCATGTCCTAACGCAGTGGGCAGCAATTAGGAAAGGAGAAAAAAAAAAATACATAAAATGTGCAACCAAATTGCAGGATGGAGCATTGTAATGAGGCTGGGAATGCTTCTTCTGTCTCCTGCTGTGGATGTGTGGTGGGCTCTGAAACCAGTATGAACCCCTCTGCTCATTTCAACCACCTCGGAGACAAAAGCGCCTGCAGCTCGCACCCGTGCAAGGGCCTGCTGCTGAATCTGTGTGTTATTTACCCTGCTGGTGCAGTGAGAACAGCATAGCCAGGCATGGATTAGCCTTCTTCTTCAAGCACGTCTCAGGGAATGAATTCCAGGTTTATACAACAGCAAACTGGACCAGAATGTGATGTTTTTCTATCCCTTATCTTTGCGGAATCGCATCGGGTGCACGCAGCATCAATCAGAGTGCTCAGTCGTAAGGAAAATGCGTCACGCTACTTTTGGCTCATGACAGTGATTCAGCTGCAACCTCCATCGTTTCAGAGGCATCCTTTTAAACTCTCTTCCATTGGGCTCGAGGAGGGAAACTAACCCCCCTTCAAAAAAAAAAGGGAGGATACTCCATTTCTCACATAGCGATTTTGTGCATCCCCTGCACCTCCTACACACCATTTAAAATGCAACTGTGCAGCCCAGCAGCTCCTGCACCAATGTCACACATCAAAGCTTCATTTCCCAGCTCACTTTCCTGCCTCCGAGGCTGGGGAAGAAGAAGAATGAGGATGGGTGTGTCCATGGGGCTGGGAGAAGGAACCGCTGCCAATAATGAAAAACTCTTGTGTCAAAAACATGAACTGGCTCTTGCAGCCCGTTAGATGCGAAGATCTTCCCTTACGTAATAAGTTAGCATCCTTGGAAGCGCAGTACCTGCCCAAAATCAGCTCCCACCATGGAGGAACCAAGGGAGAGGTTTATATAACGGCTCCTTCCCTTCTCCCCAAGGATCGCACCGAGAAATGCGCGCGTTGCGAGAAGCTTCTCGGGGAAGGAAAACCAACGCCACTCCATCCCCAGCGCCAGCCGCGGGGCTCGGAGCCACCTCCGCCGGGCGCTGGGGGCAGGAGGGCGGCGGGGGCTCCATCCCCGCGGCGACGCTCCGCTGTCCCCGGTGACACCGGTGCTGCCGACAGCCTCGCCCCGCTCCGCGCTCCCCCCTCCTCGCTGCCGCAGCCTGATCCCATTATCCCGCCGGGAACTCGCCACCGCTCCCCGCGCACACAAAGAGCTTAATCCCCGCACACCCCTCCCCCGCTCCCATCCCCGTGCGCTGCACTCACCGTGATCCGTGGGATATTTTTCTTCCCCTGATAAGACATCTTGGGAATTCGCTCCCCAATTCAGTTATTCAATAATATCTCTATTATTTTTGATGGGGAAGCGGGGCCGCTGCTGTAGCGCTATTGTCTCCCGTGCAGCAGCTGCTCCCCGACCTCCCCTCCACCACAGAAATTAAAAAAACGCAATAAAACCAAAAATCAATCCCCCGATCCCAAATGGACACAATCCCAACGAAGGGAAGCGGGGGAAGGGAGGGGAGGGTCCTCCGGGTAGGGCGCGGCACGGCGGGGAGACGAGCCCTGCTCTCCGCAATGGCAGGAAGCGGAGAGGCAGCCAGCCCTGCGCGTCTCCCTTTCTTCCCTCTGCCCAGAGCCCAGCCCAGCCCCAGCCCCAGCCCCAGCCCCAGCCCAGCCCCGCGGAGCTCAGCCCAGCCCCGCGGAGCCCAACCCAGGGAGGGGGCAGAGCCGACACCAACAACAGCGGCGGCGGCGCGGGTTCACACCATGGCGCATGCGCTCCGGGGCGCCCTCGTCCACCCCCGTCCCTCCCGCCAGCAGGGGGCCGCGCAAGTTCGGGCTGCCATTGGCTGAGAGCCTGGCGGGATGCAAATGACAAGCGGCCGCCGTGCCATGGGGAGGGGAGAAAGAACCGATATGCAAATTAGTGCAAAGGAGACGTCACTGCGGGCGCGGCGCCGCGCGCTGCTGGCGGGACCCGCAGCGCGGGAGAAAGGAGTCGGGAAGGGGGGGACCGGGCCCCACTGCTGCGGCGCGGCGGCTGTCGGGGATGGGATTGGATGGGCTCGGGATGCGATTGGGGTAGGGAGACTCCGCCCGCACCCCGCAGCAGGCCCAGCACCTGCCCGCACCCCCGCGGGCTGCGGACCTCCCCCCTCCTTCTTTCTACCTCGTTCTATTCGCCGGCGGGGCTGCGGAGAGGCGGGTGGCCGGCGAGCCGGTAAACGCGCTGCCCTCCATCTTCTTTGTCCCACCCCGCCCTTGTCGGCGTTGCCTGAGCAGAAAGCTAAAGCACCGCTAGCCAACGTCGGGGGGAACAAGGACTGAAGCCGCTCCCGGCCCTTTGCAGTGCCACCACTTCTGGCACGCTTTGGGAATGCCGTTTCCCACACCTCCTTGTCCAGAAAACAAAGCCCGGAGTGAAGACTCCCTCCACTAGTCACTAACCTGAAGCTTTAGTGCCAAGGCAATCTGGGATGGGAGCACACGGCCATAGTGGTCCTTTCCTGTCACTCGGACCATTCCTTACTACTCCAGTATTGCAAACTCCGTGTTCAATGTTTCAGTCACGCTTGGAGGCTGAAATTTCCCAGTCCCTGTTCTCCCTAAGCTGGTGCTTCAAGGAAAGAAATGCATTAAATGGAATAAGTATTTCCTTCTTATTTACAGTGTGCTTGCCCTAGTGCAATGAAGAGATGGGGTTCAAGGCCAGAGCGTGGGACTGCCACTCAAAATACATCTGCTTAGCCCAGTTCCTCTTAACACCAGTCAAGGGAGGGTACAAGGCACCTTTGGAGAACTCCTAAATAGCACAAACCCAATTCTGCTTGAAGGTTATAACAGACAATTAGTGACCACAAAGACTTACCTTCTTCCTTCACTCAGGAGCACATTTACATCATACAAAGCAAATGGAAAACTCCTCCCATCACAAAATGTTGTAATTGCTACAGACCCAACTAGTTCTGTGCCACATACCATGCACGGCCTGTAAGTAGTGAAAACTTATATTATTTCAATAAATCATCATAAAAGCCACATCTGCTCAGACAGATGACTATCAGGACCTTTTCTGCACATTAGTTCATGGGAGGCTACAAGGAAAAGAGTAAATATGCTTCTCCTGGGTACAGGTAAAGCAACAGGCAACATTAAAGTAACTAATATGCCAATCAGTTAATATCCAATTAGTAGCAAATGAAAGAGTGGCTCATTATGACAGTAGCAAAATCATTCATTAGCCTGCAAGGCTTTATTTTGATTTAATGATTAGAATAGACAATACTAAAGGGGTTATCCTGCCCCTCTCTGATCTGTGCTGGGAGAAGTTTTGAAACCTCAGCATGTTTTTGCTCAGAACATGGAAGAAAGCTTCTACATCACACTTCTAAATTTAGGCAGTGCAACTGTTCCTTTTTTCCCCTCTTTAATGGTAGCTTTCCTCCTCAATTTTAGATCTCAGTGGTTTCTTGCCTCTGCTTGCTAGGCAAAAGAGTACCTTGAGCTATCAGAGAGGAAACAAACACTGCCTAGAGCTTGAGAGAGAGCATCAAGGCCCTGGGCAGCTGGTCAGAGGGGCTAAGTCCAGCTGCCCTGGCAGCAGTAATGTGGTTATGAAGAAGCAACCACAAACATGCGTGCAGGAACCCAAAAGCTCCAGCACTGATTCGCCTCCATGAGCATGGGCAGGTCATTCCTCCACATTATGCTAAAAGCTGTGAAACTGCAGTAGTGGTAGAAGAAACAGAAGCACCTTTAAGGGGATGATACCCTAATATTTCTAAGACTATTCTCATCTGCTCCAAGATAGCTATTTAAAATACTTGGTTTTTAAAAGACAATCCTTACTGCACAGGGGCTAATTCAGAACAGCAGTTCTTGACCTCTGGAAACATTCCAGAACTTGAATCCAGTAGTGACTATGTTCAGAAAGTAATAACGAATCTTCAGTTGACACTTAGCTTTTCCTTCCCATCACCATGTTGCAAGAACCTAAGTAGTACAGAATAAAATAAATTAAGAGATTAAAGGGCTGAAAAACATGGTTCTTAATATTCAACATCTACACAGCACCAGATTTTATAATCTTCTGTATGATTTAGCGTGTACCTGAGGAAGCAGAGCTGAGTTCCTAGGTGTATCTTCTCACTCCATTACACCAATTGCCAATACGGCCCAATTTTCTTTCCTTTTAGCAATGAGCTAAAAGGGTGTCAAAATAAATTGATTAATGTAGTTACAAACTGGCTGAACAAAGGCAAGGAACAGATATTAGCTGCAGTATAAACACACTTGATGAGAGGTGACCAGGAGGGAAGAAGACCTGTACCTAAAGGACAATGTTGGGATGAGAACAAGTGGGGATGAGTCAGAAAATACAATGATGTCCACCTGCATCTTTCTTTGCTTTTACAAAAGCTGGTTCTTTCCTCTGGTAAAGCCACAGTCATCCAGCAGTGCCATCACCTGCCAAGGTACTGCGGGAAGTGATGGGATTTCTAGATAATGTTGGTGCTCTTTGTCTTCCATAGGTCCATTACTGCAGGCTAAAATTAGAAGGTGCTAGAGAACAAGCGCTGCCAAATCTTCCCTGCCAAACATTAACGAAGGGAAGTGATGAGGGAAGGCTGGCCAGCCAACCCAGCTCCTGCCTGCAGCCACTGCAGGACCAGCAAGGCTGCTGCAGCCAAGTCACATCAGCAGTGGAACAGCAGAACATAAACCACCTTCAGTTACGCTCTATAAGCACTTCGAAGGGCCCTGACAACGTTCCCCAAGTGGCAGAACAGGGGAGGAAATACATAAAACAGTGCATTATGCCCACATTTGCACTGCCAATCTCTACCTTCGCCACATCCATAGCTGTGCTCTGCACAGGCTGAGTGTCTCTAGCCCGTCCTTAGCCTTAGGGTAGTTGAATCAACCAGGTTGGAAAAGACCTTTAAGATCATGAAGTCCAACCTTTACCCCAGCAGTGCCAAGGCCACCACCAACCCATGTCACTGAGGGCCTCATCTACATGGTGTGTGAACACTTGCAGGGATGGTGACTCCAGCACTGCCCTGGGCAGCCTGTTCCAATGCCTGAGCACCCTTTCGGATACTCCTTTTAGCTGGGGGTTATCTTGGCCAGCGGACACACAGGGTTGCTGTCAGCCATCTCTGCACAGATACCAGCTGGTGTAGGACATCTTGTGCAGGCTCTCTGCAACAGAAGCACATATTAAAGGAGCGTTTGTGTCTAAATTTGTCTTCTGGAAAAGTCTAGAGGGAAAATGGCACAAGAATATGAGAATCTCTGCACATCGATAGTCTGTGCTAAAATAAATCATCACAGGCATCAGTGGAAATCAATTTACAGCAGCTCTGAATCTCAACTTCACAGATTCTGCACACTACCATAATGCACTTAGCAAGGAATTTTATTCCCACCGTGGAGTTACTGGGTGGCTGGGACAAAGAAACCCTTTCTCTAAGGAACTGCAGTGTAATTGCAACAAACCCCGCAGAATTTCCGCAACACCCAACTGCTTTTACTCCTACTGATTTCTTCAAGGTTCATCCACAAGGACATTTTCCTATGCAGTTATAAAACCTGCAAATGGAAATACACATTTTAAAACTGGCACGAAAAGAGGGATCAGAGATGGAGTTAAAGCATTCCTAGAAGTATCTGCCATTCTGGCACTACAGCATCAACAAGCTCTAGATTTCCCTTTGGGCTTGTTACAGCCCCTAATCCCTACTCCCTGTGGGAGAATCCCCCCCTGCCAAAGTCAGTGAGGCTCCTCTTGCTGCAATCACAGGCAGCAGGACCAAAAGGCCAGAAGAGCTTTAATAAGTTCCCTGATCACACCCTAATATTCTGTCCTGATTCTGCCCCAACTGCTGCATCAGCTCTGAGTCTCAATGGCTTGAAAGGGGTTTCCCATGTATCCAGCAACCCCCTGCATCTTCTGAAGTGTTGGGAGGATTAAATACATGCTGATACATGGCAAGAGTACATCTGTCCTTCCCCAAAGAGGATAAAAGTGCTCTGAATTATTAATCACTATAAATTATACCTGCCAATGGACATCTTTGTTTTAATACCTTACAGGAAAACATTAAAATTAAGCATTATGGTAGGGAAATGACAACAGAGATCAAACACGCTATTATAAGGAGGTAAAATCATACAACTGCTTAGGGAAACAGCCTCATCTTTTTTGAATGCAGACTGTCTTAGGTTCTGAGGGTGAATCTGAGATTCACTTTCCAGCCACACAAACAGGTCGATAGAAATGTACGTATGATCTGCAAATTGAAATTAAACTTTCCAATTGATTTTGTTTCCTTTAAAATCCCAGGAAACCTTGAGAAGGTTCAGAAATAACCTTTTAAGAACAGAGTTCTTGACATAGAAGTGGTGCTTAGAGTAACATCCTGAGCATTTCAGCTGCACTACAATCTCCATTGTCCTTAACCAAGCCCAAGCCACTGCTCCACAGTTCATTTACTACCACACCATGTTCTTTGGAAAGAGACAGTCCTCTTCAGGGTTCTGAGGGGATCTGACAGGGATTGCTCTACCATTGCCACAGGATTGTTTTGCAAGCAATGATTACTAAAGCAAAGCTAGAAAAATGGCAGGCATTGTAATAAATAAAACTCAGAACTGCATTTCCAGCTGTCAAACACCTTCTTCCTTTTACACAACAGTTCCACTAATGTTCCAGAGTGAACATTATGATTTTGAGATCTCAACAATGTCCTGTTACTCATTATTTCTCTCCAGGAATGAATAACCGTGATCCTGAGAGCTCTGAGGATTTAGGAAGAAGTCCAGTCATGTCAAAAGCTTCCTGACACTGTTTTGCAGCTGATCCCTCTCTCCTGTCAGTTCTAAAAGAACAGTATTTTCCTAGTCTCTGATAATATCTGTTACTTACTACAATAGGGCACAGCTTTGTTGGTTTACCTCCAGTGCTCTGCACTTCCCAAAGGTCCCAAAGCTTATTCTCAACAGAATAAAGTATTCCTAAAGGATGCAAAAAAGGTGACTTGCACAGGGGAACCACCTTAGCCACTGCAGTAACAAGATGGCAATAGGAACTTCAGCTACCAACTTCAGAAGAGATCTGTGATCCAAGGCCTTGTACTTGTGCTGAAGAGTCCTGGCACGTCCTCAGGCTCTCTGTGCAAACTCAGTTAAAGCAAGCCCTAGGCTTGCTGATCCCTCTTGCAATCAAACCTTGCTTTTCCCTGCAGATGTTCCCTAAGAGACCATCTCTTTCCCAAAGCGCTGAGCAAGGCAGAAGGAATAGCAATTATGCACATGGGAAATCTGGGAAATACAGAGAAAATGACTTAGGCCAAGCAAGCAGCCACCAAGGGTTTTTGGTCATTAACAGTCTAAACAGGGAAGATGACCAAGTTTAAGATGGGAAGGAGAAGCACAGGGAATTCTCCAAGGTCTGGCAGCTGGGGAAGAGGCAGAGCTTCCCACAGCTGGGCTGAGCTACAAACCTGTTGAATAGATCACACTGCCTCCACAGGCCTAACTGCAAAGCGCTGCTTAAAAGAAGATAGGCTTTCTGGGGCCTCTAGAAATGACCTTAACCCTGAATGATGAGGCAGCATGGCCCAGAGGCAAGGCAGCGAGGCCATTATAGATGCTACACAATACCCTAGACAGGATAGACACAAAGAGATGTTATTACCCTTATCTTCACCTGCAGAACTACATATTGCAATTTAATGTGGAATAATTACATTGGGGTTTTTTTATCCTCCGGACAGTGAAGACCTCAGAAAAATAAAACACAGCTTGTCCATCTTCATTTGTTAATTACTTCAGTGGACATTAATACAAGACCTTTCTATACAGTGACATAAAGGATGGCTGTGGTTCTAAACCCACTCTGAATCCAATCATGGGCGCAAATACTTCCACCAGTCTCCACTGCCTCCAGTTGATGGACACCCATTCCCATTAGCTCATGATATGGTCTTCTGGTTGCTGTTGTTTGTTCCACCTATTGCTCAAAATTGCAACTATTGCCAGTCTCAGGCTAAAGAAAATGCAGCAGTAGGGCTCCCAGCCTACTGTGAAATAACTCAAGATCCTGTAAATTAGCATATATTTAGCATATAATTTAGATTCCTATCACAAGGAAAGAGTGGATGGTCTATCCAGGAAAAACCTATTTCAGATGTGCTATTAAATGCTTAAGACAGAGGTTTGCAAGTAAGGTGCCAAATTCAGCTGCAAAACTTCAGAAACCTTTTAACTCCCATCTGAAATTATTTTAATGCTGTTTTCTTTAATGCACTCCTGCAACGTTATTTCCCTTTATCTTTTAACACGTTGAGCTTTGATTATAAACACATTTCTATTAACTACGTTCAAGTAAAGCTAGTTTTATCTGCTGAGGATCTAACCACTGATTCAAGCCATGGATGCAGTCAGCTGAAAAACCAAAGCTAAACCACTCCTGCAATAAAGTGCCAATCCATAGCAAGGCATTTGTAATAAAAGGCTGCACTTACCCAGAACCCCTCACAACACAATCCATTGGCACCAGTTATGTAAAAGGTCATGAGAAACAACTCAAGTGGTTTGCGCTATCCCATTACTTCACACCTTCAGTTAACATTTATATGACAATCTCTAAAGTAGACCCAAAACCCCCCACTTTTAAACCAATGCGTGGACTTGTCATTTTCCACCATATTGTACTCAAAAGTTTTTGTTATACCAGAATCCTTTTATCACAAAATAATTGATCATTTCAGAATTCATTTATCACCTGCTTAGACTTACGTCCTGCAGGACATCACTGCTTCAAACTGCCCAACTTAGTCCTGAAAGTGTCCTGAATTGCAGAACCTTTGACTCCCCAAGATGAAAAGGTGTGTGCCCTTCATCCTTGAGATGCACCTTGGTTAGTCCAACAGGACTACTTCAGCATGGAAAGTTACTCAGTTAGTAGACACTTAACCATGTTCAAATCAAACTGCAGGCATTTGTGTGTTTGGGTTTGGCAAATCCGGTCTGAAGTGGTGTGGAGCTCATCCCACTCCTAGCTAAAGGTTGGTAAGTAGCACTTCCTAAAATCAGGGTCTACCTTTGTGATCTTACCATAACAGCAGTTGTTCACGCATATAAATACAGACGGATGAAGTAGGAAGAAGCAAAGAAAGATGTGATTTGGGGAGAACGAACGCCTAATAACACTCACAGTAACACTGCACGTTTCTGAAAGCAGGAGAAGGTGGTGAACAAACCAATATTCTAAATGCCAGGTAGATTTCTACCTTGTATATGCAATCCATAGCACCAGTAAAAATCAGGGGGCACATCCTAGAAACAGATTCCAGAAGAAAGGACTGCTCTGTAAAACCACCGGGGGACTGCTCACAGAAACTCTTCCCCTGTATGCTGCGAGTTTGTCAGTTTGCTGTCAGTGCTTCATTCATTTCTGCTCTTCCAGCCTATGCAAGGGAGCCAGCATTGTCAGAGGAACCCATGGAGTATTTCAAGGCTCAGATCTGAATAACGCTTGTTTAAATCTATTTATTGAGGCAAGCAAACATGCATGGTCAGCTAGACCTGTGGGTTAAATAGATTTTGCCTCAGGAAGAGGATAGGCTTCATTACACAATGACACATAAAAGAGTGACAAAATAGCTTCAGGAGTCTTAAAAGGCTGGGAGGAGTTCAGTGGGTTTCTAAGAGAACACCACATTTCTGTGAAAGTCCTAGATATTCCCCAAGCAAAAATCCCCACTGTAGCCAGAGGCCTTGATTGAAATTGGTATTGAAATACAGCTCCCAGGGGTCACTCTGGAACCTGTCCTCCCCTGGGAGGAAAAGGTAGGAGTTTCCCTTGGAAGAAGCCTGCAGGGCTTTGATCCCTGTAGGTGGATGCTCAGTGATGCTCCTTTGCTAACAATTGCATTTCTGTTCCCGTGAGCTGCAGTCACTGAGCTGGGTGGGGCATTCTGCTACTGTGGTGCTGGGGAAACGCTTAGGAAAGAAAAAGTCCATCTCTTATCAGCACACAGGAAGGCAGTGCAGGGAAAGGAAGGGTGTTTGTGGGAGCAGGAGCTCCTTTCTTCTGCCCTGCTCCCTGTGCACATACACACACACCTGCAGAGAGCACACGGGTAACATTAGAAAAGGCTCTAGGAGGGATGCTGCTTTTTAGAGGCACACACTGGCTGCCACATACATGCAAGTGACATAAAGGCAAGAAACTGCAGGGTGGAAAGGACAGATCCCTTCTGCAGCCTATCCTGTGTTCAAGTGGCATCTCACACGTACACACACATATATAAGCACCCACCTTGTCATTCAGGTTCTGCAGCGCCTCCTTCCCAGTGGCACTCCTGATCTCCACCTTTCTCCCGAAATCAACAGATGGTTCCCCTCCCTTCCTGCTCTGCTTGGAATAGACGGACTGAGCATCCGGACCCAGGTGGGCAACATCCTTCTGCTTTGCCACCACTTTGTTGTTTCCGCGGCCCACCGAGAGGGAGTCGAAGTCGATGGTCTTGTTCTCCAGGGAGCCTTCCACGGGGCAGAACATGCCACAGAATTTCTGCCGGGGCTTGGGACTGCCCGAGCCCAGGTTTTTGAAGAAGGCTGGCACTTCTTCCTCCTCACCCTGCCGCCCAGACTGCTTCTTCTCAGCCATGCCTTGTGTGGTCTCCCTGCTAAGGGAAAATAATAACAGCAGTCACCAGGAGGATCCTTCACACACACACACACACACACACACACACGAAAAAAAGAGAGGAAAAAAAAGCAGCAAGCGATTGCTCAGGGTCCTAGAGATACGGCAACATCAATTGCAAAGGGCTGTGCCTGGCAGGTCCCCTGCCCCCATCAGTGCAAGATAGCCTGTGGCTCGCTCTGTATCGTGTGATGCAGTGCAAAGTTGAGGGAAGGTTGGGGCAGATCCTGCTGCAATCAAGGGAGGAGGTTTCAAGTTCCCAGCATCCAGATGGGAAGGGAGGGAAAAGGAGAGAGGAAAAAAAAAAAAAAATTAAAAAAACCCTCACTCTGCAGCAGAAACTGAGGATTGATCCGGAAGTGATGCGAGTGGTGAATTGGCAAATGGACTCGATCAGGTTGGAGCAGTAGCGCCCATCACACCCTCCCTTTCCCCCTCCCCTTCCCTGGCGTGCTGCTGCTATCACTACAAGTTGCCCAGAGGCTGATGGGGACCGAGCCCCCCCCTCACCTCGGCTGCTCAGGAGGCGTGTTCCCAAAGCAGGGCAGCGAGGAGCTCGTCCTTCCTCCCCCCAGCCCCGCAATGGTGGAGTCAGGGAGTGCTCCGGGAATCCTTTTGTTCCTCACTTTTCTCAGAGCAGCAGAGCTGGAGGGCTGGGTCAGTAGGATAGTGGGAGGCAAGATGCTGACTCATCTTTCTGGGTTTCGGGGCATCGCTGGTGCCTTGACTCAGGTGGACCCTCTTCGGGGGATGAAAAGGGCTGATTGATGGCACTGGAGAGAGAATGAGAAAGAGACACAGATAGACGAGGGGTGTGGGAACCGAGTGAGACACGAAAACGAGCCGTTAACCAGGACTTACCTCCAGGAGCTGAAATCAGTGATCTCTGGAGTCAGTTAAGCCTCTGCAATGCCAGCAGCCCCCAGGCCCTCCCTGCAGGGGATCGGGGAGGCAGCCAAAGGCAGCTCCGGCTGAACGCAGGTTTCTAGAGGAGGAGACAGCGCAGCAGCCCTTCTGCAACCTCGCTCTCGCCCATGCATGGGAGGTTGCGGGGGGACAGAGGGGCAAAGGGGTGAGGGTGTGGGAGTAAGAGAAGCGGGGAAACACGCACACGACATAGGTGTGTCCCCCCCCACGACTGGCGGGCCGGCCGCGGGCGCTGTCCCTTCAGCACCACCCAGCTCCGGAGGTGGCTCAGTGCCACGGCCCAAGGCCCAAGAACTGCCCCACAGGGACTCCCATGAGCTGCTGGGCTCTATCACACCCTCCTGCTCCTCGTGGCTGCGAGAGCTGCTTGTGTATGGGATCCTCTTTGACTTATAGTTTCGGGTTTGTACCCAAATGAACTGCTCCAGCAGCGGGTGATGTGGAGCGAAGGTTTCGGAGCCGAACGGCTTGGTTCAACAGAAGACCCCACGTGGCCCTGCAAGTCCAGCTGAGCCCGTGTACGGGGATGGAGAGCCATTTTCATCCCAGCAGTGCTGCACACAATAGGTTTGGCTGGGCTGTCTCCACCTGATCCATGTTATTAACACTGCTGATGTGAGTCCTCACAGCTAATCCACATGCAATATCGCTCTGAACTGAACCCAATCACCAAGCTGTTCGTTCCTATGCATTATTCATCAGGGTGCATCTTTGCACACGCATACATTAAATGTTAATTTTGAGGCATCTGTGTCCAAATGGTTACCAAGCACCTTTGCAAGATTCAAGAAAACCGCTAAAAGCAAAAATTAAATTAAAAAGGAAAAAAATCTGAGCCCTCTCTCCCTGCAAACCACACCCAGATCAATGCATTCGTACCAAAGGGAGGAAAAAAAAAAACCCAAACCAAGGTCATAAGCCCTGTAATAAATGCACAGCACAGCAATAAAAGACTCCAGACTAAAAAGAAAGAAAGAAACCCACAGCTTGGCCCTGAAGGATGAAGATGATGTGCTCTGGTAACTAATGAAGGAGGGAGAAATCCAAAGACAGAGGCCCTCCAGGGGAAAAGCTCCAGCTCCTTCCCCTTCTGGGACCACAGCAGTGGATCAGCCAGGGTTGTAGGCACACTGATCTCAGGTGCTTTGCTGGGGATTGGAGGCCAACATATGGTCTCTCAGGTACACCAAAGCCCTGTATTATTCAAGGTTTATAAATATTAATAGTCCTAGCACTGCTGATCAGGCAGTTCACAGAAGCTGCAGAGTGCTGACAGGAGCTCCAGCAAGCTGAAAGCCTCCAAGTGATTGTGTTGACACGTCCTGCAGCTTGCTGAAACGCAGGCAGTGGCTTTCAGGGCCAGCCTTAAATAAAGCTCATTCATCGCTTGGCACATCCTTGGGAGATGCTCAGATGGCCACAGCCACAAACCTCTGCAGCGGGGTGGAAGGAGAATGAGCCAGCCTAGAGGTGGTGAAGTGACTGAGACCAGAATGAAATCCTGCAAACTCTGCAACTTCCAACCATTTCAGATCTAAGAAAGGTCACTCCCAAAAGCTGAAGTTTCTACCACACAGATCTCTTTTCCAATAAACCCTCAGAACACAAACAACAATCGCATATTGCACAGCCACCTATGAGTATTTCTGCTTTCCACAGGCACTTGAGGTCCCAAAATCAGAGTGATATATTGCCTACACGAGTCCCATTGAGTCTCTCTAATGTCTGACACATGGGTATTGTTTAACATTCCAGAATTCCCAGCCAGATACAGCAGATTCCTCACCAACTTTATAATAAAAAAGAGTACAGACTGATGCAATTTAAGATTCCAGTTTGAGTTAGCATGGCACAGGTCCTGAGTGGTAGTATATGAAACCAGCAACTAGATACACCCATGCCCTAAGCATGGAAATAACCATATTTTGCTGAAAAATCCCTGGGAGCTGCTAATCTGTTTGCTGATAATCCCTTAGGTTGTCCCTTCTGAGAACCACATAACTTACTTTGAAAACAACACTGACCTTATCTGAATTCCATCAACCAATCAATAAGAGAAATTCCTCAGATAACAGCTCATACTTAGCCCTATTGACAAACAAGAGTGGAGAAACACTGAAGGTACTTAAACACAACCTGAGCAATGAATCAGGCCACTGAGTTACACTGGCAGCCTTCAGTCACCATGCGGCTGATTTCATATTCTGATCCTGTAATGAATATTAACTGGTTCTTGCAATGTAACAGTGACACAGATAGAGTAGAATAACCTGAGCACTTCTTTGCAGATAAACCAGTTAGCAATACATGACCAGTTAGTTCATTTTATCAGTTAATGCTACCCACACACCATCTAATAAAAGGGGAACTGAGTGGAATCACAACAGCAGCTTTTCTTGACATCTTTTAACATCTTTCCTTAACACTCTGGGCAAGTGACTTCTAGTAGTAATATCTCAACCCCACAAAATAGGAGAGTGATGAATAGAGAGCTTGCACAGCCTGCCTGAACCTGCAGAGGAAAGTGGTGGCAGAACTTCATTTAGGATTCTTTTATGCTAGTGCACAAAAGTCCTAAGCTAGTGAGGACTTAATGTCACTTAAGCACTGCAGTACCACATGACAAAAGACAATCCCTGCCTGGGGATTTGCCCTGGCAGAGACAAGAAAAAGGGCTGCATGAAGAGCACAAGGATCCTTTTGCAAAAGGAAAAAGATTGACATTGATATAGAGGGGAAAATGGGAGAACACAGCTAAGAAGGAGGCAAGCTCCTTGTCAAGCAAGTGGAAAATTAGGTCTCTACTTACATACTGAAACTCCCTCTGTGCTAAAGTGCTCTAGTATCTGCGGCCTGCCTAGAAAAGCCAAGCAACACAGGACTCCTTCACTAACATGTGTTGCATGAATGGCTCTAGTGATTCCCAACCTCCTATTCTGTCTGGCCAAGACAAGCCAACTGCTCATGCATAAAGTGATGAATGGTGCTTTACTACATTTCATTGCCACAGTTACTCCCATGTGCAGGGTAAGGCTGAAAAACCAAACCTGATTTGAAATAGAAGCAATGCAATATAAGCTCCATGTTGCTTTACTTGCCTGCCATCCTTAGGTGAGACAATCCAGAATTGTCTTCATTACTTCAAGATTAAGAACCCAGCTAGAAACTACAGCAGTATATTCCATCAGTAAATTGCCATTAATAAAATACATGACAGCAACTACTTCCAATCTGGGGCTCTTCCTATTGCAAATAATTAATTATTTATACTTCCAGTGGGTGCAAGATTTATCATGCAAGGCAGGACCCCACTGAAAAGGGGATATTTGCAAAAGCAGAACTCTGCAAAACCTACATTCTCCAGTGAAAATGAGCAAAGAGAGAAACCAGTATGAGCCCCAGCACATCTTAAGGCATGGCTCACAGAACCTGGACCCCCCTGCTGCAGTAGGACAGGGTCCCCGAGATGTAGGCAGGGCCAAGGGTTTTATGACTACATGTTTGTACAGCTACCTGGCCCATAATCACAAACATAGTGGAGGCATTCTGCCTGTGAAAAGGTCAAAACCTTACCAAGAAAGCTGCAGTTACCCATCCAAATGAAGTAGGTGTATGTGCCAGAACATGGGCTTAGGCTAGCTGAAGCACAGCTGACACACTCAGAAGTGAACTCAAGTGGAACATCAGCCATTTTTAAGCCAATGACAATCCTCCAGTTAAGTTTCACTGCATCACAACTTAAGAATGCAGTTTTGTCCTCAGACTTAAATCAAGTTGATGCTGTGTTTTCAGCTAGGTTCACTGAAAGGAGACTGGGTTCACAGTGAAGTTAACTGCTTTTACTGAATGCAGAAGACAATCTTCATGATGCCTGGGAGCATGAGGCTAAAACCAGAGATCCACTGACCACTCATAGACACTAGCAAAGGATTTTCAAAGAGAAGCTGAACAAAGTTTGAATACAAATCCACAAACAGATCTCAAGGATCTCAGAGCAAGGGCTTGGGACTGCCTGTGCTGACCTCTGCAACCATCACTGCTTACAAAATTACCCAGCCCTTACAAATACCACCTTGTTGCATGTACCACTGCAATAAACAGGTCCCCGCCTGACCGCAAGCTGGGAAAGGCATCTTACCTCTCTGGTTGTTGCCTTACCTACTGCTGATCCCTGTGTCTGACCCCGTATTCTTCGTTTTCTAAGGTGCAGGCCCAGCATCAAGAGGTGGCAGCGAATAACTCCATTTCCAGAATATTCCTTGAACATTAAGAATCAAACCAAATCCTAAAATGCTTCACTGGGCTGGAATTCAGCACAAAAACTGAAAGACCAAGTTGTCTACAGAAATCATTAACCAACATCCCTTTGGGATATGATAATTGCTGGAGTGGTTGACAGCTTTTCTTGGCATTAGTGCACAAAGACTAGACACATTATTTCAGAAACATTAAAGACCAGAAGAAAGTCTTTTGATAAATGAGTAAAGTCCATTCAAGTGCTGAAACAATGCTCATTTATTTCCATGGTCCTTTTTATTTCTGCTTATCCTGGGCCTCTTTTTTTCCTTTATGGTTTTGTCCTCAGCAACCTCAACTAATGTAAACCAGCCCTGGTGAGTTTCTGCCAATCAAGGTCTGTTGCCAGTGGGTTTTAGTCCATGGAAACAGATGGTTTGAAAGCCACATTGTGCCACCATGCCCACAGCCAGTAGTACAAATATTTAGTCAATTAGAAGGGGATTTTTCCAAAGGCACAAATAGAAATTAGGCACACAACTCCCACTGACTTCCAGAAGGAGCAGAGTATCACTGCCTTCAAAATCTCTCCTTACTAATTCAGTTTCTGTAAAATACATGCATGTGAAAGGGAGCAGCCTGCTCTGAAATCAGATATTTCTCAGCTATTCCCAGGATGACCATCATGGACAGAAGCAAGAGGAATCTCTCTGAAGCATTCAGCATTAAAGACAAAGGTTCCAGTAAAGCTGCTGATTCCATTGAGGCCTGTAACTGCCCTGTACACCTTGAACAGGCTGTGTGGATTGATGCGATGCTCAGTGAGGACTGAGCTGTGCTTCTTCCAATGTCATTAAGAGAACTCACCCGCCTAACCGCAAAAAGGCATCATTAAATATTAACATTTCCTCTCAACACCTCTCCAAGAATATGACAGCTACTAGCCCCCCAGCCCTCCAATCCGTATAGAACTGGGACTCAACAGGAAATAGCTATTGATTTGTGTGTGCACTGGAAGCTATTGTAAATTTTGCCAGCATTTCCCCAAAAGGACCCAAAATGGACGATGACAAACTCTACTATCACAACATGGCTTAAAATAGAGACCTTCCAGTCACGGAACTCCAGTCAAAGAGCAAAGCAGGAGAATGGGTGACTGTTATTGTTTATGTCCTGTCACTGCTGTTGACTGCTCTCAATCTCACCAGCTAAGATCTCTCCATTGCAACCATGCCAGAGCTGCAAACCACGTGGCTTCACACACCTTCTAAGCTGTACGTTAATAAATAATGATGACAACAATAGTAGTAAGGGTCATAAAGCACATCATGCTCTATGAATGATTCACTCATTTGACTTGAAGTCAATGAGCTCTCTTGTTTCCTTTAAGACAGGAAACAATAGCACTAAAAAATACAAGTCAGCAGTAAATTCAGCGGAAGTATCCCAGACTCTGGATAAATGTACTTGGCTTAACATGCTGCAGTTGTACCACAGATCAAGCCCAGCTTCACTTTCTCTTTCAACTGCTCTAAAATTGCTCTCTCCCATCCCTGGTATTTCGCAGCAATTCCTGTAGCACTTCCTATTAAGTGGAAATACTTAACTCTACGGAACATCCTAGGACATCATCTGCTGTCACATTCATAATATAGGATGGTGCGCTCAGAAAATACTTCTTGGGCACTGAAGCCAGTTTTCTGCACTCACAGGTAGCAATGTAATCAACAGCTGGATCAGAACTGTGCTTACAATATTCATCACATGTGCACACACACACTGCACAAGCACAGAATTGTTTCCCTTATCAGAGACTTAAGATGTTTCACTAGAGAGATCCAAGCTAAGAAGTTAAAAGAAAGGAGGAGAGCTCATCCAAGTAAAGAAGGGATGCTGGATGAAAACAACCCACAAAATGTTATTTATGCTGCTGGTTCTATTCATCAGCTTCACTGGATGAAAGCTCTGCCAGCTCACAGCACAAAAGCATCTTACCATTAAGCTCTATTAAGGAGCTTCACTTCATGGGCTCTGTGTTTGGTGATGGCTTTAGAGCCTATTTTAAACACACGGCACCAGCCTGCACAGGCATGCAGTTAGAAAACAGCTCTGAATGCACTGTTAATCACGTTTACACATGTGCAGTGACTGACTTGGTGAACCCGAAGAGAGAGAAAGGGGAAGTATCTTGAGTCCATTCATAAAGGTGAACAGACTGTCATGCTTTGCTCTGCAGTAAACATGAGAGACAATAATACAGAAGAGAGAATCACTACACTGGAAAGCTAATGAACAGTACGGCTAAGCTAGGCCATCATGCCAGGTTGATACCATTTCCAACTGCAAAACAAGGGAATAATCCTACTATAGCAAATATATTTCCAAGTATGGCAAAGTTTCAGGTGAAACAAAGAGAACTAAAGCTTCCCAATACGCTCCATATTACTACTGCAGCATAGAATATGCAATACCCTTGCCTGTGACAGGGAGCTGGAACTGGATGATCTTTAAGGTCTCTTCCAACCCAAACCATTCTATGATTCTATGTCACGCAATAGATAATAAACACACACAAAAGAAACCATCTTTTCCAAAGGTCTCAAGCAAAGGTTTTCTTGATGAGCACTGTTTCAAGGGACATGCTGAACTGGGATTTGTTTCAATGGCAGAAAGAACATGAAGGACAAATAGTTAAACACAAATTTCATGCTGAGAATTTCAAAACAGAAATCAAAGCAAACCCCACAATTTGGAAAGCAATTAAATAAAGAAAACCTCCACTTTTTTTTTTTCCTTGTTTTCTCAAAGGTTTCTCTTCTCTCCAAGTGTGATGCACGGGAGAACCAACCCTGCCTGGTAACACATTGATGTTGCTGAGTTTAAATGGTAAGCTAACAAGAAAAAGCTTCAGGCAGAAACATGCACTGAGCTGTCTCTGTACTGCTCACAGCTTGAGAACCTCACCAGGCCACATGACCCAGGCAGGAGAGAGCTCAGTCCCTTCTGAAGACGCCTTCAGCTGAGCGCTCATACAAGGCACCGAAAATCATCTGTCATTTTTGAACATCTCATCTCATTACATTTTAAATAGACAGGACAGACAAAGGCAGCATTATCAGCCCCACTGTACACACAGGAAATGAGGCATAGAAATTCAAATGGCGCACCTCAAACTGCAGCAGCAGCCTGGGATGTGGAGCAATAGCAAGACCCTGGTCCATGCTCATTTGTCTGTAGTCAGCCCTATTTAGGGATCCCCCCAGCCACCACCCCTGCTTTGTTCACTCTGCCCTCAGTTTTCAGTCCTTCTTTCCAGGCAAGGGGCAGAAGCCAGGATTAGCAGTGGTAGTAACAAAGAGGACTAAAAACAATAATCATGCAAAAACCAGACCTCTTTGTGCTGCTCTGTAGAACCCATTATGTCTGGGGACACTGCAGTTGCTGCTAATGTGAACCAATGTCCTCATGTTGCACTTATTAAATAAATCTAATCTTATTAAGCTGCATTACAAGCTTTTATTTCAGAAATGTGTGCTTCCCAGATCACCCAGAAAATTAACTCCTGAATGGACTATGCCTTGCAGAAGGCCATCCTGACAAAGCCATCATCCCTGCCGAATGCATGGCTCCCAAGGAGCAGAGCAGGCTCAGAGTACCCTCCAAAGCCCTAGATGCAGCTTGGTGCTTTGCAACTGCAGCTTTCAGAATCAGCAACCCTAGCAAGGAGTAACGGGCTCCCTTGACTTAGGGAGGGAGGTGACAGCATGGAGGGTGCTCTGATGAGGGGATGGGACAGGCCCTTTGTATCTTGCTGCCATCTGTAGTGTACTAACCAGAGGGCTGCCAACTGCTGCTTCTGAAAGGAACAGTAGTGTGGCACCTGCACATGGAGACCCCTCATCATCCTCTCCCAGGGTACCCCTGCACAGCCAGAGACATATGCAAGTGTCACACTCCAATTTCCCTGGGCAGGATGAGAAGCAGCACACAGGGTGATTGTTTTCCCCACCAGACCCTCAAACAATAAGGGAGAATGGGAGCATCTAAGATGCTCCTTTAACATCCACATAAATTTGGTATTGGTGTTTCAAAACAAGTACAAGCTGCATGCCCTCGAGTATGGGCTGTGTATGTGGAAATAATCCAAAGAGCCTGTTGTAATCCAGTGAAAACACAGGGTATTACTAACTGTTCCAGAAGAACAGCACCCAGGGGTCAGGCTCTGTGTCATTCTGCGCAGAACAGCTTTTCCTCTCCCTTGGCTTTTGTTGGTTTAATGATCTGAGATCAACATAAAACTATCTGTTAAACTTCAGTGAATCAAAATGTAAAATCTCAGACTGACCTGTCATCTGACATGAAACATCTCATCTGGGGACTAAACAAGCTTTTGTTGAGGTTGAGCTGTACATTTCATAGCACCAAAGGAAATGTTGGCATGGACTTCATTTCTAACTTCAAAATGAAGAACTGCAGTTTTTCAAGAGCCAGCATGAGTATTTGAACCCTTTAAGGAGAAATCCTCTCTCAAACATTCTGGCTCAATAGGTAGATTTGATATTCACTTCACACATTTGGATAAAGGATATTCATAGAGGTATCACACTGTAAGCACTCCACATCTCCAGCATGGACAATGCCCAGACCCGAGGCAGCTCAGCTGAGCTGCATCTGGAAGCCACAGAGTCAGGAAATGCCCCCAGGATCCCAGCATTGCTCACATTGCCCCACTGCAAGTATAAGCAAGCTTGGTTTCAGTATCTAACTCTGACAACACCACTTTGAGCAAGAAGCATGCTACTCTTCAGCAGCTTCACTGCTGATACACATGGGGAAGTGATCACACCTACATCTCCTGACTGATTTGTGCCTCTCCTTGCAAGAACCCAGTCCAGACTCCAGAAACATGTGATGGCCTCAGCAGTACTGGTAGAGCAATTTGTCCACTGAGATTTCATCTTTTACTCAGGTATTTTGCAGGATTCAATGCTCCTCACTTTGAAGTCCAAGCCCCAGAACATGGCAGAATTCTCCCCAGGTCCAATAGTGCCCAATTAGTGTCTAATCTGGATCAGTTTTTCCAATCTTACAGAGCAAAAACAATCAATCTCCCCTGAATTACTCAAGGTTTTTTCCCCAAACAGAAGCCAACAAATTAGCATTACAGTGGGAAATATGCACTGGCTGCTGTTTGCTTTGCTAATGTGTGCAAATGCAAGAGTTAGGCAGAGGACTGTAATCTGCAAGGGGTTTTTGGCTAGGTACCACAGTGAAATAAATGCACATACTTGAGTGAGTCTTCACAAGCAAACCAGCCTGCTTTAGCACACTTACTTCTCTGTTCTGCATACCAAAGCCTGTCAAGAGAAGCAGCATTCCCTCTCTGCTATAGAAGAGGCGGAATGAAAACTCAGGCTCTCTGCTTGGCTCTGCAACTGCCTCACTTTAAGACTTATGGAATGTCACTTCATTCACCTGTGCCTGTTCATGGCAATACTACTGATTATCTGCAAAGATTCATTAATTCTTTAGTGAATAGAAATCATTTCAGATGTTGGGATGAAAGAGTCACAGTAACAAAATTCAGTGACTTACGAGGTCCACTGCATTACACACTGATTAATCAGGGTGCTGGAGGAAATGGTTACCACCATCTCTAGGGACAATAAGTTGGAAAGCTGGGTTTGATTCCTGTATGAGAACACAAGGAACTCTGTCTCTAGAAATCTGCTTCCTTATTTGAGACAGTGATTTAAGTTTCTCTGCTCCATTATCATTTTGGGAGCTACCTGAACACATACAGCCTCTAGTGACAGGTTCATCCACAAGGTCATATCATTTTGGTACTGTTCTAAACACAAAATGTTAATGTGCAGCAGCACCAAACTCTGGAGGCTCTTTCCCCAATTCCAGTGTTCATTCTTTTGACTTGAGCAAGTCACTTCCCTTCTGTGGGATCCATCTATACTTTTCTTAACTGGCAGTGCTAATACTGACCTGCTGCTCACAACTGGTTAAAGAATAGATTCACCGGTGCTTTCTGCTGTTTTCCATGGTAGCAGCAGGTCCCAGAGGGACAACATGCTGGCAGAGGGAAAAGAGCCGCTTTGTGTCTGGAGAGTGGATGCCTGGATCCTGATAAAGGAACACAAAGTCAGCCTTCAGAGCCCAGCACTGGTAGCAGCTGAACCACACTGGCTTGTGTCCATCTTGCAAAACCACGACTATAAACTGCCACCTCCCCAAAACTCCTCCTCCAAAGAGCCAGACCTTTGCTTCTGTAAATCTGCCTGCTCCAAACTTCTCCTCTTTGTGTACAATGAACATATGGCGCGTTGTTGAATACACAGAGACAAAAGGAAGAAAGCACAGGCTGACAAAGAACCCCAGCTAAAAAGCACCATCCATTCATGGGTTAAAAAAGAAAGCAAGCCTTGAGGATGTTTGAAACAGCAGGGAATCAGCTGGAGCCTGCAAGGAGGCTTTTCCCATTGCCATTCATAATAAAATCAGGAGGCAGAAAGTTACTATAGCAATGGCAACAGAATGCAGAATGGGTGCTCTTCAGAGGGCAGCTAGAGCTCTTCAAGAAATGGAGGGGTCTGTTCCTCTTCTTCCTCTGGGCTGCCAAACACAGATCAGTGCCATTTCACCAATACATCATGCCCCCTCTACATAATTCTTATTGGAGATCACTCAGTTTTATCTTCAACAGCTTAAACAACACTGAAATGAAGCCCAGCTGAAAACAAAAGGCAACCATCCACCCACTTACTTACCAGGTGCTGAAGCAGCCAAAAAGTAACCCATGGCTGCACAATAAAAAGGCTGGGCTCACTTCAGACGACAAAAAGCACTGGGCAGTAAAAGCAGACTCCTCTGCTAATGCCTTTGTTCAGACAGTTTATCCTGCATTTAGCTTTGGAACACATCTGTCCACTTCTAACACTTTGAGGTTTTGCTGGTGGATGAATGTGATCACACTGGCCAGCAGTGCGACAACTGCATTGCAAGGGATTCTGCAGCACAGATGTTGTGGATCAGATCCAAACCTTGCCATAAGGCTATCTGCCAAGCTGGACTAAGGGACTGACTTAACACCTGCAACGGGATTTGACACAACTAAGGCTTCAGCAGCACATGGAGTCCGGGATGTGGCTCATCTGAAATGAATGCAATATTGTTGGTTCAGCTCTAGAGATCAAAGTTTCAGTATGTGCTGAGGCAGAACTAAGCCCCTCTTAACAGATCCAATTGTCCAGACACAAACACAGGAAAGTCCTGGGGAATACTGGAGCAGAAGGACTGACAGCGACAGAGACCAGCTCCCTGCAACTGCAAGCAATCCCAAAACAAGAGGTCTGATTCTGATGCATCCATACAAGATCCTTTTCCTACACCACAGATCATTTTTTAGAAGACTAAAATACCAACTTAAATATTGACCAGGAGAGATGCAGAGCACATGGAAGGGCTATTAAGCAAAAAGAAAGAGACTATCAGCCACGAACATTCCATTGTGGATGTAAATTAAAGCAGCCATAATACCTGTTAACCCCCGGGTCTTTTAACAGATGACAGGAGCACAAAAGGGCTTAAAACGGTCACTTGTGTCTCCCTCCCATTTATCCCTACATCAAATCAGGCAATTAAAATCAGCCCTGTAGGAATCTTCCCATTCAGTGAAGGCTTTGGGCTACATTTGCACCCTATTACAACAGCTGCAGTCTTGAGTTCTGCCACAGATCTGCAGTGTAATAAAAGAGCACACTGCAGCTACTTGTACAGAGAAACCTCTCCTTGCAATCCACACTTTCACTTCCTGCTTACCAGCATCAGCCTCCATAAACATTCACAAGGCAGTGATCAACCAGCAGTGACCATGCGTACCCATGTGGTGTCTGCTTTAATTTAGTCAGAGATGGCAGGCACTTGACTGCTGGACAGCTTTGTCTGCCTCATAGATCTTACCTTGTCTTCTCTAAGTTTTAAATGCTGACCAGTTCTCCACACAAAATGGGGGTCTGCAGCAAGCACTTCTTTCAAAAGAGGCCTTGTTGCCTTGGTTACCACTCATCAAGCCTAGGCCTTTGGAAGCTTTATCGAAATCTACCTTCACCTTGGTTTTGTCTTGGTTTTTGTACTACTGAGAGGTTTCTGCTTTTAGCACAGCAGGAAGATGGAAGTAAATGAATTAAACACAGAAAATCTGAGGGAAATGCCCTTGGATGTGCATCATTGACGAGGGCTTGTATAAAGCACAAGGCCAGTGAGAAATAACAAAAGCAGAAGACACACTGCTGCATTAGTTTATCCACAAAGACTACACCAGGAGGTTTCACAGCAAAATACGCTCAGCCCACATCCGAGGAGCCGGCACTCGCTCTGCTGTAGATGAGCAGCGTCAGCAAGACAGAACTGAAACTGGGGCATCACTGGTGCCTGAAGTACCCACAGTCCTGCTGCACAAAGCCCACATCTTCATAGCGCAATAACGACAGGCAAGGAACAAAATCCTGTTATACCCATTCTACAGAGAAAGAATGGAAGCTCAGGGGCAGGAGTTCTGAAGAGTGCAGCAGATAGGGATGAAAAGTTTGCAAAGTGAGGGAGAAAGGCTGCAGCCACCAGGTATCGATCCTCAGCAGGTCACTTTACACAGCCTGTACCCCTCACTTGTTCTCTCAAGAGGAGCTGACTTTAGGCCTATGCATTTCGACCTTTAGGCCTACACTGACATAACCTACTCATAAAAGCATATAAATCAGATGTGAAGGCTACACAGAGGTCCTGGGCAAGGGCGGGGGATGTGTTTTTGGCACATACACTTAAACCAGTGCTGAACACTCATCAGCACAGACCAAGATGTACACAGAGAGATTAAGCAGTGGCTGCTTTCAATAAACAGATACACTAAGAAAAACTTTCATGTGTCAATGCATAAATATGTCAGTGGATAAGCCTAATGAAGAATATGAAGCCAAATCCAACAGAAACAACGGTTACTGTTTCTATTAACTATTCTGTTCCTAGAACCCAGCTATTTTCTGTATGCATTATTATACCATTAAGAACAACATCTGATTTTGGTTTTTAGCAGTGGCTGGGAGCCCACCAAACTGTTAATACATACTGAGCAAGGTCTCTGCATTCTTTGGTGTAGAGAGCAATTTAGATTTGATTAATCACATTTTTTGGGAAGCACAGGCAACATCCTCAGCACTGTAAATCAATGTGACTCCGTTACTCATACAATCTATGTATACGGTATTTCAAATTGTCGCATCAATTGCAAATTCTATGAGAAGAACATGAAATAAGATATCATGAAGCTCTCATGCCCCACCTATATTGAACTGGAAAGGCCACCTCTAACACTTTCCCACCTCTTTGTGCTGCAAGCTTCATTAGGTCTTCTAGACAGAAACAACCCACTCCACACATAGGAGTGCCAGAAAGGAGAAAGAAAAAGAACTAGGAATTTTAATTGCACTGTAATCCTTCCAGCTAGGTTTCTTGCAAACATGACATTTCAGGAGCCTAACAGACTAGAACACAAAGGAAAATTCCCTATGAACCTTTAAAAAGAAAATACATTAAAATAAATATGATCTGCAAGATCCATAGGCTGTATTGTATTGATCCCCAGGCAGCTGGCCATGCTGTAGTTTAATGTAAGGAAGTAATATAAATTAAACTATCTGACATTCCTAACTGAATGGAAAAAAGGAAACAGCCAATTTGTCAACTGACTTTGCCTTAACTGCAACTGCTGCATCCATCTTTCCTGCTTCTCTGTCCCCCACCACCACAGGCTATAGTCCAAGCTGTCAGCAGTTCTCACACAATTCTTTAGACTGCCATCAAGAAAATACTTCATTCTATAGTTCATATATCTCAATGAGAGGCCTATAAATAGACACTATTTTCCACCCTTGTTACTGTACTGTATCCATCACCATAACAGCAAAATTACTTTTGAGCACCGCATTAAGTCAATGGTTCTGCAGCTACAAAGCACTAATGCCTTTGAGGCCATGCTAAGTGATCCGCTGAGCCATGCTGCACACTAAAATCAACTACATTTTCACTATGAGTTCCATTATGGCAAGAGAAGTGGTCCCAACCTCTACAAAATATTCAAGGTTGACAAGAGACTGCCAACCCAGTTACTGACAATACAGCCCAAGATTTACCAAGAGGATTTAAGATCCAGCTCCCATTTCAGTTTGCAGGTGCATCAGGCAATGAACTCTTCCCGCATACACAGCTGCCTTCCTTTCACTACAGCTCTAAAGCAAAGTGTACAGGCTTTTAGTTTTGACTACAACAAAAGTCCCAGTAACTTTCAAAGACACAGTACTAGGTGGAGCAGTTCAGCTGTGCTGCTCCTCCAGGTTGCAGGAGGACTTGGGACTTCAAAGGGGTTTTGTGTGCCTGTGAGGGTGTTTTGCAACCCTTGAGAAATCAAATTGTATGTGCTCATTGTGCCTGTCCCTCAATGCCCTAGTTAATGAGTTTTTAGTGCACTGACCCCTACTAAATCCATCACTTAATAAATGAGAGTAATTAATCAATTATCCAAAAGGGCCCAGCTTATGATCATTCTTACACTTATCACACAAGCCAGAGTCCTTCCCCCCCTACACCTCAAATTTGTGTAGAGAATCCCCCATCTACACAATCTGTGTAGAATTCCTCCCCCCATCACAAATCACCCCTTTTGGATGACTGGCCCACAGACACAAGGAGGGACCTCTGTTCTCCAGGATAGCTGGAGGCTAGTGGTGTAACACGGCTGCTGGCCACACTTTGTTCCCATTGTGTGGGCAATCACTTGACCATGCTGCTCCCCTGCCACACTGCAATCAAGCAGGCACTATGGCTTAGAAGTCCCAGCCAGTACCATGCTGGAGAAAGCAACTATACAACTACACTCCATGACCGAGGTTAGATCTTCTTTACCAAAGCTGAACCCTGTGGAACTGTGTTACTACCAGTTTAACATTTTCACTGCAGTTCCTCATATTCTAGTTGCACAGTACAAACCTATTGCACTGGGTGACCCTTAATGTCAGACTGAGCCTGCTCCAAACTCATCATGTAGAACTGTCACTTGCTCCAATACATAAAATGGCCACTGCTGACAGAGCTCCAGGTGTTTTATTGTTTCTACCTGGCTTCTTCTTCAATCTCCTCCTGCGATGCTGACCATGATGGATGCCAAGGCACCCCTACTTTCACCTTCTAAAGCCTCCAACCTTCTTGCACTTTCCCTTTTTAACTCAAGCTGCCCCTCTCTGTCCCACAGCGTCACACCAGTAAAACACTTGGAAGTCATCATGAAAAAGCAGCTACTGCAAATGGCCACATTTTGCCATCTACTCCCCAAAGTTGAGAAAAAGCAGTATCTTCCTGCATCATTTAACTAACAAAATCTAGTGCTCCTGCAGGAGTCTCTATCTGTGAGGGGAAGAAAAGGATGTCTTCAACCTTAGCAACAAATGTTTTGCTTCTAAAGGAAGCGGTGGGGAAGAAACCCCAAGCAAACCTTTGAAGTCAGCTCAGGCCTTTACACTCCTTATAGCGTATTTCCAAAACACTCTGGGGTTGCTGCTCTTTACTAAACTCCACAGCTTGGGGTACACCTGGTTTGCCTGGAACAAGACACCTCCTGCAAGGCCATCTAACCTTGAAACTCAGGGACAGGAAGAGAGTAAGCCTTGCACAGAGTAAGAAACAGAAGGGAGCTTGAAGTACCAGACTTGCACTAAAAATCTCCACTCTAATTTAGGCAAAGATCATCACAGAACTTCAGACCATTACATTTAATTCAGCTATGCCTGGATACAGCTGAATACCTCAGGGTCAGGCCCTGCCAGCACACTTCATCCAGTCTGTGAATCATTTTGTCCTGCCCTCCTCCCCTTTGCTCCCTCAGGCACAGGCACAGGAGAGGCTCCCAGCTGGGCAAGTCCCTCTGTCAGCTCATCCCTGCATGAGATGGGGAGGCACTGAAACCTGCAGGTCTCAGTAATTCCAGTGGGTTCTGTGTAGAGCTGCGCAAAAGAATTCCTTCACCCCTGAATTAACACATAAGTGCAAATAAACTCAACAAGAGCACAGCACAGACACACGTCTGCTCAAGGACTGCAGAGCAGAGCGAGCCAATGCAAACACCCACATACCAGAATGGGTGGATCTAGTGCAACACTTGAGGAACTCTGGGTCTGACAGCCAGGCTGCAGCGCTGGAGGGCAGCAACTTCCTGCCATGGTGCTTGTTTTTCTTATGGTTTCTGAATCAGGGATGTCAGGCAGCTGATCCCCGAAATAACAGCTGGGAGAAGCTCAGCACTCAACACCATTGTCATGAACAGCTCTTGTGAAGAGCCTGATGTTAGCGGAAGGGTGCACAAGAGAAACTCACTGGCCAGACGCCCATCCTGACAGGAAAAACCCTAAAGTGTTTACAGCAAGGATTTCAGAAGTGCTTAGCAATTAAGATTCCTAACTTGAGATGTCTTATAAAAGCCTAGACTATTAGTGTGCCTGCCTCCAGCAAACCTGGCATGCGGGATGACAAGGAGATGAGAATCAGGGAAGGAAGAAGGTACTGCTTTTTCATTTCTATTTATTTCCCTATCCCCTTCATTTGTCAGAGACCCTGGAAGAGGAAGGAGATGGGGACTACACAGGGGCCTCAGCTGCAGAGGGAGCTTTAAAGCTCTGGACACAACCTGAACTGGTGGTGAGATCTGTATCACTTTGCTAATACAGAAAGAAGAGGGAAGCTGTGTGCTGGCAGTGCACTAGCAATGCAATCCTAGTGGTGGAACAGCCACCTTAAAGAGTTTAGCTTCTTCAGTGAACCCAAGTTGCCTCAAAACCATTACCCAGGGCATAGCAGGTTCTAACCTATAGGAATCTATGTATATTTCTGCATATAAAGTTCTATAAAATTGTCTTTCTGAATCAGGGATATTTTAGTAGTTAACCAGTGAGAGAACAGCAAGATAAGGGCATTAACTCACATGGAATAGTTACAAGATGCTATTCAGGCTGGATACAAGCATCTGTGAAAGCACATAAATGAAGAGCTGCTTATCACTTAAACCTGGGGAACTCTACATCCCTCTCAGAAGGGACAGAACAATGCAGGTGCTTGGAGCAATGGGGCTGGATGGATAAATACAACTGCAATTCAGGAAACACAAGCTATTTCTTTCGGAATACAAACACATTGTTTGATTGCTACCTGGCCAAGCAAAAATAAAGGGAAGGCAGTTGCAGTATGTGTCACTGTATTTAAATGGGTACCAAGAAACTGCCTGAAGAAAACAAAGGCTTTGCAGTGGACAGACAAGCAGGACAGAAACTCCAGTGCATTTGTGCTGCGGTTACCAGCCATTCCTTACAGCAGACCAGGCGGTTCCTAGCTGCCAGCCCTCCCTCTGCAGACTGCTTTGTGAACCTGCCCGGATCTGATTCATCTGACAAGGGAGACTGCTTCTAAAGCAAGCCTGCCTCTGTTGAAGCCAGTGGTCAGGCTGGCCACTGCCTTCCCAGCAGATAAAATCATGCATCTGCCAGCTGAGAGAGAATATGGCTGTTCCAAGATTTAGATTCAACTTGTGTATAAATGGCCGTGTGAAAGTCTGTGCTATCCCACTCTAACACATTAAGAGAGGAAAAATATACACAAATAGAAGAAATACAACCTAACAAGTAAAACACAAGGCTGTCTAGACTTGTTTTACAGAAGCACATCTTATGCCTATTTCCCTGTCTGATCCTAATACAGAAAATGTGTATCACACCTTCCTCTTTGCTTGTATGACCAATCACATACAGATTTTATTCATTTTGTTACCCTTCATCTTAGGCTAAATCTTCTTGTACTAATCCTTTCAAGTGAAACACGATGTAAGCTACGCATTGAAACTTCTCTCAAAGAAGCATCCACCTACACTCGAGGAAAAGAAGAAGACTGCAGACTTCCATTTAAACATTCAAAATAGTAACAATAGATTATCTCTAGAGTTGTGAAAAAACATGCTGTCAGTTTTACCTGTCCTACTTTAACACCTCTGTGGCTCTAGCCACAAGCCAGATGTTGGGTTTTCTTCATATATTACACAGGATCAACAGACACAAAGGTCACATGATGAAGAACTGGTGTCCATTGATTTAATTAATGTTTTAAAAATCAAGCTGGAAGGAAAGTGTGGGTTTCTAGGGAAGCTGGTGCTGTACCAGGAAGGGTAGGCTGCAGGAGTTCCTGGTTAATCAAGCTTTGAAAAGTTAATTATCTGTCAGAATACACAGGGGCTGGCTGGGGAAGAAATCTTTGTCAGTTGCTAGGGAGTAGGGGTTTCAGGAACAAAAGGCAAATGGGTGCTTGGGGCAAGGAATCTCCATCCCTCCCTCTGCAAAGCATCATGTGCATCTGCAGCACAGTATTAAGGATGGCTAATAATAAACCCTGGTGCTGGGCACCTGCTGAACTAATTGCAGCACAGCATGTGCTGCATGGGGAGCATCTGCAGCCAGAACTCAACTCAGTGTAGCAGAAGAGCTATTAGAAAAGCACGGTAGCTCCTGAGCATCAGACTCAGCAACACTAAACCTCCGCTTTGGGCTGGGGAATGCAGATCACTAACGAGATTACAGAAGGAATAGCTGTGAGGGCAGACTCCTGGGTTTTGTCCCTCACACTGAAGCCTGCAGCAGCCAGTGGAAAGACTCAGCCTGGCTTTGAATAGGGCTGCGTGGCCATGGAAACCTGGAATCGCCTGGGAGGTACCAATGCTCTAGAAGGGCTCTGCATTTGCTTCCCAAGCAGTCCAAGCAAGGTTCACTTCTGAGCAGAGATCTGGCTTAAGGCCTGGGTAGCACTTACATCCCACAAAAGAAGGCCTGTCCATGGGGAACTTGATCCATGTCTCTTTATCAGTACAGCTGATGAATTAGAGCTGCTTGTATTTCATACAGTCATCCTTCAGAAAAGTCTGCTTCACCCTGCTGAAATCTGCAGCTCCCAGTGAAGGATGAGGCACAGCACAAACTTGGGTTACTGTAACTCTAACCCTGCCTAGAAGCCTCAGCCTCTCTTCCCAGTACTTTAGACTAGTCCTCTTTTGACAGAGGCAAGGACACCGGGTGGCATCCACTGCTTCTCCAGGACCCTCACATGAATTCTTTGCCACAGCTTTCCCCAGTAGCTCGGGTGCGTGTCCCAGCTCTAGTACATTACATGTCATACAGAGCCCTCTGACAACACAGCAGTATCACAGACTCCAGACGGCAGGTCTTATAGCCAGCAGGGGACAGTTCATCAGAGACCTGTTGTTCCAGGCTGCTAGCAAATCCAGGCAGAAATGATAAAATCAAATATATTTAGCCAGCTTTTAGAAGCTTGACATAGAAACTTACTTAGAAAAAGGAGCTGATGACTGAATATAATTACAGTTCTAAGGAAGAAACCAGTGGTGTCAGCATGGTACATTTGAACATTAATCAAGCCCCATTCCTCTTAAAGTCAAAAGAAGAAGATATTTAGTGGTGCACTGGAGAAAGACTTCAGAAGGTTTAAATTATTCTGTCCAACCAATCTTCTAATCACTCTCCCTAACCTCTAGAGATAGATCAGCATTAGGTTTCTGGCTCACTGCCCCAGTGCATGTGCTAAAAGCATTTCGGGCTTACCAAGGAGGTTTTCATCGCTCTCCACAGGAGGTCTGGAAAGGCCACTGGATTCTGCCTCAGGAACAATGCAGATTTCCATGCCGACAAAAAATGGTAGGGAATAAGTAACCTAGCAGGCTCTGTGCATGCACTGAAAGAGAAAGGATCTCAACACGACATCCCACTTTATGTCACCTACATTCTAATGCACAAGTACGAGTGCAGGCTCCAGCCATGCTGCACACAGCATCGGCCACAGCCCCCCAGCCGTTTGGGTCACACAAAGAAGTTGATGCCCACAGCCACTGAACAGAGACCCACCAATCTCTAGTGAGGTTTCAAATGTATTCATTCATTGCAGAGACAAGGCAAGAGATTATCAGATCCTGACCCTCATAAAGCTCATACAGCAATCACATTGCTTGAGCACACTGAACAAAGTGTTGGACTGTACATCAATGTGAAATATTCACGTTACACTACCAAAAGTAGAGATTAAATATACACTCACTGACTCAGCATGCTAATGTGCAAGTCCAGTTCAGTGATTTAAGATTAAAGACCATCATCTCATTACTTCCCTAAGACACGGCTCACAAAAACAGCTCACCAAAAATAACTGAGTTCCACACAAATTTGAGTCTCTCAGGAGTATATTTCCATAGGAATATAACTTCAGTAATTGCTTCATGGGTCATGAAATCTGGCCTTATAAGCAAAGACAGACACACCATGTAATTCAAAAGCTAATCAAAGCAAGACAGGTCAGAGAGCACACATCAGCATACCATTTCCTGACACTAAAATCATCTGCACTGGCTAAGAATCTGGAAAATGTATCATTGGTGTTGGAGATCTTTACACAAAAAGATGACAGAAATCCTTTCCTTCTAAAGGATGTCATTAACCCCTTTCTATGGTAGGTTAGTATTTCCATTTTACACAGGGGGACTGAGTCACAAAGACTTTCCTAGAGCTAATATTAAGTCAGTGGCACAAAAAGGGTTGTTCCTTTAACTACTTATCCTGGTAAACAAAACAGTTCATATTTCTAGCTCAATTAAAAATAAAAATACTTAATGCATGGAGAACAACTTCAAAGTAAGCTGCGCATAAAATAAACCCAGTCAAACTGACCAGTGGTAAAGAGCAAAATAAACTGGAAAAAACATGCCAGTGGGGAAGTTACACAGCTTGTGCTGGTTTGGCTTGCAGTGGGGCTATCAATTATGCATGCAAATGTGCATGCTCAACTAGGTGTGTACATCGGGAACAACATACAAGCACTTTGGGGCAAAAAAGACATTTCCCATGTTCACAGAATTCAGCATCACAAAACGAGTGTCAAAGAGAGAGATGTGGGCTAGGAGAAAAATCTCTTCTGCTGTGCCCCTCCTTTTTTCTTATACTCATCCCATTTCCTATTCATAAATGCTCACAACTAACATAATGCTTTCAGTGCCACTGCATCCATCTTCCACGCATTCATCAGCGCATTTCCAGCAGCTCTTTGCCTGCTCTTTGAAAACCCATAACTCCTGAGCAGAAGCGCTGATAATCTAATTCCCACACTCACTAATTTCACATTCACTTTACTCTGACTGCACTCCTAAGAAGAGCAGCAATGATTTACAAGCAACTCTCACTTCTGCAGACAGAAATGGACCAGAGCGCTTTTCAGCACTGTTCTCTCTCTCTCATATATACATTTCTGCTAGGAAATAAAAGCCTGAGCCTGAAAAGTGCCAGAACACAATCTGGTGACATCACTTATCGTACCACCACAGTACCAGCCAATTGGGGAGGTTTCTTACCCAGCCGTGCTTCCTCACCTAGCAGGGAAGCCTATAGGAAAATGTTACAGCACTGGGAAAGGACTCACGCCTTCATTGTGGATGCTTCTCTTGCCACACCTCCTCCCTCCCCTTTCCCACTCCAGCCTGCATGCACACACACACATGCACATACACAGAGAACACAGCGGAGGTAACATAACCATGCACAGCAAAAATCTGTTTCCAAGTATTAGGCTTTTGGCAGTGATTCACAGAAGAATTCCTGCTGGTCCCAGAGATTCATATTTTTGTTCAGCAGTTTCAGTGGGAGGAAGAAGCTTCCTCTTCTAAGTCACTGATCATTTTAACTCATTGTTATGACTGCACAGCTAAGTCTTTGTGTTTCTATCCCAAATATATTAAAAGCAATACATCTCCAGCCAGCCAGCCCAAACATGCCTGTAACCCTGTGAATAGATAGCAGAGTTTAAGGCTTGGACTATGTTCTGCCATTCCCCAGATAGCTGTTACTTTAACTAGACAAGATCCAGTTGTTAGCACACACAGCCAAAGCCCAACATCAGATCAGGGTAAGCTGCAGTGCTGCAAACTAAGGGTAGAAAATACACTAGATACTTCGCTGCAGCTGCCATCTAGGAGAAGAAATCGGAAATGGGTGCGTAATAGTGCTTCCGAGATGAAGCTAGCTATTAAAATAATTGTTAGGAACCCCAGAGATCTCTTCTACCTGGCAGACAGTGCTCTTAGAGAGGCAGCTGTCATTGTCACTGCTTCTCACTCTGAAATAAAATGACAGTTGGCACATCCAGTAAGCAAGTCTGTATAGTCTCCTGGTAGTGGTACAGCCTACTCATGCAAGAGGGAAAAACCAGGCCCCCTCTGTGAGAACTGGAGATTATCAGTTGTACTCCAGGCACACAGCTTTAAACCCAACTAACTCAGCAGCACCTAAAAAGCCTTCAAGGACAAAGAGATTTTATGTCACTCACTGCAAAACCATTTGAGGGCTGCTCCACCTCCAGACAGCAAAGTCCCACAGGCTCCAAGGCAAAAATTAAAAATCCAACTGCAGTTTCCATCCTGCTTTGACTCCACTCCGAACATTTGTTCCTACCTTATCAGTATTTTCTTAAAAGCTGCTTCCTGCAACCAGAGCCAACCAGATAACCACAGGAAGAAAGAATGCTGTTCTTTCCCAGGGGCAGCACAGCCACGCCAAACCCTGCCACTGTCCCAGGCCAGTTTCCACAGCTCACTCAGACCTTGGCTGTTCCACTACACTGCTAGGCGTAGGTAGGGATTGCTGCAGACCTCTGCCCACCTGACCCAGCCTGCAGAGCACCAGGGATGTCTGTCAGTGCCTGACTCACTACCCTCTCACCAACACCTAAGCAGTCTTCCTGAAAAATACTGGCAGCTGCAGCTTCTGCTTTACATCACCTCCAACAACAAGCAAAAACGCTGGCAGAAATAACATCCGTCTGTGAGCTCCCTTCTGCATCCAATTCAGGACTGTAACCAATCATGTTTTATGCAGCAGCACTGGAAGTGAACACTGGTTACAAAGCATCCTCCAGGTCTTCAGGACTTCTCACACAGAAAAGGGCAGAAAACAATTCAGTTTGGAGCCGATTCCCAATGTAGCTTACTTACCAAGCCTGAATCATACTCTTACCTAGAAACAAGACAAAACACTTTCTTAATAACCTGCTTCCTCTGAGTTGAAAGCAAAACAGTCTCTTGAACACACAGCCTCTGGGGCTTCACCAGCTACAATTACAGAGAAAACCACACACTAACAGTGTGAGATCTGAACCCATGTAAGTCACCACATACCCTACCTGAGGAAATTGCAGATCTCATGAAACACACACCAAAACAAGGCAGTATTTTGCGTCAGTAACCAACAGTCCTATCAGAAAAGTGTTACAAAAGAGTTTAAAACAGAAATGCCAGTTTCCATACTCTCCATTTTCTGGCAGCAGCTCAAAGTTCAGTCATGTTTACTTTCCCTAATGGAAAGCCACCACTCACCCTCCCCCTAATGTCAAGACCGATCATACTCCAGGTCCTGCAGGCAGAAGTTTGGCTGAGTCAGCTGTGTTTAGCCAAGCTGACAAACAGGACAGGACATGAAGTGATTTAATGAAAGAGAAATTAATGGACTTTTTCCTTTTTTCATGGAGATGCTGTTTGCAGCGGGGGATTTTTCCAGGAGTATCTTAAGGTTTCAGCTCAAGAGCCCTAGCATTTTATTTGGATTTCAATACCCAAAACACAGTCTTCCTGTATAACTAAGTACAAGGCAAAGATTCAACAAACACTTGCACAGAATCAGGATTTTACATGTATGTACACACACAAAGGTATAAATAACATTCTTACATAGAACTTCATAAAACACAGAATTCAAAGTAAATCCTAATCTTTTCATATATATACAGGTAAGTTTGAAAACAGTGTAAGTAGGACTCACCACCTCCCGTCCCGTCTCATGTGAACAGCTAACTTAGCTAAATCTCTAAGTGCACTGTAGTTAAGGTAGGAGGTAACTTTCTCAGAATGTAACATGAAACATTTCTTGGTGATGATTACAGAGGAAAGCAAGCCACCACGCAGTTCACCTGTCCAGTTCCATTGCACTAAGCTGAAAAGACAAGCAGTATCACTGTGCTGCTCTAAAATATGTATGAAAACAAATCCCTTCTCTCACCACTCTTGTACAAGAAAAGAAACTTCAAGACAGTCATCAAAATGTGATTAATATCAGAATAATCTTAGTGCAAGGATAACGCTATTTTACGTAATATTATCTTGTATTTATTCTTTTACAAAACATACTGTTAAAACTAGAAGAGTTTTGAAGCACATAATGATTTCCCTCCTGTAACACCTACCAAATGTGTTGAGAAACAAAGGGCTGCAGAGAAACAAAGTGCTCAAATCCCAACAACCATGTTCTCTAAAACAGTTTCAAAGCAGTAATAACGCAAAGCTTCAAGCCCAGGTTCCACAGTAACTCCCAGACATCTACACTCTCCAAAAGCAGGATTCCTAGGTTTATCTTATGCCTCTGAATAAATAAACAATTTTCACAAAGTTCTGGACTTTTACATCAAAAACATGGAAAACTAAAATGGGCAGTAACAGTATCAGAGTGATGACATTTTACACTTAGAACAAATAACTCACCACATGATACTCCCAGAAATAACCAGCGCTCTTGAACCAAGACTATGGAGACAGATTAACAATTAGGGTTGATCTCCCTTATTCTTTAGTCAGCAACAGGATTAGTAAACAGAAGAGAAATACAAGGCGTACAACAGAGCTGACTAATTACACACACAATCTCATCAACTCTACTTGACATTTCGTATGCTACTGTATTATTTTGCTTTAGAAGTCTTCCTGGACAAGGTGCTGGAGGACTCGGCGCAGATGGACAACACTGACAATGGAAATGTTTGTATGAAGTGCTTCAGGAAAAGAAGCACATAAGCCCAAGTCAATAAAAACCAGCCCCAAGCAATCTCGCAAAAACTTAGTCCAGCCTATACACAGCAGCTTCAGTGTTCATTTAACCCAGAACACAACAGTCCCATAAAACATTACACAGAGCAGCTCTGTAAAACCAAGAAAACAGAAGAAAGAAAGGGAGGCGCATTATGAAGTAATTTCAGACAACCAGTTTTGTGAGAGCTTTAATGGCACAAAATGTTGATAAGCTACAACTTATACATGTACTGTAAACTGTACATAATGTTACAAAGTGCTAACTAATTTATGAAGAATGCATAATCACTTTGGCTCAGTTAACTCCAATAGTTCAACAAATGTCAATTAAAAAAGTCGAATTCCTAACAATCTTCAGCTTGCACTTTTGAAACCAGTAAATCAAGATGCATTTGCTGCAGTTACATTTGCCTGCTGCGGTTTTCATGTGCGAGTTTATGCATTTGTTTTTCTTGATACTATTTACAGATATTCTAGGCCAGTTTTCACTGAATGTAAGAAAAATGAAGCTTACGTCTGTGTTTCCAAAACTGTAAACAGGTATAAAGCTTTTTAAACAACACTTGTCTTAACAAAACTTCAACTAGCAATAGTTGAAACCCCTTTTCAAATTATACAGCAATCTGTTCCTGTTTGTTGTAAAACTAAAAGTTGTAGACTTTCAGCCGAAGCTTATAGTAGGGTATCAATAAATACTGCATTGTATCATAGCAAGTGTTACAGTGATCACATATCCATTCCTCACCTGCAGCATTCACAAATTTGACTTCATGGCTCCTTCAAAATAGCGTAAGTTGTGTTGATACTCTAGCCACAAGCTTGCAATAGAGTATTTACTAAATATTCTGAAGAATTACCTTTTAATTTAGAAAGGGGTAAATTTTTCTTTTTTTATTTAAAAAGTAGTCCCTACTTGGTAAAAATCTATTTTTCTGTTACTCCAATTTCCATACAAAACAAGGTGCTATAATTAGAACTAAAAGTGTTTCAGCCTTTCTCCCATCCCCTCGGGTTTTAGGTCTGTAAAATTACATACTCAATACTAAAACATCCTTCACCACTTCCCCCTTCCCTCCCCCACCTTTGGGTGAAACCCCATATCCACACTTGAAACCAATATGCAGTTGTAGGCAACTCAAGTGCCACTAGAAGAAGAAAAGCAGATGTCTTCAAGAGGATTTGTTGTTAGACCACCCCTTTCACCCTGAAAGCATTTTGTAACAGCATTCAGAAGTAGAGGATGAAAATAAATAGAGTTTAGCAGTGGATTTATACTTCACTTTTTTACTTTCTGGGAGCTAACTAAAAACCAAATCTCAATAGGGATTTAGCTTTTACACATCAACTGTTTCAAGCCATCACTGCTAGTTCAAATCATCAACTTTTTATAGTCTGATGCAAGCAAATAATTCTATGTAGCTGTTCTCTCCAAACTGGCTGACTATGTTTTCTTATCATCTTCTGCAAGTCAGCCTATTAAAGTTTTTATTTAAATGATTTTTGCTAGTCTTAAAATTAGCACTGGTTCCCTAAATACTTAGTATTAAAGTCTATATCATATTTTTTATATATTCATATATATATAAAAAAAGAGTATTCTATCCTTCAGAGTCATGCTACATGTTCTGAAATCCAATAAAATCTATTTAAGGACATGACTGTCCCAATGCTTTGTAACAATTTGGTACTAAAGCTTCACATTTTGAAAAGAAGTGTCACTGAAGGAGGACAAGGCTTAATGTTCCCTAAGATAAAAGTTCAACAACATTAGTGAGAAGAGTCTATCTAACATGAGACACCACAAGTGACTTTTAGATTCTGTGTATCCCCAAAGGAGATTGTACAGTAAACAATGAGAGAGAGGAATATTGAAGACTCCTTTGCAGAAGACATTTCAGAGTTTGACAACTTCTGAATCTTTACACTCTTGCAAGATTGTCCCCCTTAAAGATAAGTCAAATGCTTTGCCTTCTGAAACTGCCCTATCATCCTAATTGTAAATGGTTCCACAACAAGCAGAATCATATCCTTTTACACAGAGTCTAACTACACCTACAGCTGTTGGGTTTTTCCTTAATTTAAAACTACTTTTTAAAAGGAAAATTTCCACATTTCAGATTTTTCCTTAAGAAAACAGGTAAGGAAAAGCTTCTTCACATGCAAACAATACAATTTCTCTAATATTTTCTAGGCATCAGACAGGTTCTCCTACAAGGAATAAGGAGGTGACTTCATAGAAAATACAAGATTACAACAATTACCTAATATTAAAATATGCTGATGGATTTAGTTACCCTACTTTAAAATTTATGCAGTCTTTGCCTCCTGCAAATCAAACGGTGTTAGCCAATATAAAGGGCCAAGTAAATTCCCCCAAAAGCTGATTTAAACTGTCTTTTATTGCCAGTGATTTCATTGTTTATTTCACAACCAGCTTGGGTTCCTTTTCAAAAAGAAAAATTCATTCTCACTCCAATCAATAATTTTCTTCCAAAGAGCCTGCCAATTTTATCACCATTATACAGTCAACATTTATACCATGCACAACTGCAATTTAAGTCAGGTTGCTCTAAGGAGGCAACAGCATCACTGATAAAATTAAACTTGCTGGTGGCATTTTGCATTGAGAGAAGCCCTTGCAACATATAGACAGTTGTAAACTCCGTTCAGCAACTCTGACATGTCTTGCAGGCCAAGAGGCAGGGGAACGGGAGGAGAGAGGGAAAGAATGTAGATAGCGAAACACCTCAACAGAGTTCCAACACAATACTGAATTCCAGAGTTAGCAAAAACCTGGATATGTAAGGAAAGGGTGAAGTCAGGGTCATGCTTAAAATGGTCTCAAGTCAAATGTACTAAATGAGACAGTAACACCTTCACAGGTCACATGGATTTCCAGGTTTTGCACTCCATCTTTCAATAAGTGCTGGCTGAAGGTGTGGTCAGTCGTTTTCCAATGTAGATGCTGAAATAAAAAGTACAAGGCATATCGTATTCCACAGAGATATTCCCTGTTTTCCAAACAGCCTGCACGCACTCAGCTAGTCTGTCTTTCACTAAACGTGATGAGATCCCTCCAAGGACATCACTTCCTTTCTATAAAATTACCTGAAGAGTGAGATTTTCAGATGAGCCTAGAAGCACCGATGCTATCAACATTCACTAAAAGCAGGTTTCTTCCAGTCCCAAGCTCATTTGAAAACCCCAGTCCAAAAACTTGTGTCGTGTCTGTGGAGTACCTGACACAGGGACTCCTGAGGAGCCGAGCAACACTCCTGGATTATTACAATAAAACAAATAAAGTACTGCCTATAAAGGGAGGAGGTGAGCTTTACAACACTGAGCACTGAGGATCTACACAATAAACTACTGCTTACAAAGGGAGGGTGTGAGCTTTAAAGCACTGAGGAGCTACGCAAACACTGACCTCTAACAAATAAATTCAGGCACAAATTAATTTGCTGTGGAAATACATAATTTTGCTGTAGTAAAAATATCTTACAATATATTCTCACATATTCTACCAATCCTAATTTATTTAAAGGTTTACAGGAATTTAAAGAGACACTGGAACTACACTCTGAAAAACAAATATGAAGCTACACAAAAACATATTTTGAGTACATGTCTTTGCCCCATCATAGAAGGACATAAAATGAATGAACATAACACAAGGATTAAGCAAGCAGAGGGGTTATGTTGGATTATGCAGGCAACAAAGCAGCGCTGAGCAGAGTCGTAGCAGATCTTGCAGGACACATGCACCATTTCATGTATGTTTCTTTAAATACCCAAACCTTGACTTTCAGTAATGTCACACAATTGCAGCATTAGACACTGAAAATAACAGCATATGTGCCATACACACTGAACTTCAGCATCAGTATTTGTACAATGTGGTTTTGCAATGGTTAGCAGAAGTTACAGCAATTTTCTATTTACGCTGTTCTTACTCTACATTATAATCTGAAGCATAAAAGTACAACAGGTGGATAATCAAATGGCACATGTTATAACTGCAAAGGTTATTTGCAAATTCATGATAATCCATGCATTTTCCATACAAGAAACTTGATCTACTGCAGAAATACAATGTTTTAATGGCTGAAATGTTTTAATTGCTGCAATGTTTCCCTGCATTTCAAAAAGTGTACTAAGTCTACCTTGAGCAACGTGCAACAATATAAATATTCTAGCTAAAGCCCTTTTCAGCAGGCACCTGGCATACAAGTGGCAAAGCAAAGCCAGATGCAAATTTGAAGTGAGAATTAGGTTAATACTTACCCTAGTCCCAAAGCCAAAACGTGAGATATGAACAGAGATGGAATGAAAACCTTAAGAAATTCTGCAGAGAAAATGCCACCTTTTTTCATTGCTCCACTTTTTCTCATACTTAAAGACACTGAACGTTTGGGATGTCTGAAATGAAATTCCCTGAAAGAAGAGGGAAAGAGGGGGAAAAAAGTCCAGTCAGATTTTTGTTCCTTTTCTTTTTTCTTTTGCACACAAATGCACAGATCTCTGTAGGAATACTTTTTTTAAGTACAAAGAGCTAAAGATCCCTTACATGGAGTAAGGAACCAAAGAGAATAGTAGGAAGGATTGTGGAGAGACCACTTACACAGACAGTATAGAGACAAGGGGAGCAGTAGCTGAAGAGAGAGAGGTAGGTCCAAGACAGGGAATTTCAGGATGTGATTTGTTAGCAAGAGCCTCATTTTTTGTTCCAAACAGAGACAGAAGTCTGCCAGATTCAGACAGCATCCTCTATTTTAATAAAAATGCTCTGCATTCAAGGATCTCAATGTTTCCCCTTCCATGGATGAACATTACATATTTTACATAGAAAGAAAAAAAGGTACAAGAATTTAGGAGACTTGCTCAACACTATTCCATTCAATAAGCCAAACTAAATGCCATGAATCCCAACTCCAAGTCACCAACTCTTCCAGTAATTACAATTTAGTCAAGAAACCCTGACAAAAGGTTTAGTCAGCTTGCTGTGGATTGATGTTACTTTTAATAAAAAGATAATTCTGTTCCTATTAAGATTTCCACACTTCATTGTTTTGACTTTTTGTAGCATCCCCAAAGAGAAATCTTTTTCCAATATGACCTTATTTGGAGAGCCAGAGTAATTCCATGCAACTTATGAATCTTCTCTCCTTCATACAAAAATATTCATTAAAATAGTGCTTAACTTACTTGGGAGGAATGTTTTCAGGCCTACTTGACCAGTCTGACACCCAGCCAGCACTTTTCTTCAAAACTTCCAATTCTTTCTCTCCTTCTACTGCTTCTTCTTCAGACTGAAAATATACATGGGACAAGCCTTGTAGCATTCAATTAGCTTTTCCTTATGGTGTTAAACCGAGCACAACAACAGTGCTAAAATGATAAGCACCAAATGGTGGCACCTGATAAACGAGCAAGTGTTGTTGGGCTACTGATTATTTAGAAGAGATTTTATTATGCTAACAGGAGGATCTGCACAAGTCAGTATACCACAAACGTTATTCCTATAAGCAGGATTTCAACATCATTGCAAGTTACTTGAGCTTTAACAGCAACAACAACAAAAAAAACCCTATTCTTTAAATCTTAAATGTAAACCAGCACTATGTAAAAAGTATTCATGTTTTCACAAATGGCAAAAACTTGCAGTTGATGGCATTTGATTTAAAGCATATGCAGTGTGGCTAAAGAACAGAAAGACAGCCAAATAAAAGGATTTAGAAACAGTATTTTAACTTTAAATGTGTTATTAGCTGCTTAAAATTTATATTACTTGCAACTAGCAGCTTCTACTGGGTGTATCCCAGATGGAGCAGGGAAAGGCAAGCACTCACTACACAAGTACTAGTTGTCTTGATCCAAAGTTTTAATGTTACATTATTAAAGCGTTACTACATAGGAAAAAATAAAATAGACAAGAAAACACCACTGACTTTGGTACAAACTCCTCCTTTTAAAAAATTAAATTAAATTAAAACAATTTCCTGATCTATTCTTAGTAAAACAGATCACGTAACATTAAAGCAAAAACCATACCAAACCCAGAAGACATCAAATACAACAGTCACGAAAGAGCACCAGCTTCACTCAAATCCCTGTGGCTCCACAGCACAGAGCTGAAATAGTCCTACTGTTCAGCCAGGTCTTTAACAGAATTAAATGCAAGGTTTCATTCTTCCAGGAATGCTTTTTATTTATACTGCTGAGGACAGCAAATTCTATTAGATGATAAAACTAAGAGTTCAGCATTAGTCTCCTCTCAGCTGTATTATGGCAATTATTCACTATCATGTGAGCTGACTATCTGTAGAGCAATAAACTGAACCCTCTAAAATCCTGTGCAGAAATACAAACACTTCAAAGAAAACAGGTTTGACACATGCAGTGCACACAGTGCTAGACAATAATATGACTGCTACTAAGCAGGGCAATTCTCAGCTTTAGAGAGATGAAGCCTCATTTTTCCCCCCACTTCAAAGCTATTAATCTCCACAAGTCAATACAAAATGTAAGTCTAAACAAAGTTTACTAACCCTGCCCTGTGGCTAAAAATAATCATTCTGAAGTGTGTTTTAATTCAATTTAACTCCTTAAAAGATAATTTAAACTAACATAAGCTTGACTGCACAGAAATAATTTACTGTTCACTAAAAATAATTTATTATTTACAGGAAGGTACTATATCAATTTCTAACAAAAAAGACTGACTTAAAACCTGCATGAAGAAAGTACAAGACAAGTAAACAGCATTACCCAAATGACTAAGGTACATCTCCAAATTTTGATTAAATAAGGCTTATAAAATTCATTTGCTAGTCCTGCAGCTAATAGCCAAGTTTAGTGTCTCAGAATGAAAACCAAAATCTGCTATCAAACTGTTCAATGCATTTTTGACACATGAGATATACAGCATTTTCAAACTTTAGACACAACAGTTTGCTCTACCCCTCAAGTATTCCCAATGCTGATTTATACAAACACATGATCTGTATACAGTATCCACAACTGAAACACTTTTTTTTATGCACTTTAAAGGTTAATAAAGAAAATACCTGAGAACTACTGTCTTTACTTGTGTGCATTTCCACATCAAAAGTTATCTGTCCATCTTCTTGAGGTGAAGGGCTAAAGAGAAATTGATTTTGTTATGTCATTTTGTCATAATACACTGTCACCTAAAGAACTGTTAGTATAAACAGCATCACATCTGAATCATTTCCACATGCACTTTTGCACACTACTCCTATGAGGTACAGACTACCCTTCAAATCAAACATTATCAGCATTAGAAAGTTTTCCAAACCCTCTCATCCTTTCATTTCCTCCCCACCCCATTTATAATCCTACCTTTATCAACCAGCTTGACCAACCTCCCACTAAAGCAAAGAAAGCATTGAACAAAAACTGCCACACAAAATCTTCAGATCCTCATTTCTTTTAGGTAATGCTGCCAGCATTGTGAATTATGCCTCTTTTTGTATCACTACACGCAGAAACATTACACATGAAGAAAGCTTTTAATGCTTGGCAAGAATACATATTCCTTGTTAGGCTCACTTTGAGTATTAAACATTTGGTAATCTACTTGCAAAATTTATCAACTATCGCACCTCAACTGACCTAACACCAGGGAAATCAAGTAATGAACAATACAAAATACAGCATGATGTACCACTGCAGGTGTCTCATTAAAATGCTAAAGGCATCTTTTTAACCCAACTTAAGCTTTCACAAAAACGTGTATTTTAGAAATATGCAAGAGAACCCAAACCACCACACTTCAGAGCAATTTACTCTGTGAAAAGAATGCAAAGTATTTCTTGAATGGCACTTCAACTGTCAAAAGGGGAAAAGAATTACCCAAAAGTTAACAAGTGGAAACTTAAGTTTAAAAAAGAAAAAATGAATCTGCCTTCATTCACCTAAAACATGGGTAATAATTGGAAATCTTTTGCCAGTAAAAGAATCTATGCAACCATCATCTAGCAAACGTTCCTGACTGAACTGGAAAGCAGACTACTAGCGACAGCTCTGACAGCTCGTTTCTTAGCAACATAGATGTAGCAAATTTTGTTTTCTATAAATGTAACCATTCTATTTTAAATACTCGTATGGATTATTTTCAAACAGTGTACTACATTCAGTCATTAAATCAGGCCTAACTGATTTTAAATAGCTTTTATATCTATCAACTACTTATGCAGGCTACCCAGTAGACACGACAGTTAAACTGCATTCACCCAGCAAAACCAAGGCAGCACAAGCAGAAGAACAGCTAAAATTTTATCTAAAAAATGCCCAAGGATTACCAAACTGCCCCAGAACTTCCTAGAAAAAAGGTATAACGAACACAGAAGAGTATCATAATGCTCACATGTGCCTTGAAGGATTATACTGTTAGGTAAGAAATATTTTGCCTTCACAGGACAAAAAGCAGAACACTGAAATCAAAGTAGTACAAATTCTGAGGACCTCTTATTCTGTTAAATCCAGTGATACATTTTATTACATTTGACTAAACATAAATCCAGTAAAATTAGGTATTTTTTACACCATATGTGATTTATGACAATGTGAAATTTAACTGTCATGGTGAGGTGACTTTCCAGCTCCTGGATTCCTCAGCTTTCAGTGTAGCAATGATCAACTTTCCAAATCAGATGTCTTATTTAATAACCAGTTATCACAAGCCAGAAAGTACTACAAACCCTGGATCATAACAAACTTCAGCCTGAGAAAAAGCTTTATGCCACCATTAACATCTACAGGATAAAATCCTCCTACAAACTGCAGGCAGGGCTCCAAACACTTCTTTACCTGTCACAGTGCGAACTACCTCTCGAACTGCTCTGTCCTGATTCATGCTGGGCATCCAGGAGAATTTTTTCCATGTCTCCATTGTGGATGGAGGATGATGAAGGGACATGTTCCAGACCTCCGTTTTTCCCATTGCCATTATCGTTGCTATTGCCATTGCCGTTCATCTGTAACTCCACCCAGGAACCTGTTGGGCCAGCCAGACACCATTTCATTAAAAACCCATCTCAAGTTTATCAATTACACACAGAAACAAACATGGTGGATTCTGATAACGTACACTGCTACTGGGGAGAAAACTCATAAACAGGTACTGCAGGCAAGAGCAACATGTTTTTTCCTCTTTCATCAACAAGAACACCCCTAAAAAGTTATATTTTGTTGCTACCTACCTCCAAAGCTAGGCAAATATGCCCCCTCTCCCCTCAAATATTAATACTTCAATAGGCCATGTTTCTCTGCAGTTTGAAGCATCGATTACCTATGTATCACTCCATTACACAAGTCACCTACTCCCCTGCTCGACATCCCTTTTTGAAACACCATTTTCAAGTGCTAGTCCCCAACTATACAACTCTCCACCTGCCATTTCATATTCTCCTTCTTCCCTCTACTTCCAAAGGCCCCTAATCAAACCCTGATTTTCACACACATCAGGCAGGCTGTCATTCTCAACCCTCATTCAACTTTCTCAGCCCCGGTCCTCTAACAAACATCTCCCACCTCTCCTATCCCATCGCAACTCGAACCATCAGATGCCTAAGGCAGGCATTATGTTTCCTTACAGAGCTGAAGTACCATGCTGACGTACATTTCATTACAGCTGGATTAAGAGATTTCACTGCTAAGAAGCCAAAATGAAGAACTGAGTAGCATGAGGAATGCAGAGCTCTCACATGTAATAACAGCTAATAATTTCAATGCCATTATTTCAGCCTCTTCCCACCTCCCTTCTTTTAATTTCCTTAGGGACAGCTCTATAGCCTACAAATTGAGATTTACTGGTGTTTCCCCCCCCCCCCCCTTTTTTTTTGTAGTTATGGCCATGGGATTTCCATGTGTGCACTGAGATTTGACAAAAGAACAAGAGTGTATTCTGAATGATAAAAGTGGCTGCCAAGAAGTTCATATACTCTGTGGTTAGGTTGAGGATTTTGATTTTTGGTTTTAAATGTCTTTGCTTGCATTTTATGTGCACATTAACTAAATGCAAAACAGCATTTACCAGTATGTTCAGTACTGACACATTTCAATTGGAAACAAAGAGGTTTCGAAAACATTAATTCCTAAACATGTTATTTAATATCATGAGGTACAGATAGAATAAACTTCTACTGCTCTATCTGTTCCAAATACTTAAATGCACTCCATATCCAGCTGCAGTTCCAATCTTCTCATCAAGACACATATCAAGAATCATTTGGCCATACAGCCACTCTACTAATCATGATTATGGAAGGAAAGATCTCCAACTTCTCAAAAGCACACTGTTTTCAATGCAATATGATTTCCCGCTATCAGTCAGATGTATTGTCATAACAATTCCTGTGAAATTTAATTTATGCCCCATGAAGCTTTCAGGTTTTTTTGTGTTGGGTTGTTTCATTTTCTGGTGTTCTGACATCTTCACCAGAGAGGTAAAAATACTCAACAAAGAAAAGAAAGCCTAAAGACATAAAAATAAATGCTGAAACTACTTTATAAACATTATTTGCACAGGTTCTAAATTGTAACACTGATTTCTTGACTTCTGACACGTACTTTAGCGTTCCTGCACTTATATTTTTTATTTTAGATAGCAGAGTTTTGGCTCTGGGAACACAGAAACACAAGAAGGGATGTATGTCACAACAAGTTCACCTACTTTCAGCTTGATTTTGTGAAGCTGAAACAGCAATAGAGTTCATACTTAGCACCAGTTATTAACTACACCATTATACTGATGACCATGGAAGCATCACACTCTTAAAGAGTAGAGGTGGTTTACAAGTCTGGTTTCCCCAAGCTGTATTCACAAACAAGGTATTTAGGGTGTGCACAGAGCTCCCATGCACAATCACACAATGTACACAAACTCTGTACTACGTATCTTCTCAGATAATCAAGTGTTAATGAGGAGAAGGCAGCCTTTGCTCAGACCAGTCAGCACGAGTCACAGACTGTATTACTGCAGATTTATGATAAGTGCTGGTGTCTAAATTTCTATATAAAAAGTCCATGCTGCAAAGAACTACATCAGGAAGGCAGATATGCCTTGTGGTAACACCTTCACATCAAGAGGCCACACCTGCAGAAAAGCATGTAGCGACTGCAGCTAGAAGACAGGCCGGAACGCTTCCACTCTGGAGTAGTGAGCATCTCCTGGAAGAATTAAAATGCTCAGGATCTGCAAAAACATCTATTACTGTTGATTTTTTTTTTTTTTTTTTGTGAATGACAAACAACGCAAAAAGAACCGAGGGCAAAGTTGCAGGGGGATGTCCTCCTCTGACACCACAATGGAAACCAAGCAGAAGATGATCAAAACTGGCTGCTCTAGCACGCAGCTACTAAAGACACCTCCACAGCACCTATGATTATGCACAAAAAATCTTCATTAATGCTTATCTGGTCTGACAAAACTTAACGTTTATCTAAAACGTGTTGCGGCCATACTAGGAAGAACACTCAAACTGTTGAGTAAAGAGTCCCAACAAGTTGAGCAGCAGTTTACATGGCAATAGGCACGTTCTCCATCTGACCTCACTTTTAATGAGTCAAAATACATCCAATGAAGTGTAATCTGACATCAAGCTAAAACATGCTACATACTCCCACAGGCAGTCACAACCGGTTTGGAAGAAGGAGCCAGGGAGTCCACGTAGTTACAAAGACTGATTAGAGGGATAGAACTCTCTGCTTCTTTGAAAAGATGCACAGGAATACATGTGAGAATAAACTGCCCAAGTAATAGAGTGGTTTTTGCCCCAAGCTTTTTCTAGAACAAAGGAAGTTCCATTAACCACCCACATGAGAAATCTTGATTATATAAAAACGGGAAATATAGCAGAATTAAGAGTGGGAAAATTTAGAGATGTGGTGGCATTTTCCTCCCTTCACAGATCACATCACACACACTTTGGAAGAACAAACCAACCAACCCCACAACTGTTTATATGAATGGTATTTTTCTCCAAAATTGTTTCAATTTTGGCCATCCTCCAAGGCTAATTATTTCACTATGAACTGATACACAATGACTTAATTACATGTTTTTCCATAACTGATGGACTGTTTAAACAACAGTAGCTAAATGGGGTGGGGGGGGTGGGGGGGAAGAGCAGTCTCATTTTTGTTTATTCACTCTGTGATTTCTCTTGGGTGGTTGGGGTGAAGATACCAAGAACAATACATAAAATCTACATACACATTTTATATACATATAAAAATACTTCAAAACTAGTATCTGAAAGTCTTAAGCCATGGTCAACTTGAATAAACTAAGAAATATCACTCTGATAATGAAGTACACCATTAAAAAATAATAAAAGAGAAAGAACAGAAAGCTGTTCGGACCCATGACAGTAATTATTAAACAGATTTTCCGTGATAGAGCTAGATGGGTTCCTGCCTAAGGTGGGATTTCTTCTTTTTGTCAATATATAACAGAGCTTTGTAATAATTAAAATATAGAAAGCATTTAGAATTCCCAGAGCAAACAAGTCCTCTTTTTCTAAGAGCCCAACCAAGCATAGGTCCAGTTACCTGTTTTATTCCCAGGTCTCCTGACCTTTGATTCAAGTGCTTTGAATCTTTGAATGAAAGGCCCTAAACACATGCAAATGACATACAGAACCAAATGAGTAAGTGTCTAAGCTCATTAGCTTGAAAAAAGTTCACTGAAAAGTTTATGTAATGGCAGAAAATACACCTGTAACACAAAAGCATTGTGGAGCAGCTAAGCATCTGAAAGCAGCACTAAGCCTTTGTGGAGCGGATAGGCTGCATTTGTTTTGTTCTCAGAGCACAGAGTATCGAGTATTTCCTCTCATACCTTGCACTCATCACCTTCAGTAATCACACTGATTTAGCTAAGCCTCTACGTGCGGATGCAGCCATAAGACCAATGTGAGCAGATCCAGCACAGGCTTACAGCACACTCATCTCTTGTTGCTCCTGCCTTACAGCAGACTAACACATCTCCCTGAGTAAGTTAACAGAAAACAAAAAGGAAATATTAAAACACAGAAGCATCAAAGCTCACGATTTCTAGAGTATTGAGTTAGGCACTGGGCATGTTGCAACTTTAAGCGTAATCGGTATTTAAATATGCTAAGAGCCCTGAATAATTTGCTAAAACACCTATTTGACTCAGGCAAGCACTGTTTTAAGCTGCTGTCCTTATCACAAGGTGTAGCATTACCATAATACAAAAGCAGTGTTACGAAATCAGCACACTTTATTCTTCTTCAATACAACTCCCATTGAGTTACAGGAGATCAACCAGCCAATATATTTCGTGGTCAGTTAAACTCCATCGCAAACCACGAAGGTAACAGTTAATCATTAATGCAATTTATTCATCTCTCCAACTGCAGCATCCTTAATAATTACAAACAAATGAAAGGACACACTGAAGCAGCCGTTTAAAACGAGGGAAAAGCATCTGCCAAGTAAGTACGAGAGCCTACATAAAAACCAGCCCTACCAGTGTTATCCTAGGAACAAAAGGATGCAGCAGAGCAGCTGACATAGATGCCGGATATAGAGGAAAATAGCTCACGTCAGTGGTATTGACTCAGCCACTGAATAAACTCATTCCCACAGTCAAGCTCCTCCCCCTACCCTGCTGTATCCCCATCTTAGCTGTTAACACCAGCCACCGAATAAACTCAGTTTAACCACGAAACAAACCTGCTCCTGCTATCCTCGGCTCGCACCGAGCCACAGCGCTAGCTCCTTCCTAAGGCTGCGCCGCCCTGGCCATTTCACCTCAGCCGCACCGGGTGCCGCCTCAGTCGCCAGCGCTCCTGCGAGGAGCGGCGAGACCACCGGATCCGACAGCCACGGTCCTCACCTCATTTTTGCCGAGCAGCCCCCTCCACCCTCCCAGGCCCTCATACAACGGCTCCCGCTGCCTCAGCGCTGGAGCTCGGCGGACACCCCGCTCCCAGCCGGGGCCCCTCAGGCCGCGCCGCCCGCCTTTTCCTCACAGCCCCCCAGGCAGGTGCAGCCGAAACAATTACACCCGTCCCGCCACCGCCGATTGGCCCCGGCGGCTCTCGCGGCCCCGTCCTCCGCCAATCGCAGGCCGGGAAAGGGAGCAAGGGGAAGAAGGGGTCGCGAGCTGCTCCTCACGGCCGCGGCCCCCCCCCCCCCGCGCCCCTCAGGCGAGCGGCGGCAGCACTCACTGTTGAGGCCCGGCTCGGTGTGCGTGCCCTCGGCCGGCGGGTTGTTGTTGTTGTTGTGCTGCGGTGGCTCCTGAGGGCTGGACATGGCGGCGCGGGAGTGGGGCCGACGGTGACTGCGGAGCCGCTGGGGCTGGGACAACAACAACAACCCCGGACTGCGCTCCTGGCCCGGCCACCCCCCTCCCTCCCCTCCCCGCCTCTCCCGCAGCGCGCACGCGCGACGCGCACCGCTCCCCCGCCTTCCGCCGTCTGCGCACGCGCTTCCCGCCATGGCGCTCGCCGTGCTTGCGCACGTCCCGCCGCCGCCGCTGCGCGTGCGCCGGGCGGTCCGTGAGGGGAAAGGCGGGAGCGCGGGACGGGCCAGGAGGTGCCGGGAGTCACCGCCGCACGCGCCCGAGGTGCCCGGGACACGCAGGATGGGCCGGGAGGTGCCGGGAGTCACCGCCGCACGCGCCCGAGGTGCCCGGGACACGCAGGATGGGCCGGGAGGTGCCGAGCGTCACCGCCGCACGTACCCGAGGTGCCCAGGACACGCGGGCCGGAAGCACCGGCTCTCCCCACACAGTGCTGTATAGAACTGTCAGGGCTGTCCTCTCAGGGGAGTCTGCCTCATTCCCTCACCTCAGCGATAAGCTGAGCCCCGGGGCTCCAGTCCTTTCCCAGGGCCTGGCCCCTGTTCCATTCCCGGAGAGGATGAGATCTGTTCGCACAACTCCGTACTGTCAAAGCCCTATCGCGGTACCCATCTCTCCTCCAGCTCAGGCATGCTTCCACACGAAAGACTGCAGCAAAGCCTCCTCCCTCAGTGCAGTGGGTGCGAGGTAACCTGTCAGACCTGCATGGCACAATGGTACGAATCTCCAGACGCTTCTTGCCTCTCTCATCAGTCTTGCTTTTGCCTCAGAGTTTTAAGCTAACTAGTAGGTGCAGGAACTGCAGTTGTTTAGAAGAGAAGGCTCAGGGATTCCTTACCAGTCTCTACAACTGCCCGATAGGATGGAGGCAGAATGGGGCTGGTCTCTGCTCTGAAGGAACAAGGGATGGGACAAGAGGAAACGGCCTCAAGCTGCACCAGGGGAGGTTTAGATGGAGCTGGGGAACAATTCCTTGCCAAGGGGGTGCTCAGGCATTGGAACAGGCTGCCCAGGGCAGTGCTGGAGTCACCATCCCTGCAAGTGTTCACACACTGTAGCTGAGGCCTTCAGTGCCATGGGTTAGTGGTGGCCTTGGCAGTGCTGGGGTAAAGGTTGGACTTGGTGAGCTCAAAGGTCTTTTCCAACCTGATTGATTCTATGACATACATTCCGTTTGACATCACTTAAACTTCAAGGTTTATTTTGCGGCCTATAGTGGTTTTGTTATTGTTACTTCAGTCCCATCTCACACACATATACATAAGCATTTTGTTTCCCAGCAGCAGTAAAGGAGCCCTTTATATCATAAACCCCTCCCATCAGCAGCCATGAAAATACAAATTGTAGGATTTTACTGTGCCCTTCTTACCAAATGGACTGTGTGATTGTACTGAATGCGTGACCTTGTGGAAAATCTGTGTCTCTGGGATATCACTGGTAGGGAACTGCCTGTGTGCAATAAAAACAAAGCAGTAATTTGAATAATTTCATAAATCAGGAGGGCCACAAATAACTTCTAGATTGGAATCAGAACAATAGGCTACTTACAATTTTGAATAGAAAACCTGCCCAGGTAACCCTATCCTACTTTGCAACCCTGACAATCACCGGCCAGCATCATGACTATTTGTCACCTCCATCATTCAGGAAGCATTTGCCGTAATACTTGTGGCATGAATATTTATCAGTAAAGTGGGACTATTAAAATTTCTGAGTCAGAAATAAATTGATCAAGATTATAGAGTGAGTCAATGCAGAGCCAGAAATAGCATTCACAAGTCCTGACTTTCAGCCCTGTGCTCTAACCACTACACAGGTTCCTGAAGGCAGCTGGGTGATGTAATTAATGTTTGTACAGTAATCTGAATCCTTGGATGGAAAATGCTATGACAATAGCAAGGTTGGAGGGACAGAAAACCACGTTAATAGAAGAGAAACAATGGCCATAAACTCCTGGGAAAGGCCCTGTGTACCAAAGTGCAGTCAGGTTTTTCTTCTGGAAAGTTAGAAAAAGCCTTTTTGATCAACTTGAAGTTGATCAAACTCAAACAAGTATCAAGCCGCATGATTTATCTTGAAGAGCAGAGCCAACCTAATCCCGCCTCTCTATTCTCACAGTTCCAAGGTGGTGTGAACATTTGAAGCTATTTAAATAAGGAACAATCTAGTCTTAAACAGGCTGCAATTACTTTTGTATTCTTCATGTTGTACTTCTATGCCCCAAATCTGAAAAAAAATGCTAAGCTGTTGCTAAAATGGATGCCAGCATCCATCAGCCAGCAAACAGCCTTTTCCCTCCACACCTCAGTGAGTATCTTTATGCCAGAGGCAGTGATGATGCGTCCTGGAAATGCTTTGCTTGTTTTTTTATATCTAACAACAACTGATCAAACATATAGTCCTTGCAGATGACTGGCAATTCTGAAGATGGCTTCGAGGGACAGCCACAGCATCTAACCGTGATCCCTTGCATTTCCGAAGCATCTACCTCTCTTCGGTAACATTTTGCCTCCTAGTGGAGAGCACCGACAGAATTGCAAGGGCTCTTTTCTTGTGGGGGAGAAACAATAGATGGATAGTTTGCAAGAGGCTGAGATTATTAAAATTCAAAGGTAGATTTGGTATAGAAACAGAACTCAGTTTTTTAGTGTCGCAGTTGTATTAGTGTAGAAAGAAACGCTCACTCTTTCTATTCCAGCCACTCTCATTTTCTTCCACCGCTCATTTTTACAAGCCCAAACCTTCCTGTATCAGGTTAAATAAATGCTTGCTAAAAGCAAACACAGGCAAGTCAGGCAAGACACCACTAGTCATTAAACTGCAACCTCACTTCCAGCACACCTCTCCCATCTCAATCCAGTACATCCATCCTTGGACTTTTTAATGACATGGCAAAGGGCAAAAGAAAACAGCTTTTGTTCGATTTATGTCAGAAGTGTATCTTGTAAACTGGGAGGCTGTACACCTTCTCTGCAGCCCGAGATGAAGAGCTGAGGACCAGTGCGAAGGAGATTAAGTTGTACCTATGAACAACTAATTCCAGAGCCAACAATATAACAATTACAAAAGTATTAGCATTCCATCATCCAGCAGCTCCTCCCTAAGAGGGGGAAGTACAGGTTTCTGCTTATCAGCACCAACTGTGGCTTTTCCAGTTTGTCTGAGAGAAAAACAATACGTAGTTAAATAATAAATGCTGGAGTAGGAGTTACAGTCCTGGTTCAACAGAACAGGAAGGGAAAAAACAGGGTGTTGCTGCATATTCAACTGTTTTCAAGGCATCAGGCACTTCTCAAGAGGAAAATAGTGAAGGCACAACAGCCACAGAACTCTGACACCCCAGCATTGTACCAGTTGGATAACCAGCTTACACTGAACATTAACTGTTGACAGCAGACTCACTGAGGTTAAGAGTACGCCTGTAATTTTACAGATACTAACTGCTTAAGTAGCGGTTCTTGTCATTCTGCTTCCAGACAACACAGCAGGGAACAGAACTTGTCTGTATTTCATCTGGTATTAAAGGATGGAGAATTGAGAATTTGTATTATTTCATGGGGCACTGGAGGAGACCTCTAGGAGCAGAGCAGCTGCTGTTGGGCACCCCAGCACCCCCTGCCTGCCTGGGAAGTGCTCCAGGAGACACCCAGAAATCACAACACGGGAGTAGTGTAATGGTGCTCCAGGCAATGTGCTGGAGGAAGAGATCAGTAATTTCAAAACCACCTGCAAGTAAAAGGAGAGGGCCAGGACAGAGGATAAAAAGCAACCTGACAAGATGTATTCTATGCATACTTTTATTAATAAAATATAAGTTTTACAGCATATGTCAATGGACAGTGTGCTTAGAGAATTCTCTAGTTGGATAGTATGACACCAAAGTCAGTAGCTGGTTTTGGTGAGGATAAATTAAACCTCAGATGACATGCCAGGGATCGCTGCTACTGCCAAAACCAAAACTCCTACCCAAGACTAGCATTAGAACCCTCGATTCCATCCCGACACGCACAGCTGAGGTCTGAGGTGGTTTCGCTTGACTGTAGTATTGCTTGGAGGCTGCACTTTGTCCTCTGGGAAATCTACCTGTTCCCTTGTGTGTCATCTTCAAATCCTCACTTCCTTCTCTCTGTGCTAAGCAACTTCTCAGGTATTCAGTGCATCATTCGGGACAGATACAAGTGTGGCAGTCTTAATACCATGACCCTCCAACTTCCCAAAACAGCAGTCATTAAACCTACACCCTTCTTCGCAAAACGGAGATGAATTTTACCAGCTCTGATGCAAAAGAAGCATCTAATTACCTCTTTGCCCTTGTGATAAGAGAAAGAATAAACCTTGGCCCTGATCCTGTAAACACCTATACACATGATTAATGTTACTCAACAAGTTGTTTCCTTAACTATTAGCAAGTAGAGTCATGAGTAAAATTAGTCACATGCTATGCAAGCAGGAATAGGGCCTATTAGTTTATTCACCCGTTGGAGAACAGTTGCTGTCTCTGGGGCGGTTCAATTCTTTACAAGGCTAACAGGTGAAAAAAAAAGAAAGGTAAACCCCTTACAAAGGCTCATGGTCAGGCATGCATGTTACAAGACAAAGACTGTATTTAAGAGAACCAGATCTAATAAATATTAGAATTTGTACATTTTCAAACCACTGCACAAGGAGTTAAATTAAAGTATGACTGCAATAGTAGTCTTGTTAGCCTCTAACCCAGCCATAATTTTACAGCAGAAACAGTATCTTAGTTGATCAAATAATAAAGGCATTATAATAACTACCTATAACTAAGCCACAGAAATAATTTAAATATAGGTAACCGAAAAGTGAAAATTCTCCCAGTCAAGGTAAGTTCACTACGACTTTCAAACTTCATTCTGAACATTTCTTTGAAGGAGGAGGAAACCTAAAAGCACAATTAGCAAAAATATCTGGAGGTAAAAACTCATGAGCCTTATAAAGCATCGATATCTAGTTCATCTTTGGATAAGCCTTATTTGCTGAAGAGTTTAAATCTCTCAAATAACTATGAACACTTATTTCATGCAGCTTCTGTACTCCACGTATTTTCTGATCGTTGCACCATTTAACATTTCTGTAAGTGCAGTAACTTTGCAAAGCCAAAAGCAACACTTGCATGGTAAAACTACATTTCCACTCAGTTATTGATAGCAATAAAATACAGAAAATAGAGCATCTCAGAATGCAGTGTAGTCATTATCTATGTAATCACGTGGTATTGTGCACTACAGAACATCATACTGCCAGACAAGAGTTCAGACAACAGTTTAAAAAGCCACAGGGGACTTTGTACTCTAAACAAGGCATTAAAGGTATTGTATCCTAAAACAAGGCATTGAAGAAACCAGGACAAAACCAAACATTAAGACGTTAGTCCCGTAAAACAGATTTTAAAACCTGAAAATTCTGTTCCTCTTCCAATTTAAGCAATGGGGTTTTTAAAAAAGAGCCTTCAAGGATACTGGAACAGTATCTGACCTGTTCAGATTGTGGCAAAATCTGACGGCAGTTCATGGACTTGAAATGGAAGTGGTGTTCTGGTCATTCATGAACGAATGCAGCTACTTGTGAAATCCCTCCCTCTCTTCGTTCCCATGAAAAATAATTAATACTGGTTAAAATCATTACAAAAAACATCATTTTATTTTCATGCATCTAAGGTAAAACACAGAGTATTTGTATAAAGAGGTAGATTAAAAAAAAAAAAACAACAAAAAAAAAAAACCAAAAAAAAAACCCAGATTCTCCATTCTTTGTCACTTTTATTCAGTAGTTTGTTTTTTTCCTTATTTTCTCTTTTTTTTTTTTTTTTTTGTTTTTTTTTGGTGCCAGACATGGCAAGGAGTGATTACAGTCAACTGTTTATTAAAACATTGGTTGCAACACAGACCCCCTTTACCACTGACCCCAAACGGACCCACTTCATGTGCTTTATTTTGTTGGGTTTTTTCTACACCACCACCAAGGCGAGGTGGAGGGGGGTGAAAGGGAAAGGGGGAGTCCAGGAGGCCAGAAGGAGGAGGAATGCTACAAGCCACAGCAAGAATGAGCTGTATTTAATAAAAAAAGGGGGCCACGAATGATACAGTAATGAGGTTACACAATTAAATCCCATAGCATGACTGAAGGCTTTCCCTGTGTTGGACGTCATCACAATGGAAGGCATAAAAAGTGGAGTAAACCGATGTTGATACAGTCCAATCTAGTCCATTAGGCAAGATGGTGCAAGTAGTCATTTAAATTAAAAAGTGCCCTATCCTCACCTAAATGGCTAGCAGACATGGAGAAGAACGCAGTGACACATCAACAGAGCTTTCTCCATGTAGCTATAAAAGTGTGTTGTCATATGGCACATTTTTAAACACTGGAAAGGGGGTGCCATAATGGACCTCTCATTCTCTTTCGTTTACAGGTACAAATGCTAGATTCAACTATTTCAACTATGCAGGAAGTGGACTCTTCAGGTAGGAATGCCAACCCTAATTCATTTTGTCTTGAAATATATACAAGTTGTTTGTAGTAGCTACGGCAATGATGTTTTCCTTAGGATGCCAGGCTGTGTGTAGAATCTTCTTGTTGAAGTCTAGGCTGTCAACACTGATTTCATCCTTCTTTCGCTTACCACTTGCACATACTTTACGGGGCTTCAACACGGTACGGGGCTTGTTGTTTTCCCGGGATGCCTCTAAGGTGATGTCTCGCTTTGTGTTCCTGTCAAACATTCTGAAGAAGTTGTTGTAAGATCCTGTCATGACAATGCTGCAGAGAGGGAAAAGGAAGAAAGGAACAGTTCAGTTGAAAGTCACCTCTCCTTGAAAGAAGCCTGAGGGTCCCAATGAAGATCATGCCTTATTGTATAACCAGAAAGCAGGCAGCCTTACCATTACCTTCTACAAGGTAAAGTGAAACTAAGGCATTGGAATGTTTTATAGATTTAAAAAAAAACAGTATCTTTCTCCTTAAAGTGTGTACCTTAAAAGCACTTTAACTTGTCACCAATTTGCTTCTCATGTACACATGCTAACCAACACAAAATACACAGTATTTTCAGCCACACAATTTTAGTTACATGAAAGCTGCATGAATTCAGGCACTAACAAACATACTGAGTTTGTGATAATACCTTACAGGAGATCCTTATAAGACATATACACTTACAAGTTTCCCTGCCCTTCCTTTGCCTCAAAGAACACTTAGATACAAAGTTACAAAAACCCAACAACCTCTATCTGACAATACTGGTAGGGCTACAATGAACTGATTTAGATCTAGCAAATAAGCAGTTAATGACATGATTAACACAAAAGCAACAGCTGTTTTAAATGCTATTATTGGTTAGTCAGCCATGCCCAAGCAAGGCAAACTTAACAACTTGTTGTAACAAAGAGAATCCCTAGAAGGTTTTTCCTAAGTGTCCTCCTTGCTGACAAGGCAGCTTAATCAGAACATGCTTTGCTACATCAAGGGTTAAGAGCTAATATACATCCATTTAAGTTTACTGAAGTACTAAAAGATTATCCAAGCCAGTCCTTAAATAAAACCAGACAGACAAGAGGTCATGCTTCAGGTCGCCCATTTTAAGAGTAACTGAAGTGCATAGAGAGAATTAAACTTGCCTGTCCGATCCATTCCAACAGCATTCAAATTTGTCAAAAATGCAATCATTCTCATAGAGTGAGCAAAGTTTACTTCTGAGGTATTCATGCACCTGCAAAAAGAAAAAACTGAGATAGACAAACTGAAGGAATACTGAACCTACACACCTGTAAAATACCCTGCACAGACTCTGTTCCAAACATAATGAAGTACGTGACTGCTCACACCCTCTCCACTGGAGCACACACAGCTCCCTCCACTGGATGGATGAGGAGCAGAATGAACAGAGGCCTGAATTAACATTCTGCTCTACAAAGACTTCAAATGAACTCAAATAGTAGCAAATTATTCAGGGAGGAGAAAGGAGCCGTCTCCCAGAACTGGGCAGCCCTTCAGAATGCTCTCCCTCCCCAGGCAGCTCTCATACCCTCACTACCCTTTCAGATACCTGAAAGGCTTTGCTTATTTCTAAAACTCATGCTTTGGTGACTGATGTCTGATGACATGATTTTCCTACGTCAGATGAGAAGATCCCTTCCCAAATTTCCTTATACAGGAAACACCACAGCAATTTTCGGTGCTGGCTAAAAACATCTTCTGCAAAGGAAATGTTTTGCCTCCTCCCACTTTGTCCAGGAAGGAACACGAAAATATAAAGTCATCTGAAGACTTCTGCTATCTTACTGCTGAAGATTGCCTTTATTGGCTAAGAGGGAGGTTTTTTCATACCCAAACATGGGTTTGGGTTCCGCAGTCAGCCTGCAACTAGCAAGATCCTTAAGCACATGTGTGAAACACAAATCCCACCAATGCTTTCCCTGGATATAGTCATCGGCAGACAAAAGTCTAACTGCTACATCAAGACTACTAATAAGACTCAGTGTCCTTCAAGGTTTTAATTTCTAGCCCACATCATCTTTATCAAATACCTGGTATGTTTCCACAGGTCTGTTTTCCATATTTAAATCCCAGATCTTCACTGACAGATAATCTCTAGTCATCATGTATCGACCACTATGGCTAAATTTGACATCAGATATGGAAGAGATGATTTCAGAGAAAAATGATCTGTTGCTAGGATCTTCTGGTTCTTCAAACACTGTAGGAAAATAAGACAGGCATTTCAAGAAGTAAGCTTGTGTCTCATCCAATACAAGATACACCCACATTAGGTTAACAACCTCGCCACAATCCACTTCTAAGTAAGCGAACTACTCACTAATACTTGGAGTCTTCATTCACACATGTAAGATCTTTAGCATCAAGTACACACCAAGCAACTAGTATCTGGCCTCAAAACCGGCTTAAGCTGCTAATTATTTTATTCATTACTTTGGCAAAACATGAACCTAACTTTAAGGTTTATTTGGAATATAGGCTTTAGATCTAGTCAATATACTTCAGAAATCCAGTACAAATACACACAATTCAATGCTTAATCTATTCCTAATCAGTGCCTAGTTTCATCTAGCAGCAAGATAATCATATTCCAGAAAATGACAACAAACAATGCAGGACAGAACTTACATTTTGAATGTCGGTCACAGAGTGCTGCTGCTCTCATATCACAGAGACGAATCGTTCCTTTACTGCTGCTGTACACAAATGTGTTACAGCTGTTCGGGTGGAACTCTGCCGCTGTTATCACCTCTGTGAGCTCCTCCATGTTGGCAGGCTTAATATCTACAATATCTACAGCATTTTGTTAAGAAATGGTCTCCAGTTTTCACAACCCATCTTTCAGCTTTAGAAGCATCCAGCAATGCTTTTTTAGGACTGTGGGACCCAGTCACAAACTGGATAAAAGTGAGAATCAAGTCTCAGTTTGTCTAGAAAACAAGACTATAACTGCATTCTGTAGCAGTTTGAAGTTAATGCTTGTAACAGCAAAAGACTGCTTAGTATATGTCAAAGATTTTTCACATAGAACTTTATTTTGTTTCAGTTCTAATCACTGCATTATAAAGAAGGCATCTGCAAACATATTCCTGTGATCCTACTGCCTATAACATCTGCAGGCGCACACACGAGAAGGGCTGATGGTTAGGTTTAAGGCAAAAAGGCATAAGCACTGTTGAGAGAAGGATGTTACTTGACTTGCTTCTTGCTGCAAGGCAAGAAAGAGTTCACAAACTAGTTTACTGTGATCCTGCCTTCTAGAACTGCTCACCTCACTTGAAACCTTCAGCTTTTTTTCCTCTTTTAAGAGTGTTTTTCACCATGCAAATGACAACCACTCATACTGCTCATGCTGAGCCACCTCTTCAGCAGGAATAGGGAGAAAGAACCAGGATGTGCAGAGACACACTATACAAAAAGCTTTTCATGAAAGGAAAGAAAATCCAACAGCTTTGTTGCAACCAAAAAAAGATACTAAAACTTCTGTCTGTAATTTCTAGGTGCCACAGGTTAATCCGCAAGTCATCTGCAGATAAGTACGTTTCATAATCACTATTAATGGAGATGGAATTGATGTGATACGTGTGAGCATTGGCAAATATTCTTCGTGGACTAGCTTCAACCATGAGGTCCATGGGCCTGAATACTGGCACCTGCAAAATACAAAGCAATGGAAGTCTGAGATGCAAACGCACTACAAACACAGTAGCACTGAAACACACTGCTCACATACATCAAGTCAATTAAAATACCTCAGAATCGCCTCTAAAGTAAATGTCTGCCAGCTAACATCACAGAAAATGGAACCTTAATAATGTGATGGGACAGTTACTCACTAAGCCACAGGCTAATCTGTGGTGCCAGGGGAGGGAGAGGAGAAATCACTTGAGTGTAGCTAATCCTCCAAGTGAACTACTCACCCGTAGTGTTGTAACTGTAGTAGGATCCCTATACCGTCCATCCTCTTCCTTTAAATTATAACCCTCTGGTCTTTTGTCCCTTTCACTGATTTTCCATAACTTTATGGTTTTATCTGAAATAAAGCGCCACAGTTTAAAAAAAAAGTCAAAGCTGCAGGAAAGATACTCATCGATGCACTTCAACACGAGCCTTCAAGCAAGGCAAGACCACCTACGTGTACCAAAAAAGACAAAGACACTGCTTGGAGAAAACAAGAAGAGAGAAAAAGCATTTAAAAGACCTCCTCCACAGTTTGTTCTTTATAAAGTTACAGCAAGTTTCAATTAGAATGAGGCCTGTTATGAATGATTAATGGCAGCTCGCTCACAGCTAGTGATACACGGGTGAAGGTACTCAATGATTCCTTCACCAAGCCCTTTTGCTCTAAAACCACCGTATCAGAAAAGACTAATACACCACCCCATGCATCACTCCTGCATCCAGGTGAGCCAGAAGAACAGGACAGTTCAAAAGTGTAACTCCTGCATAGCCACATCCCTAGACACGTGGACTAAAAACCAGCTTGCTTCTGGCCTTTGGGAAGTGGAGAGAATCAGACAAAAATCCTAACAGCAAACGTATGCAACGAGGTTACCATGCAAAGTGAACTGTGAAGTCATAACTTACCATTTGTAGACAATAAAAACTGAGCAGCATTTTTCTGGGGTAACCACCTAATTTTGTTGATCTTCTCTTCAATTTCTAAACTTTTCAAGTAGTCGAACTCTGGTTCATGGCTTTGAAAGGTACTGTAAACATTGTATTCTCCTCTACTGTGAGACTGGGTTTTGTTCTAAAAAGAGAATTAAATGATCAAGATATGTATGCAATGTACAGAATGCTTTTCAAGGCTGCGGGCAGAAGCCAGAACTAGATATTTATGCAGCAAGATACACAGGCAGACTGCTAGTTAGCATAAAAAAATAGCATAAAAATAGGTTAAGGCTACACTCTCTGGTTGCCTAGGCCAGACCTGCCATGAGTACCCTTTGGTGTACAACTTGCCTTACTGCAATGAGCCTGGGGAACAGAGAAAATGAGGATCATCTCTTTTGCAAGGTTTTGCTTACAGATCCTATCATTCTGGCTAAGAAAACGTCAGAGACAGTTATGGCAGCAACTTGGAATTCTCGACCTTCCAGAAACTCCCCCCAGCCACATGAATATCACCTCCAACAGGTTCTCATGTTAATTCCAAGTAGCTGAGCTTACAAACTAACATTTCACCTAAATATTGTAGGCATGGTAAGGTTTCTTTTCTTAAAAACAAAAAAAGCCCTCAAAAATCCACATCATTCTCTCATCTTTAATATTTCCACCTTTGTCTTTTAAGAACATTCCCCAAGAGAACTACACAGCCACACATATGTCAGATCCACTCTGTGGGCAAGTTCAGCTTGCTAGGCACACTATCGAAATCCCACATGTCACCTCTAAATTTATACAAGCAGCTCCACATTCCCCAAGACCTTCTAAACTGCTTAAGCAGCTTTTTCTTCCTCATTTGGAGATGGGGATGGGAAGGAAAAAACCCCCACCTCTGCCATAATACACCTCTGACATGAAAAGTCACACCTGCAGTCAGCCTGTGCAGGATGGAACTGTCTGGAAAACTAAAAGCCTCCAAACCTGCACAATTCCTCAAGCTATACAAGCTATGCTTTAGGCAGTGGCTTCCTAACACCAATACTGCACTGGGTGAACCGAACCTTAAATTCCCATTTTGGAAGCAGTGCTTACCAGGGGTACCTGAAATTAATTTAAGCTTAAATTTGCAATATATTCTTGTCCCACCCCTTTCATGAGGTTGCCTTTCCTTGGATATGCTCTTGACTAGGGTCTTTGCTCCTTCCTTCCCTTGTGGGTCTCATGTCCATCTATTCACTTCATCCCTTAGTACCTCACCAGAACATGCTTCTTGATATGATCCTTGCAAGCCCACATGTATCACATTCCTTACATCATTTTCTCTTGCTTCATACCCTTACATTAATAGCTGGCAGGAGTTCTTACACTTCACAATAAGCTGTGGGGGAGGGAAAGGTGGACAAAATGCTTAGAAATACAATCTGGCACTAGGATGCTGTACCACACCTATCAATTGCACTGGCTTTCCGACCCTAGAGAATGGAAGATCCTTTGTTCCAAGTTTCAGTTAGATGTAGCAAGTTAAAGCAGGGTCACTGCCCAGAACAGGCAACTTCTGAAGGAAATCTATTGTGCTTTAGGAAATGCTGGTCATGATTCAGGGAACTTTCCTTCAATTCCATGCTTACCATAATGACTGAGTCTTAAATATACTTCTTGCGGAGTCTAGCAAAGCTACTACTACTCTAGTAAGAGTACTAAAGTTAAGAGTAGTAATATATAATGCCAGTAAGAGATGAAATCCACTCTTGGGATAAAGGCACAATTTAAACCATCAGACTATCTCACCGCACTCAAACCCACCCAAGAAGAGGTGTCGGCCCAAGTGCCTCATGTTAAATTCCAATTTAGGTAATTACAGGCTGCCTACGCAAATTCCTCCTTCAGTTTCAATTAGATACAGATTCATTTCCTGCCTGCTCCTTGTGTAACGTCACTTGCTTCACCTTGCAGAAAGGCCACCACATTCCATCCCAGAGGTGGCAGCCTTTTGGTAGTGGGTGAAGTTGCACAAGCTTGTGTATTAAAGCTTATTGTGCTTATGTGGTTAGTGGTTTTCTTCCTGTACATATCATCTGAAAAGCACTCAAATGCAGTGTGATAGGAAGTGGTACATAAATCCAACTCGAATAGTTGTCTTTTAGATACTCTTAACACAAAGTTTGCTCTAGACAGTCGTGCCTGTAGCATAACTCACTATTAATGCACTAGGGACTCAAGTCCTCACTGCTCATTCCCTAAACACTGAGAACTCAAATTATGCCAAAACCAACACTGTGCAACTCAATCTGATAACACAGGTGGTTCCCACTATACCCAGCTTCATTGATCGTAAGGATATGAGCCAGAGGTTACACATCAAAACCAAATGTAGGCATTTAAAGACAACTCATTTGCGAGCAAGCAAACAGCTATTTAAGCTTCATTAAAGGATCCTTAAAGGATGTAAGCTAAAGCTCAGAATGACAAAACACAAGGGTTTGTGCCCCCAAAACTACAGGCAGATTACAGGTGGGAGGGACTATGTTCACCCCAGACTCCGGCCAAAGCAACCTGGGCAGAGGCAGGCCAGCCGGGAACACCCCACTAGATGGCACCCCCTGACCACAGTGGCTTGTCAAGAGAAGGCCCTGCCCTGGTACCAGCAGAAAGGAGCTTGCTCTGGGGAACTGTGGGATTCTTGAAGTCGAGGATTTTGAGAGTTGAAATTGAATGAAACACTAAGGAAAGAAGTAACAGCATGACTGTTCCAGGCAGTGACAGAGGGCCTTTTATCCTCTCCCTGAAATAAGTTCTAACCTAGTCAACATCTAACTACAGCTTTAGTTAAAAAACCAAGCACTCCACCTCAGTTCTCCTCTTAACACAAAGGCAGAGGCCCTTTCCTAGCGTCAGAAGATCTGTCTGTAGAATTCTGCAAAGACCGAAAGAACAAGTATAAAATGAAGAGATACCTTTGCTACTATTGTTCTAGGATTTTACCTGATTGATATCAGAATGGACAAGGACATCTTAGGTCAGTTACAAACTCACTTAGGGACAACTTTGATTTCCCCCACTACAGTGAAATCTGAAATGATCATCACAGCCAAGTAGAGTCATTATAAACCAACCAGCTTCAGCTTCCCCAAGGTCTTTTTGTGTCCTAGCCCCTCTTCTTTGTTTTCACCTTAAGCACTCTTCAGACCACAGCTAAAGAGTGCTGGAGACAAATTAATTTCCAACAGCATCACTGAAGTTCTCAATAATTTCTTCCCTCTTAAGTTTCGTTATTTTAATCACTTATTACACATCAGGCACTTTGTGTAACCTCCTCTTTAAAGAGAATGAATAGGAACAGAGCAGAGTATTAAACAGACCTCACGTAGTTAGCACTCACCTCCTGCTCCTGTTGAAAGATGACAACTCTACCTCCTTTGTCTCCTGTTGCTAACAACTCTCCAGAATGGTTAAATTCTACTGTAGAAATTATATCCGCTGCATGGGAACAGAAATAAACTCATTAAGTTCATAATTCTCCTAAATATGAAGTGTTCAAGAAAGCTACGCTTATAAGTAAAAAAGAAAATGCACACTTTGATTCAGTTTAAGTATCTTTATGTTAAAGCGCAAGTAGGGAGTTCTTGAAAAATACAGCAGTGATTTTTGTTAGCGATACATTTCATACTAGTACATACAGTTCACCACGCCAGAGTTCCAAGTTCAGTGTTGTGCACTGAATTGGTTTTAAAGGTTTTAGATCATCACCTCTTAGAGGTGTTTCTCTGTTGTGACTCCAGTATAGTATAGAAATGGATTCTGTGTGTACTGTAAGAGCAGAGAGACTGTGTATATACATACTCCTACCTTTATTGTCCCCATTCTTTCTGGTGAGAGATTTAGATACAATCATTACCCATACAGCTTCAAAGCTTTTTTATTTTGTAAGGACTATGAACACATTTAATAACTCAAGGGCAAAACATCTTAGGGTGGAGATGTTCAGACATCAGGGCCTAAGGAATGCAAGCAAGTGGAGCAAAAGCAGCTACAGAAAATTAGGAAATCAATTCAGCAGACTCTAAAGGACTTGAGAATCTCTTCTGGATGAGGGCAGTTTCCATTACCACACACACTTTTATATGGAGTGCTAAAATTAATGGGGAATATACATTGACAATGACCTAGTATCAAACTGATCTGCTTCTAGAGCAAAAAGGACAACCTATGACTTCAGCTCACACACACTGATTCATGTTCTCAAATGCACACAAGCCCCTTGTACTTTCAAGCAGCAGAATCAGGAGCCAAACCATTCATCAAACACTCACTTCAAGCTGCAAAACACACATACAAATCTAGTTTTCTGCAGAAGAAAGTACCTCCAAGTTTTGACACATGCAAGTCTTCAGGCCAGTCTGGCTCTCATGTCAGTCTGATGGAGACAGACAGTGTATCCATGCTTTCTATTGGATGGGTTCTACGTGTTTTAGTTATGAAAGGGCTGGTACCTGCTCTACAGACCAAAAGCTACTGCTGAATTTAAACCAGCACTATCATGCAGCATAATACAGACGCTATCTTATCATGAACAGCAACAGGGGTATTTCATTGTGAAGCAGTGAAACATGCAGGACTTTCCTCTTATTCATCTTAATACCAAAAAGAAACTTACATCATCCTCGGGTTGTCCCAAACACATGGGCGGTGGCCTCTGAGGACATGAGCAAGCTGTTCTTCCATAACTGCATTACGCAGCAGCCAGGAGCATGCAGCCTGTGTGTCTGAGCACAGCACAATGCAAAGACAGCCCAGACACACCGGCCAAAAGATGCAGAGTCAGACTCTTGGCATGAGCAGGTCCATACAGCTCAGCTGTGTTTTCCACATATCCAAGCACAAACTGCCACCTAACAATGGCTAAACACGAGATTATCGCCATGGACCTCCCTCGCCACAATAACCTAACACTGCTGAAACACAAACTGGCTGCTATTTCCCAAGAACATTGTGTTAAGGACATAAATGTGATGTAAACCTGCATGTAGTTAAACCAGGACCCAGATCACATGTAGGAAAACCTTGATTTGGGAGCACATCATTTTTTTTCCAGGAGGTTTATGGTTACTTTAGCCATTCATTCACGTGTTTGTGAACAAGATTAAGCGATTCCTCTCAAATTCGTAAGACCTAAGACCACATACTACTCAGATGAAGATATGGCATTCAGTATGTACCTATCACAGGTGAATGGGGCATAAAGATAATACACAATTAATCAAATCCAGTCTGCATAAAGAGTCAAGAGCAAACCAAGCAACCTAGTTCTGACCTCTCCTTACAATGCAAACCACGTTGCTGTAATCCTCTGATAGGGTAAGACCTTAAGGAAGTTATCAATTCATTGAAGAAAACTAAGATGACTCGCGTATCAATACTGAGAACTATACAGAATAATTACTGTTCTGAAAACCACTGCAAGATCTAACACTGCAAGCTATGCCAGTCTTAGAGAAGACAATACGCAAGCTAGCAGCAGATCTAAATGCGCACGTGTGTATGGAAGGAGAACAGCAAAGAAAGCATTGCCTTACAAATGTTATATATCCATCTAAGCACAGATGGATAATTCCATCCTAGTACTTACTTGGTGAAAGTCACGGAAAAGTTTTACAAGGTCAAAAGGCTTATGATTGGAGCAGGTAGCAACAACAGCTAGAAAAGCCTTCACTAAAGGGATAAACCCTCCATTTTCTGATGTAATATATATTTAATTATGTAGGTACCTAGAATTAATAAATCTACAAATCTCAAATATAGGTAGGTGAAAGCTAACCACCTGTCTGGAACCATTCTAGGCATTCGCTCTTTCTGCATTTACTTTAACTTTCACTATTACCCAAGCCCAACACCAGTGAGCTCCAAGGTGATCCAAGTCCTGCTTTGTCTTGACACTCAAATGCATGAATGAACTTCCAGTATAACATCCCCACACCTCCAAAAAGTCCAGCAGGCTCAGTCAATGGTGACAAGGGTCTGAAAACTCCCCGGCGCAGACCAACCCTACGCAAAAGACCTTTTCAAGTACTTGGATCAATTTTACATTAGAAACAGAATACATTCTTTAGCAGCAATCAGAACAGAATATTATTCAGTAGTGTTTAACTCAAGATACATCTCCAGAATCCAGCATGCCTTTTACACTGTGATCCTGGACTGTTCCCTTTCCAAGGACAAATGTGCTAAAAAAAGTAGGCAGAAAACAGATTTCTTCTTAACCAGCCCCAAACCAGGGCTGAGATGCATATTTCATACCAACAAATCAGTACTGGAGAGCAAAGCAACCATTTAAAATCCAGTAACTCACCGTTAAGGATATTGTATTCCCATACCTTGGACAAAGAAAGAGACAGACATCAAGGCACTGGTGTTGAACTGGGTGGATTTAATAGTGTTTGAGAATTGACAGGGGAAGCATTTCATCTTCCGCAGTGCACTGATTCACTTGGGTATTTTCATCTGTATTAACACCCTCGTTGCCAAAATAAAAAGCACCAACGTAATCCTTTCCTTTTCAAATGGTAACTACAATTCCCATGACGGTTACATGGAGGGTTATTTTAGTCCTTCAGCACCGCAACGGGCAAAAGAGCATCTCTAGAACGCGCTGCCTTCCCTCTGCCTCCTCCCTTTTGTGCATGCTATTTTTGCTACAGTCTCTAGGTGGGAGTCTTGCAAACACCGAGGGCTGCTCTCACTGCCCAGAAGCTTGTAAATGATCCCTTCTATGCAAAGAGCACCAGGGAGGAATATTTAAGGGGAAAGCATATGTATAGCCCTCAGTTGTCACCAGCACCACTGGCTTTTGGGAACTGCTGCATTCTGTTGTTTCCTGCTGAATTCATTTCATGCCCTCTTCTTCAAGCAACCAGTATCAGAGACAAATAACCACCAGAACCTCATCTGATAACCGTACCCCTCACAGCATACAGTTAGACAGCACAATCTGTTAACAGCTTCCACCAAGCCAACTGTGCTTGGAGATCAGCCGTGTTTCTCTCCTCTCCCCAAACACCTTGAGGCATCTTTGACACCAAGATGAAGCATTTAAATGCTGAAGACATTTCAAACGCTGAGATTGTTTTAAAACACTACAGGGCAACACCAGACACAGAAGGTGAATACATCATTGTGACAAAAGCAAAACCAGGACAGAAATGTAGATCTACATTCCTGTAGCATACATTCCTCCCTCTTGTATAACTTGGGATAGACAGCTCAGGGGTTACTAGAGTGTTTAAAAGTACTTATTTGCACAGAGGTATTTAGTTCCACCTAAATATCCCTTCATAAACACTTCTGGCTAACACTAGAAACACTTCTGAGACTAAATGCTTCCAAATAATGGGTTTCAGTGATCTGAAAGTAAGGGAGGATCAGGCGGAGGGCATCCCCTACACAGCCTAGAATCTCCTTACTCTTGTTGCACATGTACATCGCCGAGGGATGCTATGAATTAAACAAAACTACAGTACAGTTGTAACCCTACTTCAAAGGGCCAAAACACACTATAGCCAAACCACGGCAGTGATCCCAAAAATCCCACTGAACTGTGAAGATGGGTCAGGGAGCCATCAGCACCTGCCAAGGGTGCAGAGCCTGTGCTCCCAGAAGTCCCCAAAGCCTCCTCACAGCTCTCCCAGGTACAACAGCTCCAGCTGAGTTCCTAGCAACTGCATCAAGGCTGCTTCTCCTTTTGCAGTGACCTTTCTCTACCTGCTCTAAGGTTTTTATGTATTGCTTCACTGATACATCTTCACTTTAAGTGCTCCCACCAGCAAGGTCTGGACACTTACCTTCACTACCTTCAAATAAGACTTGCTTCTCTTATGGTAGACAAGGAGACGGGAACCTGACAAACCAAAGACATCAAAACAAGGTTTCTGGAAGTAGGAAGGGGAATGACAGGGCCACATTTATCTCAAGCCCTTGATAATGCTTTAAGAAATGCTTGAGGCGTTTGCAGTAAACCATGTGAAAGGGAAAGGCACCAGAAGCTCCCCAGCAATTCTTAACCAGTGACAGCCACACACTTCTGATATATCACCTAATAAGAGAACAGTCACTCACCACAAACCTGACCCGTTTCTCAGTGGGCTTCCAAAGACAGCAATCCCAATTTCAGAATTCTCAGTCAACACTCATTACACCAACTGTTGCTGGTGTAGTTCACCTGGTCTGTCAGGCAGGATACAGCTGGCTTGAAAAACTGAGCCACTGGGCCAGTGCACGTATGAAAGATAACCAGTTCAAGTGAAAATACATTGTTCATAGATAGATGAACATAGGAATCCAACATCTCTCCAACAACAATGCTTTCCCCCCCCTTTAAGGGAAAGCAGTGTTTGAAATAAGGAAAACTCCAAGACAGAGGCTAAAAAACACTTTCATCCTCTGGGGGCCTTCAGTGAATGCTGAACAAGAACCACACATGCACTATCACGAGCAGCTTCGCTGAAATGCTAAAGTTGTGCTGAAGTTTGAGCACTGCTAACAGGTCCATGGAATAAAAGAACAAAACAGCTTTAGCCATCCAAACAAGCAAAAGAAATAACGCAACCCAATTACTTAGGTCCAGGAGGCCCACTGTGAGCCTGAAAAGCAATTCCGTATTAAATTTGTTCCCAATAATAGAATAAAAGCTATTTTATTAGCACAGAAGAGGCTATCTATTTTAATGTACCATGAACTTTATATAAACTCTGCTTATAAGACATGCTTGGTAGGCAAAACATGTCACCTACTCCACAGCAGCAAGTCAATCACAGCAGTGAACAAAGAGCGTCTTTATTTCACCAGACCCAAAAGGTTTCTGGGCAAGTTTCTGGACTCACGTTGATCTGCTGCCTAAGCAGAGAGCAAGTAAATCAGTCTGCTGCACAAGTGGAGCAATCTCCCGATGTTCCCAAGGCCTAACAAAGAACTGTAGTGTTTTAAAAACCATTCTGATCCTCAGTCCTTGTTTCTGCACCTTCCCAGTGGCTCAAAATACTACTTCTGGAATTTTCCAAAGCAGCAACTGAAACCAATCTTGTCTATAACGCAGAGCAGATTACTTCTAGGCTGGTACTCTGTCCTAAGGAGTAAAAAGACAATTCACTGACCAAACGTGGAGCCCACTACCTCAGTTTGCCAGCCTTAAGCACAGAAGAAACCCTTTTGATCAAACTAAGAATTATCACTCCAAGGATACTTTGGAAACTTTGGAACAGAAATCACAGAGAAACCAACTTCTAGGATTATTATTAAAATCCCAGGAAGCTCAAAAAGCCTCAAATTGAGGTAGCAGCAGGGCTGGATGAACCTCATGAGGGGTAAAGACAGTGAAGTATTTGAGTTCAACACACAACTACTGGCATACCAGAGCCATTGTTCCACATTAAAGATCAAGTCAACACTCTCAAAACTGAGCAGAAGTATCTGTCCAAGAGAACCAGGGGACCGTAACTACGTGCAAATCACCTGTGAATGTGTTTGGTCCTTCCTAATCCACCCTGAGGCAAAACCTTCCTCTTCAGAGTACTGAAGAGATGCAACTTCCAAAAACTCCAACTGGAGTCACAGCTAATCACAACAATGTAAGCCTTCTTACTGACTTTATTGCCAGTAATGATGCTGGTTTGTAGTCATGTACTTCATTGTTAGGGAACAAGAAAGAAACAACCAAAAACACTGGAGACAAAACAAACGCTCTTCCAAGGCTTCAAGTATTTTTAAGCTACACAATGCACTCATTGTTTGAGCCATCCCAACATCACACCACACTTACCAAGTGTCCCAATATATTGGGTACTAAGGCTGTGAAGCTAAAGAGGAGTGTTAACCTCAACATGATCAGAAAGGCTGCTTAAATACATGTCTGTTGCAGAGAGGAGAGCTCCCAACAGAGGATACCACAACTCTTAAGCTCCAGAGTGAGGAAAATGACAAGCGCTATTTAGTACTGGTGGTATAAAAGAAAACACCCTCTGCATTCCAGCCTCATCCCTAATTTATGTATGTAGAAAGGGGGAAGGGAACACAAGGATACTTTCAAGTTACCATGACCGGTTTTACTATTGACTTCATTTCCCTTCATTCACTTTCAAGAGTGATTCTTCGCATTCATTCCGCTTCTCAGAAGTGACCTGGCAACAAAACCAAAGGCAGCTGGGATAAGGCATTCCTACTGTTCAATTTACTTCTCAAGAGTCATTCCAGGAGTCCCTTAAATACATCTCTACCAGGAGAGGCCATTAAAAAATGTATTAATTCCGCAGCAGTACGGAGACAGGATGAAAACTGTGTGACAGCATTAAGAAAGGGGTTACCCTTGTGGCAAAAATCCCCACTGCTGCGCCCTGCAGCACTGCAGGAGCCAGCTGGTTACTTGTTCTCTCCAGTACCAGCCCTGCAATCCCGCTGCACACAAAGAGCACACAAAGCTCCCTGCTTACCAGGGAGGGGAGTGGAAGTTGTATGAGGGCCAGCTAAGCTTCACACTGCTGCTGGCCCTGCCAGGGGCAGAGCACAAACACGCCGGAGCCGAAGCCGCGGTTCAAGCAGCAGACAGTAATTCAGCTGGTTTTGTTGGCTTGGGCAAGGCTGGGAAACCTGCACTCAGGAAGAAGGATTTCCAGAGAGTTCCCAAGCATCCATGCCCATTCCAAGCGCTGCAGCCTTATGATGCTGGAAGAAACACGCCATGGCCATGAACTCGGCACCTTCCCCAGGGCTCTGAAAGCACTCTGGTCCTGTTTGGCAAAGATGTATTTAGGTGTCGGGACTCTCCCAGCCCTATTTGCATATGTATCTATGTGTAACATACACACGCAAGATACCAGTCTCCAAACAGTGAATACATGTAGCATTCCACATCTTAAATTCCCTGCACAAGCTACTCACCCTAAGTAAATCAACCAAATATACACCTTCTCAAGCAGTCCTAACCCCCCATATTTCCCTTCTATTTCTTAGATGTTCCTATATTTCCATTTTCTCTTTTATTTTGCCTCTTCGTTCTCCCCTTCCCTCTCCAACTTTGCCAATCTTTGAGGAAACAGTCATGTTCTGAGCAGGCCAGTGCCAGGCTCAACTGGGAGTTCGACTTTGGGTTTGACAGCCTGAGGATTTACTCTTTGCTACTATTATTACATAGCTTATTTTTAACTTTCTATTTAGCTCCCTAAAATAAAGGTTGGACCTGTCTCTTGGCCAAGCTTTGTCCTGTAGCTTCCCCAGTCACATTAACATGACCAGTGCCTACCTTGCAGCTCTGCATCAGTTCACTGTGTGCTGAGAGGTAAGCAGGGCTCTGCTCTTCCACAGCAGTGTGGCTCACACAGTATCCTTCAGTTTGCCGCATCCTCCTGATATTACTCTTCATGCTGTCAAACCTACATACAGGCAATGGCAGCAAGAACCCTTATCACCAGCCTTCAGAAGTGGGAGCTTGAATTAAGGCCCTTTTTTTAATGGAAGTAGGAACAATAGAAGCTAAGGAAAGGAAGCAGCACTGCAAGAAGTGTGTCATAGGATGTACGCATCTTAAGATGGCTTAGAATTTACAGATGCATTTGTAACATTGCCCTGGGTTCAGCAGTAGCAGTCATTCTTCTCCTTCTCAGTAGCTGGTGCAGCGCTGTGTTTTTGACTTTCAGCCTGAGAATAGCACCGATAACACCGACGTTTTCAGTTGCTGCTCAGTAATGTTTAGTCTGACCAAGGGCTTTCTGAGCCTCATGTTCTGTCAAGGAGGAGGGGAAGCCAGGAGGGAGCAGAGACAGGACACCTGACCCAAACTGACCAAAGAGGTGTTCCATACCACAGCATGGCATGCCAGTATATAAACTGGGGGCAGTTACAAGGAAGGGTTGGATCACTGCTCGATCGGGCTGGGTATTGGTTGTCGGGTGGTGAGCAGTTGTGTCCTCTTCCCTTGTTACTTCCCTTATCGTTACTGGTGGCAGCAGCAGTGGTTTGTGTTATACCTGAGTTACTGGACTGTTCTTATCTCAACCTGTGGGAGTTAGTCTTTTGATTCTCTTCCCCATCCCTCCGAGAGCAGGGGGAAGAAGGGGGGGAAGTGAGAGAGAGACTGCATGGTTTTTCTGAGCTACGGCTGGGCTTAAACCACGACAAACATGTTCTTAGATAGCCCAGAGATAATGCAACTTAAGTCATATGGTCAAAGTAATGTGGTTCTGTGGTTTTGTGAATTTATGCAAACAACCATTTTTGTTAAACTTCAGGACTCAGCCAAAAGAACAACAGCAAACTTCCATTCCCTCCCACTGAAATAATACAGTGATACCTTAATCTTGTTGCTATTGGCTTTAGGTAAGGCTAGTAATTCTCCTAAAGAGCTTTACTAGGCTCAATGCTCAAAGAATACAACTCCAAATCCATCTGCCCTATGCAACAGAAGCTGCTCCTGGCTGCAAAGCAATAGTGAGAAGATGGCATTAGAACTGCAGAGAACAGAACTGAAATAGAAGTGACTCTCAAAACCCTTTACAAGTTGGAATAGTAACAAATGCAGATGAAGTGTACTAGTAAAGCAGGGAACAGGATCACCATCTACCACAATACAGTACCTCTCGCCTGGAAAAGCAGCTCCTTACACAGTCAGAAGTCTTTAAGTGACCTTAACTGTGATATTAAAGCAACTTCCTCATTTAGACACAACTCACAGACTGTAAGATTGAACACAGAGTGCACTTTTTAGGATGTGCAGGTAGCAACACACTAAACAGTTTAATTCTTGTGTTTGGTAAACAATTACTGTGCCTCTCTGGGCAACTGCTGTTTGTTGTAAGCTTCAACGTCCCCATTCAGGTCAAGTTTCCACCAGCAAATTCATATCCCTAGTTGCCCCCATGGTCCATTTTTGGACCAAGGCAAGAGGCCAACAAACAAGTGTGCTAAAACAACAGCCACTTTCAGAAGCAGCAGAAGTCACTACAGGGAACACTGTAATCACCACCTTCAACCACCACCTCAAACTCTAGGGAATGATCCCTAAAACACTCCACTTGTATTGAGCAGTTTGTTTTTCCCTAAGCTAACAGAGTTCTTAAGACTGAACTGAGGGTATTATAAAAGCAATCTGCTTGGTGGGGGGAATACAAGCAACATGCTGAGGAGCAACCCCAGCTCCAGACAGCAGAGCTGTACTTGCAGAAGGCTATTGAGCGCACAATCAAAATGCCAGTTAACTGCATCTCTTGTCTCCATGTGCACTCACCTCTGTCTCTACATGCAGTCCCACAAGCTTATACTTATGGCAGCTCCCTAAACAAGGTCAGCATTTGGCACTGCTAGAACACAAAGGAAACTGAATTAAACCTCAGACCACTGGCTTCCTGTCTCCATCTATAGTAGGAAATTCAAAGTCTTCAGCACACAGACTCAAAGACACCTGTGGTGGCATAGAGAAAAGCAGAGACAACAAAACAGGAGCAGGTCAAAGCACTCTGAAAACAGATGTGACCTGCACTAACATGAACTGATTGGTCCCAACTTCCTACCACTTAAAATGACATTAGACTGCTTTAAAGTTTCATCTTTGCGACAGGAGCTAAAGCAGCCACATTAAAAATTAGTGTGAGCTTTGGGAAAGCACTTTTACACCTTAAACTGACTTAGAACTGTGCTCCATCATGGGACTGGTGAGGCAGTACCTGTACCACAATTACTATAACCACTAAATTACTATACCTCTCTGTAGAGGTTTTATTTCTCCTCACCAAATCTGGCACCACATCCTGAAACTCCTTTTACGCAAACTTCATTGTAAAGCTACAAAGAAACCAACCTGTAGAGTTGAAAACAATCCCAAACAGCTGCTTTGAAACCATTTCATCTGAGAATTAAACAGATTCAGGTTTTTAACCCCAAATCAGTTACTAGTAAAGTGCTTCAAGAATTACAGCGAAAAATCCTCTCATACTAAACTCATACCAGCAGCAGGCAGAAGAATGTTCTCGCTACATAAACAAAAGCAAAGCTGTTTGCTTTCTGGATAGAAATCATTAACCCTCATCATCCTGATTAATTACTTGCTATTTTTAAACCTGCAGACATTCCCGCAGTTCCTTCCAGAACACATGCAAGGGCTGGTACACAACAGGCCAATTCCCTTCTTCCGCTGGCTGAAAGAGAATAAAGCGACCACACCAGTGTCTTTAGTCCATGACAAGCTGCAAACCAACAGCATTCCCAGCACCTTGTCTTGCCCCTAAGCTGGACACCGTCTAGTGGGAGAACAGAGCAGGGGGTCTAACCATATTCAGAGAAGCAGGATGTTAAATGTATTTACATCAGTCCAGATGCAGCAACCACAAAAAGCTACTGCTGACCTGGCTGCCCACACCGAGGCAGTGTGTGTGTAACTGGGAAGGTTAACTCAGCACCAGCATTAGTGATGTAAACATCACACACTGAGAATAGCAGGACATGAGCTGGAGCCCTTACGGGTGCAGTCCTCTGGGAGCTGCCCTCACCTACGCATTACTAGGACCTCTGAGGGTATATTTTACACATAGACCTAAGCTCATGTATCCTATGATCCTTCTCACCCTGGAATTGAGAGGGGTGTGCGTATGACGCTTCCTACAGCCCTCCACAGCTCTGTTAGGCTACCACTATCCAAATAACGCTTTGCATATTACTGCAAAGTGGAAACATCATTTGTTCAAGACGGAGCAATTTTTCAACTTAACACAAGCTAGATCAGCCTGAAAATTCTTCAAACTCAACAACAAGGCATTATTTCATACCCAATCAGAATTCCCTTGAGTCTCTACGGGCATCCTCTGCCTTGAAACCGCAAATAGCATTGTTATGGCTTTTATAATACCCTATGAAAAGCAAGTGAACCTCAAGGTGGTCTGAAGCACCACCCGGATATTCTTTGTTCAAATAGTTTACAGTCTTTGCAAGAGGCCCCCAGGTTCTAGGATGAGGAGCAAACCCAATTAGGAAAGCAACAACTACGACAATTCCACTCCTTAGCTCTCCATTACACAAGTTTACAGTTTTTCCCCTTAAGAATATCCTAAAAAGAGTCAAACATCCTATGATGTTATTAATGGATTAGTACTGCAATCCTATTTAGAAAGATGAATACACATGCATATACACACAGGGATCATTTTACTAGGGACAAAAAGCAAATGATGAGCATTTAGTTTCAATCTCTCAATACACATGCTGCCCCAAACTCAAGTATTCCTTAAAATACGACAGGAAGTGCCTATTTGCTTTCCCTATTCACACTAATTCAGGTCTATTGTTGGCTGAAACAAAGCTCTTTCAACGTGCATCACCCGTTCCCAGGACATTTGACACCAGTTTATTAATATCATAAACATAAGAGGCAGAAGTGGCAGAAATCCAGACCCACTCCTGGTACCCGTCCTAAATAACCTTAGGAAGGCGGGTGAATAATCTCACAGGTTGTGGAACCACAACACTTATTCACAAGGAGGAACAAGCAGTTAGAGGTCACAGCTTCTCCTTGAGCCTGTTCTTTGCAGCCACTGCAAAACTCAAATACAAAATACCACCTAAAATAATATACAATAATCGTTTTAAAATCTGCCCACAACCTTTCCTCCCTCCAACCAGCAGAACTGCTCTGGCTCTCAAACAAATGGAATCATCAGCAAATCCAGCACTCGGGCATTTTTCAACACCAGCCAGCCGTACAACAGGAAAGCTACTGGGGGCTTCAGTTTCCTGAACATCACAAAATTCAGCTGACGAGAGCTTCCAACCTGTAAAGCTTCAGCCTGGCTTCAGGTGAGGAAAGGAGAAGAGCAGCCATCCCACAGAGAATGTGTCACACAGGTTTGCAACAATGCCCCTTCAATCACAGTGTGAACTCCTCTTCACTCAAGGTTAGGATTATAACATTAAAATCCTAGACTGTGAACAGTTGTTTCCACCCCCCGGATAACATAACTGTCAAGGACTGCGCCCCCCTAAATTTAATTGCTATCTAACACTCCATCAGAAAGGATGTTTTTGATGTGAAATATAAACCAGAGCAGCAGCAATATCAAGGAGATGAAGTACCTAACCAACACCTATGTTTAAGAACCTAAATGCATTCTAATTATTAACTTACTCATCTTGAAAGCATCATCTACTGAATAAAATCCATCTGACGTTTAGATACCTGGCCTAGGTATGCTTGTACCCCGCTCTTGTCCAACACTCATCAGTTACACTTAACCTGGAAGGATTAAGTGTCCCTGTTCAGATGCAAGCAAAGAAGCCCCAAACCTTTGGCTTCAATCACGTGCCACAGAATTCTGGCAGCCAAGAAAGTTTCTAACATGATCCACACAAGTTGCACTGCTCAGCCTGCAAAACCTACACTCGTTTATGAAAGATCTTCCAGGACACAGATGACAGAAAGGTTAAGTCATGTTTGCACTGTGGAGAATTTGGTCACGGAGTTACTCACCATTCCTGTCCTTCTGTCTGTAAAATCACATACGGATCCTATGTATCTCATTACAGGGAACAAAACTGTAGTAGGAACTAACTTCATGCCCACAATTGCTTCATATAAGATCCCCTTAGGTTCCTGAATGTTCTATCACTCTCAAAACTGAAGGACTTGCTGAGCAATACGAGAGTCAAGACAAAAAAGCTTATAAATAACAGATTTGATTATTTCTGCTCTAACACAGCATTTGCCTGGCTTTAGTCCTCTGGTACACAACTTGTTCCAACATGTTTTCTGCCTGCAGAGCTTTCCTTTACAACATATCGTTAATAAAGCTACAATGAACTGTTCCTGCATAGCCAATTTCCAAGAAACTAACATCTCAATTTTAGCACTGCTGAAGCCAAAAATCCAGGTTTGCTGACCTTCCAGAATTAACTTTACACTGGAACAGAGAAATTAAACCTCCTCCATTCAGAGAACAGTGCTGCTGTTCCCTGCCTCTCTGCAAACATCCCTGCTGACCTGCTGGTGAAGGACATCCTACCAACCACATGCGGAGGGAAGACTGAGGAGACCACAACTCTGTCTCAAGCCTGGAAAACCTGTATTCTTAGGGTTCAGTCACAGCTCCACACACTCACCAGGCTCCTTCAGGATTTACATACAATGCTTACAGAAGTGCTCCTAACACTCCTAAGACATGCTATGACAAGTTACACACAGCATGAGGCTTCCCAAAATGCACTAGAAGAACTGGACTGAGTTCGAGTCAAGCTTTATTTCTTCTCACTGTGAGAAACACGTCAGCCATGTATCTATGTTCCAAAAACCAGGCTCGTTACCCTTGGTAGCAGGAGTGCTTTGCTGTATTGCCTCTTCTATTCATGCTTCCATTTTCTTTGGGAGCTGTTCTCAATATGCCCAGGAGCAATGACAAAGAATGTTCAGGGAGGGCGGAAGAATCTCAACAAGCTCAGAAATACCATCTAGGCCTTAAAAAAAGAAAGTGTCAGCAGTTACGCTGTTCTTCCCACTAAGTTGTATCCAGTTAATAGCATGAAGTCACTGCCTCGTATGGGTATCAGGAGCAATTTCCAGTCAAGATCGCAGCACAATCCCCACACAGGAATTTCAGGTGCTCCTTGGAAGGTGACTTAAGACATTATGAAAGAAGTCATTCAAGGCTATGGGGAGCTAAGATCTCAGGTATGTGCTTCTGAGACTCTAGAATCTCCGCAAATAAAGGTTTTGTAGCACACATCCAACAGGACTAATAGTCATTACTGAAAGATGTGCATTAAGGGACTACACTAACAAGCTCCCAAGGTCCTGTCAGCCCGTTCTCTGCGATGCCATCCCAGTTCCGTTGTGACAGATGAGAAACACATTTGCCCAATAAGCAGGGGCTGAGCAGGACACGGAAGCGTCTCTGCCACTCAGCATGGGTTCTACAAGTACCAGAGTTATTCTCATGCACTTTGAGTCCCTCTAAAAGGGGCTTTGTTAAAAAACACTTCCAAGCAGCAGGCCTAGCAGAAACCAGCCCTGTGACCCAGGCAGAACACGGATGGATTCATTTATCTCTCCTAAAGCACAGGATGTTTGCAAGCTTCTCCTCAAGACAACAAATTACCTTAACTCAAGATTGCTTACACCAATTATAGCTGAACACATCTGCACTGAAGTTGACCTTGTATTACTTATTCAAGAGAGTATTTCACCCACACAGCACCTGAAAAACCTGCACTACCAAAATTAGCTCTCAATTCACATAAGCAAACATCCAATCAGCAAAAACTTTAAAAGGATGCTTTAATTTGGATGTCTGTTCATTGAAAAACCAAATCATTTCTGGTTGTATTTACTTGAACTACTACCTAAAGGCATTACCTAATGGCTTTATTTAAAAACCCAAAACTCCAGTGCTAGAGGAAAACATACCTGCTGCTGCTTGTATCTGTTCATTTGTTATCAGTTCTTTCCCTGGGCTCAAGCCACGTAGTGTATGAGTCTGATATATGAGACCAATTTCAATCAGTAGCTACTTCACAAATCCTGCTGACAGCCCCCCCCCCCGAAACAGTCCTCATCCACCACAGTACCTACCCCCAAGAACACATTAACAACACGAGCTCAACAGTCCCCTCAGCAGACCTTACTGTAGATGTTTTCAGAGGCTTGTTTGTGTTCCCAAGTAGTACAGAGCTATTTATGGAAAAATCCCTGCTGGAATCACAGCCAGGATTTCAATAGGCTGCGGAGCACAGAAAAGCCAGCGGTTGGTTTTCTGTTTGCAAATAACAATATATTTGGAAATAACATACTGTGCCATTGTTTTGCATGTACATAACAGAAGCCTTCAGGCAGTGCCCTTCTTGTCGCTGAGAATGCTACAGACTCAGAGCGCTGGAATATCTTGATTTTTGCTGAAGCCATTCTAATACATACACTGCAGGTGGAAAATTAGCAGCAGCATTTTAGAGGAATATCATTGCTTGGCAATGCCTTTCAGAAGCAGCTACGGGAATTGTGTGACTTGGCGGTACAAAAACAGCTCCTAGAAACCAGATGGCTGTTTCAGGCTTCTTACGCATTCTTTGACCAAAGCTTTTAGTTCGGGTGCAAAAGCTAAAGCCAAAGATTTCCAAGGGTTTTAATCCTCATGTGTAGAATGCAAGAGACCATTCTACCTCAGGCAACATGTAAAGTGCCTCCTTCTAAGGAAAATGAATGCAAAAATCATTCTTACCTACACTAAAAGGGGAGGCAAGGCAGAAGGGAGGGAGGCACATTCACTCCATGGGTTTCAGGCAGCTTGCTGGAAAGCACAGTGCCTGTGAAGGTCACAAGTACAACTGAAGTTTCCAGCAGAGATGAATGCACAGTCCGAAGTGACTGTGGAATATAAATTTCTGATCTCTTTGCTCTCCATGGGTATTCGCTCCTTTAGCAATTCATTTTAATACTTAATGTGCTCCTTACTGGCACTTGGAACCTGAAAAAAGAGTCTTCTTTTTTTGTTAACTCACTTGGCAAGTATTTCCCTGCGTTTCTATTCTGGCCCAAGCACGCAGGCCTCAGCTTCTTAAAACACACTTTTATTAAGCAGAAGCCAATCCTAGTTTCTGGCCTGGACTTTCAGAGAGATCCTTAACACTCGCTTCTAGATGCAAAATGCAATCTACAGATCTTGACAACCTTAAGGCAGACTCTCTATAACACATCTTCGAAGTATATATACAGAGAGAGTCTACTAACCTGAACAAAACATCTACCTTGACTTTTAAGTTAATTATTTTACATATCTACTTTTTTTACTTCTAGATTAGGACCTTTTCTTTGGATTTTGGAAGAGTTGTAGAACACAACAAACAGAAACAAACAAAATGGAGGCTATTTTGTATTAGTGTCCTGCAAGGATCTTGAAGGTCCTTGCAGTAACTTTGAAAAGTTTCAGAACTGTCTTTTGTGGAAGAAGCACATTTGCCTCCAGACAGAGAAAACAAAGCATGGAGGGTTAAAATGACCAGTGACCTTCCACATGGAACAACTCAAGGGCGATTACTTCATGCTGTCTCCATTTCTACTCTTCCTTTTTGGCCACACAGATAATGAAGTTTAAACTTAAAACTTGGTAACAAGTTCAAGATTAGTAACACCTCTCTGAGAAACTTCAGCCTCAGCCAAAAGCCTGGTTAGAACACACATGAATGGGAAGGTGCCAAACAACTTCCAGTTGAACACTGCATCATTATAAACTTCTGGAAAAAGAACTCAACATAGACACAAACAAGCTCACAAGACCAAAGAGGCTCCGTGGCTGCTCCACCACCTTCTCTTGACTTCTTCTGAAGGACAGCAACCAGCCAGAAGCAAAGACTGAGGCAGAAGCACTCCTCCACAGGATGCCATCACTTGGTCATGGCACCTTTTCTAACCCCACGCATGCTTACAGCCCTTGTGCAGGCACAGAGCCCCAGAACACAGAGCTGACCTAGTGGCGCAGCTGTAGATGACAAGGTAGAACATACTTCCTTGATTCTCAGGAACAGCAGAAAGATGAGAATGCTGCAGAAACAAGTGCATGTCTGTTATTCCTACAGTTTGGTACAAGCTTGTTCAGGTCAAACCAAGGAGAAGAACCCACAAGCTCCAGGGAGCCAACAACCTGATGCGCAGAATATCTCCGAGTGCTTTGTTTTGTTTAAATGCTCTTCCTGCTGCACTTCCCTCCGAGGCATCCGAATATTGTCACAAACCAAATTGCTGGGTTAAGCACAGCATGTGTTCTGCCCCAGTAACATAACTGGTACATTACCAGCCCCCACCACTTTCAGTGGTTGGTTATCACTTCCAGAAGGGTCTGGAGAGAGAGGAAAGTTCCTGGGTATTTCTTGATAACAAAAAAGAAATGAAGATTCAGAAGAAGGTAAAACCGGAGCTGTGGTAAGAACAGACTGAGGAAAGGCAGAGGCATACAGAGAAAGGCTTAACAGCTTTGTCAAAAAGCCGTTCCTGCCAGCTCCACATCCTGCTGGAACAGCTTATGAATGTTTCACTATTACCTCCCTAAAGCAGTGCGATTTGCACGCTGCCACACTATGGAATGAAAACGTTTGTGGGCTTCAACTTCAATCGCTGTTTGTTCACGTTGATCTTTTAGAAGAGATATCCTCAAACACAATCTCATTTCACTCACAGTGCAGTCTTCCACATGAAACCCCAACCAAGGATCTACCTACCATAGGCACAAAAAGGCTGAGGAATAGGCTGAGCCAAGTTTTCCACAGCACCAGTTTCACATGTTGCCATAAAACCATCACTGTTATCTCCAAGAGAAGCAACCATCCATGCACCTCGCACATCCCTTGTCCCATTCCTGCAGCACCACTACCTACTGCACCACAAGCATTCGTTACAGTTTGACTAATCATGACAGGGAAGCTAACTCAAGATACAATTCAATAGATAGCTAATAATCCAAGCCATTTTTCATCCAGGATGGCCTCCCAAAGTGATCACTAAGCTAAGGGAACATCTGGGCCAGCTCAAAGCCAAGGCTCAGGGAAGGACCATCTCTTGAAGAGGCAGCAGCAGTTACCTGAAGTGACAATGAACCTATAGGCAAAACAGGAGGCAACGTGATTTTTACTTCCTCTTTCCATAGCAAGGCCACACTCCAGAACAAGCTGAACAGGAGGATTATTAAAAGACAATCCAAGGTTTTATTTTTTAATGATCTTCACCATTTCTATGAATTAATCCTTACACAATGCACCAAGAACATGACCTAACAAGTTACTGTGTTCTGTAATTCCACTGGAAAATAGTCCAGTAACTCTCACACAAGTGTGTTAGAGAGCCATTATATATTTATGAGCGTTGAAGCTCAAGGTTTGGTTCAGCGTGTTGGTCTGTCTGCTGGGCAAATTGACTTTGCAATCTGAAGTTACACGAAACAAGCTCTTCACACTCCATTTATGAGCACTGCACACACAGAGGGCAGAATTTCAGTGCATTATCTTCCAACAGGAGAAAGCTCAGCTGACACGACTACTTTTAAGAATCAAACAGTGGTCCCTGGAATACTTTTTCTAATCATCAAGGTGAAAGACAACAGCTCCTAGCGTTTAACAGGCAAGCATGCGTTAGAAATCACTCCAAAGTTTAAATAAGCAGCTATAGTTTGAAGCCTCAGTTACCTCAACTGCTCCTGAACATATGCCATTATCTGCTCTCAAGGTCTCAACCCCAGAGTGCCAACTGTGTGTGCTTGGAGACTGCATTATTCCCAGAGCATTAATGTAAGAACTACAATTGAAAATGCAAAGAGAAACATTTCCACACAAAATGCATTCTGTATACCCGGGAAATCAATCTCCCCTACAACAAAACTCTTAAAACCCTCTTTTCCTGACCCTAAAATTGCAATTCTTCCAAAATTAGACTCAAGCGTAACTGCCCAAGGGGTTTAACATGTGGCCTGAACAGGCTGGGTTTAATGGCGCTGCCACTTGTGGGTTGCTAAGAGGAAAATACCTTTTTATAAAGACTGGCTGACCAAATTAATCATTTCTCCTCCAGTGCCCAACAAAAGCACAATAAGGTAGACGGCAGAAGCTCACAGCCCCTCCTGGTTCTGTAACTTACAGGCATGCACACAGGCCTCAAGTATTTTCAGCAACATTACAGAATCATAGAACCCCAAACTGGTTTGGGTTGGAAGGGACCTTAAAGCTCCTCCAGCTCCAACCCCTGCCATGGGCAGGGACACCTTCCACTAGAGCAGCTTGCTCCAAGCCCCTGTGTCCAGCCCAGCCTTGAACACTGCCAGGGATGGGGCAGCCACAGCTTCTCTGGGCACCCTGTGCCAGCGCCTCAGCACCCTCACAGGGCAGAACTTCTGCCTAAGAGCTCATCTCAATCTCCCCTCTGGCAGGTTAAAGCCATTCCCTTGTCCTGTCCCTACAGGGCCTTGTCCAAAGCCCCTCTCCAGCTTTCCTGTAGTTGTTTTCTCATCAATTTGCACCAGTAGTACATGATGTCTCGTTGGCCAGCATCTCAATGTAGGGCAAATGTAACAACCCAAAACCTTCCAGCTGCAGAAAAGAAGATGGCAAGACCACCCATCGTGTAACACTACCTGCTGCCCAGAGCAGCATCCTCAAGCAGGACACTGGGGAGCCAGAAAGTGAGCAGGAGTATAAAGGAAGTCCTGCTACATAATAAAGTCATTACCAAGTGCACACACACACAAAGCATCAATACTTTGCCTCTGAATACAAGACACCTTTTTAGGCTCCCCTCGTTTTCACAAAGGCTCATGTAACAGCATTAAAGAATGACAACATCCTTTCTATTTCCAGCTCGCTTACATACTAACCTTACAAAAGCAGCGTTTAGCTAGCACATGCTGTAAGAGCATAACTGAGCCATAAAGCAACATAATAAAGCTGTAATTCCATCTACTCCACTCCAGTTTAAGATCTAGAGGACTGACCAGCTGTAGTTATTTTGACTGTAAGACCTACTGCTGCTGCTTGAAAGAGATTATTCTGAATTGGTTTGCATCAAGTAGCATGCTTTCTGTATTTCTCTCCTTTTATCTTCATAGGAACACAGTAACTGCTGTCTCTGTTCACATTCCCGAGTGCCAACCTATGCCAAGACTTTGCATTTATTTCAGTTATTCTCATTTCAATCACTTGAGAGGGTAAACCTCGGTTCCACATGAACCCTGGACTCTGGCTTACTCTGCAATGCTTTCTGCTCCATGCTAAAGGTATTATAGACATAGTTAGGGTACTGCATGTTATAAAGCATTGAAAATATGGAAAATACCCTTCAGGCAGTTGTAAAAGCATCTCATACTAATGAAATGGGTTTGGGAACATGGTGTGTCCTAAAGAGGAAAGAACAAATAGCCTTAACTCAGTACCGTCAGTGATTGACAGGTATACTACAAGAGGTATAGTACATTGCAGATTTAACTGGCTGTACACTTAAAAAGCATCTACAGCAAGGCAGGCATGATTCACAGCATTTAAATGGAAGACAATACATTTGTTTAGGTGAAGACAAAACCCAAACAAGGGATCGGTTTTTCAAATCATATTAAGAGTGATAAAACACGGTAAGAGCAGATTACCATTTGTCAGATTCTCTTTTAAGTGCTTTACAGTAAAGCAATCAGTCAGTAATCCATCACCCATTTAAGCAGTATACTTTTCTACAACTACTGCCAAGAAACTAAACTCTGCTGGTAGTAGCACAGCTCTTACTAACAGAGCTAGCAACAATGCTAAACAAACCCTATTTCCACATACTGCCCGTGTGGACACTGAAGAAAGAAAACTTACTCTATGAGTATTAGTTTGGCTACAAAACACACGTCGGTAGGATTCTTTACACCAATGATAAATGCCATGGGGTGTGCGCCTGCACATGTGCACACGCCATCCCATTTCAAAAGCACCTGGAACTGTCACACTGCACAGCACTTTGACAACTGGCTGAGACCTACCTAAACTCATGCTGCTACCAGATGAGGGAGTTCTGCATCCCCCACCTTGCCCCCAGGCCCATGTTTTTATTACCCCTTCTTTACAACATAACCCAGCAGAAATCTCCAGGTCCATCTGCTTTCAACAGCAGCGCAGACTTGGACCAGCTTCAGTCTTTACATCTAAAAGATGATGACCAGCGATGCAGGACCTCTGTGCACCATGCCAAAGCTTCCACTATTTTATTTGGCCACTACTGTAACTTGGTCTCTTAAGGTTACAGTACCAGGACTGGATATGTTCTGTTGCTGGCCTCCAGACTGCACACGTTTCAAGTATATACCTTGAAGAGCAAAGGTTTAAAGTCCTTTTCACCATCTGTAATACCACAGTCTTGTGCCGACTGTATGTAAGGTCCTATAAAGAGACCAACCACCTTTCAGACTTCCTGGTGTTCCTCTGAGCTACCTGATCACTCCCCCATAATGCCGGCTCAAGTGCACACAGAGCACTGAGAACCAGATTAGGGTTCAGCTCAGCTGAAAAATAATCCAGTCACAACCACAACTTTCAGTATTTTTCAGCTGGATCAGCTGCCCCAACAACTTGATTGTGCAGCTACATGAGCATTGGTGCCAGCAAAGTGGGAAGGAGTGCCTCTTTAAGCAGAAATGCTGCCAAACATGTAGCCATGGCCTAAATAGGCGAGTCAGAAGAGAAGAGAAAGATGATGGGGGGGGAGGCAGACAGTACAGCTAGCAACACCCAGGTCTTAACTCTTACTTCAACACTGCCTCCACTAGGAGTTTCATTCTTCATTTTAGCTCTTCCGAAGCATCCTATGAAGCTACAGCTACCCAAGAAACCCATTTGTAGGGCAGGTAGGCCCAAATCTGAATGGTTTAGGTAGCACCTTTAGAACTAAAAGCTATGAAGTTTCACAAAGCTGATAGCGCTGTGGGCACCAGCACTGGCACTGAGAGTCAAGCTGCATTCCTTTGTTCTACTGGAGTCTGATGCTTTGATCACTGCAACCACGGTATTGACAACACAACACTCACTCCTTTTTCCAACTCCTTTTTAATTTAAGACAGAAAGATTCCAAGAACAGCAAAGCATTAGAGGAATAACAGAACAATACTGGTCAGCATGACTGACAAGCTGAAGTGCCCCAGCTAGCAAACCCAAGTCAAGAGCCAACACTGAGTAACTTTAGGGAGCTCAACAGCCACTTACTATTTAGCCGTTTGCTAAATGCTCTTTGTTGTGTGGGACTTTGCACTTCAGCTGAACACTTTAGTCAAGCCACAGCAGCAGTTCCTACAACACAGCAGCCTATTTCTCTCTCTCGATACAGCCAGTCATTCTGCAAACAGCTGAAAACAGAAGAGCTGAAATACAGAAGCAGACTTAGGAATACAGAATAGGGCTAGAACCTTCTGGCTTTTTACTTACCTACAGCATAGTTTAAACTACTCCTTATAACCAAACCCATTACTAGTCCTTGCTCCTTCTAACTGATGTTACCTTATGAGAACATAACCACAGCCTTCCAAAACCCAAATTAAGCTCCCTCCCACGACTATGCCTCAGTCTTTCTTCAGCATTATTACTGCAACCTCTCACACCTTTGCTACTTTTCTCTGTTAATTTTTCCTCCCCTCCTACTCCATCAATTCCCGTTAAAAAACCATCCATCAGTGACTTCTATACCACCACCATTTCTCTTCTGTGACTCCTGCCCACAAACACAGCTTGGTAGAAGCCCTTCTTCCCAACTGATGCCAGCAACATCCCTCCACCTACAAGGCTCCTCAGTTGCTCTAAGCCTACAGAACCAGATGTGCCCCTAGGAACAACAGACCAGTAGGACAGAGCTAACCAACCTTCTGAAGCAGACTCAGCAGCTCTAATTCACTATTACTGATACGTGTTACTTGACAAAGAGAAAGCCTTCTCGTAAGGCAAGAGATGGTGATCTCCAGATTGTGGTAAACTGCTTTTTACAGCAGGCCCCACTCCTGGCTTCAGTTTTCCTTACTCTGAGATAACTATTTTTGTGCACTGAAGATAAACTCCCATCACTGAAGCAACAACAGTTCCCATAGCTGCTCTGCCAAAAATAAACACAAAACTACACTCAAAAGATGTAACATACCAGGAATCAAACAGAGAAAGCATTCCTGAATGAGGGAGAAGTCACATCTTGTTTGTGTCTCTGACCACACACACAAGAGGGGATTGGGGAAAAAACAAGAGACTTCATCTCTTCATCATCCACACAAACCAAACCAGACTACAGCAATGCCTTGAGTAGGAAACAACTCATAGATTATTAATTCAGAGACTATTTGGGCATGAAACAGTTAAACAACTAGTCAAACTCAGGGTTAAAGCTTAGGACATAAGTTCCTGGCACCCCTCCTCGGACCCAGACTATCAGACTTTTACATATCTTTGGATTATACTTGAAAGAACATTCAGACAGAGGCTTGATTCCTTTCCTTTTGCCAAGTAATTAAACAAATTTGACTCTGTTTGTTCTGAAGCACAACCTCATTCCATTAAGCAAGTGTCTAGCTTTCAGAGACAGTTTAAACTCACAAGTCTTAGCTGTTTCCAACTGGAGCTGCCATTATGCCACATCTGGGAGATGAAGAAGAGCAGAAGAGTAAAAACAAGTCCCAAACCAACAAAACTGCAGCGGAAAATGTTTGTGATCCTTTTCCATGGCCATTCCCACAAAGGAAGTTCCACTGAGAACACACAGCAACGTCTGCTCTCGAGTATTTCTGGGCAGTTCAACCTCACGTGCACCAAAGCAGTGGTGGCACAGAAGGAAAAAAAATAATCCCTGCATTCCAGATGCTTTTGAGCATCCGAGCACTGAATTCACCAAGAAGTGACTCTGTGCCTTCCACTGCAGGAGTCCTGTCGCATCTGATGCCCTGGCTCCAGAGAGCACAGGGCAAACTGAACACAGATTATGTTGTAGCAATAGGCTCCAGCAAGAAATAGAAAATTAAGGGAGAAAAAATACCCTTTCTCTTATGCACTGGGCCATTAAATCACAAAAAGGCAAGCTCTGGCCATCAGTTCAAATGAGGAACCCTATGCTGACCCTCGTATTTATAACAGCAGTTCCACACTTAACTTTGTGATCCAATAGGGCCAGGCCAGTTTACAACCAAGGATAAATTCCATACATACCAGGAGAAGAGGCTAGTTCTCTGCCCCTCACACATCCATATTCCTCAAGTTAGAGGAGCGTTGCCACATCAGAACCACACAGGCAGGTCCCCAATACAAACCCTCTGCCATCACCTTTCCTCAAGCTTTAGTTCCAGCTTTCCCCCTCCTTTTGCTTCCACCCTCACTAGACCTAAGAGAAAGTGTCACATCTATTACAGAGTACTTGTAAAAACAGAAAATTAAGAACCATATGTACCAGGAATTCATGTTTCAGCCATCAAAGCCACCAAGTATTGAGTTTGCAACAGACAATCATTCTAGCCTAAGTATCTAAAGAACTACAGGTTACACATATGTCTCAGGTGCTCTGGGAGCTGGTACTGGTGTTCACAGCAAGGTTTTTAGTGTTGCTGCCACTATCACTGTATTAAAAACCCCACCCTCTATTGGTCTGGTTTATAGGCAACTGGAGAGGCCACTGGGCTTGCATTCTACCGAATAATGCAATGAAACGGATGCAGTTTTCTTGGTTACCACTTGATTAGGTTAGTTGAAGCCAGCTTTCCAGCATCAACACTGCATTAAGAGCAGGAAGAAAACAGAAAGCGAAACCTCCCATTTCCTTCAGGTTTGTTTTGTTCCCTTTGTTATTAGTGAAGTTTCAGCTTTCCACAACAGAAGTTACTTTGAGTTCTAATGCCTTTAAAAACCCCAATAATCCACAGCCTGGGTGCCACAGTACACACGTGGTACTGTCCTCAGTCCCAGAGGTGATGCGAGTCTGTACTCATTAGCTGCAGACCACAGTGGTTAATTAAAGTTTCAGACAGCCCGATTTTCTTTAGCTTTCACCATGGCGCCTGCCACAAGAAAGAAGACACAAGGGCAGGGAGGCAAAAAGGTCCTCAGACTGCACTGAGAGCCACCTCCGCTCATCCTCAGGTGCTCCGAAGAAGGACCAGAAGCACGCAGAGCTGCTGCTACAATTTTTGCAGGAATCACACGAGGCTGTTTCATTCAAGTGAAGCTTAAAGCTAGAAATGCAGCTAATAAAAGGAAAAATGCAAACAGCTTGATCCACTATTAACCTGTCCAAGAGTATCCCAGGGAGGCATCACAAAGCATAACAAGAACTCAAAGGACTGCATGGAAGCCGCACTTGCACTCTGATTACAGTTGGCTTTCAACCATTTCCAGCACAAATTGTGAGAGCTGAACACAGAGGAAGAGACCTGCAGCTCAACAAATACATTACAACCACGAGCAACACCAACCTCGGGACCTCTCTCCAGGATCCAGGCACCAAAATTTCACCATGTGCTGCATTACATCAAAGGGGTTGCATGTTAAGACTCATCCCAAGTCTGCTATAGTTGACAATGGAATTAAACTCCTCTTTGCTCACTGGGCCACAAAATCAGAAGTTGCTTCCTCCATAAAACCAGAACTGGACATTCTTATGAATTTAGGAAGCATCCTGACTGCCTGAACAGAGGCTGGTCAGTTCACTGGCAGCGAAAGCTCCCCTGACCTCCAGCACTGCACAGCACAGTGCTAACCTGTCGGGAAGCATGAGGCTGGCAAGTCATCTCTTGCAGCACCAAGTACAATACTAAGGAAGTTAAGAACTGAGTATTTCCTGACTCCTGCATTTCCAGCTCCCTGGAAAAGCCACTTCTACTCTACACAGAGAAGCTCATAACTACTACATACTTGTCAATGTGTCTATTTTAATGAAGAATTATTTGCACGCACCAGCCAGACGACCACGACTTCTTCAGTATTTGTCCTAATTAGGGATTTAGAGTGATATGTAACGAAAGGACACAGAATTTAAAGTCTGCCATGGAAAAAGAGTTCCACTGCAGCTCAGAGCAGTTTTGAGTTCAAGCTTCAAAACAGACTTCTTGAAGAACAGAAAATTCAACTTAAAGAATTGTTACAGCTTTCTTGTTTCCGAAAGGCAGCTTATAAACGACAGGAGTCTGAAAGTGCATCATTGGCCACATGCTGCAGCTACTAAATAAAACCCAGTCACTTGTGCTTATACTGATTCTTCTGGCCTTTGGAAGTTTAATTTGAGCACATATCAAATGGAGCAATAATGGAAACCGGAGTTACTGCTTTTCTAAAACCAGCATTAATCTCACTCGTAACTCAGAGCATCCAAGATACATAAACCCCACTTTTTTATAGGAATTCTGTAAGTGCCAAGGCCAACTGCTTGCAAAAGAACAAATCTAACTCCTGATCCACGGGCTGTGTGATGCAAACAAGACTTTATGGCAAGGAAATGATCCTTTTCCCTCAAAAAGGACAGCAGAGGAAATGCTGTTCTCCAGCACAGTGCTGCAGCAGCAGAGAGATGGTACAATCCCCCTCATGATCCCCAATCCAAGGGAAAGAAAACAAGTACAGCTCTTGCTGTCACAATCAGAGGCAGCCATCTTAGTGTAAGGTGGCATTTGTCACTGCCAGCTTCGAAAAGTTTTAGGCAATTCCCAGTGCTATTTCAAACACACGATATATAATAAGCACACACAAATATTCAGCTTTCTTCTCCTCCTGGTTAACAGAAGCTGGGAAGAGTGGGAAAATTACTTGATCTTTATCTAGTAGTTAGATCTTCAAAGAGCACAAGCATTAATTAATTCTCCCAACACCTCCCTGTGGAATGCAAGTATCGCATTCCCCATTCTGCAGATTAGGAGACAACACAGCTCAAAAGCTGAGCGACAGGAAAATCTTCACCTTGGAGAACAACTCCAGCAAAATATTTCAGGAGCCTGAATTCAGGCCTCAGAAGCGTGCTGAAGGGTACGCTCCAACCACAGTTTGATCCTGAATGGAGGTATCTCAGTGCACATTAAATGTCTCTTTGCTTTGCTCGATTGCATGCAAGAACACTAAGGTACTTCAGGAAGGTTGCACTCACATCTCCCAACCTGAGCGGTAGAAAGAAGTCAAGAATAAGCAGTACAAGAAATATTGCTCTTACCTTCTGCTACATCATCATCTACAGCGCCTTTCACCTGAGAAAAACACCACTGAATGTCATTGCCTCCTCCAGCTCCTAAAAAACACAATCACAGACGTGAGACCCCACAGCAGCACAAAGAGCTCCCAGCAGTTCCAAGCTGACAGTTTGAGGCAGCGCCGTGCACGCCCGCCTACTTCCGCAGCAGCACAATCCCCAGCTGCCCCTCCCCACCTTTTCCTTTACAGATACTGTTTTTGTCAGGAGCCGTTTGCCAGCGTCCAGCACGGCTTTAGCAAAGCCCCGGCAAGCAGCAGCAGCAGCGAGAAGAGCCTCCGTCGCCAAAAGCTCGCTGGACTCGGTAGCGTTGCCAGTGCCAACTTTAACTGCGCATTTAAAATGAGAGTGCAGGAAAATCCTGCTTCACACCAGCTTCTTCCTACTTCAGAAGTCAAAACTCTACCAAAAAGCTGTGCCTTTTGGCACATTCCACCCTTCCCTTCGCTATAAACCAAGCGTCCATTCGATTCCTCCTTCTCCAAAAGCACCGAACTCGACCTCCATACCAAAGGCTAAAGGAAAAAGGTTTTACCACGGCTTTAGACTGTCTTCGCAGAAGTAACGAAAGCAACTACCAGCCTGAAACAAAAAGCAGCAAATCCGAGCAGCAAAGCAAACAAGCAATCAGATGGGAACAAGTTCTACTACCATAGAACACGGAGCGAAGAGAAAACTTGAGGAACATTACTGCCTGGGCGGAAGGCAGTGATTCATTTGAACCCTGCCACCAAAACACACACCAAAATCACCACCCAGTTCTTTTGCATTTCATTCTGAGCAAATCACTGCCGGGCTGAGGCCGTACAGGAAGGGACTGAAATGGGCTTTGCCGCTCTCTGCTTTGCCTCTTTTTTTTCTCTAAAGCCACTGTCAAAATGGAACTTTTCCTCCACACAATTCAAACAGGCTGAGCAACAGATGGCAGCTACACGTTAACCCAGAGCTCTCTATGGCTTTTGGGATCACAAAGTATACAGAAGGGACTTCTTCCCTCTTTCACACTAAGTTAAGGGGGGAAAAAATGTCAAACCCAAGGAAACCAAAAGCCCCCCAATAATCTTTCCAGCACAGACCAGGTCTAAGGGGGTCAGGAGAAGTGCTGGAACACAAGCAGAGCCCAGTCTGCATTCTTTACTTCCCTTAGCTGCTTCTCTCAAGGAGCACAGCCATTCACGCTGCAGCACCTGAGAAGGTGAAGGTGAGTGCAAGTATCTATGTGAGAGATGTCAAAATGCCTTTTGCAGCTGCAGTGGAAGGTTTACCACGCACACCTCTCCCCCAGCTCCCATACAAGCTATTTTCCTGCCTCCCTCCAACCTCTTCATTTGTCATGCAGCAGCTGGCACCATGGAAGCGTTTAAAGGGGGCAGCTTTAAGGAAAACCATTGCTCTTTCTACGCAAGGCCAAAATTCTCCTTTTCATACAATTTACTTGAACCAAGCTGGCACTTCCCCCCCTCCCGAAACAAAAAGAGGAGGAGGGTGGAACATGGGCATATGGTGTAGGGGGAAAAAGGCAAAGCACAAACCTACCCAAGCCTCCCCTGCTCGCTCCTCCAAGCGCAAAGCGCTGAAAAGACAATTCGTTCGCAGAGGAGGGGGATGAATACATTTCCAAGCGAAGAAATCGCAAGAAGTAAGAAGGAAAAGATGCCTTCTGCAGACACACTTCCAGCCTAGCGAGAGCACTCCAGGATGCAAAATGGGGAGCAGGCACAGGAAGGAATGAGGCAGAGAACACAGCAAGACCTGTGCTATTTAATTACATCCTGTGCCCAATTTTAGTCTCGTTTGCAGGCGCCCAGAAGCTGCTCCCTACGGAAGGGTGCAGCCGCTCTGGACACAGGCACGTCTGCACCCCCAGCACCTCGCCGTGCACAGCAGCACCTCTGCACGCTCCTTCCTAACTCCACCTGAGAATAAATGCAGCGAACGAGCACAATACAAACTGAAACAGGCCAAGACCCCCCCGCCTGAACCCTCCTGCACGCCCAACTTCCACACACCCGCTTCCCCCAGCCCAGCCCCTCCACCTTGCTGCTTCCATGCCTGGTTTTCTTCCCCCCGATGAAGCAGGGAAGGAGGAAGCGGTGGGTGGGAGGAAAGCTCCATTTCCCAGAACGTGGAAAAATAAAGGAATAAACCCCAGGAAGGCGCAGGCGGAATGGGGGAAGCGGGGCCGGGAGCCAGCACAGACGCCGGGAGCGCGGCTCGGCGGAGGCAGGGGCAGGCTGCGAGGCGTTCCGGAGAGGGGACAGAGCCCCGGCGGGCCGGGCCGGAGGTGCCCGGTGCCCATCTCCCGCCGCCCGGCCGCAGGCCGCTACCGCAGCCTCACCTGAACCCCCCCCGTCCCCTCCCCGCCCGGCGGCGGCAGGGGCCGGTGCACCGCGGGGGCAGCCTCCCCTTACCTGCCATGTTGGGCTCGCGATAGCGGCCGCGGCGGGTCGGGCGGTCTCGGCACTGCGCGGCGGAGCCGCCGCTGCCGAGCGGGGGGCGGTGGCGGAGGGCGGATGGCGGCGGATGGCAGCGGGGGTGCGGCCGAGCTCCGCTCCGGGGCTGCCCCCGCTCCGCGCCTCGCTCCGGCCCCCCCCCGAACGCTACACTTTCAAAATGGCGCCGGCCGAGCTGGGGGTGACGTCACCCGGGGCGGGGCTCCGGGGAGGGCGGGCCGGAGGGTCCCTCACCGCCCCCCGTAGCGCCGGGTGTCATGGCGGGTGTCGTGGCGGGCGGCGGGTCCGCGCCCCGAGCAGCGTCCCCGTGCTCGGGCCGGGCGGCAGCCGCAGCGCCGGGGGCTCATCCCCGGGTTGGGGGGGAACCGTCCTGCAGGGCCCCCGTCGCCCTCGGCGTGCTCAGCCTTCGCTTCACCCCCTTTCTGCATCCCCCCGCCTTGTCGCCTGCGTTCGTGTTTGGTTCTCTCCTTCCCTCCACTCCCTCTCCTCCTTCTCTGCCATTTCCTCCCGCAGCAGCTCCTCGCCGTGGCCACAGAACCTGTTTGATGCACGTTTTCCGCCCTCTTGGACGCTTTCCATAACGTCTGCAGGCTCCGTCTCTGGTTTCACTGGAGAGCCCAAGCGCGGCTTTGCCGCTCTCATTGCTATTCCCTGCATACACCCGGCCCTGCTCTGAGCCATTTTTAGCCGCCGCCACCTCTCACGCTGACAGCCAGCGAGATCTACAAAGGAAGGCTTCCAGCAGAGCCCAGCTTGGCTCAGCTCCTGCTGGCTCGGAAGGGATGAAGGCTCCTTTTTAGCTCGCTGGGTCCCAGTCGAAGCCTCAGCTGTAGCTAACACACAGGACTCGGATAATTGATTCAGTACAATCTATTTAAGATCTTGTCAAAGTCATCAGTTTCCCTGCACAGATGTTTGTGCAAACGTCTTCTTTCTCCTCAGGCTGGGTAGAGCTTGTTAATCCAGATTTCACTGGGACATTCATGAGCTCATCCTGCAAACCCAGCGCTGCCACAGCCTCGCACTGTGCCCTGAAACAAGTCTCCAAGTCATCACCTGCACCAACTGCATTTCCAGCTCAACACACCAAAGAGGCGACGGAACATTGAGTTCTACCCAAGTGCAGCCCAAACCACGGAAGTGCAGGAGTCAAACACCTCCAGACACACACAGACAGGCACCAGCAATCCCCAGGTTGTAAACTGCTGCGGACAAGCGCAGATTTACCTCTACAGACCCAAATAAAATCAATCTCGGAAACAACAACAATGGTTGAAAAAGCACTTGACATAGAGAGGGCATTCCGGGGCAACTCACCGGAGTGTGGGAATCTCTGGAACCAAGTGCTTTGCTTAGTCCATTTTGTGAGCAATCCAAGGATCTGAAACCAGGCACAGGACAAGTTGGGAAGCAGTCGCAACCGAGACGGGATCTTCTGGGATCACCCCAGCACTAACACCCAGGTCCACGGTTCCCAGAGGTCAAGAACAAATTCACTCAGTTCTACACGTTTGTGGCTGTGTTTAGGCAATACCGGATTGGGAAGGAAAGCTGCATTCCTCATTTGTCAGGATTCCTTAAAAACATCCTTTTCAACCCCAACAGAATTGGCCTGCAACCACGTAAAGGCAAGTCCAATTCATCCATTGCCTCTGTACAATTACTGCAGAGTTTGGCCTTCAGAGTAGGATGAGCATCATTTCAAGAACTTGTTGCTTAAAAGAAAAAAAAGGCAATCAGACCTGCAATTAGCTCTGCAATGTAAATTAATGAAGCTTTAGCATATACCTTATAATTAAAACAAAATCCCTCTTAGAAAAGATTTAATATCATGGTGCCAGAAGAATGGATCCTAATTCCAACATTTCAGGGTTTTATTTTGAACCAACTGAGCTACAGAGTATAATGAAGTATAATAAATAACATTAAATCACAGCCTGGGTAATTAGTAAGACATCTGGGGAATCACAGTCATTGTGTGGGTGTTCACTTGTTAATTCACACAAGTCCTCCACAGAAAAGCCTCTCAGGTTGTATTTGTTAAAGGGCAGTGGAGAACACACAGAGTGGCCAGTTCACAGCAGCATCAATCACAAGCTCTGTTAGAACAACTTAAACATCAACATGTAAAACGTGACTGGCAGCCAATAAAACATCTATTAATGTCAAATGAAACAACCAAGGCCTCAAAGAACTGTCAGCAACTCACTTTGTATCTGCTTTAGCTCCCCAGTAATTTGACCCGTTAGACAAGACTATAATGAATTACAACAATTCAGTTTAGAAATAAAGGCAGTCATTATCACCAAAATTATCACTGGAATTTAGTAGTAGCTGAGCAATCTGGGGTCACCCACAGGTTAATTCGGGGCAATGCAGTTCCCTGCAGCCTTCTCCTCTGTGCTTCACTCTGCCCAGCTTGAAGAGCCTCGCTGAGAGTTTTCCACTGCATACGAGCAGTGTTTGCCCATATTCACCCTGTGTTTCCCCATTCCTCATTCCAGGTAATTGTCTCTACCTGGTTAATGAAGTAGCCACTTCATTAACCGCCATCATCAAAACAGTGCTGACTCACACCTTAATGCTGCCACACTGAGTTCATGCTGAACAGAAGGTCAGGCAGACCCTGCCTCGGCAATGAGCTTCAGGCAGGCTCCCAGGGTTGAGCCCCTCTGACCTCCCAAGGTCACATCCACAGCAGCCTTCCTCAGGCAGGTCCTTCACACTTGCTGCAGGGCCAGGAGCACTCTGTGGCCACACACAGCTCTCATTTGAGTTTTCTGCCAGTATTTACTCAACCTGCACTCATTATAACCCACCTGCAAAGCCCCAGTGGCCAGAGATGTTCAGCTAAAACCAAGCTTTAAACAAAGGCTTAAGCAGTTCCGGTTCTGCCTCGCTATCCTAAACTTGAGCACTGCAAAGACATACATTGCACCCCATGCCACTAGAGCAGTTCCACCAAACTCACTGGTCTTTATTTTTGGAAAGGGACAAAAGTTTCTGGCAGTTGCGAGCATCTGTGCTGTTGGGGCAAGAATACTCAGAAGGGGCATAGAACATCCTCCTCCTCTCAGCAGTCAGGTATGAGCAGTGATCAAAAGCAGAAGAGAATGGTACATGACTTGCAGTCCACTTTGCAACTGGCGGTGATTTTCTAAAGCAGCACTTCCCAAACCAAACAACGTAACAGGCCCGTGCGATGGTTCTGTAACCACGGAGCAAACCTGTGACACAAAACCTCGCTGATTCTGGTCAAGAAGTAGCTTGTGTCATCTCAGAAACGTGAAGGGCACGGGGTTAAAGCTCTGTTATTACAAGGGGAAGCCTCAGAACCTTCTCATAGGAATTACTAAGGCTTTTTATTTAACTTCAGCCTGGTGCAAGCAAACAGAAGAGGCAATTAGACTTGGAAAGATTTCCATATGTTCATTACAGAAGTAGTTTGCAAGACAGGTTTAAAACCAGCTCTGAAGCTGATTTGTCTGGAGCACATCTTAATTACAGTGACTGAAACCACAGTTTGCAAAATATTAGTCTAATGGGTTATTTAAGCACAATTTGTACAGGATTCATGGGCCTGAATCTTGGCAGGATTACTTTAAAGCAAGTGCAAAAGTACATGCAAGGATACAGGGAAAACAAGACCTGTGGAAAAGAAGGAAAAAGGCCTTAGAGGTAGAGAGGAGCCACCTGTGTGGAGGGAGGAAAACAAGTATTTTGCATCTAGAAGATAACCCACCTTTTGGGGTTAAAAACTAAGAAAAAGGGATAACTTGAGGTGTATAGAAAAGTTACACTCTTCGTATTTTAAACTTCTTAACTATGTTTTTTACAAACTCTGCTCAGTTCTCTTTGAGGGTGAGGCCAAACAAAACCCAAGAGAAGCCAACAATCCCATTGACACTGACACTGCAGCCATGAGACGGGGGATTCACAAGGCTTAGATTGAGCTCTTCTTGTACCATAGAAGCTGCAGTTAACATACACATCCTTCAGGATAACCTGCCACTGTGAATCTTCCACCTCAGGATAACTTGGAACTCTGAAACCTACCGGCAGTAGGAAATAAGTGAAAAACGGAACAAAATGAGACCAGTCATCCTGAACTAAGCACCATGAACACAAGGCACTCACAAAGTCTTTTTATTCTAACAAGAAAGATTAAATACTGAACTACATTTCCAAAAACTCAGCAGCACATCCACTAACAGGCACTTTTAAGAGCAGATTAGATAACCTCCTACTGGGAATAGTCTAAGTAGAGCTGCTCCCTGCCTAAGGGTAAGAGATGCCTTAGTCCTTTCCAGCCCCACTTTTCACCATTCTAAAGAAAAAACCCAGGTTCTTTGTAGCAGTGACAACAGCAAGATAGAGCAAAACCAGTAATTCCATGCCCAGAGACTACTTTAACAAGCATTAAGATTCCCTTCTCCTATTAGCCTTTAGAAAGGGAATAATTAATATCCTTCAGTCTCTTTGAATAAATTGAACTCAATGAAAGGAACATAACAGCAATAGCAACAATTACAATAAAAAGCTATCTTGGGGGGGAGGAAAGCACTCCATGCATAGACTTAACTGATACATGCTGCATCTCTAAGAAGCACAGAGGAACTCACAGGTGAGAAGAGCTTTGGTCCTCACCACCTTTATGGGTACACTGAAGGAAGGGGAGGAGCCAAGATACAGAACTGCAAAGGGCCTTGAAATGGGTTTGGTTTGGGGTATTTTTAAACCTCCAAACTCTTATGGCCTCTGTACACAAACATTTCTTTTTGGGGAAGGGTTGCAGTGTTATTGAGAGAACAGAAGGGTTTGTCTTTCCTTCCTAACAAAACCTCTGTAGGTGATCTCAATAAGTGAAAGAGAAGCCTCAGTCTTCTGTGATACAATTTGGCCTCACAAAAGCAGGAAGTTGAAAGCCAGTGTGTTAAGAACTCTGCCTTCTATAGGATTTCCCTGTTATTTTTCACAGTGGGGATTGGCATCTTCTGGTTTAGATTCTTACTAAGACAAAGTACTTCTATGCATTAATGAAACAAATGAGCTATTATCTGTCGCTATGAGCTGGAAGAAATATACCTGCACAGGTTTATGTCAAAAGGGACATGTAAATGTAAGGCTTAGCTCAAGCCCTGTAGTTATCTTGTACGTATCACTGAAGCCATTGTTACTAAAACAGAGATAAAAAGCCAACTGATCTACAGAGATTACCATCAGCTCCTCGGAATCCTGATTTTGTACTTTGAAGAAGGCTGTAGTTTTACTAGCATTTTGCACTAAGAAGTTAATTGCCAGCTCTGTGTGGTGCTAACAGCATGTAGAAACTTAGCGCATCAGTGATCCGACTTTGCCAGGAGAAATGTTCCTTAAAAACATGGATTGTGGGAAGCGATGGTTAAATACATAATGTGGAATAAAATGCCAGTGTAGGCTTTGAACTCAAGCATTCTTCCTCCTGATCCCCAGCTCTAGGCGAGTCTTGTTCTTTCAGTCAGCTTGGGGTTGCTGACTTCTCCTGGTACATAAAGGGTGTGAACAGGTTGATGTCCTAAGCCCTGGAATCAGAAGAAGACATAAGAAATTCAGCTTGTTTTTCCAAGGAGTTTTTAGCTTCTGATCCCAGCGGGAAATGTGAAAATGTGACTTCTAAAAGGAAACAGAAACACAAATGGAAAGCAAATGCAAGGAGCCTAGAAACATTCTCTCTTTGAAATGCACTTAAGGTAAACTTCAAGTGGAAGTATTAGTAGCAACTTACTCTGAGTAGTAACACTACCACTCTGGTATTGCTTGAGTCCTGTGCGAAAAGTGACGTGTGCAGGTACCTGGCATGGTTTGCTTTAGTAAGTCATTAACTTACTCCTTCATGTTCAGGTTCATTTACCTTTTGGTTTCATTTTTCAGGAACAAAAGCACGTATTTCTCGGCTATTTTTGATGTTTTTCAATCTTTCTCTCCTTCAGCAAACCCGATTCGAGTATTCGCACCTGAAACTGTTCTAAAACCTTCTTTGCTTGCTTTGTCACACAGTTGTGCTGGTAATGGGCTTGGAAGGCAAGGCCAGGAATGAACTGAGAAGGGAAGGAAGGGAGGCCGAAATAGCAGAATGAATTGTTCCATTCACATGGCTTTTCTGCGAGGGAATAAGTTCACTTTGTAAACAGGAGAGAGGTGTGGTTTGCAGATCGGACAGGAAATCCTTAGTTCTAATCCTTGCGCTGCTGATTCCCTTGGAGACCTTGAGCAAATGCCTTCTGTTCCTACTTTTTTAATTGGAAATAAAGTGGGGATGATAGCGCCGAACTAGTTCATAGGAGCAGTCCTGCACTTAAAACGTTTATAACGTGCTTTAAAACCAGCTCATGGCACACAGGCTTGGAATCAACTTGGCTACTTGTCTGAGGCTATTTCCTCTCCCTGCTTTAGGGACCAGGGACCTTTGGGGGCCCAAGGCAGCAGTGCACATGCAGAGCCTTTGTTTTTCTCGCTGTAACAATGCAACGCAGATGCTTTAGGAGGGATAGAAGGAAATGTAGCCTCACAAGCAGTAGCCATTGTCTGGTGTGATTTGTGGTCAGGCACTCTGCTCTGCCATCCTTCACACACACTGTGGCTGCATTTAGCCCGGTTGTAAACAGGTTTCTTAGGTTCTTTTTTCCCCTTGGGATGCAGGGAGCACACCTGCAAGTGAAGAGTGTGAGAAGATTATGGCTGAGAGTGTGTTCCTTAGGAGGGCTCCTCTGTGTGCTGGGCCCTCGGTAGGAGCCACTGTTAAGCAGTATGGCAGCCTTTTGTGCCCTGAGACCCCACAGACCAGATGCAGGTGCCTGGCAAAGTCGTGTCTGATGTGAAGAGCCCTGGAAGCAGCAGATGATGGTGCTGGGCTGGAAATACCGAAGCAGTACAGAGACTGGAGGTGTGACAGCCCTGCCTGCAGTCACGGCAGAGATCCTGATTTTTTTAGGGCACATTCTTTGTACTGATGTAAATGACCGTGTAGGTGATGAATCCGATTTGCAATCCCACCATCCTACTTTAATCAGGGAGAACCTGCAGTAACAGCAGCATGGAAAGGGGAAGGTCCAGGCTCCCAAGTATGCCTTCACCTCAGGTTTCTCCCTCTCTCCTTTACCCACAGCTTACAGCTAGAGTTTGAGAGCACACGCGGCTCCTGCTAGTCCAGAGGATCCATGGCAATGTTTCTAGAACTCAGTTTTCTTCCATCACATATTTACAAACTGAGAGCTCATTAAACAGTTGTCTGTTGCTTACCAAACCTCCTTTAAGCAGCTCAAATGGTAAGCAGGAAAACGAAGTGGAAAAGTGGATTTCCACTCCCCCTCCCAGAAGGCACTGGTATTTTTTCTACTTTCGTCAAAATCTCTTCTTTGTGGTGGTTCCCCCAGCTGCACAAACACAGGAGATACTGTGCTCCATCCCCTTGGAGGTCAAGTCTCCGAGAGGGAACATTCACAACCCTAAGACTTTTTGGCATTGGAGCACCTCAGCCACTTACGATCTATAATTACACTCTCACCTTCTCATCGTTCTATCATCAAACACTGATTTCAGAGTCCTGGAGGGGGGAGCTGGTGCCTCCTCCAACACGGGCAAAGGCTGGCCACACAAACCTGAAATGTCCTTGCGATAAACACTGCTGCAGTGCTCGTTTCAATGGGAGTATGCAATAAAGTTCATTTCAGGACTAGAAATGTTACCGCTGGCCTAGCACAAAAATGAATTAGATTTGAGTATGTAGTGCGTTTGGCCTGCTCTCACAGAAGTCAGGACAGGCAGATCTTCATTAGTTGCAGTGACATTTAGATCAGGCTTTACATACAGACCCTGCCAACAACTTCAGAATGGGGTGTTGACAGGTGAGCAGGATGTGTTGCTGAAGTACAAAGAGGGAAATCTTGGTAGTGATTTGTACACAGGTGTAAGTATCACCATTTGTCCCAAGTAAGAACTGTAGAGGTTTTAATACTTGCAGAGCGTATCTGTGTAATGATGCAATGCACAGTAAACAGGGACAGATAGATCCAAAAGGCATCCAGATATCTTCTTAAAGAGCCACCCATGTAAACTGTGTGGAATTTGGAGTACGGTCACAGGAGGACGCAGGATCCAGTTGATATGTCTGACAAGTCACTGCACTGAGGTGCAATGATTAGTCACATACCAGTTGCCTGGTGTGTTGCATGCAAAGTGAAATGAGTTCATCTGAGCCACTGAGTGCGGGGCTTAACTATTCAAACGGGGTTCAGGTTGACTCTTTTTACTTTGCTTAACAGTGCACTGAGAGCTTGCATGGAGCTGGGTGTGTTATTCCTGGCATCACCACTGGGTAAAAGTGTTTCTGCAGTTTCATTATTTTTCCTTTATGGTCACTAAAGTAAAAAGTGGGGGAAAAAATAGCAAAAAAATAGTAAAGAGTCTCCTGCTTTGAGAGAAATTTCATCTTCCCAAAGCTTTGCCCAAGCCAAACTGGACATCAATGAGAAATCTTTCCCACTAAGTGGAAGTTCCCTGCACTCTACAGGGGCTCTGCAGAATCAGCGAGTTTATCAGTGGTGTTTCCAATAGGAGGCAGGAAATTACCACGAACATCCATTCACTGAGCAGCTACAGGGGGTTCCCAGGGTAGCTGACTTCCCACAAAACCGCCAGGATAACTCTCTTGCTGCTAAACACCATAAGCCTTTATAAACCACATCTCTGTATCATGCTAAGCAAGGCACTGGCTTCCGTGCCAAAGGAATCAGACACTTCTTCCTCCACAGCCCCTCAGAAACAACACTCTGGTTGTTCTGATCAGTGCTGGGCAGTCCAGATGCAGCAGAAGGGAGGCTGTGATTGCATGGATGCTTCTCACAGTAGCACAGTTCAGTGCTCTGGTTCACTAAACAGTGCTGCAGTTACATGTACTCACGAGAAGGAAAGGGGCAGAACAATACACCCAAGACAGGCAAAGGGTGAAAGTTTCTGGAGCTGCAGCCGTCAGTGATTCTAACGGAACATTTGGGCCTCAGCAAAGCAGTGCTTGGTTTCTCAGAGTATGCTTGAGCAGCTCCTATCAATATTGGGAACACGACAGTGAGTTTATTCAATCACTCCTTATGGCAGTTTTGTGGTACCATACCTGGAGACAAGATTTTACTTAAAGGATGTGATTTCTGTGAAATTCCCTCAGATAAGAAGGCGAAGTGCAATGTTTTGATTTGATTTTTTCCCTCATAAATGTTTCTCCCAAGAGACTCAATTTAAGTTCCTGTTCTGCTTGATGCTCTCCAAGATCTCAAACTTGGCCTGTCACATTGCAAACCAGTGCCCTAATTAAAGTTGTTGCTGGCCACCAGCAGCAAAGACTCAGCCTTTCTTTCTCTGTCCTTTGCCAAACAAGGACAAAAGGGTTTTGAAAGGCCGTAGTTTTTCCCTACACTGTAAAAAAGTGCATTTCAAAGCTTGGAAAACTTTGCTTTCCACAGAATAGAAGAGCAAAATGTAACCCTCAAATCTTTTCTGCGAGCTCTCACCCAATGCTATGGAAGCAGGTAGATTCCTGAGGGATCCTCAGCAGAATGATCACACAACAAAGCTGTCATCATCAAATCTGTGCAAAAGGATTCTTTCACTTTTTAGGTCACCTCTGTGCCCACTTTCATTTCCCTGTTTTCTCATTTTTTGGCCATGTCTCTGCTCAGTGTTCCTCTCCTTGTGTTACATGGAACATTTCACAAGGAGGCAATTGTTTGCTTGAAGCACTATCTCTCTATTGTCCTTTTAGAACAGTAATGACTATGAGACAACCGGACTTTGGATCTGCCACAAGAAATTACACCGGCCATCGCAGGCCATGAGGCTGCAGTGCTAATTTGCAGAGGGGTTTCCTGCAGCAGCTTGAAATAGGTTCCTTCTCTGCTTGCTGTTCCTTCTGATTCCCCTGCCTAGTGCCAGCATCAGCACAGCTGCTGGAAGCAGCCTGGGTGTAGCACTGGTTTCATCCAGCGTTGCCAAACTTGCAGTTCCACAGGGCCTGGCCACTCCTTCCCTCCCAAGTCGTAGGGAGCTGCTGATTCCAGAGTTGTGTTTGCCATCCACACAGCAGGGAGGATGTGATGCACAGTGCTCCAAATCAGACGGGGCTCCCATGGAATAAGTACCTTGCTTCTGTTGTGACTGTGATGGTTTATGTAGCAGGAAAGCCCTGTTGTTGTGAGTGAATTCAGGAATGTATTCATTCTGGATGCAGCACCTAATTCCTCTGTAACTGGTGTGACATTGGTCTGGAAGGAGAGGCCGGGGAAGCAGTAAACAGTGGGATGGAAAACGCCATCCACAGGGCCCAACCTGACCGCTGGAACTTTGCTGAACCAGAAGGTTTTTATCCAGTGTTACTCCCTGCATTCAGAAATGTGGGTTTGGCCATGAGACAACTCAAACCGAGATCTCCATGAGGAGCATTCCAACATGCCTAGGACATCTGTTGACAGCCGTAATAAACCATGAGACCTTTGTTTTTTCCCAGTGTCCAGTGTTTCTGGGACTCCTAAAAAGGGCTCAGCCGTGTGCACTGGTAAACAGTGGTGTTCTTCATTGGGTTCTGATGCACATCAAGAGGTTTTGAAATCCTTTAGTGAAACGATTGCAGCACAGATCAAAAAGGGATTGGCCCCATAGTCTTTCTTTATACAAATCAAGGGTGAGTTCTTCACTAGAAGGCTGACAAAGAACTTCAGGGATCTGGATTTTCATCTCTGTTCTGTTTCGCATTTGTTGCATGAGCTCAGCAAATCCTCTCATTTCTTCCTTCCTTTTTTCTAAAAGCAGGAACAATAATGGCTTCTTCAGCTACATTCATGCATTTGGGTTATCCCACTGCACTTAACCTTAAGGAGCTTGGCTTCTTTTTGCTCCACGAATGACTCTATAATTGCTATTTACTAAACAAAACCTGAAATTCCTTCGGATCTCCATATGAAAACGTATGCTGGGTAGGATTTTATGTGCTCTTAGATTGTGAAAGGAAACAAAATGAAACCATCATCTAAAACTGGTACATTCAAGGGGGGGAGTAATCACCCTTCGTGGAATTTGGCCAAGAGCAAAGAAAAGAACTCTAAACAATTTTTGCTATGAAATGCAGGTACCAAAAGCTCTTTAGAAGTACTTAATGTGTGAAGGAAATGTCCCTTTAAATGTACACAAGTAGTCAGGATCTTGGGTTTTAATTCCCATCTGAGAACGTGTAGAATTTCCAGGGATGTGCCAAGCCTGAGGCCATGCTGCTGGATGGCTCCAAAGAGAGTGGACACTTGCTTGGTTATTTTTGGACGCATGAGCACTTCAGTCAATGACGCCAGCGTTGCAGCTGTAACAAAGAGAGGCTTCTGTGTTGTTGTGGAGATAAAACTTGAGTGGTTGCATGGAGGAGGGGAGAAGAGGAGGAATGGATGGCATGCCCCAGCGCACGTTTTGCTGGCGGCATGGATTCACTGTTTAATTAAACAGTTAATGAAGTTCAGTGTGGGGATGCAGAGAACAAGGAACTGTGGCCTCCCTGTGGTTTGCAATTTGCGTTAAGAAAACAAAAATCAATTGGTCATCATTGCCTGAATTCTGCTTACCTCAGAGCGCTGATCTAATCGATGTGACAGATACGAGCTGCCCTTCGCAGTATTAATGGGTCACGGGAGAAGAGATTCCCGGGCTTTAGAACAGACTGGGAAGATGTGCTAAAATAGGAAAGGCAATTTGTTTCAGGTCAGTTTTTAAAAGAGGGGATTTCAGTGTAATCATGAAAGTGGGGAGGAGACTGGGGAGAAGAAGACTGGAAGGAAGATGACATGGTCTAGTGTGAGGTGTCCCTGCCCATGGCAGGGGTTGGAACTGGGTGATCTTAAGGTCCTTTCCAACCCAACCCATTCTATGGTTCTATGATTCTACATTGGAGAATCATGAAAACAAAACAACAATTTTTTTCCTAACTTTTAAGAAAATTGAAAGGAAAAATGCAAACCTTCCCTTATTTATAGTGGGAATGTGGGCTGTTTGTTCAAATGCTATGGAACAGGAGGGAAGCCTAGAGAAGTTATAACAAACTTTCAGACCGGTACAGTAAAAATCTAAACCAGTCATTGTCAAAATGGGAATCTGTGTGAGGTTTCCTGTTGATGTTGAGCTGTGATTGTCCGAGATAGGGCCTGATAAATTTGTCAATGCTTCAGATAAAAATCCAAGAGGAAAAATTCCCACTCTTTCCCCTTTGAAATTTGTTTCAGGTCCCCCCCAAATACATACAAATCAGCCAGGCTTGGTCAGGTCTCTCCCATTCATATGTTCCAAAAGGTATGTGGCATTTCAGTTAATACTGTCCTCCAGGAATACTTCCAACCTCTTCACAGCAACTCAGGGTATTCGTCCTTGATGTACCTAAGGTTAACATTTGGTGTGTGGACAGTGTTAGCTGTAGCAGGATGGCAAGGAGGTTTGAGATGGGAGTTCACAAGTTCTGGGTAATTTCTATTCTAAGTCTCAGTTGTCAAATGATGAGTCAACATGGCTTGTCGAACAGGGAACGTCTTTTCTTCAGCCTTCTCTAAAAGTATTATACTTTTACACTTTGCATTTTTTTCCTTATTTCTAATGATGAAATTAGCCAGGAAAGAGAAGCAAAAGCATGACCAGAGGAGAGAGATCTGAAGCAGCAGCAGTAAGATAATAGGCAGCTTCCTTTGGGACATTTTTATACCTGCATCCAAAAACACAATGCAAAAGGGTAAGCAGGAATTCTGAATCACATGCACCTATGAAGCTGATTAAGCAGAGGCCTGGGTAGCTGAGGAAGATCAGTTTCTAGAGTCTTCTACTGCTGTGTGATTGCACTGGCAGCGATGATAAGCTTCAGAGTACTCTAATGTGTGTTATATGGATGTTGGGGGCACCTAACTGCTATTTGCAAGGCTGAAACTCAAAATGAGTATTCAATTGCATTAGAATACTGCAAGTAGTGGTCTTCATTCCAGTGAGGTTTCCACTGTTCAGGACTCTTCTCCAGTGCTGTGAAAAGACTGACTTCAGAAATCCTCATGTGTTAACGCATCCAGTGGGAAATAAACTGGCTGCAAGAGGTGAGCTGAAGAGTGCAAAAAGCATTTTATCGTTTTTCACTTGCCTTTACAGAGGTCTTCCATGAAAATGCTGGTTTAACTTCTAAATCAGAGCTCAACTCAGGAGTCACTGCTGGTTCATTGCTACCCCTTCAATTCTGGGTGCTCCTCCATTATCCCAGAAGAGCTTCTGATCCGTATAAATAATGAAGTCACATTTTACTCTCATAGTAGACATGCAGTGAAATATATCCACTGATTGTTTATCTTCCAAGCAGCTGAAAGGTGATGAGTGAAATTATATACTCCTTCCCTTCCTCATCACCTCTGTCTGTCCCATGTACATCTCTTTGTTCACAGGGGCAGCAGAAAAGGTAAAGAATGAGCCCTGGAAACCTTTGCTGGGTGATGACCCCCAAAAAGGGCGGCTCATAAGTCAAATCCAACCCACTATGTGTAGGTTTATTTGGCTCTATGAATATATACTGGTTGTTGGAGCAAGATTTTCAGAGTATTGGTGTACTGTTGTGAAATGTCAATCTTTCTGGTTCAGGGAAGGCTTATTTACGTGTGAAACAGCTCTAGAAAAAGATTGGCTGTGTTTATCTCTTCCTTTCCCCCAACATCAGCAAATAAGTGATTCCCAAGCACACAGAAGATACTATATTTTCCTCAGAGCATGGTATGGGATGTGCTAGCAGCGCAGTCGGAGGCAGCTTTCTCTGTTGCCACTTGCACTATGGATATAAGCAGGGAGCTCCAGGCTGTGGTTAAGCCAGTGCTTTGCATGAACCCTAATTTGATGGTGGTTGCTAATAGCTTCTCAGAGGGATTACACCAACTGTTAAACAGTCCATAGAATAAAATACAGGCATATAATGGAGGGACGTGAGAATTACCACATTCTTTCCAACCTGAGAGCTATTTCATACAGCACGTTTCTTATAACACAGCTGGCCTTTGAAAGAACTGAATCCTTCCAAAGACAAAGACACCCAAAGATGACACTTATGGCAAAAATATGCCCTTTGACTCTCATAATAAAGCTGTGAAAGTGAAGGCTGTCTTTGCAGGCCTATAAAAGCTATAAGTTAGCAATACACATATCCAGTTCATCATTAAGCCTTGTTTGGATGCAATTACAGCCTTGCCACTGGACTTCTCTTCAACTCACCCTCCAGGTTTGTGTGGCTGCCTGTGCTGGGTGACAGCACTGCAGGAAAGCAATGGCTTCCTAGAGGCTTTTCCCATAAGGGAGGCTTCGACAGACGCTGAAGGGATCTGCTCGGCTCTGTCGCTCATTGAAACTCTGCAGTAATGCTGCCACCTACGGAAGACTTCTCAAAGCTGACCTTTGCAGGCGGGCTAACGCGTTTGCAGCTGTGAAAACAGGATTTGAACGCGCCCCTCTGAGCTGCTGATGGAACTCCAGCTTTTCCACTGGATCTTGGTGAACGTGGACACGAGGCGGCTCAAGTTCTCTTCCTTCCAAATAAATCAGGTCTGAAATTGAAACTGCTCCCGGAAATTGGTCCTTAAGACAATATTTTTGCTTGACAGTGGCACCTCCAGGCCCTGATGTGTAAAATATCACTGCCCCATTATGCTAAGTGCTGTGAAAACATCAGGAAGAGCTGGGCACCACTTCCAGCCCCCGGCTTCCTCGATGGTGGTGAAAAAGCCTTCATGGAAAGGTGCCTCTCCAAGGGAATACCTCACTTGCTGCATGTATGTAACATGTTTGCTTTGTATGTGCGCCATGAGGCAGTTCATATGGCACTGTAGGCTGTGTACCCTGGCACCTGGCGCCATTGTGTGTCTCACAGTAGAGACCCTGTTGAGTACTTGTGCGTTAGATGGGAGAAGAGGCCACATCTCATGAGTGAGGAGTGAGGGTGATGTACAAGGCTGGCACTGCAGGCTCCATGGCACGTTTTAGTTTTACCTTTATGTCCCGCCCTGGGACCCACGAGGATGATGAAAACGTACAAGAAACACGCGGTGGAAACCAACCCCAAAGGCTTGCGGTAGCGCTGTGCCTGCAAGCGCCATTTCCTCAGGGGGAAAGCACAGCTCCCCCCGCTGCCGGCCTTGCGAATAGCCCTGGAACGGGGAATTCTGAGGGAAAAAGCGAGCAACGTGTCCACACTACTCATCCTGTGCTGTGTATGGCGACAAGAAGCAGCCTGAAAGGGCGAAAACTTCCCTCAGGTGCGAGCTGCCTCAGGTGCCTCCATTGAGCTGCTGATTGCTGAGGGCAGCGCTGAGGGCAGCGGAACGGGGCAGGGCCTCCTGGATGCTGAGGTAAAGTGTCCCCCTCCGTGCCCGAAGTGTAGGGTCTGCTTGTTTGGGGTGTTTTTCTCTATTAAAATGCAACTCTTTGAGGTTGTTTCCAGGTAAGAGGTGATTTGATTTTCTGTAGCAGGGTGGTGGGAAGGGATTTGCTTTTTGCAGTGATTGCAGTTATTTTCTGTTAGTGGCTGGTTTGCAGCCTGTGGTCCTGCCTTTAAGCTGTGTTTTCTGCTAGGCTTTGGCAATGGTGTGTTGAAGGCTGCGCTGCCTTTTCTTTGTTGCAATAATACTTCTTTTGCCCCTTTTTTTGTGCTGTTCTGCATAGCAGGGTTGCCAGTTCAGTTATGTTCACTGTAACCGGTGTAATGGTGGAATAATGAGCGGTGAAAGCTTCTCCAGAGTGTTGGTGCGAGTGCCCTGTGGTAAGGCACCAAGGCCTGCAGAAAGGAGAGTTCACAACAATTCGCAGGTGTTCTGGTTCTCTGGTTTAGCTTGATCTCTTTCTCAGTAAATATGGCAAATGTAAGATAGTTCTGTTTTTTTATCGCAGGAAGTGTCTGCATGTGGGGTTGTAGTCACTGTACTTTGTGTTCTTATTCTGTTGTGCATAAATCATTACTTCTCCAAATGTTTTTTGGTATTTTTTTGTGTGTTCTTGTTAACTTTTTCTCCCTCATTTCTAGCTTAATGGGATAGTGTTTGGAGGGAGGGTGTTGTATTGGAGTGGCTTTGAGATGTAAACCAGCATGGATGGGTCATGTCTCTTGCTTTGCGCCAGCAGAAGCAAGGATGCTATTGCACAGACAACTGAGGTATAAAGGTATTGCAGTTGTAGTTTTCTCTGACACTGGATACAGGATTTCAGCTGCTCTGTTGAGATCTAATAGACAAGTGGGCTGCAGAGTGTGAAATACTTCATTTTGTTTTAACCTAATTCTCACTTTTTCCAACAAATCTGCTCTACTTCTGTAGGGACGGATTTTTAGGTTGGTTTTGCTGGGTTTTTTTTGTGAGCAGTCCAAACATTCCAGTTCTTGCCTTCCCATCTGAGCATGCACAGGTGATGGGGGGCAAGAAGAAAATGGAGATACAAAAATTCCTGCTTTTCATATGTAATGAGAATGGAGGGGGAATATTTATTAGGCTTTAATGCTGTAAGCAGTTTCGTGTTTCCTGGATTAGATACTCAACAGCTTGTGCTGTGGCAGCAGTTCATCTCATCTCTGGAGGGCAGACGCTTGAAGCACAGGTGGCAAGGTGAGGAGGAACACAGGGAAGTCCAATTTGGGGTAAATGAGGGCATGGCTGTGGCACTGACTAGTAGCAAGGAGCAAAGGTTCCAGTACTCATGTAGTGCTTGTAAGGTTCAGCAATCACCATCATGGGCTTTTGTGTCAGCTTAAAATCTGGTACTCTGTTGATTCATAAACCATTGGGCTTGCAGCAGTCTGGCTTACATCCTTGCCTTTATTAGGTGACTCGCACAACTCTATTTAAACTTTTTTCCCTTTCTTTCTCCATCTTTTGGAAAACGGAACAAAATCTTAGGTACTTCCAACCCTTGTAGGCACTTCAGAAATGCAGGACAGAAGCTGCAGAGGCTGTACTTAATTGAATATGGTGCAGTATGGCTGTGACCTAATTATATCTGACTCTTAAGTGCCTTTCAAGGAGGGTGGTTGTTCCGTGTGGTACACTTTTGCATGTTGAAGTATTTGAAGTAAGTTGCTTATTGAGACAAGGATCTAAAAATCCAGTGTGTTACACAGCAATGTTACAATAACTCATCCTTCTTACATGGAAGTGTAACAAGTTGGTTTGCTGGGCCTTTTATTAGAGTTTTGAAGGCACTTAGAAACATTAAAATGCAAATATACAGCAGAAGTCAGACATACTGTTACCTGTGTTGAGTCCAGTAAAGCATTTCCTTCTGTTGGGTATTCATGACAGTTGCAGATGAAATTCAAGGCCTGTATTATAAGGTTAATTTTTTTGCCCATAAATGTTTTTATGCTAATAACTGCATAAATGCATATTGGTATGAAGTGTACTATGTATTAAGTGTACTATGAATGCTGTAAAGAGGCTGCAGTGTTTGTAATTGAGATTTAGTGTGTGAAAGTAGCAAAGGCTGGTGGGAATTGCGGAAAGACTTTATGGGCTAAAACTCTCCAAATGGAGGATCTAAATCTGCTTCCGAGGAGGATACTGCAGGCTGTCAATGTCCGTTTCGGGAAGGTGTATTCTTGGCTCCAGTATTACCCTGAACCAGTTATGTGTTCTCTGTTGTGCAGGAAGAATTGCTGTTGCTGCTTGTGCGCACTGGTATCCTGGAAAGCAGCCTAGGTTTACATCATAGGGGGGTGTCTTGATTATATTGGTGACGGATATCCAAAGTATTTGTCTTTAAGACAGTTTCAGATACCTTTTTCCTAGTTAGAGTGGAACTGAATTGTGCAATAAGTAGCCTTGTGGCCAAACATAACTTTGATATTTTTATTTTTTTCAATGCTTGTCACCTGAGGATCTTTAGTCACACTGCAGAGGCATGGTACACTGATTTAAAAGATAGGGCAAAGGAGAGGGACGTGCTTTCAGGTTGTGGAATGCTTCATTAGCAAAGCCTGGGATTGTGGATCCCCCCAGTATTTGCTCCAGGTTGTTACTGATGAGGTTACATGAGCAACTCTGAAATTCGGTGAGTGCTTGCTCAGTTTTACATGGGTACGAGGTGCTGTGTTCATTCTCAGTGTTGAGAACTGGTATCAACTTTGAAATAATGACGACTACGAACTCATACATCATTAAATGCAGTCAGTTCATGCCAGACAGAGCTGTTAAGGTCGTTCATGAGTGAAGCCCAAGCAATGTGCTTTCAAAAGAGAACAGCAAGGCAGCATTAGGTTTATGTGCTGTTGAAGAGAGCCGGATTCCGGTGGTGGTTTCGCTGTACCGACCACAAGGTGGTGGCATTGCCCAGATAAACGGAACGCGCAAGACTGTGATTTTAATTGTTTTTTATTTCGGTTTGAGCTGCAAGTTTGTCTTTTTTTTTTTTTTTTGTCAGTTTTGTTCTCTGGAAAGGAAATAACATGTTTAATATTTTAATATGTTGCATAATCAGGAATTTAAAATACACTTCTTGATACGAGGGACTTTTTCCCTTTTAGAACACTTCCTGAATCCTGGTTATTAAGCAATCTGAATAACATTTAATTGTCCTATAAAGGTACTGAATGCGGTTGTGCTCTGGGAATTTGGAGAGTAGGGTTGAGTTCCTGGCTTCCTGTGTCATATCAGGCAAGTGGCGTAAATTCTGTGGACCTCTGTTTCTGATACATAAATTGGGAATATACCATTCCACCTTCTGTTCTCCTCTTTACTGTGCAGCCTCTTTAGGCATGGCTTGTGCCCATAAATACCTAACTCACTAGCATCCTATCTCTTCTTGAGTGTTTAAATTACTCTTGTAACCTTTGCCAGACTGAGGTAAAACACATACTTAATTTCCTTGTTAATAAACTTGTATATGTGAGTTGAGTGAGAGGGGCTTAGTGGAGATGTGCACCAGTGGGCAGCCTGTATTGAGATGGTGCTGAGCCCTATTCCTTGACCTGTAGACTTGAATGGATGAGCCTCCATAATCACACCTTTAATGGTATTTTAAAGGTCTGGCTTTTGTCTTTCTATCTGAGCTGCCAAGGCTCCTGCTCTAGGATAGGGATCTCCTGCCTCAGTGGGCATGCTGACAGCTGCTCCCAGGTTCCTGAAAGTGGGATCAATTTAGGTCATGAGTTCAACTACACTGCCTCCTCCTTCTGTTCCTTCATCAGTCTTCCTTTTCCAAGATCTTTCCTTGGCCTCTGTAAGGGCCTTTCTCCAGTGCTATCAGAGCTGCTGTCTTATCAGCCTGTTTACCATCACCTTGACCCCTACGGTGGTGTAGGCTTGGATCAGCTATCCCCTTCCCTGCACACACCCTTCCTTCTGGATCATCAGTGTCTGAGGAGAAAGTTGCCTGCCAAACTGTTCAGACTTTGGAAAGCTAAAACAAGGTTGGTGATCTTGTCCCTTTGCTAGGAATTCTCTTTGTCAGAAGATGAACTTCATGGGAGGGTGGGGAGGAAATGCAGGTCAGAATTCATTTGCTTTGTTTTGAAGAGCTTTAACCATATGATACAGATTAAATCATAGAATTGAGGTTTTAAATCTTAAGTTTGGCATCTGTCAACTGAATGGTCACTAAAGACTCTTTTCCTACGATCTGCTGCTTTTATGTTTAGCCTACAGGTACATGATTTTTTATTTCCTCTAGCCCGTATTTCTTGATTTGCACACAGATTCTGAAATCTTGGGTACTTGGAATTTCTTTCTGGACCTTACTGCATAGCACAAGGGAAATTTGGTCTTGTGCTTGGGGTTCTACCATGACAAAGTATAAGGCTGATGTCTGTTGTGAAGTCAGTGATCAGATGTCCAAGTGCAGCTTCACTTCAGCTGAAGCTGATGTCAAAACTTTCACAGCTCATCCGGTTCCCTAATTCTCTCTGTTGTACTTACGAGCAACAAATGCACCTCAGATACTGGGGGACAGGAAATCAGTGCAGGTGTTAAAGCATGTCAGATGATCAAATATTTAGTTCCTATCTTATAAAATAATAAAGCCAGGTGTAAAACGATGGTTCTGTTAGGACTTGTAACCTATATTCCTCATTTTACAGAAAGTGTGGAAGTGGAAACTTTCCAACTGTTGAGTAGAACTCTTAACGTTTTATCTCAAGTTTTACCTCTGGTGGCAAGCTGAACGTATCTGATTTTATATCTGTTATAGATGTATACATCATTATGTGTACTGCATGCATGTTAGGGTATAGTGCAGTGATTCAAGGGAATTTAGACAATACTGTAAATACAAGTGAATGTACTTGGCTCATTTAACCAATGCTTGGTGGAAAGGCAAAGGTTGTCTTGTTCCCAGCCCACAGCATGTTCCTTAAAACAGATGTTTGTGTCTTGGCTGTTGATGGCTTACTTCTTAAATGTTGTTATTTTGCAGGGTATGTGGCAAATGTGCCAGTAATTGAGCCTTGGGGAAATATTTTTGCATATTCATGGAGAGCATTGTCCCAGAATCCAGGAGCTCCTGAGATCCAACCCCATCTCTGCAGCTGACATGCTGCAACTTTGACTTCCATGTGCTTCCACTTCCTCTGATACTGAATAGGAATGACACAATAGTGTTTACCTAATGCAGGTGCTGAGAGGCTTGCCCTGATGCTTCTGTTAAAAAGGGAAAAAGAAACAACAGAAAGCAAGTCAAACAGCCCACTTTGTATGGCTTGAGACTTTGACTGAAACTATTTGATATAGGTACTAACATGACCCTAGGGAAAAGTTGTGGGGGTGTTGGATAAATGTGTGTTATACTTGGATATTAATTGAAAAGGATTTTGTCTACTTGTGTATGAATAATGAAGAAACAACCCATTTGGCTGTTGCTGAATTGTACTTGTGTGGAAACTAGCTCATAGTGATCAACAAAAATGAGGGGGGAATAAAAAGGGAAAACTTTATAAGGTAAAAGAAATTATTAGGTAAGTTGCCTAATCAGGTACGTTACCTAATATGTATTAGGTAAGTATTATAAAGTAAAAGAAATTGACTGGGTCAGTCATTGAAAAAGCACTCTTCCAAACTGGACTGATCTCTGAGGAAGACTTGAGTCTGTCTTTTATGATTTGGAAATGTGAACTTAGGAGTGTTTTAGATGACTTGTGGATTTATACAACATAATTTGCCTAATTGGTAGAGTTGTATGCCTGATAAAAAAACTTGGTAGCAGTGGGATGTGGTTTTTTTTTGCTTTGGAAAGTAGGTCCTTACCACTGGGCCACGTTGGCCTAAGCTGCATGCTGTGCAAGACTAACAATGTGAAGAAAAACTCTTGTGTCTTTCTTATTTCATCTTGCCACACTCAAGTTCTCTTTGGAACTCCTTTCCAAATTGCTCTGAACAGCTTAGCACAGGGGAGCCCTGGATTCCTGGTTTGAGCTTTCACATGTGGCTTGAACAAGGGATGATAATAAAAGTAGAAATTTTTCATTGTCTGGCTTCCCAACCTATGTTCTTGTTTTGAGCCTTGGCAGCTGATTATGGGAATAACAATTTCCTTGTCCATTAGAAATAGATATTTAAAAGTGGCAGGTGCACATGAAACACAAATTTCTTCCCTTCTTGTTTTCACATGAATTAAAAGGAAAGGTTTTCTATCTGTCCTCTCACTGGAAACCAGTAAGGCTGTGTAATTACAGAATGGACAGTGGTCCTAGCCTTCAGTAGGAAGTGCTGCCTGACTGCAGCAGCTGGCAGAGAGCCAAAGCAAAGTTTGAAGCTGTTTGATACCTGCAAAGGCCTTTTATTGCCTGTAGGCTCTGTCACCATTAACATTATTCATACTCTACATGGGGAAAAATAAGATGCCATAAACTATCTTGTAAAATGGTTTTCCTCTCTGGAGGTTGTACATGCTGTGCTGCTTTGCCGTTTGGCCTTCCATGCAGTGTGTGTTCTAGTTGCTGGCCCCCTGCCCTGCAAACTCAGTGCAGTCAAGTCAAGGTCAGCATAGCAAATCCTGGGTGTGAGGGTGCCTGCACACAGCTCAGGGCAAACCTAGTGCTAAGCCTCCGCTGGAAGATTTTTATCTCAAGTGATAACCCAGACTACCCTACTATATGTCAGAGGTTCAAGAGAGTCTTAAAGCTTGTAGCCGTTAAGGCACAAGCCTGTAGGGCATCAGGTACTTGCCAGGCTCTTAGCTGAGTTTGAGGGAGGGCCATGTTTGAGGATGCTGTCTCTCCTGCAAGTTAGTGTTCTCTTTCCCTCTGTCCTATGGGTACTTGGAGAATGCTTTGACCAAATAGGGGGTGGTAGTGAAGGGGAAAGTAAGTAAAGAGCAAGTCTGTGAAAGCAAGTGGCTGTCCTTCTGTTAGTTAATGGTTATGCTGTGTGGTCTTAAGTGTTCTGGGCTGAAATTATATTTTCTTCTCCTGGCTTTCCTGTCTGTTCCTCTGCTTTATCCTCTCTCCCCTCATTGTTTCTTCTGATGTTAGCAGTGCTGTGAAGAGCTTTATCTCATCTGGGTTAGACCTTAGTTACTAGGATGGTATACAAGCACAGTAAGTTGATAGTACCATCATATCATGTTTGTATTTCCACCATATCAGTGGTGGTAACAAACAGACCAAGTCTTAAAGATGTATGATGTACTTGCTGTAAGCAAATGGCTTAGCCCATCCATAGCAATGCTAACTTAATTGCTTTTCTAATATTCACCTCATCAGTATGCCTAAATAGGCTTGCTTAGAGGGCACAGCTATGGAAATACTGCTGGAGCTTGTTCTTACTGGAACTGATCTTGTTGCAGATTATGAATGGAAGAAATGAAATTATATGCCATATGCTTCAACATATTCTAGTCTTCAGATGCTCTGAACACATGCTTTTGAAAACAACAGAGGGTGTTTTCCTTCCCTAAAGCCAAAGAATGCATGTGGACCACAAAGCTGTGTCTGCTCAGGGTGGTGGTCTGAAACCCCCTGAACCTGCTCATCTGTTTTGTTGTCATTGATACCCTACAGACTTGGAATCAGCAAAGGCTTATTTTTGTCTTTAGCAAGTAGCTGAAGGGAAGAGTGCACATGGAGAGCTGGTTTTCTTCCACTTCCCTTCACCCCTTGTCTTATATTAGTGAACTGGTACCCAATGAATCTGAAAAGCTAGTGCTGCTTGTCATGGAGAACCATCCTGAATAGAGACATCTTCTGATGAATCATAGGTGATGTGGCAGTTCTTCCGTCTACAGGAGAAATGCTCAGAAACATCTCAGCTGATGTAATGATTCACTGTAGCTCTTGCTAAGATTTAAGCTGTCTTGTTTGTAATGAAGCTTACACTGTGTGACACTACCCACTGTGCAACCTGGCTCTGGCTGGGCACTGTAAAGGTGCCTTTTTGTGTTGTGTTAAGAGTTCTTCACCAGCGTGGGTTTAGCTTGACTTCTGTACTTGTCAGTTAGCAGCTAATTCTTATCTGATGCCCTTAAACTGATTCCTTAAATTTAAGCTGATTTGAATCTTCAAGCTTGTAAAAAGATATCTGCTTCTCATGCTATATATTACTGGTGCTTGGATTTTTCTCCTGCATGCTATTAGGAGAGACTTAACTGCTTGCCCAGGTGTAATACTGCTTACCAGTTTTGGGCCCATCATCTTGTACAGGTGTGCATAAGATGATGTTCTTTCTCCAAATTCAGGTTCCAGCTTTGCTTCTCCTATTTTTTGTTTATGGAAAATGTACTCGAGGAGCCGTACCTAAGATTGTTTTATGCAGATTTACTGTAACACCTACTAAATACATAAACTGACACTATGTCTGTCAGAGGCATGAAGCTAGCAAAAAAGAAAAGAAAGTAGCAATGGAATGGGTTGCCCAGGGAAGTTGTGAATGCTTCATCCCTGGCGGCGTTCAAGGTGGGGTTGGACATAGCCTTAGATGGCATGGTTTAGTGGGAGGTGTCCCTGCCCATGGCGGGGGGGTTGGAACTCGATGATCTGAAGGTCCTTTCCAGCCCTTACTATTCTGTGATTCTGTGTAATATTCTCTCTTTAAATGTTTTAATAGTATTTGATTTAGTGAAATCTATTACTTTTCCTTACCTGATACTGCTGATGGAAATGCGATGCTAGCCAACCAGGCTGATCAAATCCTTTTAAGTATCAGAACCATTTAGGTGTGTGTAAGTTTCAAAGCGTGGATGTTTAGCCTGCCTATGAACACTTAAACTCAATGATGAAAGAAACAGTTCAAATAGTAAGTTATAATTAAGGCACAAAACTCTGGGTAGATTTCTTATGTCCTAGAAGATAATGTTTAGACTAAACTGGATCTTAATGACTTAAACTCTCAGAAGCAAGAGCTCAGAGTTGTATTAGTTATGGGACCCTATCCTTGGAAAGATCTGTTGAGACCACTTGGTAGATGCCATTAGAGTTCACTGTGGGTAATACCAGTGCAGAGGTTTGCAGGATCACAGTCTGGTTGTATAATTTGGCAGCTTTTGAAGTGCCATGTGCTGAGGCAGGAGTCCAGTTGGCTTTGAGAAGGCAGGTGTGTTAATAGTTGTGTTTCACCAAATTAAAACAAAGAAAAAATTCTTCAGGTTATTTAATACACTTCAGAGAAGAACTGATCTGTCTCTCCAAGGTTGTAAAGCTCTAATTAGGATTTATTGAGCTTTTAACTACCTCTTTCTTTCCTTATGGAAAGAACATTGGAATAGTCAGATTAGATTAGGCTTCTTGTGTATTATATCTTAGCTTCCACTGCCAGATGCTTTAGAAGAAACTTTGTGGGAGGCAGATGTTTTGATTATTGACCATCCCCAGGAGAGATTCTCTTAATCCTAATAATTTGTATTATGTTTGTACCAATAAACTCCAGTCAGGGATTCAGAATCTGATAGAAGTGAGCTTCTGTGTTATACAGAATGGTTAAAACTAGTTCTTCCTTGAAGCCTGTGATTGCAGCCCCAAATAACCTGGGTTTATTTTTAAATCCCAGAGCTCAAAGCCACTTTCAGGATTGGTTTGCACTGATTTATGTAACCACAGGTTGGAAGCAGCCTACATCAACAGTATATCCATGTCCTTGAGCAGCATAAGTAGGCTGCCTCTGTAGTCTTCCTGGAGCCCACGCTAGCCAAGGTGCTTGCTGCACATGTGATACGTGACCCAGGTGTTCCTCCAGTTGTTACGAACTCCTGTGTGCTTGGAAGGTGGTTCAGTGAGGTGTCTTTGTAGGTGGTGAGCATGTTGGACCCTTATTCTTGCATGCCGTTTTGGTGCCTCAACTTCTCAGCCTGTAGAAAAATAATGCAGAGATTAGGCGAGTTTGTCTCTTCAAGAACCTTGAAAGCTGCATGAACACTGAAAATAGAGAAGTCAAATGCTCTAATCAAGCTTAGAATGGCCCCTCTACAACATAAAATTGATCTGATTCAAGCCCTGTTGAACTCAAAATGTTTCCAACAATGTACTAGACTTGAATCAAACCCTGTAACTTCCTGTATTTTTGTGGATGGTAAAGTTCTGGATTTATCCTAACAGTGAAAGGTCAGTGGAAAGCCTGAGGTGGATCTGCTGGTCTGAGTTATGTGAGGATGGAAATCAGTGTACTTTCTTTTCTGAAAACAAATGTTTCTTTGAGAAGGCTCTGGGGGGTGTCTGTGTACATATATGCATATATATATATGTATGTATTTGCCTGGAAAATGACAGAACTTTGGAAGCTGGCTTTGCTAGGTAGTTACCCTAGCTGGAGGCTGTTCTTTCAGCCAGTCAAAACAGTGCAGCAGGATATGCATTAGATATGTGTCCCCCTTCTGTCAACCAGAGGCAAAACTGGCAAACTTAGAGGTACACAAAATTCACGTGTTCCTGCTACACTACCAGTTTGCATCCAAGTAGTTCTGTATTGTGGTAACTGGAGTGTGTAAATTTCATGATAGGCTGTGCTCTCTGAAAGAACTAAAGCAATTTTCCAGGTGTTTGCAGTTCTTACCTTTTAAGCACTTCAAAAATCAAGTTTTTATCTAGCAAGTTGCTTAAGGTGTGCTGACTCTTCAGTGTCTCTGTGGCATCACTTGAGAGTGACTATTCCTGTAAGTAAAGTTAGGCACTTGTCTAAGATAGAGCTGCATTGAGCTGAGTCAAGAAATAGAATCAGGCCCTTGCTGTACAGATGTTTAAGCATGAGGTTCAGAATGTGTATATTGTCAAGTAATTCTTGTAAGACCACTTGAGTGACTAATATGGGTTAAGTGCCAGTACGAGAATGCTTATAATGCTGGGGACCACTTTTTATTTGTTTCATATGTTAATGAAAGAATTTAATTCTGCTCTCTGGTATGTCTGCATTTATCCAGTTGCTTGTGGAGATGCTCTTTGACAGCTGGAGTTGGGTCTTAAGTACGTGGAACTAGAAAGGCTCTGATAAGCTAAACTTCCTGGTGAATGTTTTAGGTAGTTTATGTACAAAGGCATACTGAAAAGCTGGCCCTGATTGCTTTCCATAAACTGCAAAATGTGAGAGAGGATCCCAGCACAAATATCCGCCCACTTGGAGTATTTTTCCTGAATGTGCTTGTTGCTTCAAACCTCCATGTGGTTAGAAAAACAAACTTCAGCACTAAGGCTTCTCAAATCTGCATTATAAAATGAAATGGAACATACACTCCCGATGGTAAAATATTATTTGCTAACGTGTTCCAAAGCCCATCTGAGGCAAAAGGCAGTATCTTAAAGAAAGTTGGATAAAACCCCAGCAGATGTTTTCCTGCTCTAGTGAAAAAAGCGCCTACTTATTGGAGTGAACGGAAGACTAAGAAGAGGATGTGCTGGATACAATATTTTCTCCCTTTTGGGAAAGATGAGGTGGAGAAGAAGTTATTATAGGTTTGTTTATGCATTTGTAAGTTTGAAAGCGTTCCTTTGTTCAGTGCTTCTAACCCATGAGCATTGCAGTGTCTGGAACTTGCACATTTCATAGGCACTGATCAATGTGGAGAGCTGACTCCAGGAAATAGTGAAAGAGGGACAGACCATACAGCCCATGGTTTTAAGCTAAACCCCGCGGGTTTGGGTGTTTGCTGGGGGGGGTAAGACCGTGTGTCTGTGGAGAGGATCGATTATTTTAGACTGGGGGGTTAAGCTTTGTCCAGCAATCAATTGGGGGGAGTTCTTTTCTGCGAGATCCTGTACTTTGATGATACAAACCCAGGCTTCTAATTAATATAACCAAAAGCACTTCAGTGCTGAAGTCCTTGGTTTGCGTTTTCCATTCACAGTTAAGAGCTCGATTTGCTTTCACGACTTAGTTGCATGCACCTGAACTGCTTTAAACCTCTCATATTAAAAACGTTTTAAGCAGCACTTTTTTCCCCCCTTAAGCCGTGTACGTTCTCACTTCGGTTAAATAGAGGCTTTGGTAAATCCAGAGCAGTCTTGCATCAGTCGGAGCAGGCTCATCTAGTTTTGGATGTGGTGCCCTGACCACGCTCCGTGCACCGCCCGGTACCCGCGTTCAGCGCACCGCCTGTGCCGGTGTGTGTAGCCCCGGTTCCATGCAGGGCATCCCCTTCAAGTGAATGTGGTGGTTATGCTCGTGTCAGGCTCCTGAAAGTTATTTTCGAGCAGTTGTTTGTTTGTCAAATATCGTTATATTGCCAAAAATGCGTTTGGTGTGTGCTTGAACATGAATGACTTAAAACTAGAAGCTGTCAACAGCTTAAAAGGAACACTTGGAACAGGCGCGTTTCTTTTTTCTGGTACACCTGTACCAGAAAAACGAACCTTCTATTGAGAATACTGGATAAAGAGAAAAAGATCGGTTATCCTCCTCTGTCTGATAATTTTAACCTACGATTCTTTCCCTTGAGACACCTGAAGGATGGTGAATTTTCCCAAATGAATAGGACAAGGAGGATATACGTCCTTCCAAGTGTCTTCTTTAGGCGTAATTTAACTTTCTCATTGGCATTTTCCCCTTAAAGTTGGGAGGAAACAATAGTAGTTTAAGGTTACGCTTTTAAAGGGTGGAAGTACTATCTTCAATGTATGTTTCTTCCTGCTGGGAGTTGCTAAGACATGTCGAGTGGCTAAAGTTGGCTCTGGTGTCTGAAACGACGATGTTAAAAGCCTGCTAACAAAGGCGCATCTCGCTTCACGCCAGACCCGCCTCACCTGTCACTTTGACCCCGGCATGCGGCGGAGCGCGGCAGCCCGGAGGGGAGCAGCGAGCACCGCTCCGAACCCGTTCCTTTTTTCCCTTCTTTTGAGCTTGGAGCGATTTACGAGGGTGGAAGCCGCGGGGGGAGCCCCGGCCCCGCGCCCTCTCGCAGCCGCTGCTCGGGCGTCGCTTCCACTCTCGGCGCCGCGAAACCCTTTCCCTGAGCCCTTGGCGCGCTCTGATTTGTGTGTCTAAATCGGTTGTAGAACCGGGTGCAAGTCCGTTGCGGAAGATCCGCTGCTGGCCGGAGGCTCCCTTCTCTTATCGGGGTGTCCTCGGCAGGTCTTGCAAGGTTTGCCCACCCCGGAGTTAGACGGTGCCATTTACCTGCCGGCGGAACCGGCTCCCTCAGCAGAAGCCAAACTCGGCGGCGGTTGCAGTGGTGTAGCTGCTGCTTTTACTCGGTGATTTTACCTCAGAAGAGTCTCAGAAATGGGCTCTGCCCAAACTGCGTTTAAACCGAGTGCTTGAAATGGGCGATCTAGATCAAGAGGTTATAATTTCAGAGGCACTAAGTCCTGTTCAAATAAGCCTCAAAGGAGCGAAACTTGGGGGGGGGGGGGGGGGGGGGAGCAGATTCTCTCTCGAAGGCGCTTCCTCTGCCAGGGCCGATGAGGGACCCGGCGCGGGGCTGTGCCGCTTCCCCAGCGCCCGCCGAGCTCCCCCCGCGGAGGGGACGGTCCCTTCGCTTGTCCCTGAAGGGCAGAATTCTGGTGGCAGCTGTTTAGGGCGAGGAGAGGGCATCTCCGTGACCCGCGCCGCTGCCCCCTGACCCGCCCCGAGTCCCCCGAGCACGGCTCCCGGGCCGCGGCGCATGCCCCCGCCCTTGTATCGAAGCCGGGCCAGACCCGAGCGGACTTGCAGGGACAGAGCCGGCTTCATCACCCAGGAGCGAGGGACTCCGAGTGTTAGGAAGCGTTTTCTCCTTCTGAATACATCGGCCAAGGTTAGATGGATTGGGAATTCCGCCCCTCCCCTTCTGCCTCTGCCCGGGTCTGAGACTAAATGCAGAAACGGTTGGAGTGGCATTGCTAAAAATGTGCTTAGTGCGGAGAAGGGGCTTTTACCCGTGGAAATGTACCCACGCCGATTGCGAAATGGTCACAAGAAAAAAACCCACCCTAATCTGCCTTAGCCCTGCCCGCGTGTTTACCTCGTGGGTCCTTGTTGTCTCACTTCTTATTAATTGTTTTATTTATGTTACCCTGTTTGGGTGCATTGTGGATTTTTTTTGTGTACTGAAAAACTGCATCTCAAAGATGCTAACATCATATCTTTAGGGGCTGGCCTCAGCTCCAGAACACTATCAAACTGACGCTGCTTTTCTTTCCCGTTAATATAACGCCAGCCTCGCCTTTCGCTAACCTGGCAAAATCGCTTCCTGCATATTTATCAATTTTGGGAGGCGGGTAGCATGGTAAATGTCCCGGAACAAAGATCGTGCGTGGTGCATTAGTTCATTCAGTACCATGTGTGTCACTGGTGCGGACAGAACAATTCGCAGCGCCGGCTTCGCCCTCAGCCTGGCCTGAATTAAGGATGCGTTTTAATCAAAGTTTTATGGGAAAATTTTAATTTGCGATTATTTTGGCTAGAACTGTATGAAACTCCATGAAAATAGTTTCGCATTTAGTAGAAAAGTGACTTTTTGGAATGCAGCTGAAAATGGATGGAAGGAGTTGGGATTTATTCTGAAATGGATATTATAGTCCTATCTCGATAAAAATAAATAATAAAGCAGGTTAAAGAGAGAAGCTGCACATAATGAGTGAGGAAATCCTTGCGCTGTCCCTTTAACTACCGAACATCTGATTCCCTCATCTGGCAGATGGTCTCTGAGCACAGATTTGCATTCATTGTCTTGAAATCTGTTTTCACGTTGGTGCTATATAGATTTCAGAGGCAGATCTATACGCGGATCGGAATACAAAGGGGGCAGGAGGAAAAGGATCACCGAGGCAGAGTGCGTTACGGAAACCAGAATCCATGCGGACCCGGTGCGCAGCGGGCCGGGCTGGGGGAGCTCCGCTCGCTTTGAACGGGGGATTTTGCCCATAATAACAAGTTTTAAGGCTGGACCCGGCAGCTCTCGCACGGTGGGAGTGCAGACCCCGCGGGCAGCGCTGCCGCCCGGTTCTCTCCTCCGGGCGCTTCGTTTTCAAACCCCGCGCCCGAGAGCGAACCAGCCAACTACCTGCGCGACTGCCTTGTCGCTGCAGCACGGTTGGATCGTTACGTGGCCGTTAGCGTGGGGCGGACGGGCCGTGCCATGAAGTTCGGAGCTCGCCCGCCCGCCGCGCTCCCGGTGCCGCGGCCCCGCTGCCCGCTCCCCGCCCGCGGGTCCGGCCCCGGGACGGCCCGCTTCCCACCAATCCGCGGACGGTATGCTAATGAGATCCCTTATTTGGGAGCAGGCTCCGCCCCCTTCCCGGTACGTCTGCGGTAACCCATTCATGGTGACCGGCTGCGGGAGGACCGGCTCTTCCCGGTGGAGCGGTACCAGACCCTCCTTAACTCCGCTTCTTCCTTTCTTGTGCAATTTATCTTGCTTTCCCCCCCCCTGTTTCCCCCCCCGGATTAGGCAGCAATCATTCCTTCTCCCCGTGTCTGTGGAGAAACAGGTGATCCTGGTTAACAGCCATCGCTTTCTGGATGCAGTTTTCTCTCCTGCATTTGAAGGATGATGATACCCGGCAAGACTGAATCAGCGTAACTTTTACTTTGCAAGAGGAAAAACTTTTTTCATTTTCTCTATTTGAAGGCATTAAAAACACATAGCACTTAAAAAAGCAGAAGAAGTTGGTTTTAAAGCTGAACTTCTCCACTTTCCTGGGATTTGTGTGTGCCAGTTCCAAAGGCTGTGTCTTTTTATTTTCTTCTTTTCTCCTCCCTTATCTCCCAAAAGGAAACTGTTGCTAGTTGGAATAGACTTTTTAAATGTTTGGGATTCAAGATACTTTAGGAAGAGGACCAATTCTGAAAGATAAATCTCTAGGTTCTGAAATGGATTCCGTCAGGTCCTGGGTCAGAAACGTTGGGGTTGTGGATGCAAACGTAGCAGCACAAAGGTAACCGTGACTATTTCTCCCTGTTTCCCCCTTGCCTGTATTCTGTTTTTTTTTTTTTTTTTAATCTTTTTAAGCAAGCCTTTACTCTCTGTTGTTGTTCGCATTTGATATTAAATTTATCCTCTCCCTTTCTGTCCCCTTCCCAGTTTCCTCTAGTCAGTGAAAACCCAAGTTAGTGCAGCTAGAGCTAGGGAGAAGCGCTCCAAGCCCGGAGAGCATCAAGCGTCCTAAAATCCAGTGCGGGGATCGGATGACAGCGACATCGGCTCGTTACTTCTTTTCCTGCACAAGGGAGGTGTGTGTGGGGTGGATTATAACAGTAATACAGACTGCTCCTTCCCTCTTTGTGGGTCGGGCAGCCGAATAGGAGTGGATAAAGTTAGAATTAACTTAAATTTAGGTCTTTCTCTCCCCCCCCCCCCCCAGCCCATCTTGTCTCATTTAATTCAAGTGGCTCTGCAGCTACCGCAGGCTCCGGCGAAACCTTCCCCCGCGGCTACAAGGCCGCGAGCTGCCTAAAGCGGGCGAGCAGCGACCGCAGCGCGGTTCTCGGGACCAGGGGGAGTCTGCAGAACGGGAGGACGCGCGGCAGCGCGGAGCCCCACGGATGCTGCGCGGAGCCGGCGGGGAGCACCTGCCTGCGGGGAGCGCCTGCCTGCGGGGCACACCGCGCTGGGGCCGGGTGTTTCTACTTGCTTTGGAGGGTTACACCACCCCTCCCACCCTCTTTTATTCTCTCTTCCCAGCCAAGTCAGCGCAGGACTGCTATTCCAGTCCCTTCCCGTTATTCCAGTCACTTCCCATTAGGGGTAGGACGATTAAACCCCCCTCTAGGTATTTTTTTTTCCTTTCTCGCTCTCTGGATACTTTTTTCTTAAAAAAATTATATTCACTTATTTTTAAAGTAGCAAAAGATAAAGGTAAAATAAACCCTAGGAATAAGTTGGGGTTTATTTAACATAGAGACACAGTGAAGGGCATGTGACAGCAGATGGGACTTCAAATGAGCCATGGACATTTTAAACAGTACTTCCATGCCCCCCCCCCCCCCCGGCCTGATCTGTGAGCGAGGTTTTCTGAAGGCTATGGGAGGAGTTACCAGAGTTTTATGAATGTTGATAGATGGTTTAATAAATACAATGAGGGGAGGAAGAGGTTTATTCCCGGGGAAACCGACAGCAAAAGGAAACGGCTCCTGAGAAGCCTGTAACTCTTGGGGCAGTGGGGCAGCAGTTGCACTGTGCTCGTGGTGGCATTGCCAGGGCTCTTTGAGAGACCTGTAACTAACCAAGAAATGCAGAAAATGAGAGGAAATCCGAACTAGGGGCAGTTGTAGCGGATGTGGTGAGTTCACACTGCACCTATTTGGCAAGGGAAGACACAGGGAAACATCTGTAGTTCTCCGAAAGAGTCAAACACTTTTGCCAGTGCGGTGGAGCTATTTTGGGGACTGCAAATTCGAAGCAGCTCTGACTCCTCACTTGTCTGGCAGGTAGACATAATCTGTCTAGTAAGTAATCTGGAGGTGCTAATGTGCACCCTGTTCTCTGCAGTGGGTAGAAAACAGCATTAGGGAGAAGGAGCTACAATTAGTTTCACTAAGAAATGTACCTGCAGTTTGGGATATTGTGGATACACAAAAGCATTTGAGTCTTTCCAAAGGTATGTGAAACATCCCTGCATTTTCTGCAGTGAGGGACAAGATTTGGGCAAGGGCGAATTAACTTGAATCTAAATTCTTTCAATTTGAATCCAAAATTGAAGACCCAGACATCAGTTCCAATAGGACTAAACACTACGCTGGCAAACTTTGCTGCTGAGGGAAGTGGATGCTCTGCTTGAAACTAGTTGCCTTTCACCTAAAATGTAGTTGTCCTCAAGTTGACAGTCTGCTTGTAGGAAATGTTGTAAGGTCCTTGTCCTCTACAGGAGAAGTGAGTAGTGTTGGGATGCACAGATAGCACTTTGAGACCCTCTGTTACACCGTCTTCCCACCCTGCGTGTTGCATTCCAGAGATGAGTGTGACAGGAGAGAGGAGAATAGGTAGAGGAAGGAATAAAACACTTTCTGCGTTTGGTAGTGACCGATCTCTTGTCTTCCGGCGTCTGTAAATTATTCTTGTCCTCGGAGCAAACTGTAGGCGCCAGCGTTACAATGACAACCCGGCCCGGTCACAGCCCGGCCGCGCTTCTCCGTAGCGGAGCCGCGGCGCCCAGGCGGGGAAGCGCCGGGCTCGGGGTCGGTGTGACAAGCGACTGCTCTAACGCCGTGGGCCACTGGCGCAGGGGGACGATTCCCGGCTCTTCTCGGAATGTGTGCTGCCTTTTCTGTTGTTGTTTTGCTGTGACTGCTGCACAACCTGGTAATGTCTTTGTCTCTCCCCCACACCCCATCCCGTATGTTTCCTCCACAGCGGAGTAGCTTTGTCCAGAGCTCACTTTGAAAAGCAGCCACCCTCCAACTTGAGGAAATCCAATTTCTTTCACTTTGTTCTGGCTCTCTACGACAGACAGGGGCAGCCCGTGGAAATAGAGAGGACAGCTTTTGTGGACTTTGTAGAAAATGATAAAGTAAGGCTTGTTACCTTTCTTCTTCCTCTTTCCCTCTCCAAATCTGATCTTCTCCCCGTTGAGCTGTTAACGTCTAATACCTGTTGTCCCAAACAAAATACGACCAGCTCTTGGTTAAGGGTTCAGGTGCTTTGATAGAGCTGTTGTCCTCTGTGTGCTGCTGTAGTTAAGAAGGTTTGCAAGCCTCTGCTGTATCGGGAATACAATGGGAATTTCATAGACCCACTGAAAATAGAATAAAAAAAATTAGTGCGGGTAAAATGTGCCTCTTTTTGGTTCCTACCAGATCTGCCAAGTTTTATTAGCACCTTCACAGAAGCGGAATCTGACCTGTGATATGGCATATTATTGCTGGGCTTGATTATAGGTGCTTTTGAAGGCTCCAAAGTCAGTGGCAGGATTTAAAAAGCATTTGCTTTTGGATTTTAAACCCCACATGTTGACCACTTCACATTGGTTTTACAATTGTATTCTTAGTCACGGACAAGGTATTTTTTAATTATGAAGGATGCTCATTAATTATCTTCTAGGAAATTACAGTAAAAAAAAAACCATGCAAGAAACCTCCCTGTAACACAGGAAATAAATATCAGTAATGACTCAAAATAACACTACTGCAAAGGAATGAGCACGCTAAACCCCAAACCCACTGAGTTTTCCCTCCGTCAATCTGCTTCATATTAAGTGACTTGAAATGGACAAATTTATCTTGGTGTAGTGCCTTGAAAAAGTGGAGAGCGTTGTAACAAATAGGGGGAAAAGAAGTTCTTGAACTCCTACAGGAAAAGATGTCAGCAGTGTTTTGTAGTGTGCCTTGGGTCATTCGGAAGGTTAATACATCCCAATCAGTGGATTCACCTCGCAGAATTTTAATGAACTTTGTTGTCACTTCCATCATGATTATCAGCTTCTGCATTTTAAATGTGCCAAGTGTAAGTTCTGGAAGATTTTTAATTCTCTCTTTCAGGAGCAAGGCAATGAAAAGACAAACAACGGCACACATTACAAACTGCAGCTCCTCTATAGCAATGGTGAGTCCCCCCTCCAGTCACCTTCAGTGCACTGTAAAGGGAGGGGAAGGTTTGTAGATGCTGTCACTGTGATTTCTGAGACATGTTGAAATTCCCTTGCCTGATGCACCTTCAGTGTAGGGATGGGTTCTGAAGTTTCCCTGTGTGGACGGTCTTGGGAAACACACTAGAGGGAACAAAACTAAAATGGTCTTTCTGAGGGTGTTTAAATAAGGCACTAGATGAAACCAGACAGGTTTGTCCTGGTGCTGAGGGAAGGATGCGTGTGGCAGCGTTGTTTATTGCTCTTCTGTCTCGCTGTAGGTGTCAGGACTGAACAGGATCTGTACGTTAGACTCATCGACTCAGTCACTAAGCAGGTGAGCATAGCTAATGTGTGCCGTGCTGACCTGCCTGCTGCAGCCTGCCTTTTTCCCAAACGCTGCCCTGCATGTTTTTTTCCTCTGGTTAATTTTGGTCTCTGGTTCATCTTAAAGACCTTATTTTTGAGGGCAATTGAAAAGTAATGCTCTAAAGTCTATTTCATTTTTTTTCTTCATGGTTTGTATGTTTTTATCCACTTTAAAATCAATATTTATGTCTAAGCTGCTTTCCCTGCTCATAAAGACTTTAGGGGAAGGTATTTTTTGTGAGCAGTGGTAAAAAGCCTTCAACTTAGATCTGAATATTATGACATGAGTAACGCCAATGCTCCTGGCTTACCCCTGCCTTTAATTCTTGTAGCCCATAACTTACGAAGGACAGAACAAGAACCCTGAAATGTGCAGAGTGTTGCTTACCCACGAAGTCATGTGCAGGTAAGATGACTTGATTAATGGCATGGTATGCGTCAAGTTTGTTTCCATAGATGCCAAAATGGCCTTTCTGATGAAGTTGTGGGTAGGAAGAGTTTGGTATTTTTGTTGTTGAGTTGCAGGGGTTATTTATGTAGGAAGATTTTTCCTTTTACGTGTGGATAATGCTTGATTTGGGTTCAGTGCATATATTTGAGGTCTTATTTTTTTATGTTATTTTGCTTTGGCTTTTCTTTTTATTTATTGCAAGAGATTGAGCAGCCCCATGTTTGCAGTCTGACTTGCGCTGGTTTGGTTTAAACTGGGCCTCTGTATGCGCTGTTTAAATCAAGACTTTTCATCTGCCTATTTCTTACCCAGTTCCTGTTCACCTCTTGAGAATGAGCAGTTGAATGTACAGATTTTTCCCTGGCAATTAGAAGGCATTCTTCATCTAATTTTATCTGGTGGAATAGTTTTTTTGATTATCATCATTCATGTTCCTTAATATTGCTTAGTTTTACCCCAGCCCAAAAAGAAGCTCCTCAACTCAAAACACAAATCCTTTTCTATACTGTGAATACAATATATAGGGGACTTCCACCTTTTAAATCAGAAAGACACTATTTTTAGCATGTAAAGTTATAAATTTAGGGGGTAAAATGAGTTGAGGATATTTTAATAACATTTAAGTCTGACGTTACATGTACCTTATGTATGTACATCGTGCTTCCATGGGAACTTACTACATGAGAACGGGAAAAGTCCTGACATTTTTTCCAGTGCATAGAACAATGCAAACAGTCACTGTGCTCATATTAAGATGGGTTAAATTGTGCCTAGAATGTATTTTGCAAAAGGAAAGAAAGGCAAGGCAAAACCAGTCTTGGCCTTTATTAAACACAGTTTGTGATTTATTGTATCGGTGGGTGGGGGTTAAGCTGTTGGACTGATTGTTGCTTCGTTTAGAGTTTGCAGTTTGCTGCTTGATAATTTTGTTTGTTTGTTTGTTTTTAATGATTTTTGAAAGTAGCCTTTTAATGTAGTGGTAAGAGCAGCCTGTTTGCACAGACTCCTTGTCAAGGGAAGGTGTCAGTTTCGGTACTTAGGTATTGTGTCAACTATTCCATTACTTTTTAAATGCAGTAAGAATCGGGTCAATGCGTAGTGTTTCTGTTGGGCTTTGCTCTTTTTAATTAAAAAATGAGCGTTGTCACTTCTGTCCAACTTCACATCCGGGTGCACAAACACGGAGCGTATCAGGCGAGACACCCGTATGGTGCGCTGTATGGAGACCGTAGATGTAGGAGCAAAGAGCAAAGGTACCTTTGTTACTCTCTGTCACATCTGGAACTTGCATAGGTATTTAAATACATAATTTAAATATATATGCTCTCCACAGTGTGGAAAGTCCTTTGCTGTAACTGGGTGAACATCAGAGAAGGAAAATGTTTGGATTTTCCATGCGGTTGTGATAACAGCGTAACAGCGCACTTAATCTTTCTCCTCTCTTCATGTATCTCTGCATCTGTCTGCACTCTTGCAGTTTTAGAAGTTGAAGTATTTCAGCAAACAGCAGCACCTTGCCATCCCAGTATTCTTCAGAACAAAATTAATTTGGCTTTTTTGCTCTGCTGCTTCTTCATGCCTCTGTAGTATCAAACACTGTTCAGCTTTTATATACCTGGCCTCCACTGATGCCTGCAACCATATTCCGTGCTTGATTTAAGGTAGTGTTCTACAAATGTAAGCCATTATTCCGGTTACACTGAACTTTCCTGCTTGATAGATAGCCAAGGAAGAATTACAACTCGGGGATGTCCTTTCTATGTAAAACACAGATTAGTGAGGGAAATCAAAAGCACTCTGTAACCTAATCAAGACATTTGATTTTAAATGTCGTGTTTTCCTAAAGCAGCTCTGAGCAGGATGCTGTGTGCTCTGAAGAGGCATTACACATATCACTTTGAATAATACCCAGGGAATGGATCCAGCTCTAGTTAAACTTGACATTTTATTTTATTTCTTTTAAGTACAATAATCAAATCTTCCTCATTGTGTGCTGCTTAAGTGGCAGCATCAATTTTTAAAGCCCCTAGTTTAGTTTGCATTAGTAACAGTATATAAAAATTTAATGCACTACCCACTCTGCTGTCCAAATTGATGCCTGGTGTTTTTAAAAGAAGGGTCTGCCTATCTTTCTGCTCCTCTGCTTCCAGTCCTCACTAGTTGAAGGTAGGCTTTCTTTTTATATGTAATCACACACGCAGCTATTCCTGCTGCATGGAGACAAGTGCATGCGAAACCCCGTCTCTTTCCCTCAGATGGTGACAGATGCATGCTTAGCAGGAAAGTTGTCTAAATATTGATACGGCTACACCAATCTGTCATACCCATTGAAAGTTAAACTCTCAGCTCTCAATAATTAGTGCTTTCACTGAGAGGCTCCTATTTATTTATTTGCACATCTGAAATTCTTCATTTGAGTTATCCTGCCCTAATGGGAGCTGTTCCTGTTAGGTGGGTCTCTGTCAGACACACAGGCTTCCCCCAATGGCTGGAAATCAAGGTAAACACTCTCTTCTCCTGAAATAACTTTTTTCTCCTCTTCTTTTTCTTCCAATTACCGACTAAGAGGAAACTAGTTGTTATGCTGCTGCCAGCAACCCCCTATGCCCTCAATGCTCAGAGGGTTAAAAGGTATTATAATGTGAACAGAAGTAGTCTCAGGGCCTACAGCTGGCTAATAACAGAGTTGTATTGAGCACAGGCGAGCCCCACAGCTGTGACTTTCGCCACAAGGCTCAGACTAGACGGGAGCTCTAATCAGCTGGGCCAGGCGGCCGCAGGGGCCCGTGTCTTTATCGGCCAGATGGTGTGAATTTAGACACTTTTGTTATGCAATTGCAGGGAGGAGTTGGGGAGAAGAAAACAAAACAAAGGCCACCATGCTGGGAGCTTATTTGAGTTTGAAATTAGAGACAGATTTTTTTATTTTATGGGGAGGGGAGGCAAGTGGAGGCCTGAATTTTAAAACCATTTTAGTCAAGGGTGAGGAGGGAAAGGGTGCAGGTTTGCCCCTGACATGAGCCTTCTGGGGTATTCAGTTTGGAGATCTGGTGTGGGCCGTAGAAGCTTTTTTGGTTTCTGTGTTTGATTTTGTTGCTATTTTTTTTCAGGGCTGTTCATAACGTAAACCATTATTTTCCCCCTTTAGATCTAGTTAGAAGGCAAAGAATAATAAGAAAAGGTGTAGAAACTGCAGGCCTCAATATTCTTGTTTTAAGCAAAGGTATGTTCCTGGCACAATGTTGTAGCAGAAGTGTACGTATTGGTGAAGTCATGCCCACAGTTTGCTTTAAGAGAATATCATAGGCTTGATCCCGGACCACCAGAGCTTGGGAGTTTTGCCATTGACTTTAGTTGGACCAAGTCAATTCTGTGTGATCAGGCTGTAGAGATCTCAAAAGTGTTTTGAAGTATTTGGAGAAGTTTAGCTCTAAGCCATGGTTTTAGAAGGAAAATTTCTAAGTATTCCAAATGTAAAGCTCCGAACTGTGACAGTTGTGCAAACTCCCATCACCCAAAATGTGTTCGTTTCAGACCCCAGCCACACTGAACTCCAATCTCGCATAACTCATCCTAAACCACTTCCTGTGCCAAGGAATGGCAGCCCTGGAAGGGTGTATGAGCTGATGAGATGCGATGGAGGAACTGCTGGTGTGTTCTGCTTGGATGTTAATGGTGTGCAATCAGATATATGCTTATGATCATCTGCATAAGTTACATCACTGAAGGATATCTCATTTAGTATTACTGCAGAGAGGAAACAAGTGCTGTTTCTGCTAGCTGTAATAAACCCCAAACGCTACAAAAGTATCTTAAAAATTGAGGGTTTTGTTGTTTTATTAGAGCAGCATGTAAACCAGCACAAGCGTTTATTCCCAGTGTTACATTGGGTATGTCAGAAGTAGATGCCAAATCTATATTCTTCTGTGTGAGGGGTTTCTGCTTTTGGGGGGTTTATTTTTTTTTCCTGTAGAAACCATCTCGTCTCAGCTTTTAGGATAAAAATATGGAATTCTCTTCAAACAATCATTAGGCAATGAAATGCATAAAAGATGCACTTAAAGTTGGGCGAAGGAGGGAGTAGGATATTCTTAGCTAGTGTGAATTACCATAGCTTCACTGAAGTCGATGGAGCCATGACAATTTACAGCAGCTCGAGGCTCTGCCCCAGGGATTTTTAAATATTTAGTGTATCCTTTTATTTTAAAAGGACTAGCATCGATGAATAAGTGCAGGTTTGAGGCAAGGGGAATGTAGCAGTGTTGAAACGGTTAGGGCTGCTATTCAGATAGATCTGCTGGTTGGATCTCATCTCGCCAGGCAAGTGCAACTCACGAGCGGGAAGTTCGTGGCACACGCTGTAACTTCAGTTCCAATTACCTGCACTTTCTCCTTTCCGTATCTGAAAGACGGTTTTTGTCCAAATGCTTTTAGGTATTTACAATTGAATATTAGGCGTTTTGGGGGGGAGCCCGTCTTTGATGCTTTTGTCTGCCTTCAGTGAATTCAGGCATTCTACTGAATTTGGATTTTTTAATTCCTCTGCTTGGGTTTGCTTTCCAGTTGGAAAACCGTGGAATTCACTTTTGCAGATGTACTCAGCACCAATTACAGCACTGTACAAACCCCTCAGCAATTCCTTGTTTCCATAGGTGTCAATTTGAAAAACCACAGAGACTCTGGAAAGCAGAATTTGGGAAGGCGTTTGTGTCAGGGCAGAATTTGATCTCGTGACTTTTGAGGCAAATGGGACTTGAGGTGCAGACTCCTTAGTTTTGGATGACTCTGTCCTCCCCCTCCCATGTTAGCTTTGGTTGGAGCAAACTATCTGAGCATCAGGACAGCTGAAATCTCTTCTAATGGACTTCTGTATCTAAGGACTGTTTTAAAGTCTGTTGAACTTCTGGTACTTGGCTGGTGTATCTGCAGGGAGCATCACTCGTGTCCATGCGTGTATCAGTGGGAATCAATGACCCATCTCCTGATTGTTTTATTTTCCCCTTGGTTTTTATTATTCCTTTAAAAATGGGAAAAGGAAATGCAGTGGTTTCTTTAGATGGACTTTTAACCATACATAACACAATACTCGTGCCTGTCATGTCATTATGACATCTGTTAATCATTTGTTAAGCTTTATAAATAGCACCTTAGTCGAAAGCATAACCATGTTGCCTTTCATTTTTGGCTGGGAATTGCAGAAAAGACTATGAGGAGCCAAGTACCAAAATCCAACTGGAATCAACCAGGACTTGGGCACTCAATTCCCTTCTGGAAAGCCTAGCCAGAATTTTCTGTCACTCTTCTAGGTGCATGCTGAGTTCTGGAGCTTTGCAGACAAGGCTTTTAGCTGGTTGCTTTGCTGTCAATAGACCCAGTAATTCTTTAACTTTGGTTTTCTTCCTCCTTAGTCGGTGCTGTGAGAAGAAAAGTTGTGGCAACAGAAATGAGACTCCGTCTGACCCCGTGATCATTGACAGGTAGGAGACAAATCCTCGTTTTCCTACAAAAGCAACCTCAAATTGTTGGTTGTGCTTTGAGGTGGCCAAGGGTCTGTGATGATGGATATCTGTCAGCGTCTGCCATTGGGGATGTCTGTGCTTCGTGATTCCTGACAGAGCTGCCAGCCTAAGAGCGGGTTGGCTTCAGTCCATCTAGGCTTACCTTGGCATAATGATTGATGTTCATCTCTTAAACTAAGTTCTCTGTGTATCACTTTCATCGTGAGCAAATATTCCATATATACATCTGGAATGTTTTCTGTTCACCAAGGGTCTGGTCCAGCTGGGTTACTGAGACAGATAAAGCTTTGAGCATCCTGGCAGCTTCAGTAATACTCTTAACAAAATACCATTTTTGTAGGAATGTGGGGAGGAAGGAAGGGGTAAAGGCAGAAGTGCAACATGTTAGGCAGGATTAAAACCCCTGGTTTGGGTGTTGTGAGCAATTTCACGTGGAACAGCACCTTCGTACGTTACTCAGTTCCAGATCCAAGTCTAGGTTCTACTTGCCAGTTTCTAGGTGAATAACATGAATAGGGGAGAGCAGTGGTTTGTTGGATCGTGAACTGGCACATTAAAAACTGGGAGTACTTGCGGAGGCTGAGCAGTTGCCTGTGAACTCACTGCCTCGAAGTGGTGTTTGCGATCTGGAGTTCAGCAGGATTCCAAAAGGAAAAATAAGAGTAGGCAGAGCTTTCAAAAAGAAGTGAACAACCGAGATCTCCAGAAGGAGAACAGGAAATAAGGGAAGGGCAGGAAGAAACCTTCTCCCCCCAGTTTAATCTATAGTGACTCTTTAAAGAGCTGCTTTTTCATGAAGCAGCTGGTACAAGGGGCCAGTGGAGAGCTGCTGCTGTAGTGGAATGATTGTGGATTCAGCTTTTCTGTCTGTATGTGTCTGGCATGCTCTATCTACATTCTAATAAGCATTATTTGTCATAGTATGTCTTGTGAATTTGTTTTGGCATTCAGAACGGTCAAGCTGGTTTGAATAAAGATTTGCAAATCTTTCTGTTTTTTCATGACAGAGTTAACCTAAGTGTTTTGGAACTTTGATGGTTCTTCACTCTGTTACCCCATGATTTTCCCTTTTAATGTTGTATTTGCAAAGCTGTGGTTGGGGCCAGAGTTGGCAATGGCAACGAACTGGGCTGTTTGTGTGGGGGCAGTTTCCTGACTGGAAGCAGAAGTCCCAGATATGCCATCTCGACCTTTTCTGTGAAATTTCAAGCTTATTTTTGGCTGTGTTGATGTTTGGTATGAATCTGCTTTTGGGAACTTTCCAATCTGCATGTTCTGAAACTGGTCTTGCTGCTGGAGAAGCAGCATGACGTGAGTGCTGCATAAGCCCAGGAATTAAGTCCACAAAGGGGGTAGTTCCTACCACTGAATCAGATTTAGGCCACAGAGGAAAGGTATGATGGCGAATCATGTCTGGTGGCATGGTTTAGTGAACGGCGTGGTGAGTAGAGGCTAGACTCAAAGCTAAATCTTGTTCTACCATTGATCACAGGGCAGCATCTAGCAAATCCTGCCCTCTTCTGCACAGGTGCTCCTATTCCACCACTCTGCCCGGTTACACAAGGCTTGAGGAGTGAGGGATAATCCTGTGCACTACATCTTGACACATTTAATGCAAGTGTTATATCAAAGTTTATGCTGTACGTGTCTGTGCACAGAGGAGTTCGTTGTCTAGGCTGTCACCCTCAGACATGCCCACAGCAGTAAATACTACTGAACACTCCACTCTCCCAAGCTACATTCAGTGGGGCTGATCTTCCTGTCTTTCAAACAAGCAGAAAACTCTGCTGGAGAGCTGTATGTGTTCGGAAGTAGCTTGTGAATCTGGGCAGCAATGTTCTTTTTTATTCAGGTGGTCTTTATATGGCTTCTTTAGAAGAAAACGTCTATGCTTCAGAGCTTAGTAGCAGGTGGAATATAGTCTCTGCAATGCAGCTTGCCATCATGCAGACCAGGAAAGGTAAGATTTTCAGTTCAGTGTTGCCTTCATGGTGAGTTTCTTCTTAGTTTAAAAAGAACTACAGGTTCTTTTTAGCAGTAAATAATAATTGGAGCGGGTGCAGAGGGGAGCTGTACGTGGGGTGTGCGTTTGTGCTCTGCATCGGCCCACGCCATAGGCACATCCTGCGGACTGCAGGAGACTACTGAAGCCTTTGGATTGGTTGAGGTTGTGACCATCCACTGTTGCACTGAGCTAACCGTGCACCAAATTTAGCTTTGTTCAGGGACTAGGCTGCAAGCTGCTGCAAATGACCAGAACTCCATGAGCAGCGCACAGCAGTGCAGTGTTTCCCCCGTGTTTGTTTCTCTCCTTGCTTTTTATGCTTCTGGGGACTGAGGCTTAGACTCATGTGTTGGTTTACCTGTTTATTGCTATGGGGAGGCACAATTCATCGTTGTTTGCCAGAGCATGGAAACTTGAATCCCTCTTTAAAAAGAAAGAAATGGCTCAGTGGGAAAAAAATGTCATTCGTGTTGTTGTTGTTAGGCTTTTTCTTCTCCTTGAATGAATTCCAAAGTTCTTATGCTGAATAAAACATTTCTGCTGTGACCTTTGCTCTGGGGACTAGATTTAGATCCTAAGGACCTTGCGGTTATTTTTCCATTTGCTCTCGAAAGCTATCACTTTTCTGTATGAAAGGGAACTTCTTCACTGAAATTCACTGTGACCCTCTCCCACCGACAAAGGTCTGTAGGAAGTGTTGGAGTATTCAGGTTCCTGCAATGTTTTGAGTCAGAATTCCAGGGTAAGTCTGATCAGAACCTGACTTCAGAATGCTGCCTCTGTTTTAACAGCAATGATACAGCTCTAATCCTGCGACACTGCTATTGCAGAGGTCAAAAAGCAGGAAAGACAGAACCCCAATGGAGCACAGCACTGAAAGGACTCTGTGAGCATGGGCAGGAGGTTTCTTGGTTGGTGTTCAGTCCAGAAGCATTTCCAGAATAGACACTTAAAGCCTTTCAGACAGCACAAATGCCAGTCAGCTCTCAGAATATTAGAACGAGCTTTAATTTAGCATACGAGATCAAAATTCATCAGAGCTAAATGGGTTCTAGTGCGTTTCCATGGTGGATCATAGCATGGGTGGGTTTCCAGGGATCTTAACGTCTCTTCATCCTGTTTTCCAGCTTAGTTTTTGGAGTTAGTACCTGTGGAATTGGTGTGTTTATGAGACTTCAGCAGTGTAATGGTTTTTATTCTCCCCCTCCCTTCGTGACTGAAGTGGTGGTTCTCGATGTTCCTTGTAATTCCTGGAAATCTGTGAACTTTGAGTGCTAACGTTCCCTTCTTTGTTGAAATCATAGGCCGGGATGTGAAGTGGAGGGGTTGGGGTGGCTTCCAGATAGAAGGGTGGACGCTCGTTCCTTTAAAGATGATACTTCCCAAATGAAAACTGTATTTTGCTTATATTCCAATTAGTTTTGCTCCTTTCCCACTGCAGTGATGCACATGAAAAGAAACTTGGTCTTGTGATTAAAAGGTCAGAGATGCTGCAAATGTATTTAATTCCTCATTTTAGGAGAGTTGGGATATAAATTCCCCATTCATCAAGTGGGAATGTTGGGATGGTTTTAATTTATATTTGTCTTTGTTGGGTTGGTTGTTTTTTTTTTTTTTTTTTTTTTTTTTTTTTTTTTTTTTTTTTTTTACTTTTTTATTTTTTTCCCTTAATCTCAGCCATCTAAAAAGGACTTTATCCTTTCTGTCACCCTTTCAGGCTGATCCCAAAACCATGGGGTAACAAGGATATTTCCTAATGCTTAGGGGCAGAACAGCAAGAATGGAGAGGCCTGGATCAAATTCCCACTGACACAAGTTGCCCTGAGACTTCAAGGCAGTCACATAAGTCCTCAGTTCCCCCCTGCGGAAAGTGGTTTCAGATCCTTCAGTAGGACTGTTGGGTTTATTTTTCCTATTTCTACTGCGAGGATTTCACCTCCATGGCAGAGTTGGATTGTTCTTGTTCTATGCTGCTCCACGCTCCTTGTAAGCCTGCCAAGGTAGAATAAATGCCTCAAATCTGTTGGCGCTGTGGGGTGAAACGAGGAGCCCCAGGGAGACGCAGCCCTCCTCAGCTCCCTGTGTGCTCCAATCCCCCCTTCCAAGCCTCCCAACCCCACAATGATCTCTTCTCTTGTCCTAGGGAGTCAAAGTCCTTTGTTCACTGCTAAACCCTGCTCTCCTGCAAAGAGCTGCTGTTGTGCCATCTGTCTCTTTATGAATTTTTTAGTAGACTGGATGTTTGTGGGGAGTCAGTAACTTACAGTGCACTATCGGAGCCGTTTGACAAGTGGTTCTCTTAGTGCCTAATGGGTGTGTTTGGTTCTTCCCTCTTTCCCTTTTAGGCAAAAAGAACATTTCTTTACTAGCTTGTGTACAAAACATCTTGTAATCTTTGCTGTGTACAATCACTTAAAGCTTGTAAATAGAGTAAACTCGAGGCTGCTGTCACTTAATCTTCCTTTTAATGTCGACAGACAACAGGTTTTCCAGCAAGCTGGTGAGTCAGGAGGAGCTTCAAGATCTCTCTCAGTGTGCCTGAAAACTGAAGGATGGACTCATGGTTAAGGAACTAGTTTGAACTGTGGAGGTCCCAGGTTCTCCACTGCTGAATCCCTGTGTTTTTCTAGCCATTCCCATAGGCATTTCTACCTTTCACTGGTAACAGAGAGACTCATGCTGAAAACTGATGTGTGCAAATCTTACGGTGATATGGAAAGCTGTTGCCGTTAGGTGGCAATTGTTCTGGAGTGATTTGAAAGTTATTCTCTCCCCAGGCCGTTAGTTGCTGCTGCCTGGGCTGGAGGTGTTGCTGCTTCTGAAACTAAGCAAAAAGAAATGAGTTTAAATCGCTGCTGACTTCAAGCACAGATCTATTGGGAAGCGACAGAACTGGGACCTCACTTCCACTGACTTTTTGTGCAGGAGTGCTGCAAGCCTTGCGTCGTCACTGTGTGTCTGTGCAGCGTTCTGTCCTGAGCCCTCTGAATGGAGCACTTGCCTTTTGGGATAAGTTCAAGGGGAAAACGTAACAGGTGGGGGTGTTAGCCAGAATTGGTGGGTTTAGTTCCACTCAGCACGTGTTCTGATTTCAGAACTGCAAGTGGAGCATGGCTTAGTCTCTGAGCAAGCTGAGAGAGCTGGGCTGGTTCAGCCTGGAGAAGAGAAGGCTCCTTAAAGGGAGACCTTGGAGCAGCTCCAGTGCCTAAAGGGGCTGCAGGAAACCTGGAGAGGGGCTTTGGACAGGGGCCTGTAGGGACAAGACAATGGGAATGGCTTTAATGTGCCAGAGAGGTTCCCTGATGCTTTAGTGCAGTTTGGGCAGCAAGCATGGACGAATTCCAGTCTTGTTACATGACTTGTGCTTTAGTGGAGGCAAAAACCATTGCTGGTGCTGCATTGCTGGTGCTGGCAGGGTGAATCCTGACTGGGCAAGGCCGAGTTTTGAGCAGAGTTCAAGCAGAGTGGAAAAATCCGTGTCTCCTCTTAAATGGAGGCTTTGTCCTTGCAGTAAAGAGGACTTGATGCAGTTTATGTCATGTTCTTATGAACAGCCAGCTGATACTGAGGGCTCTCAGAAGGACAGATGTGATAGCAGTGCGAGCAGCCAGTGGAGTCAGTGAGTTTGGTAGCGGTAGAGTGGGGAATGGAATCAAAGTTTCCCAGGAGCTAAAGCACCTCTGTGAACAGTAGCTGAGGGTGAATTTACTGTTCAAACAGGGCAAAAGAAATTCTGGTAATGTAGGGCACTGGTGTGTGACATGGGATCTCTGAAACTCAGCTGTCTGAAAATGGCCTGCATTTGCCTGGATCCATCTGAACGCATCTTTGCCAATGATTCAGAGTATTTGCGTCTTAATGAAAGCATCCTCTGTGTATTTATGGCCTGAAATACTCTTCCTTATCACTTTTGCCCTCCTCTAGGCCTCTGTCTAGACCTGGTTTTATGGACTTGTCACTTCATCTGCCCTAGCCTCTCCTGTTACTGCCTCTTGCTTTCCTTTTGAACCTTTTATTTCTGTCCATCCCTTCCTTGTGTTTCTTTCACCATCTGTTTCTGGTAAGATCTCGTGTGTTTTCCATGCTGTTAACTTCAGCTGCTCTGGAGTGAGTGCTTCACATCTGAAGAAGGGCTGCCAGTTGATGTATAGTGTTTGCTCCTTTCAGATAGGGGATGAAATAACTTGTCCCACTTGGAACGTCTCCCAAAGTCCTTGCAAAATGAAGACAGGGTTGAGACTGAAAGTGTATAATGTGTATCTGAAACTGGCTAAGTCAGATAGCAATGGACTCATCATTTTAATGATAGTAAGAACTGACATGACTTGTCCAGGATCAGGTAAGAGACAGTGTGGAGTGGAATCCAAGTCTTGTGTGTTCCAGGCTGGATCATGTAAGCTTGTCCTGGAACAGCATTTCCTTTCTGCAAGTGTGAGTCGTATTCCCATCTTTCTCTGACTGGGACCTCTAATGTGCTGCTCTCATCCAACCCATCTTCTCTTTCTTCTTTTTTTCCTTTCCTCCCCATCTCCTCTTCTAATTTCCTTCCCAAACAAGTGCTTATTTCTCCATGGGCATTCCATTTATAACTCCACGTTCTGTGGCTTTTCCTTCAAGTGGAGTCCATTGAGCTTGTAAATCGTATTGGATCAGTGAGCCTATAATGAGGCTTCTAAGTCCAAACAGTGCAAGTCTGCTGGGATTTTATTGTTCATAAAACTTCTTCCCTGGGGAGTGATAGAGCCATTAGGTGTGTGCTGTGTTTAATATTTGGTCATGGCAGGAAGCAATAATTTTCTCTCTTTCACTGTGGCTCCTGAGTTGTTTTTAAGCAGTCAGCTTATTTGAGTGCCTGTGAACCCATTAGGCAAAAGGAGCCGCTCTGCCCTACTTGGGTTTGTACCTGTCCTACAAAGGCTATTTCAAGAAAGTAAAAGGGAGCAGCAACTGATTGCCCTGTGGTGGCTCTTAATCACTTGCCCCTCTCTTGAACTCAAGTGCTGTCACACCTGACAGGAGATGGCATGAAGCTAATTTCACCAGGTGATGGCATTTCTCATACTGAAGGGATTGTTCTGTTTATTCCAGCAGAGAACGACCACCAGGGCTCCTGTTTGTATGGTATGTTATGGGGTTAAGGATTTATCTTGTGTGAATCCACATCAAAACTTCCTTTCGTTTCAGTGGAAGCAGGAGCAACGTTGTTATTCCGTTATTCTGGAAGTGGGTGTGTATATTTTAGCAATAAAGAAAATCAACAAAACCACCAAGCAAGAAACCAACCGAAAAACAAGGGCTGAAACCCAATCTGCTTTTCCAGGAAGGAATTGCAGTCTGGGAAAGGAAACTGGTAGAGTCTGGGCTGTAAGAGCTTTGCAGCCCCAAGTGTCACAACTTCATACCTGTGTGGCCTGGGGCCATCAGTGAGCGGGGCAAGTTCAGCTCTGCAGCCCATTGAGCCCTTTTCCCTCTGCTCAGTTTTTGGCGTGAAGGCAGACAATTCCGCTCCACGTTTTTTTTTTATCCCTTGAAGAGAGAAGAGTGGAGCAACTATTCTCCTTGGAAATGTGAATCCAAAGCAGAGGAAAATGGTATTGTCAATTGCCGTGAATCCTTTCAAGATTCGGGCTCTGTAGCGTGATAGGAAGTGGCTCCTCTGACAGCCTTTCCCTTGTATTCCCAGTGCTTCCCTCAAAGTACTAGTCAACTTTCTCCACAGGATGTGCCATCAGTTCTGCATGCTCCTTACGCTTTCCATTGTTGCTGCTGACTGCACCACCAAGCTGGTTTGTTAGCCTGATTATTGTAGGTGTTCACTTGCTCTAGTTAGCTCTGTTCCTTTGCTTCAGGGGAAGAGTTTTCCACTACCACATTTTCCCGCTGAGTCCTTGTCTTGATCTTTGCAGCTCTGTGCAAGAGGCTTGCATCAGAAAGGAAAGAAATAATTGCCTTGCTCTTAGGCTCTGTACCCAAGAGCTATGTTGCAGAAGCAGGACTGCATGAGGTACGTTTGCATTAGCCACACACACACGTTGTGTTTTACCTTAGAGAAAGATGGGGGAGTGTTTGAAAAGCGATGGCTTAGGGTGGGTAATTACACAGGTGTTTAAAGCACTTGAAAGCCAGAACACAGTGAACAGATGAAATTAGCTGATGGCGTAAAGAAATGAGACTTAAAGCCAAGAGTGGGGATGCCAATACAAATTGAATTGAATGGGTTTGGAAGAGACGTGGTTATGTTTTCTTCAACTTTGATAAAAAGCTATTTCAGCGAATGGATCCTGATTCGGCAAAGCAGTTGGCGCTTTTACTTAGCATCAGCATGAAGAAGCATGTGTGTAAACATTTGGTTGAAACTAAGTCCTGAAAAGAAACGTACAACTGCTAAAATTCCCAGCTGGGCTTTGTTGTCCATTGTTGAATTCCTGTCAGGAACTACAGTTCCAGAAGTTTCCTTTTTTGAAGAGGTAAAACTTGGGATTCTCACATTCACATGACTCTAAAAGGTGCTGTTTGGGAGGAGAGGTAAAGCTGAGGAGGTTCTGCCTCCTTCAGACATGCTCTTCATCTCATGCATCTATCTGAGGGTTTTATTCTGGACAGCTTTAAATGCTCCCTGAATTAATGCCGCTCGCGGTGTCACTGGGTCTCCACGCTACATTGTGCTGGATACTAATTCGGAGCAGGAACGATTACTTGAACAGCGATGTTTTTCCAGATCTCCCCTCTCATTAGGAACGTGGGTGCTCAGTACCTCGAAGAAAAATAACGAGGACTTTGAAGGTTGACTCCACACCAGAATAAATCATTTTCCTTGATGTTGACAAAAGATCTGGTCAGTCAGAATTCCTCTGCTAAAGAGGGGGGAAAAGTATCCAGGGTTGTGTCAGTGTCACTTGTTGACATAGACCTCAAAAAAAATATCCTCTGGGACGTTTTGGTTAAAGCTGTGGGTTTTTTTCCCCCCTTCCCCTTTATCTCAAGCATTTCCCAGCATTCCTGCAGGGACATCTGGTTCTCTCATTTTCCAGTTTGACTTCGGTGCCTTCAGAGAGTGTCACTGTCAGTTGCTTTCTCTTTAGCCAAGCAGCACAAGCAGGAGGGGAGCCCTGCCTGATAACTCGCCTAACATAGAATTGCCCTTCAGAAGCAGTGACCTTAACCATTTCTGTGATGGGCAATGGGACTGTGTCACCCTTCCCTTCATTTTCTTCTGTAGCTTCAGGTCTGTATTTTCTTATAGGCAAGATTTCTCTCTGTGTTATCCATGGAGGCACATGAAGTTCTGTCTCTGTGCACTCATACATGGGATGGCTGTTTTCTTCCACTTGAGAGCTCTGCTTTAGCAAGAGAACAGCAGCCAGCTGATAAATGCTCTGTGTTTGCACAGATCAGAGGTGATTTTAGAGCAGTGGGTTCTGATTGCTTGGCTCATGTGAATTGCCATACAGTTGGGAGAGTTTCTATCAACTTTGGCTTGTCTGTAACACTTGTGGGTGTACACTGCACATAGTTTGGGAGCAGCCTCTTGATGGCTTGCTTGTAATGTGGGGGAAATGGTGCTTCTGAGCAAGAGAATTAGGCTTTAAGGTTTGGTGAGGAATTTTGTATGGACTGCGAGTCTTGACTGGAGGATTAGGACCTGATGATAGGATGGGCCCAGCTGGGGGCTGAGGACGAGGCAAGAAGCAGCTAGAATGAGCAGGTAGAAATGGGGATGGGCAAGGTACATGCTGTGACGTATTGAGGAAGAATGATATCATAATAGCATCGTACCATATACATCAAAAAGGATTTCAGTTACTTCGTTAATTTTAATTGTAGCATTTCCTAGTTTCTGAATGAGTTTTTATGAGCTCTGTGATATTTCTGTATTTAAGATTGTTGGCATGTGAAAGACTTGCTATTAACGTTGCTGTAAGCTGCAGGTGTGGGTGAAGTTTTATCCTCCTGCAGGCTTTAATATGAGTGTTTAATAATGAAATCCCCTGTATCTTTCCTGCATGTTACTTTTCCCAATGTAAGAAATCTAGAGCTGTTCCACGAGCTGTTTTGGGACACTGTCAGCATTGGCAAAGTACAGGGTGGTTGTTAACATAATGGTTCTACGGAGCTGTATATAACAGCCTGCAGCACAGCTGTGATCATATGCAGGTACAGGATTTTAACAGACTACCAAGAGTTTGCTCAGTTAAACCCTACACAAATTGAGTGTCTGTCATCATCTTCTTCCCCCCCACCCCATTATGCCATTTCAGGTACGCCCCGCTTATCTGTAGTGGCCCTGAACAGCAAAGTTAAAGCTGAAGTAATTGGAGAGGCAGCTTGATTTGGGTTGCAGCCCTTCCCCTCTAAGACATGGATCTGAACTTGTAAAATGAACTGAGCCTGTTTGTCCCTGCAGCTGCTTCCAGCCCACACTGCAAGCACTAAGTCTGCAGAATGGAACGTGATTGGCAGCTGCCTCCTCTAGCAGTGGAGGCCCCAAGAAGGATGGCGTGCAGATAATGAATTGGTGTCTTCATCCCAGGAGACTGAGCATTGCAATGCAGTACCCACTCTATTCTCCTGTCACCCATGGTGTATCATATCCCCTAGACACAAGGGAACTTTGGGTCTTACTGTCATAAATCTAAGCTTTAAGTCTTAAGCATGCTTCTCCCTTTGCCCCCCAAGATCTGTGGGAAGTGTTTCATCATCCTCTGAAACGGTGCCTGCTCCTGTGTGCCTGCAGGATGTTATCTGTGTGCAGACACTGTAAGCACTGTCCCTCTCTTGTGCTTCTTGGGACAGAAACATGGCTTTCTTATGACTTGGTACTGTTGCAGATATCCATATGGAATCTTCTAGCATTTGGGTGGGGAAGAGGGCACTGGCTCTCTTACGCTCAGTGTCTCTGTCACTGGCTTAGGCTGTTGTCTTGTGCAAGTTAGTTTTCCTCTTGGGGAACAGTCAATAGCACTGATGGTCGTATTCTCACCACTGCCTTCACACCATCTATTCCTGGTGCCAGGATGAGCTCTGTGCTTAGTTCTGTCTTCTGCAAAAAGGGGTCTGATACATAGAAATGTATTTAATGGGGAATTAGTCTGGAGGCAGCTGCAGTGCGCTGTGCTGCATGGATGTGTGGGGATACAAGACTTAAAAGGAGAGAGAGGCTGTAGCCTGTATGTGTGCAGCAAAAAAATAAGATCCAGCTCTTATCTCGCACTTCATTGGCAATATTAAAGGCTTTAAATTGAGCTCTTCCTTGTATTCATTTTAAGGTATCTTTTAGAGGCTCCTGATGCTTTAAGCCTGTCCAGGACAACTGGACTGTTACCCTGTGTTTCAGTCATTCCTTCTCTGTCCTTTCCATTTGGAGTGGAAGCTCTGCAGTGCAGGTTTGTGCTGTGACTTTGGACAGTGCCTAATGGTCAGATCCTGCTCTGGATGGAGTCTTGGCTGCTCTTGGAAGTAATGCAGTCATTTCAGCTACCACCTCACATCAACTGCTCCCATCACTGAGACCCGTTTGCTTATTAAGTGAGCTCAGTGGAAAAGGTCTCCTTCAGTCCCATGCCTCAGTTGTTTGAACCAGTGTGATATGAAGTGATTAATAGAAGTGAATAACCATTTAAATCTTTCCAGTAATTTCTAAAGAATTGGTTTCCAGAACTCTCTATAATTAGCACATTTCAGTCGGTTCTGTCACTTCCTGATGTCACTTGATCTGATCTGTTTGCTGGTCATTCAATGGCAACTGGAACATGAGCTGGCTTTCTTGGGGGCCTGTGAAAGAAAGATTTACTACCATAGCAGTGTCACTGAAGAGCTGGCTGTGACTGAAAATCCTGCTTTGAGTCCAGTTTTGGACTAAAAACCTGGCTTTTAGTTCGTTTTTGTTTGGACCAACATTCATATTCCCAGATACTTGCTGTAAACAGCAGTAGCCTTGTTTTTGGGCTTGCAAGGGCACCAGAGGACAAGGTGGTGGTATACCTGCACCGGGACTCCCCTGGCTCCAGGACTAGTGCGTATCACCGCAGTGATCCCTATGGAAAACTTGCTATATGTTATCCACCCAGAAGTCCCCTAAGGAAAAAACCCCCTTCCTTATCCCATTGGAAGTTCCATGCATTGGGCAGTCTCCTCTCCCTCCTAAGCCCTGTTTTCTCCTGGAGTTCACTATTGTTTTGGCAGCCCACCCATCACAAAGCAGAGGTCACATCAACATGACCTTTAGCTGGTACGAGGAGGCTGCTAAATAATTCACGTGGCCAACTTGATTTCGGGGTCCACATTTGTTTTTTCCACTCTCCTAATCAAGATGCTCATTTAATTCTATTCCAGCACCTGTTCAGCAATTAACACCCTACAATTTGCATCTTACCCTGACATTTGCTATCTCTCCAATTAGTTTTTATATCAGTATAATTAGGTAGGGTTATTACAGTGCATCAAGCAGGGTCGAGGATATTCCCAAGCCTTTAAGCTCTTTCCCAGATTTGTTTAGGGAAGCCACTAAGGGTAAACGGTTGATTAGGATCACTGTTTTTCTTCTGCATTCAGATCAGGCGAAAACTGTTTCCCCATGTGGCTCATGAAAGATCAGGGAAATATCTCAGTCTGTAAGAACTAATATTATGTAGTTCATGACTTTTTGGGTGAATTTACAGGGGATTATAGGGAAGGGTCAGGCTACGAAGCCACTTGCAGTAGCATTCACGAGGGGACATAATGCTCTTGCTTTAGATTAAGCTAAGCAAATTGCAACAACGAGTTTAATTTTTCACGTCAGTTTTTGGAGTTACCATGTGGGTGGGGGATGAAGCAGAACTAGAGGGGACGTGGCCATGTCAACACTGAGCTTAATTGGGAAAGACTATGGGAGTGAAGTGGCTATTCTTAACACCTTTCAATTCCGGGTTCACAGAAGGAAGGTCTTGCTGTTCAGCGGCGCCTCATTTGGGTTGTAGGCTCTCTTGAGTCAAGAACTGTCTTGCCAAGGTATACAGAGCATCTAGGAGTGTGGATCTTCCTAATACTAAACTGTCAGTAGTAAAAGAGATGGCTCCTTGCTTTTGCTGTTGATCCCACCCCAATTAATGTACAGTGCTGATATAAGGGAGACTTATATATATGTAGGGGAGGTGGGACACTAGGAGGTGAGATCTATAGTACGGGTCAGAGAGGAGGTGTTATTTTCTGATCTCGCATCGCCTAGCTCCGTGTGGTGCTTCTTTCTTAAGTTTGGTTTGAAATTCTCCTCCTCTAACCCTCAATTCCCCTAGATCTCTCTCAATTCTGAAGGTGCATACAAAGATTGTATTATCAAGAGGCAATATTGCCCTTGGCGAGGTTGCAGTGAGGAAAAAGATGATTGTAGGAAGAAGATCAGTGCTGGTGTGAGGAGGTGGGTAAAAAAAAAACCCAACCCACCTCGCTTCATGTCTGGTGTATTGCCCTGAGTCTTGTTATTCTGAGCCTTTCTGCAATATATCCTAATGATGCTCTCTAGGCTTTGGTGGGGAGGGATTCTGGAAGCCCAAAGGGGAGGAATCAGCCCACTAGAATTCCCCAGCCTGGAAAGGCTGGAGAGAAGCATAGATCTCATGTGCTGCATCAGTACAGGCACAGCTACAAGCAGTTCTAATGCTTCCAAGTATACAATAGACTTCCCCTTGCTTAGTTTGATATTCTGTATTGTAATGAGCTTCATCTCTCCCCATTGTGTTGTCTTCTTTTTTAATCTCCAATTGCTTTATATGGGTAGATGAACAGGCTTAGAAAAATACAGGGTGGAAATGTCTTGGGAAATCGGGGCAACAAGGAAGAAGTGGAAGGGGAAAGGAGGCTGGAGATGACAAAGAAACATGCAGAGATGAGCTTGATTAATGGCAATAAGACATAAGAAAACAAGACCAGCCTTCAGACAAAGAGTTTGAACATGAATCTCATTTGCGTGTGTCACCTCCAACTCGTTCGGAAAGTTCTGTCCCTTGCTGCTTTCCATGAGATAAGATCCTTAGGAATGAGTTTCCATGATGTATTGGGAAGAAATTAAATTCCGAAGCTTCTAAGAGTTTCTATAGGGCTGCAAAACCCCCCAAAATCCTGTGGAAGTGCTTTTGAGATATATATACACACATATCTATATCTATCTATAGAGTCCATATTGAGGAGACTTCCTATCTGATTTTTCGTCCTCATAGGCTTCAGCTGGATGCTTATCTAAGCTGAACCCTGAGCAACACGAAGCTTTACCCCTGATGTTCACGTCTGTATCTGATGTTAAAAAAATCTGGAGTCTTACGTACTTGCTTAGTTGGGTGGAGGAGAGAGCAAACAAGTAGCTCAGTTGAAAATGGTGACCATATCCTGTCTTGTGTAGGATAATGTCAGCATCTGATCACCTTGTCTGCTCTGAAATCTCACACTTCATCTTTTCCCCTCGATAGATTTCACCTTGGAATGCAAATACGCTTTGTCACTGTTGAGCGATCTGGTTAATACAGTGCCTGGCTACCCTGGGCCGGAATGAGCTTCTTGGTGTGCATCAGAAAGCAATGAGGAGTGCCATAGGGCTGATGGCTTCTTGCTGAATGTCAAGGAAATCATCTGAAAGTGATCGTAGTGACATCAGGAAGGTACCTGTGTGAGAGCGTTGTGAAGGGCTGGATCTTCCTGTTGCTGGTTGCAGGCTCTTTCTTAATCAGCAAGTAAAAGCTTGCTCTGAAGCTGGTGGAGCAATAGGCAGAAAAGGCCTCTCCTCCCTTCTTCCCAAACAAGAAGATAGCCAGCAAGAAGGGCTCTTTGTTTCCTAAAAGTCTAAAAATAGGAGCATGATGTGCGAGCAGGCGAGATTTGTAAATCAGCAGCACTGGCCACAGTGCCAACTGTATCAAATTCCTTCTGGTTTGGGGGAGCTCTTAGGGCTTTTGCTGTTGTCTTAATGGAAATGAAGTTTGTCTGTCTGTCTAAATACTGGGGCGCGTGAGAACCTGCACTCATCAGTTTGACCTGGGTTTTCAATCCCCAGTTTATCAACATGTTCTTAATCTGAAATGACGTGAAACTCTGCAAATCCTTTTTTAATCTTCAAAAGCAATTTTTTTGGGAAAATAATAATAATAAAGGCTTATATTTTAAAAGTTGCTGTATATTTTTGGGGGTATGAGGGGAGACTGAGCTGGAAAAGGGGGAACCTGGTGAGTGTTTTGCTGCCTGATGCAGGTGACCAAATTGATGAGTTGCTACTGTGGTTTGGTCCAGGAGGGGTCAGGGAAGAAAAGGTGTATGGGGAGGGGGAGCAGGCTCTGCGTGGCTGCATTTTAACGCCTTCTCCGCTAAGCAGGAGGCCAGCTTCGGGTGCTAAATTCCTGTCTGTGGCTGTCTGTGAAATAAATCTGTGTGTTGTGTAGTCCCAAGCTGTCAGCACCGGTTTGCACTGATGGACTCTGAAGGAGGTTTCCTCTGGGCTCGGCAGCCACTAGGGAGCTGTCTTTAGCTCGGATTTCAGAGGCAGCTCATTAGACCCATAACAGCAGACACTCACTGCTGCTTTTCTCCAAGAATTTGTCAAGTCGGAATGTATTTATGGAGTTATGGCTAGACAATGATAATATTGCATCTCCTGTACCTGTTGTAATGGCCTGGTGAGTTGGATGGCATGTGCTTTTTCAGAGAGGAGCTATCCCATTTGGTTACTGCTCCTGTGTGCTGTGCCCCCTTCTCCCCATGGCACACTGTCTTCTAATAGTGCTTGTGCATTGCCGAGGCCTTTGTCTCTCGTCAGAATCATTCTTTCTGTTTTGAACACCCACAGGAAGTCCTGTCTGATGTTTTCCTTTCTTCCTTCTTCCCCTTTGCGCCAGTAACTGGCTGTTGAATGGGTCGTCTCATGCACGTTTCTCTTTCTGAACCTTTCTCTTTGCTTGCTCCTACCTAGCTGGTTCCCAGCTAGTTTGTGAGCAGGTAGGAATGCTGTAGGCCATCTGTTGTGACAGGGAAGGCAGGATATGATTGTAGAAGGAAGGATGTGAATGCACTGTGACCTCCCACTGTAAAATGTCATCACCTAATGCTGGCTGTGACTGGGAAGCAGGAGAGGTAACTGGGGCTGGTTCAGACCAGCACTTCAGCAGTGTCTGCTGTCAGACCTTGGTGCTCTGTAGTTCCATTCCAAGGGAGAAATGACTCAATCTACCCATTGTTCCCAGCCAGTGTCACCTGATGGGTTTAAGCCTAGAATAGAGAGGGGAAAGTCGGAAATAACAGGATCCCATATTGGAAGGAGTGTCCTGTGAGTGAGTCACAAGCCTGGAACTCGGGAGACATCATTCAGGTCCCTGTCATAAGATGGCATGGAAAAGGCTGACTCTGGAGATAAGAATCATACCATGCATGAGTCAATTTGTGCTGCTGCATCACTTCCCCTGAAGCCTGTTTGTCTCCAGTGGGACACCCTTTTCCAGAGAAAACTCCTGAACTGAGCTAATACAAGTCTGTAATTTTTCTTGATCAAAATACTCTCCCGGTTCTGGGTCTCAGCCTAAGATTTGTCCAGCTCTTCTATCTCTGTATGGGCAATACTCCAAATAGGACTCGAAGGCAACTGATGTCTGAATTTCTTTTACCAGAGTAATGTAGCTGTAAATAAGGTTTAAAAAACTCTTTAAAACCAGTGTCAGGTTGGGCAGGAAGTAACGTGGTGGTAACTATTCCTTACCAAACAGAAGGTACAATTCTCTTGCTGTCCATCTGCCAAGGTCACTCCTAAGAGGAGGTGGGTTTGTATACCCTGTCGTAGCTGTGAGTCCTGGAACGCTGTAGAACTGATGCCAGAAATCATTCACATCACATCACAACAGCTCCTTGGTTGTGTGTCCCTCTTTGCGTTTCCTTGAGGGGCATCTTGGATGGCTGGCAGAGATGTAAGTCAGTGTGTGCTTCACCGGAGGCACCAGTGGTGAGTGTTTCCTATAACAGTAGCTGAAAGAACCATTCCAGCATAGCGCTAGCTGGCAAAAAGCACTGGCAAACTGAGTATTAATTAAACAGCTGATAAAGTTTCATTTGGTTAATTTTCCTGCAATAAACCACTAATTATATCACAAGGAGAGCATTTCTGAGCATTGCAGCAGAATGGAATTGAACTGGCCGTGATTGCACTGAGTGTAAAACCACCTTTTTCCCCCACCTCCCAGCACAATGATTTCAGAGCCAAGGTATGAAGTCAGACTTAATAGAAAGAGGACATGGTGGGTTTGATGGTTAAATCCATCACTGAATCATTCTTTCAGTAAACAGTGTCTCTATACTTAGGCTGATACAAGGAAACTTCCACTCAAATGTGTGATAATGGTGGGAATTAGAAATAGTTGGAAGTTGGTTGATGCTTTGTGGTTGTAACTATTAATATTTAGACTTTTTATGCAGAGTTTTCTTCTCTTAGCAAGAAGCTCTTGGAACTTGGAAGTGTATTTTCAACTATTGGAAGGAAAATAACCCAGTGTTTTTTCCTGCCAATAACTGCCTAGAAGATGAACAGTGGCACTTCTGAAGGTCAAAACATTTCCTGGAAGGAGCATAGAAGTAATGGAGATAACTGTAGCACAACTGTTTCAGATGGTTTCTTGGTAGAGAATGTGAAAAGGATTTGGGGATCTGGGGACAAAACCAAGGATGAAATTGCAGGACATGAAGCCGGATGGTTTAGCAGTATTACTCAATGGATTTGATAGCTTTTGTAGTAGTAAAAATACTTTCCAGTTAATTATTGTGTTGCCAGCTTACCTTATCAGTCAACTGATGGATGTCCTTTCAAGGTGTCTCTGTGTTGTTATTGTAGTGACCAAGTGCAGTGTAGCCTGATTTCCTTCAACACAGCATTGTCATGGTCGTTATTTGAGTGTTCCTGCCCTGGCTGGGACGTTCCTGGAAATCATGGAATAGTTAGGGTTGGAAATGCAGCTCTCTGGGATCAGCCTGGCAGCCTGTGCTGCAGACAGGGTCTTCCCAAACGTCACCGGGTGCTAGTTTCACGCATGGCTTTCTGTAAAGGAAACATGGTTTTTGGTTGTCTGTCTCACCCGTTCTCCTCCCCCATCTCCCCAACCTCTGTGGTGCTTGTTTCTCCTCTGAGGTTAAGCTCCAGTTAGAGAGAATAAAATAATGAATGCAAGAAGGGAAGGAAACGGGAGTTTCTTTTTAGCGTTTCAATTTTCTCTCTGTCAAATGACACTTGAGGAGCTGGAGCCTGTTAACGCTCTCTCCAAGGAGCAAGGTTTCTTTTGAGAGAAGAACTACGGGGAAATGCAGCAGCAACAACAAAAGTGCAGCAGAATCCTTCAGACCTGGGCATTCTCTAAAGAGCTCTGGCTGTCAGAATTTACACACCTTGCCTAATTCAGAGCACATGTCTCAGCTACAACAGGCGCTCGGTAGACACGCTGCTGTCTTCCTCTCAGTGGGCCTGCTGTGAGTTTGTCAGCAATGCTGTTAACAATGACAAAGTAGTTCATCAATATTTTTTTTTTAACACCAATATCCTGGAAGCAGCAGCATTGTTGTGTGCTGTTCCCATGCAGCCTGCTCGCCTGGAGCCTTAGGGAGGAATGCAGCAGGTAATAGAGCTGCTGCTGGATGCTGAAACCCTCTTCTCCTTTAATCAAGGCATTGGCAGTTTGTCTTTTAATACAGTGCTGTCCGTTGCTCCTTCTTTTATCTGAGGGAGTTGGTCTGGGTTGTGAGTGTGCTGTTCCATTAGCATAGAGCTCAGAAATCCTGCTGGCCAAAGATGATGCTGATCTGGAAGCAGTATTAAATGCGTTACATGTTTGTCTACACAGGTTCCAGGCAGAGGCACTTGTACTGCTGCATCATATTTTCCAGCACTTCTAGCTTTGGAAGGACGTAGTGCCTTGGATGCAGGGCTCTGAACATGACAGTCCAGCTTTCAGGCCTAAGCCTGCTGTGTGTCTCTGTGTAAGTAAGTCTTCCTGGATCCAGAAGCACTTGCAAATATGATGCAGAGATATTTGAGCTGGCTCTGCAGGAAATCCATCTGGATGATTCTATTTCCTGGGGATTTTCCTATCTCTGCAATACCTAATGCCAACTGAATTGCACTTTATAATTCAAAACTCATCACTTACACTTTTCCATGGACCTTTAAGCTGCCCATTTGCCTCAGGGGCACTGATGGGAATGGAGTAGAAATTTGTTGAAGTTAACAACAACGGCAAAAATCAAATGTAATTAAAAACATTTTTGGAAGCTGGAACAGTTTAGCATAAGGAGAAATAGAAGTGTTGGATACAAACTGTCTAGTCTGGAAGTTCTGCGGAGACTCATGGCACAGTGAGCTGCGTGTTTCGTCTTAGAGGAACACTGCAGAAGTGGAAATGCCTTGAACAGGGGCATAAGCAAAGAGTATTCAATAACATGAAAAGATTGAAAGCAAGAGCTAGTATTACTTTGAGGTAGAGTTGGCCTCTGGCATTCATTTCCAGTCAGTGTTACAGACCTCACAATTATCCAGGTTTACAGACGTTCTGTATGGATGTGATACTGAGAGTAGAGAATTGTATTTTAGGAAGGGCATAGCTAGCTGCTTGGTGAGTCCTGACACTAACCAGTAACTGCACTCATGCATTGCTCATCATAGTATTTGAAAGGTCATATGCTGGGTCTGGTGGCAACATCCATGATCAAACCCTGTGTGTTTAGCAGTGGTACTGAAGAAGTTGTCTTGGCAACAGACTGCAAACCCAAGTTGACCAGATAAACCACAAATGCAATGGGAGAGCCAGCCCATAGCTGTGAGCCTTAGAGATCACCTTGTTTCAACATGAAAGTAACATAGTTCACAAAGTCTACTTCATCCTCTGTCTCCATTACTGACCAGAGAGCAGCAGGAGCCTGTGTACCAGAGCTGATGGCTTTCAGGGGATGCTCACCCACTAGAAATGTACTGTCTGAGAAAGGAATGAATTCCCCAATTTTCATCCACTTTCTTGAATTTCTTGTTGGCTCTCTGTTCTCAGCCCCTTGGCAGGCCTGGTTTTAATGGCCAGTCTCTGGTGCTGTGTGAGGTAGCACTGGAGTGTGGAATGGGCAGTCTGGGAAACAGCCCCTCTCTTAAAGGAACCCCCCACTCTGCCCACCTCCTCCTCCCTCCTGCTGAAGTAGCTTGGTCTGACTCATGTCTGGCTCTTACAACATGTGGTAAGAGTTAGGAGGAGGGAAAAGAGGCAGAAAAAGGTGGGGGAAGGGTAGAATGGGAAGGTTCCACGGAATTTCATAAGATTGCTTAGAATTTTTGCTCAAATCCCACAGGAAAAGTACACTGATGTCCACCTCTGCCCCCTTGATGCTTCCACATGTGTAGAGCCAAGATATGTCAAATTGGGGTGGACGTGTCAGGAAAGATGGAGGTAGAGCTTGCAGGTAGGAAGGAAAGCTAATTAAAAGGATGTGTAAGAAACTAGGAAGTTAGGGCTTGGGCTTGATAGAAATAGTCTTAAAGCTGTTGAAGCATTCCATTTTATACCAGCTGGAGGCATGCTCCTCTCCCATGCAGTGGTTGCAGATTCTGATTGAGCTCGCACTTGGCTGCAGTGTTGGGTAAGAGTTTAAAGAAATAAAGTGGATGCTGTTCACGCCAAAGTTGCAGAATCCATGGTTTTTCATTCCCATCCATGTTTCTCAGCCCCATGGAAGATGGTTTGGAATTGTTCCCAAATGCAAGGGTTTGTTCAAAAACACAGCTCAGCTGCAGAAGTTTCAGGCCTGGGTTTACTTTGTACCCAGCCTTTCCCATGCGTTGATCCAAAGTTTATGGGAATTGGTCTTGAGTGCATTGCTGAGGAGGGTCCTAGTGGTTTGCTTGCTGGTGTAGATCCTACAGGGAGAGTTTGTGTTTTCCCTTGCATTTCTTAAGGACACATTTGCTGTGCTACCTCTGTGTGGGCTTTTTGGCTGCTCATGTACTAATTTGTTGACATAAGAATATAACCATCTTGTCAAGCAGCATCTGCTTGTCTTTCTTCCATGAATTCTGCATAGTTTGTACTCTGTTTTTCCAAAAGCTGCTGGGCCTACATCCAATAACCTCTCCCCAACTCTTCCAAATAGTGTTTCCGGCAATTGCCCAACAGCCTCAGTAAGGATGAGGGGAAAAAAAGGACTTATCTGAATGAGAGCAACTGTAACAGTGCAGTGAATTTGACATAATAAACCCTCCTCCCCCTCAGCAGAACGTGTGATCGATGGAATCCACATCACTGCAGTTCAGCAGCAAGGCCTTGGGGTGCAGTTGCAGCAGGACTATAAAATCAGTTTGAAATCTTCTCGTTTAGGACATTGATTTGTGTTTATTTCCAGTACATTAGTTTCAGATGGTGCCTCTCTTTCACTGCAGAGCTGGTGGAGGGAAGTAAGCCTGCATCTCACTCAAGTTATGGACAAAGACATAGCTCAATGTGCAGCTGGAGGTGTGCTTAAGCTAAGCTAAGCTTAGCTGGCTTTTATGGGCAGGTAAATGCTGCTTACTGCATTCTGCCAGCTCTGCTCAGAGAGAGGTAAGCCCCAGAAAGGAGCAGTGTGACATACCAGGAGCACAAATGTCTTCCAAACCTCACAGGTAGGTTTGTGCTCCCCTGTCAGCAAGTTACTCTTGCCAAGTTCCTTGATGAAAACCAACTGAACGATACAGAAAGCATGCAAAGGATGAACTTGGGTGCTACCCTTGCGCTTCGTGGGTTGTGAATGCGGATCATGGAGCTCCTTTTGAAATGAGATCAATCTTTTCATGCAGTGCCAGATATAGCTCTTAATTGCCCTGTTGTAATGCGTTATTCCTTTGCTAATAGTTTGAGTTATTTCTTTGTTAACCTTTACACAGCCAATAGCAAATTAAACATCATTATCTGAGTTTAAAATAGGTTGTAAATCTTGAAGCTCTGGTTAATACTCAGGCACCTACAACGAGGGAGCAATAAAAGGGCATTTAATGACACCGAAACACAACGTGGGAAGTGTTGTAAGCAAAAGAGAAGAAAACAGGGCGGTTATGAATTGTCCATGGAAAGATGAGGTTACATAAATGATAGTGGTCTTAAAATGTGTCTCTGCTCAAAGTGGAGAGCTTTTCTTTTCAGACTGCAGGCAAATATCATGGTTCCAATGCTCTAAATTGCTTTGACTCGGGAAAATTGAAGGCATATAGTAGAAATTTCTGCAAGTAACATTGGCATGAGAGAAATAGCATTGACCTGAGAGATCTGAAATGTTGGTTTGTTCTCCACTAAGAACATTATTCCCCTCAGCTACCTGCACCCTTGGTTTGACGCAGGCAGCTTCTGTTTTCCAAGGGTGATGCTTTTGTTCCAATGCTTTTGTTCCATACACGCTTGGGCAACCTCTGCTTTTAGCACTGTTTGAGGGGGGGAGAATTAAGAATGTTAAAGGGATATCAGAGAAATTATTTCCATTGTAAATAGAAATATCCCACACAGTTTGAGGTATTTGTTATAGATGCTTTGCTTCCTTGATCATGATGTGATACAGCATTCTTATGGGAAAGACTAGATACTCTTAGTTTGGAAGTTACAGAGCTGACAAAGGGTTAAGTGGAGGTATATGGAATTAGGAATGACCTGGAGAAAGTGAGTAGGGAATTGTTAATTGCTTCTCATTTCCCCATTGGTCACCCCAGTGAATTCTCATACATGGCCTTTGAACAAATAAAAGGGAGGACTCTGGAATGTGGCCTCCCACACTAACCTGCACTAGCAGACAAGTTTCTTACATCCTGAGATGGTGGATCTTAGGTGGTCCATATCTAGCTTTGTGTACCTCTGTCTGCTCATGTGTGTAATGAGGCCTGTGTTTGGTAAACCTGTATCTATTGTTCTGAATAGTAAATGAATTATCTGTGAGCTGATTTATAGGTGAATGCAGGAGACTGCAAATATTCATTATTAATCAACTGATTCAGAAAGGATCTTTTCTGAGTACTTCATTTCTATCCATGAACTATTTGGGGCTAAAATTAAAAGAAGGGCTTAAGCCATAAAATTCAGATTGGGATATAATGTTCCTTTTGCTCTAGATACTCAGAATTCCAGTTGATATCTACCTCACTGCCCCACTTCTGCTCTCTCTTATCTGGCAGGTATCTTGAGAGGTGCTCATTTGGGCACCATCTCCATCTTCTGTTATGTATGGGAAGAACTCAGAAGCTGAGGAGAACTCATTAGAGTTCTGATCTGTGATGTTTAAACTTTTCTTAGGTACATAATCTTTAGACAAATGTTACCTAGATAAACATTAAAAAGAGTTTATCTGCAGATAAAGCTTGTACTGTGCATAGTGGGCATCACGTTATCTTGTGAGGGTGCTGAGAAGTAAGGGTGGGAGAACCTCCTGTATCCACAACTGCTCTGCACTGATGAGTCTGCTTTCCTTTTCCTGTTCTATTCTTCCACCGACACAGAGGAGAAAAAGATCTCCTTTATCAGTGTCTGCAGTCTTTATGCGTTTTAAAGCATGGCTGTCTGCATCTAGCAGTAACTGCAGCAGATTTCTGGCCTTCAGCAAAGCTGTCCAGTGGATCTGAATGGGCAGGCATGGGCTGTGTGGCTTCACGTTGGAGTGCAGAGTGACTCAAGGGATCCTTACTCCCTGTGTGCGCGACGTGTAAGCTGATGCACGTGGGACACATCTGATCCGCATCACGTCTGTGTGTGTAGTAGGAGCCACTCAGATGAATGCATGGGATCTGGGGATGTTGACAGATGTGACCAAGGCCCCTTCGCTGTTTGGGTGGAAGGTGGTGTGTAGAGGTGTAGTGTTACCCGGGACTTGGTTATAGATGCTGGATGTGCACCAAAAATGTCAGTGCTCTCAGACTGGAAGGTGGCAGAGGCAGTGATGGTGATGGGTTTGGAGGGCACTTCCCCTCTGGTGTTGAGAGAACAATTCCCTCTCAACTGTGCTAGCAATTTGATGCTTGCAACCACATGAATTCCCCTTTTCCTCTTCCTTGCAAAAAAATAGCTGTAAGAGGCCACAGGAACTACGTAGGAAACATTAATTGGTATGCACAACAGTGGCATGAGAACTAAGTAACATATTGCTGGTAGTCTCAGAGTGACAAGAGGTCGATAGAGGTAGCCTTGATGTGAGACACTGTATTTGTCTGGCTGCGGCCTGTCTTGTACCTGGCTTGGGAATAAACAAAGAATGGTGATCACTGATTTTCCTCAGTGTTTCATTCACTTTGCTAGTGTTGGAAGCAAGAGGGTTAACTTGTCTGGGTTTAAATACATTCCCCTTGTATAGGAGGTGACTCCTGCTTGGACTACTTGAGGATATTCCTTCATCCATGTTTTCTCAAAGATCAGTGAAGATGCACCACGCTGTGGTGCAGCAATTTATGCGCTGAGCTTGGCTTGTGTAGCAGTGTGTGTTTTTCTTACTGTTCTCTGCTGTTGGGTGACTTTTGCTACCACTAGCCTAAGCCAAAGGTGAGAAAAATGTGGGGAGAGGCCAGATCCTGGAGATGCTTGCTGCTGAGCCGTAGGCAGCTCTTGTGACCTCCTGCACCTCAGTAGCGAACGTGTGCTGGGTTGTACCTACGGCCAGCACTTCCACTGAGTGTATTTTGTTTGGCTTTTTAACTGTTCAACACTCTATCTTTTATTGCAACTTGAAAATATTGAGAGAAAGCAAAAAGGTCCTTGAGCCTTGTACAGTCTCATAATGTGGAGTTTACACTGTACCTAGAACAAAACCTATGCAGAGGGCTTGCCGGTTCAAGTGCACTTGCCCTTAATTCCACTGTATTGCAGTGGCATAGAGATAATCTGAGCACTGCGCTTGCCTTAATGGGCCAGAAACGCTTCTGAAGTAGCCTTTAGCACAGCTTCTCACTGCTGCTTGACTTGGGTATTTATGTTTCCACTTGAAGGGACTTTGGCAAGTCCGTGGTGCACGGGGGGCAGCAGGACGGCGAGGAGGGGACTCGGGCATCATTAGAGGTGTCAGAGGTTGCCGATCTCAAAATTGACACACTTGACCCATTTCCTTGCCATGCTGGACCTGGAGTCTGGAGTGAGTTCCCCCGGGGACAGCGCAGTGGGTTTGAAGCTGAATCTTCAGCCCTTTCTTCCCATGAGGTGTATAATTCGATATTTATAGCTTTTCTCTCCAACAAGGTCTATGGCACCTGAGGGACCCATTCGGTAAAGAATGCTGATTCCCTTTATGAATTTTTGATGGGGGAGGAGGAGCAAGGGAGGCCACAAGGGGAACTTGTGAAATGGTTTTTTCTCTTTAGCAGTGTTGTGAACAGCCCCTCTGATGGCATTTGCCAGCAGGAAGTTGCCTGAATTTCCCTCCTCTTTCCTTTCTCCGTCTTGTCTGCAAAGCAAGAAAACAGAAACGAGCATCTCCCACTCCACAACTTGGTTTTTTCAGCTGCTCTCCTCCTCCAAAGATGAGGATGATGAGTAAACAGGATATTTTCCTTGACTGTAATCTAATTGAGCCTCCTTTGTTCAGCTTCATTTTGGTGGTCCATGGGGGTGGCACTCCTGGGACTGGGAGTGTCTGACTGTGTTTCAGTGCAGAGGAGGAAATGAGGGGTTTGCTTTTACTTAGCGTGTATGAGTACACACAACTCAGTTGTAATCCTTTATCTTCCCATCATGCACACAAACAAATGTACACCCCTGCCTTCTTCTTGCGGGTGGAATGTTCACCCATGTGACTTTAGCCACAGAGGGTGTCTTTATGTGTGTGTGTGGTTTTTATAAGTAATTTAAACAAAGCTTTGCATAAGGAAATCTGATTTTGAGGGAATAAGACTTGCTCTCAGTGAGTTGTGAAGCCTTTAAGATGATGTACAATGATGTGAAGCCCTCTCTCAAAAGCTTTGCATGGTATGATGAGTCTCCTTTTTGGTGCAAGGTGATGCAGGCATTGCAGGTACCTCCAAATGCCAGTAGGGGATTGTGAGTTTGAGGCTATTAAGGGCTTTTTACTTTGGATGGGGGAGGTAATAAATCTCACATCTGTAATGTGTTGTGCTTTTCCTGTTGATTGACTCGTAAAACAATATTTGTGAAAACAGATGCAATTACTGACATAGCCTTGATCCTGGAGATGCTTAAAACACACATGTAACTTTGCTCTCCTGAGTAGTCCTGGGACATAAGCCAGTGCCTGTAGTTCTGGGGTCCTATTGCTGCACTGTTAGATCAGGAGACTGGAAATCAGAACTCTGGGTATTCCGCATTGCTCTGCAGGGTGTGTATTGTCTAGTAGGGCGATAAAGAAAAGGACATCAGGGAATAGATGAGGTCTGCTCTGTTTGTGGCTTGGGAGGGGGGGAAAGAAAGAGGTCTGGATCTGTGCCTGAGGTTTTCCCATCTGTTCTATAAGGATTAAGATACTTTCTCTACCTCCCATCAGGGTGCAAAACTTAATGGATTAGATTGGCTGCTTTTTGATTCCACCTGTTAGGAGCTGTATTACCAAGTGTGTTTGATGCTATGTTCTCCAACAGCTCCTTTCTGTGGGACCTTTATCCTCATTGCTTTTTGTCAAGTCAGTAAAATAAGACTTTTATTCTGAGGCTGATGTCAGATTCACTTCCAAGCAGTTTTAGTGCTCCATTACCTTAAGGAATCATAGGTTCAAGGTCAGTCTTAATTTCTTGTTTCTTGATGTGTGTACGATGCTACCCACAGATAACTGGTGAGTTGTTCCCATGGCCTTGATACCAGATTCAGCTTTTCTCCTTTTGTTTCTTTTCACTTCTGTTTTGCCTTTTCCTGCTGCTGTCTTGCTGTCTTTGTAGGTCCTCCTTTAAAGCAGATCTCTTTCTGTTCTGCTTTGAGGCTCGATCATTTCGTATATGGGTGACTACAACTTCCTGTTCTTCCCAAGCAAGTAAAAACCATTCCCGTTGTTAGAGCTTTACTTTGCATCCCTCTGGATTTGGCAGCTGTTTCTGCTTTCATGTAACCCTCATGCAGTTCCTCTTCCATTCCGTCACGCCCTTCTGCTGCACCAAGGCCTTCATGCGGTTGTTTTTCTTGTTTTCTGTTTCCAGCTTCTTAAACCCCTTTGGGAACTTCAGATCTCCCAGACTTTTCCATCAAAATAGCCTTTAACTTTAGTGATGAGCCACCTTGTCATCTTGATACGGTATTGGTTGACTTTGTCTTTCTTCTTTAGTCCATTGGCTTATGAGTTTTTGTAGTAAACCCTATGGACAACTGGTGTGTGTGCAGTGTATTGCCGAGCATGCTGAAATTTCTGCCAGTGCTTTGTAAGTATTTGCTGAGCGTTGCTTTACATTGAGGTCTTTTTGGGAACAGTCAATGGGTGTAGAAAGCTTTTAGTATTAGCAGAGATAGGGACAGCAACTTTGCTACCTAATAAAACCTGCTGAATATAAAAGTCTTCACACAGATGTGTTAAAAGGAGGCTGTTAGGACCTCTTAAATAAAGCATCCAATATAATTGAAGTAGGCTATTACAAACATACATTCCCATCATGATGAAAGTAGGCTAATACAAACATTGATAAACCCACACCGTTACAAAAGCAGAACCAGTTCTACAAACACCTCTATAAACCTCCCCATCATCATAAACCTAAAGTAGAGAGCAAACATTTAACAGAAGCCTTTTTCACCATAACAAAAGCAAATTAGCCAGGCAAATACCACAGGCATCTGTCAGTGGGATCCCTGATCTATTTTGGGTAACTTGGGGCATCTTGGTTCCCACCAGCCATCTTGACACGCGGCTGCACTGTAAATTGCTTAGGGAGAAAGCCAGGCATTTAGTAGTCGTAAAAGAGAGGCTGCCTGCTGCTGCCTGAAAGGATTCCTGCTCTCTGTGCTTTATTCCATGCTCCTGCAGCAGGCCTGCAGACCTCACTGCTGTAGCTTCAGGCAAATGCGTCTCACATTCTCTGGCACGTCTGTCTCTGTCTCTCTTATCAAATGTTCCCCTCACAGGACAGGTAAGGTTCGTGCAAGCGTAACTACTCACTGTGGTTTCCACAGTGTGATGAGAGGTCAGTGACAGGCACTGCTGATGATGCCAGGGCTGAGGCTGACCTGCCCATTAGCCTGTGATGAGTGACTTTCCTGCTGGATGGAGTTCTTGGTGCCTTACTGACTGCTTCAAAGTGACAGTGGGTCGAAGTCACTCTGAGGTGACTAGGAAAAGGACAGGTAAACGGGGACGAGAAGAGAGGGGCGTATTAACTCGTGGTTCTTCTGGTCATGGTGCCTTCATTGCTTTCTCCTTAACCCACCATGGACCTCGTGGGGGTGAAGAGCCATTGCTTTCTCCAACAGAGATGCTCACCAAGGTTAGGTCCTTGTCAGCTCCCAGATGGATCTGGCCTTCAGTTTCCAAAGCAAGATGTGAACTAAAATTTCCCGTTCCTATCCTGGCCCTTGGGAAACCCTTCTTATTCTTAGCAAAGCTGATAGCGAAGTAGTCATCAAATGCAGCAGCAAGACAGTTATTCTGCACAGTTTTGAAGCCAGCTCTGGTCCTTGCTGCCCAGCTATAGCTCCTGTTTGATTTAGTAGTGATGAGGCACGATGTGCGTTACCGCAGCAAAGCCAAGCGCCTGCTCCTGCTCCCGATTCCCCAGGCGTTCCTCTACGATTGTGTAGCATCTACAGCCTTCTGTTCTGTAGGAGTAATAACCTACTGTATCTGTTCCAGTTGATAAGCTCTTTGTTGTTAAAAAAGCTGGTGAGAAGGCAGGAAAGTACCCCATGTGTTGTCCCACCATGATCTGTGTGTTGTATTAACTCCTTGCAGAAAGGCGTTGGGATCTAGTTGTCAGGGGCCTGTAGTTGTTCTAATGGGACTGATAGTTTTATCTGGTGTGGAAGAGGAAAAGAAGATCATCTGAGGTTGAAATGTAATGCTGAAGTGGCCTGCTTTCAATTCTGGACTTTGTCATAAGCTTCCTCAGTGACTTGGGGTTACTCAGTTCACTTCCATGAGCCTTGTTTTTCCTATATATGAAATGGTTCCTACACTACTTTTCTTACAACCAGTAAACATCTGTGTTGTTGCTACTCAGTCCTAATAGTGTATGGATTGGCAAGAATAATCCTGTATGGACTACAAGCTGGTTGTTCAGTATGTAACATATTTTCCATAGCTGTTTTGAAGGTGGTTATATGGCTGAAATGCTGATGTGCTGTATGGGGAAGTTATTTCGGAGGAGCTAAGTCTGGTTTTGATCTAATCTCTTTCCAGCTTACCTTACTTGTTGTTAGTAAATACAAAGTACCAACTGCTGCTGGTGGTTATCAGTGAGTTACTGCTCTGGGTTATTTTGTTCAACTCCAGCTTTGGAAATGCCTCTTTTCTCTACTCCCTAATTGGATATCAGTCAGAAAACAACCCAGTCTTGGGAACATGAGATTTTAATGTGCGATGAATAAGTACCTTGAGACTGAAGCCTGTCACTAGAACTCATCTGGAATTGCTTACCGCAGGGTAAATTTACTGGAAGCTGTGGCTTAATACTGGAGTTTAAAAGGTGGCACCTAAAGAAATCCTCTTAATGTCTCAACAAGCTGATGTTGACAAGTTCTTTGCATTAAGGACTTATGGCAAAGTCCAAACCCTCACTCAGTATGTTAGACAAATAATTATAGAGAATTTTTATCGTGATACTTTGCTCTGAGGTATCCAGTCATAAAATATTTACAGTCGCTGCAGAGAATGCAACAGCCATGGTTTGTTTTTGCTTGCTTTCTTTTTTTCCCCTCCTCTCTTCTTAGAACCGTGATTCCTACAGCGCAGAATTGGGAGAATAACAATCAGGCTTCACGTTTTGAGCAAAGACACTTCCAAAGTGATGTTTTTTCCCCCATAAACTTCTGTGTCTCTTTTCCTTTTTTTAATAATATATAAAGCCTGGAAATTTCAGGCACTGGAAACTCTATGAGAATAACTAATAAATGCAAGAAAGGGGGGGATCGTACCCAAATCACAGCCGTGTTCAGCTCAAGGAGACTGTATATTTGTGCATCTTCCACTTTGTGTCATTTTCCTAAGTCTCTTGCCTGGAATATTATGAGTGCTCCTGAAGATGTCAAATAGCCCCTCAGTATCTATTGGGGCCTACAATCCTTTATGGAAGTCAGAAAGCTTAGCACTTGCATAGTGTTTAATAGCAGCCTATGGTGGGAGACTGCCAAATTGGCCAACTTCTCCTGATTTTCATTCTGAAGTGGGGAAATAACATGGAAAAACTGCATGTGGTTTTTCAGAACTATATTCAATAATGATTTAACAATTTTAACCACATCCGAGTTAAAAATATGAATTTACTTTTATGAAACACATGATGCAATGTGATTTATCTGCTGAGGAGCTTATTCATTAGAATCAGAAAGAACAAGTCAGAACTGACTCATAACTCATATTATTTATATATGTGCGCATGGCTATCTTTAATTGGCTATTGGTTTAAATAATATGTAAGAATCTCATAAAGATTAAGCCAGAAGCATCAATTCACTGATTTTCTGGGTTTAGATTTTTCCTTCTCATTGGTAGCTGTGTAAACTCTGCAAAACATTAATGAGAAACCATGACTGTTTAAATAGAAATGCATGTTAAAATAGGCATTGTTTTTGTATGGGGCCTAACTGTTCCATTTGAAAAGGAGCGTTGTTATAAGGTGGTTTAGCAACTGCTTGGGGTTCTTTTGAATTCTCTTGGAAGTTATTTTAGCATGGAATTAGCAACAGATTCTGAAATGACTGTTCAGGTAAACAAAATCCTGCGTGAGCACTGGGTGCTTCCCACTTAGTTCGCATGAGAAGTTTCAAGCTCTTTTCAGGCAGGGGAATGCTACACATGAATGATGTAGTTAGTAATGAACACACAAACACATGTGTTAGTGAATGGAAACAGTGATTCCGCTATGGATTCCTAGTTAAGGTATGCAGACAATTCCTTGTGCAAAAGCAGGAAGATTACTCTTCTGCCTGTTTGCTGAAGTCACTATTTTTTTGGAGTAAATAATTTTCCTGCCTGATTTCTCAGGCAAATGCTGTTATTTCTGTAGCTGGAAAGAAGTGTCTCAGCAAGAATAGTAATTGGGTTTGGTGGTGGATGTTTTTCGTTGAATTAGACTCATTTACCTGTTGCTGCGTTTCCTTTGTCCAGGTGATTTCTGAAAGGTCCCAAAAAAAGGCAGTTGTTGCCCAAGGTTCTTCCAACAGTTTCTGATTTTCCTTGATATAAAGCTATAAGAAATGTAGAAATTGTTCCCATACTCAGCTGTAGCAAGTGCCAAGGAGCAGTTTGGGATGGAGTTATGTATGGCGGGAGATGGAGGGAAGCTTTTCTTTGTGTTTTTGGGCTGGGGGGGGTGAGGACTGCAAAGAAAGAAAAGACAAGACCCAGCCTGTCTCAAATTAATCTTTTGCCTCTGGATTTCTCATTCCTCGTGGCGGTGGTGATTTCTCTACCCTGATGTCAGGCTGGTAACGAGGGGGGAGGCACAGGCGGTAGCTTGATTGTTCTGGATGAACTATCAGCGATCCATTGGGAATACTGGTACCTTGACCTCTCTGACCCTCAAAGTGCTGAGTGTGGAAAATGGGAAGTCTCCATGGACCTCAGTATGCGCAAGATGTCAGAAAAATGCAGTTCTTGGAAAACTGTACCTTTTTTTAAGGTTGCATCGCTGTGCTAACGTTACCGGGTCCCTTTTTCTTTGGTTTTGTCCCCAGATGAGTGTTTTCCTTTTCTTGCCTCCCTTCGGTAACATGCACATTTTCATTGCGTTTGGGGTGTTTGCGATTGTCCCAAGAGAAGGAAAATGTAATAGAGGGGTTTAAGCATAGTTACATTGCAAAACTGTGTTGTTCTTCCTCCTGCCTCCACCACGGAGCTGGGAGCTCTGTTAATAATGTCTTCCCCACATTTAGCCAAAATCTCTGCTGAACTTGAGTAAACTTCCTACAGCTCCTTTCGGACTCATTAAGGGCTGAGCTATATTTCAGTTTTGCTATTTGGGTGTTTCCTTGGCAACACTTTTTTCATTTGGACACATAGAAGGTTATGGATCATCCACTTGCTTCTCTGAATTCCCAAGTATTGTTCTGTGTAGTAGAGCACAGCCGAGCCTGTATAATAACAAAGCTGATTGCAGCCTAGCTGTTGGTGACTGATGTTGCAATGTGGATTTATAAGCATTTCCAGATTTCTGGTGCCAGTATCCAGCATGTGTATGGTGAGCGCAGAACTCGAGCAAGTTTAGTCAACAGTTTAACATTTCACTTAGTGAGCCAAGCTTTTTTCTTCCTTCCCCTGCTCATTTGAGGACAGAAGGGTGTATTTGATTTAAAGTTTCTACCGTGCCCCTCTTTGGGCTTGGGGGTTTAATATGGATTTTTCTAACAGCCATTCACACTCTCAACGCACCTTCCCTTTCTCTGTGTGCTGCAGGAGTGTTCTCTCCCGTTTCCAAAGGGGGTTTTAATGCTGTGTATGGATTTAGAAGTTGAGAGTAAAAGTTCATCTTAGGCTGGCTTGAATACATCATTTTTTCACTGCGTGTGCTTTGGTTTCTGTGTCTTGAAGGGAAATACACAGACTTTTAAGAGGAACTGAGACTGGATTTTGAAGGAATCAAAATGATTTGCTGTGGCAAAGGAGAAGCTGATCTCGGCATTGATGCTGAAATAGCGGCAGAGTCTGGTCATTGTACTGTATTTCCTGAAGTGTTACTAACATTCCCAAGTTCTTGATGGGATTTCCTTAGTGGGTCTCAGAGCGTCTCAGGTAGAAGCTACGTTAGTTCTTTAATTTGGATGACCGTGGTCATTTCATACTGTTCTGACAGTTTAAATCACAACTGCTTCTGATTTTCAGCCCCGTCAGTATTGTCAAAGCAATGCAATGAGGCCCTAACATAAAGAAAAATCAGGCTTAACATGCTCCATTATAAAAATATCCTCATATACATTCAGTATTTTATTAAAGGAGTCTTATAAAAGGGTTTTGAATTCTTCATTCCTGCAGACTAAACCCTTATTTACCTGAGAGACCAAACATCTCCACCGGTGGTTTCCTGGCCTTCTAGGTAAATAATGAGCCCTTTGCAGAGCTGCTTAGTTAACATGCTCACCCCAGCCACAGCGCTGGTCCCTGGCGGAAATGATGGGCTCTGTGGAGCTGGGAAGAATTAAGTACACAACCCAACACTGAAATAATGTGAGTGGGGCTGTGTGTGCTTGCGCCTCCATCTGTGGCCTTGATCCTCGGGATGAAAAGTTGTGGCAGGCATTATTTATAGCTCGAAGCATTTTGTCTTTGCCTCGTAGTTTTCAGAAGAGCCAGGATTTGTTAGTATCAGCCTTAACTTCCAATTTCCTGGGCTTTGTCAGCTTAAGCCGGACACTTAACCTTAGTCAGAAACATTTCTGTTTGTTTAACTTTCCTCTTGGTTTTGTTGGGTATGAAAAACTGACAAAAAGACGTGGCTCAAAGCGTGTGAAGCCCAAAGTTATTTTTCACTTTCTGGAAACAAAGAGAAGGTGAAAACAGCTGATTTATTTGAATTCTTTTTGTCTTTACCACTACTGCCCCAGAGGAAAAGGGGTTTGGGGCAGGGAAATGCCTGCTCTGTGCTTATGGCTTTGCAAAGCTCCTTCTCAAATCCAGATGTCTAATTAAAGTCAGTGAGTCAGAAAAGCGTAAACGTCGCAGGTGACTTCCCCAGCATGAAGGGGGTCTGTCTGCGGCCTTAGAGGTGCTAACCAATGGAAGATGAGGGGTTTGGTTCAGGTGTGACATATGTGAACTTACCCATTTCAGGGAGTGATTTAAAATGCCTACTGCCATTTGCCTGCAGTAATTTCTCTTGTAAACTCCTCCTCCTGGATTTAGCTACAATATCATTCAGGGTTCATAAATCAATAGCCAGAACCATCAGTGTGTTGCGTCTCGCTCCTGGATGTTCCTAGATCTTTTCTGTGGGGAATCCATTTGTTGTGTGTATGTGAGATCCCCCCTTCCTGCCTCGCAACCGCTCAAGTGGATGCAACTGTAAGTCACTGGTTCTGAACCTTTGTAGATCATCAGACCTTTAGAGGTCATAATTCTGAGTCCAGTTTAGCTGAAGGAGAACTTCCTGTCAGCTTTGAGCAAGCATCCATGAAGCTGTAGGCATGCTTGAGGCTACTGTAAGTTTGACTAAGTTGTGGGCATGGAGTAACTTTAATACCAGTCAGGATTGCTCTTGCTGGTGAGGGTTGGTATCGGTTGGTGGAACAGCACATCTGATTGCCCAGGTACTGAGGCTGTGAGCAGCTCTCTGAGCAAAGAGAGGGAAGGCCAGCCATTAGGACAACGTGAAACAAGGGAAAGGTTCTGGATTGACTCCTTTTTTGTCATAGGCTGCTTTTGTGACTGGAAACCCGTGATATCTAAGAATGCGTGTGGGGTCTAGAAAGGTTTTTAGAGACAGTTAAATAAGCTTGGCTAGAAAAGCTGAGCATTTGCCTTGCTGCGCCTCAGTTTCCCACATACAAATAAGAGTAACAGCGCTTCTGTACTTACAGTGGAGAAATTCAAACACAGCTGCAGTTTAATACTGGAGAGGAATGGACAAAGGATTGTCTTTTTGAAGGGTTCATGGTATTCTTTCCGCTGCAGCACCAACGGTGCGCAGTTCTGCTTGGAAGGGTTGTGTCACAGGATTGTTAGGGTTGGAAGGGTCTCTGGGGGTCACCTGGTCCAACCCCCAGTGGGGATCGCGCTTCTCCTGGGTTTGCAGGACGTGTGGCACATCGGGACCCTGGCTTCTGATGAGGGGTCTTGGGATTTTTCAGGCCACAAATGGAGATGGGCCCCAAAAATCCACCTCCCAGCCTTTACCAAGCATAGAAGCGCTCCCGCCGCGTTTCGGCGCTGAGGTGTGAAGCTGTGTGAGAACTGACCCACGAGCAGGTCTGTTTGTTGTGGGCTATTTTATTAGGGGAAGAAAAGCAACGCTCCCAGTTTGCAAGTCTGAGGAGAGCTTAATTAAACTGATTTTCTGTTACTTAAAATACACCTACACCTGCTTCTGTGGTGCTTTGAGAGGCTCCTGTTCCCAGAAGGCTGGGGCAGATGGGGGAGATGAGAGGAGAGTCAGATTGCAAGTTGTGTTTTCCATCCAGGCTTGTGCGTCTTGGGCTTGTGTGTTTGGATTGAAATGGATGGGGGGAAAAAAGTGGCATTTCGGGGACTTTCATGGGGAGAGCTTACAAGTAGCGGGAAATTCTGCATGTGTTTAAACCCCACGTTTTTCAAATCAAAACCCCTTCAGATGTTTTCAGAGTAATGGTGTTTATAATTTAGTTATTCCCAGCTTTTAAAGTAGTCCTTAACCAGTTGTTTTTCCTTCCCCTTTTTCCTATTCTGGAATTTTTGTATAGGAAATTGAGGTTAGGGAAGAGGATAGGGAAAGGAACAAACCACCAGCACCCTTTATGAAAAGCTTCATTCAGGGCTATGCTTTATTTAAGCAAGTAGCTCAGACCCAAAACCATCTTCTTTCCTCGGCTCCGATTTTACAGCGAATTATTCCCCAATCAGCCCAGTCTTCTGGCTGAATTTCAGTGTCACGTTGCAACATAATAAGCACAGAATAAGAAGTAAACTGTATATTATACATGATGATATGTTTACATTCCACCTGTAATAAAATTAGTGTGATGACCCATTGGTCATGAAATGAAATGAGAATATTGGAATGTTGACATATTGCCCTTAAAATGAATTGCTGTCCATGGAGCAGTTTTGATTAAACAGGGTTTTCTGGAGGGTTCTTGTTTCTGTTTTACTTTACGTACAAGGCAGCTGAGGAGCAGAGGGATTAACGCTCCGCTTCCCTTCGCTGTGCGCCTCTCGGCAGGCAGGCGGAGCGCGGCTCCTCCGGGTTATGGGCCTTTGCAAGCTCTTCAGACAGAAGCTGAGGCTGAGAGAAGGCACAAACCAGGGTTTGATCGGGGCTAGGGAGTATTTGGAGCGGATTGGTGAAGCCACCTGGTGCGATGCTGAGGTATTGCACCGATGAGATCCCAAGCGACCGCGTCCAGCGACCATCCTGATTTTAACTGAAGCACTATTTGAGGGCTCAGGAAAAGGCTGATGTTGATTTGCTCTTCCCATTCTCTTTACCATTTTGTGGCTGCCCCATCCCTGGCAGTGTTCAAGGCCAAGTTGGATGGGGCTTGGAGCACCCTGCTCTAGTGGAAGGTGTCCCTGGCTATGGTGTAGGGGGTTGGAACCGAATGAACTTTAAGGTCCCTTCCAACCCAAACCAGACTGAGATTCACACCAGCATAGCCCCTTGGTCATCTGCCATACCCAGTGAGCAGCTGCGTGGACTTTGAAGTCCCCTTGCCTGCAGGCAGGGGTTTCATTACCTGCCTCGCAATCAACAGTTAATCACTGTAAAGCTTATCAATGTGAGTAGTTCCATTTAAAACTGGTGGGGATGTCCCAGTTGCTGTCTTTGTGCAAAGTATTTGCAAGACAGGATCCTAACATTAAGTTGTGCACTGTACTGATTCCTGCACTGCCTCTTTAAGGCAAATGTTGTTTCTTGGGGGGTGTGAAGATCTGGGGAGGGATTTCTTTCTTTTTCTTTCTCCAAATTACTTTCCTGCATTGCAGACTCTGCTCCCCTTTGTCTCCTCACCAGCTGAGGCTCAGCTGCGGATTCCCAGGGCTTCTTTCCCCCTCTGTTCTCAGCAGTGATTTAATAAATATATCTAAAAATCACTGTTCCCTTCTCCCCCACCAGCTGCCAACTCCCACCCCCAGAATGTGCGTACGCGGATGCATGTGAGCTGGATGCACATCCGCAGGCAGCGATAGGTCTGATTTCACCGCAGCTTCGTACACCCAGGACTTTCTTTTTACTAATTTCCCGCTTTTCCCCCTTCTCCCACTGCTTTTTGGACCCTGGGGTGAAAGTCCATCTCACAGTGAGAATGTGAACTAAGTATATGCTGTAGAGACGGTGCCTCAGCTGAGAAAGGCAAGAGCAAAATGACCAGGTCCCAGTCACCACCCGCCACAATGCTGAAGCTTCTGATGCAGGATTCCCTACCCAAATGTGCTCAGTGCTACAGTAAATACTTCAGTTTTTGTTGCTTAGCATTCAGAAGCGTGATGTCTGAATGTGGTCTGTGCAGAGGGAAGGCCTGATGTGGATGTGTCGCTCTGCTTTCCAGTGCTTGGATATTATGGGAATTTCCTGCTTCCAGGACCTCAAATTCGGTTTTCATTGGTGTTGATCTATCGTGATTCCCATGGACTTCAGCAGCTCTGAATACTTGAGCTTTAGAGGACAGGGATTGATGCTCAGTGCTGGGCTGTGCTGGCGGGAACCACAGCACTGCCCTTCCACCTTGCAGCGCCGTATGTCCTGGTGCTGGTACCAGTGCTGTCACTCACATCACAACCCCTGCTCACACCATCCACACATGCCAGCAGGAGCTGCCCATTGGGATGCTTTAGTGTAAATGGGCCAGGTTGATAAAAGGAGGAGCAGTGAGATGCCTGAGGAATGCACTGACCTCGCTGCACCATTAGGCTGCAGTCCTCAAACCTTTAAAGTTCTGTCCCTGGGCTGTTTTGTCTGGTGTTATCGTTAGCTTAAACTTCCTTTAGCTCCTTGGATGCAATCAATTCAGATCAAATTAACTCATAACGAGGAATTAAATAGCAAAGTTGTTCTCTTCGTTCATCCTGGTGGCTCTAATGGCTGTAATAAAAACTCATGCAAAGTAAGGAGCAGTTGGCCACGAATAAACTTGAGGCAGACTATGACCCTAAGATTCATGCGTGTCGTGTAGTTCTGAAACATGCATATCTGGGCTAGCCCGGATGCCTCCTCGGTGCAGTGGTGAATAGCAAAAGCATTAAGGATCTGAATATAAGTGAAGTAATGCAAGACAAGATCTGTCAGCACAGGCTTTAATGTTGCTTAACAAAATATGTTACAGTAAATCTTTATAGACTGTATAAGTACGCTGAGTTCCAACAAAGTAAACCAAAGTAAACATTTCTCTTATGGGAAATTAAATTCCATGTGGTTAGGGTAGAGCTATGATTAATTCAATGGCAATGAGAATATAGTGAAGTTATTGACTGTGTCTGAGAAACAATTCAATGTCAGGAAAAAAGCTGAACTACCAGATAGTAGGAGTGGAGGAATAGAAGTGGAGTTTCTAATCTTTAATTATAAATTAAAGCACTGATGCTGTATTAAAGTCAGTATTAACGTCCCATCCATTACTGATAATGAGCTCACTGCAGTGTTGGTGAGGGACCATCATTTGCACTGAGCCTTTGCAGTGTAAAGGGGAGCATGTGTGTATGTGTGCACACGCGTGTGTATGCGTGCGATGGCATTCACTCCCTGAGCCTCTACCAGCAGGAGCAGCGAGCGCTCGGCGGGCTCTTGGCTGCAGTGTTCGCTTTCATAATGCTTGTTTTAACTTTAACTGGTTTTTAATATTCTACATATGGTTTCATGGTTTTAAGCCTCCTCACTGGGAATGAACAAGGCTGTGGTATTATGATGAATAGTGGATCAAGTCCAGGAACACCCACTTGCTTCCCTACATATCAAACATGTGGCGCTCCCATTAAATATGGGAGTCTCTCTGGGGATTGGAGTTGTCCTATCTAATCCAGTCCTATTTTGTTCCCCCGACCCGGATTGAGTAGGATGCATTGTTCCCATACATTCTTCTTTTAATTAAATGCAGTAGATATGTCATGTCAATGAAATATTCCAGGTCTGTTTTTACATCTGTAGCCATTTTCTCCTCCCATACTTCCATTTGCCTTCTTGGAAAGAAACTGTACATTAAATACAGTCTTGGATTAGTTGATTGGCTGGGTGGATGCTGCCAGAACAGTTCAAGTAAAAAGCTTAATGTTGTTCTTTATTTTTCTGCCTATGTAAAACTACACTATAATGTCACAGAGACCCAGCTCCTCCGAGGAGCCCCAGACCCACCAGCAAACTCCAGATTCCCTGCCTTGCCTTGTTTGCTTTGTGGATGGCTCTTGCAGCGCTCACCCCTTGCGCTTTATTCCTTGTTACTTCTGTAATCCCGACAGGTACCAGCATGAGGGACACTGGGTTGGGTTTGGGTTTGCTGGGATCACCTGGGGGTTGGTCCAGTTGATAGAAAGCTTGATCATGATTGCCTCTCTCTGCCTGGGTGCCAGGCAGATTAGCCGGGGTTGAAAACTGATCTCCTTTTAAAAGCGCCGTGTTCCATTATTATATTTAAAACGCTGGATTACAGCTCTCAGTTCTCTGGAGGTTAAACTGGAGCCTTATTATGAGGGGAACTACAAGTAAACATTATTAATTATATAAAAAAAAGATTGCTTAAATTAGGTTTTTTTCACACCTGCTTCTTTCTTAATTAGCTGCTAGGCCCCAGATTTCAGTCAGTTGAACTCTTTAGTATTTATTCAAGCATACTTGACATTAACATACTGTTTGATGTTTGATATCCTGAGTTTTTAATTTAACCACATGACAACAAATGGTATTTATGAAATATCAGTGAGCTGGAAAAATATCCTGTGTTGCAGTCGTGCGCTGGAGTGAGCTGAAAGCTGTTTCCTTTCGGAGCTTTAAGAAGGGCTTAAACGCGCAGGGGGGAATACGTGCCTTGTGCTGATACCCCTATTTTTTATCCTGAGCAAGATTTACAGGCCGCCGGGGGTGCAGAGCTACCAGGAGAGCAGTAGCAGGCCTGCCACAGGGCTCGGGAGGGGGGAGGGACACACAAATACCTTTGGAATGATGTCATAAGTTAGAGGGTTCTTACAAAATGGGATTTGTACCGACACACAAGTCAGCAGCAAAATATGTGACATGGAGTTGTCGGGGTTTATTCGTGTTGTTACACTTCGTATTTGGATTGTTAACCTCCCCCCTTGTGATCCATACGGATTCCTACATTTTCCATCCCAGTTTACAGGAGTTGTTTGTGTTGCAGTAGTGCTTGGAGGGGAAGCGGGGCTCAGGCCTGCCTGCGTTAGGTGCTGTTCACCATCACCAGAAGACAGCTCCTGCCACGGAGAACTTGCATTCAAAACAGCTTGTATAAACACAGGGTGCTGAGCCCAGAAACCACATAGGCATGTGAAACAACTGCCTTAGGATTTCACAGCGGGTAGTGGCAGTGCTAGGATTAGAGCGCAGCCCCCAATCCCCAGCCTCAGTTATGATAGCATGGAGAGATTTTATCCTATTTCCTTCATTTTTTTTTTGGTGGGGAAACTGAGGTATGAAGTAATCAGCTGGCTTTCCCAAAGCTGCTCTCGGTGGAGGACAAAAACCAGCCCCTCAGCTTGTACTTGGGTTCAGCGTTCGCTTCAGGATGTATCAGCTATCTGTCTCCAAGTGAATAATCTTACATTTGTAATTACCGAGCTCCGTAGCCAACAGTGACTGTTCCTAACGCTGGCTAGCATTAAACTTGCACAGCCTTTGCCAGAATCTTGATACCTGCTGGTTTGGTCTTCATATGTCATCCTGCACAGGGTTTACAGGGAATGGCCACGTCTGGGGAGCGGATCTCAGCGAAAGGGTGGGGAAGATGTGAGTCACTTAGGAAATGTGCTGCAGATTCTCTGTGCGAGTCTCATCCCCCTCAGCCTGTTCCCTGTCTGGCAGCAGTTTGCTGGTGTTGGTGACTGGGTCTTGCGTTAAGCAGAGCTCACCAAGTGTTTGGAACAGAGCTGTGTTGTTAAGTGACTTTTCAGTTTATCACTTAAGGAGTTGTGAGGTCCCAAATGAAAAATCCTCAGCGAAATAGAATACGAAAAATAAGAAATTTCAGTTCTCTAAACTGGAATTTTGATGTGATTTTCAGTTTAAAACCAGAATTTTGGTTTTAAATCAAAGCCCTTATTTAAAAAAGGGACAACAAAATATTTCTTTTTGCTTTTGATATCTCTGCTCGCTGTGAAAAACGCAATGATATCCTTTTCCTTTTTCTTGTGTTGCGCACGTTAAGGCTCCACATTTGTTTCTGTATTTGATGAAATGCTATTAATCATTCTGGTGACAGTTTAGGTTTTTTCTGAGCCGTTTGGACCATAACAAAGGTTAGAAGTACAGAATACTTGCGAATGAATAGGTATCACCTTTGTGATCCCTGCTTCTGGCTCAGGTAGAAATCTCTGGTGAGGAAAAACTGCTGTAATGCCCTGGTTCACACTCAGAAGGTTTACTTTGAAGGTTGCTGGTTGTTGTAGTAGAATTTACAGATGGTTTCCATCACTTTTAGCTCCACTCATGTGGATGTGTACGCACTTTGCTGTTGCTGTCCTCCTGCTGTGGCGTTTCAATGGCAGCCATGAGCTCTACCTGCTTTTGTGCCATTGAAACATTGGTAGGCAGTGGGAGAAGGCAAAAAAGGAGTATTTGCACTCCAGATTTCAACAGCGTGCGTGTGCTCCACACCAGGATGCTGAGCATTGGTTCACTGGGACCATGTAGAATTGGATTCCCAAGTATGGCACATAACATCTGTTTGGGAAGACGCAGTCCAAGGGGCTGTGGTTTCAGGGGAAGCCTTGCACTCATCTTGGCTGAGTTTGTCTGGAATGTCGAGTTTGAAGCACTCGTTGTAGTGTCTTTGATGCACCAGTAAGGATGAAGAGGCCTGGTTTTAGGAGTTTAGGAAAAATTGTGAGCTTCCAGCCTGTATATAGACAGAGCCACCTGCAGACCTGGAATAGAAAGGTGGAAGATTACAGGATAGTGAGGGTGGGAAGGCCATGGTATAGGGTGTCCAGAGAAGCTGTGGCCGCCCCATCCGTGGCAGTGTCCAAGGCCAGGCTGGATGGGGCTTGGAGCAACCTGCTGTAGTGGCATGGCAGGGGTTGGAACTGGATGAGCATTATGGTGTCTGTTTAGAACTGTATTTGCCTTGTGCTTTAGTCCTTTATTGATCCTCTGTCTACTGGTAAATGACATCTGCTTGGGGTGACTGAGAGCACCAAGACACTGGTTCCTGTTTATTACAAGTAGTTACTTTATGTGTGAGAAGGGGAGAGATGTTTTGTTCTGTGTGATTGAGAACTTGGAAGGTTCTTGCACTCTTGATGTTCAGAGTGAGGACTTCACTTCTGCTGCAGCTTTTGGGCTTGATCTGCATGAAACACCTTTTATTGAATCACTTAAGGGGATGATTTTCCTTTAAAGACCACAAGCCCAATCCCAGTTTATTCCACAGGTAGGAGCCGGGCCAGAACAATAGACCTGTGTAAACAAGATACCAAGACAAGACTTTCTTCTTGGTATTTCTGTTTTAAAACTTCTTTTATACATATATATATATGTACATATATATATGTGTATATATATATGTACATATATATATGTGTATATATATATATGTATAAAGAGGCTACTTCAGATTCTGCAGAAGTAATAATAAAACCAGACCTAATGGGTCACCATATGTGGAGAGGAGTCCTCTTGGGTCTTAGGATATACACTTAAAGAGTGAAATAAAGAAAGGGAAAAAAGCAGTAATATTGGCAACTGTTGTTAGGTAGTATAAACAATAGCCAGCCATTGGCTTGGAGCAGAGGATCAAGTTCCAATAGCACTCAATAGGGAGCCTTCCTTAAAAAATTAGAAGAAGCTGGGTTGGAGCTGGTCCATGCTGGGAATGGCAGAAGAAGCAAAAACAAGAGTAAATGAATGGAAATTAAGCAGCAGGAAATGGGGATTTGGCACAAGGCTGGAATTTGAAACTGCAGAGAGGTGTCAGTGATAAAGGTTGGATAGAGTTTCTGGCCAAAAACAGAAAGAAAGAATGCAGATGTGTTCATTGAATAAAGTACAGATGTAGAAAGTGGAAGAGGGGGGGCTGACAGGGGGAGAGGGGAAAAAAGGGAAAAAACAGAGGGGAAATAATGCTGAAAGTAGATGCATTCGTGTTGAATGGCTTTGTGAAACAGTTTTTCTCTGAGTCCTTACCGACAGGTCAGGCAAGGTTTGTGTTTCTGGACTCCTCGTAAAGGGACTTGGATGCAAAAGTCTTGTTTACAGGTTTTCCTTATCATTTTCCCAATTGGTTTTGTTCCTTTCTTCTCTGCAGCAGAGTATTTGTGCCTAACCCAAGGCATATGGTTGCACAATCAGAATTTATCATGTATTATTTAAATAAGCCCACATTGTGGCAACTGACAGTGGGTATGTTCTTCCTAATTACAAAGTAGGCTTATTTGCTTCAACTATTGTGACTATGAACCCATTTTCCCGTGCAGTTGGGCAGGCTAATTGCAGTTTTGGTTCCATTTCTGCAGTTCATCTGGTGAGTAATGCTGGTGTATTCCTTCCCCAAAGTCCTTTTAGAGCCCATATTACAGTTGCCGCTGAGTATTTGTCTATATATCTGCTTCAGATTGCCCCAGTGACAAAGGGGAGTCCTGTCACTCCTGTTGTACACTTGGTAAACCCGAGTGCTGTGAGCTTTGAAGGCACTTAGCCACTTGTCTCCTGTTGACTTGAGCACATAAGTAAGAGATAGGGTCTCAGCAACTTGCCAGATCATCACATAGCCTGTAGCAGAGCTCAGAGTAGTATCTGGGTCTTCTAAATCTGGGCTGGGACTTCAGCTGTGGAACCACACTCCTTCAGTATTGTGTGCAGAGCTGTAGCTTAGGGAATAAACAGGCCAGGGATGAAGCAGGTCTCCTGGTAACTGCCTTCACCCCAGAGATCCTACAACACAATTACTTTTAATTGGCATCTTGTGCCTTTAACTTGGGTATTTAAACATCTATGTCATCAATGCCATGGTGGGTTTCTGAAGGGCCTGATTCTCTATTGACCCCTGTTTTGTGTGTCGTTTACTGAAGAGGAAAGTGAACATTTTGTGTCTGCTTTGCAGTGGATATTAGGAAATGAAGTGCAGTGCTGCAGAAGACCACAGCTTTCTGAGAGCAGCAAAAATGAATGGCAGTCTTTGAGTTATGTTTGACCAAATTATACCGTGGTTTATGGGTTCGTGTGTTAGACCCTCAGCTTGTAACTTAATCTGTGCTGTGCCCTGTTGACTCTTCTAAGAGCCTGTCCAGGAAAATGGCTTCGCTGCGCTGGGACCTAACCCAAGGCTGTTGCAAAGCTGCTCACTGACGTGTTGGGTGCTCACGCATGGGAAGGTGTGCAGGTGGAGTTCACCCTTTTCACCTACAAAGGACTTATTTGACCTTAAAGTTCAGTTTAATACAGAACTTCATGTGTTACTGTGACACTTTTAGCACAAATGAAGAAAACAAGACAGGAGAGGTTGAACAACTATTTGCTATTTGGTTGGTGTTCAGTGAAATCAGTCCAGCTTTCCTAGGGTTTTCCAGTGGAATATCTGTGGCTAGCCTGTACTAATGACACTAATGTCAGCCTCAAAAGCTTGGATGAGGTGAAGTAAAGCCAAAGGGTGGACAAGTTGATTGTCTCAGCTCTTTACTGGACCTTTATGCTTTGTGGCATCAGTTGGTGCAAACTATTCTAATAGGTCTTTTTAGCTGAGACTTGAGGAGGGGTTAGATCTTACAGAATCATGGCAGCAAAGGGGGCTGTTTTTAGAGGAAGTAAGGCCTTAATCAGTCTAAAGCAATAATAATAAACCTTCATATTACAAGAAGTGAATTATAAGCTGTTAACTAGGCCACTGTAGGTTGGTTTGCTATTTTATTGCTGCAGTTTAGGCCGTGGCCCTCTGACTGTGGATGTTTTTTCTTTCCATTATGATATAAAATAAGCGATATTTTGGTGTCTAAGCATCGCTGAGTATTTTCCTCAAGTATTAAATGTCTTGACTCCAGAAAGTCTTTATTGTCCTTTGAGCTCTAGAAGGAATTTGTAGTGCCTTCTCACAGCTGTTGTTTTGCTTTTAACTGAGTGGCTGTTGCACAACATTTCCTTTATATTTTGGGGTATTGTTAAAAAATTAATCCAACCCTCTTATATTCTGATTTGTTATGAATTTTGCCTCTCGGTTCTGCCAGAACCATGATTCTCCAACCCTTGAGAGCTCAACTGGCAGGTGGGGAGGGCTTCTCCATCCTGCAACAACAACTCGATCTCAAGCCTTCACATTTAGATAGTTTGGTACTCAATTAATGGATGGTATGGGATTTAGCATGGGGGTAAATCAGTGACTTTTGTGTGCCTAATTCCCGTGCAGATTCCAAGGCCCTTGGCATATCTCCAGGAGCTAGATGCACAGATCTAACAGTTTCTGCTGTTACTCTGACTGCCCTACTTGGAAGCACTGCCTGGCTTCAGCTTGCAGGATTAATCTCTGATCGTCTAAAATGAGCTGCTTAGTGTTAGCACATCCAAAACTCTCTTCTACAGGTTCTTGTATGCAGTGATTTTAACTAAAGGCTGTATCCTGAGAAATACTACACTGTAAATTCCCTGAATTTAGAAGGAGAAGTTACGTGAAGTAGATTCCTTTGCATATGCTGTGAAATACTGTGTATTCTCTGCCCACACCCCCAGGTTTTAAGGGGTTTCCTAAGAGAATGAGACACACAGGTCATGCCTGGTCCTTGTGGGAGCTGAATACTCATCACTGGTACTTGAGCAGCTTTGAAGAGCAGGAGTCATCAAACCTGCCAGCTGAGGCAAGCAAATCCAAGCAAAAGTGGAAGTCAGAGCTGAGCTGTTAAACTCCTTTGTGAAATTATTGCGAAGTGGCCTAAATATAAGCTGAGAACATTTGCCTTTTCCTGTGTCAGTTCCTGGATGATGCCAATAAATAAGGAAATAAACCTGCAAAATGAAATGCATTTTGAAGGGACCCAAATCCTGGCCGTTAAAAGGGTTGTTATCCCTCTCCTAAAGCAGCACCTGGCCACCTTCCTTTTCCTATTTCTCCATTTCTGTTTCCCGTCTCTTCCCCTTTCCACCCACTCTTCCCTTCATGGAGTCTTTTAAGTATAGACATTACTTACATGCCTAAACAGCTGTACAACTACCAGTGCAAACCCCCTGTAAATGCTGACCAGATGCACAGTGGTGCAATATGTGTATGGACAGCACCAGCCCCGTGCCAGCGGCTGCACTCACCTTCCTCCCTCGCTGTGAGGGCAATAAAGGGAGAACTCTGCACCCATGCTCAGCTCCTTTTGCCAGATCAAGAAAGGTAATGTTGAAACTTTTGGCTAGGTACCTTGGGAAGGGAGTACAGTGGTCTTTATTCTGAGTTTGGGCTCTCTAAAAGAGAATCATAGATGGACTTACGTGCAAGATGACAACATCATATTCTGATGTTCCTTCCAGCTCTGTCACCCTGCACTGGGGATGCAGACTAGGTTTCACAAACCCAGGGTTTTCACAGTCCTTTCACTAGCTCCTTTAACTCTCCTTTCTCCATCATTAGTTGCCTTACACAGGTGGTCACTGGGGGAAGTGGCTGCAGTGTAAATCTGCCTCCCCTCTTATGAAAAGGTGCTTCTCAGAGCCCAAGGCCCTCACTGAGCACCCTGTTACCTTGGGACTTCTGCCGGCATGGTGTGTCTTGGAGGTTGTCAGCCTGAGGGCGAGGCTGTGAATGCCTCACTGCAGCACAGCCGCTCTGTGGTACCTGAGGATGGGCAGCAACAGACACTGCAAAAAGCAGGCAGTGTGCTGGGTGGTTTTGGAGATCCTCCTCTTGTGTCTTCTCCGTGAACTGTTTGCATGCAGGCGAATCAGGTGTGCTTCTCTAGCACATTTTGTTGCCCTGTCCGTGCTGGAAGCAGAGAGAACTGCAGCAGGAGGTAGGAATGGGGAGTTTCTGGCAGCAGAGGTTTGCGTGAGGAATCTTCTGTCACAGGCTGGGAAGTGTAACCTGTTGATACTTAGCAGTAAGCATTGTTATGTACCCAGGAACTACAGATGGTTGGCCATAACTGTGGGTAATGTTAGTTCCTTACCACTTACTGCATGCCCAGACATCTGGCTTATTGTACTCTGGATTTCAGCTTTCTCTTCCATGCAGATAAATTATTTTGATACCTTTTTATGAGGAGGGTTGATTTAAACACCAAATCGTTGATGGTTAAAACCAAATTGAGATCCTTCAAGGGAAGAGGTGTACATTAATGATGTTTGTTGTTGGTAAAACACCTAATTGGAAGTAATCTTTCAGTTCCTGCATGTATAGCAGTACTGAAGCACAGCAGTTTGATGCACTGTCCTCTGCACCCATGGAAATGGCAGCACAACAGGGCTGAGTCCCTTCCCCTAAAGTAAGTGTGGTTTGTGCATAGTGTCCGTGAAAACCTGTGCAGCTGTGAGGGTTTTACCTCGCAGCCCTGTGTACACCGAGTGCGTTCTGCTTAATTCGCCTTTGCTACGCAAAGAGTTCCTGCTGTGATTCACAAGAGGTTTCCCTGCGTGCAGCTCCCTGAAGCTGTCTGGGTCTGTGGCTTACCCCAGGCTCAAGCTGAAACCTGAACAAAGTGCTGACTTGGTCGCTGAGCCTTCTGTGATCAGATGGCCTATTTAGGGGAAGATTCTTTGCTGCACCTCTTCTGGGAATCCCCCCTCAGCCACCCCCCTGTGCTTGACGATGCTGTTCTGCCTCATTATGCCCACCGCACCAAGGGTGATGAAGGTTTGGTGATGTTACCTGTCTAATAGCCATGCTCTAGGGGAATTAGGCCTGATTCATTCCCTTTTCCACAGACTGTATCCCTTGCTGAAGCTGGGTCGGACACCTTTTCTTAATCACCCATTTTATGATTAAAACTCCTTTGCTGACAAAGCAGGAGTGGTTTGTCATGAAGCAGTCTGTTCAGTTAGGATCATCTGTTCATGCTGAATGGTATCTAAATCAGCGTCTGAAAGGTTATGTCATTGGCTGGAATCAGAAATATTTCCACAGCTGAGATCCTTGCTCTGTTATCCAAGACATGTGCAATTGTGACTGTGACAAAATTGGTCTCAGGTTTAAATCTGCAGATCTTTGCATGCAGGCTTAAAGTAAACTGATGCACCCTGGGCAGTTGTCAGTCTGAGAGGTCTCTTGTTGAAGGACAGTATGTGATGTGATTCCCATTTAACTGTGGATCATTCCATGGTTTCAGAGGTACCGGAGTACCTTGTTTCAGGGGGTATCCCAGTTTACTGATTTAAATCTATCTGGAAGATTGTTGCTCACAGGATAAGTGTTGTAACACAGTGGAACTCATCTCTGATTGAGGCTCTTGGTAATTGTGTTCTATTAATGACGGAGGAAGGTCAAAATTCACAACCTTCATGTTAAGGTACACACGAAAACTCTTTACATCTGAAAGTTAGTGTAAGTAGGGGATATTGATGGGATCCTGGCTGCAGAAGGAAGAGGGTACATTTCCAGACTCAAAACTAGGACCAGATTTGCTAATAAGGTTGAGAGGACTTCCTGACCTGTGTGGGTGGTTAATGGTGCTGTTTTTGTGGCGAAACTATGTGAAAACTGCAGCTGTGAATAAGGATGTGTCTGAGCCACAAGGTTTGGATTCATTTCCAGATTCGCAGTCATGGGCGTTGGGATGCGATATTGCAGTCTGAGCTACTCCTTGGTGCAGATCCAGTGGAGATTGGTGTGTCCGCTTTCCTAGCTTGTTTTGTTGCCTTAAACCCAAACCCACAGCTCCTGAAGGTTTGCAGCTCTTGCATTCCAAGTCTGTTGTCAGGGAGGGCAGGATCACACTGGAGTGAGGCAGTGAGTAAATGTGTCTGTTCTTATGAGAGGGGTCCCAACAAGACACTGTGTGTGTGATGAAACAATCATAGGTTTCGTGTGCAAAAATGCTTTAACCAGCCATGGTGCTTACATTAAATGTGAGTCATAGAATCAGTTGTTTCTTGCATCATCTATGCATGATCCTTGTGCATTTCCCACATTTTGGATTGTGATGGGCAAATTGCAATTCCGGTTACAGGGAATCTCTGCCGAAGTTGGAGTTTTGTGCAAACAGTTACTTCTGTGCGAGTAGTGCTTCAAACAGCTCTCTGGACAGGAGTGTGCCTGCCCCAGTAAAGCAGTGTTTTGGTCTTCCTCCAAACTCCGGTTCCATCCTATACCCCTGATTTTAGCAGTTTGGCCAAATGTTTAGTTCCTGCAGTTATAAAAGGGCATCATACTGCACATCAGTCATCTTACACTGCAATGTTTGCACATAACCAAGACTGAGAAGAAAACAAATACACAAGATGTGCATATGTTCTAATTTTAATGTGAAATAATCATCTTGAAGTCTGTTAATATGCAGCTAGTTTGGAGCAAAACCATCACCAGAGAGTATCTGTGAACTCACTTACTGAGATCATGGGATCCTTTAGGTAGGAAAGACCTTTAAGACTGAGTCCATCGTTAACCCAGCAGTGTCAAGTCCACCACTAAATCATGCCCCCAGGCACCACATCTACAAGTGCTTTAAACACCTCCAGGGTTGGTGCCTCCACCACTGCCCTGGGCAGCCTGTTCCAGTGCTTGACAACCCTGTGGTGAAGAAGTTTTCCCTAATATCCAGCCTAAACCTTCCCTGGCGCAGCTTGAGGCTGTTTCCTCTTGTTCTAATGCTTGTTACCTGGGAGACTGGCCCCCACCTCACTACAACCTCCTTTTGGGTAGTTGTAGGGAGCGATAAGGTCCCTCCTGAGCCTTCTCCATCTGAACCCCCAGGTCCCTCAGCCGTTCCCATCACACTGTGCCTCAGGCCCTGCACCAGTTCCATTCCCTTCTCTGGCCCTGCTCCAGCGCCTCAATGTCTCTCATGTAGTGAGTGGCCCAGAACTGAACACAGGATTCGAGGTGCGGCCCCACCAGTGCCCAGTGCAGGAGGATGATCCCTTCCCTCTGTAGAGCCTCCTACCCTCCAGCACATCGATGCTTCCTCTCAGCCTGGTGTTGCCTACAAGCTTAGCGAGGGTGTTCTCAAATCCCTCATCCACATCATTGAGATTGCACAACCAGACTGAGCACCCTTTTGTTTGGAACATTTAAGCTTGGACCAGTGAGTGGTCTGGGGAAGGAGGTCCTTTCTACAAGTCTTTGACACTTCTGTGCCCATGTCTTTTACATTTGCATCCATGGGATTTAATTCGCTGTAGTAGCTGCAAAAACTATTTATTGTTTCTCTCTTGGAATTCTACAGAGTAAATATGCATAGGATCCTACGTGCTAAATTATGATAGAACCATATGGTATATTCCCAACTGAATATAGGGCTTTTGAAAAGGGAGATGGTCTCATAAATTTGTTCAGTATAAGCATCATTGTCTATTTACATCAGTTTCACAAGTATATATTAGGGAAATGAAGCTGTTCAGGATTCCTTTTTCTTTCAAAGGGCCACTCTGGGATCTTGGGAGTCAATTTTGATTGTGGGAGATGCTCTGACACTGAAGCTGCTGAACAAATATGGAAGAAAAGTCTAGAACAGGGTGACTTTTGTTGGCTGATCCTTAATTCTGTCATAGCAAATCTTTTTCATCAAGAGACTTCTTTCTGCACAACTGCTGACAAATCTTTGGAGGACAACGCAGAGTTGCGCTTCCATCTTTGTAGCTGATCTCCGTAGAGCTTCCTTCCCCATTGTCCCTTTCTCAGGTGTTGATTTGGGTCTCGTCACCTAAACCTTGCCACATACAGACCAGATTCCTCTGTGTCGTTAAACCACTGTGCACTTGAAGGTGTTTCTCTCTCTGTGCTGTAACCCGGGCAGACTCTAACAGCTGTGTAGCTACACTGATTTATTTTTTTCCTTTCTCCTTGATTTCTTTTGACTCGGGGGGGGGGGGGCAGGGGAATAAGAGAGAGGAAAGAGGAAAAAATGGCATTAACACAAAGGAGCACTTCTTATTAAGAGTAGGTGGGTAAAGGCATTGGAAAAATAATACCTTGAGATGCATTGAAACATTTTAGGGAATTAGGGAATTCTGAGCTCCTGCAGAAGAAAAAAAAGGAGAAGGGGGGCGGGGGGAGGAGAAAATTAATATTAAAGACAAGCTGTGAGTTTCCATCTGGCCTTGCCGCTTTCGACTAACGCTTCCATGACGGAATTCATCTGTCCATCAACTGTCAAAAATTCTCCTGTCAGTAAATCCCTGGGTGCTTTTGCTAGCCCACCCCACTCAAAAATATTCTGAGCTGGAGAGTCCTCCGCATCACAAATGGCCCCTGTCCCCCCGCTCCCTCCTGCCAAAGTTGTAGGTCCCAGGTATTTATTTATTTACATCCTCCTCCTCCAAAAGTGGGGTCCGGGCGGGGGGAGCTCTGGTGGGAAGAGGCTGGGGAGCATTCAATCATCTGGAGGTTAAATTCCCACCAAGATCCTCCGAAGCCTTACTATTACAGCCTGACAGCAGACAGCCCACATCTGTTTTAAACCACTGAGTGGTTGTGAAGTGTGAACTCCCCACTGTTTAATGTAACTACATGACTATTTAATGTACACAGTGGTGGAGCAACTCAGAATGCCAAACTGTTGTGACATGCCTGAAGGACATATATAAACATAATATACAGTGGTTTATTGTGACAAAGTGCATCTACACCGCAAATAGAGAAAGATCGGTTTGCTCCTGAGTGGAGTCAAATGGGAGCATAATACTCTTTACCACCTTTTATTTTCCACTGCAGACATAAGACAAATACACATGAAACTCATGTTGCTTTAAATTGCATGGACGTATTTAAATCCCCCAATGAAAGACTTATTTTAGCTGCGGGTTCATCTAAATCTACGTATTCCGTGCTGTTATTGATGATGGGAGGAGAAGCAAAAGCAGCAGGTAGGGAATTCAGGAAGTGGGCACTGCGCGCTTGGCTGGGCTGACTCCCAGCCCATGGGACTGTGCTGCTTTGCTCTCTTGTGCCAGGCAGGGACCTGGCCCTGAGGATGTCCCATTTCATGTTCTCCGGAGATTAAAGCAGTTAACACCCCACAACCAAATGCTGTGGATTCTCTCTCTCTAAGCTTGATTTGGGGCAGTGATTTCTTTATTCTGACCGTGCTGAAAACAAAACCTGCCGCTGAGGCAGCTCAGTGATGGGAAGAGAAGCGGGAGAAACATGAAATCTTTAAAAGTACATTTGATTTCAGTGTTTTTCCTTCAAAAACAGTGTTGGTTTCTTGTGGCTTCTGACACCTCATTAATCAAGTGATCAGAATTCAGGATTTTACAGCAGCAAGAGCAATTAACCTTTGCTGGCTATGGAGCAGCCAAAAAGAATGTCTAATTGTCAAATGGGGAAAGAACCCCCACCCCAAACACGGACCCTCTGCAGCACATAGAGATAAAAGATCAGAGGGAGATTCTCAGCTCTCTGTGTGTGTGGTTTGAAAATGAGGGAGAAACTCGGAGAGAAGAGAGTTCAAAGGTTGGACTGTGCAGAGTGCCGGCCTGTAACATGGCACTAAATCCCATAGGATGGAAGGCTGGGCTCTCCTTCCCTGCAACTTGGGAGTGTGTTCTCTAAAAGGATCTCCCTTTCACAGCTGGGATATGAGTAGGAGACAAAAGATGACATGAAAATCTCCGCTCCAACCATTTCATTTTAGGAATCTCCCCCCGACTGTCTGACATCCACTGTTCCAACAGGGATCACGGCCCATGGTGTTCCTTGCATTCCCATTTGGATCATAAGTAGCAGATCTTCAGAGCAGCAATAGGGTGAATTCTGCCAGCTGAGAAGCTGTGGCCTTGGGGCTTTGTTTGCAGGTCCTAACCTGATGGTCAGAATTAAACCCAAGTATTACTTGGTTGCAGGTTGCTTTTTGGTGTGCACTTACTGCGCTTCTTCAAATTGATCATTTTTACTTCTGAATTGTATTTGATTATTTTGAGGAAAATTGCAGTTTTCAAAGGATGGTTTGGGGCATCTTTTGATTTTTAGTAAAGAATATTGAAAAGAATATAAAAGCATTAATTGAAGGCAAGGATAATGTAGTAACGAGAAGCTCCTTATAAAGGGTGAAAGTTATACAAATTGTCTTTATTTTCTTGGTGTCATTTCTGAAGAGTAAGTAATAGTCTCTGTCAGAATTCCAGTATGGATCTTCAGATGTATTCAGTTAACCAGTTTTGAGGGAAGAGACCCCAGTATTCAAAGTGCTTATCTGCCGTACAACAACCTCCTTGTTCCTCATTTAACACAAGTAAGAGCTCTCTGTATTTACATCGTATTTTTTGCTATTACACTATGGTTGAATTCTCTTTATTCTAGCAACTATCAGAAGATCAGGATACAAAGTCATGCTGAGGTTCAAATCCCATATAAGCTTTGGCATGGAGTATTATTGCGAGCCTTTGGTTAAGGTTGTGATGAGATTTGCAGTCAAGGTGGAGGTCAGCTGAATATTGCCATTTATTCCTGACATTTAGCTTGATTTTTGATTTCTTTATAGGCTGGTAACTTTCCTTTTTGATACATTCCACATAACACAAGATCTGATTCCAGTATTTGTGTGGACTTTGTCTTTCAGGGGTATTTCAGATCCTGTGTTCTCCTGTTAGCTGCATTTCATCAATCAGGCTTTTAATGAAATAGGGTATCTCCATCCTCACTTCGGACACAGGGCGCGTGATGAAATAGCGTGTCAGAGAGGACAGAGGAGGTCGGGGGTTTTGTTGTGGGTTTTATTCCCCCCTTCCAGGTTCCCTCACCTCCCCCTTCCAGGGTTGTTCAATGTATTTCAAGCAGAGGAGGTCAAAAACACTGGTGCATATGCAAGAGCCAAACAAATAGCCTTTCTGATAGGGTTGGGTGACATGTGTCAACCCCTGTCATCCAGGAACAAGAGAGGCAATGTGCCCAGACAAAGGAGAGGGTGGAATCTCAACACACTGGCAAACCCTGACCCACACGCATGGGCTTTGTGCAGCAGATGCCGCCTCTTATTGTTTCCTGACTCTCTCCCCACCACCCCTGACAACAGCCACTGCCGCTGGCATTCCACCCTGACATCTGTTCAGCTTTATTGATGCTCTCCTGGAGGAATTCCCAGTGTAAACAGGGAATTCTCTACGGGAACCCCATGTTGTAAAAGGGATGAGCTGCATAATGCAAAGATTTAACCACTATTTAAAGGTGTGACACTTGATTGAAAGTGACTTGATTTTTTTTTCCTCCCCTTCTCCCCAACCACCCTTAACTGTATTTGGCACAAACTGGCTGCGATGGACTTTTATTTTAGTAGTAGTGTTCTTATTTTTTATTTTGGGTCAGATTTCTCCTCTTCCCCTTCCTTTCTCCCCCTCCTCCCTTTTGTTTTCATGAAGTGGAATTGTCAGGATGAAGGAAAACTAGGAAATGGAGCACACCAAGAATGGAAAATGAAGCAAAACCTGGAGGAAGGAAAGGTGGAAAAGAAACCCATGCTTTGTGTGGAGTGGAGTCTAGTTATTCTATTCTCAAGGCCCAGCTACTCTTAGGACTGACAGCAGATGTCCTGAAGATCTTTGGATCTTTTCAACCTAGGGAGAATTCCTTCTGAGGGTATGAAAACTGCGACAGTACATTCAGCGTCTACAGCCATAGGAAGGAGAGCAACATACTGAACCATAAGATCCTTTTATTCATGCCCTTCCTCTCTTAGTATCCTTTAAAAAGGAATCCTCTCTGTTTCCATTTTATATGCTGCTCTTTGTGGGTTTTCAAGCTCCTTCTGTGAGCGTGTGGATCTGCTCCTGAAGAAAATCTTTAGCTGAATTTTTGGCACCAAAAGGCCTGATCCAAAATCCATAGCAGCTGATGAGAATCAGTCCATTGATTTGAATTGGCGTTGGGGTGGGATATCAGATGCTGAAGAGGCCAAAATAGCAGGAGGACTGGGAATTGCTGTGTATTCTTGTCATCTAGGGAGCACTATGAAGAGACTGGAGCTGGCATTATTTTGACTCCCTGATTTGTTTAAATAAGTATGTGAAAATAAACGTGGATGCTGAAATGCAAACAGTAGGTTGTCTGCTCATCAGATCAACCAGAAACACACTGAGAAAATCGCCTGCAGAAGTCCTGTAGAATCTGGTTAGGATATAAGCTAATATTACGCTGTTGGAATTGCTCTGTAAAGCCATCGTGTCTGATGCTGGAGGTATAGCTGAGGTTCTCCTCACAAACACGTACTTGTTTAAATGAACTAGTGGTCCAGCTTAGAAACCCTCATTCTTTGTTGCGATTCTGTCCGTGTTCTTTATTCTTGCAAGTGAAATGATACGTTAGATATAATTATTTCTGTTATTGGATAAGATGTAGGTATAAGAGCATCCCCCCAGTCTAAAGTATGCGAAAAGATTCACCAAACCTACAATAAAAATTTCAGAGAAGGAAATAAAATACTATAAATATACAAATAAGAGGAACAAGTGCTACATTTCAGAGAAATCTCTCAAGTCTGAAAATGTTATACTTAAAATCAGTTCAAGCTTAGCCTGTGCTGGGCATGGAGAACACCATGTAGTTATTTTAGTTCTTAGTGTGGTATGTAATCATCCTAGAGTCTTTATTAGGTTTACGGTATCACTGGGATGAATAAAGTCATTTCAAATTCATAGTGAACAGGCAGAGTCTGCGTTGGGTTAGATGTAATACAAATATCATTGGTATGAGGAAGGCTCTTATTGAAATGATAACTTGAGGTTTTATTGGGCTGTCTCTAGGATTTCACACTCAGTTGTATATTTATTCTGTAATTCCATTGGGTTGTGTGAGAAATGTCACTAATCTACTGATAGTATCTCTTTTTTAAGGATTTTGGTGGAATTCCTGGGAGGAATCTTTGGCTAAATTATATTAGCACCTTTAGGACTTCTTTCTGAGAAGGAGAGTCAATATCTAAGCTTATTTAGAAGCAAAGATAAAACCAAGCAACATCCTTCCCCCCCTCAAAGCCAATGGCTAGCTGAGCATCCTTTTGTACTAGTGAAGCTGATGGGAAACAGGTCTCAGTGACCAGAGAGATCATTGTGGCAAAGCAAGTTGTTAGTACTGTAAGAGCTGCTGATGCAGTCTATGCGGTAGGATCAGGCCCTTGGAGATCATTTTGAGACTAAACAGAAGATTGTAGAAAAAGCGATGACTTGTAATGGAGTTATGGAGAGGTGGATTTCATTGTATATGTAGGAGTGTCTCTAATTAGAATGTCTTATTTTCCCCCTCACGTCTGCTTTTCCCTTGCTCCTAGTAGCTGAAAAATAACGAACACAAACACCAAGTGTTGATGGATGGCCAAAGTCGTGGCCAAATCCCACTCTGTGCTTCCTGTGCAGTTTAAACTAAAACACAAAGAGAAGTTGCTACTCGAATTCTCAACAGCAGTCAATCAAGAAGCAAATTTCAATAGAAATCCAGCTTCCCTTAGGAACAAACCACTTGGAGATCTCGGGATGTAAATACATATCTTCCAAGACGTGTTTGAAGCGCAGCGCGAGTACAGGTTCATTAGACCCTGCCTCTTGATGCTGTTCTCAAAGGCAGCTTTGCTCCACTGCTGTGTGTAAATATTTTGGGGAAAATACAGATTTTCTAAAAAGTTAAGCCAACATTCTGTGTGTTTGTCTTAATGTGAGAAGAGTGACAGGAATAATACGGGCTTATGCACTCAGTACGTTCAGATGCACGTGTGGGTATATGTCTGTAGTATCCATGTGTGCATATGTGCACAGATATATTTGCTTCCAGGTCAAATAACAGCTGTTATTATGAAGTTCAGCTTTATTACCAATTTGTTGGTAGATTCGGGCACTATTTAATATAAAAAAAGAGAAGTCCACATCTGAGCTTTTTCCTAATCAGTTCCCTCATTTTGCTAATATTCCACCGACTGTCAATTCACTTCAGTGGTGCCATTTGCAGAATTTTCCAATTAGCAGGAAACCTGTTCCACCTTCTCCCATAATTACAGGGGACTCGCTTCAGATCAGCTGTGGCCAGACAGCATGTGATGTCCTTGCCAAAATCTGTGCACTCTGTGTGTGTGTGTGTGTGTGTGTGTGTGTGTGTGGAATTTGTGTTAACCTTTGCATGAGCTGGCACAGGCTCCCCATCCCTGCTGGAGGCAGGGAGCTCCCTCAGTAGTGGCATGTGTCAAAATAGCCAAGTAATTTCTAATAAACACACCGCAGTGCAAACACGGATAGGAGCCTGGTTTGATGCGCTGGTGTACAGTGGGTGTTCAGTGCCTGGTACTTCATTGCATCTCTGTGTCTGGCTATGAAAAGCAGGTAAATATTCAGGAACTGCTGCATTCCACTCACATTAGATGATTTTATTCAAGAAGCATCCGTTTGGGCAGTTTTCCTTTATCCTTCAGCATCTGTGTCAAGCAGTACAGCAAGGACAAGGTGGTTCTGATACTCTGCTGTTACACTGGCTGATCAAAAAGCAATCAGCCCCTTTTCTAAGGGCTGCTTATCCAGCTGATATTACAGCTATAACAATGGAGCAGCAATAACTATTATTGTTACATGAAAAGAAAATATATTTAATAATAAGCTCATTGATTTTTAACAGCATCTCTGTGTTGCCTAATTGATGGGAAGTTGTATGTTTGTGTAGCCAACGGGGGTTATGAATTAAATATGGTCGTCGTTCCTTGAGGGATGCATGTCAATGCAAGAAGGATGGAGGATCTACATTTCCCCCAAGCTAAACAATCCCCTTGTAAAAGACCTAGGAAAGCCTGGAACAGGAGGAAGGGGGGAAAGGGAATAAAAAGCATCCATCACTGTTTATTAAGTGCTGCTACTTGAAGGTAAAAGGGGTATTGAACCGTTTTCAAATTGGAAGGAATGTAGCTAGACAAAACATTGATGGTGATATTAGGTTGGTGACAAATTTTATTCTTTTGTCCACATTTATTACAGTAGCAATTTGAAGTGATTTATGTCTCTTACCCCTCTAAGCCTTTCACTTTGCATACACACACTCACGGAGGTGCGCACATGAATTCAGTGTCTTTGAGTAATAAAAGGACCCTTTCTGGTAACAGCCACAAAAAATATGGAGTAAAAGTGTCTGGAAGTGTTGCATCTGAAATGCTGAGAGCACTTGATAAAAATGAGGCTCATGTGAAGATGTTTCAAACTGGGCACTTACACAAACCTTGGCTGCCCTGTGCTGTACATGGGGGATGTTGGTGGAGGCTGAGAGCAGCAGCAGCTTCTTCTGTTTCTTTATGTGTGTGTATTAATGGCAGTGGAAGTACTTGTTGGAAGCAGTCCTTACGTTGCTTAGTTTTATGATTTCAGGTATGCTGAGCTCCTCTGGAGGCTCAGCTTCAAGGTCTTGATCTTGAACTGTAAACGCAAGGGAAGTTCTGAGTTCATTGCACTCGTGATAAACAGTTACAAGTGGAGCGTGGCTCCATGCTTGTGTGAGCAGTCACTGGTTTCTCGTGCACATGTGTAGATAGTCTTCTGTCATATGACCTGAAAAAATGTGCTCTCACATGCATATACTGGTATTATACACACTGATGGAATTCTTGACGTACAATCAGAGTGTTCTGCGGACTGGAGTGTTTCACCGTTCAGATTGCAGCACTCAGTCTCTAGGGAATGCAGCTGTTGTTACCTGTCTCTAAGTACCTGTACCCTGAGCCGTCTCAGACTTCACCCATTGTATGATCATTGTCTGTCGGTTGAGAAGTTCAGTGAGGCCGAGGAGGGCAAGGCTTGGTGCACATTTAGTGGGTAGTGTCTGTTTGACCATGAGAATGCATATGGAACGATAGTAACAGGATGTACTGAGGAAGTAGTGAGGATTGCTGGACCACATAAGTCTGGGCAGTGTGCAGCCTTGAACTGTGCTGGCATCATTGTTAGGATGTAACAAATCCTCAATCTCCAGCATTATCAAATGGATTCCTATTCCAGAATCTCTGAATCGTGAATGCCATTCTGTTTTCTCCTGTACTACTGTTTGATGCTCAGCTTTATGAATTTCTTGTCATTAATAACAGAATGCAGACCAAAGTTTGGGGTGGTCATTACATTTGCAAGGCAGACAGCAGAACTCACACAACCCTGGCTATAGTAGAACATGGATTCTTAAAGTCGGACTTAAGTCTTAAACTAAGACTTTCATCGAAGAATTCCTGCTAGCTTTAAGCAAGTGTGCTTGAGATGAAGGTGGAGCGTGGTCTTTGTCAGAGTTGGATTTGTTCTTGTGAACAGCCATTAGCAAAACAGTGCTAACCACTGGGGATGCTGCTTAACGGGCAGTCACATTAAAGCTGCAACAGGCAGTTTACGACATTTTAACCCAAATTTTAGAGCGAACAGGCAGTTCCCTACAAGGTGCTGTAGGAAAGGGAAAACCACCCAAAAAAGGACCAAACTGCTCCTAAGAAACCAGTAGAGTTTATTCAGCAGTTCTGATTTTAACTAACAGCTTACAGCCAGTCCAGGTCTGGTTTTAGCTGTAACGACTGAGCTGCAAATGCTTGGAGATGGGAGCATTTCTTGGTAAGACAAAACCTTTTGCTGGATCCAAGCAACAGATTGGAACCTATTTCCTCTTGTATCTCCTCAGAGGCTCAGCAAAGGCACTGTCGTGTCTCCTGCTTTTTTAGAACTGCTGGGACAGTGAGGCCTTGACCCCTCTTTAAAAGCTTTCCATAGTCTCTTAGTGAAACCAATTTGTCATTAAGAGGCAAAGATGTTCGCGGTCCCCAGGTGTCAGCCTGCCCTGCTTGCCAGCCCTTGCTCTCACACTCATGGTCAGCCAAACCCAACCGGGGCAGAGAATGGTGGGGAAAAGCCCTTTAGAAAAACAATTTCTCTTTTCTCCGAGTTTTGTCATTTTCTAAGCTCAAGTGAAGCCATTGCCAAACATAATAACAGCGCTATTATTCCTGCTCAGGTGCTCAGGAGTATGAGCTTACTCAACAAGGCAAAAAATGAGCAGGCTTTCCATTTTATTAGAAAGAAACCCTCTGGTTTGTGTAAAAGACACTTTCCCCCTAATATTTGACTTGTTAATAGATAAGTACAAAGTAATTATGTAGAACACGTTCAATGGTTTCTAATGCCTCACGTCAAGCATTAGGGTGAATGTTTTCCTAAGCTGGCCTCCAGATTGGTAGTTTAATTCAGCAACAAAAAAATGATGTTGGAATCTATTGAACTTCAGCTGAAACTGTTGACTGGTCCTTTTTGGAAGGTGGAGAGGGAAAGGGGGAATAGAGATGGGAGGGATCTGTTATTAGAACAAATGAGTAATCTTCTAAAGAGCTAAAGTGTCCTGGCAGAGATCAAAGTTTCTGCCTTGACATTCATTGGTTTGATGATTCCTTATGAGTGTGATTAGTAGATTTAAACCCCAAGAGCTTCGAAGCTATGGCACATCTTTTTAGCATGTGTATTAGCATGGGCAAGTTGTCTAGCTGGTCTCCATAGTAAATGCCGATCTTCTAGACAGAAATGCAACATTTTCCTGCTGGTTCCCAGGAAAACACGTTTTGCTGGAATGAGTGAAGCCTCTTCACCTCCAATTTCTGCCTTAAACTTAATTTTTGTCTGGAAATTCGCAGAGCAAATGTTACTGTAATTGTTTTATTGAACCAGTGATGCACAGTTTCAGATACAGGCCCCTTAAGAAGTGTTTGCTTACAAGTCACAGTGGAATCGTAGAATCCCGGACTGGTTCGGGTTGGAAGGGACCTTAAAGCTCCTCCAGCTCCAACCCCTGCCATGGGCGGGGACACCTTCCACTGGAGCAGCTTGCTCCAAGCCCCTGTGTCCAGCCCAGCCTTGAACACTGCCAGGGGTGGGGCAGCCACAGCTTCCTTGGGTACCCTGTGCCAGTGCCTCAGCACCCTCACAGGGAGGAGCTTCTTCCCAATGTCTTAATCTCATTCTCACCTCTTTCAGTTTAAAGCCATTCCGCCAAGTTAGAACTGTTTATCGGATGCTATTCAACTCCACAGCATTCATCAGAGATGTAATTTTACATTTATGCATGAAGAAACTTTGCAAAGTTAATTTTCTTGGTAGGGAAAAATATCTGTGGAAATCTGGTCTTTTCTTCTCTCCTGCTGGCTCCTTATAGGAGGTGGATTTTGAGCCCAGTGGGCTGTAACTCCTGTAAAATCTTTGTTCCATAGATACTCCAGTAGATACTTCTTAACAGCTCCAAGGGAGCCTTTACAAGGGATTATGTTATGATGTGGAGCCATTAAGATCTTTTTGCATGTTGGGGGAAAACACAGTTGTGCCATGGGGCAAGAGGGAATATACAGTAGCTGACTTCCAGGGAGCACGTCTTCACCTTTCACAACCTAGGAAGTGATTTTGAAAACTGAATTGAACAAAGCTACTGCCAACCTGCATAGGATCTTCCTTCCATTTCAGCTGACTTGATTTCAGTGAGGTTAAGGTTCATTTTTAAGAGGTTTTAATGAAAACAGAACAAGAGTTTAGCAGTGGAGACAAAAATTAAGTGTGCATAAAAATGTGTTGTACATCTCCAAGAGATAAAGGGGATTGGATTTTCTCCCTGAGAAGTCTTTTAAAGTCAGTTCAATGTGGGGTTTGTGTCCAGCTTTAACGCTGCTAAACTCCTGAAATAGCCTCATCTCTGGCTTTTGCAATACCTCTTTAAGCCTCGAGTTTAATCTATCCCTGTGATCTCTCCAAATCAAGGAAGAGTATTAGAATTTGAAGTGGATGAAGAATACAGATCATAGTTGCTGTGTTTGGAAACACCTGGAGCCCTCACACAAGCTCATTAGTCTCGTTACAAAGCAGAGCAGTGCAGAAGTCTTACCTTAATGAGATTAAACACAAGCACAAACAACCCAGTGGGTGAATGACCACTCTGCTCAGACAGAGGAAGCTGCTGGTTCACGGGGGCTTTATTGATCATGGGCTTGAGTGGGGTGGTCAGCAGCTGAGCAGGGGGATAGGAAATTTGGTCCATTGGGATGTGCGGCCTCCTGCAGTTCCCCTCGAGGTCCACAGCCAGGTCGGTGCCTGCTGTGTAAAGGGGCCCAGGAATCAGGTATTCACTTTTTGGTATGTTTCACAGGCCTTGCTCGTTTTCGGTAGGTGGAAGGTCAGGAGCTGGAATTACAGAGTGTTAACTTAGGATCTCTCCTAGAAGCCCTGGGAAATGCGTTTTGCTGTAGCTGGAGGGTAAGGCTCCATAGCTGAACACACAGCTCTTTAACAACATCGTGAATATACACATAGATATGCTGTAGTGATGAAGGGGGAAATCCAAACCGTGACCTTTGCCAGAAGAATGGGTCCCCATTGCTGTGCAAAAGGAGGAGCTCCCTCACCAGGTGGGGATCTTGAAGGAGCCACCACTAAAACCAGATCTGAACATGTGCACTTGAATAGGTGAACAGCAGATTTTGCATTGTCTGAAGTGATGTGGGAATAGGTATTACATATACACAGTAAAATGAAACCAGTCGCATGCTTCAGGGTGTAAATTGATCACTGGAAAGGTCATGAAGCAATTTTCCTCTCCTGTTAACATCAGTGCACAGTCAACTTGGGGTGTGCTCGTGTGTGTGAATGTGAGCGAGGGAGGGCTGGAACGAAGGGAAGCAATTTCTCCTGTAGTATTTGCTAGAAGCAAAATAACTTCTGCAGCCAGGAGTTCATAGCAAACTGACTGCTCAAGTGTTCGAGTTTTACCTCGTCTTGATTTCTGGGTGTCAAGCTAAGGTGCTCTAAAGGAGCATGGCTTTCACAGTGTGTTTCATGAGAATCCAGGCTGCTTTTCAATGTGTGCAGTTGCCCCAGTTGGCTCTTCTTGCATGAAACCTGGGCTTTGAGCTTGATGTCTAGTCATGGTTTTGAATCAGGAGCTTAGAGAAGTTCTGTGCTGGTGTTTGGACCCACTGGATTCCAGAGATGTGCATCTTAGTCTAGCAGTTGTAGTACAGCGTGACTTAGCAGTGTTTTCCCTGAAGAACCTCATACTAAGCCCCCTAAAAACATATCTTACCTTGCTGTGTATCTTCATAATCATCATAACTTCTTAGGGCAGTTGCCCTGAAATAACAGAAGAGTCAAACCAGGCAAAGTCAAGTCCCCTTGAGTGCCAACCCCACCAGGGATACTGAAGTGAAGTCCATGTGCCTGTCTTCTGCCCACCACCACCCCAACCCTTCCACTCCAATCCCATGTTAATGTCCTGGAAAGGCAAAATCAGCTGTGGGATCTCATTTGAGGCTCACCAATTGCCAGTTAAGAGAGTTCATACCCCAGAATGAAGCTTCTTTTTGGCCTCTGGCACATATGTGCTACATCAAAGGTACTGAAAAGGTTAATGAAATTTGGAGACTAGTAAGCAGAGATAAATGTTTGCAGGGAAAGGTGGAATCATTTTAAATGTATTAATTTATTTAATGCACACTAGAAATGTTCCTGTTCCTCAGAAATACAAGATGGTGCTTGTATGCATTCTTGTTTGCCAAACAGCCAATGATATTTTGGGTGCTCTTTCCCTCTTTCTCTGCACCTAGTTGCTGGGTGAAATCTCAGGTTGTGGCTGTTTGATGCGCAGGGGTTGCTTTGTGCACCAGGAGCAGAGTCCCTGGTCTACAGCCTGCAGCACTGCACGTTTTACAGGACACATTGGCATGCATGTTTCTGTGAGTCCAGGCTCTTCAACATTAAAGCAAGACCCTTCATTTTAATCATTAGAGAATGAATCCAGTGCTAATAGCACTTAATTGTTTCACTAGAATGATCTCCGTTGGTTTTGGCAGCCGAAATGAAACCAATTCCAAATACCATCAAAGGAGCTTATCCACACACAGCATGTACAGGGAGAGGGGTTTGATATACAACGGTGGGTGCATATCCTAACATCTCCTAATTCTACAGACGTTTCTGTAATCCTTTTCTGTCTCAGTCTATGATCTTGAGAGGTCCAATGGGTAAAAGCAAAAGGAATAAAATAGACACAGAAAATCTTGCTCCGTGCCCCTGGAAATCAGAGGGCTGTGCCTCAACCATACACCTGTATTAATCCTGACTTTCTTGAAGCTTGCCCGCTAGTTTAAATTTGTATGCGACATCAAACATACCTTTTCACATATGTTCTTTCCAGGTTTTTTTTAACAGTTACTTAGCAGTTTATAGAAGGAAGTGAATGATCTCATCAAGCTGCTTAGAAATTAAAAAAAAATCTGTGCTTATTAATTATGCAGGATTAGTCTAATTATAATTCAGCAAATTAATTAGCGACAGAAGGTGTTCTGAAACATTGGAGTACATTTGCATGTTAAATGGAGAGGCTAGTCTGTAATATATGTAAATTTATGCATGGCTTCATAGTTTAATTTAAAAATTTGCAGCTGCATATGGTATGGGAGCAGGTGAAAAGTCAGTTTTAGTTTAATGATGCTAACAAACATTGGATGCTGTCCTGTCTTAGGGAAGGAATGCGCTGAATGCACCTCGATCTGCCAATCTATAAATCTGTCATAGGAATATAATGTTACACCAGCACTCAGATTCAAGGTCATCTGTGACTAGACCCAGAAGTACAATAGGTGCAGATCTACCAACTGAATAGACCTCAGGAAAGGGAGGAGGCAAAATGTGCACGGACCCGAGATGCTGGGCTGTAAATTTGCCTCTTTAGCAGATGAATGCATGTTCAGATGAGCACAGTTTAGGGCCAGGCAATATTTTTGTCTTCATAAACGAGTGAGAGTCTACAGCTGAGTGATACCCACTCTGGCAGGTGTAAAATAGGTGCCTAACCTTGGTTCCATCTCTAACATTCGCATCAGTGCAACTTCCTGATTTCTTGGAGTCACCGGAAAGTTATTCCCAAGTTGGGCATTAACTGCAGGATGAAGAGGTTTTATGTTCTGGACACTGCCATCTGGCAGAAGGAGTAAAAACCAGCAGCAGCAAAAAGGCTGTTGGTGTAATTGGTGCTCACTGTTCAGTCTAGCATGGCTCGGTAGGCAGATCGCTCTTGAGAGGGGTGATGAAGAGCATGGAAGAGTCAAAAGATGGAGGAATCATAAGGGCCTATTTTGCCATTAAAAAATGAGCAATAAGGTTTGGAAAGCAGAACTTGAGTTAAATTTGCACATATGTAGAGCTATAAGGACAAAGGGATACCGAAGAATAAATAGATGTAACCAGGACTGCAGAGCTATGTTTCTGTGATAGAGTCCAGCACCAAACCGTTGGGTTCTGCTGAGGCGGACCCAAGTGGAATGAGGAGGAATTTGGCTGTGTGTTATGCTGGGTGTTATGTTCTGGGGCAATGAGCTCTGTGAAATTTTTGTCACTGTTAGAAAGAACAAGTGAAATCACAAACATTGGCTTGCAGAAATGGTAGGTGGTTCTTGGCTTGATCTGTGCTGTGGGGCAAGTCCCTTTATTTCTAGGTGCCTTGACCTCCCCATCAGTGAAGTGTGTATAAAAGCCTTTCTTCCCTCCTGTCCTTTGTGTATCTTTTCTCCAGTACCAATTTCACAATGTAACTGTGTGATGCTTAGCACAGTAGGAGCCCATAGATACTGTAATAAACTGGGGAATATTATCTGAACATCCCTTTCAACAGCCCGTCAGCCCAATCCTCTCCTCTATTACCTCCCTGCCTATTGACTTTTGATTATGCTGTGGCATTTGGTCCAGTGCCAAATGGCATGAATAGTATGGATCTTACAGTATAAATAAGCTTTTAGCCATTGTCTTATAAGTTACTGGAAAGTTTTGGGGTGGGAGGAAGGAGGAAAACCCAAAGGGAAAGGGAAACTGCTCAGATTGCAGAGAGCCCTCCAAAGACTTTTTGGAGACCAATTGCAATTACAAACACGCTGTTAGTGTTGTGTTTCATTTTCAATTCGAACCCATAGAGTTCAATTATTATTTTCATTAATGGTGTCAGGTTTTCATCAGAGTGCACAAACAAGGAGGTTTTCCTTGGAGATCTTTTTTTCTCCTAGCAAACGTGGCCATGCCAAATAACTACCTTGAGCACCGAGAAATGACTCTGTGTAACCGGCAGCGCGCTCCCCCCAGCCCTTGTTTCTTGAAAATGGAATCACTTTGCAAGACAGAATAAGTATTTACCAAATGAGGGTGAATTGCAGTTGCTCAGAAGTGGAACAGAAGCTACTGTAGAGATGAGAATTGTGCAGGAGGTGCAAAACATACAGAATATAAACATCAAGTTTACTGACGTGTTTTGGGGTTGGATGACATTGCAGGTTTGCACTCAGTTCCTATTAATTTGGAAACTAAGCTTTACAGAAAGCCACTAGGTGTAGGGCAGAGAGAAATACGATGTTCCAGGCTGCAGAGAGATGGGAGATTTGAGGAGGAATTGCTCTGTGGTGAAGACATGAGGCTGGGAGATGGACATGAATTCAAGCCCAACCACTGCTGTGGACTCAAGGTGCAATGTTCTTTCTCGATCCATCTAAAATACAGGATGTCAGTACTTTCAGCCTGGTCCCACATCAAAACTTAAAACCTAAATTGGAGTGATTGACTCAATGTAGGAGAAGGAAAGCAGGATGTTAAACTGGATGTTGGTAAATGATGCTGGACTGTTAGCCTTGGAAAATGAAAGTGCTTTGATAGTTAAGATTATGTGATGTTTCCAGTTAATTTGAGGGACACAATGTCTTGTGGAATTGTACAGGCCTGTTTGAGTTTTTCTGCTTTATTAAAGCTAAAGGTGCTAATTCCACCTGTTCCCTGTTACACTTGTCTGATCTGCATCTCTTCATGTGCTTTGCATTTCATCTTGGAATGAGCACGCTGTTCTTCATAGAATGGTTTGGGTTGGAAGGGACCTTAAAGATCATCTTCTTATTGATTGATTAATTATTAATTTAATAATAAAGACGGGCCTAAACAGGAAACTTCTGATCTAGGCTTTCCTCAGTGCAAAGGATCTTTGTGTCCTGTAGATTTTAGTCCAAACCACCCTGATTTAATAATACAAGTTACTCCTGAACCGTACTCTTTACACTCTGCAGAAGCAGACTTCACCTTGGCAAGCGCCTATTTTGAAACTGGGAAAGAAATGTGGAGCACAGGAAAAAGATCCTCTGGAAGGGGGTCAGGATCAGTGCCTAGAAGCTGAGACATCATCAGAGAGGTAAGATGAGAATGCAGTGGCAGTGGAAGGGTTTTTTTGTGGCAGGAAGGATAGGTGGAAGCATGAAAATAGGGATTTGTGAGGAAGGGACCTTGAAGGATCACTTGCTTCATCTCCCTTAGGTCTGCAAACACCTCAGCTCATCTCCACGCAAGGCTGAGGAGTTAACTTGCGTAGTCTGGTTGTCCTCTGCATGTAGCAGCTGGAGAAAGGTCTTACCAGATTGGTGGTCCCATCACTGAAGAAAGTATTTTGAATTAAGGCAAGAGGATAGAGAGGTGTTCCTTGTTTTTCCCCTCAGGAAATGAGGATGTTGTTGGGGACTGGCTTAATGTCCATGCGCAGTTTTGGTGCAACCGGAGTCTTTCTATCAAAAACCAAGTGACAAATGAACAGCCACCTCCCCTTCTCCTGGCCTAGGCCTGGGACCGCACATCATCCGAGTCCTGCCCCCTTCCCTCACAGTAAATCTCTGACAAACTCCAAAAGGTCTTTTGACCTACGTGTGTTGGGTTTCACATTTGTTAAACCGGGTTCCCACGTTGTGCACGGGAGTCTTGTGCAGATGAATTAGCTGCTGTTTGTGGAGTATTATATAAATACCCTGATTATTGTGGTAACCTCACTCGTTCCTCGCACACTGTAAGGTGTATGTTCATTAGAATGCCTTTGTGCAAAGCCTGATCCCACATTGACTGTAACTGCTGGAAAAGAGCAGGAAATTTTCTCATCAGCTCCCTAATAATACACACCGACAGAATAGAATGAAATTACTCCAGAGATAAATATTCAAATTATAAAGAAGTCTTGCACTGTGATATTCATTACAATCAAAGTGATGGTATCAAATAAATGTGATTGATTGATTTTAAGCACTGACCTTCAAATGGATGTGCAGAATCTGACCTAGGCCCTTTGAAAGGAAGACATTTGAGCCCAGCAGCCTACTTTGCTGTGTTGTGCCATGGGGTAGGGTTACCGGTCACACTTATCTCAGAGCCTGCAATGCCAAGACACACATGGGTGAGTCGAGGGGAGGACGGGAGCTTTGATGGGGTTGGAGCCGGGCCCGCACTGTAATGATTATTTTGCAGTTCATAGTAGATTTAATCTTCATATTGTTTAACTGGAGCAAAGCTATCCATAGTAACAGCTTCTAGTTTTCTCTTGGTTCTCTCTGTGACTTTTTGGAAGCACTTGAATTGTTTGAGCAGAATGCCACCAGATCTCTATGTTTTCATTAGATTGAAGCATCCTAGAGTTTGCTGATAAACATGATCAGACGAGGTGGGATTGTGCAAAAAAAAACCTAAGGCCACAAATCCATATTCTACAGTAACCCAAACAAGACAGGATTAGCTCAGTATTTGCTTTACAAGGGATATTTTGGAAGCGTATCCAGAGGCTGCTTATAAGATAAAACCAGCGTTATAACCCTTGCTTCTGTAGCTGTATTTTAAGAAAGCACAAAAGGTGGATAAAGAAGGTTAGTTAAGATGTAGGACCAGGAGTCAGGAGAGCTGAGTCCTAGTCCCAGCTCTGTGGCAGACCTGCGATGTGATGGGGAGCAATTCCTCCCAGTTCCCAGGCCCTGGCATCTTTGCCTGTGGAATGGTGAGTTCCACCACCTGCTGCGGAGGGGTTTGGTGAGCCAGAATTAATTGAAGTTTAAGTCCCACAGAATGGCGCTATGAAAGCACAAAGCATATTATCTAGTTCTGTGGTTCCATGTGGTGAGACTATAATCAGTCCCAGGTCTTGTGGCAGGGTTTTAAAAAGACATTAATGCATTTTTGTTTTAAACCTCCACCTTCTGCTGCGTGTGGGGCCGCTCTTTAGGGCTTCTGTCTAGTCCTGTTGAAGTCAAAAGAAGGGCTTTTTCCTGACTCCAGTAGGATTTGATTAAGATTCTTCTCAATCATCCGAGATGAAGGAGAAACATCCTCAGAGGTGTGGAACTTGCTTTCTAGTTCTAGCCACATGTTGAAGTTGCTTCAGGTGGCTACAGAACCTAATTATCTATCTATCTAGATAGATAAAATATATAGACCCTAATAATATATATGTTTGTATATAATATATAGGTATATGTCGATGAGGTGGGAGTGTGGGTCAGCGGTTTCTTCGGAAAGACCTTGGGAGATGCAAGAACTTTGCCCTTCCCTTTCTCTGTGCCCATTGAGAGCCCATTGATGGGAATCTGTTCTGCCCCTCTCAGCTGTGTTATGGGCTGTAGGAGCACTCCCCATCTGCTTTCCCACCAAGTCAGATCCCATTGCTCATAGTATTGCTGCAAAACAGTTGAGATAACACAGCTGTCTTTGGACTGAAGTGAAAAAGGGGCACTTAAATGATTCATCAACCTTGCTCCTCAGTGACTCCCAGTAGGAGGTGCAGCAACTTTTAACATGGCTCCTTTAAATCCTAAAAGAGGGAGTTATATTTAAGGTGGCTTTTAGGAGACCTCTGCAAGTGTATCAGGCTGCAGGTAGAAAGCTTGACTGTAAGAGAGACAATAGGAAATAAAGGATAAGCCTATAGTTATATTGTCATTAATTTTATGTCTGTGCAGTAAGTTAATCAGGTTTTCTACAGTAATGCCAGGATTTTTAGTGGTAGTGATTTAAAAGTGTTTAGTATTTCCCCCAGTGCCCTTAGATGGCGAGCTGTGAGGTGAGTGGGCCACGCTTGCTCTGCTTGGCTGGACTCAGAGTTATCTGCTAAACTCATAGCTGATGTTCCTTAGCGAGAAACAAAGGCCAGCTAAAGAAACACGAAAAGGAGCGAATTCCTTAAATTGCTTTTTATTTTTTGATGCATGTGGAGGTTAAAGCCAAAAAAGGTTCTCATTTCAAAAAATTAGTAAAGCTTTTCTGCAATTCTCCTGTTACCCCTAAACCAGCTTCGTTTAGCGCTAAACCTTCCCTACTCTTTGCTCCCCCCAAGTCATTTTTATTCTAATGCTGCAATAAATATTAATGCCTTTCCCAGATGCAACCACTTAAAATATATATGTATATATATCGACCTACCAAATACTTCATGCAGATGCCCAGTTGTGGATAAAATTTGAGTGGAGAAACTCTGAAAGAGGAGAAAAAGAGAGATGTGGTTTCTTGTGTGTGCAGCTAAATAGAACTGAATCTAAATCTCGGGTCATGGGAGGGAAAACTGTCTTAGTGCAGCATATCCAGTGAGCTTCAAAGCAACTGCAGACCTCTTGGCACTGGCAATGTATGGGCATACTGCTCAAGCACTAAAACCAAAGCCAGCACTTCCAAAAGTGAGGTGAGGAATTACTGATGCCCCTTTTGTGCTATCTTAAAGGGGCACCGTTTTCAGCAGCTGAGGTGCTCAGCAGTTCCGAAAGGTCAGGCTCCTCAAGCTGTCTCCAGTGGTCATTTGGAATGTTTACCTTTCTGTATCTGCATTTTAGGGGTTGGTGTGACCCGGGTGTTGCAGTATCCTATAGCGCTTCCCAAACCCAGCCCAGCTGATGCAGCGAATTCTCTTACAGACACTGTTCATTGCTCTGATTTTCTTTGTCCTTTAGTTCGCGTTGATCAGTTTTCTGCTCTTGATGAATAAGGATGCGAGCATTCAAAACATTTAAAAAGGAAACTGCACGTTTTCCTGATTAATTTGATTATGGTCGATTTATTTTGCCTTGAAAGTAACAACTTGCTGTGGATTTTAGTTTGCAGTTACCCTCCAGTATAATCGGTTACCAGCAGCACATTGATTTTCATGTAAAAGTTACTTGCCTTGGTTTCATTATCTAGTTTGGTTCCATTCTGCAGCTTTTCCTTCCATAGGTAGATCTCAGTAGCAGAAGCTCTTTGTATATCTGCAAATAATGGTTTTATATCTGTAAGAAGAGGGAGGATAAAAAGGAGTGTTTGTGAGTAACGGCTCTGACTCGAATTCTCCTGTGAATCTTCGTGCCGGCACACCGTGTTTTCCTTCTGCAGACATTCTGGCAGTTAAAATCTTGCTTCCAAATCACCCAAATAAAAGAGGTCACAGATTTGAGCACGAGGAATCAATAAGTTGTATTGGATAGAATCTGTTCACTCGGTGATGCTCCTTGGGCATGAAGTTCTGTCGGGGTTTTAGTTGAGAAGACACGGAGGTGACCAGGGATCTGTTGGGAGAAGTTGCCCCCTGACAGTTGAGCATGAACGTGTGTCTGCTGATGAACCTCAGCGTGGTGAGGGACCATGGCAGGATGTCATGTGTGCGAAAGGAAGGACCAGGAGCTCTGTAAGTCATAAATGAGAAGGAACGATGAAAATAAAGTCCAGTCTCCAAATGCACAGAGAAAAAGAAGTATTTTAGCTATTTAAAAAATATCTGTGAGGGATTTCAGGCCAAAAGGAACATTTGAGCAACCTGGTCTAATGGAAGGTGTACCTGCCCATGGGACGGGGTTGGAACTGCATGAGTTTAAGGTCCCTTCCAACCCAAACCAGTGTGGGATTCTGTGCTTTCAATTTACAAAGCTCACTGGAAGGCTGCATTTTGTGACAGTCATTTTACATGACATTTTCTGGCTCTTCTTTGTGGGTGCAATTGTCATGAGGTTTCTGAAGGGTTTTGTTTGTTCAAGCACCATATAAACGGATCAGATCCTTTGATATTTCTTTGTATGTTTGGGGCAGATGGAAGAGAAATGCCGCGATGGAAGTGGTGCAGAGCAAGCAGCAGCAACAAGGGCGAGTGGATTCCTGCTTTATTGTCTTGTGCGAGGACTCTTTGGGTGGGTGGTGGTGGTAAAGGCAGGAAATATACATCTTTCTCCTTTAAAGTTCTAATTCAAGGCATGAATGTGTGAGTTCTGAAGGGACTTAGGGACTGCGGTAAAAAATCGTTGTCATAGTAACAGAAAGGGAAATAGGCCTGGCTCACCTGGGACTTTAACTTACTGCAAAAGCCGCTTTTTTTTGTAAAGAAAGCACTCAGCAAAGCGAAATAAATAAATAAATGGCTCTTTGTATTCCAAATCAGTCCTTCAACTCTTCATTTTTCTTCAGCCAAGTCTTTTTTCCTTCGAAATCTATCTCAAAGTCTTTGATTTTTTGATTTCTTTAATTATTGCAGTTAAATCTGGTTTTGTCCAACCAATGGAACTGAAAAGAATCGCAGTGAATCTTTCCATTTGTGACAGAGGATGCCAAAATAATGCTTGCCTGCTAGGTCTGAATTTTCAAGACATGCTTGTTCTGGTTTTAAGCCAACAACTCCGATTTTCCATGTAATTTCTTTACCTCTGGATTTCCTGAACGTAATGGGATGAGTCAGATAACAAAGGGATGACTCCTCTTCTGCCTGGATCTGACACACGATTTCACGGCAATCATATAGGAAAATGCCTGCCTAATATTTCTAAGCTTTAAGATCTAGTGCGAGGTGTTGGGGAAACCAGTGCAGCAGTCTGAAGGTTCAACTCGTGCACATGACAAGCTAAACTCGACTGGTAATAACACATAAAGATAGGCACATGTGACAGGGCAAAAATAATTGGCATGAGAACTTTGTGCGATGTTAATGGGTTTATCTGCTTGGACAGCATGAGCTGTCACGTATTCCTTCAGGTTGTGCTTGTGTTATCCTCTCTCCAAATCTATATAAGATTATAATCTGGACTCTTGGCAGTTCTGCTTCTCTGCTTTAGGTTGTGAAATCTTAATAAGTAAAAACCGTTGTTGTGATGGAATCGGCTGCTTCTGGGAGCCGTGTTTGCCTCTGGTTTTGAACACACTCTCAGTAGTTTCAAGGCTTATCTGCTTCAGAGTTGCCCTGTTGCTTTTTGTCATTTTCACAATGACATTATCCTTCTGTATTGTTTGTGGGAAAATCCCTTCGGACAGCAAAAGAAAGAGCTCGTATGCAAGGGAGAGATAAAGAATGAGGCTGAAACCGTGTGGTCGAACATGCAGTGAGGCAGCGGCAGAAATCGGAGTAGATCTGTTGAATTACACGGGCTAGCAGCCCAGCTCAGAGTGCATTACACTCACTTTGGTCGTACTTCACCTGATTTAACTTCTCTTTGTCAGGATTTGCTTGTGTTTGGTTTAATTCTGATTTGCTATGTTCCTGGTCTACAGATGCACCACCATGTCAATCACTACCATGTGTATTTAAAACAAGATCCAACAAGAGGTGGTTGTGAGGGTCAACAGCAGTGATGTGGTTCTTTATCTTTCCAGGTTCTTCCTCAAATTTTTTCTCAAGTGCAATCAGAATTGCTTGAAAACAGCAGGAAACCCAAGAGACATGAGGCGGTTCCAGGTAAGTCTTATGAGGCTCAGCATTAGCCTGTCTTCCCTCTCCTCTCTGCTCCATACATAAATATGATGACAGTATATGATAAGCCATATCAGATATTGTTAAAGTTTTTCTCCATTTGTTGTGTTTAAGCCTTTTTTTCCCCTTTTTTCCTCTTTTTCCACTCTGAATCCCCAAGGGGAAGTGATGTACTGCACCAACCAGCAGTGGATATTTGATTTGACACCCTCGGGCAAAGCACTCGCACATACAGCTGCCCACAGCAGGGATCATGTTTGTGATACTTAGATGCCTCAGAATTTTCCAAGTAGCTCTGTACGTGGTACACAAGCAGGCTCCTCATTTCCCTCCGCTCCCTCTCTCTTTCCATCTTTTTTGCCTTTTAACACTCTCATACCCTCCCTTTTAGCTTCTTTTTTAAAACAAGAAGCCAAAATAGCAATGGTCACTTTAAGATCTCACACAGCAAAGCAACAAGACCCATGGGAGGATGACCCAGCTGCTTTGCAGCAAAATCTGCCACTGGTTTCATCATAGCTGTCGCTGATGTATTGTGAACACCGGCTAATAAAAACACAGAAGGAGGTGAAGTGTGTCAGTGGTGAGGAGAAAGGCAGGCACAGTCTCCCGTCTTTCATTCCCAACCTTTTAAGCAACTATTTACAATGAATGTTTTAACTGTAACTTAGCCCTCTCAGAAATGTGAGCGGAGTGCTCAGGGTTTTACATCAGGGAAGTGCTGTTGTGTCTCCATGAAGTGGGAAAGGTGGCACGGCAGAGAACGTGGTAGGAAAGTGGTGCTGGAAGTGGCTCTCCTGCAGTTGAGCGTGAGGCAGCTTGGTCTGGTGAAGGGACGGGGTTGCAGGTCAGGGTTGGGCTGCACCACTGATCCAGTGTTTATTTCCACCTCTCCATATGGGGATGCTCACCTTGGTAAAGCATCGTGGTCTTGGTTCAGGAGAATCTTTGAGGGAGTGCAGGGATGCTTGGCCAGCCAGACCCTTTGTAACCTACTGATGATACCAGGACTATCCTTTTAAATGCTCTTACTGCTTCTTCTCCTCATTATTGCACCTTCTTTGTGACACGTGCCTGGTACAAAGAGGATTTTAGCTTCCTGAGGGATGTGTGGGTTTCCTGGTGACCCATAAGACTTGCAGTGGGAAGGTGCCATCCTTAGGTGTGGCGATGCACATTTCATTGCTCAGGCACTTGCATCAGTTTCCTCATTTATAAATGAAGATAAAGCTCCACAGGAGTTGTTTAAAACTTTCCACCAGAACATGTTTTCATGGACAAGTAGTTTCAGTTGGTTTTACTTTTACTGGCAATGAAAAATTCACAGGAGGTATTAATAAAAGACCCAAATAACGAGTTCAGGATTTAGGAGCGACCACAAATGGAAGCTTCTGAAAGCTCCAAAAATGGTAAAGAAATACAGACAAAGAATAGGAAAGTTATTAATTGTTTTGTTTAAGCAGAAATTGATAGGAAGAAAAATACCTGAAACCGCAGTGATTTCTTCAGTTTTAGAGATAAGACATGAGAAAAAAAGAGGTGCTCGTTGTTAGGAATTTATACTGATTTTATTGTTTTTTCAAGTGGCAATTTCCATAAAGAAAAGCCCAGCAATGAGTTATCATCTGCCAAGGATGCCCAAAAACCTGAGAGTAAAGGAAAACTGGATTTATAGCATGTAAACAGATCTTGTTAGCTTGGAGAGCAGCTCAAAGAGCTGACTGTGGAATGTGATGAAGCATAGATACAGAGCCTCCTGCTTTTGTTTTGTTAGGAGTTGGTAAAGCATCTTGCACAAGGGTATCCTGATCAGCGCCTGGGGATCCCAGGCACCGCCCTGTTACAAAGAATACTCCTCATAAGAGCCAAAATTGAACTTCTGGATGCAAACACACCTGAACACTGCGGCAGTTCAGATCAGGTTTCAGTCTCGTGCTAGCTGCCATGACTGAGCTAAAACCTGAGATTTCAGTCAGGTGCTGAACCGCAGGAGGATTTTGGAACTCAGGTTTTTTGTCTGAAATCTGTCTCTACTCTCAGCCTTATCTTTGTTTCACCTCTTTATCTCCCCACCCTGAACGGTACCTTCACATTTCCAGTGAAACACTGAGCAGGGAAACTAAAGTGGGTCCTGCAGCACCCCCATGGCCTCTGATAGAATGCCTGCAGCCAGCCCACCTGGGACATGTGGGACATGTGGGACAGTATGGCTTTGCTTCTGGTCTCTGTACCAAAAGCAGCGGTGTGTTGGAGTAGAACATGAGCTGGGATAGACTCATCTGGGTTTTCTGCCTTGCAACTTGCCAAGCCAGAAAAACAGAGCCAAGTGAAACTCTGGTTGTGTTTAAACTCCTCCTGCACTTTCAGTCCATGCAAGTTCATCCCATTTGAGCTTCATTGTGAGCCTGAAGTTCAAACCTCCAAATGGATGTTAAGGTCCTTTCCAACCCTAACTATTCTGTGATTCTATGATCAAGACCAGGCAAACCCACCAGGTTCAGCTTTTTCTCAAACCCAGAAATGTCGGCATGACTTTTTTCTCAGCATTACAATAATGAAATGAACCCTTTGAGACAAATTGCGAAGCACTCGAGGTTGTGAGTGAAGGGATCTTCCTTCAGGCTCGTTCCAACAGGGACATGTCGGTTGATGAGCTTTGTTCTGGCCTACAGAGGTCAGGATGGATAAAAAAAGATACAAAATGTACTTCAGCTGCTAAAATTCTGCACATTGGGAGTAGAAAAGCTCCGTGTGCCAAGGGAAATCAGCCGTGATGAGCCGGAAAGGCAACCAGCAAGGACACCTTGTTTTCTGCCTGCCTCCTTGTTTGTAAGGATAGCAGCACGACTTCCCGGGATGTTGTAACGGAAGTTCAGAGTGCTCTTGACTGCTCCACTTCTCTGTCCTCTGGACCTTCTTTTTCTGGTTGAGTTTTTAGGGTAGGTTGTGGGTTTGGTTTTTTGGGGTCAAGCTTTTTTGCCTGCTGCTCTCTGAGTATGGTCCCCTTGAAGTCAGAAGTGGGGAGAAAAACCTGGATTACTTGGAGCATTAGCGATGTGCTTGCGCACTGTGAACGTGTTCAGTTTCATTTTAGCTGTTAGGATTTACATCGGGCAAAGTAATTAACGTGCAGAATTGTTTATTGGGATTGGAAGGACGGTCAGTTGTTCGTCCTCCCAGCACAGGAACATGTGTGAGCACAGTAGAAGCAGGGTCAAAAGGCTCAGTGCTGTGGGGTACTTTATTCATCTTACGATTTAATTCACTATATTTTATTCTTGAACTACATCTAAAGCCTTTGTTGTTCCTTTCCCCATCAATTATTTGTACAGCTGTTGTTATAGGGCCCTCCTTTTCGAAGCATTTGCACACATTTAACTTTCCCTATGCAGACAGACTTGTGCAGCAATGCTGTGGAGAATCGTTTCATTTGTACCTATGTTTTCCTGCAGAAACATATTCATTTTCAACTTGTCAGATCTCCACAAGACATTAAGATACTCTTTTATGGTTAAAAAACCAGAAGAGAGAATCCCTTATCTCAGAGTTCTCATTTAAATTGCTACTGAAATCTGGAACTGAAAGGGTCCCATCAAAAGCCATTTTTGCTCTTCAGTGGAGATTGAATGAAAGCCCAAAACTCAGGCTTTGTTGTTGAGACACAAATATAAGTAAGAGACATGGAATTAGTGCTGTACAATGCATCTTATAGAGTTCTTCCAGCACGGAAGAATGGTTACTCATGTCTGGCAAAGTGTCAGTTAGTGCTTCTGATCAGAGATGGGTGTGAAGTGACACAGTTTGGGCTTGCCTTGGCTGGTCACCAGCATTCCGAGGCACTGGGCTCCAATCTCTGACCCTGGCCTCAGCCTTGCTTCTAGATGGGTTATAAGATTTAGGTATTTTATAGCAGAGCTATGATGTATTAAACTGAATTAGATGTTAAATTTCACTTATATCGCATTCATTTGAAACAAGGAGGGTGAGGAGAAGAAGGGATGGAAAGGTTACATTAACACCACATTGTAAATTCAATACAGCTCCAGATGCCTAAAGAGGTGTTGTTTTAGTATAATTCTTCAGTTTGGAGAGCAGCAGCAGCTGCTTTGTGATCCCATTCACCAGTTGAAATTTGCTTTGATATTGAGTAGAGCTTCAAAGATGCAAGGGAAATCTCTTGAAGTTTCATTTTTTCAAATCAAATACAGAGGTTTTCTACTGTTGAAAAACTGCTGAGCCTCAGAAGTTAGAGGATGAGTGATCATTGTTTTAGTGGGGTTTTTCCCCACAAGTAACATAATTTTACTGTGAGTCACTCACTACTACAGTGGCTAAAGCAGGGAGAGGGAATCTTTCTAGAACTAATGGATGTTTTCGTGGTTACTTGCTGGCTGCCCAGTTAACGTATGCAGATGGAGTAACGTATCCTTGTGAATTTAACTGAAGCAAATACCCATTATTTATCAATGAAAATACTTCTGGCCAAAGATTATCAGTGGAAAACTGAAACAAAAAGCAGGTTAAAATCACCTGCTCAAGCTATACTGCTGACTGAGTTCAGCTAAGCTGCAAAGCTGACTTTACACAGGCACTGTCATTGCTGTCACTGCTGTAGTCTCAGTGAGTGATTCTCTCAGGAACAGGATAAAACAAATATGATGCCCTCTGTTTAATGAGGACTTCTCCTGGAGAACTTGATTGAAGCCCAATGGTGCTTAATGGTAACGACCGGTGTGTAATGGGGGACAATAATTCTGTGGAATTAAGATGAGGCACTTCAGCTAAAATGCTTCAGCTGAGACCTGGTGCTAATGCATTCGACTCCTGTTGATTGGGAATTCTGCTTCATCCAGTAACGTACTGATTAAACAGATCCTACAGAGAGAATGGTGCGAGGCAACAGAACATCAATACTAACAATGGTCAGCTTTGAACCAACATGCTTTTTGGAAACAGAAAGAGAAAGGTCAGCAGTTGCCCTCTGTTTTCAGCAGAAATCATGACATGGAATGTTTCCTGGCAGGTATCCCCCTCTACATGCTCTAGGGGAGAAAGAGAAAGGAAAAATAACAAGGTGTGTCCCTGGGGAGATTTCCTGCCTGACCTCAGAGTGGTTGGATCAGTTCATCATCAGGCACGTGAGCAAAGCTGGCTGTGTTTGAGAATTCACCCAGCTGGCTTCTAATACGAAGCACTGAAGGATCTCTGTCATTTAGGCAAAAGAAAACTGGGTGAGAGTGGTGGGGTGACACTGTGAGGTAGCAATGCAGGCTGGAAAAGCGAAAAGGGAGAGCAAGAATCGAACATAACGGGTCTAGATCAAAATCCTTTTCATGCCGACAGTGCCAAATGTCCCAGAGACCCCCGCGGTCTCCTGAATATGGGTAGAAATTGCTGAACTGTTGTTAAAGAGGTGAATGCTACATGGACTAGTGTTGTGGGAGACTAATTTCCCAGGTATAGACTGTAAAGCAAGTGCAATGAGTATCAGCAGAGTCTAAAGCTATTAATGGGTGGCACATTTCTTCATCAGATAGTGACTGACCCAAAAAAGGGTGATGTTATTTTAGGTTCTATATGAGTAAGGGAAGGACCGACTGCAAGTGCAGAAGAGAAAGCAGTCATGGAGCTTAATGTGCTTAGATCTGAAGACCAAATGTCCATCGTGACAGGGAGTTGCCAGAGGTATGTATTGTTAAAAAACAAACCACAGATGAGGTCTCTCTCCTATCCCTGTGCCCCTAAAATCTTTGGAGTTTCCATTCCTGGGGTGAATCGTAGACTTATAGATTGGTTTGGGTTGGAAGGGACCTTCAAAGATCATCTAGCCCTGCAATGAGCAGGGCTATCTTCAGCAAGACCAGGTTGCCCAGAACCACATCCAGCCTGCATGAAGGCTATGTGCATAGGTTTTTCTCTTAGCCTGGAGTCTGCAGCAGGCTCAGGGTCTCAGGGAGGATATCCCAAAGAATTCAGTGGAAGTTTTGAGCAGAGAGAGGCTGTTGCCATTTTTCACATTGTTTATCTTATTCCTAATCCAGCTATGAAGCAAACACATAATATTCCAGCCTCTACTCCTGTATTGCTCCCTCAACCAAAATGCCTATTGACATCAATGGGAGCCCTGTCCAAGTGAAGACAGCAGGATGAGGCCTGACATCTTTCCTTCCACCCAGCTGGAAAATCCCAGTAATGATGATAAGTTTTCAAATCCTCATTGTAGTTCTTCTTTTGAAAAGTTGAAATAACGGTGCTGTGACGAGGGAGTTACAAGGGAAAGTGCATCAGGAATGCAGTATTGTTTCCAGATGTACAATGTCATAAAGAATTTTTTCCACACTTGGAATGGGAACAGGAATTTTTTGAGAGAGATCATTTACACAGTGATGAGATACGTTACATGTAAGTAAATGCCTCTATGCCTGGAATGTTTGTGCCATATGTCTAAAAAGGTGTCTATGAGTGATACAGCTTTTATGTACATGTGGTGATGTGTATTTACTTGCATGTATGTGATTTGAAGAGGAACATACTTTAGAATATAGAAACACTGGTACGATGGATTGACGGGGAAGGAAAACTTGCAGTTCCCTGGTACAGGTCTGGAAAGAAATACAGCCCTGTGCAGGGAAGTGGAGAGGGGCAGTGCCGCTCAGAGAACCTGAGTTTAATGTGCTAAAGACAGTTTGAATGTCACTGTAGGTGAACCCTCATTGTGGTTTTTTGAGCAGGGATTTCATTACAGAAATCCACCTGGGAAACAAAGGTAATGTAGAGATAGAGCGCACTCCTCCAGTTCTGCTCGGGAATCATTTTATGTCTGTGGCTTCCCAGCTATCAAGAAGGCTCCTGCAGATTTGCAGAGAGAATCTTAACAACTGCTGAAAGCACCGCTTAGAAGCCTGAAACTCCTTCACTCTTCCTAGAGCTGGACCCTCCACTGGATGGATGGAGGAATAACACATTGGCCTGGTGATTCCTTGCTTGATTGGGTGTCCTGTGAAACTGCAGTGGAGGTGATGGGTTGATCCAGCTGTTGGGCAGCACAGAATCTTTAGTCCTTATGCTGCCTGCGTTGCATTTGGCCTTCACCAACAATTACTGGAATCCACGGCCTCTCTGTCAGATATCGATGTCCTCAGATCATTCCCTGAGGATTCCAGTTTGCAGTAAGCATTTATTTTAGGCAAAAGACCATCAAGTAAGCAGGCATAGAAGCCAAATTGTCATAGCCAAGAAGTAGTGCCATCAGATAAGGAGAAGAGAAAGCACCAAAAAGATTTGCCAGTAATTTGTCAGTGCTGTGGACAAATCTGAGACTTTCGGTCTCCATGGAAGTTCGCACATCACCTTTCATCAGCACTAAATGCAGGTTCTTTTAAACAAAAGGCCTGGGATGTTTTATGGTGTTAGGAGAACAAGTGTTACTGGTAAAGGCACGTTCAGAAGGGCATTGGCAAAAATGCATAGAAATGGTTAACAAGGTAATGGTAAGAAATGTTGACCTTGATTTGTTTAGCTAAGATGTAAAGATTTTTGAAGGTCAAAGGTGTTCTCGTGTAGTGTTTTGGAGTCTAACTGTGTCTGACCCTCTAACATTAAGCTGCTGTGGCCTGCAGTTTTGAAGAGTGAAGCAAACCAGGGGGAAAGAGAGAAGGGGGAGAGAACAGGAAATGGAGTGAGGTGTTTCAGGAAGTTGTCAGGAGTTGACTGATTGATTCCAGATGGAAAGGGTCACCCTTCATGACCCAGGAAATACTCACTGGGGGAAAGCAGTTGGCTTGTGAAAGGGAAGGGCCTGGGAGTTAGAGACCATAGTGGAATGCGCATTCCTCTTCCTTTTATCCACAAAACATTGGTTTTTAATCTTCAAGTATAAAACAATCGGATTGTCATGATCGTCGGGCAAGAGGGAATGACTGGAGCAAAGTGAAGTTCAGTAATTTTTATGTCCATAATCTGATGATGTCCTTACTCCACGTCATTGATACTGATGGCTAGCAGTGTTGTAGCAAAGACACAAAGGTCTCTGCTGGATTTGAGCAGTACCTTAGAGATTACTGCGCCCAAGGTCCAAAACTTCTGTGGACGTTCAGGTCCAGATCTGAACTTTGTGTTTTGTCCTGTCCACGAGAACGCTGTAGTTATTTACCCCAGGTCCCAGCCTGTGGATTGCCAAGTGGCTTTGAACCCCTGTGGTGCATGGGAGAGGCGAACAAAAATGGAACCGCTCACAGAGAGAGGTCTAAAAGTGCTCCTTCCATCCCTGTTGGCTCAGGGGATGGAGGATGCTCAGCACTTGCCTTTTAAGAGGGGCTGTTACTCATGCTGCAGGGATCTCTGTAACTCATACCGGAATGTGGCTTGTGTGTTGTGCACAACTTTTACACCCAAATGGTTACTCAGACAGGGAATGTGTACACTTGAAGTCTGCATCTAGTATAAAGCTCTCATACCCAGAGCATGTGGGTGTGTGTTCACCGTGCTTGTGTATGCGAGCTGAGGTATGTATATATTATATAGTGTAACTGTATATACATGATATACTTTTTATTTACATTTGGTTACAATTTAAACACTTGTCGTAAATATTTCAGACGCTGGAATAATTCAGGTCTATTCCCCTGTTGCCACAGTGTGCTCTGGGCTGGCCAGGGAGAGCTGAAATTTATTTCCATTGTTTAAGGGAAAATAATGAAGTGCATCTGAGTGGGTTCAGCTATGTCATGCGGGAAATGTTCCCTTTGGATGCGAGTCTCACTCCACCCAAATGTGCAATGATGAAATCAGTTGGCACACGAAAGCAACACATTTTGTGACAAGAATGCTTGAGAAGTGTGAGTACAGTATGACAAGAGCCTTTTGGAATGAATTAAATCTGTCTCAAGAAAGTAAGTATTCTTTAAGCTAGTAGAGCCCCATAGAGGGCAAGGCTTCTCCTGCTATGTTCTGAACGTAGTTTGATCAGCAATTAGAGCTTGACGTTCTCTTACCTAGACTGTGACAGCTACATCTGTGAAAACCGATGAACACACCCAGGGCTGGATTCTCAATAGCGGCGAATTACTGTGGTGGTGTGGCAGCTGAATGGAGTTCAGCTGTTTTGCACTAACTAATGGTTGAAACTTGAAAGTTTCCCTAAGATGCTGCTTCTTTCAGTAGTTGAAGCGCAGTTTGTTTGGGTTTTCCTAAAAGTTCCTGGTTTAAAGGCACGTTTATTTCTGGATTTATAAGGCATACACTGTTGGATGTTCTATTGTAAAGGGAAAACTAAGTGGGATTAACTAACATACCCTTTCTCTAAGAACTGATACACAACTGGAACCCAGCAACATGGGCGGTAAGGTTTAGAAACTGCATCTTGATGTGAAGTCCTCGGGCTCAGATGAATTTCAGGAGGCTCTGAGCACACGAATGTCAGACCCCAGATGTGGTCCAAAGTGCTGTTTTCACAGAGTAGGAGTTTCCATTTTGTTCAGTCAATGGAGACCTGTATTTTTAAAGCAGATGCAGATCCATTTGCATGTGAGCGTAGTACAGCAGATGGCTCAGAATCTGCCTGTGTGTATCAGAGGGCAAATTGCTGTGGTGCTCTGCAGCCTGCCCCCCTGGTTGGTATATTCAGCCCTCTTTGCCATCAGCTATGCCACAGTGCATCATAGGGAGCTAAATTTAGGGCCATCTGCAGTAGATGGTTCATTATACAGTTAGGACTTTATACGGCCCTTAGGATGCTGTATTAAATGGAATTAGTGCCTAGAATGAAGACTGGAAGCATTTTCTCCCCTTCTTGTTGGGCAATAAACCCTGCAGGACATGGTGCCATTTTACAAACAGAACAGGGCTTTAACTCAACTGAATAATTCATATTTCACAAGTGGAATTTTGCAGCACACTGTTTACCTGCCTTCTTTCTCTTCCCTTCCTAACCATGTAGGTTGTGCTATCCACAACAGTGAATGTCGATGGGCACGTGCTGGCAGTGTCTGACAACATGTTTGTTCACAACAACTCCAAGCATGGCCGGAGAGCAAGGAGACTTGACCCTTCAGAAGGTAGGACGTTTGTATGAAGAACGGGCCACAGACATGAAAGCATGTTACCCATTCTTCAGTTTCTATTTGTTTTCGGGAGGCTAAAGGGGAACTACAGAACCTCAGGGGGTTAGAGAAGGAAGAGGCAGGAAAACAGTGTCTACTGCATGCAAAATCTGATCCTCTTTACATCTCAGAGACTCCCCCTCCCCCCGGTTTATTAATTAGTGTGTACTGCAGAGCTGAAAAACACAAAAACACGGAGTATTGTCTGAATTTCAGGCTTCTCGTTCAGCTGGGATAGATTTGATTTCAGGCAAATTAGGCAACATGACATCTTAGTTAAACAGAACCGTTGCAGCACAAGATGTGTATGAAAAAGTGTCACCAGTTCCCTTAAACAAACTATGTGCAAAGCATAACAATGCACAGAAGGAGACTGACACTAATTGATTTTAGTTTGTTTGGCCAAGCAAGGCTCATGGCCGGCTACAGGATGGGTTTTGGACTATATTAAAGCAATTACAAGTACTTGTATCTGTTAAGCTTCAAGCCAGTTGGCCCCTCCTTTCCCCCTCCCCGTACATTCATTCCCAATGCATTCCACCTCGCTCACGCAGACACTAGCTAGAAACTGCTATCTGTGTCTCCTTTTCCCTCCCCTGCAGCTAGTGAAAGTGAGAAGAGCAAGTGATGTTAGTAGAAAAGACAAGAAAGGATATTATTTCATTATAATGTTTTGCTGCCCCACTTCTTAACCGTGCCCTGTATCAACCTGAAAGAAGAATTAATGAACTGGAAGAAAATGATTGAATCAGTAAAGAATTCAGAGTGGTGTTAATTCTCCCCCAGCGGGCAGTGAAATGGTAGAAGGAAAATCCCAGGATTCCTAGCCTAGGAAGCCATCCAGTTTTTCCTTGACTGATTGGATGTGATTGACTGGCTGTTCAAAGGAGTCTCATGTTTTTGGAGCACTGCCAAAGTTCCCCTCCACCTCTGACCCTGTCAACATTGGGAATGGAGTGATGGATTGACTTTGGTTATGGCCTGGAAACCATATTGGGTTCCTGATGGGATGTATAGTCCAGAGGCCTTGAACATATGGAAGAGAGAAGGGGAAAAAAATCTACTCTATAAAATCAAGAAATCGTCTCCTGATAGGAATTGGAGGAAACATTTGATATTCCCGTACCTTTTTTCACTCATTGATAAACTTAACAAATCTGATCTCTCTCTCCTTCCACTGGGTTTTTGTGTGATCATATGCTAATGAATGGGGTGTTTTTTCAAACAGCCTCTGCACAATCATTTCAGTGTTTCCCTTTTCCACCCGCTACAGTTGGCCTATTAGGCTTTAATGACACAAAGTTAAGTGCCAGTAATGAATAGGCAAGTCATTAACACCACCAAGGCAGAAAACATGGTTTCATTTATTTATGTATTTGTTTGTGTATTGATTTGTTGGGCTTCATGGAATGGTAAAGCAGCCTTTATGGGTGAATGGCCGGAGGGGACTTGTCCTAGGCCTTCCTGCAAGGGCTTACACCCACTGTTGCAAACAGTCTCAAATCTGAGTGGGAAAACAACCCTATAACCTGATGCTCTGATGTCCTTTTTGTTCTGTTCAGCCACACCGTGCATCAAAGCAATCAGCCCCAGTGAAGGCTGGACTACCGGTGGAGCAATGGTCATCATCATCGGAGACAACTTCTTTGATGGGCTGCAAGTTGTGTTTGGGACCATGCTTGTATGGAGTGAGGTAGGTAGAGGTGCCTCCCTATTGCTAAACAGTGTTAATAGGAATTAATTCCTGTTCTAATAATGGTATAAAAGTTGTGGTGTGTAAGGTAGGATGCATAAGCCTATGTGAAGGAAATTTTTGGGACATATTTCCTCTGTGGAGCTACTTGCTGTGTGATGCTCTTGAGGCCAGCTGCTCTGTAATATCCCGAATGGAACTGAACAATTCTAGGTGTCTGGAGACAGTAAAGGTAACAAAAGCGAAAAAGAAAGGGTTAGAGTTTGAGGAGGAGGAAGAATTCCCTCTGGGTCCAGAAATAAGCCAGCAGTTAACCGGTCAGCATAAGCAGTGCAATTTTCCTGGTGGCAGTTTGTCCTGAAATGAGTCTTCCTCTATTGCAGGTGAGAAACTAGACCAGAGGTAACACTTTT